>VFXK01000011.1:0-1400000 GCA_009746055.1 Metschnikowia pulcherrima
TGATCACTTAGAATATAAGTTATTTTGGTGTATTTCCGATTCGTACCCATTTCATACTGTCCATTGAATTTGCAGGACATCATCATACTTCTGCTCGCCAATATACAACGTCATACACGTGGAGTTTTATTTGAATCTGTTCTTGTGCACTCGCGGAGTCGATTCAGCTTCATCAAATACTCTTTCGGATACTTTGTTTGACTTCGGAGTGAAATAAAAAAACTAGCTTAGTCATCAATCTAATCCTCTGGATCGACACATGGACCAACAGATTCAACAGGCTGTGGAGATCGCACTTAGCGGTACTTCTGATGTCGGATTGAAGAATCAAGCATTTCAGTTCATCAACGAATCAAATCGACGGAAGAAGGCTTCAAGTCATGTGTTGACATTTTGCTCGATTCTTCATCGAAGGGCACTACTTTGAATAGTGGACTCAAGTTTTTCATTTTCCAGGTCATTGACGAAAACACAGAAAGTTGAGCCAGGAACAATTGTACACCCTTAACACGGATTTGTTCAAACACCTCAACGATATCATAGCTCTTGATGCCAATGACGAGATCTACTTGAGAAACAAGCTCAGTGATATCTTCGGCCACTTGTTTTGTTACGTGTATCCCCTGCTCAATGTGGACTTTTTGAAAACCTTCCTATTGCTCATCCAATCTCAGAAATTGGTGAGCATTGATTATTTCATGCGTACGTTGATCTCAATTCATTTCGAAATTGGAGATAAACTCATCTCAAGAGTCAACGATTCACAGGAACGCAACAATTTTTTGAAGGACTTGATCAGAGACCGTGATATGACATCGTTGGTCGCTAGCTGGAAAACTGTTCTCACTGAGGTCAAAGATATCGTGATTCTCGACAATGCACTTAAGGTTGTCGGATACTACATCGACTGGATGGACATATCTTTGTTCATACAGAATGGCTTCTTGAACATTGTTTACGAGTTTTTGAAGAACCCTGAATTGCGCAATCAGGCATGCCTCACAATCTTAGAAATCATCTCCAAGAAGATGAAGCCCGCCAATAAACTAGAATTGATAAAGTTATTGGATTTGACGTCGGTCATTGGCTCGTTGAAAGATGATGACTTGGACTTCATTGAAAACCTAGCCAAACTCTCGAACCAAATAGGCATTGAGCTGTGTATCGTTGTGAAAACGATCCTTCGTTGCTCCCCGAAGTGAGTGTTCAATTATCAAAGTTGTGGCCTATAACATTTGAATTCTTGACACACGAATACGATGATGTGTCGCAGCAAGTATTTCCATTCATACAGCAATTTTTGTTGATCTCCAAGAAACTTCCTGCAGTCGCTTCTAATGAATTATTATCTGCACTCCTTAAGAACATCATCGAGAAAATGAAGCATGACTCTGACAGTGATGGGTTTGATGACGATCAGTTTATTGAAATTCGTCAAAAATTGAAGACCTTCCAAGACACAATCGCTGGTTTGAACCCATCCTTGTACTTGGACATCGTCCCACTCATCATAGAAAGCTCCATTTTCGGTGGACTGTCGGAAGGCCAAAGTTGGAACATTGTAGAGTTGGGTTTATACGAGCTCAGCAATTTCGCTGACTCTTTGAAAAACAACTTGATCAACCTCCCAAAACAGAAATTTCGAGCTCTAAGCCTTATAGAGCGGTCCAAGATCTTTTGATTAAGATAATCAACAACTTTCATCTACTCACACATCCCAAAAACCAGCTTGCTTTTTTCGAATTGATCATACGTCATTTCAGCACTAAAAACTTCCTGAACACCACTCAGACCAGCATGAATGAGCTCTCGATGAAAATTTTGGAATTGTTTTCTGAATACGGGTTGTTCAGCGATATTGAGAGTGTGAGATTGAGATGTTGGTATCTATTCTTTAGATATGTGAGTGCGACAAAGCCAGGCCTCAACTCATATTTCTTGGAGAACTTGATAGTGAAGCTTCAGCCCCTCCTCGTCATCAAAGCGGTGTTGCCCACCAGGGACGAGGATGATGATCTCGTGGAGCATGGTGACTTCAACAGTCAATTGTATCTTTTTGAGGCCCTTGGTATGTTGGTCACCTTGACCGACTCCCCAGATACATGCGCTACCTCCGTTGATGTCCTCTTGCAGCCATTGTTTACCAATCTCGAAGCATGTATTTCCAGAGACGACAAAGACTTGAATGCTTTAATACCTTTGCAGACACATCACCTGTTGTTCGCCATCGCTACGATTGTCAAAGGCCTTGACACTCAGGCGCCCGGCAAATCCGATTCCTTGAAAAACAACGCTCAGCTCGCCGTAAAGATTGGCAATGCAGCACAAGTTGTTTTGATATCTTTGGAGAATTTCAACAAATATGAGTCTGTCAGAGATGCTGCTCGGTTTGCTTTTGCTCGTCTTGTGCCTATCATGGGCACAAGCAGCAGCACCCATTTAAGCAAATTGGTCTCTCTCATACTAGCATCGCCCAACCTCAAAATACAAGAACTTGGAGACTTTGCTGGCTTTGTGGGCCAACTTGTGCACCAATTCAAAAATAATGAATCCGTCTTCCAACTTTTGAACGACCTTGTCACCCCCATGTTTCAAAAGATCTATGAAACTCTCACTATCGAGGATGCGAACTATCCTAATTTGGTGAGAGAAAAATACGGCTTGAAAAGGTCCTTCTTATCTTTCATTAGCATTTTAGTTCTCAACAATCAATTTTCGTTGTTGTTGACCGAAACTAACAAAACAATTTTGCCCAGAATCTTGAGCTCCTTAGTTGAGTTCTCGTGCGACTTGGGCGACTCAATTACAACAAAGGCGGCTATCACCCAATTTGGAAACGTGATAAACTTGTTGGGCTGTAACGGCGGCAAGCTCAATGACTCAGTCGATAAGTTTGCCTCCACGGTGGGCCTATAGAGGGCATTGATGAATACTTGATGGAGAGCACGTGAAGTTGTGTTTCGAGCTTCCTTTCAGAGAGAAGGAATTCGACCTAAAAGACGCACAAAGCCGTAACATAGCTCTGGAACTCTCGGTGCTCTTGACATGCTACCAAAAACGTCTGATTCAACAGGAGTTCGTGCAATTCCTTGCAAGATATTTGACAAATATGGGATTGGATGAAGGATAGCTAAAGACTTCTGCACAAAGTTGATCGAATTGAGCAGTAAGGATTTCAAGAAGTACTACGTTACATTTCTTGGTGAGTTGAAAAAATAAAGTATATAGATGATAGATCATGAACGGCATAATAATCAGTTGAGTAGACCGTGTATCATTTTGAACTCTGGCAAGAGTATACATTTGCGTGTGGCTTCATGCAGGTCGCTTCGAAGGGCATCGCATCTCACCAAAATTTCCAGAGTCGCGTATGAACCAGAAAGAGCGATTGAAGAACCTGTATTGATTGCACTTTTTGATCCGTTCAATCACAAAACGCATGGCCACTATGTCTACTGAAGCTACCGTGGTGCCCCCAAAAGATGAAGAGGAATTGAACCTCGAGAAACTTGTCTTTGGAGACCAGTCCGGGTTCGAAGCCAACTTGCGAAAATCGAAAATCTATATGACTACTCTGATGGAGAAGAGAACGACTTTGTGTTAGATGCTTCGGATGAAGAGATTCTCTCGAAGGAGAAAATCAGGATGATATGTTTTTCATCGATGACGGGGCAGATGCCACGGTTGCGTTTGAAAAAGACAATAATGATGCAATGGACGTCGATGGAGATGATCTGGACGAAGAACCAGCAGCCTGGGACGACTCTGACGACGAAAGAATAGCGGTGTCAGTTTTGTCCACACGGCTGAAAAGTTGCGCCAAACGCAAGAGGAGCAGACTCTCTCTGGTGCCGCTTACCAAGCCAGGTTGCGTGCGCAATACGAGAAAATCTATCCCAGGCCAGATTGGGCAGATAATTGGAAGAGCGATCACGATGATGATGATGATGATGAATACTTACTGGAAGCCGAGGAAGATGCGGCTGTTGGTCTCAACACTGCCACCTTGAACAACATTTTAAATGCCACAAGCAGCTTCCTCCAAACCTCCACAAAACTTCTTCCAGCCCATAAAATAGAAATTCTGCGGCTCAAAGACGCAAACATAGCCAGGCGATCTAGGGGCGCTATACAAAGCATAAACTTTCACCCTCTGCATCCCCTTTTGATCACGGGAGGTTTTGATCGCACCCTTCGTATCTACCAGATCGACGGTAAAAGCAACCAGTTCGTGTCGCTGATTCATTTCCGCGACCTGCCAATCCAGACATGTCAATTCCTGACTCTCAAGGGCTCCAACATTGTCTACATGGCCGGTCGTAGAAGGTACATGAACCGGTGGGATCTCGCGAGCGGTGAGGTTGAGAAGATTCTGAGAATGTACGGACAGGAAAAGTTTCAAAAGTCCTACGAATACTTCAAAATCTCGCCTCTTGGCACGCACATTGCCTTGCTCGGATCCTCGGGTTGGGTCAATTTGGTCAGCGGCCAGACAGGCCAATTCACGAAAGGTTTTAAAGTGAATGGGTTTGTGGCAGACTTTGTCTTCACCCGCGACAAAAAGAGTCTCATCATTTCGAACGAGGCAGGCGATTTCTGGGAATTCGACTTGGAGTCTTCCAGTAACAAGCCTTCTAGGCGCTGGACAGATGCGAGCGCTGTAAACGTTACCAGGATCACTCTTGGTGGTCCTAGCGATCGTTGGTTGGCTGTGGGAACCAAATCTGGTGTGGTAAACATATTTGACCGTTCAACGTTTGAGGGCGTTCTTCCTGGCAAGAATCCAGTCCCCTTTAAAGAAGTTACAAACTTGATCACGGCGACATCCCACCTTGCATTCTCGCCCGATGGACAGATCTTGTGCATTTCCTCAAAGCAAAAGAAAGACGCACTCAAGCTCGTTCATTTGCCCCTGGGAACAGTATTCTCAAATTGGCCTACAAGTGGCACGCCCTTGGGCCGCGTTACCGTCACAGAGTTCTCGCCAAATGGTCAAATGTTGGCTATCGGAAACGATAGTGGAAAAGTCACTTTGTGGCGTATAAATCACTATTGATAGTAATTCGCGTCTAAAAGAGATCGATATTATATTACATAAGAATCAAAATCCGGACATGTTAAGCCAAAAAGTAGAACTCCATAGATTGATCACAATTTTACGCTCGGCAATGCGGCGTAAATGTGCATTCTTGGGCAATCGATTGTTTTTTTAATTTTTTTCTTTCTTATTTCTGAATTGATTTATCTGATCAAAAAAGAGGGGCTAGAACAACTTACCAATGCCGCATGGTGACAGTTACACCTTTACTCATTCTTGTTTCAAGAGAAGCACGTTCAATCTATCAAAAATGTTTCCAAAATTCATTGGATTTCACTGGCATGGAAGAAAATCCGCGATTGTACACCAGTAATTAAATACTATAGCATACGATTGGGAACGGGATGGCGGCCGAATTCAACCTAAACAATCAGGAATTCAAAATAAGTCTACATGCTGGCAACGACAAAATATTTCGCCTTATCACAATCAAAATCATCTATCGTCGAGCTCTTTACCAAAGTGATACTTTTATGGCGTTGGTAGTTTTGTCATTTTTCAAGCGCACGACCTTGTTGTCTCACCACCTTTCTTTGCCGCTCGCTTAGAGTCTTGAGCCCCATAACCGACCATGCCTGTAATCGGTGCCCCGTATGTGATTAAAAAGATTAGACGAACTGTGATGTTACGTCCATGTCTTGTTTCAGAATATGCATTTCATCGCATAATCCCAGCTTTTTTAGTGCAGTGACTAACGACGCAGCAAGGGCCATAACCGCTACCGAGACCCAAAGACTTTCTTGATGACACCTGCTTTGTACAGAGTGAGACAGCCGTTTTTCTGGAAGAACTTCGCCGCATTTTTCATAGTGGGGGCTGTTCCTCTAAGTGTTTACATGTACACATGGAATGTCCTCAGTAAAGATGACTTTGGTGATATTCCTATTCCTCCAATCTCCAATGAAGAGTTGGCTAAGTTGAGGGAGGAGTATGAAACAAAGAAGTAAGAATATGTATATAGTGAATGAACCGGTTTCTGCGATTTACATGGCACCGATCAGCTCAACAACCGTAGAGTGGCCTCATTCATGCATTCGCAAGAGTCACTTCCATTATGCGCCATGGACCACGTAGAAATAAGCTACGAATTTAGCTGTGAATGAATCATGATTATGTCTTATACATCACTGTGGTCTTCAAAGTATCGCGAGACCCCTCTTACAGGGTATGGAATATCGCTTTTACTCTGACCTGAGGACTTAGAACCCGCATCAAACGAGATATCATTGTCTGTCCCGTCCAGCAAAGCCTCAGATGTGTCTTTTTGCAATTTGGACTCACCAATCAAGGACTGGCCGGATGATAAAAGCTTGCATGCAGTGTACTGTCTGTGGAACCAAACTTTCGTTGTAGCAAATGAGTGTTCGAGGAATTCTCGATACCAGAATACGGCAAAGAGACATTAGAACCGTGGTGAGAGCTAACAAAGTCCGTAGATGTGAACGCTTTGTTATACATTTTAGAATTCGCTGCCAGCATTTCATAGTCTCCCATTGTACGGCGTGAGGCCAAAGATTCTGATGTCTGGCTTCGCATGGGCGGCATGACTCTCATCGGCACTGCTGTTGTGTCACCGCTGGTTCCAGCAAAGGGGTTGGTTGGATATTCAGGTAGATCTCTCATCTCAGTATCGGCGAAAGGGTTTTCTCGTAAACTGGACATAGACTGCGAATGGTATGGTGGACGGTGCAATTGACTAAGAGACTCCTTCAGAGCCATATGACTGGCACTAAGACCCCGAGAAGTCTGGTCGTAAATTATATTGGCACTTGCATTCATTGCCGTATACCGGTTCAGACCAAGGGGATAGGCATCACCCGGCCTCAGCCAAGACGTTGTATCAAAGGTAGATGTGGATCCCAAGAGATTTGCCTGGATCTCCTTAAGATCTAAAACACCTTCATCAAGGATTTGCGCCTTGGATTTGTGGTTTCGTTTCACCAAAAGCGAACATTTTCGTTCACGGACCTGTAACAGTACGCTTTTAGCAGTTTGAAGCCTTTGTTGGCTACCTTCTTTCACCGGGATGTAAAGAACGAGCGCTAAGAGAAATTTGAAAAAGAAAAAGAGAAAGAGCACCATGGTACACAATTGAAACGACAATATGATCGATAGCCTCAAGTTGGTGGTGGCGATCGCCTTTATATTGGAGATAATGGCGTTATTTAGCTCTCCCCCTGTGGCGTAATAGCGAAGGGTCATAAAGTTGATCACTTGACGCGGCAAGTCCGCCACCAACACTTCTAGAGCATTATCAGCTCTGTGTAAACATGAAAACAAGCCCATTCAAAGAATCCTTCCTGATCAATTTCATGAAAAAGACATTGATAACTGTAGCTTCGGATCGCGTACATCAATCGAGCATAATTGTTCAAGTACGCCAAGGCGATGTTTCGGGTGCGATATATGTGTATTCCCCAGGCAACTTGATAGGCCAAAAGGAGAAAACGGAAGAATATGCAACCGGTGAAAATCCATTTAGCCACTTTGTATTCATACACATCATAGTCCTGCGTGGACCATCTGTTGAACACCAAAATACTGACACATGTATATGTGTCACCACCTAAAATGGCCATTTTGAATATGAGAACAATCCAAACCCAAAGAAAGGATAGCACGGTCCAGAATCGCGTGTTATGAAATGCATCGATTTTGAGGATATCAAACGTGGATGAGTCGAGCCCTTCGGCCTCCTTTTCTGAGTCAAACATAGAGTGTTTTTTTCGAAAATAGCAAACGCTTATCCCAAAAAAGTATGCGTATACACCTAGAGCTATCAAAGAATGCACTCCATCAAATGTTCAAATGTTCAAAGACTCTTGCAATCTTGGTTTATTTCTATCGCGTCTATGGAGGGATAGGTGGCGAAATGTCGTAGCTGCCAGGTCCGGGTGTTCCTCACGTATAATATGCACTTGATTTGTGAGATTATCTAGTAGTTTGATGATATCAGCAACATATGCAAAAAAGAATAAATGACTTGTCGCAGATTCTGTACGAAAATGATGATCAGTTTTAGTGATGGTCTAGACGATCTGAGGACCTGCGTGTATTGCCTTGACGTAAGAGGTTGCAAGAGCGCGTCCCGAACGCGACGACTATATTTAGACTATGAGACTAAACCAGCAAATAGAGTATATGATAATTTCGAGTTTAACGGCCAAACTGTGCCTTGTCTATCCAATCACTCATTCTTAGGTATTTGCGTATCACTGATGCCCTTTTCGTGTAGGCAAACACGCCTTAGCCATACAGAAGCACATGACACACGCGTGTTTCACCTGTGATCGACGTGGGACTATGTAAAGGATTTCGGCACAACAATTCTGAGTGCTGTTCATTGTACTCAAAGCCTAAACTTTCCACGTTTGATCAAAGCGAAAGCTTCCAAAATAGTTCAGGTATTTATTTTCGGGTTTCTTATTTTTCCACGGAACATTATATGCCACTTCAGTAGATCTTGGTGGCCTGCGGCTTTTGAGTTCTACATGGCCTTTACTATGATCAGTCGATTTTACGACGAAAATGAGTTTTGGTGCAATTGAGATGTTGATTCTTTTCGTTGTTTCTCGTTCAGACCCTCTGATGGTACGTAATATAGTACTCTTGTTCAGATGATGAGAATAATCTATGGTTTCATCTACTCATACTTCTTTAATAAAGTTTGCGCCTCAGCTTTTAAGTCTTCTTGGTCTCCGCTGCTTAAATCCCTGAGTACGTCCAAGCAAGCAGGCTTCACAGGTGGACGGTACATGATCAAAAACTGCAACGCCAAGAAGCCAAGCTTCGACCGGCAGGATCGGCACACAAAGATTTAATGCCATCTATCATTTCCCTGTTCAAAGAAGGTAAGTCACTTAGGAGTCGAAGAAAAACCTTGCGGTCTGTCGGCTCGAGGAAAGGTATCATGGCATCCACAACACGCTGTCCCCATAAGTCGTAGACAGGCGTCCCGATCTCCGTCTTTTCCACCTCGTCACGAATTGATTGTTCCAAGTCACTAATCAGATATGGATTGCTCTTGTACAGCGCAGTAAGCCTTTGCGTGACCTCTTCTCTCACTACCTGCTCATTCTAACCTTCTCGTTATACCACTCTTCGTTAAGCCATTCAATCACCAAGTCGATCCTTTCGTGAATGTTCGCCAAAAAGTAGTCAAACAATGCCTTTCGAATAATATCACTTAATTGCTCATTGTTCTTGATATCCGCAGATTCTTTGTCTTTAATCTATTGTGTGCATACCTCTAGTAGCAAGTCTTGTGAGAAGCACTAGCCAAGAATCCTCTCTCCACGTATTGATTGCCACTTTCGTCAACTCACTATTGCCTGTTTCATCTCGGCCGCTTCAGCCGTACCATCCTTCTTATTTGCGAGCTCAAAAAAGTTCTTTACAATCAAATTTACATGTTCTTTCTTTTGTTGAACGAAAGCGTCTTCGGAGCAGGAAGCGTATACGTGGTTTCCGGATTGTAATCCATCTCGCGCGTCTCGCTCGTGTCATCCTCGTCCAATTTGAGTTCCTTTTTGACTTCTGGGTCGACTGCAGCAAGATCTTTAATGGCATTTGTGTATCTTGCGCTGATGATCTCTAAGGCCTTGGCAAGCTTTGGCGTCGAAGCACGTCAATGCCGTGAGTGCCATGGACACAAGGATGTTCTGAGGAATGGACGAAAAATCGAAATTATTAAGCTCCTGATTTATGTCTGTCAAGCAGTAGAGATTCTTGTAGTCAACAGTCTTGAGCTTTTTAGAGGTGGTTACGAAGCCTTCAAACTTTCTCTTTTTAATGGATGCATCGGCAGCAGACTCCAGAACAATGTTTTTCCTTCTGATTTCGTCTCCTCTGGCTGTAAGGATAGCCAACTTTCTGCTGATCGCGCCTTGAAACTTAGGTGGTATCAACTGCAACTTTGACATGTAATTGAAAAGAACCCTCAACGTTCTGTCAACATACTTTGACGAAAGTTTGAATGATTCCACAGGTTCGTAGTTTGACTGTAATTTTGTAGTCGAGTCAAAGGCCTCCAAAACTGGGATGATGGTATCAACAAACTGACGTTTTCGACGAACCAAAACAGAAAGATGATTGAAAGTCGCCGTTACCAAGGGGGTGATGAGTATGTCATTCTTTAGCGTTTTCAACACCACGTCCAATAACGCCGCGGCCTCGCTTTCCATCAAAGGGGCCTTGATGAGTGTATGCTGTGGGGCAACGCGTGCCAAGGAGTAGTATTTGTTGGAGTTTGACCTCAGTTGGTAGTCGATCACTGTCATGACAAATTTCAACAACTCGAGCTTGCCGTCAATATTGCGAAATGCATCATGCTCTCGATCAAAAGACAGTTTGAAAGGAAATTGAGTGTCATACTTTGCTACTAAGTTATTTTTGAGCTCATTGACTCCAGCCCACACATTGCTGCTGCCATCATTCTCCGCCACAAACTTGAAGGCGAGCTTAAACACGATGACGCTCACATCGATCACGTTTTTGAAAACTTCCAAGTCGCGGACGCTGGCCAAAACTTTCAAGTGTGGCAATGCATCGATGGCCAAGTCGACTTTAACGGCCGGTGAGACGTAATGGTCATTTTTGGTGAAAGCTTCTTTCAAAAATTTGGCGCACCAAGCCTGGACGGCCAAGTTAGGGTTACTGACGAGATTCAAAATCTGTTTTACCACTTGTGGAAAAAGGTTCTCATCGGAAAGGCCTAGCTCCCGTGCCTTGTCTAGCTGGGCGAATATTTTTTGTCTCGTCATTCATACTACCGTGCAGAAGGAGAATGATAGTGAACGTAGAACTTGATGTAGAAGCAGCGCGCACGTGACCCGGAGGCTACGAACGAAGGCCGTCGCTTTAATATCCAAGAAAGTTGAGACTAAAGCAAACCGCGACTGGTTCCGTGATAATTACTATTTTTTATTTTGATTTTCTATTTGATCACTGAAAAAACAGAGTACAATCGGTCACAGCTTAAATAATAGGCTCCTAAACTTGAGTTTACGATCGAATAGCTGATTGTAAGTCAGCTCATAGCTCACTACTTGCGCGTTAGGGGCGTAACGTAGGAATGAATCTCACATTATCATCGATCAGGTGACATGCGCCAATATTTTTAACAGCTCGGAAACTCAAACGAAAAGTTGAGTAAAAAGCTTCAAGTGGTTAGATCTTAATCCTCTGAATACCGGTGGGAACAAAATTTGTTCATCGAGACGGCACATCGTCATAACGCGTCACAGGTAAACTAGGCACATAGTGGAACAATAGAATCATGGAACACTTTTGCCCACGCGAGAATCAAACGTACGGTAGGATACGGAATCAAGAAAGACAAGAAATGCTTTCAAGACCCGAACTGAGTGTATTTAGTCATAGAAACGATTTTTGACATACTATCGCTCACCTTGTACTCGTCAAAGAGTTCACCCGTGCGAGTTCACGAGGGTATGCGAGACATGAGAGATTTCGATTCACACGATTAATTAGGTCTCTAAATCCTCGAGCCTTCAGCGATATTTTGTGCGGTAGCCGAATCGAAATAAAAGTGGCTTCTTCGCCTGGCCCACTTTTGCAACCTCTCGCGGGTCACGTGAATCCATTTAATAGTCCTGCCCGCTCTGCTCTCTGCTTATCTTATCTCCGGAAGTCCTAAAGGAAACCTAGATTAGCGCACCCATTTGGGATAGACAGTGAATTTTCGGGGTAGCCGCAGAGCGTGAAGGACCTTTTCCACAAAAAACACTCAATTGACGAGCAAGGACGTCGAAGAAGCAAAGTGAGAAAAAGGGTTTCCCGAGAACCATCAAGGTCTTTTCTGGAGGGAAAAAGCACATCTCGGACGTGATCGGATCATACAAAGCCTTTGCAAAGCCAAAATTACAATTGTATCATAAAGCAATAATTTCGGGGAGATTGGCCAAGAAACATTTAGAGATTGACAACTGTCTATGAAGAAGCTCATAGCTCACAACCATTCAGTACCGCTCAACGCCAAAAACCAAATCGATGACTGCACCCGTAAGACCATTGCTGGCCTTGTGGGTCATCAATTACAAATGGCCCTATTGCTGATTCCAAAGTTGAGGAGCAATACAAACTTCGGCGGCTATCGTTCAGCGAAAGTCCTATGCTGCTTATACCTCTGGACTCCTCTACAAACTCAGGCCCCTCTTGTCAGACTGCGAGATAAGTATAATCCGAACACAAGACGATCAATTTGAAACTGAAAAATACGGTTCTGAGGTCAACCTTGATGACCCTTGCCCTGAGGAAAACAAACAGTCACATGAGCCCACTGTGGATAAAGATAAACGATGACCTCGCTCATGCCGCCAGTGGCCATGAAATCAAAACGGTCTTCATCAACTTCAAACGATCTGTATCACGAACGTGACGATTTCGAGCTCGTTTCGAGTCATTCAATCCGCCAACATGTGCGATTACCGAAGATCTCCCTGGCAGGACCGAGCCTGGGCTCCAAGAGTACGAAGAAATTTCAACGAAACAAAAAAGTTAAATCTACAGCCTCTTTCTGCCTCGACATCCATGGAATGTACGATGAGTTTCGCATCACAGAACCCCGAAGATACTGCCCTTGGACAGAAATTCTGCGTATTTCAATTTCTACAAGCCATGTCCGGTTTCAGATGCCACGCGCGTTTTAGACTTACGCCTTGTCACACCAAGTCAATTGTCCAGGCTTAAAGTGGTACTTCAACACTCCTCTTCCTCCCACCGGGCACATGTTTCCATGGCTTCATGGGTTGCATCCGGAGAACTTTGCACAACGCTCGTTCTTCATCGCTAACACCGAAAAACCCGCCCATTTAATTTCACATGAAAGCTCTCTGGATTGCATGAAGCCAGAACTGGCCAGATTTGTCATGTGTGTAGAAACAGCAAGCTCCACTCCGCATGATGCCTCAAATTTTGAGAAATACAGTGGCCGCAGAGGAAATCTTGCAACGGGTAGAATTTGCTCGGTCGGAGGTCCGTCGATTCGTGTCATCATTGATTCCCAACTCTTCCAGCGGAGCAATTCCACATATTGATTTATGGCTCTAGCAGGAGCGATTATCCAGGATTGTCTAGATACAGGCTTCATGCCAGCGTTCATAGACTCTGATCCAAAAGAGGCGTGTCTCTCCGAAATTTTCACATTCAAGTCAACAAAATCGCTGCCTGCGCCGATTTGTTGTGTACTGCCACGAGGAAACGCATGGAATAGGTACATGCAAATGCATGGCGTTTGCACGCCTTCTCAAGGTGGCTCAAATCACTGAAAATAGAGACAGCCTTTCAAATTCGACGTCTTTGTATTCGCTCGCAATACCGAAATGCAGAACGACTTCCAAGAAATTTGGACCGTTAGGGATAGCTCGAGTTTTCTTGCCAATCTGGATGCGAGAAGAAAGACACAGCTCAATCTCTCCGATTTGACTCGAAATATACCCAATACTTTTAGCTCGTGGGACGCTGACTACCAGGTCAAAGAAAAGCTCGAAACGACGGTAATGTCAGCTGCTTCCAAGCTCAACCTCAACGTTTGGCTGGGAAATATCTGGGACCATCAAATCATGATGCAGTTTCTCAAAGAGGACCCACAGACCGCCGACATTATCAAAATTACTCCATGAAAGGAGTTAGAAGTACCTACTGTGACCCAGAACTCATTTAACAAAATCATTTGCGGATTTAAGATCTTGATCTCGTCACTTTACTTCCTCCCCCTCGAAGCCACTGGCAACTTTTCGTCCATTGTCACAACGACGCTTCGTTTCCATCTCAAAAATTGCTCAATGAATGTTGTTCAAATACACCATCACGTCGCGTAAGGCATCAGAAGTCCAGATATCCATCATCTCGATTTCCCGTCGTCTGGATCTGTCGGATTTGGCGACTGCAGACAGGATAATTTGATGAGTATTGTAAACACATGCAAGCTTCTTTACTTGTATTCGTCATCTGTGACCGACGGCAGCATAGCCTCTTTGATATACTGCTCGGATGGCTACACTGAGCTGTCGCTTTTATATTCTGCTTCCTTATGTATGCAGAAGATATTCCCTTGGAAACAGCGATGCTCAGGCTTCATTTGCAGTACGGGAGACCGTACTATGTTTCAATTCGGACGTGCAGGTGCTTCGAAGCTCGAGATTTTGCTTCGAAAGTATAGCCCATTGAGATTAGGCGATGGCATTATCTGGTCACAAGCTGAAGCCATCTCACAGCAGGAAATTAACCTCATATTGTTGAGGCCGAAAAGTCGTGGAAGCGAGGGCAAGAATCAATTCCTCGAAGGCTTCGATTAGGATACATTGCGTCTGACTCGTCGTCAGAATCCGAAGACTCTGACTGCGACGACTTCGAGAGTGAAAATGACATGGGTATGGAGAAATCCTGGGTGGAAGACTTGGAAGGCTCGTTGCCGTCAAGAATCTTACCTCACATTTACTTGGGTTCGTTGAAGCATGCAAACAACCTCACGGTGCTTTCGAAGCTAGGTATCACTAAAATCATTTCGGTTGGCGAGTCGCTTGAGTGGCTTACAAAATCCAGATTTTATGATCATAACGATGTGACCGTCGAGACTTCCGAGGATGGAAATGTGGAGATGATCCACATAAATCCGAAACGCATGAATTATAATTCGAGTGGGAAACGCTGCGACGTAACCAGCGTTATGAAACTCAACAACCTTCAAGATGATGGCATTGACGACTTGAGTAGGGCTCTTCCCAAATATTGGAGCATGTTCAAGAGGAGTTTGAAATTCAAACGGCACGACAAAGTTTCTAATACATTGTCGCGTTGGCGTCTCAAGATCGGCCACTGTGGTCATTGCCGAGGTTATGAGGCGGTTGAAGCTTAATTTACCCAAGCGTACTTATATGTGCGTGTGCGCGGCTCAATATTGTCATCCAGCCCAACTTGCGTTTCATGTACGAATTGTTTAAGTGGGATGAGAAGGAGAGGCGTCGTACTATAGAAAACCGTGACGCGAAGAATGAAGCTCACACCGAAGACCTTAGAGTTATTGACTGGTTCGTGATGTGCCAGGAAATCAAGAAGTTGAACCAGCCATTCCTTCGCGGCTAGCGTCATGCGCATATTTAGAATGTATAACGACATAACGAATTTAGACTTTTACACTGGTGTTTGTTCTCTGAAGTGACGCAATGCACATTACACCAAAGTCAATAAGTGTAATATATACGAATAGGCAAGTGTAAACTTCAACTCAAGGCAACTTGCTTGAACCCAAGAATGGTCTGCTTGAAGTTTTAGTTGTTTTGGTTCGCCCTCCAAAAGCTACCACAGGTTAAACCCACATTTTTGAAGCTACCTCAAATTAAAAAACTCACGAAAACAAACTGACAACTCAGTGACGTCCTAAGTAGAGACGATGAAATGCTAACGCCTACATTGTTTAGTATTTTCGCTTATCAAAAAAGTAATTGTATTTGATTAAGTGAAAACGGCAGAGCCTCAAGGCTTTCTGCTAAATATTGAGCAATAAAAAGTGTTTTTTTTTTTTGTGTTTTTCTAATTGTTTTTTTCTTTTCTGGAGGGGGTTTCCTCGTTACAACAAAAAATAGGACTGGTGAATACACGAGTCTTCTTCCGTGTGGGATCTAACGACCCATGTCCTTTTAGGATGCTGAGCAGCCGGCGAAAATACTTTGGAGCCATGCCTTTCCCGAACGTTGGAGCCACCTTTTGATCTGCCTGCAATCATTTAACTGAGTGAGTTGCCAAAAGAGTTGCCAAGAATGCTTAATACCAAAACCTCCTTCTTCTCGAATGAGAGCGCAGAAAAGACTATACTGGTCCAAGACACGGCCTTTGATGAGCCGATGTTGGTGATGTTTATGGCGAGCCTCGCAATTTCATAGGAAAAAGCCGTCTCAAGCCGCACCAAGTTGTCTTGGCCATATTAGTCTCTGATCTTTGCAAAAGTAAAGGTAGATTGGTACTGTTCAAACTCAGACTGAACGTTCCCTTCGTGGCCTCTCTCAACTATTCAAGCATAACACCTTGACCAGCAAGTGCTTCTTTCATTCGAAAAGGATCAAATTTCTCACAGCCGGTATCCTTTGAGTTCGATGATATATCAGTGTTTTAAATCCCAGCTAATGACAACGCTTCTATAGAAATTCGGGATTCTCGTCAATATACGCGACCATTTCGCTGGTGTAGTAATTTTCAAGAAAGCTATGCTCACTTAAGATGCCAGCGTCGTCGTAACATTCAGCAGCGTTTGGCGGATTATGCGCGAGATCCAGATACAAGTAGTTGCACATCCAGCCATCGGCTTCGCATATGGTAGAAAATGTATCATTCACCACGTATTGTGAGCAAGTGAGACTATTTTCGGAAATGCTTACACGGTATTCCGACTCGTCATCAGTATCACAGAGGATGGCCTGTTGAGCGTGGACTGAAGGCTGCAACATTTGCGCAGCAGCATTTGCCTCGGAATCCAGCTTATGATAGGCGTTGTGGATGGAAGATCCTGCAGATGCACCCATTTCCGGTATATTGGCACGTGCTTCCTCGTATGTTCGCTGCAATTCGAACGGAGTGGATTCAGTCGCGCATTCTGGGGCAGAAAACACATCGGCTGCGAAATTTGTAGGGGCAGGTGCAGATGAAACATCCCCATTTTGACTTTCACCGGTTCCGTCTGACAAACCTTGAGAAAAGTTTCTAAAGTGCCACAATCAGAATGGCTTTGAATGTCAGATTCAGATATTTTCGAGCTCGTCAGCGCAGGATATTGCAGGGTTTCATCATTCATGACCGAATCCTCGGTTGAAACAACCAGCGCGAAGTCATGGATAGACCCAAGGTCTTCAATGCTGGAAGAAGTGTCAAAAGCATTCGGCCAGTCATGCACTTCAGTTTCTTGCACATATTCGGCAGACACACAGTCAGCAGACACGTAGTCGGTTGGCGGATAGAAAATCGAATCGAGAAACTCATTCATGCTGCAGCGGGCCACGTGTGAGAAGTTGTAGGCTCTGTAGACCGCGCGGATGCTGCGCCCCAATTGTTTTGCAGTCTGCTTCAATAAGAATAGCTTTATTTGGCGAAAACGCAGAGCAAAGTATTTTGAGAGGAATTTGCCTCCTGTTGATTTTTCGGCGGCAGCATGCCCTGAAGATCCTCTCGAAAGAATTCTGCTCACCACATATCTCTCGAGTGCAGTTGCCTGGAAAAGGTTAAATAAGGGAAAGGGTATTTGATACGAGTACTCGTATGAATACATGCTTGCATTTTCCAACGAGGAATCTTCCTCAGTTTCGGGAGCGATTCTCTCCAGAACCAGGTCCTCGGTGTCGCATGGGGAATAAGTAATTGTCATTGGCTGGCCCAAGTGGCGCACTCTAGGGGCCACACCACTAAATGTTTCCGTTTTGTTGGATTCCCTGCAATATAATGACTTTGCCCTGCGCATAGCTTTGTCTCTGAGAGACCGGAACTTTGTACTGAGACGGTGTCTGCGTTTCTTCGCAGTGCCACTTTCTGCGACTGCTTGCGGGGAAACAGGAAATGATGGCAACCGAGCGTCTCCTCTAAGGAAAGTGTCAATTAGGTTGTTGTCTGCGTCGAAACTGGAGGTAGAAGAGCTTTCGCAAAAGCTCGAGGAAGAGCCTCTGAGAGACTCGTCCATAGGCATTTCGGGAATGGAAATCACAGGCATGACAGAACGGCTTAATGGGCTAAGTATTCTGATACTAGCGATAACGATAGCGAGATACGGGAGGGGGGATAAGCTCGAAGATGATTCAAGCTTGGTGATATTCTGAGGTAGAATATAGGCGTTATTCAATGAGAAGCGTGAACGGTTCTTTCAAATAAGGCGATGGAATAGGGAAAGAAAAAAAAAGCGGGAAAATTGGGGTGACTCCAGTCTATTATATACTAATCATCATCACTACTAAACGGTTGTTTGGCATGCCCGGCCACAAAACATTTTTCTAGTATTATGCCTCAGCATATATGTTTCTTGATATTGACGCGTGTGGTTTTAGTAAAATACATGCCATGCAAATGTCACGATAACAAACAATTGAAAAACCGTCAGGACAAAAAACTGGTGGTTCTTTTCAACAAGCTCTTGATGTTTGACCAGCAGCTTTTGTATTTCCTTGGTTGTTCAATTGATGCTCGCCTCCATCAAGAGAAATTAATGGGTTTCGCATGAGGTTCGGATCGGCCGATTTGTGGCATTGCGCAGGTGTAAAAATCAGAAAAGTTATGCCTCACTTTCTTTCACAAAGCCCATGTGTCAATTGAGCCCGAACAGGAGTATTTTTTCAATAACGTGAAATGCATTCATTGCCCTGCTTCGATTTGATGTCTGAGGCTAATTTTGAGACGGAAGACCCAGTCTTAGCCCTATAAGTGTCGAGAATGATAGCGTCTGTGCGCCATTGAGCACACGAATCTCCAGAGCCTTTTCCATGAGGACGAATCTACTAAAATGTTTAGTGATGTTTCATTCCATGCTCTGCTTTTGCTTACCCCTGAATTGATACCCTGGCTTTGATGAAGCACTGTTCACCAAACAATTTGTGTCTTATTTTTGCAAAACCAGAATTTCACACGATGTATAACCGAATGACCTTACTTTAAGATTATTTTATATATTACCTTTATCGCCAATTTGGGAGCGGAATTTCCCAAACATTTCGCGTCAATTGGCATGGCATAAGTCAGTGATACCAGAAGCTTTTTGGCTGAAGCTGCATTCGCTGATGACAGACAAGAAATGCGCCCCTACTAAAGAAGTGCGGCATACTTTTTGTTATTGTCAAGAATTTAAAGAACGGTCGAGGATGATTCTGCTGAACGAGACAGCAGGGTCAAAAAGCCGTGAGAAAAAGTCTTATTAATGGGGTATGTCTTCCAGATGGTAGATGAACAATGCAAAAAGCAAATACCTTAATCATAATGATTTTGTTTTTCGAGAGCCCAACCGGCGTGTCATGAAGTTCACACTTTATTTATAGCATAGGTCGCGAGGTAGGCTTCTCCCAAAATAGATAAACACAAACTATAGTGACCGATCGAAGTTTCGAAAAAAAAAAAGCGCCTGTGAAGACTCTGCATGTCCTCATTCAAATGAAGGCGGCAGTCTAATAATCAATTTACCCCCTTTCCGAAGGCGCCCAGACTGCTTATTTTCTCGCTATATGATGTATGTTATGAAACTTGAGAAAACTACCAGAAGCCCGACATTAACTGAACGAGCGTTCCATTGCATTCGCATGCGTCAAAATCAGTCCTTACATTTAGTCCTTTCCATCAACCGCTCACCATTTGTTTACCTAGATGCACCTCGAAATTACCTACCTTGACGCCCCTATTTGATGCCCATAAGACGGGCGCAACTTCTTAGCACGAGGTTACATTTCGGCTTGAACAAAAAAAAAAAAACTTAATATGAAACTGGCATATTGCTGCTGTCTCAAAATAAAATTATAGAAGCAAACTTACTTTAGTAAAAGCGAGGTGGTCTCGCCCATAGCAGTGAAATCGTTTGGCCCCACAACAAGTGCGATCAAATGGCTTGAGCTGCGCACGACCCAGTTAAATCGTTCAAGTCCAGCATCGGCTCCCCCCTCGATCGTCGAAATCCACATCAGCACACACCAAATCAGGCCCACGATTCCGGCATTTTTCTCTTTTGACATAAACAAAAGACCCAATCGGCGAAATAACTAGCATTGAATTGATTTATATCTCGTGACTCTCGTGATTGTTCCATACCCCAATCAACGACTTATCAAGATCTAACACATACTTTATCAGCAGTGGATAAAGGCCAGCGACGCACCGCAAACCCAAACGCCTTCACTTAGCATCACAAATTTTTACAAGAGTTAGACTCAACACTTGAAAATACAAAACATGAGTGGCAACGGGCTTTTAAGTGACCCCGCCATTATAGGCATATCCTCACCGAGTGAAGCCGTGCCAGGGGATGGACACGCGCCTCGAAAGTCAGGGTTGGAGCCCGGCAGCGCTCTTTCCAAATTGCTAGATTCTGCCATGGCAAATGCAGCCAGAGAGGCGACGCCTGAGCCCGAAACCGCAGGAGATTCCGAGAAGAACGGGCCACTGGAACCCAGGTCGAACCGGTCGTCATTCCAAAGCTTTGTTCCTCAATTCAAGCGGATTTATCAAGAATCTATTCGATCAATGCGCTTTTGGAATTGAGGTCTAGCCCAGCGGTGCTAGAGTTTGACGTCTCGCAGCTTCCTGAGGCCACGTTTTGGCGCACTAAACAAAGAGATAACCACACCAACGGCAAACACAATGGCCAGAATGAAAATAACAACCATGCTCACGGTACACCCTCGCTGGGCGGGAAAGGCAAACGTAGCCGCCGCAACCAATTGGCCGCGCAGAACGCCGCTGACTCGCTCAACTGGGACCGCAAGCCTGCTGGGTTTTGAAGACTTCTGATCTTGATAACATGTCCACGGAGAAAATCTCGCAGTTATTAGGCGAGGCACCCGAGGAGGAGACGCCCGACTGGGACTTGCCCGGCGCGAATGCCGACATGAGAATCGAAATGGGAAACACCGTGGAGGACTTTGAGCGGTGGAAACTGCACATGCGACAAGAAGAAAAACGTAAGCATGGTGAAGTCGAGCCATTCCATGAGTCCGAGGAGTCACAGCCTGCAAATGAAGTCGATAGCTTTTTCTCGTTCGTGAACCCTAAAGACGCTGCTCCAGACCAGACTTCTTTTCCGTTCAACAAACAAGCAGACAGCAAAAGCTCGCGGTTCTCGTCATTTTTTGGCGGGCCAGGCCCAGGCGCTGAGAGCCGCAAGGCAGCCGCCAACCCAGAGCCTCTCACTGCGCAAACAACCGCGAAAAGCGACCATTCTGCTGGAGGTCTGCGCTTTTTTAATGGCGAACCTCAAAACTCTCCGCAGACACAAAGCCCTGGCCTTCCACAGAGCCTGCAGGATAGACACAGACATGGTCCGCCGCCCGGAATGCCCCCGAAATTCCAGGGTCCTGGTAACGGAATCGCGTCGTCTTCTGCTGTTCAAATGCCCGGAATGCCTCCACAATCTAATCCACCTCCGGGCTTCCGCATGAACCCCGGTCCACCTCTGGGGCCAGGATTGATGATGCATCCAGGCGCGAGAGGGCCGGCGAACAATGACTCTTTTTTCCTCTCTTTGATGAGTAAGGGCGAGATTGGGCCAAACGGGGAAGTGGCGGGGCCCATGGCCATGTTTCTGCAGCAAAGTAAGCCCCTGGTAGATAACAAGCAGCCTTCGGAGCAGGGGCAAGCGCTTGGCTCACACATGAGAGGCCCAGAAAAGTTCGGCGAGTCAAGCTATGCCGGACCAACTGCACCAAATAGCCTGCATACCAGGCCACCGGCGTTTCGTCAGTACCAAGATGCGCCCATGGGATTACCCCAGCAGCAAATGGGAATGAACATACCCCCTGGAATGAAGCCAATGGGTGGGGCCCAAATTCCTCCGGGAATGTTTCCTCCTGGCATGTTTCCCCCGGCTGCTCAAGCGCACCCAAACCAGGGACCGAACTCGCAAGTTCCAAACCAGCGTTCTTTTCCTGGGCAAAAAGGAACACCGCAGCTCAATCGACAAGAAATGCCCGCGCAGATCCGGGGCGAGATGCCACCACCTTGGATGAGATTCGGTCCCGGTGGGCCTGCAGGAATGGCGCCGCCCGGATTTCCACAGATTCCTCCTGGATTCCCTCCCGGCTACTCGCAAGTGCCCCCAAACACGCAACAGAAGTAATCTTCCGTTTAATGCATATGAGTGCATATGGACGAGCTAGTTAAGGAGCGTGTTTTGCCGATTAAAGAGCTAGCAGCCCTTCTCATTGACCCAACGTCCGATAAAAGGTCAAGTGAAAACGATCTATAGGTAGACCGAAACGCATGATCGCCGTGATGAGCACCACATATACTTATGAATATTGTACTTACATGATCATGCTCTTAGCAGCTCATGTTTAGGGCCTTTCACTATTTTCGCAAAAAGGCGACAAGGGTCTTTTTTAACAAGCGAGGGATTTACACAACCACTCCAAAACCACGAAGTTGTTGTTTTTGGAGGGTAGAAACGTGCGAGGGAAGACTCAAAAAGTCGCAAACAGTATGAAGATTAAATTTACGTAATAGTTGTTTTAAATAATACAATACACTCGGATAATGCTCGCTCGCTTTGCCATATGAATCAAAGACAGATAAGACTGAGCTTGACCATGGAGAAAAGGTATTGTTACTTCGACTTAACACGGCAGATGACTGAAGCGTCTCTTGTGTCTATCAAAAATCACAGCTTTTGCCCAACAGTGCTAAATAGTACCCCAATGAGGCTTCATTTTGGTGGTGACAATATGTTGGCCTGAAATCGAGCGCTCCACAGTCAAAATTAATGAGGCGTGCCTACTATCATTCATATTATAGAGACGCCCCCAAAGTCGGAAAGTGGTGGGAACGACCGTTGGACTTGATTATAGAGAAATTAAGATTGAGCCACTCCAGATTTCACATCAACTCCACGCACACGAGCTACTGTACGTCATTGATGGCATGCCCCAGGAGGACAACAGAAAAAAATACTAGACGCGTGATTTTTTGAAAATATAGTTTGTTCCGGTGGTCGTATCTATATGAAATCCGTGCTAGCCGAGTGATGATGCCGCGGTTGTTCATGAAACCAACCATCCAGTAGCCATCGTACTAGAGTACATAATTTCTCTGCTGCCAACAGACGGTGAACATTACCTATATCATCCACGCAACTCATATCACCTCGTGTAACTTTCGTGTGACTGTCGGGTCACCTCACATCACGGCAGACACGAGCAAGGCGAGGTTCAACAATTGAATGTGCTCGTCGGTGCCGTTGTTCAACCGCCGGTCTGTTTCGAACAACGCTTGTGCAATGTTGTTTTTCTGCGCCGACGACAACGTATCGTCCAAAAGCAAGAGGTCGTGCAACTGGTCCGAAACCTGCTGTGCGCTCCATCCAGAAGCACCACCAGGTGTACCATTTCGGCAATCTGAGCCGTGTTTTTGCGGCGGAGACACTCGACTAAAGACGTCATGAGAGGCTGGTCCACGACACCGGCAATCTCACGCACGGAATCGACGGAAACCCCCGGCGACATGTCGTCGTTATCGGTCTGCAAGCACGCATCGAGCCGCGCTGCAGATTGCAAGTAGGTGATGGCCTTACGCAAGTCGCCGTTGGAGACTCTGATTAGCTCATCATAGACTTGTGGCAGCTCCACGCGCACGGCCTCAGCATCGGCAATGTGAGACAAGCGCGCCAAGGCGTTGGCTGGGTCGAGCAGGCCGGAAACGGAACTTCAGGCACCGCAGCGCCAATGGGTCAATGATGCGCGTGATGTAGTTACACACCAAACAGAAGCGCGTCACGCCCGAGTAGTTCTCCATGGTACGGCGCAACGCAGACTGTGCGTCATTGGTCATGGAATCGGCCTCGTCGAGCACGATGATCTTGTAAGGCGGGCAAGGGTAATTGGCTAAGTCCTCACGCGTCGGGTTTGACACCGCGAGCCTGGCAAAGTTCTTGATCTTCAGGCGCACTATCGAGATGCCTCGCTCGTCAGAAGCGTTAAGCTCCAAAAACGCAGCTTGTAAAGCAGCGGGCCGTAGAGCTGCTTGGCCAACGCCAATATCGTGGACGTCTTCCCCGTACCGGGCGGGCCGTAGAAAAGCATGTGCGGCAAGTTGGCCAGCTGCAACGTCTGTTTCAACACCTTCACCGCGTGTTCCTGTGCGGCCACATCATCAAGCTTGCGTGGCCGGTATTTCTCTACCCAGGGCGTGTGGTCTAGCTTATCCTGCGTGTACTGCGTGGTCATAAGGGGCAATCAAGGGACTGAAGTTCGGGTGTTGATGGTGTTTTTCCTGCCGCCTTAGAATGGTTTTGATGCCAAATGGAGCTGGCCAGGTGTAGACTGTAGACGCGTGCGCTTCGCACGGTGCGCGAGTCGTCGTCGGCTGGGACTCCAACAGGCAGTAGTTAAGCATGTGTTGTCTTTTTTTGTTCTTTCATTATTTTTTTTTTCTTTGTGTTTTTTTTTTTTGCTTGATACATTTGATTAGAGACTGGAGCCAAAATTGCTTACGTAGCCCTCCACAGAACTATATATCAATATATATAAAACCGTAGCCAGGTTTGCTACCATGCCTTGCGTGGATATTTTGGCTTGGTTGTGGTGCATGCTTTATTTTTATCATATGATGGCTTTCGTCAGAAGTGGCCATCTACATTTTTTTTGTAGTGTTTAGCCGCTTTCTGATAAGCTCATCATAATTCGATCTCTCTTTCTTTCTATTTTGTTTCGTTTTTGCCATCTTAGCTCGTCGTCTCGCAAGTGTTAAACAACGCGACAGCCCATTTGAGACGGGAAGTGTGGACATGCCGCTTGTGATAAAGAAAGCCTTTTGGATATGATGGAACCCTGCCAGAAAGTCAAGCGGGCTTGCGTCTTGGGTGATCATGATTGGGGTGAACGAATATATCATCAAGTGGTGAGCACATGTAATTAAGCGATATGCATTCGTATGATGATAACCATCTGACTTCAGTGATTGCTCCAATCTAACGTAAGATGCACGTTGCTGGGTACAATTACAACCTTCGAAAGTTATTGCAGATATCACCGATAAATATCCTCACAATCGCATGGTGATGCAACAATCGTCAAACGTTTTCGTCTCGATCACTCACTTGGTTTACAAAAGGTCCTTATTAAGTTTTATTAAGCTGGAACGCTAAAGCTATCCATTTGCATGACGAAAAGAGTGCGACACACTCGAACTATAATGAAACCTTGGGATTGATAAGCGGTAGGCAACCTTTGATTTCACGCAGCTTGAATTAGTCGTGCTTGCGACAATTCTTGGCCTGATCAGACTAGCAGGCTTATTATTTCGACAGCGACATCAATTTTGCCTATCAAGTGGTTACATGCCCATGGCATGCTCATGTCCATACCAATAATTAGCTTTGCTCCCTGCTTAGCAATATTAGGTCTAAGTGTCTAGAAGAGAATTATCTCTGCAGGTGAGTATGGACATTGAGATGGGCGATATCAAAGACGGCGCTGAAGTCGAGTCGATGCTTATTGAATTCCAATGACCGACAATTCCAAAGTCCACACCCTCCTGACATGGACCTTGGCCTTCACCAGGTCGCCAACCTGTTCGGAAAGCCTTGTACCCGCAACAGATACCTCGGTCTCCTCATTGGACCACCAGCATTTCCTGGCTGGCTTTCGCCAAAAGAGCAACAACTTGGAGTGATTGATTTCGGTATTTTTGTGCTCTCGACAATGACCTCGACGCGGCCCGACTAGCGGTGCTGGCCAAAGTGGCTATTCTGGATCTAGACCTGGATCTTGTAGAGGCCTGCGACGTCACAGGGTTGAGCGAGGGAGATGCTGGAGGCGTTGCTTGTGGCGTGGCCAAACGAACCAACAGCAAAGACTGCAAAACACACTTTCCGGGCTCCAAAGATCGGCTGCCCCAGGCTTCTCTTTTGTCAAATCCCGAGGAACACAACATATCAAAAAGGTGTTGCTCAGCCGGTCCAAGCGTTTGCACGACGGATGTGGGTAAGGTGGTATCGTATCCTAATCCGGAAAAGATCATTTTGTTGCTCATGAGCTTGTTTGCAACCTCAAGTTTAAGGTGCTTGATATCCTCTACAGTGCATCCAGCCACAGGCGGAATCACGTAGTAATCTAAATCCTCCCTCAAAACAATAATCGCAGGTTTGCTTTGCAACACAGAGGCAGAAGTGTCAGCACGACTAGCGCCCGAAATCTGCGGCGAAAGAGCTTCCATGCCTTGAAGATCTGCATGCGCATCACCGAAAGTTCTCAAGATATATTCGAAGCTATCTGGGTCAAAATTGACGAAAACAACGTCCTCCTCTGTCAAATTCGAGATCACTTGGCCATTGAAGTCCAAGAAAACACCATTGGGAAATAAACTCAAAAGTATGCTTTCTGGCAAGCTCATGAGCTCGTCACGCGTGATGCTGAACGCCTTTCCGCGAATATTCAAGTGAATTTTCGAGTTATAGTCGATATTTGCATTGTCGTCCTCGTAGTTCATCGGGCGGCACCCCTTCCGGCGTCTTGCGTCACCTGCGTCACGAGATTTTCGGCCATGATCCAGTATATACTTCAGATTGTTTAAAATTCGAAAATATACCAAATATTAAGTGCCAATGCCTGCGGGTACGCGTATGTCAGAAGTGTTTGCACAAGTCGATTAATGTAAACTGCGCTTACTACACAAGTGCTTCTCAATCAGATGAGTTTTGCCACAAAAAAAAGGTTTCCGGCACCTTTATCGGCAATATGGTTGAGTAAAGAGCGAATGTGGCGGGCTTGCGGCGTGTTGCAGATTTTGCTATTAAGACAGGATGAAAGGGATATTTTGAGCGGGTACGAGAATAGATAGTCTATCTCGCTGGACAGAGGGGTCACGTGACAAGCCGCGCTAGAGGGAGTGCTTGCGGGCGGGCTGGTTCTGGGCCAAATTCATCCACCACTCTGATTTCTTAGGGCTAAAAATGTGTGTGTACTTTTTTTACGTTTTTGCATTTTCGTAGATTGCTTGTGTCAGAATCTCTCCTCTTTCATGCAAGATTATATTGATTCATCCTTCGTCTTGAACTGTTTTCGGGTGGCGCATCTGCAGTCCTCCACGCACACATCGTGCTCTTGACAGAATATATACTAGACCTTGGTTTAGCCAACAATCATGTCGTGTGCCGGGCAATGCCATTGTAAGGTTCAAAAAGAGGACCAGTCGGAGATTTTGAGTATGAAAGACGAAGTGTGGGGTAGTGATGATGAAACATTTCCACTTATGCGGACCTACAAAGAGCTCACATAAATCAAGGCTATCTAGATGGTATCACTAAAGCACAAGAGCTGGGGTTGCAAGAGGGTTTTGACCAGGTGTTCCCCAGCGGGGCAGCTTTGGGCATTCGTGTTGGTAGAATTTTGGCAAAATTGCATGGTCTGTGCTATTTTCGGAAGCCCAAAAGGCATTAACATCACTCAGGTTTTAGACAAAAAGTATTTTGACGATCAGCTCGAGTTGAAAGACTCCAGCACCCACTTCTTGAAAAATGGGAGAAGTGCGGCGATACACAAGTCTAATGAGGCTGGCCGAAAAAAAAACATCATGATCATCGCTGTAAGGGCATCTCGGACGTGACCTCGTCGTTCAAAGTTTCGTGAAGACCAAGTACTTCTCTTGAAACTTGTAACGCCTGCGACACCAATCACACCACGCCTTGAGACCAAAAACTGAGTTTCCTGGAACATGACAATTCCTCGAAGCAACACTTTTTTATGAGCCAATCTTTATTGAGCTGCTGAAACATCTCTTGTTTGTCGTTGATAATGGCCTGCCTTAGCTTCACAAGCTCGCTTCCTTTGATGTCAGCATCATTTGTGGAAAGCTTTTCATGTCTTTCCTCATTCTCCCGGATGCGTTGCTGAAGCTGGGGAATTGTATTGATGGAAAGCTTCTTCGACCTGTCGAAGAGATCCTGTAGTGAGTACAAGCAGTCCAAAAAATTTTTGAACTTTTCCAATATGTCGGTGTTGATGATGTAGCTCTCGTCGATGAGAAGCGTCGAGGCCTTGTTAAAAAACGCAGAAATATTCAACAATGACTCATTTATCGAACTTGTGTCATGGTGTTGGATGCAGAAATGACCTTGTTATCGATGCTTTTGTGAGGAAATAGCGTTTCGTCCAAATCAGAAAATCTTGTTAGCATTTCAACAAATTTCCCGTTGTCGAAGGCGATTTGCTGTTGTCTTTTCTCGTGCCTCTCCACTAACATGACGATTTTTGTCCAAACCTCGATTAGCTTAGGTAAGTTCAGCTCCGCGTTCTTCCAGTTATGGAGAAATTCATCGCCCATAGAGGGCCAGATAGAGTTAATAAAGTCCGTCAGGATTTTTTCGCCCTTAAACTCAAGAGAGTAGTCGATGCGTGCCTGCTTCTTCCAGGAGACCAAATCTGTTGGGACAGTTAAAAAAGTAATGACTATAGGCTCCTGCTTCAACACCGGATGTTTCACGAGTTGATTCAAAAACCTGTGCAAGCCACGGCGCCCTGCGCTGCAAGAATTGGGAATCTGGGGACGCTCCTACTAGGTTAGTTAGTAAACTTATAGAGAAAGTGACTTGAACCCACAAGCGAGAGGACCGGAGCTGCATTCAGAAAGGATCGGGGCAAAAAGAAAAAAAAAAACGAGGGAACATACCTGTGAACTTTTTTGGGGGCAACCCGGGGATCACTCTGAAAGGATACTTCTTCAACAAGAATTCGAGAAGCCACACGAAATCCGAATAGCGTCGAATGACCTTCTTGGTGCCTGCGGGCCCGTTCATGCCCAAGGGGATCTCGTGCGTAATTGAGTAGTTGATGTGTTTGAACAAAAGGCCCTCCTTTTCGGGCACCTCCTTGATTTTGATCTTGTGCTCGCCATCAACCAAAGGTTTATACTTATCACGAATACTTGTGACGTGTTTTGACAAGTATTCATAGTCATTGACATGTAGCGATTCAGGAGCCGTGACGTCAGGGTCGAGCAGGAGCGCCGAATGGTCATGCATCGGGGAGCCATTGCGAGGTATCGTAAAGTCGGCCGTTTTTGATCCAGCAGCATCCCAGTGGGTCAGTTTTGCGGGAAAGTCGTCCAAAAGATTCGTGTTCGCCAATTGTGCCGTTAATGGATCAACGGCCTTATTTGCGGGTACATCCTGAAGGAAATTAGGCTCCTCGGCAAGATCTGAAAGGAGCAAAGAAGCTGCTTCCGACAAAGGGGGGAGCCCTGAATTTAACTTGAACTGCAACGTGACATAATCACCTGTTCCAGGATTGTTGATCTCGAGAGCAATGAGCCCCAACGCGTGGAAAAAGTGGTTCTCCACGTTCGGCGGCATCAAATTATGATCGTACAAAACATCAATGATTCGAGACGCCTGGTAGGATGTGAGCAAGTTTTCTGTGATAAGCGGCGAGAACACATAAGCCTGTAGGCCGCTGACGGACGATACATGAGGGCTTATTTTGGCGAAAATCTCGCGGTATTGATTCGGAACCTTGGCCGCAATGTCTGTTGGGGTGGCCGAGACAGAGAAGCTTTGGTCCAGGGCCTGGAAAGGCGGTGGCGCTGGTTGAGGTTCGGTCGTGGCCCACCCATTTTCAAACGGGTCTTCCGATCCGTACATGCTGTTCATTGTATTCCGATTTTTATCTTGGATTAATGATGAATTTTGGTGAGTTTTTGGTGATATCGCAATGATAAAGGCGGCTGAATAGTGATCTATGAGGCCCTTGCAAGCGCGGTTTAGAGGTTGGGCGCGTGTGCAGGCCCAGCACTTGGGTGCAATAGAGAGGGCTGCTGGAAACAGCAATAGAAACTGTCGCCCCTCGAATTTCTACAGATCATTTCGGTGGCGGTTCAAGTCACTTATCTGGAATTTTGGTGGTTTTTTTTATAAATTTGCGTTTGTTTGTGGAGTGGATTGGTTGTAAGTGGCCTATGTTTTTGTTTGGCACTAACTCAGCTGTTGCTCGTGAGATAAGATAAGGGTGCGGCCACCGCATGCAAGAAACTTGAATCTTTCGAACTTCTTCATTATGGCGGGGAATGATTGAGAGCGATATGATCTCAAAAGCGATCATGAATCATTCTCTTGCGTTCCGCATGTGTTATATCCGTCAAAACCCTTCCAGGCTAAAGATTGTGATATTAACATGGTATGAAACTTTTGATTGATTCTTGTTCCACACATGTTAAAGCAGGCATCATGCCTTTTTTCACACATGCGAGTCTGTGTATATATATATTCTATGTGTAGTCGAATGTGACTATCTCAAAAGCTTTTCCACTTCACACGGCCATTCAATGATAAGCCCTTAATGCTATTGCCCGAGCTCTGGTCTCTGAAGTGTCGAATCGGGCGTTGTTCACACCAGAGTTTACTGAGGACGCTCATAATCAAGGCCTTCTACGCGGTCCCAAACAGCTCTCACGACTCTCTCTTGTGCGTCCCTTCCGCTTTCATTCTCCGCATCCGCGGCCGGGCGTATGGCTAGATAGAGGCGGGATCCCAATACGGGGTCTGGGATTTTTTTTCTATCATTTGGCGGATTTGCGGAAGTTATCAACCCTCCAGCTTCTCGAACAATGATGAACCCCGCACAAACGTCCCACTCCCAGCACCCGCCCTCCCACCAAATATCAAAAGCACAGTAGCAACAAAGCAAAGATCAAGTGCCGCTGAGCCTAGACTCCTTACGCCATGGCACATCCCGGATAAAGACGTATTTCCTACTTGCGCCGCCATGTTCACAAAAGAGCTCACCTTGCGCGACAAATTCAGCAGGGCTATGTTGCGTCGGTCTTTGCCCCACTCACAGGCAAAAATGCAGCCATTTGGAGCATTCGACGGCAAAACTGATTTTTGGAATGGTAATTGAATGTTTTTGTTGAGCCATGCACCACCTCCCAGAAAAGCAGAGTATGTTTGCCCAAGAAATGGAGCGTGTATCGCGCCGGCAACAGGCTTGCCATCTATGCAAAAGCCAATCAGAACACATATCATGGGAAATAGGTGAACATAGTTGACCGTGCCATCCAAAGGATCAACCACCCACGTGGGCGCGTCAGAAACCAAATACTTTTTACTCTCACCTGCCGAGTACGACTCTTCGCCGACAAAGGCATGATCAGGATATGTCTCGGATATGCGTTCATGTATGAATCTTTCCACTTTTTTCGTCAGTCTCGGTGACAATGTCTACTGCGTTTGCTTTGATGCGGGGATCCACTTCACTGCCACTGGATCTGTTTTTTGAATCTTTTATTAAGATCTTGCCGGCGGCTTCCGCGACGTCTATGGCAAACTTTTCTATTTCTGCGAGGTCAATTGTCATTTTGAGATTGACCTTCTGATGAAACTAATCGATCCGAAGATATTAAACTGTTAATAATGTATTTCAACTCAATGATGCATGAATCAACTGAGAGACTTGTCTAAAATGATGGGATTCTCTGGCGGCAGATTCCTAACTTTGAAGAACGTTTAACCGAAAGAATGCGTAACCGCTCCATATATGCTTTTGTCTCTCCCACTCTTGATGCGCTCTCGGATCTTTCTTCCCCACTTCTCCGCAAGCTGCGAACAATAGCCGCGCCGCGTGCGATCGTGCCGCAGGCCTATCACGGGATGCGTACACAGTATATGCACGCCCGACGCTTCATTTGCTTAATACATCACGATTTTCATGTATTCCATCACCTTATTAGTATGTATTGCGAGGAGATGGTAATTGTAAAGTATCCACCTAGAATCGACTGGTCGTCGAAAAAGCTGGATACACTGCCGTTCAATATGTGCGTTATGTGCAGTTCTAAAAGGAGAAGGCGTACTGGAAACCTCACAACGTCTTTAATAGCTAAGTCACGTTTTGAAGAGAAATTTATTAGATTTGATAGACGATGTGTATCTTGTTTCTCTTTTAGAACCCAGACTATATCAACGCGTTTCGCCAGAATGAGTGACCCAAGCTCATGGTCATGTGCTTCGGAGGATATAGCGATCATACAACTGCCTGACACTGCTTGTTTCAAAGTCTTTATCGTGATAAAGTGTTCGAAAGCTATTTTATCCATAACTTAAGGACTTGCGGCAAATGTTTGCAGCCTACCACCAATGTGGACTGTGCAATTCATTTCACGCTACAACATTTTGGACGCGATCTTTGGCCCCTACATACGGGTCGAAACAGGCAACATGAGCTGCATTATTTCAATATAGCATGGTAGATCGGATGCAAGCATTAATTAATGTGAATGATCTTCACACAGACACCAGGCTCGAGTGCTGTCAAAAACGGATTCTCGGTGATTGCCGAATTATCGCTTGTAATTTGGTGACGCGAGTAAAAGTATAGCTCGGCGTTTGATACAGAAACCCGATACCTACTTGGCGAGGGCCCGTACGTTTGGTAAAGCTATCTGTCTGTTTTGATTTGTTTGGCGAATTTCAAACACAGTATGGACTAACCGATTTTAACCATCCGATGCATCACACGAATGCAGCAACTCATATTGTGCTCTCGCGCTGCTTGTTGTTAGGGGGCTATCACAGCATGCGAAAGCACAATTATATGCTGACGAAAGCGCCTCGTTTTCGGTGAACGTGAATTTCGCCACAAATGATCCAGATAATTTTTGTCAGACTGTCCATGGAATGGAACACATATCCGGCTCAAATTTGACTTTTGTACTAACTAGACCTTATTCGGATTAATGTTCGCGGGAGGCTGCAAAGCTGTATCGTTTTCAGAATTCGCACCCGCCAAGAGGAGCCTCGAATCAGCATAATAATCTCCAGCGTTTTTGCAGTATGCTGACTTTTCAAATCCCCGCAAATTGCAATATATAAACCCCCCGATCTCTCGCCACCTGGCGGTTTTTTTCTACCACTCTTCTTCCTCGAAAGCCCCCAGCACACAAATGTTCTGGCAATTGAGAACCCTTTTGGGGCTTGTCAGGCTTAGCATTTGCAGTGCTCAACACGCTTTCACCAAATTTTCCCCCATGTGGCAAATTGCCGCTTCTCAGCCTGCCCAAGGTAACATGGCCTTGGCTGCAGAGCTCGAAGCTTCGATTACGCCACAAACCTATTCACCCTTGCTCTCTCCCGCCTTTTCTCCTATTATCTGGAACTTCTCCGACTCTCCCATTCTCTACAGGCCACTTTACGCTGCGATCTCTTCTTTTATGGAGATTGACGGCGGGCCCGCCACGCAAGTGCGCAGCTTTGAGGATATCGCGGAAGATTTACACGAGGTCTCCTCTGCCTTGAGTGAAAGGTGCATCTCTGAAACTTTCGAAGCCAACTTCCTGGCAGTCACTTTCCCCGAGGCCGTAGACGACCTCCAGGGCTGGTACACCATGCCCAACAACGGAATAAGCATGATATTAGCCTCTTCCCCTGAAGTAGAATCTGAGCTTCCGGAAATCTCTGTAAACTCTTCTGCCATCCCTGCTACGACGGAGCCACTTTCTCGCGAAGGACCTGACGCCTGGAGAAGAATCTCCGCACCTAAAGTGACGAAAGTTGCGGTGCCAGATACGAAATGGCACGTCAAGGGCAGAATGCGCAGATTCTCCCAGGTGGAAAAGCCCGCAGTAGAAGTGGAAAATGGCTTGTCTGAAGTCTCCTCAGTGACTGACTTGTCCGCTGCAGTGGGCTTCATGCGCGACATGAACACCTTCAAGGCTTTAGAAGGCCTTGATGACGAAGCCTTCCAAATTGCCCGCCCAGCAAAGAAGACGGTCTCTGAAGAAGATGAATTCTTGGCAAAGATCTTGGAAAAGCGCCAACAGCGCGCCATGGCTGCCAAGATTGCCTGGATGGCACCTAAGATTGTGCCTTTCAGAGACACAGTGGAGACGTTCAGAAGCGTTTCGCCAGACCATTCCAAGGCCCAGCCTAGAGACAATGAATGGCAAAGGGCGGGCGGCAGAAGACGTAGAAGATCCCCAATCGACGACAGTGACCTTGATTTCGAAGCAATCACCAATTGGGTGCTTGAAGAGGTTGCAAATCTCGCCGCGGGTCCGATCTCTGTCTGATGCACTCATTGATTGCAGTCAAAGTTTCAGTAAACATCTGGTCAAGGACTGGGAGGCTACCTAGCTCCTTGCAACAAAAAAAAAAGTATAGAAACAAAAGCCGATAAAAAGTATAAAACATACAAAAGCACTAAAAAAAAGACAAACATCAAAAACACAGTGGAGGATCTCGCGATTTAGCCATTGATTACATTCTCTTTTCTCTTAGTAAAAACGTAAAATGATACATAAAAAGTATAAAACCAATAAAAGACTTAAATTCAATAAGCGACGTAAGAATAAGTAGGGTTGTATGATATCACAAACGCTCGTCATGGGCGTTATTGGGAAATTCTTCCAAAAGCGTTAAAACCACAGAAACTTCAAGCTTATTGCGAAACACGCTCTGAAGTGGCAAGTTGAACCCATTGCTGATATTGAGTTTGTGGTTTTCACAGGGCTCAAAGCCTAATGCTGCACGTAATGCCAATATAGTACGCGTGAATTCCAAGCGCGAGGAGACTCTGATATAACCAATATTGGCAAGCTTTTCACCCAGCAAAGTGGTGGCGGCTTTGATCTCAAAGTATCCCGTGAAACTTGTGCGTTCATGAAATGTGTCAATATCGCCTTCAGAGTCAAAACTGATTCTGGCCTGGGACCAACTTTCAAAATATTCGGGAAACTCAATGCCGGTTATTTTGAGAGCAGGCAAATAGCTAGTTCCTCTATGAAGATCGCAATATTTGCCTTGCAAAAAAACCAAGCTCCTCAATGCGTCCTCTGCAACACACAAACATTGGCCAGAACGTTCTCGATACAGCAGATTGAACACCTCTAATGAAAGCGGACCATCGTAATGCAATCGCTCAAGCAATTCCAATGAGTCTAGAACGTTCTTGTACAGGCCCTGGAAAGGAAACACACGATAGTTTCTTGCGTGTTTTAAAATGTCAATGTCTTTTGTGAGGGGAGGCGAGTCGCAATATTGGACAAAAAACACTTTCCGCAGAAGGCTTTCCAAAGAACGAAGCGACAGGCCGTGTATGTTTATATGGAACAAATCCACACAAATGCCGAAATTGTCTCTGTCAACGAGCTCGATCACCGATACCAAATTCTCTAAATGACTATAATGCGCTGCCCACGAGAGGTTCTCATATGCGATTCTGATGCCGTACTTTGCAGCCAAATTCGCGGCCTGCCTCAACTGAGGTACAACAACCTCCAAATCGGAGACAGAATTTTTATCGCAGTTTGCACACAAGAGCACCAAATTGGACTTCAATGTTCTGCAAGTCACCAAGTAGTCTTCGAACTGGCGAAGTTTTTCCTCAAATGTGCCTTGATTGGTATACCCCTCCAAATCTCTAAACGGTTGGAGTATAGATATGGATAAATTTCTTGTCTCACAGTATTCTAATATCTGCTCTGGTGTTGCCTCCTCTAAATCTGGGGTCATGATCTCAATAGCGTCAAACCCCGCTTTTGCAATCGCGTCGATTTTCTCCCAGATTGTGCCTTCGAAGCAGACGGTGGCGATAGAATTCTCATAGGGCAAATCTTTCCATTGACTGGCATGTGAATATCCATAAGTGCCATGATCTTGAGTAAAAATTGTCTTTTGGTATATCTTACTCCCAGATATTGGAGAAGGCGGCTTTGAGGCTTTTGGCGTAGGCAACGTGGTCATGATCAGTGATTCTGCGTGTAAGAAACTCTTGATATTATTATAAAGATGAGCGAGCCACGGAAGGTAACAGACGATAAGCAGATTCAGATTTCTGAAAGTTGGAACCTCGAAAAATTTGGAAAAAGAAAGGGTCGCTTGCTATTTGATTGTTGCTCTCGTTTCACTAAATGTCGGTGTACTAACAGGCGTAGCGTCAGCAAAGCGTTGACTTCGGATATATGAAATAGCTCACAACCAAGCTGATCACATATCTGACACCTTTTATAGATATTCCGGAATTGATATTTGGGGTTCCGCTGGAAAAGGGTTCTTACGCGATCGGATAAACGAATCTCCGCAAAGACAAACGCCTCTTGCCTGCCTGCTGAGCCGCACGCGAATTCTCCTGCCCCCGGTCACGTGCGCAGTCACGTGCCCATAACCTCTCAATGCGATAAGCAAGCTGTCCAATTCACCACACTTTCCTTATTACATTATGCCATCCATCAGCAAGCTCATGGAAACTTTCAACGAGGGAATATTCGACCGGGAAACACTAGGTGTGCGCAACGTTAAAGGCGGGTCTTTCTTTATCCGGTGGCGGGTGTCTGACTTGATATACGTGGGCCTATTATTCGTGCTTTACCCTATTCTGTATCGTCTTGAGCCGTTCCAGAGACAATTCTATATCAACGATGTCACAATCCTGCACCCGTTTGCAGAGAACGAGCGGGTTTCAAACACGATGTTGTTCGTGTACTCGACATGGGTGCCGCTCGTGGTGATTGCGGTCGTGTCCGTGCTAATCACGAGACCCGCCCATAAGCTATATGTCACGTATATCTCTGTGCTTGGCTTGATCATTTCCGTTTTCACAACAAGCATAGTCACCGACGTATTGAAGAACTTCTTTGGCCGCCATAGACCCGACTTCTTGGCTCGCTGTGTTCCTCGTGCGGGCGTTCCCAGGGACGTTCTCGTGCTTGCTAAGGATGTGTGCACCACGGACGATTTGCCCCGTTTGATGGACGGTTTCCGCACGACGCCGCTGGGACACTCGAGTCTCTCGTTTGCTGGGCTTTTTTTCCTCTCCTTGTGGCTTTCGGGCCAGTTGGCCGTGACCAGGCCACAGGCTGGAGCGTTTCGTTGGGCAGTCACTTTCTTGCCGACGCTCGGCGCCGCACTCATAGCCTTGAGCCGCACGGAGGACTACAGGCACCACTTTATCGACGTTTTTGTCGGCCTGTGTATTGGCTTACTCTTTGCAACTTGGCTGTATCTCCGTCTCTTTCCCAGCCCGAAGGAGGCCGCATCTTACGAGCCACGCTTGCTCAGTGTGGAAGAGATTGAGGCTAACTACGCACCTGTTGAAGAGGTATGAGCTTTTTGGACTTTTTGATTTTGGCTGTAACCTGAACCCCAAGGAATGGGTTGGCTGGATGACTGTCACGTGACACTGCAATGACAGACACGTTTTTTGGCAGAACAATTGAGCGGAACCTGTAACGAAGCTCTCAGTTAAGGCATAACATAGCTTTATTTTTAAATCAGCCGCGAGACAGTGTTTTCCACACCCAAAAAGTGAATTTTGTGAGGACATCATACTTGCCAATTCTATATTTGCAGAAAAGGTGTGGTGCTTATATGCAGGTTCGACTGTACCACGGCATGGATCAGGGCTGTTGAACAAGGTACATCTCCGCCCGATCGGGTGTTGCCTGTTTATCTATTTAAGAAAAGGATAGATGCATTTCCTGCAGAGACATTTTATATTTTGGAGACCTCAAGTTGGTAGAATTGCGTATCACCTTTCAAATTGGCGTTTGAACCTAACCCTCGGTTGCATCGATTAAGCTAGTAATTACAGGCCTCTTCATACTTATCAAAATAATCACCAAAATACTCATCAAGATACTTACTTAAAGCGGCTCATTTTGAGATCTGTAAATAATATAATAAACTAATTGTTCATGGCCTTTTGATTGATTAATGATAAACGTCTCGTCGTGTGCGCATGAATAGTCGCGTGATCCGAAGGGCGCGTGTGTGGGCTCAGCCGCACCAAATGCGGTACATTTATGATTTAGCGAACAGGAATCGCATGTGATAATTGCACATGCCACTACTGGGCCACCGTCGTCAACAAAGTTGTTTTTAGGGCTAGATAAGAAGTAAACGAGCCAAATATGTACTTAATGTTCTAAAACTCAAACTAGAGTCAATTCGAAAATCGTAGTGCTTCTTTTTTTTCCCACTCTCACATTCCTCGGGTCCAAAGTATCAGCAGTTCTTGACTACTGCGAAACAATCATACTACAAATCTGCGACACTGATCTAATATCATCCAAAGTATTTGCCCATGATTTTCATGAAAGAATGGATATAACCCATATATTCTCATAAAAGGATGTTTTTTCAAGGTTGAGGAATAGAAAAAAAAGAGCCTCAAATCCTAATTTCTCAAGTTTCAAATTATTTCCTGGGAGACACACCTCAGCAGGCTGTGCCAGCCAGATCACCACCACACTCGCGCGTGGAAACTTGAGGTCGGCGGGCCCCAGGGTGCATACAGGCCAATTATCTCGACAGAGACACGTCCATTTTTTCACACTAACCGTCTGATCTGGGACAAAATCTAGGATCGTGACTCGAGTCTGCTTGCATTCGCTAAATTTCATAATCCATTCACGCTCGAGCCATATTTGCGGAACTGGAATTCTTTTTGGCTGGCCATATACCAAGGAATCGCTTTCTACTTAAGTGGCCTAATCGACCTCATATAAGGTGATACCTCTCCCCACCCAAACGGCGAAAAGTGCATCTGAAGAGCTCAGACTGGCAAAAATCAGATCAAGGACTTTGCCGAAAACTTGCTTGCTGAAATTTGTGGAGAAATATATTGAAAATTCACGTTTCCCATTGCATTTACACGCCCTAAAACCATGTCTGGCCCTGTTTACTGCATCCTCTCGGGAGGCGCCGTGCACTGCGTGCCTGTGGCGGCATTTAGCCATACGAATGACGAGACGCTCGACAAGTTGGCCCGTAGCCCGCATATCAGCCTGGCGCCTGCGCTGGCACACACGCTACCGCCGCTGTCGCCGGCCAGTCTCGCGATCAAAAGGAAGAATCTTTTGTACACTTTGAACAACCCGTCTTTATCCGATCTCGAATCCGATGTCAGCCGCGCAATGCTGACCGGTCTGCCGTCACAGGATGAGGACGAGCACGTGCTAGACGCTAGCTTTTTACGGGTCCCAGATGGGAAAGTTAGGGCCGGTCTGGCGCACGCGGAAAACGGCATTTTCCATCAAAAGAATCTCGCAAGTGCGGGTCTGGCGAATGTGGATGCATCAAGGATCATCGATATAGGCACGCGGTTCTCCGGCGACGCCGACGATGAATACACGGCAGCGACACTGGCGATTCTACATGACTACTCCACGCACGCAGTGTATTTACCACAATACTCGGTCGATTTGAAAGAAAATTTGGACTCCGACTACACACAAATCAAAACACTCTTGACAAAGATCTTTCCGGCCTGGAATGGTCCCATTGCGATTAAACAATTGACAGGTGGAATCACCAATATGCTCCTATCCTGCTGTCATGAAGAATCTCAACAAACGCTCTTGATGCGTGTTTACGGTCAGGGCACAAACCTCATCATAGACCGCAACAGGGAATTTGTATCGCATTTAGTGCTCAATTCGCTCGAATTGGCCCCTGCCGTCCATGCACGTTTCGCAAATGGCCTTATTTACGGCTATTTACCAGGCCGCTCGCTACACCCGAGTGAGCTCTCTGATACCCGATTTTTCCCGCTCATAGCGCAGCAGCTCGGAAACTGGCACAACAGTATCAATTGCGAGTACATTGAAGATGGCGTCACCACCATTCGAAAGTACTCTGCCAGCCTAAAGACGCAAGCACAGGCCAGACTCGAAATCAAACATAAACACGCAAATGGCGAGGCAAAGGAAAGGCCAAAAAAGTCGGTGAACAATATTTGGGATCTCATAGAGGAGTGGATACAGATCGTTCCACCTAATGAGGCTCTTGCTGGCGTTTTTGATGAAAATTCAGCTCTCCAAACTGTCACTCAGGAGAATGTGAGAGACGTGGTCATGCAGGAATTCAAGTGGCTCAAGAAAACACTCAGGCTGGAGACAAAGTCGCCCGTGGTGGTGTCACATTGCGATCTTCTTTCGGGAAACATTATCATTCCGTCGCCCGAGAAATGCGCGGAAAAATGTTTATCCGGTAAACTTCCGCCTTTGGAAGAAAACCCGATCCAGTTTATTGATTACGAGTACATGCTTCCGGCTCCTCGCGCGTTTGACATTGCAAACCATTTTGCAGAATGGCAAGGCTTTGATTGCAATCGTGATGCCATTCCAGAACCGTCTTCTACGAACCCCGTGATGGTGTCCTGGTGTAAAGGGTACTTGAACGATGCTGAGGCCTCACAGGATCAGGTAGATGGGCTAATTGATGAAATTGCGTGTTATTATGGCATGCCAGGATTTTACTGGGGTATATGGGCCATGATTCAAAGCGAACTTTCGACCATTGACTTCAATTACGCAGAATACGGAAAGTTGCGCCTCGAGGAGTATTGGCTCTGGAAGAAACAGTTTTTGAGTCTGCGCACCTCGTCGCAGGACGAGTAAGGACCACGTCGAAACAGTTCCTTGTGTACTTTTAATCTGGGATGATGAAGAAACGCGCTCAAGAAAGTTTCCGAGTAGACAACGTCGAAAACATTACTTCTGTAGGTCGACTATTGTAGTCTTGTCGGTCTTTGGGGCATGTAGAACAACCCATCGTGTGCCCCTGTCTGCCTCTCTTTTTAAGGTCTCATAAATATTCACGCCGAAACTTCTTGGAAGTTGCTTGTTGGTAGCAAAAGCTCGCTTCAACCACTCCTCTTGCTGAACAAGTAAGGATGTTGACAGAATCATATCGAGCACTGCATCGTTCAGATCGATCGTCAAGATGGGCGCCCTTGCGAGCTCCTTGAGCATATCCGCTGCAGCCAACTTCGAGTCATTTTCCAACTCCCACTTATCACGCTTGTTGTTTTTCTTTCCCTTGGCGAGGTTTTGAACAACGATCACTCTCTGGTCAATGTCAAAGCTGAAAATCGGCTCTCCAATCCTGTTATTAACCTGACCCGAATCTTTTGAGCCATCCAGACCAAGAACGCCACCGCTTTGCTGCAAGTTCGTGAGCGATTCATTATCTCTTTCGACTAGCTCGCTTTTTAGGTGAGCCAAAACTTCGTCATAGTCCAAGTCTGTGTCTTTATTGAGCTGCAAGTTCCTTACTCGAATCGGCTTGTACTGACCTTTCTTGGATTTCCGACCAGGATTAATGGCTTGCTTCAAATGTATGATCCAGTTGCACCCATCTGATTCTGCCTTGTTCCACATATCCTCATGCGAAGAGGCAATGAACCAATCACAACTGATATCGTGAGCCCACATATCGCCTAGCAACTCATACCCGCCGTCTTTGATAATCGACTCTTGCATGCTGACCACTAATACATCGCATCTTGACGGTTTCCACTTGTTCCCTATTTTGGATGATAAAGGATTCAGCCGTGAGCTTTTCATGATCAAAAATAAAAGAGTCATCGCTAATTGAAATCCGACCGCGTGGGGTGTCTTGAGTGTTGTCAGGCCTTCATTCGACAAATAACCAATCAAACTGTCGTATCGGCCACCGGTGGCTATTCTTGAAAACTTTCTGTTTTTCTCGATTCGGTATATCACCTGGAACATGAACTCGCCTTCGTAGTACTTAGAATTGTAGTTGCTCAATGGGCAAAAGGAGATGTTCGAACTCACTCCCAACTTCCTCGCAAGATGCAAAATATCGGTCAAATTGTTAAGTGCTTTTTCCACTTTTTGCAAAAGCGGAGAATCCACCATAATCTTGCGAAGTTTGTGTTTTGCCTTTTCTGGTTCTACCGTGAAGTTGAAAACATCCACCAAATCCTTCACAACAGTATGTTGGATCTTGAAATCATTTCTCAAATAAGCCTTGATCTCTTCTGCACCGCGCTCGACTCCTAGCTGCGACAACACGCCCATTAACTCGTACCTTCGGTTTTGTGACAAGGAGTGTGAAGCGCCAAACGCAAAATCAATCACACTGTTTAGAATATCCATATGATTGATCACAATATGCGCTTGTGAATTTTTCAATTGGAAGCATGGGAGAGACGTTAATATCTCGTCCGCTGCCTTCACGCACTCGGCGGAATCAGAAAGCAAAGAATTCTGAGTATGAGAAAACACATCAAACGCCACTGCGCTATACTTTTCGGGCTTCCCTGTACCTCGAAGGCTGGGACGGTACACAAATTCATGGGTGAAACATTTTTTGACCTTCGTGTGTTCCCGACTCAAAAACCTCGCAAGAGGGAGGACTAAATCGTACGTCAAAGTTAACACAGACCCACTCCGGTCAAGTAGCTCATAGACGTGTTCCTTGGTCTGTATCAGAGACTTAGGAATCAAAAAGCTGCCGCTAAACTCTTGCAAAGCTCCGTGGTTTTTGAAAATTTTGAGAACTTCTTCGAGTGTTTGATTGAAAATCAAATAGTCACCTGTGTTAGGCTCCATCACACCTCCATGTGAGTTTTTACCCACTCTATCAAACATGATGTCACGTGCCAACAGGTATGGCTGATTAAACAATGTTTCCCTAACTTGTTGTTGCCACGGGGACGCAGGGTCTGCCAAAGACTTAAGTGCTTCCCGAATGACTACATCCTGATGCTCAACTGGAAGGAGACCGCTTTGAAGTAGCTCGGAGGCACCTGGTCTCTTTTGAGGATCATGATTCAAAAGTTCGCGGATAAGTTTCTTTTCAGTGGATTTTCGTTTCTCTGAGAAGTCTGAAGGAAACTTGACCTCTTCTAAGCGCATGTTATTGAGGATCATTGCTCTCTCCATACCTGTTCCAAGCTGGTAGCACATCTCGAAGAATATGATACCCAAGGAGTACATATCAACCTTTTCGTCATACTGTCCAGAGGCAACTTCTTTGGCCGTGTAAAAAAAAGTACCAACGACCGTCGATAAGTCTTTATCACCTGCAGAGACCTGGTTATTCTGCAGAAGCGCAGACTGAAACTGCGAGTTTTTGGCCAACCCGAAATCACCCACCTTGATATTGTTGGACTTGTCAATGAAAATGTTTGTTGGCTTCAAGTCTCTGTGAATAAACCCTGAGCTGTGAATGTACGAAACTGCCTCAAGGATCTGACGAAACAACCTCCAGTATTCATTCGAATTATCTGGAAGACCCCGCTCAATCAAGTCCAACAAAGTGTTGTTTTCACAGAATTCCATTTGAATGTATAAAACGGATTTTGCCTGCGGCCTTTTTTGCAAAGCTTCGGTGTTGAAATCCGTATTGTCCGCTGCTGACAGAGACTCTTCTTCATCAGAGCTTTCCTCATCGCCCAGTGTTTCTTCAGTTTGATCTTCACTCTCCTCATCGCCACTGTTGGCAAACACGATTCTGTCATCGAAATCACTATCATAATCAAGCAGCGCCACTGAATTGGTAAAATAGTCCACCTGAAAAGAACTGTCGTGGCTCATGAGGAATGAGGACGACCTCACATTCACAGGGCTTTCAAACTCATCGATATCACTAACTGAGTCATCAGTTGAGTCATCTTCGTCATCTGATGCAATGGCGCTGTCGATTTTGGCAGACAGATGCGGCATTTCTTCCACCCAACAGCCGTAATAGCGGACAATGTACTGGTGATTGAGCCTGGCCAATGAAAACACCTCATTGAGCAAATTTTCAAGCTTGTCCTGCCTATGTTTGATTTTCTTAATTGCGTAAAACGTGCCCTCCATTCTGTTGCGCGCCTTCACAACCTCACCAAAACCGCCTTTTCCCAATTTCCCGACCTCCTCAAACTCGCGGGCATACCGAGATTCTATGGGGCCAGAGTCATCTGGATCATCAGCGGCGGAAGATCCTTCATGAGTCTTTCTGAACATCCCGGCTTGAGCTTTCGATCCAAGAGGATTGGAAAATCTCCGGCTCACAGGGTTATTCACGTTTCTTCTGGCGGCCTCAAGGGTCAGTTTCTGATACCGCGACGATCCGATTGGATCTCTTTTCGAGCCGTCAACTTGTAGATGCGATACAGCATTTTTGGAGGTTTCCGTAATGCTTTCGTGCAAATCGAAGCCCGCTCTGAAGAATTTGACGGCGTTTAGCTCCAAAGGGGTGGACCTGCGAGACGCCTTTGGCTGCACCATTTTGCGGAGCAAATCAAATACACGCTCAGCGTACTCCTCGATTCCAGGGTACTTGTGCACGTCAAAGTCAGCCAAGAAGGATTCGGGCGTCAAGAATTCTGTTTCGAGAATGTCATAGTCAAGCATGACCCGCATGAAGAGCACGCCGAGCTGCCAGATATCCGAGCGCGCCAACGTTGCCGCTGGGTCTGGGTCTGTCCAGTGTTTGGGAATGAATTCATCAAGATTGGCTTTCTCTGGTTTCCCGTCGCGAATCTGACTCAATCTAAGCAATGTAAGCGCATATGTAGGATGGCACAATTTTATGATACGTTGCTCGGCCGAGTCAACACCCGACCGGGAGTCGCACAACACAGCGCTTTGCGGGCATATGAGGCCATGCGCAAGCCCTGAATTGTGCAAGTATTCCAACGCAGGAAGGAGTTGTATTAACCACGTGCGCGCCAACGACCAGTTGACGGAGCCAGCCGCCAGTAGAATGTCCGCAACGGGCTGCTGGCCCGGCTCAAAGTCCGTGAGGACACGGATCGTCCAGCGGTCCAGGTCACGTGGGTCCTGATCAATCTGGAACCCAACAAGCTTCAAAATCTGAGCTGAGGGTAGTGCGCGGACCGATTCCAATTCTAGCTCCAAGTTGCGGATCTCCGTCTTTCCCGCGAGCGTCAGCCAGTATTTATCTTTGAGCGTGATTACTGTGAGTAGATACGAGACCGTCGCGTTGCGCTCGTCAAGACGTGCCTGCTCGGTGGGGGGCAAGTAGGGCGCAACAATATACTGCTTGCCTATGCCCAGGAGGAGGTCACGTGACTCGTACCGTATAAAGCCCTGTACCGCCTGGAAGTGGTAGCGGAGATTGCTATGCTGCACCTCGCCCTGGAGCACGTTGTCAAACACAAACAGCTGTGCCGCTGATGGGGGCGGGACCAAAAGCGCTGTGTGCAGGTCTGGGGTTGAAACTGACAGGCCATGGTTAATATCAGCGTCGTGTGAGTCTTCTGTGTAGTCACTGTTCATCTGAAGGATCTGGCGGTTAGCCTCCCGTGTTTGCTTCAACTTTGCCAGCTGTTCCTGGCGAAGATTCTCGCGTTCTTTCTGTTCGAGCACCCGGCGCTCGTTTTCGATGCGTTTTGCTCGCTCCTCCTCGAGAGAAAGCACCTGTTCCGTGGTCTGCTGGAACTCATCAAGCATCTCCTTCACGTCCATGATCACGGTGAAGCAGAGCTCCTCGCCCAAGTACTCTTTCAAGATCTGATCGATGCGGGCCTCGATTTGCGCGATCCTAGCCTTCAAAAGGTTCTTTGGATGCATGATTTTCACGACCGGCGGCAGCAAAGGATACGTCGGCGTGAAAGCCACATCCAACACAAGAGCCACTACGGGCCGTGCTGCATTTTCGTGTGATTCGAGCGCAATCTGGAAGTGCGGACACGCGTCGCGGTTCCATACCTTATTGGCAGGCGTCACGTCGGTGAAGATATCGGCATAGATCGACCGGAGCGATGCGATCTCATCACGTTGTCGATCGAGCGGTTCGGCCATGCGGGAATTGAGTTGGCTTTACGGTTTCAAACGTGAATTTCTGGGTTTATATGGTTGTGGGATGGTTGTATGAATATGAATGATGACCCTGGGATGTGATTTAGAGGGCCAGTGCGCCCAGGGCCGGGCGGTGGAGCGATGCTGTGGGCCGCGAGGACCCTGGACCCAGGAGAGGGTAGAAGTTGAGAGAAGCAAGAGCATATAGATATAGATTAGTGTGCGTGAAAGAGTAGGAATTTTTTTTGAAAACTGTGTGTTTGGTTTAGAAATCAATACATATACATATTTGTTTATCAGTGGGGGTAATTTTTCGGATGTTAGCCTGAAATGGGTGTCCCCACAACCGGCCGTTCTCTTGTTTATCAGGCCGGCCCCACCCGCCTCTGGCAATTCTAGTCGCACATTTGCAGACGGAGCATCCATACTTAGATGCCAACTGGCAGGTTCATTTTACCGCAATTATTGATAGGTTAACTTCTGATTTCGTTTGAATTTACTTCTGAAGATTCTCTTTCCTCTTTTCTTTCTCTTCATTTTGATAAAAAAATAAGTTTCAAGGACGGTTTCTCGATTTCAGTTTTTCCAATCATTATGAGACTCATCGGCGGGCGCCGGGCCCTGCGCGCGGTACAGGTATGGGGCCAGTAATTCGTATTCTTACATGTACAGAAACGCTAGTGGCTAATAATCATACCATGCGTTATCATTTTGGCTTTGATAATCTCTGATGATATTGAGAATTTTGTTCTGAAAAGAAATCAATGGCCAATTTCCAGTTCTACCCTTCATAATGTGTAATGACTGCTCCATGTATCGATCCAAATTGGAGACTTGGCTCGGGGCCACGCGCGCACCAGCCTTCTCTGGCTACAGAATGCAATGCGTCAGGGCCTTAATCTAGTGTTGTGCCATTTATACACCCCACCCTAAAAAACAAGCCGGTGAAATAGGCATATGCTGATTGAGCCTTCTGGTGCAGCAAGACTTGTATTGTTGTTTCAGACTAAGTGAAAAAAATTGTCCTACTGCTCCTCTTCATATTTCCTTAGAGATTATACCATAGTTTTCGAGAACAGTCACTAGAATAGACCAGAGTGCCGCCATATAGAGGTCCAGAAACGAGCTAAACACGATTCCACACCACTCAAAAATAACCCCAGGATTCAGTGAAATCACATCCAAGATGCCGCCGGTCGACCTGATACCACTCGGCGAGGACACGATCCGCATTCTCCTCACCACAGACAATCACGTGGGGTACCTCGAAAATGACCCGATCCGGGGAGACGATTCTTGGAAAACGTTCCAGGAAATCACGTACTTGGCAAAACAGCATGATGTGGACATGGTGCTACAAGGCGGAGACCTTTTCCACGTGTCGAAACCGTCGAAGAAGTCGCTTTTCCATGTAATCCAGCTGCTCCGGCTAAATTGCCTTGGGGATCGGCCCTGTGAGCTCGAATTGTTAAGCGATCCGTCTACAGCGCTCCGAATGGGCGACACGGTGAACTACGAGGACCCAAACTTGAATGTGTCGGTGCCCGTTTTCGCGATTTCGGGAAACCACGACGATGCCACAGGGGAAGGGTTGCTTCTGCCCATGGATGTCTTGGCAGCCACCGGGTTGGTGAATTATTTCGGCCAGATTCCACGCCTGGACAAAATCACAGTCACACCGCTCGTCTTCCAAAAAGGCACGACGAAATTGGCTCTATACGGGATCAACAACATGCGTGATGAGAGATTACAGCGTATCATGCGCAACGGGGATGTGACCTTCCAAAAACCAAGGTCGGATTCGGATTTTTTCAACCTCTTATGCGTACACCAGAACCATTTCCGGCACCTGATGACATCGTACGTGCCGGAGGACTTTTTCCCGTCATTCTTAGACTTTGTATTATGGGGCCACGAGCATGAGTGCATCCCATTCCCGCAATTCAACCCCACCACCGGATTTGACACGCTACAGCCTGGGCTGTCAGTGGCCACGGCGCTTAGCGAAGGCGAGACTGCACAAAAGCACGTGTTTCTTCTAGACATCAAAGGAAAAGCATACACAATCACGCCCGTGCCTTTGCATACCGTACGGCCTTTCATCATGCGAGAAGTGTGTTTGCGAGACGAGGGGTTCGTGGAGGGTCCGGCGTCTAAGGCCGATATTCTGGCGTTTTTGCAGCAACAGGTGGAAGAACTCATTCTGGAGGCTGCAAAACAGCTGGATTCACAAGCTCTGGGCGACCCGTTGCTACCTTTAATCAGGCTTCGCGTTGATCACACAGGAGACTATGAGGTGGAGAATTCCCGCCGATTTTCGAACCGATTCGTTGGGAAAATCGCAAATGTGAACGACATACTTCTCTACCACAAGAAAAAAGCCGCCCCAGCACCAAATACAGACACGAAAAAGCTTATAGACCGGAAAACGGAGGCGCCCGTCACGCTGAACACGTCGATACAGAAAATCCTTCGTGAATACCTTGGCGACTCGAACTTGAACTTGGTGCCCGAAGCGGGCATGTTTGAAGCCACAAAGAAGTTCATTGAGCAAGACGACAAACAGATTTTGACCGACTATGTGGAGAACACTATTGCGAATGCGGCCAAACTGCTTCTGGGAATCAATATAGACGAGGAGGAGTTCCACCAGGGCGATGATATGCTGGTGAAACGGGCATTCCGCCAGCTTTTGAACAAACTACGCATGGATACACAGAGGAAGCCCATCGCCCAAATCCTGGGGTTGAAAGAGGTATCTGCCAAAAAATCACCAAGTCTTTTACTCTCAGATGACGAAACTGACAATCACGTTGCGGCAAAACCCAGAAGCACAGCAAGAGTAACGAAACGGCAAGGAAAAGCTAAGTCTAAAGAAGTAGTAGATAGCGAAGAGTCTGATTATGAGGAAGCGGTGCAACTGCATGCGGCTCGGAACGGGAAGGCCCCAGAGAAAGTGGAGGTGAGCGATTCTGATGATAGTTTTGTGGCCAGTGATAAAGAGCCCGCCAGGAATAGCAGAACAAGTGGACGGGCCAGAAAAGTGGCCAAGCCTAAGCCGGCAGCAAGAAAAGCTGCACCAAAGAAAAAACTGCACGATACCGACCTCGACGATCTCCTTCTTAACTTTGGCTAGGCACTTCCTTTTTACACATCAGTGACTTTGAGTCAAGGTTGTTGAGTTTGGCTTTTCTTATTTCTTCATTTGATGATATTTTGCTGCAGGGGAGCAAAGCTAGGATCACACAGGCCAAGGAATTTATATGGCTGCATTGATTTGAAGAGAATTCAAAAAGAGAGGGCTTGGTTGTTTATCTGAGGTTCACTCATTTAGTCGAGTATGTGATACTTTGATATGTTCAAATAATCATTCGTATTCACGCCGGGCGCAAAGATTTTGCCACAAGTCAAGACCTTTATTGATCAAAGCACTCATGCTGAAATTAGCCCAAATCCACAATGTCCTTCATTATCCAACTACACCTGCTCTTGAGGATATCAAATCATTCCCATGCATTCCATTGAAAAAGGGGTGGTTTTCATTTAAGGGGCATCTTTTTTTCGGGAGTTGAAATCAAATTATTTGCTGAGTAATCAAGAATTGCAGGAAGATGGACCCTACAGGATCAAACCGGAAGACGTTTGGGAAATTTAATCTGCATATGAGTGCCCTATAACAGTGTTGCACCTCCATCAATGTGCTCAATAATCACAAATACCATGTACAGCCCCCTTCTTCTAATATTCAGCATAAACTTGATTGATGAATTTCAGGGTTGTCAAATCCCCGTGAGTCGTCAATCAAGCCATGTTTGCTTCCTGGCGTTCATGATTTTTTGTTTATGAAGAAACCTGGCAATCTTTCTGTGAGAAGAACATCACCACTTCCGGTAGCATCCGGGTCCAAACACTCAAAGATCCCTCATCAACAATGTTTGCATCCAAGAAATTAAATTTTCTAATTGAGTGAAATTGGCTATGTACATACTGTTCAATAGGTCCCATTTGAAACACCTTTCTCTGCAGTCCATTTCCTTCCAATCTAGCCCAATTCCTTCAAATCTAGTCCAACGACGCCGCCTCCTCGATCAACTTCTCCATGCTGAACGCAGAATCACCTTGAGTGAACGCCCGCAACAACTCCAATTTACGTTCGGCGCTCAGAGACGCCGTCATGGCGCCGTAGAATCTCTGCACATTGAGCACCAATAACAGCGCCTCTTCGACCGATAAAGGCACGTCCTGCTCGAGCTGGCCGTTCATCAAAACCACGCCGGAATCGCCTAGCAACTCCTGGTGGAACATGAGCGTGGTGTGTGGCTTTGCATACTCCTTGTGGAGTTTATACTCGGCGAGCGAGGTCAACATGCAATGTGTCGTGTGAGGACCCACAAAGCTCCACTGCACAAAGTGCATTTCGTAGCCTTCGCCATCCTTGGGCAAGGGCAAAACAAAGCTGGGGTTCTTGAACGCGTTTGCGAAGAGATTGCCGAATTGGGACGCGTTTAACGCCGCGGTTATGGCTCTTTCGTTGGCCTCAAAACGTGCCTTCCAAATATACGTCATTTCCTTTTCGGGCAACTCGCGGAGCTTCTCCACATCCACAAAAGACGAAAGGGTCTTGTATGGAGCCTTGGGAACGGAAGCGTCGATAGCGTCCCGGATCTTGGAGTCCTTTTTGGCGGCTAGGTTCTGTCTCAACTTCTGTGCCTGTTCTTTTTCATAAGCCTCTAGTTCTTTCAACGGGTCGACTGCGTTCATTTCTTTTTTCTTCAGCTCGATCTCCTCCTTGAGATTCTCTTTGAGCTCGTCAATCGACGAAACTCCGATCTGCCTTGCCTTCTTTTCTAGCTGGCTTCTATATCTATCCAAAACTGGCTCGTTTTTGGCGGCGGTGGCATATAAACGTGCGGCAGTAGGCCTCAAAATCAGCCTGATTAAGTTTCTAGCATACATTTGTGTGAGCGAGAGGTTCTAGGATACACAACTTAATGGATAAAATAAGAATGGTGGTTTTGGTGCCCTACGGCATGTATTTTGGTGGTTCTAGCTTTTTTTTCTATTGCGCGTTTCACGGTCAATGTCAGAGAAGGTGAGGAGGATGATAGAGCTCTAGAAGGCCTACAGAGATGTCAAATATGAATGTTATGATTAGATTCTCACATTTGTTTTGTTTTTGTTTTTCTTTGTTTTGCCTAAGTTTTTATTTCCGAGAGCTTTTTGAGTCTCTAATTGGGTTTTCCTTAAAATTGTGTTTGGTATCGTGATTATCGTAAACCTTAGATGGGCCAATACGGAATATCGCAGAAGCCTTATACTTTTCCGAGACCTCCTCAGCAGGCAAACAGGCACAAAACTGTAATATAATTGTCTGAAAAACACTGTAAGACTTTACTTTTGAAAGCTAGTTGGTTTCTATATACATGCAATCTGCTCTTCAGGTCACATTGCCCCACCCAAATCATAAAACTGTTGGCTACCCAGATAGGTCACGTGACTTCAATTCATCACCACCTTATTTTTCTCCCGGGCCCAAGTACAGGTTTTCCAGATCCTTTGCTTGGTACTCTTCGGGTGCGTCTTTTGCATAGCGGCCCAAAGTAGCTTTGAGCGACTCTGGAATGTCTTCAAATGCCAAGTCTTCCGTTGACTGCGCCACAGACTCTCCCTTGGCCCGTAGAAGGTCCTCCAAGTTGACTTTCTCGTCGCGGAAAACGTTCAAGTTGTCCGCAATCAAGTGCCTGTTCTTGCAGCCAGGGCACTGGATGAGCACAGAGCCTTTTGTGTACAGTTGCTTCGAGAATGTATGCGAGGACCTAGTATCGCAGACTTTACACGTGAACGCGATCATGAGTTGCGGCAGGTCCATTTTGAGCTCGGCAGTCTTTCCGGGCGCCGCTGCTTTAGCTATTTCACCATTTTCCCCGCTGAAAGACGAGTTGTACCTGAGTTGCGCCGGCCTGAACGAGGCCAAAGCTAGGGTTCTGGGCTTTAATGGCCATGTAAGTTTATTGCAGTATTGCCTGGGTGCTCTGGCCGCAGCTTTTTGCAAGTTTAAAAGCCCTCTGTGAAACATGCTTGTGGGCTTTGGAATGTGATTGAACTGGAGAAGAAAAAACCTAGCTATTTGTCATTTGATGGATGTACAGATTGATTAGCCATATCTGGTAAGCATCATTGAGCGTGCATACAAAGATCTTGTGCTTCGCGAAAGTTCCAGGTAAATTTGACACATCTTTCGTAAAATAATATTAAAAAGATTATTTCTCTGATTTATTCTGACTTCTTTCAGATTTTTCTTCTCTCCTTTTCTCGAAAGAGACATTCTGCTTTTGGGATTTCTGAGTGTTCATGTTGCAGTCGTCGGTTGCGGGTTTTTGAGAAAAAAAAGATTCTTCTAAAGAAACCGCCCGGTTCCATGCTTTGAGGCCCAGCGAAGTATCCAAATTGTCGTAAACTACTTAGCTTATCTGTATTTAGGCAAAGTCAATTAATGCAGTAAATAATAATATTAGAATTACTGGACTATGACCATATTAATAAGCCTTTTAGAATGTTTGACTAGATTATATGCTGAACCTTCGTTTCAGATGAAACTCATTGCTAGGATAAGGCTGTGCTTGGATTCCATTGCACTTTCTTGAGAATGCCATGCTTGACAATTGTGAACAAATTTATATGATTTTTACCATTATGGTGTTTGAGTTTCATCTTGCGTTTCATGTTAATGTGACCCTCTGAACTAATGTGCTGCATTTTCCTCCCATCACTCTATGATCAATTCTGTCTGCGCTAGACAGCCTTCAGAGACGAAACATGTCAATATTTACCGCCATTTGAACCCCCTGTAATACCTCCATGTACTTCAGTAAACCACCGACCCTGAATTTGATCATTTTTTGAGCCCTGCACGCTCGGCTTTTCGGCGGAGTTTTTCGGCCTTTTTGTCTATTATTGGAATCCCCCAGTCGTCCTTAGGCTCGGGCTCCTTGGCCACCAAGCCGACTCCCCAACCTGCAGGCGTCTTCGGCACGGGCTTCACCGGCGGGATCTCCTTTTTCTTTTTAGCCGCCAACGCCGGGAACTTCGCCTCGGATAGTTTCGCCAGCGAGCCTCTCAAAAGCGGAGACTGAGGCCTGGACGCTTCTCTGGACGAATTTGCCGACGAGTTTTGAGACCCAGAGGGCAGACCGCCGCGCTGGAGCGAGCTCGACAGGCCTAGGCGGGGAAGCGCCGAGTCTGACCGCGAGCTGGTATTCCCGAGATATGACGGCCTGTACAGAGTGTTTTCCCTGTATGCATTGACGGCCGGTTTCTGTTCCTGGGCCGGTTTTTTCTTGATCACGGTGTACTTGACCTGGTTGCTGATGGGCGCCTGCCTGTTTTTCGCCGGTTTCGCCAACGCGGGGAACTGCTCGTCCAATGATTTCCTGGCCCCGCCGATTCCTGCACCCCACGACAGGTTTTTCAAGAGGTGGCCGTCCAGCGATTTCGAGAGCATGGGGAAACTACGGCTTTGCGACCCGCCACCCTGCGACGCGCCCATCTGGTCAAGCGCTAGCTGCAAAGACGCGCGCTGGTCGGAATGTGGCGGCTGGAGCTCGATGAATTCAAATAATACCAACGAAATCTCCAGAATGTCGTTATTGACGAATAAATTGCGGTATTGTTTCACGAGATCCGACGCGCTGAGCCGGCGTGCCTTGAAGTCACCATTGATTTTCTCAAACTGCAGCACTTTTGCTTGGTCTCCGGCCAAATAGTGTTTGACACGTTCGTCCAAACGGCGTTTTTTTAGGCCATATGCGTTGTTTTCACTCTGAGTGTTTTTCAGCGGCCGCGACGAAAACGTCGAGAGCTGGCTCTGGAAATGCGACAGCGACGCGCCAATCACGATACGCCCACTCTGGCCCATGATCCCGCCATGTTCCTTCAACATATGCGCGGTCAAATCCAAGTCCTCACGAAACACCACAAACCGCTTTTCCACGCACAGCGGCACCAGGCAAACGTAGTGCGAGCTGCGGAAATGCTCGTACAAGTCGTCGTAATTCTTGTAATAGTCCGCAACCTGATAGTTGTCCTGGTTGCAGATGTAACAGCGCTCGTGGCGGTCCCTGATATGGACATTCAACTCGTCTTCCGAATAGAACCGTTTCCCGCGGCAGAATTTGCACCGTGGATGGCCCGTGAACCCTGATTTGTCGCCCTCGTTCATGTGCCGCTGGAGCCGTTTCTGCGTGAGAAGTGGCAACTCGCAAATGAACTTGTGGCCATGACCCACACAGATGTCACAGTACTGTAGCGCATGTTCGTTTTTCGTGTGTTCATTGAGCTGGCCAAACTTCTTAAACGATTGCTGACATTCCAGGCATTCATACAGGGTGAGTTTCAACGTGTCTTGTCTCACGTATTCGCTAGTGAAATGGATCTCATACTCGGCCAGCTCGAGAGCTCTGCTCGCGTCAACATGCTCCGAGAACTTGGCCTCCTCTAGCACTTTTTCCGTGAAAATTACATCGGCGTGGTCCGTACGACACACCAAACACGTTTTTCGCTTGTACAAAGCCCGCTGGCGAAAACTGCACACGTGGCAGGTGACGTTGTTACATGGCGAAATCGCCAGATACACGATTTTCTCGGCACAGATAATACAGTGCACCTCATCGCTCGCGGGATCCGATGGGGCTGGCTTTGGCGGCGAGTTGTTGTTCTTGGCCCGACCGCCGTTCGACCGGCTGACTCTGCTGCGTGGTTCGCTCATGAAATATGTGTTTTTCTTCAAGAATCTCAAAATTTTCCAGATCGTGGGCCGGGTTTTTGGCCCGGTAAATTCGCGAGAGCCGCATGGGGCCGCGCATGGGCCTAATGAGGCAGCAATAGCGATTTTCCCTTTTTTTTTTTTTTCGGGGAGGAGAGGCATGGTTTACTTTTCAAGCAATTTCCGGGAGATTTCGTGCCAATTATGGTGCGTGAATGTGCTCTTCTCTTGAAATATGCAGCTTTCATTGTTGAATTTCGGTATTGTTTAGTACTCTTGGTGCTACCCAGACTGGCCCAGGACAAGAGCGAGCTTTCCTGTGGTGTATAGTAGACTAGTTATTGTTCGATATAACTCTTTCTGTTCTATTTTTTGCTTTTTTTTTTTTTTCTTCATCTGATCACAGGCTAGCTAAAGAAAAGAGCGTGTTTTCTTTCCTCTTTCACAAAACTTTTGTCTATCTCCCACTGACCACAAATGATTTCGTTTCCTGGCTCTGCGACACGTGTGCAAGTATTCGATTGTTAATCGCATTCAGTGAGATTCAAGAAATACCGGGTATCTCATACCTTTCAGAGTATACGCTGTGCGTCTTTTTTTTTTGACCCTTTTCTGATAATTAGATAGGGAGACATTCGGCTGGTCTTAAGACTACGCTCGGTGAAAGTTTCAAATTGTTGACCCCTTCACCTACAGCAATACAAGATCAATGCGCTCTTCCGAGCTGCTCCCTTTAGAACGTCTCTCTTGCCAGCCATAAAGAAAGCAGGCAATTATTTCTGCATTTCATTTGTGAAAAACATTTTTACTTTTGACTTTTGAAAAAATATAGCAAGCTCTCTAATTCAAGACCTCTGATTTCTGAATTATGTATCAAATCAATATGCTTTTTCCTTTGCCTTTTCTATCTGGTCCAATATAATATAGGCCGGCCCTGATAGCCTACAGAGCGCACGAATGGGCGGGCGTGCGTGGCTCTATCGCGCGCCATGGATCGCGCTTCAAAAGAGATTTCTGAGATATCGATACCAGAATCTTAAACAAATATTATTCTGGCACATCAAGCATTTAACCGCAAAAACGCCAAATCAATATATTTGCACATATAGGTCTATTTTTTGAACAAACTTTGGCTATTCAATAACATCAATGCAGCTTTTCAACGCCAGCGCCGTTGCCAACATCTCTCGTTTGGCCTACAACCCGGCGCTCTGCCTACCGCACGTGACCGTGGCCTCGTTTGATAAACTCACCTTCCCCATCCGAATCCCTGGCCATAATGCCGAGATAAAGGGGATTGTGCTCGATAAGGATAATTGTTTTGCCAAGGACCATGACGATAAGGTGTGGCCTGCATACGCCGAGGCGTGGGAACGGCTTCGTGCATCCTATCCCAAGGAAAAATTGTTGATAGTGTCCAATTCGGCCGGCACAGCAGACGATGTTGACTATTTACAGGCGGAAAAGCTCGAGCGTGACACGGGTGTGACTGTGCTCCGCCACCCAACGAAAAAACCGGGCTGCCACGAGGAAATCATGGCGTACTTTGCCCAAAACGGAATAAATCACGCTTCTGAGGTAGCCGTCATCGGAGACCGTCTTTTCACCGATATGCTTATGGCAAATATGATGGGAGCATGGGGCGTGTGGCTCAGTGAGGGCGTTGAGCTCAGCGAGAAACCGTTCCCGCGTATGGAAAGGCTCATGTATGAGAAATTGGTCGGGTCGAGACAGGACCCATTTGTGCCTCCAACCCCTACGAAAAGCGGCGAGTAGGTGAAGTTGGCTTTTGTTTTTTGAATAACGGGCGAGAAGCTGTATGAACGAGTGCCTGTTCATTAGGCCCTTGATTTGGTCCTTTTTACGGGCCTAGTCTTTCATCGGTACTGCTTCAGGCGAATTGCCTCTAAAAGAGACGAACTGTAAACATTTCTTCCATGACCGTGCGTTGAGCTCTCAGTCAGAGTCCATATACTTTTGAATACAGTGTACAACCCAAATACTTCGATCTCGTAGAGCTTGGGTCCTTTTGAAAGCCACCATCTCCGTCGCCGTCTTCTGTTGGGTTTGGAAGTCCCTGTGAGCCTTAAATGATGAACTTGTTTGCTTTCAAAGAGAAAGTGTCAGATCAGCATCTGCGCAGCGAAAAAGGTGGCTTTCTACATGACAGAAAGGAAGTACGCGCGCGCTACCTAATGCTATTGCATCATTTAGCTGCGTCAAGTATTGTTGCAGATCCCTTCGAAGCTGATAACCCCCATCGACGCTGCTCGCGTTTTCCAGAAACTTCATTTACACTCTAGCGAGAAGATACTTGAATTCAGAACAACGTACATTCTTGGAAATCACAAAAAAGATGTTGTCGCTCGCGCGAAATTTTCCTTTTTTTCCTTTAACTGTATGCTAATGCAGAAAGATGAGCAAGAATGGCCTTCCTGAAAACCTTTTTGCTGAATTATTCTAGAGCAAAATCCAGCTTTGTCTGAGAAATTCAATTTCCCTTTTTTTTTTTCGAAAAAGCTGGTGAGTCCAGTGCCTGAAACCTGCCAGAATCCAATTATTATTCATCTCTGGACCACCATGCGCGCAACGCAATAATGCCGATGAATGCTAATCGATAAGAATTCCATAACTCGCATCCAACACGTTATTTGAGTGAATTGATGAAACCAAAGAAAAACAAAAACAAAAAGAAAGAAATCGAGAATTAGACTCGAAAATAGTACCAATTATGCCTCCATTAAACGAGACTCGACAATTAGCCGCTCTGTGCCCTGCAGCCCTTACTTCCGCACATCAACCCTCACATGGACTGTCCAGCATACAAAAATACGCACAACAGACATTTGGAAAGACGTTCCCATGCTTGAATTTCGCAAGAAATGATAAAAGCATTCGTCAATTCATCAAAAAATGTTGATTTTCGTTTCAATAAATTTCTCCGTATTCGAAAATCTAAATACTATATCCTATTTCCATCTCAAAGATGAGACCCTCATAAGCAGGGCATACTAACTCATGCATTGGACTTGATCACAGCTAGGTCTTCTGTAATACGGCCGTCAAACACGCTGTCGTTGTCGTTCTTCTCGGCATCCAAATCCAGGCGTTTCTCTGCACATCTATCACGGTCCATCCTCTCTCGGGCGACTCTCTCGGCCTCCATTTTCACGTGCAATTTGCGGAAATGGAGCACGAACAAGAACGCCACCAAAAAGCCCGCCACGGCGGTTCCGGCAAATGTACGAACCAACAATGGGTCCACGACGGTGGCCGTCAAGGCCTCGCCGATTGCGGCGGAAATCGCGCTGGTGAAGAGGAACAACGCCATGACCAACCCTTTCATGTGCGGCGGCGACCGAGTGTAGGCCAACTCGTACGCGGTGGTCATGCAGAAACACTCGCCGGACGCCTGCAAGATATAGAGGATGATCTCAAGCCAGCCATTGACGCTGGAAGTCTCGTCGCATGTACTGGCCTGGTTCCCACAGGGCGATGTTTTGTAGATAAAGTGCTGGAGAATGGCGCCCGCCACCTGTGACGACGCGCTCAAGCAAAACCCGAGGAAAATGCGCCACACGGGCTTGAAGTCGATGTGGTGTCTTCTCAAGAACGGGTACACGATGTTATCGAGGATCGGGATCAACACGATGATCGTTAATGGGTTGAAGTTATTGAACAAGTCATTGGGCACGCCGTTGAGCACCATAGCACCTGCCTGAGCATTCTGGGCGTTTCCAATCCCGCCGTCAGTCAAGTTGAACATCACAAAATAAACAAAAATCTTGCATGCGTCAACGGTCTGCCGGATATCAAGCACCCACTGGTCGTCCCACGTGATCTCCTTGCCCTTCTTATACACGGTTCTGCCCCGGGCCACCATGTTCGAAGGGCGTGCATATTCCCATAAAGTGTTGTTTCTCCACCTGGCGATAAAATTGCCGCTGAAGGTGACGCGGAAGATGCGCCACGCATTCGTGAGCACAGAACCTTGTGGGGTTTCCAAAACGAGCTTGTTCTGCAAATAAAATAAGATAAAGGGCAAGAACAAGTACATGACCATGGGCACGAAGAACGCGAGCCAGAACCCCACACGGCGGGCCGCGTACGAGGTGGCAAGCATGAAGAACGCCCCGATATTGATGGCCCAGTAGAACAAGAGAGTCATGCGCTCCAAAGTCTTTTGCCGGTCCACGATCACGCTTTCGCCCAGGGGAAGCACCTTCACCACGTCCTGATCATACGCATACTGGTTCATGAGTAAAGGCAAAAGATTGGGTTTGATGAAACCAGTGCCGACCGCCAAAAAAATGATCCCTAAAGCCGTGGGCCCAATGGCATGGCCTGACGCAATCACCTGCGGGATCGCGGCAATGATAAAGAATAAGTGGCCGAGAAACCCGGCCGCCACACCGATCCAGATCGCCTTGAACTTGCCCAATTTGGTGTCGGCAACAAACCCACCGTATAACGGCACCACATACGCCAAAAACGTGAGCAACAACGTGAATGCAGACGACGCCGTGACACCCATATCCAACGCTCCTGCAGACTGGGACGATGTTGTCAGCACTGGCGCCCCCGTGGTGCTTCCTGGCGGCAACGGTCTCTGGATGAAATTCGCAAGCACGCCCGAAGTGGAGTAGTAGGACGCCCGTTCGGCCAACTCCGTCAAGCAGATCAAGTACGCCACATACGGAGCGTGGCCCAAAGTGCGTCTGAGCGTGCGTGATTCTTCTTGCGTGGGTTTCCGTAACCCTTTGGGGTTCTGGTCGTCTATGTAGTCGGTGAAGTAGTTGGAAGGGTCGTCGAAGTCGTACTCCTCACCGCCGGCGGTGCTGATAGACTCGGCGCTGTGCACACGTGCAACTGACTGGTCTTTGGACATGGTCTAAAGGGGCTCAAAAGATTCTATTTGATGGCTTTTTTTGTGGATTCTGATGATGAAATCATGCTTCCGTGTGTCTACACTTATATAATGCTTTATTTGTCGAGATCTGAAGCCAGTCGACGGTCGCTACTGTCGACCGGGGCGATTGTCCAGGTGCCCTGTGCACGAATATGTATGCATTGTTGCCATTCAGTTTCCTTGTGAAAACCAATCAGATGCTTGCCATGTCATCATGTACACGCCCAGACACGCCACTCTACAGGAAAAGACCCGAGTCGAACGCACTTCGCGTGTTTCTGGCGCCGGCTCGAGATTAGATAAACTCGCGCAATCTCGGCAATGAGGTGGTTTTCGGGAGCCACAGCTGAAGGGCCATAAGGCGTTTTCATTTACCGCAGATAGTACCGTTTAGCTTCAAGTTTTCGAAGCCGTACAACTCAATGGCTCAATGTGTCTATCGTGTCAGTTGAAATTGATATCAGTTTGAGGATCCAATTTCGTACATGGTTTAGTAAAGAGCCGGGATATACCTGGCATAAATAAACGCGATAGTTTTTCCGGTAATGGTTTGACACATGAATGCAGATTTGGCGCCAAGTCGGCGAATTTCGTAAATTATGGACAACTCATGATTCGACCAATTTGTAAAAAACCTAAAACCACTCCATTATCTTGAATGTGTGTCCCTGATTGTCAATACGCCAATCAAAAGATACCTATATTACAGACATTCACGATTTTGCCCAGCGAGAATATGCATCCAGTTCGCCGTGCGGCACCAAATGCAACATCGTCGCATAGTTACAGTTTTGACGCAAAGCCACAATTGCCAAGAATTTTCCAACAACCCACCGTGCAATTCGATAGAGCAAAGATAACATGAAGTTCGACATGTGCCGCGTATACATGCATGCGTGCATCCATGCCGGGATTGCGCATGTCTTATCGCGCGGCACACAAGGCGCTCATTTCCGGGGAAGCAAGTTTAAGCGATAGATAAGTCTTCTTTGCGGCGCAGTCATTGACATCATAGCCCACCCGGGCCGGCCGCACAGATATCGCTTTTTTCAAGCCAAAAAAATACATTCTCACTCTGTAGCCAGTTTGAGTAAAAACTTCATATCCCGGAATGCTCAGGTACGATGATCCTATCGCACGTGATGGTTGGAAATGCCGGCGCGGCTGTTTCGCCTAAACACCGCATGAAGCCACATTCACCGGAAATGCCGGGGCCAGAGCCGGAATGGCGCCAGGGTGCTGCGCGCGTTTGTGCCGAGGCCGGTCGGATCTCGTGCGTGGCTGCAATAGATTGGATCAAGACTTGACTGTGCACCAAAATAACATCATCATAAATCTCTATAACATTGCCAATAAACCCCAAATAATGAACCGTAAGCTGATCCTTTTCGATGAAGAAGACCCTAGCCTGCTTTCTCTAAACGCTCTGGCTACGTCCACCAAAAATTACGTCACCGCTGTACTAGAGCCTCAGATTACAGTTCCTCATGAATTTGACAGCAGGTCTGATAGCACGATCCGGCGCTCAAACGGCCCCGAGCCCTATAAGCGTACGGAAATCTCCAATACCGTAAGCCACACTGAAAACAGTCAAAACCGGGCGGGTCCACACTTCCGGTCGGCTGATTACAGACTAGTGTCTAACGTCTTCATCGGCCTGATCATGGTCCAGTACATCTTGATCTTTTTTGCTATCCCCTTCAGCGAGGTCGACAACCGCCCGGCGGCCGCAGTGCTCTCGTGCTTGCTCGGGTACCTACTGGTATGTGCCTCATATTCTCTCCGTGAAAAATGATTCAAGCCATGTACTATCATAAAGTGTAGTCAAATCACGTGCCCACAGATCCATATCCATCATTATTGTATTCACACACTAACATCTAGTTTTTGCTTTGTATTCTCATGATCCCCGCCGGTCTCATTGACGTGCCCACTGCCTTGTCGTTCCAGAGCCTGTTGATCTCCTGCATGCTCAAGTCAATTGACTTAGTGGCCAACATCTACTCTTTAACACTATGTTTACGAGTGAAGGAGCCCATGATCGAGTACACTTTTGACCAAGATAGGCTTCCGGTTCGGCCGCTAGACGTGACGTTCTACATTCAGACCGTGGGCTGTCTTCTCTTGATTCTGTCGGTGGTGTCGCTCATACTAAGCATAATCGTGTTTTTGTTCAACTTCATGTTTTTCCAGGCCAAGAAAAAGTACGATATGGGAGATGAAAATAAGGACTCATTCGGCGACGCTACGGTGTGAAGAGTTCATAAGTAACTGTTGATTTTTGTAAAATACGAATTTATGGGAATAAGAATGGACACACTAAAAGTACGCCATCCATAAGGTGTCTGCAGCAGCTAGATTGTGTGGGTTCACAGCCTGTGCGATCAATTCAAGCACACTTTGCGTGCTGACAGTAGAGCCAGCAGAACCCTGTGCCATGGACACGACCCGTTTGATCACCTGATCCACATTGAGCATCACAATTTCTCGGAGCTTGCTGTCCTGAGGAATAGGTCTTGGAGGGTCTTGCTGCGTGCACCATGACATGACTTCATCGCGCACAAAGATAGTCAAGTACTGGTCCAAGTCGGACTTTGTCTCAGTCAAGGCTCTTGCAATCACCAACATGTAAATTGCCAAGACACCTTCGATGCCGGACTCACCAATGAGTTTTTGGACGTTCGGCGTCAACCTGAAGGGCACCATTTCAGCGTTATAGAACAACGGGGCCGGTCTTCCGCCACTTGAGCCATCCAACGACGCGCTCTTACTGGCGATCTTGCATGGCAACATGTCTGACGTCCACACACCACCCGAGCCTCTGTTGACGTGTATTTTTTGTGGCTGACGAGCATTCACGCACATCATGTAAGTCGAGAAAATGAACGACGCGTACTGAGCAGTGAACTGCTTTCTGAAAAGCCAGAAATCCTCAAAGTTTGAGTACAAGTCAACAAAATAGTTTTTGAGCACAGTAGAGGGTACCAAAAGCGTTTGAATGGCGCTCAAAATTTCGACGCGGATACTCATAATATCTGGCTTTGGAAGGCGAGGGTCAAACGCCGCGCGCAACTTCTCGATAGTGTAGACAAACGGCGCATCGCGATCCTTGCCATTCTTATTGCAGAAATCCTCGTAGATTTTCTGCATGCTGATGTCACGCGAGTCATCGTTAACGATTCTGATGTGCGGCGATAATGGCACGGCGATCGGAAGAGTAAACAGAATGTTGCGGCGACGCGTCTCGGGTTTCTTGGACAAATTGTCGTCGAAAATTCGGAAGAGTTGGAACAACGATTCTTCGCGACGACAGTGTCTTGCTGCTGGGAATTGCACCGCAAAGCTGTGCAAGCTGCCGTCGTGGCCTCTAATCTTGATTCTTTTATAGCAAGCGTTTGTTCCACGCGCCAAATCAATCGTGGGCAAAAACCGCTCGATCTTCACAAAGTGCGTGTTGTTGTCCTTGTTCAACAAGTATTGCCCTGGAACCTCAATGTCCTCGAACTTCTGATGGTGGAATTCGCTCAAATGAGGGCATAAATTCTCAAGATTGACCTCGGTGAATCTGCGATCCAACTTGTCCTCAAGCCTGTCCCTCCATTTTCTCAATTTTGCAATATACGACTCCAAGTTAGGCTTGCCAACCACCAAATCCTTCTCAAACTCTGCACGGATCTGTTTCGGAAGCACAGTCTCGGCGAAGCGGGTGATATTCACCTCAGTCACAGGCGGCAACTTTGCGTCTTCACGCGGGTTTCCAAGCCTATTGAGGTACTGCACACCATCATTCAACAACGCAACACCTAGTCTGTAGGCATCTTCGTCGGGCGTGCACTTAAATCTTTGATTGATTTGATCAACAAGCGACTCCAACGAAAGTGCCAACAAGGGGTAAGCTGTCTTCAAGATGCCCATGATTTCCTCCACGTACTCCCAGGAACGGCGTATCGACTGTGTGGAATTGGTCAGTTTGCTCATCGTGCCATCCATGCCAGAGCCCAGTTGGGACTGCGTCTGTGAAGATTTCTCCGAGTTGCTGCTTCCCTCTTGCGCTTTCTTGTCGTTGGGTTCTGTTTTGACTTCTTCCATGTCCACATCATTGTCTGCATCGCCGTTTTTCGCATCGTGCTTCTCGCCGTCTTTCTCAGGCTCGGTAGAAGTGTCCTTGGGGTCAACCGATACAGGTGTATTTGAGCCCCTTTGACGTGTCTTCTCCAAAAACTGACGCTGCTTCGCAGCAAAGTCTTCTTTTGTCGTACGTAGCTGGAAGTGCAAGGCCTGCGGGTAGCTCTTTGCAATTCTGATGAGAATTTGCCTCACCAATTTTGCCTCCTTATAAGACAAGGACGTGAGCAACTGCGGAATGAAAGTGATCCAGTACCACACTGGAACCTCGCCCTTGAAATTCTCAAACGCCTGGGCCAACGTGCCCGTAGAATCATCCAAGCTGATCAACCAAAGTATACGCGCCAACAACTTGCGCGTCTTGCCGTTTTTGTAAAGACCGGCAGCCTGTAAATAGCACGAGATCGCATTGTTCGCATAAACCAAGTCGTTGGGGTTCTCCTTGAAACGGCGGTCGTTGAACACACCCCATTCTGCCCATGCTTTCGGCAAATTAAGGTCGATCTGCACAGAGGTGGCAAACGCCTTGTTTGCCTCATCTTTCTGGTCGAGCTTGCTCAAAAACATGCCCTTTAGGGTGAAAAATTCCGCCTTTTGCTGAGTGGCGAAATACACCAAGTTGGTATTGCGAATGACATCAAGCCCGGTGCTGAGCTCGCTCTGATTCAGGTAGTGACATTTAACTTGCTCTTTCAACTTGAGGAACGCTTCTTGAATCTCAATGTTCGGAAGCTGATAAATTTTCGTAAGCTGGCTAATGCAAACTTCCGGCATGTTGTGCTTCCGGGCGACATGGGCAAATCTGTTGATGACCCACGCAATCTCGTGGAAGCCTCTGTAGGCATACGAGTTTGCGTTACCGTCGGAATTATTCTGCTGCAAGATCGGAATGAACGGCATGTAAACCTTGTTAATGACCTGGAAAGCATGCTGTCTCCACGTCACAAGGTCGTTCCAGATGTTGATATCATCCCACACATTCGGAAGCCTTTCTCTCCAAACTTGCAACACTCTCTTAAGTTCCTGTGACTTCACATCCAAGTTTTGCGCGTTGGTGGAGACCAAACTGGAGTACACCTGGCTAGCCTCCATAAACTCCACGTATTGCTGGAATGTATGGAGCAATGGAATATGCGCATCCCCAAACTTGTGCGGCAAACCGTGCCACTTCTTCAACGCCAACTGTATGCCTTCATCGCACAATCTGGAAAGCTCCTGTAGCGTTTCCTTCTCCTGCCCATAACCTTGCAAACAAAGGAATGTCTCAAACACTTGACGGCGCGGAGTTGGAACATCCATGACGCTTTTGACAGTTTGTTCAAGCGTGTCTCTGTCAGCGTTCCAGTCGGCGACTCTCCATCCACACTCGAGAAGAAGATCCGAAAATCCTTCGTGTTTAGCGAGCTCCGTGAGAATATCCCATTGTTGCAACTTCTCAGCACACAAGATCCAGTGATCTTCCCAAAGCGAGTATTCCGACTGGCCATATGGCAACGCGCCACTTCTGGCCTTGATCTGTGCAGTCTCATACAATTGCTGAGCCTTGTCCCACAACCCAATTTGCTCGTAAGACAAAGCAGAGATGGTTTCAGAGTATTTTGCCCGTCTTCTCCAAAGACCGTAAAACATATCGTCCTCTTTCAATGTGGCATAAAGCTTGCAGAGGGCATCTTGCGTGACCTCGCGTACCTCAGGATTTCCCCCGATCGAGGACCCTTCAATATTCTCGAGGATGTGAAGACCCTGCGACCAACTGTCAAAATTGCTTGCAAGGCACTCCACTGCAAATGGTGGGAGCTGAAGCTCTTCGCACTGCGACACACCTTCCAAAAGAGACTGCACAATGTTAGGCCTCAGGTCAGCCTGTCTCGTGTGGTAGTCTTTTGACAATAAAATCACCAAAAAGCGTGTGAAATCAAGATGCTCGGATCTAGGGATAGACTTGAACGCCACCGGGAAAACACGCGACCACACACGATGTACAGTATCGTTGCTTTGGTAGAAAATGTCAATCAATGGCTCTAAGACTGCGCCTGCAGACACCTCCGCGGTCTCCTGCAAAAAGCTGTTATGTGCTTTCAACAACTGGTCCAAATCAGGTCGCACTGAATCAACCTCAATATCTTTCGCCTCGTAAGGAAACGCCGTGACTGGCGAGAGCTTGAAGTTATCCGCGACAAACTCGATTTTCTCGTTGAAGTCAAACGCGCCGAAAAGCAACTGCAACGCCTGGTTCAACCACGAATAATCGGCCAAATACTCCCAATTCTGTTCTCTGATGACATAGTAGAGACGCTTGCTGATATCCTTTTCCAAACTGTTGCTCAAAATCGACATGAGCTTGCGACGGATCGATACCTCTGATGATCTAGTACCGACCAAAAAGGGCTGTTCCATTCTCACAGTCAACTCCGTACAGCTGAACGTCTCATCCTCAAATATGTCGACAATGATCTGGTAAAATTCCTTCGATAAGGTAGGTTCACCACGAATCTCAAAAATCATCATCTTGGCCAAAATAGCTGCCTTTTCCTTTGTGGTGGGGAATAAGTCCGTGCGTGAGAAGACCCACGATTTGACAATCTTGATGATCTTCTCCAATGTGTCTTTATCAAGCGACCGTTCAATCAATTGCGCAAGTAGAGACAAGAATATGCGTCTCTGGTCGCCAAGGCTCAGAATTCTCATCGAGCACAAATTCAAGATTTTCTCCAATAACTTGGTCGTCATCTTCGCCTCATCCCCTGTCGTACTGGCGTCCTTCGATGACTGTGCGCCCTGATGCGTGATCGCAATATGGTCCTTGCACAACTTGTTGAACGTCCTCATCAACATTGGAATCAAGGGGTCGAGCGTGGCAGGCTTAAAATTGGCCAAGGTCCATGACAACGTGACTCCAGCGGCTAAAGACGTGGTATCACCAAGATTCTCCGAGACTGTAGTGGTCAACAAGTTAATAAATGCCTTAGGCTCAGAATCTTCCTCCTCTATTGCCTCGTTGTCCTTTCGCGTATCGATTGCCTGAAGGATAATGCGTAAGATTCTCTGGAGGACTTCTTGGATGTCGTGATTCTCAGACTTGACGCACTTTTCCAACAATTTGTGGAGGTAGCCAAGATTGTCCAAGATCCAATCAGGCTTCTTCCATTCGAGGACAACACCCAACACTTCCAACGCATTCAAACAGTAGCCCAAATGACTCGAGGAGTTTAAATCGTTCGAGAACAAAAACTTCTCGAAAAACGTGATCTTAACCGAAACATCGGGCCAGTGCTCGGGACTCAAAAGATCGTTTAAGATTCCCAACGCCTTCTGGCCCAATTCACTCTCGGACGCACGCTGGGGGCTAATGCACACATAGCGCACCAAGAAAGTGACACATGCCTCCTTTTGGCCAAACGGAATCGTGTAACCGTCAGAAGTTGTGAAGTCGTCGCTGTAGTCAGTGGCGCTTTGCTGACTTTCGGTATTGCTCAGTTCGCCGCCTTGCATTGTCTTAGACTTATTCTCCCAACTGAGTATGAGTTCCGCCAAATCAATTGCAAGCACCTGGTTTTCCAATGCAGTGTTGGCCAAGATTGTCAATTTGCCCATTGCAGTGATGATGTTCGAGATAAAATGCTCTCTGGCAACGTAGAACTGGTCAGGGTGTTGGTTGATGAACTGATACACATTCAAAACCTGCGTGACGTTGAACCCATCCTCCGAAAGCACTCTTCTTGGCCATTTCAACCAGCTGTTTGGCGACTCACCATCCACAAGCCGCAATGACATCACAGGAGCAAGTATGTCTAGCGCCTGTCTCACTAAATGCCTCGAGTCATTCTGGTGAGTTTTCAAAAGTGCAACAAATACTTGCGTGGCCACCTGCTGCGGCGTCTCGTAAGCTGCAATGAAGTAGGACGTGGTCACGTATGCGACCTGTTTTGTAATGTTATCCTCCAACTTGATATAGTTCCAGCTGAACTTGATGATATCTTTGCGGTAGTCTTTGAGCTGCTCAGAGGACCATTTGAGAAGCATGGCTGTGCTCTCAAGAAGGGCAAATCTGTACGAGTCAATCTTTCCAGAAGTCCGGTCGGTGATGATATCATTAGTCGACTTCCAAACGTTTTCAGACAAGCTTTCCAACCACGCGGTTTCATTACTGAACAACGCGTCTGCATTGCCGTGTTTCTCCACCTCGCGCAAATAAGTGCAGTCAAAGACTTTCTTCAAGAAGAACGACTTGGCCTTGAGCTGCGTGTCCTCCGCGATGAACTCCACCACCTTATGCATATAGTCTGTCTTCAATTTCAAGTCGTCAGACAAAACGACGTTTTCGAAGAAAAAGTTTTCAATGTCAACACTTACCTTCAACTCAAGCTCGCACACAGTATTCACCACTCTGAAGAGCAAATCCTTATTCTCAGGCGTATTCTTGGCAAACTCAACACAAATTGTCTGCATTTTCGCAATTGCCTGATCTGCCTGAAGATGTGCTGTGGAAATCAAGGGCAATTGAAACTTTATGCCAACAATTGTTTTCACAAGCTCAGCCAAAGATTCCATCAATGGCGCCTGTTCTCTAAACCAGGCAGTATCATGGCTCGCGATAGCACCCACCAAGTCGACGGTATTTGCAAACTTTGTGATTTTGACTTCGTCCACAGACTCGTTCCTGACATCCTCAACGATGCCGGCCATCTTCAACTTGGAAAACTCGCGGATGCGAGGGCCGTCTTCGGCACCAGCAAAGTACGCTAACATGTTGCCTAGCTTACGATTCTTGAAGTTCGCGATGTAGTAGTCCAAGCAATTCTCAGCAAACCTGTTGAGGAACTTGAGAACAGGCAATCTGAAAGGCGAATTCTCATGACGGTCCAAATGGCCTTCCAAGTACTGCAACGTGTTGATGATCTCTTCCATAAAAGTGTAGGCCTTCGCCGGCAACAAGTGAAAGATGTTGAGAATTGCCATCACAATCTGCACCGTGTGGTTATTCTCCAAATCCTGGCCCGCGATCAGGCGAAGAGTATTAATCTGAGCCCACGCCATGAGATGATCAAGTAACTTGCGGCCGATCTCGACCCTAAAATAAGAAATCAACAATTCTAAAAGCCTAGCAAGCGCTTCCAAGCCCGACACCGTAAGTTTCTTATGGTCAGACAAATTCATGAGCATGGGGCGGAGTCCATTTTGCAATAACTCCTTAGGAAGCTTGGCACTTTCGTCCAAGCTTGACTTCAAGCCAAGATGAGCCGCGTTGATGATTTCCGTGGACTTGTTGCAGAGCGCCTTGAAGAAAACGCCGAGGATTCTGATTCTCGCCTCGGAAAGCGGCCCAAGCGAAAACTCGGGCTTCGTAAGCGCGAGGGAAAGCAACCTTATGCACACTACCCGGAGCTCGATCAACTGCTTTGACGTTCTGTGCTCATATAGACGATGCACATTTGCCAAGCTCTCGTCCTCCGCGTCCACCAACGCCAAGGCCTCAAGGAGTAGACGATTCAACTCGTCATTAAACGTGAGAAAAGAGTCTTCCAATCCCAAGCAGTAGGTAATGGCATCGATGTTGCCAATCTGCATGGGGAAGGGCAACGCACGCAACGGCTTACCAAAGATAGGCGTGAGTAAAAGATGCTTTGATGGGCCCATAATGGTAGCCACTGAGATGTTTGTTGTTTCGGACAATACTTTCAACGCTTTTTGTGAAACTTCTCTCACGATCGGCACGGCGCTCGCCAAATCGTACACCAATGCGCCAACCAAGGTCTGGAACGGTTTCTCCAACATAGTGTCCTTAGAAACTCCCGTGTTGCAATCTTTCAAAATGTCCAAAACCAACTTCTGAGCCAACCCACGTACCTCGAGAGGGGCAGTGTCGGGTGTGTCTCGCAAGATAAAGAAAATCGAGCGCACAAGCTCAAATTGGCGCTTGAAAAACCATGATGGGGGAATTTTCAAGTCTTCAAACATCGTCTTGAGCCCAAGCACGCCACCTAGCTTTGTGTGGTAATACTCGCTGTAACAACAGTGCGTGAACTTGTAGAACATGGTGCGAAAAGCAGGTGAATAAAGTGCGTTTTCGTCAGAGCCAAAGAGAATCACTGTCGTGTTGTAAAGATTCCTGATCGTCTCGACTCCCTTCGTCCGCACGCGCTTATCCCAGAAGCTTAAAGCGTAGTTGATGGCATTGAAAAAGACTGTTTCGCTGATGAAGGCGAGGCCCTCTTGATCGTTCACAGAAAACGGCCGGTCTTTCTTGATTTTGTCAATCGACGAGGTGCCCAAATGGATCAACGTGAAGTGATTCGTAATGTTGTCAATCAATTTGCTGGCGTCATCTGCGATTTCCGGAATCGACACCGAGAAAAACAACACCTCTAGCAATTTTGCAAACAACTCTTGCTGGCGGGTGAGCTTCAAGCCATCCTTGATATCCGACGGCTCCAAGGTCGGAAACTCTTTTAGTTCGTCCGATTTGAGTAGCTCAACCTGGTCCTGCACAAAAGCGCCAAAGTCCAGTGGAATAGGATGCGTGTCGATAAAAAGCTTCAAAATGCTCGACAAGTACTTGTATGCACTGATGCGGTAGTGCGGCTTCAGCCTTGGATCCTCAATCAATTCGATTGCCGACTCGATTCCAGGCGTAACCGAAAGAGGCACTTTTCCGTCAAATCCATGAATAGAGAAAAGCGTCGAGATGTCCTGATCTAGCGCCGATTGCGGTTTCAATGCGTTACAAGGCTTCAAGTGCTTGTGGTTTCTGCCACCGAGCTTACCCAAAATTCGGATCGCCGTGTGCAGGTGCTGGTGGTGGTACGGCACGGGCTCCAAGTGCTTCCAGAGTGCCGCCATTATCTCGTCAATCACAGGCGCTATCATCGGGTCAAAGTATTCAGCGGTCAAATTATCGACACACAACTCGAAAGTGCGCAAACCTTGGCTCACAAGCTCTTGTGATCCGTTTAGCGCATACACCAACGGCGTGGTCAAGTAGTTCAAGTGCGGCACCAACACAGAAAGCCGCACAGGCACTGTCAAGCACAATTCAACGTATATGTCCCTCTCGTAAGGTCTCTTTGAGTTCGCTATGAGCTTATTGAGACTTTCCAACAACACGGGCAAGATGGGCATGATCTCCTTGTACAAATTTTCAAACCGACCACCACTGATGCTTCTAAACAACGTTCTCACCAAGTATGAGTACAAAATCGGTTCCTCTGCTTTTGTCGAGAGCCGCAAAGACTCCAAGATTAGGTGGTTCAAGTGCGGGAGGATGACGCTTTCGTTTGCGGAAGGGAAAAGATTCACTGACATAAAGCATAGTTTGAACAACCGGATAAGAATGTTGGACTTCACGAGATCCGCCTTGTCGAGCTGGTCCAACTTTCCCCGGAGAAACGACATCAAGATGCCGGAGAAGTTCGCAGACGTCATCTCGCTGGCCAAGAAAAACTGTGGAAGATGCAAGAGCGCAGCATTCTCGAGCATAGACTCAAACATGAACGGAAGCTCGTCGCTGACAATCTCGTTGAACGACGCAGGATCAATGTGGATGAAGATCGTTGCAAAAATCTCCATGAGATCCTTTTCCTCCTTAGACGACGTGATTGGGAGGTTCGGCCCGCCGGTAGAGAAGTCAAACACTTTCGCCTGAGTGGTCTGTTTTGGTTTGGACACAGAGAAAAACTTCAAGCAGCTAATACCGCCGCGGAAGAAACTCTTCATGATCCTGATCTCCTCGAGCGACGTCAATTTGGCGGAGTCGTTCCACTTATCGTAGTTCACCTGTTGCCCAGGCACGCTAGGATCCTGCACAGGCTGCGGCGGCACGGGAGGGTTACAATTTTTCAAGCCGAATACCACCGACTTGAGAAACGTCATCAACGTGCGGAACAAGTAGCGCGCGTCCTTGAGGAGGTCCAGATTGGCCAGGTGCGCCGACACAGAAACGGGCGAAAGGTCCTCTATGCTGAAGATATCCTCTACATCGATGGGATCGATGCGGTTTCCCGACGGCGTGCTCGCATCGACGTCCATGGCATCTGTGTCTGAATCAGCGTTGTTAGCATGTGAGTCGGTTTCGGGAGCGCCAGAGTGATTTTCACTTACATGCAGGACTTCGTCGTCGCCGAAGCTTGCAGATGCCACTTCGGCCGTTCGCGAGCTGTATCGCTGGATCGCTAGCTTCACGTCTTTCTCCTTGGCCTGCACCTGGGCCTCGAATTGTTTGTGTTTCTTCAAGATGTAATGGAACTTGCGGTTGAGGCTGTGGAAGCGCTTTGCGTAGGAATCAATGATCATCATGAATAAGTGCCTTCCCTCGAGCTTATTTGGCAACTTCATGATCCGCTCCACCAAATTGAGGAGAAGCTTGGCACTCATGATCTGCACCGTCAACGCCAAGGTGTCGTCTTTCAAGAGAGTGCAATATATTTGGACCGTCGACCAAATCTGTTTTGGCGTGAGCTCGTTGCGCACGTTGTGGATGAAATCGGCGACCGTCGAGTACGCCAACGGGCGCAAGGTCTCGAACAGGGTCAAGCCATGGCCAATGAGCACCTTTTCGTCGAAAAGCAACTCGATTTTCGGTACGAACTGCGTGCGAAACGGCGTCAGCAAAATGTGGCGTGTGGCATGGAGCAACTCTTTACGCGCCACCAGCAACTCGGCCGGGCAGTCCTGAAGAAGGCGCAAAATGACTTCCGGCACGACTTTCGCGTGCACCGCGGTCAAGTTCTGTGTTGCGTAGCCGCGAATAAACACATACGCGAGGAAACTGGTGGCCTTGACTTGGCCCAAGATGAAGTCGGAATACGCCTGCCGATTGGTGATTTCCGGCAGGATCGCCGTCACCGAGGCCGCGTTCTGAAGGTGCTGTGCGCGGAAACGCTGCTGCTGTGCCACTTCAAGGGTCAAAATGTGGATGATTTTCGGCAAAAACTGCGGGAGCAGGGTCTGCACAAGCTGCTTATAAGACAGGTACAACGATACCATCGTGATCGGGCACTCTGCCAAGACTTTGAACGAGCTCATGGCGCGCGCGAGCGGTTTTGGTTGCTCGTCGTTAAAAGCAGCATCTTTGCCGTCGTTTTCATGTGTTTCCAGGCCCAGCTCCTGGCGCGTAAACACCTCTTCCACGGCCAGATCCATATTATCGTAGACTTGCGAGATCACCTCGACAAACCCATCCACTTTCTCCGCCAACAGCGCCTTGTACGCCTTGTGCAACGTAGTGATTATTTTCATACATAACACACCGTTTTCCTCGTTTTCGGCCTGCAACACGGCGGTTAAACACGTCAAAAGATCCTCCAGATATGGCTGGAACGTCTCTGTCATGATCAGCCTGTGGATGATTTCAAGCACCAGGTTACGGAGCCTGTTCTCGGGGCTGCCGCTGATAAACGAAATAGGCACCAGATTGAGTTTTTCGATGAAAATGGGAACAAGATTTTTGAGGAAATACGCATATTCAGTTGCCCCATTAAACGCCTCGATCATATCCAAGAGCTCCAGCAATACCGCCTGCGATTCCCTATAGTCGTTCTCTGCAGCATGGAGCCGGCTCACAAAGCCGTCGATTTGCTCCATATGGTTCATTTTTGGAGACTTTTGGGGCGGATTTGTGCGGTTAATGCAATGTTTAGCAGATTCTGGACTATTTACTATGGTGAATTTTATGAGTCGCGGTGCTCGAGGTGGAAATCGAGCAGCGCCTGTTTTCACTGCGGCACGTGATACACACGTGATGCGCGCATGGCCGGGAATGCATTCTGGCATATAGTTTGTATCTTGTGTGCCGGAGCACACTAATTGGAGTCGATAATCTTCGAGGCTGTACCATTTTGCAAGGACATGGCCCGGTGCAGAAGCAGAAGCGTGGATATGATTGCAGTGATCTTGCTTTTCTGCATTGTTTTTTATTGGGAGACACTTTGTTTGGCTTAAAGCGCGCCACAGAACGGTTTCTGCCTCGAGCAACGCGTGATCAATTGATTATGTTTATTGGTCACAATTCTTTTTCTTTTCTCATTTTGGGTCTGAAATTTGGCAGACTGAGTGTGTATTTTAACGTTTTCCAGCTTGGTTTTTGCTAATAGAAAAAACCTCAGATTCCGGGGCGTATTATTGTGTTTCGACAACCCCAAGGGGGTATAACTACATTATTACTTCACCATCACCTGCGCGTGCATATGCGTAAGAAATCGGCGCCCCATATGATTTCCAAGCAATACGAAGAATCACATAAGTAAATAACGCTCTTTTTTTTTGCAAAATTGATTTTGGTTGTATAATATGTGTTAATCTGTATTGCTTGTGAGGCATGGTTCAGAGCGGTTGGCGTGACGTGGAATTCATCGAATGCTATGCCGGCACAAAACTCTATTCAGCCAAAAGTCTAGTAGCTTTGGTAGCATGATGAAAGTGGCCGCAATGAATGAAAAATTTGAGCCGTAAACGCATTTCTCAGCTATTTATTTTGATTAATTAGTTCTAAAGCAGCTCTGTTTCTCTTGTTTTCTTTTCTCAAGGGATGATTCGATGATTATGTATCTGAGTGTTTGAAACCCCACTGCTCTCAAGGCTACTACTTCAGTTCGTTCTTAAATAAAAGAAGGGCATGATCCATTAGATCAAACAAATTTTCGAAGAATCGAATAGTTCAAATATTTTTTTCAAAGTATGATCAGAAATTTTAGTATACAAGTCAATGCAGACCTAAAGAGTTTCCTGTTTCGAGAAAAGCGCCCAGTAGGCCCGCGTAGGCCAAGACATATCGGCCCCACACGCATACTTCATTGGAGGGTTACTATCAGAATCAAACGAAATGTTGCGGTTTTGGTTTGCATGCAAAGCTTTGAAGAATGATATTTGATTCATGAAAAATAAAAAAGTGACCTCTTGTTTAAACACCCGAAATGTTGGAAATCCTCTCTGAAGAGCCTTTTGTTTCACGTGACCCACTTAAATTGCTGCAAACTGATGCATGCATATTCGATCAACGTGCACACGCTACCTCTGTTTCAGGTTATGCCACGCCAAAACCACTTTGAAACCACACCAATACAAATCGTTATTTGGCCATATATTATGATCATCTTATAGCATTACGACTCAAATCTTGAATCTCAATTACCTATTTGGTATCAAAAATCATTTGTGAACAAATTCTGGAATTATCATCAATGAAAGTTCAAGCCCTACAGTGACGCTCTTTTTCCCCCCTCTCCACCCCTCTCAGCACTTCTCCTCGAGTGCCATCATCTGGCGATGGTCTCGAAACACCCTGAACAGCAACGAGAAAAACGTAATCACCAAAAACGTAAATGATGTCCAGGAAAGCGCTTCCGCTTTCGACCCCCGCTCGACGTGTATGTATTGCTGTGTTGACGCCTGCACAAACGCCTGGGCGCTAACAATTGCCTGATGCTGGAGCATGGCGCCAAGACCCCACACAAGACTGGCTAGTAAGGCTGTTGCGGCGCAGATTTTGCGGGCGATGATTTTGCCCGGCACAAACGGCATGAGTTGCCAGAGCACAACAATCGTGATCAACAAAACAAGCACTAGCGTGGTGACTAGTAGGTACGGCGAGCATACTTCACCCAAAGCGGCCGAAATCGCCACCAAACTGACAGTGCCTGATTTCTCGCTGCCCACGGTGCCGCTGAGCGCAGTGGTGTTTTTGCTGGTGGTACATACCATTTCACCCGCGGCGCTGGCACACAAAGTGAGGTAGTTGGCCCGAATAGTGAGCCCAGAAACGGCCGCGGTGGTGTTGCCGCTAACGATATTTGTATCGTTATACCGCATTCGTATTAGGTATATTGACAGGTACGCCAGTTCCGTGGAGGCGCCCCCAATGAGAAGGAACCCCAAAAGAAAAAACGATACCACGAGGGTCAAAAGCGAAAAGTATTTGTGGATGGTGTGAATGCCAAACATGAGTGGATTTGCTTGCGGACAGCAGAAGCAGCAGGGAAGACACATCTCTTATAATGAGTGCAAAAGTCTTGGTTCGCGGTGCTGCTGGCTCGAGCAAAGTTTCACTATACAGCTAGTATGAGTTACAGGTGGGTTTTGTTTGGCCCTTGTGTTGACAATGGGCTGAAACGTGCTAGCCAGGTTGTGTTTTGTGTTATGTGTTTTGCTTTGGAGTTTTTGCAACGTTTGTGATGTGTCGCAGACGTGCATATTGCAGGAACCACTTTAGTTGAATTCGGTGAGGCCAATTTGTCTGGCTCGAATTTCGCGGCCTGCCTGAGACAATCTGCATGAGTGCTTGTTTAGCGGTCGTATCTTGTCTTTGCTTGTTTTATTCTTTATTTTACGAAGAAACGGAAGAGTTGTGTTGAGACGGTTCAAAAAATCACTGACTTTTGTTTTTGTTCAGAATTTTCATTGAACTTCATAAATAGTAATGCCTAAAATGAGATCACAATGCAAAGAAAAAAATACAAAACATGCACGTTTTTTGCAAATTTTGAAACTGTGTACCTTCTCTTCAAAAAGTTTCGGCCGTCAAAGTTCAAAGAAATTTGCGCAGATGATAGATTACATGCTCAAAGATCGTATAGTTTTTGCATCTGTCTAGATTGTATGCTAGAACCCAAACTATGAGCACACACAATAAGCTTTTAGTCAGAGCCCACAGCCAACAAGTCCGTCACGTCGGCAATTATATCTATCCCAGTCATATTTATTTGGGTGTACACAAACTTTATTAAGTGCGCATTGTCACACTAGCCGACCAAATCTAAGAAGAGCCTCGCTCACGAGCGGAAGCTGCGAAGATCTTTAAGTGGAGCCTGACAATCCATAAGCTCCAAGTTTTTTGCAAATCCAGTAGGTTAGCAAAAAAAGTGTGCCTGGAATAGTGAAAGGAGCGAGAATTTCGAATTTGCTTCTCAACTTGAAGTCAGCAACCACAGTTTGCAAAGAATGATCATCTTTTGAAGCAAACGAACCCGTGTCGTAAAAGTGTTGCATAAGCTTATCTTTTTCTGACCAGATATTGTAAAGCCAGTCTTCGAACTCCTTCAAAACAGCTGGCTCCACATCGTCGATATCCACGCTATCATCATCTCCGAGCGGTATGTCCTTGACCGAGAACCCGCGAATATGATAGTTGACAGCTGGCGGTCCTCTGCCGCCGAAATACAACCTCTTTAGCGTGAACACCTGCTCCCCGTACTCATCTGGTTTCAAACCAGAATAGCCATAGGTCACGTCGTACACCACGTCAACGGTGTTTCTCAACAGACGTAACATGAGAAAAAGACCCCTCGCCCTCGGAAGTAACAAATGCTCAAAATGTGCCCGGCCCAACTTCGCTGCGTATTCTTGCGACCTGACACGTGTATGTGGGGAGAGAACCGTTCCCTCGGGAAAAATCACAAGTTGGTAATTGCTGATATTCTGAGCATTCCTTGATACTCCCTTGGGCCACTGCATAATCAGCGGCGTTGATGACTGAGCGGAGGCTACCAAGGATACACCTGCGGCGGGTCCCATACCTCTTGCATCTGCATCGATCGCTAAAAGCCGGTTTGTCAATTTGACCTTGTCGTTTTCCCATTTGCGCAGCAAGAACAAGAATCGGAATTTGAGCATCCCTGGACCCAACAAAGGCACCCGCGACAAGCTTTCCTTGATCACGATGTAGATGGAGCTGGCCAAGTTGCTGGTGTAGGACAAGAACCAAAAGAAAATCCAGTCGGTGTAGATCTGGTGGTTGGAGATGTACACCGCGTTCGGCGACAAGCTTGAAATAAGATTTCCGTCGACATCGACGCGAAACGTATTCAGTTCGGGCAAGTCCTGAGCGCGAAAAGAGACCTTGATTTTACAAGGGCTAGCGAATGATGTGATAAAAGTGATTAACTGCAAGAAATACACTTTCGTCATATCAATGGCAGGGTAATACCACCGCGGCACGCGCGAAAGCAATGTAACGGCAAGGATCTGGTCGACACGAAGAGCTAGAATGCCAAAAATGAACAAGGCCAGGCAGAAGAATGCGCGCACAACGACGAGTGGCCAGCAGTGTCTCGATAGAAGCGGCATTTTCGAGTCGCTTTGACGGTTGTGTGGCTGATACGAAACAAAGAGAGTTTCGGGGTTTTCCGAGAATTTTGTATGAGAAGGACCCGTTCTCACGACCAAATTCAAGGGATTATGGTTTTGCCGCCGAGATCTGGGGTGTCACAGCGGGTAAGCGATTGCGTGTGACGTTTCTCAATTAGGTCAATTGCCACTCAAGATTCGTCTTGTATGAGCACGTATTGAATTACTTGAAAATGAAGGTTGATTGAACAGGCTTTCACCAGAATGAATGACGCGTAATCAGATAAATTGTGGTATTGATGTAAAGATGAGTTGTGGCTGTAAATTGAGCCCTGGGGGCCAACTTGAGGAAGGCCCTCTCTGGCTTTTATGCAGGACCCGCGCCAAAATCTCACGCCTTTCAAATTTGGTTTGAGGGAGCAAAAATTGGGACTCGACCAATGCTTGATGATGAAAACAAGTAATCAAATGTTAATTAATTTGATTCAAGAATTGTCTCACTTCTCTTCTGACTTGTCCAAAAATGAAAGGCGTGGAAAAGTATTCGATTACTTACTTATGAAAAAACAAAATTCAAACTTTGTCGAAGTACACTGATTGATCTCGATTGACCTGAAGTTGTATTCTTAATTCCGAGGCTCCTATGATGACGCAACGCTTGGTAGCATGTTGATCACTGTCTATAAATGTAGTCGTCCCCGGCAGCATTCGTGATCTTGGCTAGTGATCTATAACTTCTTTCAAATCTGATCAGTTTGCGTCTAGGAGCTCTCATTTTCCAAAACATTCGAAATTTCAATATAATGAGAATACCGGTTTCTCGCGGCTAGATCAGACCATCATGGGGTATGTGACGGGGTATGTAGCAGCATGATCACGGACGTTAGGTTGTATCGCGCGTCTCACCATCTTCTTGCCCGTACCTGCGCCCCCGGGCACGTGCTGTTATACGATGACTAAGAGACATCGAATCATACCCCGGAAATCAGGCTTTGAGTAAATCAAGTGAACGACATTCATGAACATCCCACATCAAGAATGCTTGGCACCCGGAAAAACTTCAACGCGCTCGCCGTCAGTCACCTAATATGCTGTATAGCGCCGCGTGACCCGGGCGTTCTCGGGATCATTTGCGCATTCTAAAGCTTTCAATGGAATGCGCATATGCAGCCGCCACACCACCTACAGGAGATCACGTCTCTCGATCTTTTTAATTTATACATGAGGCAAACACCACATTGTCATCTCTTTAAAAACGTGAAAAATTGCGAACAACCGATTTCGCTTACTTAACGAATAAGACATCAATTCTTGGGAAGACTCGAAAATAATCACAAGAAGTCGCCTCATACCAATCCGCCCCATATCAAATTCAGGAACTGCTGCTGATCGCGCTTAACTGCCGCAATCTCACTCCATCGGAACAACCTGAAATCAGTGACTAATCTCCGGGTGACATATACGAGATATATCGCCACGCAAATCCTGCCACCTAGACTATATTTCAGAATAACTTGACTGCAGATATACTTCAAAAAGTCTCAAGCCATTATCAATTCACCAACTGCTATTATTTTCATGAGAAACGAGCCGCACGATGTCCGATATCGAATCCTTGGCAAGCTCGCTAGCCAGTCTGGCCCTGAATCATGAAAATCCACACCACGACCCACAAATTCTTCATTCGAACAATTACAACAACAAAAACTCCCAAGACAGCGACAGCTCGCCGGATGATGGCGAAAAATCCGAAACCACACCCGAAAATCGTGCACGCCTGGATCTGACAAGGTCGAAGCCATCGGCCAGCTCGATTCGGTCGCTAAATCGCGTGCCGAAAGACCAGCGGAGAGGCCTACTCTCGTCCATCACGATCATGCCCGAGTACAACGACCCGCGCAGCTATAGGCGGCTGCAGAAACTCATCATTGTGTGTATTGTCGCGTTCGCAGGAGTTGCGGGCCCGATGGGCACGTCCATTTTGCTTCCAGCAGTGAAAGATGTGGCCGCAGAGTTGAACACTACGCTTGCGATGGTCAACGTATCCGTCGGCATGTACATGCTCTCGCTCGGAATCTTCCCGATGTGGTGGCTGAACTTTTCAGAGAACTATGGGCGCCGCTCGGTGTACGTGATTTCGTTCCTGTGGTTTTTCGCGTTTTCCATCGCTTGCGCCGTGGCGCCATCGATCGAAGCGCTCATTGTGCTCCGGTTGCTCGCGGGCGTGGGAGCGTCGTCTGTACAAGCATGCGGCGCAGGCACTGTATCGGATTTGTACGTGCAAGAAGAGCGTGGGCTGGCATTGGGACTATTCTACCTTGGCCCGCTTCTCGGACCCTTCCTCTCGCCGATTTTGGGCGGTGCTGTCGCCGTCGGCTGGGGCTGGCGTGCCACCATGTGGGTCATGGTCATTGTGTGTGGGCTCAATTTGGTGCTGATCATCTTTCTTCTCCCAGAAACTTTGCCGCGCGACAACGTCGAGGCAATGAAAATGATGCTCAGGCAAACTTACGACAAGGAGGAGGAGATCCCTGAAAATAACTTGGAGCGCATCGCCACCAATCTCTCACAAAGCACGCTGCTTCGGCGGCAGATCCTTGACGAACAAACGCCCGTGGACTTTCTCATGCCCACAATTCTGCGGATCTCAACGAATCAGTCCGCGTACAGCAAGCGGATCCGGGATCGTGAGTTGGCCAAGCTTGAGTCGCAAGATTTCTCGGAAAAGCGTTCCTGGCGCTCGCACCTATACGATTACACCATCCGCCCCACGCACTCGGTAGTGCTCCTCACGTACCCGCCCGTGCTCCTCATCATCTCATATGCCAGCATCGGCTTCATGGGCGTGTACTTTTTCAACATCACCATTTCCAACCAGTATGCGCCGGCGCCCTACAACTTTTCCTCCATCATCGTCGGCCTCATGTACGTGCCCAACTCGCTCACGTACCTCTTGGTGTCGATTTTCGGAGGAAGATGGAACGACTGGCTCTTGAAACGGAGTGCACGGCTCAATAACGGCGAGCTTCGGCCTGAATCGAGACTTTCGTGGAACATCGTTTTGGCAGCCATTGTGTATATCCCTGCTTGCATCATTTTCGGGTGGTGTCTTGATAAGAAGCAGCATTGGGCCACACCTTTGGTTGGGAGTGCCTTGTTCGGGCTCGGATCTATGCTTGTCATTGGCTGCACAATGACATACCTCACAGACCTTCTCCCTGGGAAAGGCGCCACTGGCGTGGCACTCAATAACTTGGTCAGACAGATTTTGGCCGCCATCGCCACGTTTGTCACAGAGCCCTTGATCCGCGCATTGGGCCCAGGTGTCCTCTTCTCAATATATGCTGGCGTGGTTACCCTTTTTGCCATGTCGATGTGGATTTTGAAGACAAAAGGCGCTCATTTGCGCGAGAAATACGACATTGCATCGTATTACGCCAAACTTTAGCATAAATAACAATAACCTTGCATTTATTTTTCACCGGTATTCAAGCTCAAATGCTCTGAATTCTACGTAGAGATTGGTGCGCAGTGGATGATGTCGTCAAACAAATAGTCCACATTGAGTCCCTCTCTTTTCAAAAGCGCAAGCTGCGAGTCCATGACCCGGCGGAGCTCCTTGTAATATTTCACGTCCTTGATGAGCCATTCGTCTCTGCTCTCAACCAAGAGCGAGCCAGCAGCATGCTTCTTTATCAAAGCCACTAACCGCTCCATCTCCGAAACTGACCACGTGACAAACCCACTCGAATCGACGGTTTTTGATCCCTCGCGCTTCAACACTGGCACGATGCATGCACGATGGATATTCACCGCGCGCTTGATGATCAGTACATGCACGATGATGAGGTTGGAGAGGTAGTTCACAATGTCGACCCTGGTCGAGCCATGGGCACTGGAAGTGAGATTGTCAACGATCTTTGAAAGATGCACCGAAAGCGCGTCCAACACCGCGCGAAATCCTTCCTCAAACTTGCCGAAAGTGAGGTAGAACTCAATAATATCGGCAATCTGGTCCACCGTCAACGCCGCAATCGTGTGGGTGAGATCAAATTCGAGGCCCTCCTGCACCTTACCCTTCCTGTTGTTGATCTTCAACTTCACCACATCCACGAGAAGCCTCAACTCCTCTGCCTGCGTGTCGTCCTTCTTGACGTTTTGAATACGCTCGAACACGCTATGAAGCCGCGCCTCGATATGTTTGATGAGCCCCACGGCACCCATGTACTCATTATGGGCCAAATGGACATCCACCTCGTCGAGCTTATCCTCGTTCATTTTGAGCTCGGTGAAAAGCTGTGCCGGGCTTGTAGCGTCGCGGCTCATTTTCTCCTGTTTCATGAAATCGTGCGACCGGTTCCGTTGGTGCACGCGCGCAGAGATATCCTTGAGCAAAATATCGGCACTGTTCCGGTGAGAGCCCAGCCGGCGTGCCGCGTTTGTGTCACCCACGGGCAGCGCGGCCTTGCTGCTGTCGATGTAGCCTGAATTCCTCAAGGAGTCACGCAATTGCCGCTTGTCGGCGCCCTCTTCCATAATGCTGCCGGAACTTACATTGCGGTGGTGGCCCATCTCCTGCAGAGGCCGCTCCTCTTCCTCCTGCAACATGCGCTGCTTTTGCGCAATCTCCAGTTTGCCCCGCTGGTACGCGCCCATGACGCGCATGAAGTGATCGTAGCGGTCCGTTTGGTAAACGTAGCTCAAAGATGGTGCACGGAGGTTCACCACATAGGTCTGGGTGTCCACGGCAGCATGTGTGGTGGGCGGCGTGATCTGGGTGAGCTCGACGGCATTGAGCGGCCAGAAATGCGCCGCCTGGAGCCGCTTTGCCAGGCCGTCCTGTGTGCGTTTGCGTGTCGCTATCAAAACAGAGTCGTTAAGAACGAAAATGTGCACGGGCTCAGAGACTTTCCATGTACCGACATTGATCTCATGCCAGCGCCCGCTCTCGGCCAAAATGTGCCTGTCGGGGATCGCCTGCACGTGTTTCTGGGCGCCATCCACGTGCTTGTACAACAGCTGCAATTCCGCGGCCCACATTTTCTGCAACACGAGCACAGACGAGCGGTCACGCCGCTTCAGCTTTAAGGGGTTATTAGCCGCCGGCCCGGCGTGTGTGTTAGCCGCCACAGGCTCTGCAATCTCCAACTCTAGCCGCCGCTCGGCCGAGTCCGTGAATTCACCTAAAATCCCGTACAATTCCTTCGTCAGCACGCGGAGCAGGAGGAGCTGCTGCTGGGTGGTCTGCAAACTGTCTGTCAACTGCAAGATATTCTTTTGGTTCTCGTCGATCTTCATCTTGACGTTGTTTTCCACCAGCGCTTTCTGACCCAAAAGCGACTTGTAGAAATCATCAATCGCCGTCGCGTCACGCCCGCGGAGCTCTGTCTTGATGAGCGTGACCACGTCGTCGTCGCGGCGGTCCCGCCCGGCCCCGTAGGTGCGCACCAGCGCCATATCCGACTGATTTGTCGTTGTTCTATACATCAGCGCATTGGAAGGCACCGGCGGGAGTCCATGGGCGTCAAATGCTGGGCCGTGCAGCGCCAATGCCGACGCATGAATCAGGAGCCGGCGCGTATTCTTGCGTGACTTCTGTGCTGAGCTCGGCACGCCCAAAAAACGGGGTGTTTCCGCCGACTCCTGGTCGTTTCCCGCTGCAAATCCGGCGTCCGCATATGGGTTCAGTTGCGGCTTGCTTTTCGCGGGCGCAAGTTGCCAGGGCGCCTTGGACTTGCGATTTCTTGCTTTGTGATCCACCGAGAGAGACATGGGGCAATGTTCCGGCGTGATTTATGTGTGTTTTGATTGTTTAAATGGTTTCTGAATCGATCGGTATATCCATGCAGGTGCTGTTTATATCCAGACCGGCGGGGATCAGGGAGAATGCGATTGGTTTGGTGGTAAGATTTCTATAAATGCTGAAGGATTTACTTCTGCTTTTAGCGTTTTGTTATTTGAAATAGACTAAGGTTTTTTGGACGGACCGGTAGTTGCATGTGTCACTTTGAGCCGTTCATACATCTGGTCCATTCCAGGTTGGATATCTCTGGTGTACGGGTGTATGAAGTACCAGACCATATTATGGGGCAGTCAAGGGCGGAAAATGACAGCTTTTCATTAAATTGAAGCTAAAAGACCCTTGAAGAAAGCTTTTCAATACGCTCAAATTGCTTGTATGCTTATTTCACGACAAAACACCATAAAAAAGCGGGGGAGTCACTATCATGGAATGCTCATGGACTGAGAAATGCCTCCATCTCTCGCAAGTCACAACAACGAACCAGTATTTTTGTCTTTACCAATAATGAAACTTGAACGAAAACATTCTCTCTCAATTGTCGAAAAACTGATTTCCATCAAGACCAACACTGTTCTTGTTTGTGTGACCCCATAGGCTAATACCTATACCAATTCCTCTGGTGTACGGGTCTGTGCACCACGATATACCCGTTTTCATAAGCCAGCCCTTCTATTTTGCAGAATTAAAAAAAAAAATTACCAACGCCCAGCCATGTCGCTCACTAGCGTCGAGCTCAACTACCTCATATGGCGGTACATGCAAGAAAGCGGCTTTGATCTCGCCGCATATGCGTTTCTGAAAGACTCGGCGTGTCTAGAATATGAGCATGCTGAAAACAGGCTTATACCAGCCATAGAGCCCGGCAGTTTGGTCAATTTGGTACAAAAAGGCATTCTATACACGTTTCTAGAAGATGCCGCTGACGGGAAGAAGACGCGGCTCAACGTTCTCGATGCGCTTCTCAAAAGCAAGGCCGATTTTGACGCCGATAAAGATTCTGTGCTTGCACATGCCAAAACAACGGAAAAAGTCGCCGAAAACGGCACCAAATCTGATATTTCAGCGAATGATGTTAACATGGCTGATGCTGAGGCCTCAGAAGAAGGCCTGGGCGCAAGCAAGGACAAATCTATCGAGGAATTGACGGGAATTGACCTCCTGTTTGAGACTACTATGCTCACCCCATTCACTACATTTGCGCCAAGCATTCTGCTCGCCTGGCACCCGTCAACAGATGTTTTTGCACTCGGGACGGAGCTGCTGGCCGCCGTGATTCATGCGCTTAGTCCTGCGGGCATAGCTGAGACGGTCACGCTAAACCACCCGCCGGTGGTTGATTTCGGAAGTACACTTCCGAGCGCAGTCTCCGTCGTCCTGTGGGCGCCCCTGGGAGCCGTAGTGCTAACCGCTGGTGTTGGTGGAGAGATCCGCGCCTGGGCGCCCGATGGTCGCTTGAAAAACATCGTGAACCCGTCTCCAGGGGCCGTTTCTACCCCTGTGCAGGACCTTTTGTGGAATCCTTCAGGGCTGCTTCTTTTAAGCTTGGATATTCACGATTCCGCCGCCATTTGGGAGGGCAGCACGCTTCTGCTTATACTGGGCGTCCCGGGCACAGAAGAGGGCCAGTTTGAGACGCACGCATGCTGGCTTTCAGAGCTCAAATTCGCGCTTTCCACCCGCAAAAACGCCATCAAGATATACGCCGTCAACGCGGCACTTCCGCAGGGCGAAAACGTTGCTGTGGTCGGGCAACTTCAAGGCCACGACAACCAGATCTGCGGGCTCGCGTTCAGCCGCGTGCTGAAACTCTTGGCGCTGGCGTCGGACACTGATTACGTAATCAAGGTGTGGAACAGTCTGCTGACACAGGATGCGCTCGAGCTCAATTGCGCCGCCGAAAAGCAAAGTGGCATGTACTACCACACGCTGCCAATAATCGAACTCGCATGGTTGGCACGTGCGGGTGATTTGCAGGGAAACGAGCTCCTTTCTGTATCGATGGAAGGCGCGGTGAATATCTGGGATGCGTTTTCTGGCGACGCGCTCGTGAGTGCAAATATCTTCCAAAACCCGGAGAATTTCCAAATCTCCGACGACGAAAGCGATAGCGACGTGGTTATGGCGACGAAAAACGCACTTGTATTTGCCGCAGCGGTTTCGGCCGATAGCAGGTTTTTGGCTGTGGGCGATGATTCAGGAAACGTGAGCGTTTGGGATATCAATACGGCGCGGTACAAAGGCACCACGGAATTGTTGCGGTGCCTAGGCATCTTTTCCATGGCCGCGCCCGAACTGCCCGATTTTGGCATTTGTGATCTAGTCTGGGATGCAAATGGCCGCTACATTGCTGTATGCTATAAAGGCCGTGAAAGCGTGGTGTTGCAATGGAACAAGCAGTGAGAATGGTTGATGAAATAAGTGTTTAATTGGCCGTGAGGGTTGAGGTGTGGAGTGTGAAGAGTTTGAAAGGGGGACTTAGATCTGTACTATATAATGGAATGGCATGAGTTACGACTACGGCTGTCATGATTGAGTCTGTAAAAAATTAGTAGTAGCTGGGGCGGCTCTTGAGAAACTGAACACATGGATTTTGGTGGAAGAAATTTTCTTTTGTGTTCAGTTTACGTGTTTTTTCCGGTAAAGTATAGGACGGCATACCCGCGCGTACCGTTTTCTCGCGCGGGTCCTTGGGACGCGTTATTGATGTCAACAAAGCATCCTCTTTTTTTCTCTTATGCGTCAACAAAAGTCTGAATCGCTGCCTCCTTCGAATGATAGGGAATTCAAGCTTGCGATTGCAATGAGAGCAATAGAAAATGGCGAAATATAGTCGTTGAAGAAAGCCGCGAGAGAAGTTTGACTTCCCCCTTCAATTCTTCGCGACAGAATGAAAGGTAAAAGGAATAACCGTTTAGCGCCCAACTCGAAAAAAAGTACTGACCCGAGCAGAGGAGGATCTATTCGAGAAGTGGCGTATTTCAATGGGCGAACGAGAAATTCCTCCTACATACCTTCCTTTGCGGGAAAATGCTGAGCTCTTGATCGAGCGACGCACGGGCGAGAAAGAGCCAAATCTCGGGATGAAAAGGCACAAAAGATTCATGAACAGACACCCCTTGCTCAAAGTAAGATGTACTCAAATCATGGAGAGTCAAAGGGCTGAGACAAAGACGAAAGATGTTGCCCAAGGATGGTTTGATCGCTTGAAGACGATCAGTGTCGCATTTGGAATTCATCCATACCGACTTCTCATTCTTGGTGGCCACGGGAGCCACCTTACCAAATATTTTGACCGCGTTTACAACAAGAACAATATAATTCCAATCTGTTTTCCTCTGCATTCCACCCATTACTTACAGCCTCTTGAGTTTTGCTGCTTTAAGGAGCTCAAAGATGCGTGTCGCTCGCGCGTTTCCGAAGATGCGCGTCGCGAGGTATTGGCAGGTGGACACGTACGTAATTACTAAGAATTGATGTATAAGGAGTCCAGAGAAATAGCATTTAGACTCAAAATCATAAAAGCAACCTTCCCGGGGACGGTATGCTCCCCATACAACCCTGAAGTAATCATTGCAAAACTTAATCCGTCCAATCGTCCGAATTTTTCTCTCCAGGATTCACAAGGCCATGAAGAGCTTAGATCCCCAACCGAGATACAAAAGTATATTGAATTGGAATCTACGGTCCAGGAAAAACTTGAGCTAGACCCTCATTGCGATTCAAGTCCCATAAAGCCGTTAGTTAAAAAGGTTTCAGATACTGCTCGCAGCGCGACTCGAACAGTCCACTTGATCAAGCACGAATTGAATGATTTAAGCGATGCAAACGAAAAAAATATGAAGATGAACGCTTGCTCAAGAAAAGGGTCAATTGGAGAAACTGATATATCCTTAAAAGAGCTCCGCAAGAAGGACGCATCCGCTTCAAATGCCAAAAACAAAAAGAAGCGCAAAACGAGCAAACGCGAAGAAACACGTTCACGGCCTTCAAAACGGAGAAATTACACTTGTGGAATTCGTAAAAAACCTGGGCATAGCAAAAGCACCTGTCAAAAAACATCTTAATAATCACAAATCATATGATTCTGCAGTTTAAAGTGTACTAAGATACGACTAAAAAATGTTGGACTATATCCCGCGCGAGAAAACGGTACGCGCGGATATGCGGTCCTATACTTTATAAAAAAAGGCAGATTTTCTTGTGTTGCCTTTTCTAGCAAAAATGGTGTAGCTACTTGAAGACTGAGCTTATTATCAATACAATCTCAGCTGGTGAAACACACGTTGTTGTCTATTTTAGAATTCAGAATTGTGGTAAAGGGAAATAAATCTGCAGATGTTTGTATTTCTTTTTTTATTCCATTATTTTGCCCAGTTCGGAGTCTTCGTGAATCTTTATCTATGAAAATGCCCTTAAAGCAGAGCAATCATTGAAAAAAGGGGGTTTGGCATAGTCTTGCGAATGAATTTTTTTCGTTTATTTGCACAAACGACTATCCGATATGTCTACCAGCCTTGAGCAAAATCTACAGGGCTCGAAGAAAAGAAGCCTAGGGGCTTTTAAGTTTCATTCCGAAAGTTTGACAGTGCACAAGCGTAGAGGATAACTACTCAAAATAGATCATGAGAAACTGAAGCGAGTGCGCATAAAGCGTGGTACAATCCTGGACCCTATAGGGCCCGAGCTAACAGCGAAAGCATGCAATTTGTTTCTCTGAAAGAAAAAAAAAATGAAATAGTTTTCTGGAGCCGACTTCTCGATCTTCAAGGAAAAGGGTCTTCACAACGGTTTGCTTGATTCTGAACATGCTATTTTACATGAGCAAAGATGGTTTCGTGTTGCCCAGTGTTGCCGGGCATCCACCTGGGGTTCTCTGTTTTTATTTTGTGTTTTTCTAAGAAAAAAACAAATTTGAAAAAACATGGTGGGCGAGGTCGTTTTCCGAATCCTGTTAAAGCTGTTTATTATATTAACCTAGGGAACCCGACTGGCGGCTGCGACCACATCGCGAAGAAAACACTGTTTCCCGTCCGATCAACGTTAGTTAACCTTCGCAGAGCCGTACTGAGTAGTGTAGTGGGAGACCATATGCGAAATTACGGTGTTGCAGTCTTTTTTCTTCATCCTACCAACGGGAGACAAAGGACACCGGACTCATAATAACCCAATATGTGATGAAGAGTTTCTTGAAGAATACTTCACCCTGTCGCATTTTTTGGAATGGTGCATTTCCTCCCAAGAACCCGCTTGATCCATTTGTGAGAATCTTTATTGAAATACTCCTGGATCATATTATAAATTCTATGGAAGAGCCCGGGATGAAGACGTGGAGTTTAATGTTATTCTTTGGTTGCGAAAAGGCAAGCTTGTTCAAATTCACGATTTGTTGCCTGGCGAAATTTAGACTAATTATCTTTAAAAAAAAAGACACGCTTGGTGGCACACCATGATTTGGCTTTCTCCCAACTCGTCTCGGCAAATAATATCATGAATGGTGACAATAGACAAGGTTTGTGCTGCAACGATAATCTAAATTTTCTCGTGTTTTCTCAAATAAAAAAAGCGGGGTTTCGAAAACTGTTTATTCTGCTCTGGATCAATACTACTTTAAGCCCTTTGATCCAAAACATCTACATGCAGCATCACGTTTGTGGGCATATCAAAAGACTCTCAAGAATCTCCTCATTAAATGCGCGTACCAACGGTTTTCACAGGCTGAGTCAAGCCAATTTCAGCATCGATGTCATGAATAAATATTAATAACATTCGCACCTGTTCGCAAAATCGACGGCCACCTCGATCACCTCCCCGATGAGATACTTGATACTTTGAGGCTCTTACTCAAGTATGGGTATTTCCGCAAAAGCCCTAATGCTATCATGTCTGCAGTGTCTTCAAACAATTCCCGGTATCTCATGCCCGGGTAATATTTAATGAACATTTCTCTATCCTGCAGTATGATTAATAGAGCGAGATTACCTTTCTGCTCCAAGGTTATAACGAAATTCTGTGCCACTATAGACATCTCCTGAGCGGTGGGGATCGCTGATAATTTCTCCCACATAAGTCTATCTTCGAGAATTTGGCAAAAGTCCTTTAATACATCCCAATTATCGCCTCCTAAAAGCAGGCCTGGTACTTTATAACCTTTTTTAATGGCTTCATGCACTGTGGTGCCATAATTGGTAAGATCTCCATCCGAAATTTCTAATGGTTTTTGGCTAGCCATAATCGAATAAAAGTTCGACTTGTAGTATTGTCTAATTTCTAAAGTTTTGATTATAAGTTTGAAAAAATATGTAGATATGTGTCTACTGACTTTCTTCTTCTCTCGGAGAGCCTATTCTTTTCGCGGTATCGGGCATCGACCGCGGAATGCGCCGGTTGATTCAAGCCATGGAACGCTATACTGAGGCTTATCAGTCAATTCGAATGATTATGAGATAGCCTCTGTTTTTTTTTTTTTTTTTTGATACATCTGATTTAAGACTGGGAGCCAGAATTGCATTCCTAGCTCTTCAAAATACTATATATGAATATATATATATGAATATATATATAAAACCTAGCCAGCTTCGCTACCATGCCTTGGCGGCGTGGCTGCGTATGAGAATTAATTAGGTTGTCATCGCCCTAAAGGCTGATCTCAAAACTTTTCATTATTATTGATATGTAATAATAATTTTTTTTTTGTATTCTGGCCTTCTATAGACTCGTGATGCAACGGCTTTGAACTATGGGTGGTATTGGTAGTGGAAGAGATTCTTATGGCCAATTCAAGTCAGAACACGTCTAAATCATAATTGGAACAAAAAAGAAAGACATCTGCCAGAAAGGTGTATTACTAAGCTATTTTTAAAGACCATTTTGCCAAAGATTGATCTATCCTGGCTTTGGCAATTAATGTTTTTTCATTTTTTTCCATTGAAAAGGGACTTTTCAAAATATTGCTTTTGTGTCAAAAAGTATCTTGATAACCATATCATACCGGTCTGCCCGCAGTAAATCCGAGACATGAGTTCACCTGTTTTTTTGCATCAAGACAGCTGTCAACAATCAATGACACGCTAAGTCTGAAAGAAAAAAATTGCGTTTTAATTGTATCAGAAAAGTCTTTTCTTTTCCTCAAACCTAGCATGGCAGTCCTAGGTTTGATCTGATGGGGGACAATAATCCGTTCATGACTAGATCTGGCAGGTGACGGCTCTCACGGATCATAAAAGAAGAAGAAACTGGCCAAGACACTGCTTATCATAGTTACTGTTGTGGATCAAATTTGTCAAGAGATATTAGAGAAATGTATGGCAGAAAGTAATCCATAACAGTGATGATTATGACCATTTCGCTATTAACAAGTCTTTCGAAAGTCAACACAGATTGGCAGCTATCTTCCAAACACCCCTTTCGGAATCATCCAAATTGCCCAACGAAAGAAGAAATCTTGGGCAAAAGGCCGCCAGTGGCCGCCAGTGGCCATCACGCACTCCTAAACTCCCCTCCCTTCCACTACAAACTGGGATACCCACAAAATTCATTCACGTACAATATATACACATATGTCTCTAAATGGCCGACGCCGTGACCGACGCCGTGGCCTCTGCAACCACCGAGGACGCCGTCAGCGACGCGGCAAGCGCGGCTCTTTTGAGCGTGGGGCTCGTTGAGGGGAAAAAGTACTCCAAGTAACATGTGGCCAAAGAAAGCGCGGCGAACGCGAGCCTCAACAACGGCGGCTGCGAGCCACTATCGCTACCCGCGGGCTTGTTGACGGGCTCGGTCAAGTAGCTCTGGAGCGCCAAGAAAACCGACGACCAGGACAAAAGCTTGTTCCGCATGAACATTGCTGCCATAGGGAGTGTTTGTGAGATCATCGAGCTGGCCTCGGACCGCGGCTTGGCCGGCTGGTGTCTGTAACTGCAATTGTTAGTATTCAAGGGGAAAATAGAAGGTTTGAAAGAAAAAAACCTCAAAATTTGAGGAAAATGAGAAGGATAGTGCCTTCGAAAAGACCGATCTAAGGATACATGAGAACAACAAAAGTTATGGTGAACAAGTCTTCTTTGTCGATCTTATTTTCCTTTTTTTTTGCAGTGGGGTGAAAAACACATACGGAATAACGAGGTCTGCTCTTTTGGGGCTGGACATGGTGATTGTTGGGGATATATCACAGATATGATAATCTTATAATGATCTCGAGATTTCAGAATCCACCGATAAGTGGGCGGCGGGTGCGTGTTGTGTGCAGTCCAGGATGATTATGGGCGCCCAGTATGGCTGCGAACAAATTTTGTGTGTTTTTCTTTGTTTGATTGATCTAATTGTTTTTTTTTTTGGGAGCTAGGCCCGCTTGGATTCTCATTTCGGGTGCGTTTTTGCTTAAAGTATTTCTGAATAATGGATTTTCCCTTTTTTTTTTTTGGTTTGTCAGTCAATTTTCGACATAATTGGCTGGCAGAGTGAATACTGGTTTAGTCGCAGCGTTTCAGATTCTATCACACATGATGAATTTCGAATCATCCGCATTACGTTAAATATTGGTTTAATTTCTTGGCCTTATCTGATGTTTTCCCTTTCAAAGAGTTGTTGACATTCCTGCCTTTTACAAATTTCAGCGCATAGAGGTGCTTTATTGATGTATGTTACTCGAATTACGGCCAGGTGATATGTTATGGGAAAACTCGTCCATCCCGATTAACAGCAAGTGATTTTTTGATACTATAAAAGTTATAATTTTGTGTATATTGTTACTTACTCGGCAAGTATTCATCACTTCCTGGCGCAAAGCTATGAAAATATCAACCAGTATCGCACTTACATAGCGTCTATCATTGGAACCCAAATCCCACATAGTGATTACACTAAGACCTGTTGATACGGATCACACCCGTTGAGCAAGAATGGGAAAAGTACCAAGGCCGTTTTCTCGAAAGTTGCACTTTCGGTGTGAAAAAACAACTTTTCGCACTGTTTGTGGAGAGTATAGCCAGGGTATCTGTTTGACCAGGATTCTTATATCAGGTCTCACTGAATCAATAAACATTATACTGATATGTTGTTTTTGAAATCTTTGGAGTCGCAAATATTATTAAAAGCCCATATCTTCAACCCCATCATACGTTTTGAGAAATTACAATGAAAGACTACTAATTAAGCATGTTGATTTGAAAAGTAATCACAGTGGAGCAAGCCCTTCATTTCGAAAACAAGTACACAATTGACAATTTGCTCAGTTTATTAACATTGAGCTACTTCATTGACCAAAACGATATCACTTACAAGTAACAAGCTTATTTCGTCTTCTTCTGTTATTTGTTTTTTGACATTTCTTTTGACAACAGCACAAACTGTAGCAAATACGCACTAAACACTATCCAGGCCAAAGTCAAAGTTTCACCTAATACCCAATTACTCCACAAACCAAGAAAAATGAGGGGAATGGTATCATAATTACATTACATGGTGCAATCATGCTGAGAGGTCTTTCCCGCCTAACCACATCATCAAATATTATGCTAGGCCGCGTTCCGGTTAACTGGTATGCTCCCAGTATGCATTTTTTTCGAGTCTGCTGGCACAGTATAAACATGTCCCTCCGGAACAAATTATCCTCCCCTTTCTTTCCTTTTTCTTTTCTTCCCTTTCCAAAATCAGTCCGCACATATTGTTCTTTAGTGAAAGCTTCACAAGAAAAATCATTTACGCTATACTTCAGAGACCTTGCAATACCAGCCTAACGACAAACCAAAACCAACTTTCGAAATGCATCTTACTTCCAGATACCGTCTCCATAGCCTGGGACTCACCGCGCCCGCCGAGACCTCTGCAGGCTCTGTGGGTCGAACTTGCAGAAACGTTTACTCAAGATGTAACAGTCGATTCTTGCGACATAACGTATCGTCTGCATCCGAGAGAAATCCTCGCCTCTCGGACTCGCAGGGCAGTGCTTCGCCAGGTGAAGCCAGTCCTGGCGCAACGCACCAATTTAACGGCCCATACAATGACGCAAATGGGCCTGAGGACTCAGACCCCTCTTATCCGGACAACCCGCGAGAACGATTACCCGGAGATTCAGGTGCACCCGAACTCAACCCGGGGCTCCAGGGCGAATCAGGGTCTTCGCAGAATGAAACGCCCACCGAGTGCCTCAAAAAGAGCAAGCCGTCCCGGTTTCGCAAAGGGTGGCTGAAGGCATGCCGACAGGGAGTCTCATACACGAAAACCATGTTTTCCGCGTGGGTGCAGGGCATGCGATTCGAGTCTCAGACCGAGTACAATTTTTCGCAGCCAACTCTCGAAGACATGTACAACATGGGGTTCACGCACGGGGTTGGCCTGAGCCAGTACCGTATGGCGATGGGAGGGAATAGTAGCCGCCCAGGTGAACCTTCACGTGAACTAATGTCTCCCGTGTGTGTTTCCACAGGGATTATGACTAATCCTGCAGAGAATGCATCGGGGTTGTTGACTCCGAATTGGATCGGCAATGAGGCCCGCCCGCGAGACTCGATCATTGACTTGAGAGAGTTCGAGCCTTTTTTCGACGCGACAAACGGACCTTTGCAGTATAACGATAGCGATTCTGTTGCGTCCGAGGCCGTTCCCGAAACGGTGAACCAGTGTACACCAGAGACATGTTTAGACCCGGACATGGAGGTCGAAAGTGACTCGGACTCGCAAGACGAGGAGTACAGCGTGGACGCGATCGTTGACTCGGGCACGGAAGAGATCAGTTTTGACTGGGGCTCGCTCGCCAGCGACAATGGGCCTGAGGAGAACGCGATTTCGCGGTCTTTCCAGTTGGCCGACACTACCAAGGCGCTAAAGCTCGACAAGACGCATAGTCTGGCGTTTGCTGACGCGAGCGTTCAGCTTGACGACCTGCCAGCTGACGAAAGTAACTGCAACTTGAGCTCCTCGAGCTATAAGGATGAGTCGAGGCTGCCTATCGAAAGCTCTCAGAGCAGCTTATGGCATTCAGGCTGGGATGACGTGAGCACTGGGAAACGCAACCTCCAAACGGATTCAGAGTACACTACGTTTCCTAGTCCTCGAAACAAGGACTTTTCCGGATTTGCAGCCATCCCCAGAAGAAATGCTGGCGCCCTCGAATCTGAACCACGCATGTTCGCCCTGGCCGTGGCCGGTTTGCGTGCCGAGGAAGCAGCCCGCTTGCGTGCCATGACGTCGCCCTTTGTGGTACACGCGCCCATAGACAAGACCAGCGAGAGTTTGGCCCGCCAAGTGCTTCTCGCGACGCAGCTGGCGCAAATGATGTCGCGCCAAGAACCAAAAGAGCCCAAGCCATTCACGCTGAGCTTTCTTGCAAATGACCTCCCGCTCCATGAACGCGAGCCGACGCCGCTACACCCAGTCACCACCAAACGAATGTTTCTGTTTTGGGAAAAGACTAAACCTGTGGTGTCTTCGCGGCCAAAGAGGCCTGTTATCGAAAGGGTCCTGGTTCCTACTTCGTTATGGGACGCACTCCAGCTCGAAAAGAATAGGGGTTGTCGCCAATTCAAGCTTGGGCTTTTGGAAGGAGAAGATTTTGGTCTTTTCAGGGCCGCAAAGGAGCAGCTTCGAGCACCGTTTGAGGTGAATAATCTCATTGCCGAAATGGCTGCTGGAATGAATGTTGAAAGCGAGCATGTGTGGGAGAAAACCGCCAAAGTCTCTTTTAGCGACAATCCGCTGACGATCAAACCTGTCAGGGGCAAAGGGATCATGAGTTTGTTCCGAAAGGGGAAGTTGGCTCTGGCCACGGGCATCCTCAAGAGACTGGCGGCTATCCGCACGCATGACGTTATGACGATCAAGAACTTCACACAGGACTTGTCTGTTGAGAGCCAGAAGGTTTTGGAAAGACTCATGTGGGCAAAGGTGGCCTCTTGCAGGGCCAAAGTCGACTTGTACATGTTGCATGCAGTCACGGAGAAAGTGTCGAAAGTCATGGACTCGTTCCGGGACTGTTGCAATTTCTCCAAAGACAACTACGCCAGTGTGGCGGCAAAGCAGGTGTTGGGCTACGTTTCCTACCTCTCTCAAATACGCGACGAAAATTCTGCTGTGTTTGATACGTTGGTGGGTGTTGGCTATGAATATGCAGTTCTTCTAGACTCGTTCAACAACACTTACGAAACTCGAGCGTCCGCTGCTAAGGCCGAGGCCAGCTTGACGACTTTGAAGTCTGGTCTTTCCCAGACCCGCGAGCGTCTAGATGGCGTCCAGAATGCAGTCACGCAATTGAACGAAGAGTTTCCTGAGTACGCTGAGCCGATGGCGAGACTTGTGCATACGGCGATTTTCGGCAGAGTTGAGCTTTCGTCGATTTATGCCGAGTTCTTACAGTCGAGCAGTACCGCGAACGCAGGCATGGTTAGCCTCAAGCTGCTTTTCGAGACTTTTGTCAGCACGCTGGACATTTTGATGACGCCCACAAACCTCTGCGAAGTCGAGACGTTTCAAGAGTGTTTGCGTGATTTACAAGCTTGCCATGACATTGTGCGGGGTGTGCAAAACGAGCTTGAGTTGCAAATCGAAGCCGTTTTGACCACAGCCCAGGTTCTTCTGGCGCGTCCTCGTGACACTCTTCCTTCCTAGTCAGCCTCCGGTTTCCTCACGCGCATATATAAATTTTTTAGAGCCCTTAATGCAAACACACAAATTGTTTTATACTTCTTGAGAACTTATCTAGTAGATGCAAGAAGTGAGGGTTTTTGGCACCCGAACGGGAAATGTGATTATGCGAAATTCATCTTCGGGTTTCATGTTTTCCGCCTGCGTTAATGCAAAATAAAATTTATCGGGAAGAATGATGCTGGTCACTCTTTACTAAATCCGATCAGGCGGTTTTTGAAGTCCGCGCTCGGCACGCATGCACAGCGTCTTACATCCCAAAGCCACACTCAAAACAAGCCTTTCAAAACAAGCGACTGCCATGAGAAGCCTCTTGAGTTGCGCAAGTTTTTCCACGTATTGGAGGCTTGGCGATACGAGAAAATTATGGTCGTTTTTGAAAATATGCTCTGATTCTTACCTGTGGTTTCAAAAGAATGTGCTTTACTCAGCACCGGACTTGCTATACGGGCAACTATGTAGCAATGCTGGTTGCCCCTATTTTCCCCGGATCCCAACGCTTGGCCCAGCATGTGGCTGGCGGTCTTTTTTACTGCATGAAACACGCCCCGCAAAGAAGAATAAAAATTTTCCGGTTGTTTATTTACACGAAGAACTCAATCCTGGACGCATTCGCGTGGGGGTCACGCAAGCAAACGTAAGGGGAAACGCAGGTCCTGCCCCAAAAAGGCAACGTGACCAGCCTAATCGGAGCAAACTTTAGACTGCCCTGCATCTCATGTTCGGCGAGTGAATCATAGATAATTAATATGGAACATTTGGCCGAGAACACTATATTTGTTTGCTGTGCCCACACAATTGTCGGTTGCGTGAAACAAAAAGTCACATTATGGTCTTCATCTCACAAAAACAAATTTTCATGAACAACGACATATGCACCATTCTGCATTCTCGGAATATGTGGCCGTAACTCCGTCTAGCACGTCTTCATGCACACATGTGGAGTGACGTTGTATTCTATAATTAGAAACTTTACATGCAGTAATGCGGCATTTCATGCATCATTTTGTTGCCAGATCGAACTTTATTTCTTGGCATCGGCCCAAGCGCGGTTGCGGCCGCATAGAAATAATATATAAGAGTGATTCAGATTCCTGTAATCATGTAATCCCAACCATCTACCAAACCACAAATCTTCACAATGCTTGCTCTTACCGCCTTGTTGTCTCTCGCTACCTTTGTTTTCGCTGACGAAACCTTTACCCTTACTGCACAGGGTGAGAACATCAACTCTAAAGTCGGTGTTGCCAACTCCAAGTTGGTGTTGAATAACGAGGCCGCCACATTCATTTTGCAGACCCCTTCGGGCTACCTTACTGCCAACGGCCAGAACGTCGTGCTCACGCCTCAGGGCATTGAAGTCTCTGACTCAAACCAGTCGAAGGATTTCGGTGTGGAGGACGGAAAGCTCAGAAGCGGCCCTAGCTCCGACAAATTCGACTTCTACAGCTGTCCTGATGGAACGCTCGCCAACTGGCAGTGTGACGGTGGTGTGGCCATCTCGTTGCTCACCGGCGACGCCGCCCAGACTTCCACCGAGACTTCCACCGAGACTTCTGCGTCTTCCCACGCATCGTCTACACATGCTTCTTCTAGCCATGCCTCTTCTGTGCACTCCTCGTCGTGGACAGAGGTCCACTCCAGCTCCGTGACCAAGGCGCCAGTCTCGGGTAACAGCACTGTCACTGACGTGCACTCCACGTTGAAGACGATCACTTCCTGCAGCGACGACGCGTGCCACTCCACCGCCAGCGTCTCCTCGTATGAGGGTGCTGCCGCTCAGGCCAAGTACGCTGCCGGTGCCATTGCCGTTGCCGGTGCCTTGTTGTTGTGATTCTAGCGCTTTCTCATGTTTTTCTAAAATATTCTAAAATTGTTTCCGTCGCTATTTCAGCCTCAATCGTGTGCTATGTCCACGCTGTGGAAGTATGGCCAAGCAGTGTCAGTATATAATACGTATTTTTCATAAATGAATTGATTTCATTTCCAAATTTGATTTTGCTTTATTGGTGTAATAAGGAGCTTTCGTGGGAATTCTTTTAGATCAGAAATTATGCTAACTGTCGGTACTTGGCTGCCGGTAGGTGAAAATTGCATGAGGAAAACGCCACACTCACAGATATGAATGACTGTTGAGTGACCGAACGCGGATGTACTTCACGTTCTTGGACTTTTGGGACCTCATAAAAACAATTTTTTTTTCTCTCAATAAATGTCCATTAGATGCTTAGGTGCATGCCAAATTAGGTGAAATTTGGGACATTTAGCCATTTTCAAACTGTCCGACGTGATAGCAACCAAATACACGCCTCTTTTGACCCCATCACCAATACTGTTTTTCATATGGTAACAAGAAATCTGTCGCCGATTTCAGTTGAGTTTTGAAAATCAACGGAAAAAGGTCAAGAGAAAATGGCTTTGACCGAAGTGGCTTTCGGCTCTGAGAGTCAAAGCCTCTGTCTTATCGCACCGCGCTTATTGAGAAGGCTTAGAGCCTTATGATAGAAGCTATAATGACCAAATACGGGAATGGTAAACTTGACTAGAATTTAACCAATGCCAGATTTGAAGAAAAAAAAAGAGTGAAGAATGAAGAAAAACGAAGAAAAAAACATGGCTCATTGGCATTCAAGTCCCGCGCAGCGAAATTCTTTTATATTCCGCATGAGGCTTTTTGTTGAAGGATAGATTGGCCAAACTTGCCGACCCATACGCACCGAATAGAAGGTAGAGCCAGTATTTGATCTTAAAAATTGTATATATTTATGAAGTCGCTAATCCAACACCAAAACCAGAGGCTCAAAAGCATACCGATATGACACCAATAGAGTCGAATGTCACAGCCATCATGAGCACCCAAAGAAGGTGTTTTCAGAAGTGGAAAAAGACAGATAATTGGCGGTGATCGCAAAAACCCCGCTGAAGCATATGATGCTCCCAAAAAGCGTCAAAAAAAAGAGCATTGACTGATAGTCATTGCCTAATTCAGTGCACTAGTGAGCACATTCCAATAGCGAGACTTATTCACACGCAATACGGGTGTTTTTTTTTGATTGGCTCGATAGAGCAAAACTCGGGTATGGGTAACATCGCGGTATCAAACTTCAAGGACAAAAAAAGAACTAAAGGCATGCCGGATGGAGCATAAGTCATTACAAGCTCTCTCATACCTCTCTATTGCGGAGTTTTGAATTCTCGACTAAAGTACTAGATCAAATTGAAACGGTAGTGAACATACGGAGCCCCAAAAAGGTCTCTGGATTAAAAGCTGGACCAAATCACATCAGGAACTTCTACATCTGCTACTTGGCATATGGAAGTCGCATGAGTGATAATTTCGAAGGGGTAGCAAGTCCGTGTGAATGAGATAGACTGAAACGTGGCGAGGGCTTCGGTGGCATCGTTGGAAAGTACTTGAAAGATTCAACGCAAAGCTGCGTTTTTCAGGGTGCTGGCTGTACAGTCTCACGGGTATATAAAACGGGCTCCCCTTCTGATCTAAGGCCATATACTGGACCAAACGGCAAATGTGACAAAGGATATGTGATCGAAGGCCTCCCATGTCCTGAAATTTGTGCGACGTGCCCGCCTTTGAGTCGGAGTGGACTCGATACGTTCGATCGAAGATCTGGCGGCAATATACTCTGCAGTAATTTGCCAAAAAACTAGCCCATTAGCGTCAGTGAATGAGCATCATCGAGGCCAACATGTGGTGTTTTGGCTTTTGAGGCAACTCACATAAAGAGTTCACAAACAAGGCATGTTGCAGCAACCATGGCTTTTATGCTTTCCATTCGACATTTTGTGATGATATGGTTTAAGGGAGAGTCAGGGACTGGCATTCATTCCCCAACTTATTATCATGGAAGCTTGTTTTTTGAGAGCTCAAAAAAAGATAGAGAAAACCCCGAAAATCTTGCCCCTTTTCACCCCTTCCAAGAGCGCATGGTTGGTTGGAGAAGCATTCTCTCGACTTCACTTTGCAAAAAAGTGACTAATTCATGCCTCTAATCACGCTCTTCACCTGCTGGCCCCACTGCATATGCCATACCAGTCCCCGTCGTCAATATCACGTCCTGATCACAACTTTATGGACGTCAAATCCCGGCATTTTCAGCCCACAGTGACCAAATCTCGTTGTCTGTAATAATGCGATACGACCGCCAACACCATGTCCACGCACAGCAGCGCCACGTGAGAAATCTCCGTGCCCTGTGTAGCAGCTTCTATGAGCTTTTCTCTAAGCTTTTGGGCCTTTATACCCAAAGCACGCACTATGGCCAATTCTTGATGGTCAAGGCCGTTATCTAGGCGCACAAAAGTGGCAAAGATCCAGTCTGCTAGATTTTCGGGCATGGACCCCAGAAGCCATTTTGTGTAGTAAACAACAAGCTTTATCACCGTGGGGTGTTCAAGCGTGGACTGGAAGTATTCTTGTGGCGGTGCAGGGGTGTTGAACACAAGTTCTCGCCATTTTCCGGCAGATTCGGGAACGGTACGAATTTGCAGGGTTTCCACAGTAGTGGATTCTGGCATATCCTTGGATTTTGAGTTTTCATGGACTTCTGAAAAGGACGAATTTACTTCTTTGGGCGTATTGGTGCATATTGACTTATCCTCGGTATTATGATGGTCATTGCTGATTTTGCGTCTCTTTTCAGGATGTTCGTGCCCATTTGAAACCTGATCATTTCCAATGGAAAAAGACCTTGATTCATCCGCAAGATTAAGGTCAAAAAAAATGTCACGTGTGCTGTTTTTCCTTATATTCTCCATTTCCTGGCTCAAGATCCCCTCATCAATGAGTTCGTCGACGAATTTATCGATACAATCCAAAATATTGGAATTTTTTTCCGTGCTCCAGCGAGAAAATGCCTCGTTGAAAAAATTTATCTGCTTGCCGTTTTTGGCATACCGGGCAAAGCATTTGGCCACCATGGCCCATATATAGTCGTGGCCGTGTTCGTACGCCATGAGGAAATGCACATACGGGACCAAATCACCCTCCAGGGCCGCCAAAGCCAACTTCGTCTCACGCACTGCGATCGTGTGAGGCTGGATATGGGGAATAATCAACTCTTTGAACTTTGTTTCCACTATAGGTCTTGAATGTGTTCCTGCATAGAAGCGGTCACAAACTTGTGAATCAAGACACGAGCAGAATTTCTCTGAAAAGTCTTGCTCCACACTGTAGACGGCTTGGTTTATGTCCTCCTCCTCGCCCAGGAAAAGCGACACGAATTTCTCCTGCTGAAACAGACAATAGGCTCGGTTTTCGTCTGAGAGTTTCGAAAAGGATGCCACAAAATAGAAGTAAAATTCGGGGAAAAGCCCGAGATTGTCCACTGAGAGCTGGTATGGAACAAAATCTTTGAAATTGAAGAGATTTGGGCTTTCGCAGGGCGGCAAGGGCCGAGCCAGAAAGTGCTCCTTCTCACTAGACCTGTATTTTCTAAGCCACGACCTTGGGGTAATGGAAGACATACGAAATGGAGCCCAAGGATCAGATTCGACAGTGTAGGCGTTTTTTCCACCTAAACATGTTTCGTTTTTGCCATTTGCCGCTGTTTGCGCCAAAATATCATCTTTTTGAGGCAATTCGGAGTCAGCCTCGGTCATTGGTGCATCCACCGAGTCTGCGTGCACCAGAACATCGTCTTCATCTAGTTCTGAATCCCCAGCAGACGTGAAATCAAGTTGAGCGGTCGAAATCGTTTCACCAAAAGCATCTTTTGGAATAATTTGGCTTTTTTCCTTTTCCTTTTCCGTTAATAGCCTTGACATAATACTGTTTATATATTCCAGAGACAATGGAGACATCCCCAGCAGAGTTTTCAGAAACTCTTTTTTTTCTCTTTTTTCTTGCCGCTTCACAAAATGGCACGCCAGGTCATTTTCTGCCTCTTTTCTCACACCTGTCAAGTACTCATAGACCTGCAAATCATCATTAGCTTGAGAATTGGGGTCCAATGGGAACGCCCTGTGCTGGCCAAACACAGCATCTAAAGGGCCTTGCGTGTATGCAGGCTGGGTACTATTTCTCCCTTTTGGCCGATTCAGGTATTTCTCGCCCCGTCGTTCGCTCATGACGTTTTTACGCTTGTCATGGTATGGCAGTGGAGCGAAATTGATGATGATGCATGGTTTACTAAGTAGCAGGTCACGTGACTGGCCAAAACTATATGGCAGGGAAATAACCTCTACAGATGCAATTTGGCAGGCTTTTTGTGGCATTCTATACGTATATGATGATTTATACTTTTTCAAAGCCGTGCCATTTCCGGTTAAAGTATCTACTATTTGCCTGTTGTGGTGTTCTATATAGAATCGCATATGGCTGCAAACGATCACGTGCGCACAACCGCAATGGCCATGTCCCAGTATGAGAGGCCATACATACGGGTTTATCTTTGTTTTTCTTTGTTTTGTCTTTGCTTTGTTTAGTTTTGCCGTGGAACCCACAGTGGCTTAGATTTCTCAACGTGCTAAGTATCTTTGGCAATTTTACTTGCAGCACACTTATACGGTGCATCGCAATCCGCATACTGTCGGGCCAAATGTTAGCGCATACAATCATCATACAGATAATTGTGGGTACCTATTGCAGATGGCTGGCCATGAAAGAACGATCTTTAGCTCTTGAAATTCCTCACAACAGCACAATATCATTTGCTCGTTGAAAAAGTAGATGCTTTACAGCTGAGTCCGGAACATGACGGGAACAAAAACGAAGACAAGCTCTGGCTTTGTAGACACAGATGTTCATCATAAACTGTGGTTAGAGACTCAGAGCGTTCCGCAGAGTACCCTGAAATTTGGAGCTCAAACCTCCCCATATTGTTCTGGAAGTCGTAAGACCCCGAATCTTCATCTGTTAAAGACTCATTTAGTATTGTGTTTGGCCATCGCACAGTATCATATTGAAAATGCCCTTCAGTAGAAAATGCTAAAACGGAATACTCGCAGTTTTACGCATTTCCATAAGGTTCGTATCGTCTTCTTTTGCTTTCCCCAAACTTCCCAAATGCATAATCCAAAACAGGCGTGTCATACTGACCCTTTCTTTGTTGAACCTATCACAACACCCCTTTTTTTCCCCAGAAAAGCCTCTCAGCCTTATTCCCGCAACAGTAAGAATCTGAAACACCTGAGGATCACAATGCGTGCCCCCATCCAGATCTTCTTTGTTTATGTTTCCCCAACCCATTTACTCACCCTAGGAATCACCATTTGCCGTTTCTGGAACTCCAGCATCGTCGACTTTTCGCTTTTTCCGGGCCACCACGGGCCCTCTACGGAGCTTCGCAAGCAACTTATCGCTGAAAACCGACTTGCACGTCGGGCAGCGGTCCAGATCCGGGACTATGCTCATTATGCATAAACAGACTGCACACACGTAGCCAATGTCGACCGGCTTGCCCGTGACGAAGCAGCTGGCCTTGTAGTCGACGTTTGTGTTGGTGGGCAAGATCACCACCAGGCGGAGACTCGGCTCGATGAAGTACGCCGTGCACAACGTCTGCACCAATCCACGGGGCTCACTGATGTGCAAGTACACGCCTTTCGTGGCGTCTGCGGCCTGCTGGAGGTACGGCGACGCGTGCGGGCCAAGGCGGGCCACGTCCACGGGCACCTTCATCTTTTGCGCGGCGAAAATTGCGTTCATCACCGCAATATAGTTGGTGTCGTGCGTGTCGCTGGCGGACACGATGAGAATGCGCGCATCCATGGCCGTGGCCAGTGCGGGGCCCGCGTGGGTCGTCGTATCGGTGGCAGAATTGACTGCAGACGTCGTGGCCGTGATTGCCAGTGCCTGCGTGGTCACGATCAGCTGGTCCAAGTGCAACATGCGGTTGGTGTAGGTGAGCGCCATTGACAACGCGCCCAGGAGCGTGGACGCGTCCGAGAGCGCTTGCTCGGGGCGGCTCTCGAGCCGCTGAAACTCAGCATTGAGTTCCAGGAGCACGGCGGTGTCGACGACGCGGAACTGGCGGTACATGCCGTCGTTTATGAGGTGGGCCGCGCCGGAAGAACGTTCATCCGGGTCATCTTTTTCACCGCCATTTTGCCCCGTTTCCGCCTCGCGAGTCCCATTCTCATCCTCATATCGGCCGCCAGGGCTCGGGTGGAGGAACCGTGAGCCGAGCGGCAGCAGCGCCACCACTGCGACCTGGTTGCTGTTGTTCAACGCCAAGTGCGCATTCAAAAACACCAAAAGCAGCTTCATCGTCTCCAGGAGCAGCGCCTGTGGCGCCACGGCGTGCCATGCGTGTGGGCTGAGGTCCACAATCACCGTGAGTAACGACGAGTTCTCGCTGACGGGTTCAGCCGCCGGGAGCTCGCTAAAGGCACTCTCACTGATCTTGTCCATACTGTATAAGGCAATGTGGCGAGCGATGGGATATGAAAAGTGGGTATGATTTTCGAAATTTCACGGAAAAAGGGCTTTTATAGGAAACAGAGGATTTCAAAAACGGATTGATATAATCTGGACCTAGATTTGGCCGGTTTTTGGTCTGGATGATGCGGTGTGGAAATGTCTCTAGTGAGATGTAGGTGTGCACTAGAGACTAGTATGAGTATGAGCAGTGATCACTATGAGCATTTGGTGGGCTCTCTCGCACACCCATGCAAGTTGCAACTCAGACCGGTGATGAGAAGTGATATTTTCTTTATTTTTTTGATATATATTATTTGCTAAGATTTGAATGGATAAGAAGAACATAAAGCTTTTGTTTGTCGATGATTGGTCATTTGATTAGTGTTGATTGGTTTCATATCCAAGCATATTTTTCTCGAGGGTTTTCGTCGTCTTTTTAAATATGAGAGTCTCCTTTTAGCATTGGCTCTCGAACCTCGTTATTGATGCGCTTAGGGACACTAGCTAGAATAGAGATGTAATTTTATTGATTGTATTTTCTTTCATGGACATAATAAAGAGAAAGTTTGATTCTTTCACTTTTATCGACATAAAATACTGCGGATATCATTCACCGAATATTACGTGCGATGCTTAAACGTGGAGAGTCAATTTAAGTGCATGGTAGCGAGACGAGCTACAACGTATAGTTCTCCGTAAATATATATACTTTTACTTTTCTGAAGAGCTAAATTAAAAATCATGGCTTCTCGGTCATTCATCAGATATTTCAAGCAAACTGCACTAATGCACTATATCTTTATAGCACTGGCCGCGAGACATAGAGCCCATCCGTCCCGAAGAAACCATTCGGGTAGGAAATATCGGGGGAAAGGATCAAACATGAGTCAATAAGTTATGATTTGTGCTAGATTTAGCTCAATTATCTAAAATTTCTTTTTTTTTTTTGTTTCCCTCGAAGTCCCGTTTCATTCTATCTCTATGCTTTTGAACTCCCAGACGGCAGACAGACAGACAGCGTGCGAGCCATTAGAGTCTATTCCGATCAAATCGGGAAGTGTGCAAAGCATGATCTTCGATATAGATTCAGATTTGGATTCTCATGAATGACGACATTTTTTACACGTAGTCCAGTTACGAAGTGCCTTTTTCCAGAATTCTATTTCTAGATTTCGGTAAACATGCTGTGAGTCCTTATGACTCAGCTTAATGCTTTAAAAGCTTTAAATTCACTCACTTCTTATTGAGACTTTCCAATACGAAACAAGTCAAATCGACCCCTAGATATTACTCATTTGTCTAAACACAGCCCCATTTTACCTCTAATTCTCCTAAGATGCCCATTTTCCCCCGATCTACGTGTGAGTATCGCCCTTACTTCCCAATATCCTCAAACCAATCCTCTGGCCTAGCCTTGATGAAGTCTGCCATGATTTTCTTGCACTCTGCATCATCCAAATTGACTACCTCGATACCCTTGGACTTAACCAAGTCCTCAGCGCCCACAAAGTTCTCGTTCTCGCCTAGAACAACCCGCTTCACGCCATACATGATGCACGCACCGGAACACATGTCACAGGGCGACAAAGTGGTGTACATCGTGCAATCTTTGTACACCGCGCCAGGCAAGCGGCCGGCGTTTTCCAACGTGCAAATCTCGCCATGCAAAGTGGCGGAGTTTTTCTGGATCCGCATGTTGTGGCCGCGGCCCAAAATCCGGCCATCCTCATGAATAAGGGCTCCGCCAATCGGGATTCCACCTTCGGCCAAGCTTTTCTTTGCCTCCTCAAGGGCAATCTGCATTCCCAATTTGTCGTCAAACGGCATTGTACGGATTCGGTGAAGGGCTGCAAACACCTCTGTCCAAACCTTTTCCAGACAATGAGGGACCCCGCGCATCCGGGCTCTTCCCTACTTGTATACACGAATAGAGCCGTTCCGTTCCGCGGCCACAATCATCGGGTACGGATGTGACACCACGACAATGTCGTTGATTGTGTCGTGAACAATGGGGACTTTCCGAGCGGTGTTTTCTTCAGTTTTTTGAGACGCTGGTTTTTCATAGCTGATTGCTAGCGTCAGACTAATTTTGCTTTTCGTGAAACTGGGTTTTTCGGCAGCCAGCAACAGTGTAGATTTACTAATGTCATTGAGATTCCACGATATCACACGATTGTCGTTTGTTGATGTGACGATCAATCCGTCTCTAGCAATATCAGTGCCTGCAAAATCCGCGTAAACCATGGAGGTGTTGCTTTTGGTCTGAACCAGGTCAATATCCAAACTGAGCTTGGCCAAGGCATTCTCTGCTGGGTCCGTCTTGGTATTGCCCAACTTTTGAAGCGTGTACTTTATGAGTCTCGGACTACCTTTATGAGAGCTCAAAATCTCTCTGCATTCGAAGGAAGGGACTTCCCATATGGTAACATCCTGATCCCCTCCAATCATTGCAAAATACTGCGAATCAGGCGAGCCCAGGCCGGCCGCATACGAAACAGTCACCAATTTTTTTATTTCCATGCTCGCCTCGCCCATCTGGTCCGTTGTGACTTTCCATGATCTGAGTAAAATGCCGAACCTGAGATCCCAGAAACAAAGGACCCCTTCTGATGTGCCCAAAAGCAACCAAGAGCTTGATTTTGAAATGACAAATGTATTTGGGATCCCGTACTGAGGCGGGTTTTGTAGCTCAAAGACCAGGCTCGTCTTGATGATATCATAGGCCACCACTTTGCTTGCACTGGTTGCAGCCACCAAAAGCAGGGTAAAGTCTGCTGTTGAAAACAATATACTTCTTGCATATCCAGTTTCAACCTTAAAGATCCGAATCATTGCCAATTTCGCGTACCGGATGATTTTCCGATTCTTTCCCCTAACCACGTGCACGCGTAAAAGACGGATCTGACCATCGGTTGTTGCCACACCAAAAACAAAACGCTGTGGTATAAACACTATGTCGGTGATCTCCTTGCCCAAATCCAAAGAGAGCATGGCGTTTTTCGCGGACACGGACTCCAATTTGGACGTGTCCCACACTTTCAACGCGCCGGTTTCTGACCCACTAACAAAGAATTCCGACGACGGACACACCGCGAGTTTCGTGACTGCCTCGATTGTTTTAGGGTTTGGGTTGGTGTTTATGTGCGCGACTTGGATCCCCGTTACGTCCATGGTCGTTTTCTGCGCTGCCCCGTTTTCCATCTGCCCTTTGATGGTGGGCCCAAACTCGGCAAAGTCATTCAAAGACGGCTTGAGGTCTATATGTTTCAAGTACGAAACAATGTGCGGGTTAGTGCCGCCAAAGTTGTGTTTTACAGTGGCAGAAATGATCCGTTCATCGTCCACGGAGAACACTCTGTGCGTGACTTTCTGTCCCTTCTTCTGATCGTGATGACGATTTATATGGGTGGCCGGATTGCTTTCTGCAATCGTGGGATTCAATTCTGCAAAAATGTTGAATTCATTTGTTTGCAAAGACGCACTGGCCTTGGCTCCGTGTGATAACGGTAAGGATCCGGAAATGCTTTCGACTAGACTCTTTTGGTATGAGGAATCCAGAGGTTTCAAGCTGTAAACTGTGCCCTTCTGGCGTCCCACCATGGGCTCAGACTTATAGCTCACCTCGCAAAATATGTTCAAAGGCGGGATGTTCACGTTTGTGGCGAGCTCGAAATTTCTTTGGTCGCCAGACTCGGTGTATACGCTAGATTGACTTATCCCCGCGAGGTACTTCCGAAGGGCAGAAATCTTCCACAACTCCGTCTCGCTCATACCAATTGATTTCAATTTAAGCACCCACTGCCGGTCCGTGTGCGAAAGCGGAGCCTCTCCAACAGTGTTTTTGTCCCCAGAGTCAAGACTGTTGGACGAACTTTTCCCTAGGTAGACGGACTTGCCCATATCTTTGGAATAAGTGACGAGCTTTCTTTTGCCGTTGCTCTTATACACAGACACACCTGAGTGTTTCCAAAAGAGCGATTTGTCAGACGATTTGGCGAGCCACGTCAATGCCATATCGAAAACTTGTCGTGAAAGCGGTTTCGTCAAGCATGGGTAGAGACGCTCCCAGGATATCTCTGCGATGTCGTATGATAGGTAGGTTTTGATGAGCGGATACAAAAAACAGAATCTGTCTGCGTCCAGAAGGTTTTCCGAGATCGAGAGAATCAAGAAAATGACGGATTGCCGAATCCACTCGTTTGGCTGGAGCAAAAGCATGAGCGTGCTCGAAAGTAGCTCTTTATAGATTGAAAGCGCATTGAATTGAGCCTTTGGGTTGATAAGCTGCTCACAGACAAAATAGTTGAAGATTTCCAAAACTTTCAAAACGATAAATGGCTCGTGATCTCCGAGCGTTTGCACCAACAAAGGTAGAAGGTACTGCTCAAAGGCCAATACACCAATAAACTCGCCGATGTTCTTGACGGAGGTCAAAAACGCAAGCCGGAGCTGGTAGCTGGGATCGTTCAAGTAGGTGATCAAATGTGGCAAGATGATATCATTGGTTTTGTCCACGCCGAAAAACTGGCACACAGGGAGAATGTTGCCGATTAAGCGGATTCGCACATTCACATTTGGATCTGTTAAAAGCGCCTCTGTGATATCCTTCACGTCGTTTTCACACCGGGCAGCGACCGCGCCAACGATGTGGCCTGAGGTTCTTCCTAGTTCGCCTGTAGTATCTGTGATTGCGGAGGCAAAACCCATAAACCGTTCCGAAATAGTTGTCAAATGTGGGAGGCACGAAGAAAGGGTTGCCTTGACGCTATTCAACTCTTCCTTCAGCGCACTTTTGAGAAAGACTAGACTTTTGAGCTTTGGGAATATAAAGTCGGGGAAAACATGGGCGTTGATAGGATTTATGCTCAGACAAGTCTCCAAAAGGTTTGTCATTGCAATGAGCGAGGTGCTGGCGACGGTGGCCGAGAATGATGGGACTTGAGGGAAGTGTGATGGGTCAGTTTCCAGCGTCCCTATATCATGTGATGCTTTCTCGACAAACTCATCAAGAAAACTGCACAAATACGGAAGTGAGCGGTCCAATTTCGCCTCGTCGCTAATATGTTCCGAAAGGGCCAAAATGAGTTCACAGGCCTTTCTTTTGTTGGCGGGGCGTCGTATGGTATTGACCAATGAGAACACGGTGTCTAGCACGATCAATGCACCCTGAGAACTGCTTTCAGATGTGTTTTCAAGAACCGTTTTCGAATGGTTTCCAGTCACCGTGTAGTTTGCGGGCATTCCTTTGAGATTTAGCCTGAGATATGGTGTTGAGGGGTCCGTTTTTTGTGGTGCTTGACTATAATCAAAACCGAGTGCATCAACGATCTTATCGAACGACGAGTAGATTGACTCGATCCGCAAATCGCTGGCACTCATATTCTCCTCGTTTTTCTCAACAACAAAGCTTTTCGCCGTGTTCATCTGCGTCATGAAATCGTATAGGAAGGTATAGAAGTATTCTGGGAAAAACGTACCGCGGTATGCTGCTAGAATCTGCAGGGCCAGACTGCGATTGTTTGGATCTAGAGAAATCAAGTTTCTCACGATTTTCTGCACGTCGAGATCAGAAATCCCGGAAAGATTGGGCTCCAGATCGCCCTTCTTGTACCTGTACAAGTCTGAGAGCGAAAAGGGCGGCTCACCGTCCATGTATAGCTCCGCTATGACACATCCTAGCGAGAATAAGTCAGCCGCGGATGATAATTTCCAGTTTTTGCGGTTTTCTAGTAGTTTGAACGAGCCTGTCTTGTTGTAGAACCTCTCGGGCGCCACATAGCATGCCCTGCGGTTCGAACTGTCGAAGTAGAACACAAATTCACTCGGATTATCGTCGGGTAAATATACTGGTTTCGTGTGTTGGGCAAAATCCGCGAGAAGGAGCCAATTCGAGCTCGATACAAGGAAATTCTCGGTTTTCAAGTCACCGTGGCAGACATGGAGGTCGTCGTGGAGCAATTCGACCGCTTTCAACATCTGGAACACGAGCCAGCATTTCTCAACGGGCGCCAAAAACGGTCGGAGCGAAAGCCGGTCGTAGAGATTTGTCTTGACCATCTGTCGGATCAAGTACCCGGCGGAATCGGTCTCGACGACTTTCCGCCACACTAGCACGTTAGCGTAGGGCGCCAAAAGCGCCGATTCTTTCGCCAAAAGCTCGGTGACTTCATGGAGCCTCACGCTCGCCTGCGGTGGCTTCACAAATAACTTAATCACCACCAATTGGCCCGTGCTGGCGTCAAATGCAGTTATCGTTTTGAGAAACCGCGTATTATTCTTCACCTCCAAGAATTTGAGCCCTGGAATCACGTCCACGTACGAGCGAAGCGCCACCGTGTGTGCGTTCGGGGCTAGTAGTGAAAGATTGGCGCCCATGATTTAATGACCGATGAAATATTACTAAAAATTTATGGGTTTTGGGGACTTTTACCGACTCTGTGGGGCCGATAACCTGTAGACAGCCGTGGCCTGTATAGACACCGCGCAGGCAGGCTGGTATCGCGAGACGCCAGTTTGACAGGTTAGCCATATTAGGGGATAAGTATTAGGATTTGCATCAGTTAATTATAGTAAATTGTGGTAATAGTAGGGTTTTCTCAGGGAGCGGACTTATTTCGGCTCTACTGGGTTCCGAAAAACAATGGCTTAATGACGGGAATTTCAAGTAGCGAGAAGTTACTATGTGCAGTACAGAAGGCCGATGGGCTATAACTTATCTGTGACCTCAGAATGCCAAAAAGACATATGTATGAGAATTATCTAGCTTGGACTGGAACAAAGAATGAATTTTTCGAACATCTTTAGTATCAGCGCTGTTTAAGTGTGTGGACTGTCTTTTTGCACAGCTTCTGAGAAGTGTAATTCGGGTCCATCTCTCACCTAAAACTTTATCAACAGGTCTAACTGTAAACAGATCTCACCGTACTTCTTTGAAACAGAAGGGCAGGCGTTGATTGAGATTGCTGAACCTGTGCAGATCACAAAAAAACGTTGCTTTTGCAAGCAAGAATTTGTCATTTTCGTTCTTTATTTTGTTTCAACAAAGTTGGCATGGCTAAAGTGTTATCTATACCATCAGGAGAGAATGCACGGCTGCGGACAGGTTTTCTGGGCGATAGTTATACTGTAGCATTTATCAACACTGCACTCAACAAGTGGATAGAGCTATTTTCTTTCAAATATTTGTTTAGTCTATATATGAGAGTCAAAGAAACTAAAGTAATTCATTGGCTTTGGGCTCGCATATTATTGTCCTTATCCGGAAATTTACCACAAGCAAAAACATTATTCATAATATCCAGCTCAAGACTCGCAGCCAGCCTCGCACACTGGACATTTAGTGGTATAGATAACGACAAATGGAAGCACGGGTTGCAGATAATAGAAAGTACAGATAATAGATAGCACTTGTGTTTCCTCGAGACAAACACGAATCGGACTTAGCAAAAAAAGAAGAAAAAAATCAAATTGAATAACATTTTACTTAAGTTATGCAGGGCCATGACTGGCATTCAGAGAGGCCAGTGGCTAATATCACAACCCCAGCTATACTTCTATTTATTCGAGGATCATGACTGGAAATGAGAAAACAGCTTTTTTGAGAAAAAATTGTATTCAAATTTTGGGGAAATCTTTGTGCCGAAGTCCATAGGATCATAATTCTGCTCGGACTTGCGGGAACTCAAATACCACATCTCCAGCATAACCGTCAAGGCTTATTTTTCTGACAATTTTTTCTTTTCCTGAACATTATGATAAACCTTTGGGTGAGTTTCTTCAAAATTTGAATTTTGGCAGTTAGAAACACTTGCTTTTTCCTATCTTGTCATGTTTTGAGGTTGGTACCCGCAAATGCAACACGATTCCTCATGAAAAAATTATGGATTGACTGGCAGAATGTCGAGATTGACCAAATTACCCCAAATTTCACATGAGACCCAGTCTGCCAGCTTCGAGAATACTTTAGAAGCTTCAAACCCTGAAGTGGCCCCTGGTAGTACCTTAGGTATCACCACAAAAACGCTAGAGAAAATCATGCCTCATTCATAAAGCCCAATGCATACGACAGGAACTCCAAAGCATACTTCTGCATCAAGCTACACCCAAAACATTGTCCGGCCTGTTTGCAACTTTTTGTTTTCGGTATATATACACACCTACTGCATCTATCAAGCGGCCGCCTAGTGTCTGTGGCGGGTGTCGGAATCGTCATCGGAGATGTCGAACGAGTCGACCCTGCGCAAGCCGACAGTCTCCTCGTTGTCGTACTCGGCACGTGACAACTGCATCGAGCGGCGCACCGACGAGAAGCCGCCCACGCCGTTATCCATCGGGCCCATATCCTTTCCTGTGTGCACGCCAAAGATCTCCTTATCGTAGCTCTCGGGCTGCTTGCGCGAGATGTTGAGCAAGTACACGCCGGAGAAGATGATGAGGAAGCCAAGCAAAAGCGAAATGATATTGATCGACGATGTGGTGTTGAAGCCCTGGAAGAGCACAAAAGACGCCGCAAGCGTGCACGTGGTGAACGTCACGTAATATAACGGGTTGACGATCGAGGTGTCGAACTGGTCCAAGGCCTTGTTGAAGTAGTTCATTTGCGTGACTATACACAAGCCCACAATCACAATGAACACATATGTCAGCGCGTGCAGGAACTGGTTATTGCCTGCAAACGTCAACTTCAAGGCAATGCCAAACGCCTTGATGGCCATGACCGAAATCAGCCCAACACTCAGACAGATCAGAATGTAGATCATCGGGTTCGTGTGCCCGTATTTCGGCACGATCTTATAGATGGTAAAGAGCGAATATACCAACACAACAAACATATAGAATAAAAAGCCCGGCTGCGTGGCACGGGTCAAGATCTCGTCGACCGTCTCGATCTCCTTGTCGGGCGGCGCATGGAGCACGATGATCACCGAGCCCATGAGACAAATGGCGCAGCCCATCTTGCCCAAGGTGCCCAATTCTTCCTTCAAAAACACCGCTGCCAAGACGGCGCCGATAATCACCGAAAGCGCGCCCAACGGCGTGACCAAGATCGCGGGCGCGAACGTGTAGGCGGCAAAGTTTGCCACCTCGCCCACGGCCATGGTCAAGATGCCCGCCCACCAGATCGGGTTCTGCAAATACTGGTGGCCCGTGGCGTTGTCGGCGCCTGCACGCAGCGTGTCCATGAGGCCCTTTTTCGTGATGATAAACAGCGTGCCGATCGCCAACAGCGACAGCATCGCGAGCGCGAGCCCGATGTATTTGTCCGCGACCATGTGTGCGTGAGACTAGACGAAAGCGGGCTATTGAACGGGCTGGATGTGCCTTTTAGTATGTACTATTGTGATATTGATGGTCTGGTATAGGCTGTGTTGGATTCGTGTGCGCGCGCGTGGGCCGGCGCGCAGTGGAGCCCGCGCATGTTCAGGAATCAGAGTCTCAGAACTTCAAACTACGCTGGCACTGCATATAGTATAGGTGTCCGTATTGGGTGGTATATGATTCAGGGAAGTGATTTGGTGATTCGACTGGGAATGAAAATGGCGGCATAGTTTGTTGGATTCATGGGGGTAGCATGTGGTGATTTTTTATATAACTGGGGCACAAATTAGGATTCATCCATGAGATGTGGTGGGTTTCACTAGGACACACTGGATACAGGCTCGTGGTGAGGAGGCCGGACAAGAAAAGGACCGTGAAATCAAAAACAAATCAATTTTCGTTATTTCATTCTCATATTGCTTGATTCAGATGGTCATGTACTTGCTCTGTATCATTATCCGATCTTCCTTTCTTTTTTGGTTAATGATACATCATTATAGGCCGCAAAACAGCAGCCGGTTGTAGACGATTAATTTTTTTGCCTAGTTCCTTCAGGCGCCAGTAGACATACGCCAAAGTTTTTTGATTCTTGATTCTTCTTGAGATTTAATACTAGAATCGGTTTTTTTGTTTATTCCTTGATCTTCCATCCCTTAAGGTCGTTAATTTTCTCTTTATTACTCTGTACACACAATTGAGTCTGCATCAGAAGAAAAACGGTCATTCACACAAAGAAAAAACTGGTTTCTCTATAATTTCTTTGTTTGAGCTTAAAAAAAATCCTGCTTGTAGTAAGCTTTATCCAGATGGAATCATGACACACACACCTCAATAATCGCAAAAACTATACAATTATTGGAGAAAGCCTATCAAGATCTCAATCTTATCTATCAAAGTCAATTGAGATTCATGTACAGTCAAAATCCGTTTCGATGCAGAATCAAATTTGGTTCGATAATGTCCACATTAAAAATTGAAAGTCGTGGATTAAAGTCATCTCGCGAAAACACGCTATTAATACAACCGCCCCAGCGTCTTGAGACACGGGCACAAGAAACTGAAAGCTCTCCGATTCGTTACACCATCAACGCCCATCTATGACCGGCCAAAAAGTCTGCGGAACTTGCTCGGTTTCTTTGAGTGATCCATCCCTGTTTTATTTCTCCGGTGGTCCATATTGTTGTTATCCAATTTCTTATTGATTGCACCACAAACTGCCTTCAAAAGGTACTTGCCGTCAAACCCACGCCCGTCAACTTTATGTTCCAACCATGGCACGGTGTCGACAATGTCACGTGGAAGATCCGAGAGGTTATCGTCCAAATATTCAAGGTGCCTTTTCGCCTTCGCGTCGGCGCCAATCTGCACAAACTGGATTCCAAACGAATTTGCAAGCGCATTGTGTTTCTCCAAGTTTTTGACGATCCAACGCACGACCGTTTCCACGTCGTCGGTGAATTCACCGTCAGTTATGGCAATCACATTGACCGGTTTCGTACGAATTGGGTCAAAATCTTTGAAATACTCATAGGCGATTTGCTGAAGCTTACGCCCCATATTAGTCAGTCCCTGCGGCGGCGCGCTATCGAAAGCTTGTGCAATCTGCTCGGGCTGGCACCCCAAATAGCCCTGTGGACGATTTATGAAATACAAATCCTGGCCGTCCTCGTCCCATTCGGCACATAAATTGCTAAAGGACACCAACGCATCACGCGCGCTAGGCCACGGCACGATTCCCGAAACTTTTTCCCGCCATGCCATCAGGCTGCTATCATCAACGAGATACACCATATCGTAGCCTTTCAAGGCGCTTAACTGCGACTCTGGAATCAGGGTGGTGGTGATGGCACGCGGGATTGTTTGTGCCGGGCCAGCGGCTTGTTTCCCGTTCATGGGCGAATACGGTGGCGGCTGGTGGACAGACATTTTTTTTTCGTTATATGAACTTATTCTATTCTTTGGTTAAGTCACTATAGAAAGAAAACTGGTATGAATTGGAAGATGCAATTTGCTTGGCTACGGCTAGATTGTCGTGATCTCCGCAAATGTGGTCCTGCAGAAAGTGACTGCGCACTGCCCAAAATCTGAGAGCGCAAGAGACGTCATGCAGTTTCGATGTATGCAACCGTCATCACTCGTCTGTGCTTGCATGTTTTCCGCCATGATAGAATACAGGACTGGCTAAGCTATACATGGTACTCTTTGTACTCTTTGAGCGAGACTTTGTGATAAGGTTTATGCTGCAAGGATTATTCGGCGTACACTTTTGTACCCATCGTACACTCGTAGACCGCGTCCAGCCGATTGGGCTTAGCTGTCAGGGCGCGGCGTTAGAACCCTGTAATGCTGCTAATGCTGATATAGGTGCGCTTGTTTCCAGTTTCGAACCGGCGTTGCGCATTCTGGTGCATAGAACGAGACTTTACGAATCATGGGGATCTGATCTTGCAAACTCATGAAAAGGAATGCCGTTACGTATTGTCGTAAAACGTGGGGCAAACACGCCAAACGTAAACATGATACGTGTCTTCACGTAATACGAGAAGTTTGAATTCAACTACATGCCGTCTAACTTACGCGAAATGCGAATCGTTGAAATGAAATTTCTTTGCGACTTCTTGCATTCTAGATCGATGCAAATGTATTTCAAAACTTTTGTGCGCAAAACTAGTTCGGGCTACTGTCTTACCCATGTGACAGGGTTGTCTTGCTCGACGGTGGTTCCAAATTGCGGGTTGACGGTACAAGCCAATTTGGTGTCACAAAAAGCAAACTGGTCTTTCAGGGAATTGCAAAAGTGAAAATCGCGGGATTGCGTTCACTCTCGATTTGCTGCCACAAAAGCCTGTTGGGTTTCTATGAAATTTGGCGAGACACTTCGCGAGATTGGTTGTTTAACAGTGCCACACATTCCGGCGTTGATGACGAAATCTTATAAATTATGTGGTTCCAACCTCGTGTACTGAAGAACTTATTACTATTCTGGATTATCGTATGGCAAATACGCAAATGGTAAGACATAGTTCGTGTCTTCCGGTATCACGAGAAGGTGGAGTTAGTGGATACATGCTTCCTCTGATGCACGCGGAAGAGAATCTCCAATTTACGCAAAATGGAGTGAGTTAGAGTCTCGAGGGGACCTGATAAGTGCCGTATTTCTTAACAGTTTGACAAAGCTTTGAGCCACAAATTCTCCCCAAACTTGTGCAATTCGACCATTGATTGAAAGTTCAAATATAATGAATGCAAGGCTAGTCCGGGCTGCAGATCTACGCATGTGACACGGTTGTTTCTTTCAGCAGCAAAGCATGAGAACTTTTTTGAGGGTCATGTGCGAAGGTGCATATCTAATGCTTATCTGGGAAGGCCATTCTGGCTTCACGGCTGATGGGCTACATAAGTCTGTCATTGGCGGTAAAAGTGGCCTGGATACCTCATGTGCCGCAAGGCCCTGCGCTCGGGCGAAGGTTCCACTAAGCATCGTTACCTAAACGCATCATTAACACGTTTTTTTATCGCTGCTTGATACATCTGAATGTGGACTGGGAGCCAGAATTGGGAAATCATATCAAGGTGTTACGACTGTTCACGAATTAGTTTAATCTTTTACGATATACAGGGGAAGAGAACTTGAGAAACGTATTCCAAATCACGCTACTTTTAACGCCGTAACCTCGTAATTTACAACAGGGTACACTAAAAAAACACGCGAGGGCGCAACACTGTTTAGAGCCAGTTTTCAAAAAATGAGTTTTTGTCCAATATTTTTGGAGCCTTCTTTAACTTTCACAATTCTTAGCTTTACAATCCATAGGCTTGCAACCAAAAACAAGGCAACATGGGCCAAGGACCGGCGTTGGGTAATAAGTATGCCCAATGTGGTAATCTCGCGCGCGCAATTCCGCGTTCTGTCAACCGCGGAATAATCCGCTTTGAGTTTGAACTTCACTTGCGCATGTCAAGCCCCCAGCGACAGTGTTGTGCGTAATTTCCTCTTGCTCGACGTCGACGTATTACCGTAACAAAACGTTTACTACGTATTACGCAGATCGTTACGATTACTCAAGGCCCGCGTAGTCGATTGCGTATCGTTTTGCGTAATGCGTAAGGTTTGCGTAATGTTCTTTCCATGCTTTGTTTGAAGCTTAAAAGCTATTCAGACAACCATCTTTGAAGGAGAAAAAGCAGGATTCCCTGCCCTAATACTATTTCTCTGGTGACCGGGAATGAAATTTACGTGGCAATAAAGACGTCTCAGAATTTGCAACATCGGCTCTTTCTGAAACGTCTCAAACACATCTTTGGCCAAATCTTGAGAGCGACTCAAAGTCTCTTTGAAATACTGTATCTGACGAATGATCGGTTTCCGTACAGCTGTTAATCGTGTAGCTTGCTCGAACATGTACATGGATCGCTCTTTTTTCCAAAAGTTGGTATGGTCTCACAGTCTACATGTTTTTTAGAAGCCATTGGGATCTTTGCGAGAACAATCAGAACTCGTTTTTCAGTTCATAATTAGGCGCTTACTTCAAACAATTTACAACCTCTTTATTAGTGAGGCGGATCAGACCAGGAGTTCACATACCCAATTATGAGTCGAATCGCAAAGGATGACTTGGCCTTGAAAGCAATGCCAGCGCCTTCGTAGTCGATCTTCTCTCAAATATTAAGAAAAAAGAAACAAATTGCTCCCATTGACGATAAAAGTTTCAGCACTTTTGAATGCTCGTCGGAAACTTCCTGATGATGCGATATTGGTTGATGAGGCTTCAAACGGGATGGAAGTCCTGAATTCCTGAACAGCAATGGAGGCACCATTTGGCACTCGCGCTCATCAAAAAAATGGGGGCATTGAGACCGAGCGCGACCCAAAAAGCGATGTTTCCGCAGCCCCTTGAGCTTGATGTGAATAAAATTTTGTTTGGAGATTCTTGTATAAGGAATCAACATGTTAGGTTGCTTTAAAAGTCTGTATCCCATATCAAACCGCCTTAAACCCTCGATACGCAATTTTTCACGTAATACGTTGATACGCAAAACATTACGCGTGTCCTCGGAGTTTCATTACGCATTACGTAGACGGTTACGCCTACCAATTTCAACTTTACGTCGACAAAAATGCATTACGTGCGTAAATACGGCGAAACGCACATCACTGCCCAGCGAGATTCCGATATAAATGCTAAAGAGACAAATGAAATAAAAAAAAAGATTGCAGCACCATAATTTCGCATATGGTCTCCCACTACACTACTCAGTATGGCTCTATGAGGCTTAACTAACGTTGATCGGACGGGAAACAGTGCTGTTCTCATGATGTGGCCGCAACCGAAAGCACAACTCTTCAATAACTGCTCGATGGCACAAGGTGTGTACTCTTAGGAAACAATTTCACTATCTACCAGATTCCATTCTTGACACCGTGAATACAATTCTTTTGGTTTCAATATGACTATGTTCTTTCTTGTAACTCAAGGGCTTATAAACTTAATGAACATATTTAACTATGACCTGACCTGCGCACAGTCCTACGTTCCGGATAGTGCCACATCCGCAATGCAATGTGTGGCAGGCGTCTGTTTACTGCTAGAGTCAATTAAATCTTACTCAAGGTGATGCTTGCGCAGTATGCGTTATTCGGCAAGCTTCATTCTCAGTGATGCTAACACAAAGAGTGCTTCGATAAATGTCATTTAAAAATGTCCTTTTTTTTCCATAATTTAGCTCTACAGTTGTGGAATGACCGCGCGCTATTACACTATGTATCAGATTCTGATGCCGGTCTGACGACTCGAGCTTTATACGTCAAACACGCACCGCGCTCACTAATTATTATGAAACAAAGATGATATTATGGCAATGGTCGAACCAACAGGCGTCAAATCCACAGATCATTGTGTAGAGGTCATAACTTTCACATATTTATTAGCTACTTTCTTCCTCTAATTGATTTATTCATCCACGATTTGTTTCATCAACTTGGCTTGCACTTTATTCATTTGCACTGTGTCTTTCATACTGCAGTGTGGTCTCCGGGTGCGGCTCGCGCCCCCTCGCTCGCGTGGTGGCTTGCATTATGATCACGTTATCTCTCCCCGCTCCTGAATCCTGGATCCTTGCCACCGCTAGCGACTCCCTTTTCCTGTTTCACAATCTCCATTTCTAAAATCACCAAGATTTGATCTAACAAAGCCATTAAATATTCAATTGAGGACCTATTCATACACCAATCTGCTCTTTTTTTGAGATTATTGCGATTTTCTAGTTGGACTTTACCTGCCCTGGATATACCGTGTCGTGACACCCTTATCGCGACCGACCCTTGAGCAGCGCTTATCAGCAGCTGTCATTTTTGACTCTCAAAGAAATTACAAACACAAGAAATTCATCAGACCCGTACATTCGAATATATTAATCAAATCATGAACCGAGATTCGACGCGGTCTCCTGAATCCTCGGCGGCTCTTCGCAGGCTTCTCTCGTCGCATCACTCGATTTACAACACTCTCACAGACCCGCTTCTTGAATGCGCACTGCCACCGCGTCAGCCGCACCCCGCTCGAGAAGATGAATCACATGCCTTATCCACGCATGACGCTTCGAACGACCGTAAACTGGAACAAGGATCGAATAGTCCGGCGATAGAAGACTCTTTGTCGGCATTTTCTTCATGGCAGTCAATCAACTTCTCGTCGTTTCAGGACGTGGCAAGACTGTTTCGCATCCTGTCCCCGTTCACCTGCAACAACTCACGCCCCGCAAGCGCGTCCATTTTATCCAATTCCACAGATGAGGATGCTCGCCCAGAGTCACTTGTGCTTGTCCCTTCGGCAAGAAGCGAAACGTCGCCACAGGTATTGCTCTTTGAAACTGACGAGGAAGATGAGGACGAGGACGCCCTGGCTGTAATTGGCGTCGCGGCCGACGGCGGCAGACCCACTATAGCCTCAAGCAATTCCCAAAGACTTTGCTCAGTGCGGACTGATCTGCTGCAAACATTTATAATGCCACGGATGCATCTTTCCGATGAGCTAAGTCCGATACAGCTTACAATAGTGAGCTCCACAGAGAAGTGCCTTTCAGATGAGATCAACAATATGATGGACTTTATTCAAAGCCTGAGCGCCTCGTTTTCTAGTATTAGCATTTCTAGAATCGCCCTCGAAAGACGCCCATTGGCCGAGGAGGTCACTTTAGCTAAAGACTCTGACGTTCTTCTTGCGATCAATGACGGGTGCAAGTGGGTAGCCATTCTTGTTGCGTTATTGGCTGAAACCAGGGGTGATGACAGATTGCCATCCTTCACCGTGGTAAACTTGTTGACGTCAAATTACTTTGAGAATCTCTTCGAGATAATTCGTCACCTACGTCCCGATCAAAGCATGAAAGCTACCTCATTAAGAAGCAGTGTCTTTCTAAAAAAGCTCAAAATCTTGATAGAGAAAGAGTCAGCCAAAAAAACGAGTGCTTCTTTTTCAAATGCAGTCAGATCGAATTCTGAAGAAATTAGAACCTGTCTGGAAATTGGCACATCAATGGAGAAGACCGTGAGTGGATCCATTGTGAAGCCTGATTACAAAAACATAGAGAGGGTCATTCGCAATGAGATAGTGTATTCGCCGGAGTATAATGCCGTTGATCCGTTGCAATTATCTAACAGCTTGCGCCACATGCGTGTTTTGGTTGACTCAATGAAAGAGTTCTTTGTGAGTGGATCTACGGACGACTCGGTCGCAGGTCTTTCTTCTGTAAATCGGGAGACGCTATGGTTTTTGTGCAGTTTCTCAATCGGGATTGGTTTGGGCTTTACCTTGAATGCATTTCAGGTTTTCCATGCGTTCAAGCGTTCAATGTTTGTGGAATCGTCACCAATGCCTGAGATCATTGTTAAATCGTCCTCACGCGAGTTGTACCTTCGCAGCATTTCGGACGAATGTGCAAAGCTCGCGGACCACTTTATTGCACGCATCGACGGTATGCTGACAACAATGACGCATTTTCTTTCGCGTTTTGAACTGTGGGGCGGCATCACGATCGGCAAAGTCTGTCGTGAATGCAAAACCTTGAGCAGCACCGTTTTTGACTCCGCATCACGGGGGTTTCTCAAGGTGAAGTCACTTTTTTCTCTGTAAGCTAGAGTGGTTATCTCAACTTCAGAAGAACTTCCAGACGCACTCACCAATGCTGCGAGGCAGCACGGTACGTTCGATGTCAAAGTGCAAATTGAGATTGTATTTCATGGATAAATATTGATTTGTGCAGCGCTTGTATTTACAGGTTTTTCTAGCTGGTCATGAAGCTCACATTCTTGTAGAAGTCCAACATTGGGTTTTCGCCCTTTTTCGTCGTCGTTGCGTCGATGTCTGCCCACTGGTGAAGGAATTCGCGGTGCAGCTCGACCTTGGCCAACTTCCCGGTGCATTTAGTGTACAAATCTGACGCAAGGTCAAAGTCCGTGGGAAACATAATGTCAAAATAGCCCTGGTGACACATGTGCGTGGACACATCCACCATTTGGTCTTTGATGACTGTCTGTACCACAGGAGCATTATAGTAGCCAGGCATGGTGTTGGGCAAGCTGTGGAAGTCGGAGCTGATCAAGGAGTGGTGCGGAAACCTATACTTAAGGATTTGAAAGAATTGCAAGAGACGAGTGGGCACAAACTCGCCAGGCGTCAAATTGTCTTTTAGCGGGAAAACCCGATTTGTCCAGGCCAACTTGCGTGTCGAATGAAGGAGCGGGTGAATCTTGTCCTTAGCTGTGAGAAAAGGTATCATGCTCTGCAACTTTTTGAGGTTACCGTGGAAAGATTCTACCTGAGGCAAAATGGGAAAGTCCCCATTCTCGCGCAACTGCAAAAACGCGTCCGTGTACTGGCTCAATTGCGGCGTGTAGAACTGGTAGAAATCTCCCTCGGCATCCACGAGAACGTGGCCCTCATAAGGTTCACCGGTGTGCGCGTCGTATCTCACAATGTCGTGCGCAAAGTTATCGAAGACCTCCAAAGCGATGAAGAAACAAGGCTGGTCGACGGTTGTGTCCCATTTGAAGATGGACTTATTGATGATCTCGAGCTTGCGCGAGTCCAAGCCACGCAGAATTAACTTCTGATTAAGCGCCAGAGAAAACTGTCTCGCCGCCAATTGCAGCGAGATCTCAATGATCTTGTATTGTGTGCGTGCGTAGATATCGGGCTCGGTTTTTTGGATGTAGCTCAACACGTTGCACATCAACGTGCCGTTGCCGCCTCCCATCTCGTAAATGATCAAGTCCTCGTATGGATAGCACCCATTGAGCTTGTAATTTACAATGATGTACCGAGCCAACGCTTCGCCATAGTATGGTGAGAAAAGCTCTGTGGGAGTGTGCCATAACTGAACGGATTTCTTCAGCTGGGGCAAATCGCCCGTGGCCACAACATCCTGCGTGCGCACGATCTTCGCATACTTGGCCATTTTCGAGTCTTGAGGACTCGGGGCGAGCGTGGGCTCTTTTTCAATAACAGAGAGCTGTGTGGTTTCGGGCCTGGCATCAGAAAAGTTGATATTCTCCGCCCGATCGTACCTGGTGTAAGCCGTTTTCCATTCTTCCATGAACTGGTCCACGTCCTCGATGTAATTGTAGTCGAACGGCTTTTCTGTGTGGAAGATCTCGACCTCTTTCGAAAAGTATCCATAATGAGGATTATATAGCGAGTCCTCTATGAAGTCCAGCACGAGCATTTTGGTCTTTCTTGGTCGATGCTTCATCCGCGCCAACCGCGCCAGGTTTGTTGAAGGGTACTTATCGAAAACCTCCTGCGGCGTCTGCTTGTCAAACGGGTAATTCGTGGCGCCCCGAAACATTTTGTCTATCACATTCAACGACGGGGCCGGTTCCTGATACGGGTGTGCTGAGGCAGATGTATCTTTTCCTTCAGGCCTCGTGACGGGCCTTGAATTTGGGCCTGGTCGCCTTGGCTGCCGTTGTAAATCGTTGTTTACTTTGAAGGCAAAAGTCTCGGGCGTGATCGAGTACTCATGGTGCCTCGTATCCTTCTCCTCCTTCAACGGGCCCTTTGCAAGTCTCTGGAAGAGGTGCCGTCTGAACGTCAATGCCCTGGCTTGCCGAAACATGCTTTTCTTTGATTTCAACTGAATAAATAAATACCCCCAGGATTTTGGTTATTTTTCCTGTCTTGTTGGGGTTTGACTGATGGATTAACTATGGGCCTTTGAGATGATGCGTGGGCCTGTGCGTGAGACTGAGAGCACTGGCACAATATGTATTACGCGATGCAAATAGTGAGCCAGAAGCGGAAACACTAATTGATGGAATTCGATTTTATTTTTTTTTCTTTTTATTCATGTTTCTCAAAACAATGGCTTTTATTAATTGTTCAAATACTTGCCACTATTACCCGTCATTCTGTCAATTACATCCACTCTACCCTTTATTACTTGGTGAAAGAGAGTGTATTGAGACCTCAGTAGCTAAGCTCGGTGCAGTCTAGAATATGACGAATACAAGATCAGCTAGTGGCACCTCTGGCGACGAGTATCCTATCGATAAGAAGAAACGTAAGACCAATACTAGCCTAACAGACGTGTCTGATCGTTCTGGTACCGGAACCAATGAGGATGTCTCTAATTGGCAATGACCTTTGTGGAGATAAGAGAATCAGGTCAACAGCGATTTCAGGTTTCATGCAAAAATGCTCGAATTGAGTATCAAAATCGCTTTTTAAACAAGCAGTGCCGCGTAAGCAAGTGCATCTTGAGCATCTCAAGCATCAAGAATCTCAATGAATATGTTTGGCAATATCGGTTTCTCAGCCTTGCGTATACCCCGAACCTTGACAAAACGAAAAGTGAATGTATGGGCCCCGAGATGATAAGCATGACGATCTCAGCTCGAAACTGAGGAAATTCTGTAGGTATACGAACTCTATAGTAGATCTTTCCATACACGTTCATGCATGTTGATGTAGATGGTAGGACAGCACGAAGACGGAAACATAATCTTTCAAAAGAGACACAGGAAAAGCAGCAATGCGGTAAATCAAAGCAAAACACTCTCATTGTGTGAAAACCGTGTTTTTCTCGCCATCGAATTCGTCGATTGTTTCAATTATGGTCTTAATGTTGTCGATGGAGTTGCTCACAGCCACCCGAATAACGCGGTCGCTCACGCCAGCAAAACGGGCCACCAAGGCGTCATCACTTGCGGTAAAATTCACGGAAATTTCGTCTTTCTTCAATACGGGATCCACGGCGATGGCATTGCGGGCGATCTGCGCCTGTCGGGCGTTTTCAAATGGGATCCTGAGCGTAATAATATGGTCTAGACTGGCCATGGCTAAGATTGGCTGGATTTGAGTGAGAAATGGTATGAACAGAAAAATTGTTTTTTAGAAGAAAAACAGAAAAAAATGCTTGTTTTTGCGAAAATGAACTTTAATAGACCTTCGTTTGGCAAATCTAATGACCTATATTGTCTTCTCTTGCAAATGATAATATTTGATATTTAAGTAGTCTCGGGGAAGCGTGTCTCTGGCGACGAACAGCGGATCCATCTGATGGTCTGTGTGCAGTCAAACTGGCATGAGTTCACTCAATCTGGTGACGGATACCCCCAAATTTGGACGAGGTGAAAAGCTATCGACGATAAGATTCATATTTGTAACGCTTTATCGGCGTTTTCCGTGAATTTTTTTTCTTTTTTTTCGACTCTGAGCCGAATGTACAAGTTTGGCCATACGCTTGATTACACACGCATATTACTTGACACATGAATAAAACACCAAGGCCAATTTGTGCTCTACGAAATTTTGATTTCAATAATTATTATCTATTCATCAATTCTGCGTATGGATTTGCTTTGGAGAGCCTATATTCTTCGTAACTCGTGGTTTCCCTGGAATCTTCTGAGCATGCTAGCTTCTATGGAGGAGGGTCGTGGTGCGGCAGAGCCTTGTTTCTTCGTGTAATGACGCCTTTCGTGGTAAAGACTTTCGAAGCTTCTCGATTCAGCCTCATTATCTTTATGGTGGAACATTGTAAAATCTCTTTTGTAAGACTTACAATTTTTCGTTTGTGTTCAGGTGCTCTGCGCTAAGTTTTCCTCCAGGTAATGCTAGGACGTGCGCTTGTGCGCTTGTGCGCTTGTGTATGTGTATCTGGATGTGTGATCCATGGAGTGCTCGGTTATGGAAGGGCTAGAATGGCTGCGTGCAAGGAGTCTCGTTTCTCAAAATACCTCCCCTAATATCGTCGTCGGCCGCGTGCGTATGGCAACTTGAGATCGGGATCTCCGTCACTTCGTCGCTCAAAGTTTCGGTCATCTTGCATTCCGACAGTAGAAAGTATGTCAAAATGATGGACTCTCGAGGATAGATCTGGCGCAAGCCATGAAGTACTTCGCAAAGCGCCATTCTCCTGCTGAGCCAAGGCGGCAGAGGTGCTTATGGGCCTCCATGAACGCAAATTGACAGGTTTTCGACGGCCGAAGCTTTGGTTCACGAATAGGGGCTGATCGTCTTCGAAGGAATGCAGCTGAGGCACACTTGACCAGGATCGCCTTTGGCTAGATGCCGACATATGCAGCTGAGATGGTAGCTCGGAGTTTCTGGAAGTTTTCTGGACATGCAAACCAGTTTCCGCGTGAGATTGCGTATCTGAAAGCAGGTGCTTAAACCCTGATTCTCTTCCAACGTATCCTTGCTGCTGACGGGTCGAGACTGCATTTACGCTAGGTGGAACTTCATTTGCGGGTGCAGCACTTACTTCAAGCTGTTCAATGGTATCAATAGGCTGGGTCAAGGATATATCCTCCACGAGCCCCTTCCTCAACTTCTTAGCCTTCGGCCGCTTTTTGGTCTCAACAATCGCATCGGAAGGCACTCGCCCAAAAGCTTCTGTCTCATCGTTTGGTATAAGCTTTTTGCGTGTTCGCTTTTTCGCAGTTCCATGGTCGGTATCCATTGTCACGGCTGGCTCGCTCATCGTCTTTAAGGCCAGCCGGCGATCGCGCATGTACGCCGTCATATTTCTTGTCCACTCCTCTTTCGTTGCGGAGTTTTGTAGACGAAGCCGGGCGACCCTGGTTGGGTAATCCTGGCCGCCATCAAGCATCAGAAGCACCGTGGCCCTGGGCTCGAATTTCGGGCTGCGGAATTTCTGCAAGCTGCCCGATTTGTCTTCAAGGAGCTTTCCAACGTCGCACGTCTGCATCAACTTCTGAATCGTATACGACTCGCCTGCAGGGATCAGTTCTGGGTGTGACGGGGTCACGCATTCCAAACCAACCTCCTTGCGTAGCACGAAATCCACGTCTACCTCCGAGAAAAACGCACACGATTGCGGGAGTTCCATGATCCCCATTTGCTCGCAAAACATCGCTCTAGTCCACAAATTGCTGATTTGTAGGAGCATCACGGCCAAGTGCTTCTGGTCCTCTTTCACCATGAACCGTAACTCGTCATGCACGGTAATCATCAAGCGTGCATCGATCTTATACTTCTCAATCAAATACTCCATCGACACAATCAACAAGTGCAAATAGTCAACACCGCTGCTCTGGATCGTCCAGTTGATCCGCGAGGTGAGGTAATTGTTCTTATTGAGGTTCTTCTGCGTCAAGGCATCGGTTATGGAAGCCCCTAGTACGGGCGTTTTTGGGTTCTCAAGGTATGCGATCGACTCGAGCGCGTTGAACATCACCGATTCGGTGCCTCCGTGATACACGCGCCTGCCAAAGACTTTTGAATGCGCAGTCTGGCCCTTTGTGCGCTCATATAACTCCTGTGCGATCTTGACCGCCTCGTCGTCGCCCACCAGCGCGTTACACTGCTTCAATAGTTGCGTGGCAAACTTGACTCCTGCACCGTAGATACGGCCGTAATTAAAGATTTTGGCGTCGCCGCGCAGAATCCCCATGATCTCGGCGGTTTTCAGATGCAAGTCGGTTTTCTCGTTCTTGTCGCCCTCGAGCGTCATCCACCCCAACGCAGTGCCGCCGTGGATCTTGAACAACGAGTCGCCAATAAGAGACGCGATCCAGAGCTCTTCGGAGTCCACGTCGGCGCCGACAAACACGTACCCCTTGGGTGCCTGGATCATCGCCTTAAGCTCCGACCCAATCCGGTTGGCCTTACTGTTAGACGCCGTGAGCCACGTGTTTTCAGTGGCACGACGCGTGACGGTGCCCATGGTGCATAGTTTCGGTAAGATCATGCCCATGTTCTCGTTCTCCTTTATCTCACGCTTGGTGTCGAAGAATTTGTTCGCCTTGCCGTTCTTGTCGGCGTACACAACAAACTGCTCCGTGATTCGGCTCCGGTTGCCCATCCAGTACGACGCCGTGGCGTTAAGACTCAAAATCTCGGCCGCATGCTCGTATTCCGAGGTTAGGATGCCGCTCTCGAAGTACCGGAGATAACTCTTGCTCATAATCAACGTGCATCTGTTTTTCGGTCCTGCAGGGTGCGGCACCTTGAAAAGCTCATAGTTGTTGCCGTCGTCACGGAGTTCAGGAAGCATTTTCTCCATATCCTCGTCACTCAACTTGGCCCGCGTGTAGTTTTTCGCGAGCATGGCGTCCACTATTGCGTCCTCGTTCGGCACCTTGAAGCACCATCCAGCCGAATCCGTCCAGATGAGCGGATACCCTTCCCATTTGAGGCGTAAAAGAAGCGGCGTAATACGCGTGCGCACGGTTAGATTGAGTTCCTTAATGGACTCGCCAGCATCGTTTTTCACCGTTTTGAACAAGTCGCGGTACCATTCCGGGTAACCGGTCATGTAGGCTTGTTTCGCCCACGGCGTGCCATCTTTTTTGACCCGCGGAAGCTTGAGATTCCAGTTCATTTGTTTGAGCCAGGGGTCGGATTCGAAATCTGGCGTCAAATTGGCGTCGTTTTGCTCTACATACCGTATAAGCTCACTGACTCGTTCCACCAAAATCTTAGAGACTTGCTCTCTATTTTCCTGGTAAACCCGCTCCGCGTTCTGGATATACGACTCCCATTTGGTGGTGGTCGGAAGAAAAAGCAGGCCCAACAGGCGGAGGGCGGCGAACGAGACCGGGTGCGGGTTTCTGCGGCAGAATTCGGGGAAGAGTGTTTGCGTGACCTTGTATGTGGCATAAACGTCCTGTGCGCAGTACGCCATGAGCGGCTGGAAGTTGTCGATGATATCGTTCAAATCTTGGCTCGAGAAATAGTCACGTGCCTGTTTGTCCATGGTGATACCGCAGTGGAATTCGGCAGCATTGGCAAGCGAGTTGGGCGACCCTTTGTTGAGCCATGGGTCATCTATAAGGCCCTGTGCGACTTCTTGTGCGGACTCATCCGCGTCTAACTCAGATTCCGATTCTAGAAATTCCGAATCTTCATCTTCGGCGGCTTCGGCGGCTTTCTTGTGCTTCTTGTGTTTATGGTATAACGGTCGTTGCTGCGAGCAGAAGCCACTGGTGGCGATATGGAAAGCCATGGCATCCATGAAAAACGCCTTGGACCGTTTGATGTTATACTCTTCCTTCACTCGCGCACGGTCGTAACTCACGTTGTAGCCCACAAGGAGTTTAGGTTTGGCGTGTGTTTCAAGCGGGATTAAGTGATTAAAGTCCTTCAGGCCATCCTTGAATCCCGTCATTATAGGCGACACCCAGCCGTACCATGCCTTCAGCGAGACGGCGGTGGCGATCACGGGATAATGCGATTTTTTGTATAACACCTCCACATCAAACACCAACTCGTCCTCTAGCGGGACTTCGACGTGTTCAGGGGCCGTGCCTGGCGCGTATCTGGTCCAGCCAGATTTAAACTGCCAATGTGCCGGTTTTTCGGGCAATTTCATATCCTCGGCGAAAAACTGTTTCGCCATGCTGAGATACGGCTCTGAACACCGCGAGCCGATTTTCGTAAAGTGTTCATCGAGCGTGTTCTTCCCCACCAAATCAGGAAAATTGGGGATATTTATGGGCTCACTGAGCTGGGTCTTTTTCCCCAAGAGATTGGTCTGCTTCAAGTGTGCTCTGGCTAGTTCTAGCAATGCCGTGTGCTTTGGATTCGCATATGCATCGGGCGAGCTTTTCGGAAACACTTTCCCGTGCAAGTCCTTCGAGAGGTATTGAATTCCGACCTGATTGATACGAGGCTCTTGAAGCCGTAGTGCCGATGATGAAAGGGTACGGAAATGCGTTCTTCCTGGCTGTAGAAATCGACTCCAGCCGTGGCGTATCATTTCAGAGCCCATTTTTCGAAAATGTCAATTTTCTTGTTAAGCTTTTAGTAGTTGAATGTATGATAACTATAGAATCATCCGCGGGAACAGATTTGACTATGGGCAGATATCAGGCCACAAGTAAATGAGTCAGAAATGGGCTTGTTTATATTGCTATCTGACAGATTGACCTTCTTGTCTCGGTTTTGCGCTTATGGCGTCTTTCAAAATCAGAATTGGCAATTGTTTAGCAAAGAGTATCAGGCACCGATGATTGGGCCTGAAGGGCGAAAAAAGTAAATATTTGGGGCAAACGGTGTGCACACAGTGTGACGTAGAGATGTGGGTGGGCGGTGAGACGATATGTCCGGATCGGGAAGACCAGAGGCTCGTAACGAAAAGATGAATTTATGACCTTTTTCTTGGGTTTTTTTTTGTTTTTTGTTTTTGTTTTTGGCTTCATACATTTCAAGAAATGCTGGAACAAAGAAGCCAGGGTTTTTTGCGTAGCTCTACATAAGGCTATATATTCTGTGGCTACCCTCGCCAGCTTTGCTGCCATGCACGTGACTGAAGTTGATTCTTTGGCGTGACGAGTACTTTAGTTGTTTGTTGCTTTTCAGAGAAGGAAGTGTTAGCTTCTTAGTATATAAGTTTTGAAATCGAGAAGAAAATGACTATCTGAAGGTAAAGAAGAAGTTTGAAGCGAAGTTTGTTTTATTTCCGGTCTACTCTTCCAGGCATGATTGCTCGTATATTTTCTCATTTTGCAACTGAGATCACGGAAGGCTTCCAAAATTAAAAATACAAGAATGAAAAATAAATTGCGTAATGATGACAATATATCTTGAGTTTGCGCTCATATAAAATCTGAGAAAGCGGGTGGAGCTAAAGTGGCTGATATGATCAATTCTCAATTTTGGAGGCTAGTTGTTGTTCAGTTAGCTATTTGCTAAAGACCTCATTCATTACCGAGGCAAACAGTTATACTTAAAGAGAGGCTTCTAATCATAAGCTTGGGGCGCTTAGTCAAATTATCAACCATTTTTAGTTTTACAATGTAGCAGCAAGATTGTAAGAGAAAACGGCTATTTTTTTTTTGGACAAAAATTGGGTATCTTAGTGGTTTTGTCAAATCATGTAATATGGTGAAGAATGCGGCCAAGCGCACACATACTTCGAGCAAATTGAGACCAGCATCTATCAAACGTAAATAACATGCCCAGGAGATTTAATCAACGCCATATCCAACAAAGTTTCAAACTCTGATTCGACCCCCTTTCTGTGTGTGTTATTGTCGAGACAAAATTCCCATTGTTTGTTTTGACGCAGTATCCCAACCGGCCGCATTCGGCATAAACGTAAACACAATATTCCAAAACGGGCGATTCCACACCTCAACTACCATTTGCATCAAGAAATTGCGAAATTCTGCCCAATTTTTTCCAATTTTTTTTCCCGCTCGGCATGTTGTCTCATGCTACTTGCCAAATCGGGCCGAATTGATAACACATCTGGCTTAATCTACTCTAACATGCGCACGCTTTCTAGAGCTGTAGGCTTTCACCATCCGTCTCATCGTCAGGCTGACAACAGCCCCGTGGAATACTTGCTGTGACACCGGGCCCAAACATTGCTGAAACAGGCCCACACATTCGGTACTTGCCGCAGAAAATTAGAAATAAAAACACCATTGTAGTTTCAAGCAAAACGAAAGCTGTAATTTAATACAGTCAAATAAAAAAATAAAACCTTGTATCCCCTGAATGTCTGCATCTCTAAGTTTGTCTATGCCAGGTTCAGGGCAGCCCATGCCAGGCGCAACCGGCGGCCCCATGGGCGCGCGCGGACAAACAAAAACAAGCATGGCCCCAAACAGCCCCCCAAAAAACCCGAATTTGCTTTTGCTGATACAAACACAAAACGGAAATAAAAAAACAAAAAGCAATGTCGGAATACAAAAGCTTCAAGAAGGCGGACTTGGCCAAGGTGGCGGCCAAGCTTGGCCTCAGCGTGCGCCTGAAGGACACGAAGCAATCGTTGCTCGAGAAAATCGAGCTTTTCGTGAAACAGGCGCCCGAAAAGGCCCAGGAATTGCTTGCCGCCGACCACGACATGGAGGTCGTGACCTTGGCTGACGAGAACGAGGCCACGGAGGAAGAAGAGGACGAATCCGGCGAAAATTCGGAAAACGACGAGTCCGCTGAAAACGACGAATCTGGCGAAGACGAAGACGAGTCTGCCGACAGCGACGACGAAGGTGACCGCGACTACAACGCGCCGCCACCAATCAACTTGAAGGAGTGGCTTGTGGATCCTGCAATTGCCGCTTACGAGGCCGCGCACGACCGCGTGTTGCAGGCGACAGACAAGCTAGGCGTGACCACCGCCGAATATAACGCCGAGTTGCGCGACTCCTTGCTGAAGACCGTCTCGCTCAACGTGTTGGAGGCCGCTGCCGAGGTGCTGCACTACCTCTACCACTTTGTGCCGCTTGTGCCGGTCAAGTACAACCTGTCCGTGCACCAGGTGTTCCGCGACAACATCCCCAGCTTGAACCATTGCACTTGGTCCGTGCCAGACGTGCGCGCCGCGCTCAACTTCACTGCCGCGAGCGTGCTTGTCAACTGGCTCGTGTACGCCGTTGCTGTACCGCTCGTGGTGTCCTATTATGTGAACTTCACCCGCCGCGTGGTGATGTTTGAGGACGACGCCATTGAGGAAGATCTCGATGGCGAAGACATTGTGTACAAGGAGATTGAAGACCAGGAAGAAGTGCTTATTAGGACGCGCCGCTTTGACCCGTTCATTTTTGCCTTAACCAAGGTGTTGGTGTTCTACTTCATCCAGAAACACGACTTGCCCCAGTTGGGCGAGCATGTGGGCATCTTGCACCTGCTCAAGAACCTCCTTTTCTTGCAGGTGGGAATCTATAACACGTTCCTCGCCAACTTGGGCAACTTCCCGCTTGCCATTGGCGTAGCCAACGTTGCGGTCGCCCTTTACTCTCAATTCGAGGAGCACTAAGGTACTCGCCGCGCAACGGGGGAACCATCACATGCCACTCGCATCCAGCTGTTCTGACGCCTACACCCCCCTAGACGCTAGTATCACTCCCCTCTCTTTGTTTGTTGTTCTATACCCGTAGCCCACGCAGCGCCCACGGCCCCGCCGGGCCTCCGCCCTATTCCTGAAATATGCTGTAATATATAATCTCGCAAGTCGCTGGCCCCATGTATCCGGTCGTTCATTTTATCAATCACTTATTTTATAGGCCACTTTGTTTCAATGCCAATGAGATCCAAGTCCTCAGAGAGTTCCTGCGCACTGGCGGCAGCAGGGCCAATAAACTGCTTCATGATCTTCGCCACGAGCGCGGTGTCGTTTGTGCTCTTTGCTACTTCCTCACCATACGTTGGCTTGGGCGCTGCCCTTCGGCCTGGACGCCGCTTCAACACAGGCCCACTATCAGATGCATTTGTGTCTGAGCCCAGCGTGACACGGTCGTAAAGCGAGCTCTGGAAGATCTGATGTCGGCCGCTTTTACCCTTGGACACAGAGTCTTTGGCAGGACCCACTTTAGACGGGGCCTCGCCGGTGACCATCCGGAACTCTTCGCGCGTGACGAGCGGCATGAAGTCATGCACATTCGCCGTGTGATAGTGGCCGGGATAGACTTTTCTGAAAAGGGACGCGTCCAACTCGTACGGATCTTCCCTTTCCACGCCATCGTCTTTCGCGATTGCGGCACGAAATACCTCTTTGATCTCGCTGGAGTAGTCTTGCTCAACAAAGCCATCGTATAGTTTCGAGATATCTCGGTTTCTGATGTTAATAACCTCGCCATCACTCGTGCCTATTTCCGCTGAATGGTCATTCAAAAGTTGATTCTGATACTCGAGAAAATTTTTCAACTTCTGAAGCTTGTTTATCATCACGAAGTTCATCATTTTGTACAGGCGGTTTGAGGTCTGGTAGAAGTTGAGCACTGTCTTGAGCCTTTCATAGTTCAGAGATAGTTTTAGGCTCAAAAGCTGCTCATCTGTTTCGACCTGCCTTTTATACGCGTACTGCCTAAGATCCTCGTCGTGTATTTCATCGTAGTCGTTCTTGAAATACACTTTCGACGACCTCAAGTTGTGCAACCTTTCTAATAATTGTCGCTTTCGCAGGGCAAAGATCTGGTCTCTATTCGCCTCGAAATGATTTTCTAGCACACCGACACTCTCCAATAGAGCCTCTCTCCTTACCTCTTTCTGATTTCCTTTCGCGTCCGCTACGTCCCTTGAGACCAAAACCGGAATGCTATCGGGCTCTTTCTCCTCGCTTTCCTGCGCCGTGGCCGTGAGTTCCAGTGGAACATATTCCGGTTCAGTGGGCAAGATTTCTCCGTGCTTTGTTTGCGGGTAGCTTACGTGTGTATACCTGTTTTTCATATCTGACTCCACCACGACGACATTTCGAGAAACCTCTGTGGCATGTGTGTCATGGTCACTAGAGACGTCGATGTTTTCATAGTAATCCATGAAATTGCGGTAAGACAGTTCCAGCGAGTCCAGTGAATCCGAAGAATCAGTATTCTCGTCATGCACCTCGGGATCAGACTCGGCCAATTGTGTAAGCCGTACCCTTTCCTGCAATTTCGTGGCGCCTAGTCCCAAGGACCCCGCCTCGGCATGTAAGTCGAAGATCGAGCCCGCAGCACTAGCGACCACCATGTCCACCCGTGGAAGCTGTTCCAGCGCGCTGAGCCACTTCTCAAACACCTCGTGTGGTGTTGGCGGTGCCTTTTCCGAGACCAAAGGGTACGGCATATAATTCGGCGGCGGGAACGGCAACGGCGCCATTACAGGATACACCGGACGGGAACCAGCGGTGAAATCATGCTCTTCAAAACCGTCCGGCATGTTTGTGAGCAGGTCGGGCCGAATAGTAGGAAATGGCGGGAAAACAAACGGCACCATGACCCCGGGCTGGCTAACGTCATCACCCAACATTAGCGGCGCCCTGGGCGGCGGGTAACATAGCACCGAGCGCTCGGACTGTGCTTGTGCACGCTTACCTAGTTTTGTGTCGTGATCGGCAAAGAAATCCGCCACTTTATACGGCGCTTTTAGTATCGGCACGGCTGCGTGCGGCATGCTATGAGCCAACGGCGGCATCTCACCCAAGGGCGGCACCGGCGGCAAATCGTGGAACCTCGGCGGCTCATACGTTTCTAGGAGTTCTGGATGGTCACGCCGTGGGCGCTTAAATATTCTCGCGATATCCTTTGGCGTGGGGAATTGGCGTGGCATGCGTCTTTTGTTAGACGGGGCAGGCACCATTATGCGTGATGAAGAAGGGGGTGTGAGGGCGGTAAAAAAGCGGGAGCAAACCCAGAATTATGGCGGCCAAATATGCTCAGCGGTGTTTGTGTCACGTCAAAGACTTTTTGAAAAGTGTATTTGTGGCTGATGCCGCCGCTTTGGACAATATATGTTCCTTGTTTGGTATGCTTGACGTGAGCTAATGGGTGCAAAATGATGTGAGAAAAAAAAGGTAGTGTATTTGGGGAAAACACTCGGCGAGGCAGGCGGTGCCGCGAACCGCACCACGAGAGCACACCACGTAAGAATGATGACCATTGACCATGATTCAAAAAGATACGTCTTTTCGCCGGCAATCTTGCTTGATACTGTGTTTTGCATGAGCATAGCACTGCGGATCATAAAAGCAAATGATCAGTTTATCAAAGAGATGTGCTTTACCCAAAAAGGCATTAATCCGGGCATCTTGCGTACCTGTGGACTGACTCCCGAATCTACCCTGCATGCTGGCGTCATAGATATGGAAATGACCCGCAACGAGGAGCGCGATCACATGTTTTTCACGATAGTTGAGGCCAATTCCCAATTCTTCTCATTCACTCATCGCTCTTTTTTTCACCTTCAGCAGCTTGAAATACTCGAAACTAGACTGAAATCCTTTTCACTTGTGAAACCTTGAAGTAAACAATTTAGAATAGAAAAATCGCTGGAATGTGTGAAATTCCGCCGAAGCTGTGCATGTGCCCCTATAGGCGGCGGAAACAAGCATGGGTTCGCGCGACCTGGATTCTCGAGACTCATCATGACTCTAATGCAATATAATCATAAGGGAAAGCATATGCACTGCCAAAAGCTTCAGAAAACGCCAAAAAGGCATCTGACACTTAAAAAGTCCAGAAACAACAAAAACAATCAAAATGGTCAATACCACGCTGGAAACTTCATCACCTTCTATACCTTTCCCCTTTCAGCCTCGGCCTTGCTCCGGCAAGCAAGCTCGCCCGCGGCCGCGCACTCCCCGTGCCGGAGAAGGAAGCCAGAGAATGCGCACAGTCTCCACCACCACCGGCCCGTCTGCGAGTCTCAAGTACAACAAGAGATTGTTTCCTTCCATCACCCACCGACCACTGGACAAGTCATCGCATCCCGCTTTTTGTGACAATTTCGGTGCATCTAGCCATTGCAAAATTCTTGCAAAACACTATAATACTAGCTGACGCGGTCTCTTTGCTTTTGCTGTGAAGATTTCCTCGATTCCATTAGACACGATCGCGATCAAAGGAACACAAACAACAACACGGCTTCGAGATCACCACCCGTGAGTGATTCTTATACTTGAAAGTCTCAACGCTCGGAAATCCGACTCAGGCAGAGAGAACTAGAGACAGCAGCTCCTGCTTTTTATCATTATCCCTTCACTTTAGAGAGGAGCCCCCAAGCCTTCGAAAGCGGGACTTTACCTTAAAAAGCCTAGACACAAACAATGCCGCCAAAGAAAGAAAAGCGACCCCTTTTCCAGCCCAAGGATATGGTGTTGGCGAAGATGACGGGGTTTCCTGCCTGGCCGTCGTTCGTGATGCCTGTGGACATGGTTCCGGAAGCAATCATGAGGGCGAAGAAAAAGACAACAAACACGTGCGTAATCTTCATTCCCGACGGAGACTTCTACTGGATGAACGAGAAATCGCTAGAGGCGCTTTCTCCCGAAAAATTGCAGGCGAAACTCGACAAAGTGCCCCAGGATAAGATCAGCAAGGCCAGGAAGAAGTCCACGCGAACGAGCAATGTTGTGGAAGCGTTGATAGCTGCGACTGACTTGCAGTTTGACACGTTCATGGAGGATTTAGAAAAGGCCAAGGCGTCTTTCAATGATGTCCTAGTGGACGAGGAAGGAAAGGAAGAGGAGGATGAGGGGGAGATTGATCAGGATATGGATGGTGAGGAAGTACCGGCAGAAATAATCAATGACGACGAGTCAACCGCGAAGGAAACGGCGCTGAATGCTGACGAAACAGCAGAAATTGACGAAGCCACTAATTCACACAAGACAAGCACAAGAGCAAGCGAACGCGCAAGGAGAAAGTCACCTCGTTCTGGCGAGTCAAATGATGCTTCACCAAGAAATGGGCCGGGAAAGAGTCATGCGACCGACGAGAGCGCGATGGAGGAGGTACTGGCGGATGAAGGCTCCAAAATTGAAGATACAGCTGAGTCTGCCAAGGAGCAGCCAAAAATCAAGCCCCCAACGCGAAAGCGAACGAGGAGAAGTCGTAGTGCTGAGTCCGAAGAGGAACAGACGGGAAACCCCAAGGAGGATAGCAGTGCTGGGTCAGTTGAGCCTCCGACAAAAAAGGCAGCAAGAGCCATTCGCGCCGGGTCTCCAAAGCCGAATAATGACACCGACAGACAGCACCAACTCTGGCTTTGCCGAATCAAACTTCAGCGTTCGTTGATACAGCGAAACCAGCCCGTGACTCCGAAGGACCCGAAAAGTTTCCCTCCACCAACAGTCGACGAGCTACTGATGGCTCGGATCATTTTGCAAAAGCTCGCCGATTTCCCGGTTACTGTTGAATTGTTGCGTGACACGAAAATCCACAAGGTGCTCAAATGCATTGTGCGTGACGTTGACTTGGAGTACCCCGATAGCTTCAGACTACACGAGAAGTGTAAAGAATTATTAGATAAATGGCATGACTTGATTGAGGACCTCAAGCATGGCAAAACAGTTAAACCGGAGTCGCCGTTAGGCAACTCTGCTCCAGACGACTCTGGGGTTCTGGCGATCGAAGTCAAGAACAGTCTCGAAAAAGAGCTCACAGGCAAGGTTGAGGTATGAAAAAATCGGAATACAATCCGAGGAAGGTTATCACGATCTTTTCCGCAAATACGAGAACACTTTCACTTATTTATATCAGGAACACTATCTCTCAAGTTCGTATTGTGAGATGAAAGATGGTCATGATAAACATTAAGCGCCAGGTCGGTTTTTGCAGCCTAAACGCACTGGCCCAGGACAATAACGCAGCCTTACACCGAACGACAACCAGTACACACAGGAATGTAAAGGCGCACGCTTTCCTCAATTGCAATATAAGACTAATTCTAGCCAATCACATTAAACCTTAAATATAGCCTAGTCCCTTGCTCAAGCCGCAGGGTTTGCAGCAGCCTGCACGCTCTTCAGCCTCTCACTGGGCGAGTAATGCGAATCGCCTCGCCGGTTACTGGCTGTATGCAGTCATTTTGTGCTTCGCACGCACTTAGCGACTGAGATCTCAACATCCTGTGCCGGGTAACACCCTTGAGGAATAAGAGCCGCAAGGCTGTTGCATTTAATACACCTCCACTAATTCGACCACTAATTGACTAGTTTCTAATGAAATTCAGATTCACGCTAAAGCATCAATTGCTTATTTGTAAAAAGTATTTTATTTCCTCGAAAAAGTCCAATTTGGTATAGATTTATTCCAAAACGTGTCTCGTGACCTGTCTACCCCGGTCTCGCTGCGCACCTCGACGAAGGAAAGCAAAAAAAAAAAATCCAACGACGCTGCGCGCGACGGACAATTTTTTTTCCTCTTCTTCTTTCTTCTTCCTTTTCTCCCCATATCAATTCATTAAAAATGGCTGACGAAGACGTATGTACGAGTTTACGAGCAAAGTGAAATCAAGAAATCATGAATCTGTCTGTTTTTCTCGTTTAAATGCTTGTCATGAGAGATTAGACGCCGAGAACGACGGGATTGAGGCCGCCGCAGGATGACTTTCCAGTGATCTTTACCAGCGGTTAAGTTTCACCCACAAGTCAGCGATGAGCAATCCGGTTTCGAGCTAGAAGGTCGAGTGTGATTGTTGAAACCGAAAGAAGACCAAGGCAGGAGTTTATCATCCATGGAATCCGATCCATGGACTGGACTCATTTTTCACATTGTCAAAGAAACGCGGACGGGCGGGCCATATTTGCACGGAACGACGGCAACGTTTGACCAGCGCATCAGTTCAGATTTCGCTTTTGTACCCTGACCCAAGATTCGTATACTAACAAACCCAGCACACCTTTGAGACCGCCGATGCCGGTGCCGCTTTGACCTTCCCAATGCAGTGTTCTGCTTTGAGAAAGAACGGCCACGTTGTCATCAAGTCGAGACCTTGTAAGATCGTCGACATGTCGACCTCTAAGACCGGTAAGCACGGACACGCCAAGGTCCACTTGGTCGCCATTGACATTTTCACCGGCAAGAAGTTGGAGGACTTGTCGCCATCCACCCACAACATGGAGGTTCCTAACGTCAGAAGAGCCGAGTACCAGTTGTTGGACATTGACGACGGCTTCTTGTCCTTGATGACCAACGACGGTGACACCAAGGATGACGTCAAGATCCCAGACGGTGAGTTGGGTGACAAGATCCAGTCCGAGTTCGACGACGGCAAGGACTTGCTCATCACCATCATCTCTGCCATGGGCGAGGAGGCGGCCATTTCTTTCAAGGAGGCTCCAAAGGCTTAAGTTCTCCTTGCTTGAGGGTTGGCCTGTGCATGCTGTGTGTACTGATTGACCAATATACGACTTAAGAGTATTTATAAATGGGCTTGTAGCGTGTTTTGTAGCAGATGCAGGGGTGAGAAGAGTATCAATGAGTTTGAAGTCACGACTTGTGATCAGTCGACGAGCTTGAAACGGAGGTGTTTGCAAAGCTCGTGGCAGGATTATCGTGACGAATCCTATTCTAGCATGTGACAGAGAAAAAAGACTGCCGTTAAATTCAAAATGAAGCATTTGCCTCGAAATGGGATGTGTTTTGGTGAAAGAGTTATATGCTTAAAATTTTGTATCGAATTCATTACTTTGCTGTATTTACTGACGTGATTTCGAGGTGCAATTATCCGATCGGATCTCAAGCCAGTGTGTGCCAGCAAAAAGTATACTACCCTTGTAAAAAAACAGCATCTTGAATTAGTGTATATATAAGGGGACTCCTTTTTTCTGATTCCGTATCAAATATCTGAGAAGGTGTATCTACACAAACATTGTGTTTTACAAGCAGTTCGTTTCTGCAAGTGCTGTTGGCTCATTTTGAGGCAATACAAAATCCATGCTATTCAGTGAAAACAGTCCCCCTGACTGACGAACAGCAGTTCAGATTTCAAGAAAAAAGTCCTGTTTTTGCGATACTGAGCTTTCTGAAATATCATGTTGATAGTTTTATCAAAAAACAAAGAAATAGCCACGTGTTTTTACGAGTCTAGCTAGGGGTGGGTAACGATCCAATTCTGTTAGGTTAAAAAGACCATGCGCCTGGCCCTAATCCGAGATTTTCACTAGCAAGAAAGTCAAACATATGCTGTAACTTTCTACGCAAGGCTGTAACTTCAGGGTCCCAGCTTTTTCCTGGTGAAAAAACCCACATTTTGGCCAAGTATCAGAAAATCTTGTTTCGTATTTTTGGTACGTGTTAGTCTTCTGCGGCACTCAACCGAGCCAGCCACAGTTTAGCCCGAGTATTCATTGAAGGTGGACTGATTAACCCACCCCCATGAATATCATCAACCAGACTAACAACTTGCCAACTCATGCGCTGAATAGTATTGAAATGTGTTTTTTTCATATCTTATTGAATTCTACAGAAATTAGTTAAACTTAAAAGAAGGAATCATCATGGATGTGTCAATAAGTGATTTCTCCGAGACGTGCGTCCTATCGTTCGTTCAGCGTAAACGACCGAGGCAATAATCATCAGTCCCTTACTGTGCTTCGTATAATCACGTAAAAGCAATTTTGTCTTTCCACTGTTCGTTTCTTATCTTTCTTTTGATTTGATTTTTACAAAAAAAAGTTACATTTCTTGCTTTCATTCATTATGAACCAGCCCTTACATCCCATTCCCCACATTTTCTCGTTACTGTCTCATCGGTGTGAGTCCTGAGTCCCGAGTCCTGACTAAGCGGTGCCGGTCTCGCTCGGCCGTGGCTGCTGCGCAGCGTTGCATCACGCAGATTCCTGCACACAAGCAGGTTCCCCGTATTGGGGAAATTACGCCATGGCCCGCTCGATACTGTATTCATCACGTATTTTTTTTTGCTTTGCTCGACTTACTGATTCAGTCTCCTGTTATCAATAAATAAATAAAAAAGCGCTTCATCCCCGCATTTGAAGCTTGAAGCTCAAATTACGGTATATTTATATACTCGCTAACCTGCGCAAACGGGGCTGCCTACCCATTCCATTTATCGCATATCAGCTCCGCAACTCTTTTTTTTTTTTTGATTTGCCCGGGCCCCTAATCCTGCCCACCAGGCCTGAGACACTTCCGAAATTGGACGCTAGAGCCTAGACGGGACATCTAAGAAGCCCATGAAACAGGTGGCAAAAAGACACTTTTTAAAAATTTTATTCATTTTCTAGGTTTGTTTTGACAATAAGACAGTGAAAATCACTAAAAACTCAGCAGGTTTTTACCAAATTTTGGGGTATTTCTTCCGCGTGCTTTTTGGTGCCCTTGATCCCACCTCCACACCTATTCAGTTGCGTCTTGCCACCACACATTTCCACGCTGCATCACCGAAAATAAATTTTGAGTGGCATTTATTTGGATTTAAAGACATTTACAGGTGATTTAACACCCAAAAATCTATTCAAACCTGCAAATTCCCACGGTTTCATCACCCATAAGCCATGTCGACTTCTCGGCCGCCCATCATGTCGTTCACTCCGACAGCAACCGCGCGGCCCAGCAGCAGCAACACGCCGGCGGGTAATTCAGTCAACGGAACGTCTTTTGTGGGGAACACCCCTTCGACGGTGCTTTTTTTCTTGGCCATGGCCGTTGGCGTGGCGATTGCGTTTTTGTTCATTTTCTTCACCGCGCGGTACTTCGTGAGAGCCAAGTACGGCCTCCATCTCTACTCGCCGTCGAGCCGTGGCATGATGTTTCTGCCCCGTGCCAATAGCGTGTTTAACCCTGTGGCGTATACCGACCGGGAGATCCAGGAACACTTGGAGTATTTGCGTTCTCATCATTTCCTAAGAGACGATTTCTTGGAGCGCCGACTCCATGCGTCCTCGGGTAGAAGGCGACGGCGCCGGCGCAGAGGGCGGTTTGCAAAAATGAAGAAACTCACTGCTGAGGAAGTAGAGAGCTTGTTTCCTCAACTACGCTATGCGGACTGGCTCAATACGGGCGAAGACGCCGTCTCAGAAACCTCGTCGATGTCGAACGAGGCTCAAAAGGATGATTTTGAGAACAACGGGCCGGCGGCTATTGGGTCCTTGAAACCCCGGTCGCAAACGCAACTAGCCGCTGACCCCGCGCATGATGTTGTTGAGGTGTCAGAACAGCCTGCGTGTCTGCTGCATAATAATGACTTGGATGTCTTATCGCTGACTGGCCTGCTGCGCGTAAAGGCCGAGCTCCACTTTGACTCAGGCTCGTGTTCGATCTGTCTCGAAATTTACGAGCTGGACGATATCGTGCGGGGGTTGATTTGCGGTCACGTTTTCCATGCCGAGTGCGTGGATCCATGGTTGATTCGTCGCAGAGCGTGCTGCCCCATTTGTAAACGAGACTATATCAAAGAAGAAGACAGTACTGGTGCCACCGCGAACACAAACAATATAGAGGAGGAAGTGGCCGATGAACTTGACGATATGCATCGCAATCTCGAAGGGTTCACTTCGCGCACTGGTGAGGCCATTACCGATGAAGATCCAAACGGGAATAATCCTGAAAACAACGCACAGGAGCCCGCACGGTCTACGAACAATGATAACAGCAACGATGACGAGATTACTGGCGCGCCCAATAATGGCGATCCTGTTTCTACGGGTGCTACAGATCCCGTTGTGGACCCACCAAGAGATACAGGGGCCACACCAAACGAGCAATCTGAGAATAATGACGACCGAGACGATAATCTTAATACGCTTCGCGATCTCAATTTCGACGTGATTCGCGCCGACCTGAATATCCAGGCGCTTCTTAATGAACTAGTGCCGCTTTCAGAAAGGGTCAGAGTGTTATTGGACGAGCATCCCGAGCTCAACATGGAGTCTCGCGCCAAGGAAACCTCAAACAGGCTTTATGGCAACATCTTCAAGATGATCTTTTGGAAGTTGATGGGCATTTCAAAGAAGGATTTGTACAACTGGGCCGTGATAAAGATTTACCAGGAGGAGCTGGCTCCACTGGGGACTACAACAGAAGACAACGAGACGTCACAGGGACATGATGCATCAGCAGAACAATCTGTAAGGAACGACTCAAACGATGTGAGAGTGCAGGACTCGGTAGCCGAAACGGTGGAGATGCAGGAGATCCGGCGGGCAGCGTCCAGCGCCACCATGGCGACATCAGTCTATCACAACGCCGAGACAGACTTGGCGGATGTGGCAAGGCGGCGCGAAGCGGTCGAGGACAGGGTGTGAGGAGTCATTTTCTCTGAGATTGTTGATTTGGCTGCGAAATTGAGCGACTGTTCAAAAACAGCGACTGGCGTAAAAAAGGCCACACCGGCGACCTATTCAATTTTACAGAAACAACCACGGCATTTCAGTTATGATCCTGACTCAATGATGCTAGCTTTGGACAATGTTTCTTTGCCTTTTCTGCGCCACGAGTTGTCTCTCAGAAAAATGGATAGAGGTCTGCCCAAAGGTGCCTTGCTGTCAACCCCATACTCGCACGGCAGCTCATACTTCCAAGACACTGGAATTTAGACTAAATGCACACGTAGTGTCAAGAAAAATTTCATTTCCTTTCCCAAGTTCTTTTTCCAAGTAATGCCGATTTCACAGGGTTCCTTCCTATCGCATTTCTGTACCTACTAAAGAATACGAGAGGCTGCTATGGCAAATCAACAATATTCACCAAATCCAAACATCAGCAAGAAAAAAACAAAAAAAACATGGAATTTCGGACTCAACTAAGAAAATAAATCTGAAAAGCAAAATAGTTAAACAATTTTGATCGTATTCAAGCGAAAAAAAAAAAAAAAAATCGTAATTATTATTCATGCAAATTAAGGCTACCACGGCCTTCCGCTTTGCGCGGCATCCCAGGCTCCAGGCTCCAGGCTCCAGCTGCGCGCGGGCAGAAGCGAGTACCGAAAAAAAAAACGAAGCGGATTGTGAAGAAAAAAAAAAAAAGACGATAGACGGAAAATTTTTCATTTGAGCCACACATAATTGCCACCAGTGAAACACCGACAATATGCGTATGTTGACATTTGCAGGATAACTGCGGTTTCCCCGAAGATCCTATTGTTACTGTGACCCTGGAAATGTACATGGGCAGCGAGAGCTTTACAGTATGGGAACAGGCCCATATACGACGGCATCTCCCCCTGCAAACTGTGGAAAAATGCAAGAAAAAGGCTTTTCAAACAGATCCACGTATTTCATGCGGCGTGAAATCATTGGGATTGCGTTTTTATGGGCAAAAAAGCTCGAAAATTGGCCGTTCGTGCACCTACTTCCACCCCGCTCACTATACTAACACAACAGCACCAAAGAAGAACACTAAAAAGATGGACTTGGGCGCCTTTTTGGCGGACGAGCAGTTCGGATCGTGGGCGGACGAGGACGTCGACATGTCGTCGATCGGTGTGCCCACAACGTCGAGCGCAGCGCCTGTTTCCACCTACCGTCCGGATTTCAACAACCAGGACTCTACCAGGCCCGACAGAGTCGAGTACCCCGTGCCGGACGCGCCGCCATACAAAGCCCGGGTGGCCAACTTGCCCTACGATGCCGATGAGGGCGCTTTGGCGCGTTTTTTCGAGGAGAAAATGCAGGCTGACGGCATTGTTGAGGACGTCAAATTGCCCATGGACCAGATGAGCGGTAAGCCAAAGGGGTTTGCCTTTGTCACGTTCACGGAACGCGCCGTGTTGGAGGAGGCCTTGCGCTTGACCATGGCCGAGTTTAACGGCAGACGCATCTTTGTTAACGTGGCTGCCCCTCAAAAGGCCGATGTTTTCGATATGGACTGGAGACTGGGCAGATCGGGTCCCTTGGGCCGCGGCGAGCCTCGCGAGAGACACGAGGAGGTGGAGTTGGACTGGGGTGCGGCACGTAACTCGTCGGGCCCCCGCCCGCCCAGAGAAAGGACCCACCGTGGTGACCGTGAATTTGGCGAGCGTAGATTCAACGCGGAGGAGCCTGATTTGGACTGGGGTGCTGCAAGACACGCGTCCGCGCCTGCACCTGCGCCCAGAGAGCCCAGAGAGAGACGTCCTAGAAGAGACGAGCCTGACTTGGACTGGGGCTCGGCCCGGTCGGGCGCTCCCTTGCCTCCTAAGGAGAGGGAGAGTTTCCGCAGGGAAAGAGAGGCGCCTAAGAGAGAGGAGAAGGAGTTTGATTGGTCCAGTGCGCGTGGTTCGGGTGTAGTTTCAGGCGTTGGCGCCGGTGCTGGTGCCGGTTCTGGTTCCGGCAACTTCAGAAGAAAGGAGAGAGAGGAGAAGGACTTTGACTGGAAACGCGGCCAAGCGTTGCCCCCAAAGCCAAAGGCCTCTGCGGCCAAGAAGGAGACCAAGAAGGATGTCAAGAAAAACGTCGACGGACCACAGAAATCCTTATACGACGTGTTGTCGCTAGAGGACGACGGGTCAGATGCCGAGTCCGCGCCACAGCAGCTGGAACAACCGGAAAAGCCTTCTTCCGGGGCCTCTGCTGAGACCGGGCTCGAGTCGCAAGTCGCCCAGGTTTCGGTCTCCGACGGCGACTGGAAGACCGTGGGAAAGTAGCTGCGCCCCGTGATTCCAGCGTGACACTGTAAAATATTGGCTGATGCACGTTCCGCCGTGCCTAATACGTATACTACAAGTAAGACTATAAGAAAATAGTTGCTAGAGCTTAGAGTTTGGTAAGACATCACTGTACATGTTGAAATTGGGGTGCCTAGTGTACCGTACCTGGACATCCTATGTCATAGTCTATGGCACAGACTCCTCTGTAGAGATTGTGAGAAACACTACAAGAAATAAAAGAGAAGACTTTGAGTATACAGTTACACTTGACTATACGGATCCCAGGTAAAAATATGATTGGGTCAGTTTTTTAAAGGACTGCTAGAACCAATGTCTCTCGCATCGGAATGGCACTCGCTTTAGTAGTAAATTGTGACCTGAATACAATTTCCGATTATTGCTCGAATAAAGTGTTTCTTATAAGCAGGCGGCGGCGCCATGCTAATTCACCTCTGGCTTGCGGTGGATGGTCATGCTTTTTTATTTCTTCGTGTTGAATGAATGACCAGAATTGGGGCTGCAAATGTCTCACGACGTACGCTAAAGAGCAAAGCATACACCAAAATGAAGAGGGAAGTGATCGTGACCGGCACGTGTTGTGTTTAGAAAAAAAAGTCTTGAGCACGGCGGTTTATTGATCAGTGAAATCTCAGCCAACTTTACGTGCTTGATCTATAGAGAGACCAGTTCATCAGGATCAAACCTTTGGTGCAATTATATCCCTGGTCATCCTTAGAAGGAGCCCAATTGTAGAACAATTTGATTTGATCAGCTTTTTAAAAACTTTACCATTTTAGCGTTTGTTAATTACAAGATTCTCATAAAATGGCCTTACTGTTTGCTGAACATCCTCTGAGCTTTTGACATGAGAAGGCACCAACCTCAACTTGACGACTGCACTAACAAATTTTTCGAGCCCCAACTCCATTGTGAGCAAGACAGAGTGCAATTTCGGTTCATTATCTCAAAAAGTGGTACTTTTCATGGCCTTTCCTTTAGAGAAGGATTCCACGCTAGGGTTACAGATGATTTCATCGCTTAGTTTTCGACCACATGTACTTTCTCAGTCACGCCCGCGGCCCTGTACTAAATGTTTGGTATGCTTCTAATACAGCGAGTGACTGCCATGGCGATAATAGTAAAAGCCCAGTAATATCTGGATCTTTCAAAGTCTCGATAAAATCAGGAAATTTTCAGAAAATTCGTGATTGCATCATGCTTGTTTTTCGAAATTACTTCCAAGCTCAAAAGCTGACAATTTCTCGCCATATTTCCATGGCCCCAGGCCGCGCGGTGACCACTTTTGCTCAATCCAAACACTGACATTTCCATTACCCAGCAGACATGTGCATGGCAATTCCTAGACAGTGCATACTGCAGCCAGAAGAGCCAATTCCTGATTCCACCAGGGTTCAAAGGCCTTTGGTGAAGCTAGATTCCAAACTGGAACTTCCGCCTCCTGTGACTCAATCTCCCAAAATCAAAGACCTGCGGCGATGGAGACAAGTAGTGCCGGTTTTGCTAGGATTTTTGATTATCGTTAGAATTTTTCTTTTAATCAAACTGATGTGATTTCAGGGGAAAACCCCAATCCTCGAGTTTCGGCTTGTTAAGACTTTCCCAAGGTTGCCTGGAATATTTTGATGAGACAACATGAGAACTGAGAGCCAACACTGCTAAGAAATTATAGGTGTGTTTTGGCCAAGAATGTTGCAAGCACTTTTGAAGTCTATGAATGACCTTTTTTTTTCTACCTTCGGCGCGTCTAATGATCGAGGTTTTGCTCTGTCGTCACGTCTGAGCAGTTCCTAATCGAGCTCACTTCTTCAAGAGTGTGTCCTCAAATGCGGCGAACAAACAGACCTTTTGCCGAGGATTATCAAAGAGTCAAAAAGTCGAGCTCGTTTACCTAAAAGATCATTTGTTGGGAAAAAAGCCTCATTGTCAGCCTAAACTCTTTAATGATATGGTTGCGGGCAAACATCGTAGCCCTCAGTTTCAAAAGCCTAAAAGCGAAGACCACCTAGAGTTGAACCCGCTGCAGTCACGCGTGTATTGATGATGCACATTTGTGCTTCACGTACCCAAACGACACATCGCCTTCAGGGCTTTTATTTCCTTAGATCCTACAGTCAACACTGACCATGATCCTACCTCATGGGACCTGCTACATTGCCTGAGCCAGCCAAAACAAGTCCACCATGTTGATCACAAATCATTCCTTTCTGTCATAGGTCCCAGCGATCGTGATTAAGTAAAGTTCTTGGGTTTTCGCTTTTGCATTCACGATTTATTTGATGAAGCAGTCATATATAGCTGATATGGGCTTGTCTCTCAAGGACAAGTTTGCAGCCGTTGCATGGCAAGGCAAAGCACGGAAAATTGCATACTTATCGCGCCTTGGGTCTAGACCTTCAAATAACGCGGCCATTCGCGCTCGAGACCCCCTGTGGCGCAAATGCAATGGAAGGTGCACTCACTTGCCAACGTGATTCGCGGCTCGCTACATACATTACCGAATGGATGACAGGGCTCGTGGTCACCTGATGAAGCTCTATATTTTGATTATTATTGGGCATACTCTGAAGGAAGTGACATGTCTGATTGTATGGCATGGTACGAGAATAAAACACAAAAAAAAAGGAAAAGTAAAAGTAAAACATAACTCCAATTTATGCGAAAGGTTCCTGATTCTCGAATTTAGTCTACTTGTCTGAGGAAATCGTGTCGTCTCTTACAAGACATATAGCGTTGCCAAACCAGTATGCATTAAGTAATTCGAGACGTCCTTAGAGAATTTGCATCATAATATGCTTATATCTTCAGTTTCACTTGGCTCTAAGATTTGTGTATCGCTGATTCAAATGGCACACACTCAAATAGTAAACTGGTCATTTTTGTCTCACCGGTCTACACGCAATCGATATCAGGCAGAGTATAAATATTCCGAATTAGGACCGAAGTGCCGCGTAAAAGTAAACGGCTAAAAAAAAATCAGCGCCGGCCGGAGAGATATTCGCGAGAAACAATAAACCGAGATTGGAAATGCCTCAATCACTCATAACTGCAACTTTCGCACCCCCTGTCGGCTAAACAGTCGATATTTAGTGATTAGGCCGAAAGTTGACACAAGTTTATCCAAGACAATGTATGTGTATAATAGATAATTCGTTTCAAATCTAGAATCACTATCAACTATTGGTCTATTTCTCGTTTTGGGGGGCCTAGATTCCTGACGCGAATCCTGCGCCTTGAAAGCACCGATCTGGACAAAGATAGCATCGCGCTAGTTTTTCATGGTGGCTCAGCCTTTCCACTAGCGCGATGGAGGTATCGTAGAATTTTGTGTGATAGGTATTAGCTTTCCTTACGAGATTTTGTATGTTGGTGAACAGCTTTTTCTGTCTCACAAATATGAAAAACTCGTGCTTTCGCTGATTCTCCGAAATCTGGCTCGTTCAATCTAAAGATAAGTGATGCAATAGCGCACAAGGATGACCAGGCCAAAAAAAAAAAAAAAAAAAAAAAAAACAGCACGACGCGCGCCCCGCCAAAAGAAATCACGGGCCGTGCCTGTGCCATTGTTACGTGACTTTATCCAGGACAGCCCACGCTGGCCAAATTTTCCCTCTACTCTTTTATCTTTGGCTGCATTTCCTCCGCTTTCGAAAAGTTGTCTGCCTTGCCTTTCACAAACGTTCTTTAAGTGTCAAAGACGTGTCACAATCAAAGATCACATATAAACAATCCAACCGTTCGTTCCGGAACTCTTCTCAAATCATCAAAGGAGAGCTCATTCTAAACGCTCATTGTTTGGCCTCCAAAACGTGCCCGATCTTTCACCCTCACCAGCCGGCACCACTGTTTTTCTGCTGCACTCAAAGCTTTTTAAATGAAAGACGTTTGAAGAAGAAAAATATAAACCAACACACAGCCACAAACGCAACTCTCGCTTTTGGTCCCGATTCTGACAATTTATTATAACACGCTGGAAACCAAGTTTGACACTTCGTTTTTACAGCCATCCATTCTCCTGTTCGGCTCTAGAAAAACGAATATAGACCACGTTCACTGGTTAATCTCGATTTGGCTTTTTTTGCCCGCGTGACCACTTTCAAGGAATTTCATCGTTTCCCTGAAACTTACACCGCGTTTTCGCGCTCAAGCAGGCACCTCTTTCGCTTTCCGAGCCAGCCGCTGATTTTCCGATTACGGCCTTGACCCTCTTTTTTGATACCCACCTTCGCTTTTCAATCGTTTTCGATTTATCAAGGCAAAGCTTTGCGAAGTTGTGTTTTACCGAGAAACACGTATTTTGCCTTGATCGAAGAGTGACGAACCCACAGCTATTTTTAGCAGTCTCCCACCTTTTTGACAAGATCGCCTGTTGAGTCTTTGATTCCCTCACGGTCACATAAGAATCCACAGAATGATGTATTTTATTGCAATATTGATGCTAGCTGCCAGATTTGTTTCTGCGGATGAAGGTTGTTTCTCCCTGGTGGACACTTCCGTCTCCAAAGGCACGCAGCAGTATGGAACACAAAGCAGCTGCTCGGAATCATGTGGTTCCAGCTACCCTTACGTTGCTATGAAGAATGGCGGGGACTGTTACTGCTTGAGTCAACTCCCGTCGAGTCTGCTTGCAACAAGCAGCTCACAGTGTTCAGTTGAGTGTAACGGCTACGGACAAAGCGTGTGCGGTGGAACTAATGCATACACAGTCTTCGAAAACACTGAATATCTGGGCGGCGCAGTATCATCTGCCGCGGCATCCTCACTGAGCAGTCTGGCAGCTTCTAGATCCTCCAGCTTATCTTCACGCTCCGCGTCTGCTTCGTCGGCAGCATCTTCCTCAAGCGCTGGCGGGTCGCTGATCACAGACGGCGCCACTCAGAGCGCAAGCTCGTCTCTTGTCACATCAGACCCTTCAAGCAGCTCCAGCTCAGTGCTGATGAGAACAGTCACCGCAACTTCAGGCTCCACATCGTCTCCAACCTCATCTTCTGGATCAAAACCGAACGTTTCAGATAAAAAGTCCAAGACAAATGTAGCCCCGATTGTGGGTGGTGTTGTCGGCGGCGTGGCTGCTCTAGCCATTGGTCTCGCCATTCTTTTCTTCATTCGCCGTCGAAACTCCAAAGATGATGATGATGAAGAAGATTTCTTCAAGAAAGGTTCCGCTGGTAGTGCTGGTAGTGGAGGCGTGGCACGCGCCAAGTCCAATAAGTTTAACTCCGTTTTTGACATGCCGATGGCAAATCCATTCGAGCATCCTTCGGACGTGGTTTCCGAAAAGAAGGCCAGCAGCGCTGCGGCCGGCGAGTTAACCGATCCAAGACTAAATCCAGTGATGATGGGTCGCCGAAGGCTTTCGGAGGGTTCGCTAGCAGACGAGGCAGATTACTCGCGAAAGATTCTCAGCGTCGCAAACCCTTAACTACACACAATACACTTTACGATTTTATGCAACAAATGAAAAGCTAAAACAGCGGCATGTTCCTTCTTATGAAGGCGTAGGCACACATCTCTATGGCCTTGGATTCACCAGTTCACTAGGCGAACCGGCATAAGGGACCATCAAGGTATGCTCGACCCGGCTAAACCTTGAAAGGGAGTATCTTGTTAGTCATAATCATGGGCAACGAGTGAAGATTGAGATGCGTTCCAGTCTGGTCGTGAGCACTCGAAAAAAACGCCATATCAAAAAAGAAAGTTGCGATGCCATTACTGAATACTCTCGTCCATATACGAAAAAACGGCTTCCAGGATCGTTGGATGTCTGGTCATATGAGAGGTTGAGAAGAGACCCCTCATGAGTATGGTCCTCATTCAACGCAGAAGTATATTTGCACTTATCAAGACGCTGAGCACAGCAATCAGATTTAAATGAGGATTTTAAGAAAACAACTAAGATAGCGTTTGATCAAGAACTGAAATAAATGATCAAATAAAAAAAAAGGAATCAAGGAATAATCGTATAGCAAGATCTGTTGTTAAATCACACATCTGTTTGATAGAATCTGGAGAGCGCACCATATCCTCTTGGAAAGAGGATGAGCATTAAAGGTTTCTAGATTTTTTCCAAGATTATGATATTTCTTGTTCGAACCCTTATTCTAATATCAGAACTAAGAAATCTTCCGTTTGGGCCGTCTTTACTAGAATAGCCCAGACTCAGCCAGATCTGGGATGTACGGGTGTCGCGTCCTGCGGTGCTCGCTCGACGGGCCCAGGCGCCGCCGGCTTGCCCCCATAGTTAAGTCCCCACACTAATCTAGAGTCCACAGAAACTTAGATCACAAATGACGAAAAGCGTGCCTTCATACGAAAAAGACCTTTACGATTCGCTCACAAAGACACACGCGGCCTTATCGGAATTGAAAAATGACCGCAACAAGTATATCAGCTCGGCGCAAGTGTACGCCATCTATGACCGCTTTTTGCAGGACGTGCACGAGTTATCGCTCACCAGAAAGGATGAGGAGTTGAAAGGCATGACGCTCAATTTGCCCAATCCGGTGGATGTGCTTATCGAGGACACGTGGCAGCTTCTTTCGCTTCTGTTCATGACATGTGGCTTGATCCAGTCGGCGCCGGCCACCTATCTGTCGCTTCTGACGGTATACAAGCTTTTGACGCACTTACGAGAGTGCCAAGTGTACTCTGACGACGACTTGAAACCGATCAAGACGCGGCTCGAGGAAATCGAGCGGATCATAGCGCGTTCCGACGAAGCCGACGCGGATTCAGACGCTAGTTTAGAGGGCTTGTCGGCCGGGGAAATGGATCATAAACAGATGGCGAGCCACAAGCGTGAGGAGACGCTTTTGTTGCGCAACAAGTTGGCAAAATGCTTGCAAGTATACCTGGAAATCGAGGCCACTTTCAAACAGATCCCGCGTGACTTGGAGTCGACTTATGGCGAGCTCATTCTGATCCGGAAGGCCCTTTTTGGTCTCGTCACGCGTGACCCACAATTAGGCGGAGACGTCAAGGGCGAGATTGCGCGGTTAACCGCTGCGTTGAAAACAGTCGAGTCCTCACGTGACCTGCTTGGCAAGTTCAATTCCAGCGTGGCCTCGGAGGCCCAGTTGAGTGCTACTCAGATGGTACTCGACGGGCTTCTTGACGACTGCAACAACCTTCTTTATGACTTGAACATCCAGCAAGATAACGACATTTCGTCGCGGTTTGAGCTCCTTTCAGTCGAGGACGCGTCGGGCCAGGAGATTCTCTCGACCCTTAAGCAGCTTTACGACGAGCTTCTCTCGATCAAACACACTTTAGATAATTTGCTCATCACTAGACGCTGGACGATGCGTGAAACAGACTTGTACACCTATCAGAAAGCACTCAAGGCGATCGACGAGCGGCGCGTGGCAATCAACAAGCAAATAGACGCATACGATGGCACGGCGTTAAAGCGCATGAAGCGCGCTCAATTGCTTGACTTATACCTCTTGAGGAGATGCTACTCGCTTATTTATAAACTTTTGGAAAGTTCGGAGCCGGTTTCCGAATCTTTGCAACCGATCCATAACCAATTGCTGACTGTACGTCGGTGTTTGTTGGAGATCAAACGGGTGGACGGCTTGAACAATCTCCGGGAGCTTTTCCCCTTCCAGTTCAAATTGGCATCGCTCGACAATCTAAGGCACGATGGGAAGTTTATCGTCAACAATCAGGTGCCTGAGGGCCAGGGTACGTTGAATGCCTTGCTTGCGGAATGTTTTGATATAGTATACGAGCTCAAAATTGAATTGGAGGAAAAGGAAGACACCGAGATGGACGGGTCAGGGAGTCGACTCAACGTTGGTGACATCACTGACGAAGAGGATAAGGAGTCTGATGATGAAGTTGAGCTCAAGCGGAACCGGTATGTGGGCTTCAATGAGGCAGACTATGATGTCTTGAGTGAGAGCGAATTCTCCTGCTCGAGCGCGAGCGACAGCGAGTTCGAAAGTAATGACTACTACTAGAATAGGATAGGCACATATTGATGTAGGTGTTCAATGTTATGATAAAGCGAGGTATCTTCGATCTCTGTAAGAGCGAACCTCCTAATGAAACGAGGATTCGACTTGTGTATTTCGTGTTCGTGAATTTTACATGGGATTTTCAAACTCTATATGATCTTGCGTGCGATAAAAAGCTGAGTGAAGTGAGATGATCCTCGCATGGAGGTCGCACAGTGAGTCTTCTGGCTAGAAGTTCCAGCTCTCTGAGATTTCAAACATTGGTTTGTGAATGTGTACGCCCCATTTCGTAGACTAAATCTTTTTTTGCTTTGCATGCGTATCATTCATTCTTGGTTTAGACCAATACGAGTCGTTTATTTAACAAATTGTCGGACTAAGCAAAATACGTGCTTGAGGAGCCTCATGTAGTCTGTAGTTTTGACCTAGCTCAGCCGCTTGTCCAAGGGATTTTGCTACACGTGCATTTGAAAGTAGTTCCGGAAACGCTTATCTGAGGCTGGCTGCAAAAAGCACTGGTCACCGCCAGAAAAGCGTGACCACCCTTTCCCCTCTCGCATATAAATAAATGCCAATTCCCCAGAATTCCCCAGCCCGTTTTTGCAGCCCGAAACGCGCGAACAAAGCATGCAAGAACACAAAGATAATTCACCGCTCAGTTACATGCTCGGAGTTGGCCTCGGCGAGCTCCGCCCGCGATTGCGGCACCCGGCACATACCCGCGCAAAAAAAGAAAAGTATATTGTCTGGTATTGCACACACAGTGGAGCTCTCAATTGAGCCTGCCGCCTCAGCTTTCTCAGTCTCGGGCCATAAAAAAAAGAAGGGCCTTGCCATAGTCCCACACACCTAACAACCCGCAAAACAGCCACACTAGACAAAATGGCCACCGATATGACCATGAAAAGAGCGCTGCATTCAGACGAAACACAGCCGTTTGGGCACGCCTCCCGGATGGCGATGAAGGCAATGAACCGCAAACGCCGCAACCAGGAGGACGATGTTTTGCCGCCGAGACAAGCACACAGCCATGTGGCTAGGAAACACGTTGCCGCTGGCCGGTTCAAGCGCACGAAGACGCCCAGCATCTCGGGTCAGAGCCTTCCTGTCAACAGACTTATTGAGGTTTTGGACCATTCATCTCTACTGGCGTTGCTCCAGACGGTGATGACCCACCATCCCGAAATCGTGCAGACCGTCAGCAAACTAGCCCCGAAACCATCGGTGAGCGACACCATCGAGCTCATCAAACAAAAGGCTCAGAGCGTAAAAGCAAATCTTCCTTACCGGTGCGATATAGAGAGCGACTACTCCTACATACGTGTGAAGCCTCACTTGACTGAGCTTTTAGGGTGCATTTCTGATTTTGTCCTTGATCTTCTCCCACCCATGGAGTCGTCGTTGCAGAATGCTTGCATAATTTTCGACATGATCACGACGGTTATTCACGAGCTCCCGAATTTCTCCAATAGGGAATTCCAGTACACGAAGACCATGGCATATGAGCAAATTGCCAACCTGTGGCTCACTGTTTTGAACCATCACAAATGCACAGAGGAGTCAGAGCCCACCAGTGATGAGAATGCAGCGGGCCCAAATATAGAGAAAAGCATCGAGTGGCTCAAGTCGATCGAGGAGATGCACTTGCTAGAGCAGGTCGAGAAACATAACGATGCCTCGGGCAACAAATACAGCGCTTTGGTTGAATTTGTGAAAGCTGAATTGGATTCTTTCGCCCAGATCAACAACAGTATGTCCAACAGCAACACAGGCTCGATCTTCCTGGACCTCATTACAGTGGATTACTCGGGCTTCTCAATTCCTGCCAGAACTTCCCACTAGACCGGCGCCATGGAATGCGGCCTTCGATTAGAGTCATGCTCATGACATTGCATGAGCCCCATTTTATTTTTTCTTTTTGCATAATAGAGATGCCTCGATGAGGCATCGAATACTAGATTACCGCGCCAGCTGCGGGTGAAACACTGCGCGTCAAGCAGGCGCTCAGTAGAAACACAAATACATGGCATACACAAAACAGTTTTCTGGAAATATCCTACGCGAGTAATCGGCTTTCTGGTACAAAGAGCGAAAACTTCATTTGTGTGACTGGGAGATCTGACATCGCCTTCAATACCCATCAGAATTTACAAACGTTTTGAAGATCATGCTTTCGGACTTAATTACTGCGCCCTTCTGCAAGGCCGGGCTCACGTGGCTTTCCATGGTAGCTGACGTGCCTGCGTTGTCGATTGATGAACTCTGCTCTCTTGGGGAAATCAGCAAGCTTCTCTGTCGCTTTTTGGCGGCGCCGCCACCCGTGGCATTCGATCACGAGATTTCCGCGGTGAAACGCGCGAGAAAGCTCTACGGTCACAACACGTACCAAGTGAGCGAGTTGTTGCAAAACCAGGCGAAGGCGCTTGGAGAGTTGATTTTGATGCACCTTTCTGAGGCACGAGCCCGCGGAGCCAATGCGATGGTGAATGCACGGCTAGCTCTGATTCACAGGCTGCTAAACTTCGAGCGACTCGCGATCTTCATGGACAAGGAACAAGTGTTGTTCGTGATGGAGCTTTTGATTCGGATCGGCACGCAAACGGCACAGGGCCGCGAATGGGCGCGGCAGAAGTTTGCGTGTTTGCCCAAACATCAACGCGATGCCGTTCACTTGTATCTTGAGGCGACGATTGAGCAGGTGAATGCCGAAGATACGCCGCTTGCGAGAATCGAGGAGATGCGGCGACACGTGAACGTGCAGTTGGCACAGCAGCTGATGGGTATGGAGGAAGAGTTGCGGCGGCATCGCGCGCGGATCGCCGAGATGCTAGAGGCGAACAAAAAGCTTCGGCGGATTAACAATAGAGCGCGCGGCGACGCGTTGCTGGAGCAGGTGGAGCTTTTGCAGTGGGACTTGCTGCTCATTGAGCACGTGGTTGCGAGCAACCTCTGGACGGGCACGAGGCCGTGACTGTCGTTTAGTTTACCTCAGAGCAGTATATAAGGTTCCGGGTGAAGCGATTCCCCACCCTTTGGCAGTTCCCTGTGTACAGCTCATGAGCCTTGAGATCTAGCTGCAATTAGCAACCATGTATTTCATTCAATTTATAACTTAGACGAATTTTTGCACTAGACGTTGCACTATGTAATGTTACGCAAAGAGTTGTTTACGTAGTCAGCATTAAACGGCTCCTTGGAGTTCCAGATCTTGCATTGTAGTTGCCACCTATATATACTTCTGCTTTCTATTGATGCTGGCAGTTACATATCATGCTTCCAGGCCGTTCAAAGCAACGTGAAGCAGAAAGATGAATGTTTTCATGGAGCCGAACAGAATACCAAAAAAAAAAGGACCAGTCCAAATGAACGATCGTCCATTTCTCAAGTCCAGGACATGAGTATAATCATGACACTCGAGAGATCCCATTCTGTGCTCCAATAGATTACAGCCGTGCATCTTGAGGAACATAAGTTGACAAAAGTCGAATTCAAGACGGTACTTTTCGAAACCTACCATCTCTCATCAAATTTTGTTGACTTTGAAGACCTCCATGACAGGCATATAGACCTCCATGATAGGTATGTAGACCTCCATGCCAGGTTCAGCCTAAGTTACCAGTTTGAAGCACGCAAGAAAACCTTGCTCAAAACACCACCCCGAGAAGCATGCTTAGACAAATCTGCCGAGCGCTGGTCCGAGCTTGTCCTTCTCGTCCGGCACGCCCATCGCCCGCAAGCGTGCCTTCTCGCGCCTCTCTTCCTCCATCTGCATATTCCGCTCGGTGCGCATCTTCCGTGCGTCCACCACGTTGCTCTGCTGCTTGCGCATGTAGTTCTTCAACTTCAGCTGCTGCGGACGGGCGTCCTGCAGGGCGCCTGTCTTCTCCTGGCCCTCGGCAGAATCCTCAACCGTGGGCAACTCGTGTTTCGCCAAGCGCACGTGACGAGCGTTCTTGTCGACGGTACCAATGAAACTAGGGTCCAACAGGATCGTGTCAGGCGGCAACTTATTGAGCAACGCACGCACCTCGCCCTCCTGTCTCTGGCGGGCCGATTCGTATGGATTAGCCTCCAATGCGTCGTAGTTTGCCTCACCGGCGCCCGGCACAATGAGAGATGACGCGCCGTGGCTATGGCCAACGCCTAGGATATCCTCGAAAGGCACGTATTTCACCTTCTCGATTTTCTTTCCGGGGAGCAAATGCGTCATGTAGGGCTCATTCTGGTGCGATTTCTGTGTGTCCTTCCACACAGTCACGTGTGGGCCCCAGCCGACCGAGAGCAAGCCGGTGTCGGACCACTCGAGCGAGGCCGCGGGCGTCGGCGTGGTGTACGAGTCCATTTCTTGGAGTTTCCGTAAATCCCAGATCTTCACACGGCGGTCTGCACCGCTCACGGCCATGTACCGGCCCTCTCTGTCCACGGCGAGGTCACGCACGGGCCCGCGGTTCGTCTGCACCTTCACGAGCGGCTGGTTCATTGTCGGACACCACATGGACACCGTGCCGTTTCCGTGGCCCAAGTGCATGACCGCGTTCCACGGGTTTTGCTTCATGGCCTGCGTGGGGCCCAAGCGCGTCTTCAACTCGCTCACGAGCACACCTGTGGACACGTCGTGGTACTTCAATGAGGCCGAATGGCCCGCGCCCACAAGGAGGAAATGGTAAGGCAAAAAGTCCAAGAGCGTGTGCTCCAGGTGCTGCTTCAACCGATGCAACTCGAGCCCGCTCTGGTCGTAGATGAACGTGTATTTTTTCTGCGCCACGGCAAAGTACTGGTGGCTGTGGAAGTAGTGAACCGCATGCACGGTTTCGTTAAGGAATAGCTCGCAATCAAGCGTTCCCAGACGCCAATCGATCAGCGCCACGTGGCCCTTTTTGCCGCCCAAGAGCATGCGCCGTCCGTTCCGCGAGTAATCCAAAGTGTACGGGCCCAATTCGGTGAGTTTCAAGTCGAATTTCTTGTTGGCGGTGGAGATATCTACCGCGTCGGCAATATCGTCCTGCTTAAAGCGGTACGTTTTCTCCATGGGCCCCTCAGCCTCCAAAAAGCCCGCCTCTTCTTGTAACAACATATCCGTGGCCTCTGCGGCCTTGACAAAGTCCTTATATTCCTGGTCCACTTTCTTGATTCCATGGTGGATCCGACGCGATTTCGCCTTCAGCACTTTTTTCGGGAACTTGCCCTGGTCACGCTCGTACTTCGACACAAGCTTATCGCCGCCCGCACTATCGCTTTCTGGTCTCGGAGCCATTGTGAATCGTGAATTATTGTGTTTACCTTTTTTGGTTTCAAGTTTATATCTATGTATATATATTTATGGATGCATTTTGAGCCTTCCAGTTGCAGACCCAGTTTTTCCGCGATGAGGTGCTGTGTGCCTGATTTGCACCCACTGCGCGCACCCAACTTCCAAGCAAAGCTTCAAAAAAGTGGATGTGAATCCCATGACTGGTTTTTTATTTTCGATAAAGAAAGAATTTTTATTTTGGAAGAATTGTATGTTTTGTGTTGCCAGAAATACCTCGTTCGGGAAAATGAGCTAGTTTTTATCACCGAGTTGACCACATATCTATAGCCCTACTGGAACTCTATTAGCCAGTTTCGCTGTCGTTCTTGAGAGCTTTTTTTTTCTTTGCCTGAAGGCATATGACAATTCGGCCACTTCTCGCTGATTCTGATTTTTCATATATAAATCTGAAATATCTTTTATCTCAAAATTCTAAAGAATGTGTGTAATTCTTTTTCTGACTGGAATTCAAAGTAGATCGATGTGACTGGGTATCCGATAGAACGTCCAACGAGCACCGATTGCAAATATGCCTCTTTTTGTTGGTCATTGAGTGCAAAAGCGCATGCCAAAAGCTACCGAAGCCTTGATTGAGTTTTATAAAAGCATTTTAAAAAACGTCCCTGATATCCGGAAAAACTAGCTCATACTAAGTATGGTTTGCGGCCAACACATTCATGTTTATTCTTTTATGGTTTTGCCGTTGCAAACTTTTCGGTCGTAGTGAGGGTATGAGATATCCCTGGCATTGTGTATTTGAGTCTTCTGGGCCGGCTTGAAAAAAGTACGTAGGAGGAAGATGAAGGTGGGGGCTGTTGGGAAGAAGAAGTTGAGTAGAAAAGAATACATAGAGGGATAAGAACATCAACGTGATTTTTCAGAGGTAAATCAAAAGGAAGGAACTTTCTTGACCAACTCAGCATTCAAGATTATGCCTAAGATATATAAGCTGCTCAGGACCCAGTGATGTTTATCTTGATTTTTTGCATGATTTATCTGATTAGGGACTGCGAGCCAGAATTGCATAAATCTGATTAGACACAGGGAGCCAGTAATTTTTTTTTATTAGTTATGCAAAAAAAACTATATATCTTCGTTTTCTTTGTAACTACTGTTTTTTTTTTTTTTCAATAATGTTCTGTTCTTATGCGTCGTCTCGTTTGTCCAACAAAAATGTCGTGTACACGTTAAATGTAAAGATTTGCATATTCTGCATCTTCTTAAACGCATAATCCGATTTTTGAGAATAATCAACGTAAAATATCGTTACGGCCTGCATATCTAGCCTCAAGAGGAAAACTCAACTGCCGCAAAAAAAATACTCAGAAACATAAAGTTGAATATAAAATAATGGAAATGTGCTCCGATAATACAGAAGAATCGTTTAAATCGAAACCATTTCATAAACACCTCCAATATGGCATGATTGCCTCAGGGTTGGCGAGCCTGGGGTAGGCGTACTGCATATAACACACTGAATACTCGAACCACAAATTTCAATTCTCATGCATAAATTCACACCTTGGTCCCTATAACTCCACCAAAAACCAACGAAATGTGGAATTTCTCACGCCTAGCAGCCAAAGGCGTGCCCAGGGCTTCGCGTCCCGTGCTCCAATCCTCGATGCTCCCGCGCCTGATCTTGTTTCTTGCCGGTGCCGGTGCGGCCACCGCTGCCACGATATACGTATTCGATGCCCGTGCCGCCGTGCACGAGTACGTGTTGTGTCCTGCGATAAGGATGTGCACAGACGCCGAGACGGGACACAAGCTTGGAATCCAGCTCATGAAATACGGTCTTGCGCCAAGCTTGACCAGCTACGACCAGAGACTAGAGGCCGAGCTTGAACCATTACTTGGGGTCAATGTTTTCGGTACCAGATTGAACACGCCGATCGGATTAGCCGCTGGGCTAGACAAGGATGCCGAGGCTGTAGACGCGTTGCTCGACACGGGCTTTTCGTACGTCGAAATCGGGCTGGTGACGCCGGAACCGCAGCCGGGTAACCCTCAGCCCCGCTTTTTCCGCTTGCCCCGTGACGATGCTGTGATCAACCGGTATGGCTTCAATTCGCTGGGCCACTTCAACGTGGTGGCGACCTTGTCGCGCCGGTTCTGGGCCCAGAACAAGGAAAACAGCGAATCGAACGCGTTCAGAAAGGGTAAGCTTTTGGCGGTCAATCTCGGCAAGAACAAGACTGGCGACGAGGTCGAAGATTACGTCAAGGGCGTGGCCAGGCTCGGCCCATGCGCAGACGTGTTGGTGGTGAACGTGTCGTCGCCAAACACGCCCGGTTTGCGTGATTTGCAGAGCGAGCAAAAGCTTACTAGTTTGCTCAAACTGGTGGTGAGCGAGCGCGGCCGTTTGGGCGCAAACAAGCTCGGCAACACGCCACCGGTGTTGGTGAAGGTGGCACCAGACTTGTCTGAGCCGGAGATCGAGCTGATTGCGAACCTGGCGAAGGCTGCACGCGTCGACGGCATAATCATCTCAAACACTACTATTCAAAGACCCAAGGACTTGTACACCACGGACCAGCAGCTCGTGTCGCAGGCGGGCGGGCTTTCCGGCAAGCCACTCAAGCCCTTGGCGCTCCAGGCCTTGCGCACGTTGAGAAAGTATACAAAAGACTCCGATTTAGTGTTGGTGGGCTGCGGCGGCATTTCATCGGGTGCAGACGCGTTGGAATTCGGCAAGGCGGGCGCCACGTTCGTGCAGTTGTACACGGCGTTTGCGTATAAGGGCCCCGGCTTGCCGGCGAAAATCAGAGACGAGTTGGCGAACTTGTTGCTCAAGGAGGGCAAGACGTGGCAGCAGATCATTGGCGAGGACGATAAGTAGACGTCACGGCCGTACCAGAAACATACGATTATATAGAAAAAGGTAAGAAGAATCTGGCCTCGTGCTCACAAAATAACATATTGCAAGCTCACCTAAACACTTATGAGGTAACGAGTTTCTTGAAAGGTTATTTTGTATGTGGTGTATGCTGTCTCGTGGGGAGTAGTGAAAAGCCTAACAACTTCAGCGAAACCAGCAAATCAGAGTGTTTTTAAAATGCACGCTAGTTTTGAAGATATAGCCCTTGTAATTTGAGTTCCTGCTTCGGCATACCAAAACATTGTCTCATGTTACACCTAGCTTGACTGTGCCCAACTTATAGGAATCGGAGTTGGATAAGGTTTCAGTTGAGTTCAGATGAAGGCTTAGTCTCGAAAAGGTATTAAAGCAATAGTTCATTTACCAAACAGAAATAGAGAGAAAAATAAAAATAAATAGAAATAAACGACATAAGCACATCAACTGCATCTTTTCTCACTTGATCACGATCATCCAATGTCTCCTGGAACGGTCACTAGCCTAGCCGTTTCTACTTGAATGCGAGTGACCATTCGTCTCAAAAATAATTGAAAAAAAAGAGAAACCAGAAAACGAGGATTAAGATTTTTCAAGCCCTTCCCAAATGCAAATCCCAGAAAAAAAAAAATGCCGTATTCCGATTGTTGCCAAGATCAGCCATTGTCACGTGACCATATAACGTTTTCAATTAAAAAAAAAAAAAAAAAAAACGCGCTTCACGAAAAGTCACGTTGTACAAACACCGGCACGCCAAAATCCCAGCAACCTGCAGGACATCGGCCCAAACACGTAAACACCGAATTGCCGAGACATCTCGCGAAAGATATTGTCTCTACAAGGTAAACACCGGTGAATTGGTGAATTGGTGATTTTTTACGCTTTGAATAAATAAAGTCTTCATACATCCAATCATGTCGTCTCGGCCGCAAACACCCTCCGCGAGGCTGCGAGACTCCCGCCGAAAGCTGCTAAGATCGTCAGGGCTTTTCCGTGCCATAGGCCCAATCGAGCCATCGCCAAAGAAGCATTATCCAAGAGAAATCTTGCCGCTAGAAAGCCCAGAATTCAAAATTCGCTTGGAGGCCATGGGAGAAGCGTTTGGTGCCCTTCACAAAAATACGCACGGCCTCAGTTCGATGCATAATGCCGTTACAGACTTTAATGAGTCTTTTGCTAGTTTTCTATATGGGCTTTTGCTCACGATGTTCTGTAATAATTTCCCCGGATGCCCAACACGAGAGCAGTATGAGGCCATGGAGGAACAGCAGCACAGCGAGGAGCGAATTGGCGAGTTGGAACGGAGATTAGCCGCCGCCAAGCTGAGAAATGCCCAATTGAGGGCAGAAGTCGCACACAGGGCCCCTGAGGCACGACCAAGACTGAATTTGAATGAGCTTTTCTCACAAAGGTCAGCGGCTAGACAACGGCCTCCGGTACCCTTGACGTTTACGCCATCTCAAGCACAGAAAAGAGTGACGGTGGCACGTGACGACTCATACTCGACCACGGACACGTTTATCGAGGCACCAGGGGCCACGCGGGGGGTCCCTTCGTCGGCGGCTAACGCACTGTCAGGCACAGGCACGGCCGGTAGCGCACACCCGAATCTCAACCAGCCGCCGCGGTACATGCGGGGACTTTTCGAGATTCTGGGCGCGTCAAATACTCGGCGCGCGGGAAGGCAGAAGCTGGTGCAAAAGGGGGTGGATAAGCCGGCGCAGCGGATACAAGGACGAGCGCTGCTGGGCCAGACGGAGAGGTCTTCAAGCGCTCAAAGAAGAGCAGTGTATTCGGCAAATGTGGCGGCACGGAATCCAGTGAGTGCTGCGGCACAGAGGGCACAGAGGGCCCGCGAAAACAGGCTAGCGGCGCGTCCGCCGTTCCGATAATCCTTTATAAGGGGATTGGCTTGTATGGCGAGTCACAGTGAGGGATGTGGGTAGAAAGGTGATTGAGTTAGAATAGGTAGATAAAGGTATTTATACCGTAATGAATGATGACCAGCCATGACTACGCAGTTTGAGACTAAACTGTTCAGAAGTTTAGCAGCGATTGAAGGCGCTTTTGCCTTGCTTAAACTTCAAATTATCAAGCCTAATACTGATTTGATGATGTGATAGAGCGTGGTTCATTGGTCCTTATAATGCAGTGTGATTGAAAATATTGTTCCATTAAATTAGCACTTCGTATTTAAGAACACAAATCCATTGTATTTCAAGGCCCGGTGACAATTCAGCCAAAATCATAATCTGAGTAACCATGGGACTACTGCAAATAATTGGCCCCCAATGGAGTCCTGGGCCACCGCTGAATATACGGTCTCAAGTCTAAACCTAGTGTTTGTTTCGTGAACATTGACTCTGATGCAATTGGCCAAAACAAGCAAACAAGAAATCACAAAGCCGGACCGGAATGATTGATGTGACCACCTTTGCTAGATCCAATCACCAAATTCCTGCGACGTTGTTTCGCGTACTTTCCTGACTTCCAGTCTTTTATCCCTTCGAGTGCTATCTCCAGCCTTATCACAAAATGCCTTAAATCTCAATTGACCACCACCTACCTCATTCATAAGAAATCCGTGTGTCAACGAAGTGCATACCATAATCAACTCCATACTTAGTATAGTCAAGCAGAAGCATGTGCATAAGATACGGCCCCATTCCTATCCTATCATAGCAGCCGCAAATGTGATTCTAATTCCACAAACAAAATCAAAACAAACACTTGATCCCATTATTAGGCTCACTGACCGTCTTTGAGCTTGAGCATTAGTTCATAGCGTACCTGTTGCACGGACTTCTGCTGCTGGCTGGCTATCACTAGGAGATAGTCCAAATTCGCCATCAGCGACAAGATTTTTTGTCTCCTGAGCTGTTCATGATACCCCAAAGGACGCTCCATTTGTGTACTTGAGCGATTTTTCTCCTTTCGATCAAATATCTGGGTGAATGTTGGGGATCCAAAATGATTAGTTCTTCTGGTACGGCCACGGCTAAACGCTTATATGCCGGTCCAAGTGAGATACTGCATGCACTGTATTGCAAAAGCGGCCCATATGGTCATGTATTATGAGAATGTCGATCAAAAAAACAGATATGAAAAAGTTTTTTATTTCATCAGGAAACATACAGTTCATTTTTTTATACACATGCAAGCGAAAAGTCTCGTGAGCATCCGTTTAGAGTATCTATGAGTGTATTTGACTACCTTGGTTTGTCCTGCATACATCGCACTGGGGCCTCGCCGTTTCATGAATGTGCGTTGATAATTAGGGTAGTTTAAAAATCGATATCTATTGGAAGTCTTTATTAATCAGGACCAAGTCTCAGCCTAAAGAAGCCATTATTGTGATAAGTGACTTGTAATTTCCAGTATTCGCCTTTAAAAGTTGCTAATTTCATCACAAACTCAGAGACTATGACCGAGCTTTCTGCAGAGGAAAAGAGACGGCTCTTGCGTGAGCGGAGACAGGCAAAAATGAGCCAAGGCAAGGCCACGGAGCGGCTTAACACTATTTTGACACAGGGGTCGTCCGTGAACACGGCCCTGGCGAAATCTGTGCTCGAAACGACCGGATCTGCGCCTTTTTCGGGCGTTTCTGAAAGCGCGCCTTCAACGGCCCCTGTGGCCAACTTGAACACGGAAAACTTGGCCAATTTGCTGCAGATTTCGCACGAAAAGCAAGTGCACGATGACCCGGAGGTCCCTGACATCTCGCTGCTTTTGCAAACTGGCAGAAAGGGCTCTGTGGGCGAGGAACCAGATATGGAGGCGCTCATGCAGAAACTATTTGCAGGCGCGGGCGGGAACACGGCCGAGGATAAACCCGCTGCCGACGATACAGCCAATTTCTTCACGGAAATGATGAAAACCATGGCCCAGGACCCGAACGCGATCCCTGAGACCCCTGAAAACGCATCTTATCAGACAAAGTTGAACGTTTACAACGAGTACCAACAGAAAAGCTGGAAGGCCAGGTTTCTTGTCATCAGGATACTCGTGCATACCATCAACTTTATCTACCACTACCTCAATTGCGCCGGCTTTGCCGCTTCTTCAAATGCTTTTATCAGGGATATCAGTCCTGCACAGGGCGCCGGCTCATTCATGACCATTTTCGTGTCTGCCGAGATTGCCATTGTATCGAGTTACTTCTTGATTTTGTCCTCGAATGGTGTTCTAAGCCAGTCTTCGAGAAACCACCCTGCATCTAAGTTGCTATCGTTGGCCTCGGCGGTTTTCCCGCAGGCCACGGCATACCAGTCACTTCTTGACTCTGCTTTGGTCTACTGGGGAGGCGCCAGCATTATCATTGGCGATCTCATGCTCGTTGTGGTGTTGTTTGGGCTCGCCAGCGTCCTTTGTTGAGGTCAGTCTATATACAGCATAATTGAACGTTTATCAGGAGCCTAAAACCGTTTCTTCATGTCATCTCTCTTGGCTTGAATGATCTTATCTGCACCCTTAGAGCCCCTCTTTTTCACGAATGTGTAAAGTAGCAACACAGTACTGGCTAACGAAACTCCGAACCAGGTAACCAAGTATTGCAAATGATTGTTCGTAAATGTTACCTTTGGGATTGCAGCAATTGGCACACCTTCGTTGTAGAACTCAAATTCTTGCCATTCTAGAGTCGAATCAATGTCAGAGCTAGGCAAATGGTCCACTTCTTGACTTGGAGCCTTTTTGGAAAAGAAAAACCATCCGGATTTGGGCGTCTCACTCGTTGCTTCTGGGCCGACCCAGTCAGGCTGGTCTTTTAGACTGTACATCATCTGAGCGTAGATAGGCAAGGTCCCGCTCTGCGCAGCCATCGCCTCTACGTCAGGTACATGGAACAACCTCGAGCCTTCCTCATGTTCGTACTGAAGACCCGACCGTTTGGGCATCACTCGTAACATCCCTTCGATCGTTATTTCCCCCTGGGGGAGCGCCAAATGTGATAAGTACCCCTTCGAGCGCCTTTCTGGGATCACCAAGTCTTTCTGGATCCAGCCACGCTCTACCAAAATGGGTTTGCCGCCACTGGCACGGTTGAAAGGCGTGACTACCAAGTACCCCACTTCACCGTTTCTGATCCGAGGCCCCAAAAACATTTCTTGTTCATAGTCAAAATGGCCTCTCACCTTGAATCTCCTAAATTCGAAGTCTTTGATTACGGAAGGATCAAGCACTGGCGGAAGCTCTTCGAGAGGTGGCTCGGCTAACATGTGTTCTGCCCTTTTTATGAGATCAACTTTCCACCTGAGCCGTTTCACTTGCCAACAGCCCAAAAAGAAACTAATTACAGGCATGGCGATCATGAGACTCAAAAGCACCCCGCGGAACACGCGTGCCTTTCCTTGATTTTCGGCTTTTGCTAGATTGGTCACTGAAGATTTGATCGGTTTCCAGTCTATATTGGGTGTGATCACATTTCTTGTTGCGAGTATCGGTTTTGAAAACCTGACATTCGAGCGAGCCCGTAGCCCTATTAGACCAGTTCTAAAAAGAGATTGCATTTTGACTTGAATGCCTGGCCTCCCGTGTACACAACTGACATGCAGATCTGCTATAAATCAGCATTGGTCCTGTTAGGATGCACGGGTCTTTCGCCTTATCAAAAACGGGTGCGAGTGGTTTTCCGTCGAGGGCGTGTGCGTGATCATTTTTGGGCGGCTGCAAAGATCAACGTTTTTCGAACATCCTTTTCATTTATTTATCTTCAGTTCATGAATTGTGCATTTTCGGAGAATTAGTGATTGATCAAGATGAAGGGTGTATGTTGAATAGCTTGTATGTCAATTGGGAGGCGATGTTCTGACATAACCTCTCCGTGCTGCAATTTTTGTGCTGCAAAAAAACACACCAGTCCGAATTCATTTTTCATCAACTATATTGCAAAAGGGCAGCATTTGTGTCCTTAGCAAGAAAGTTAACTTCTGTTGTTTCGAGCAAGTATAAATTTCCAGATTTGAAGAAAGATGATTTAGCCGCCAGTCACTTCGGCCAACGAGTGGGTCGTGCTCAGCACAAATTTGTGCGCCTGAGCGCAGCCTGTATTGTGCACACCCGGAGATGCCCTCAAAAATATTTTCTTCTCATTATTCGCAGCTTAGACAACCTAACATCGGACAATAATGGCTGGCATCGACTACCTTCTCTTCGAGGAGGCCACTGGGTTTGCCATTTTCAAGGTGTTGATCCAACAGGATGACATCGCGGTTAGAATGAAGGAGGTCCAGGAAGCTTCGCTGGACTTGGGCAAATTTTCTAAAATGATTGAGCTTGTCTCTTTTGCTCCTTTCAAGGGCGCCGCACAGGCCTTGGAGAATGCTAACGACATCTCCGAGGGTTTGGTCAGCGACTACTTGAAGTCTGTTTTGGAGTTGAACTTGCCAAAGCCTTCCAAAAAGGAGAGAATCACTTTGGGTGTTTCCGACAAGAACTTGGGTCCTTCCATCAAGGAATACTTCCCCTACGTCGACTGTTTGTCCAACGAAATTGTGCAGGACTTCTTGAGAGGTATCCGTGTGCACGGCACCAAGCTCTTGAAGGACTTGCAGGAGGGTGACATCGAGAGAGCCCAATTGGGTTTGGGTCACGCTTTCTCTAGAGCCAAGGTAAAGTTCTCTGTGCAGAAGAACGACAACCACATCATCCAGGCCATTGCTCTTTTGGACCAGTTGGACAAGGACATCAACACTTTCTCCATGAGAGTCAAGGAGTGGTATGGATGGCACTTCCCTGAGTTGGCCAAGATTGCTTCTGACAACTACACTTACGCCAAGCTTGCTCTTTACATTAAGGACAAGGCCAACTTGACCGACGAGAACGTCCATGATATCGCCGCATTGTTCAACGACGACCTCTCGATTGCGCAGAGAATTGTCGACAACGCCAAGATTTCCATGGGCCAGGACATCTCTGAGCTAGATATGCTCAATGTGACCACTTTCGCCGAGAGAGTGGTCTCTATCTCTGAGTACAGAGCCAAGTTGTACCAATACTTGACCGACAAGATGCACACCGTTGCTCCTAACTTATCCACGTTGATCGGTGAGGTCGTTGGTGCCAGATTAATTTCGCACGCTGGTTCTTTAACCAACTTGTCGAAACAAGCTGCTTCCACCGTGCAGATTTTGGGTGCCGAGAAGGCCTTGTTCAGAGCCTTGAAGACAAAGGGTAACACGCCCAAGTACGGTTTGATCTACCACTCCTCGTTCATCGGCAAGGCTGCCACTAAGAACAAGGGTAGAATCTCCAGATACTTGGCCAACAAGTGTTCGATTGCTTCCAGAATCGACAACTACTCTGACGAACCAACCACCGCGTTCGGCCAGATTTTGAGAAAACAGGTTGAGGACAGATTGAACTTCTACGACACCGGCGCCGCGCCAATGAAGAACGCTGACGCGATCAAGCAGGCTTTGGCCTTGGGCGGATCTGACGCCATGGACGTTGACGCCGAGGAGGCTGAAGAGGCCAAGGACGAGGAAGCTGTTGAAGAGCCAAAGAAGGAGAAGAAGGAAAAGAAGGACAAGAAAGAGAAGAAGGAAAAGAAGGAGAAGAAGGAGAAGAAGGACAAGAAGCGGAAGGCTGACGACGACGAGGCACCAAAGAAGAAGAAGAAGAAGTCCAAGGACTAGTTCATCTGTGTAAAATATTTGTTGTTTCTCCCACTCACATTCTGTATAGCATGTTAAATTGACTGAAAAAAAGTACCTACATCAGAACCGTGGACACATTACTAGCACACTCGCAAAACATGTACGTCGGTGATCAGTATATTCACCGCTGCAAACGATGCTAACTAGCTATCCAAAATCTCACCAGAGTTGATCACTTGGTATCCAAATTCCGTGAAAGTATCGGCCGATCTGGGGGCGATTTCGATGACAGGCGTCTCCACTGGCGTGTGGAACGAATGGCCCGGGCTTAGCGGCAAAACGTAGGCCTGATATTCAGGATCATTCGTTAACACGCAGGACAGAGGAGATTTGGCCAAGGCTATGACGGGCGACGCCTCGACAATGAAAGTTTCACGAACAGCCACGTGAGTGACGCCTCTAGGCGAGCCGGGGCTTGATTGCTTAGCGCCGTTCACGGCAAACCGCACACGCATCACGCGCTTCATTCTTTCTGTGCGTAAATCGGTGATATCGATAGTCTCGCTCGTGTAAATTTCCTTGCCTGGGCTTAGTAAGAGGTGATTGTAACTCATGCTCAGCACAGGCGACATCACCATTTGAGGCCCGCTACCCGCTGGGGAATACGGCTTGATGGGCGGCCCGAACAGAAACGACAGGCACGCGGACATGACGATATATGGCGGGCGGTTCTTTCTGAGCTGCCTCCATGCGTCGATTTCCAGCACCTCATTGGTCGTAAATGCGGTAGCCACAAAATCGTCGCCGTCGTCACTGGCCAGGTGCCCCATGAGACGGTCGAGGCGCAACCGACGGGCAAATTGTTTGGCAAACATGCCCAACAGCGAGATCCGGCCAAACACAAAGAACCGTTCCTTATGAGGTGAATCGATCTCGTTCTCCCGTGGATCGGGAAGTATTTCAGGCCCAGAAATGGGCTTATTGTTGGCGTTGGCTGGTTTGCGGGGCGAGCCCGTGTTTCCGCTGGTCGTTGTGTTTTTGCTCTTGTCATTCCCATTATTCTTGCTTTTCTCCTGATTCGATTCTGTACTTTGACGACCACCATCCTTTCCAGCATCATTGCTTGCTTCATGTTGCCTGCTGGTGCCTTCAATGGCGGCTTGCCCGGTGGTTTCCTCAGTGCCTTCGGCGCCCTCGGTAAGCTCTATGATTTGCGTAGACTTATAGATGAATGGACCAGGCGTCTTACCCGGAAACGACGACTCGATCTTAGCATTCACATACGCACGCACGCCGTTGAAATACGTGGCTGTGGGCTCAACAATCTCGTCGTTCAAGAGCTGCTCTATCGCGTTCAATGGCCGCAGAAACGGGCGTTCCATGTGGGTCAAGCGCGTGTTCTTCAAGCTGGGAAGCCACATGTCTGTCGTCCTCAGCATGCGCTCAGTCATGTTTTTTCTGAAACCGTGACCACTGGACCCCCGCAGAATACCCGCCAGGAGTCCCGGAAACATTCTGGAGCGTGCAAACCGAGCGTTGGAGTCCTTTCGGAACGTGCGCTCACTCAAGCTGGTCACGCGTGCTTTTTGCACCCGCCGGAGCCTGATTCTTTTGGGCGACAGTGCAGCCACAGACGATGATATTGCCAGCAGCATCAAGCTTGCCGGCCGTGCGGGCACATGTCCGGTCTTGTACTTTGTGCTTCTGCTCTTGTGGTTCACCACAACATACTTATTCCGTTTGTTGGTGCGGAGCGTGCGGGGCAGGCTGGTCACGGTTTTCTGGTGTTTGCGCAAGTCCTCATACTTTCCCTGGTTTTCGGCAAGCGAATCATGTAAAGCGATGTTGGTAGCAAGGTTTGGGTTGGTAGCCATTGGACTGGGAAGATGTTGGGGGGGGGGGGGGGGGGGATTTTTTTGCACCCAAACCAAACGGTGAAGATGTTGGTGCGGCAAAAGAGTGTCGTGATGCAGGTGCAAAAGCGGCGGTGTCAAGTGAGAATTCTTTCTTGTTTACAAAAAGAGATTGTGAAAAAAGGGGGTATTGTTTACAAATAAAAACCCCTGAATCAGCCTGGTTTGTGAATGAATCTTGGTTTTTTTTTTTCACTCCATTTTGCATCCATGATTCTACGCGCAATGGATGCATGAGTGCGGGATTATGCATCTCGTAGAATGAAAACAAATAAACCACAAAAATCAGTTTTCGAAATTGGTCATGAAAATATTTTCCAAGAATTTGAACCGGCCGTGGTTTACTAAAAAAAACGCTTTCAAAAATGCTTGGGTTTTGGAAAAGTTTCCTGGATAGACGGTTACCTATTCTATTCTTGCTCAGAAGACGAGATCTCTTGAAGCAGAAGAGGCAGGTTTTATTATAGACAGCATGCTTTGCCTAATACTGGCGCAATAATGAAAATTGTGCTTTTCTTTCTCAATCCTGATAAAACATGACACAAAAGTGGCAATTTTCAAGCAAAACGATTGTGATGTGAGATTTGATTGAGCCAATCGGTCTAAGCCAGTCAGACTATGCTGGATGTGGATCTGGGGAGATGTGTTGCTGAACAGGAAGAGAGGATACGTTTTTAACGGTTTCTTTATTTTGACAAAATGGGTAGATTTCAAAGGAAAATCACCTTTTTCACTCGGCTTTATCTCAATATGTATGCATGATGAACCACCCTTTCCTTATAGGCCTCCAATCGTCATCTCATCAGTCTTGACTAGCTCTATGTAGTATGTTCAAGAGTCCAGCCAGCCATCCCCCCAGACCGACAAATTCTAGAGTGACAACTTGATTATCGCCTTAATAAAGTCGAGAACGAGATTCTAACATACTTCTCATTGTCGAATATGCAATGGTAGGCTTCCATGTGTTTTTCGAATTAACCGGAGGCATAGAGTTTTCAAGGCTCAAAGGGTCATCTTTTTGGCCAATCATCGTAATTGTTTCCACTTTCGATCCAGCTTCCAATCATGTCTCCTTTTGCAAACATCCACGCCGGACTATTAATTGAGCACGCTCTGATCCTGTCCGTGATTCTGTCCGATGTTTGCGTTTGTCAAAATATCTCAGAACTGGGCTATTTCTTATGCGAAAAGGAGATTAAACCGATCAAATGCCACTGGAACAACATCTTTCACACATCAAGGTCGGTATTCAGCACGGAAACAAGGGTTCACAAACTAGGTCCATAAATCGTCAGGATATACTAGGAAGGAACAAAATCAAGCCCTGTCATATGTTTGAAGGCACAACAATTGCCGTATCACACCATACATGGATTGATCCACACAGGTATTTGCCATGCTCTGGGGTTTGAAAAAAAAAAAAACCAGATTCGAATCTCAATCAAAAAAAAAAAAAAACCAAAGGTTTCGTTCCCAGTCGTCTATGCAAAATTGAGGTCCCAATCTAGGTCATTCAACATGGCGTTCCAGTCCACCACACAATCGCCACACGGGTTCTGCACCCATATTTTTTCCACCAACGACCGCACCCTTACAACATTCCACGGGCCGTAATCGGCTATCAACTTCTCGAACCGATGTCTCATGGCTTCCTTTCCCCTTTCTGTCACAGTGAATAGACCAGCAATAAATGTAGGAAAGACTAGCGTGGCCTGCATGGGGGTATCGATCAAAATGTCAAGACACTTGATGAGATCATTATTCAAGATTTGGCATTCTAACGCGGATGGATTAAGCTTGAAAATGGCCTGCCGGAGGTACAATTTGCAGCTAAGCTGGAACGCCTCAAACGTGGTGAGTTGCCATTCAAGTTCTGCATCGGAAAGTGTTTCCAAATCGTCCGAATCGGGCTTGACGCGATTCAATTCCGCCTCTAGTTCATGTGCCTTGGAACTGATGAAGTTCAACATATCGGCCACCTTCGTGTGGTCACTGATATCGGATTGTACACTGGCATACGATTTCACCGAGCCATTCTCTTCAGGAGAAACCACCGAAAAGTCAGCAACTCTTGGGCTACTTGCACTGTTTGATGGCCGGTTGTAGTACTCATTCATGATTTGCTTGCTCTCGAAGAATAGACTGCTGATATCGCCAATCACCTTGTATAACGGTTTGGACACGCCAAGCAAAGGGTTCAAGTTCCCGGTCGAGATCCCGTCTGGGTCTAAGAAAATGCGATCATACACCTCGTTTGGGAAATAAGTGCCTCTATTGCTGGTGGAGCTGGCAAGTAAGTCATGGTAGGCGAAATTCGAAATTAGCCAGTGCTCCTCCTTATTGTTGTTGAAATTCAAAATGCCTCCATTGCTGCGCAACAATTTCCAGCCCCACTGCAAATAAACAGACCAGAATTTGACGTCTCCGCGGCATATTTCGGCACCGCACATAATCAATATTGTTGCTAGCTTATTGATTATGACTCTCCTATCCTCGATGGTTTGCCCATCACCATTGAACGAAATATCTTCACAGAGATGTTTCAACGCCAATTCGGCATATTTCGAGCCCTCTGCCATCCACTGCCCGCCAAGATGGAACCCGGCCCACGCCAAAATGCCGTATAGCACTCCTTTATCCTTTTGTGCTAGTGGGAGAAACACGCGCTGATATGAGTTCGAGTCGTTTTGACTGTTTGGTGCAATCGACACTTTCTGCGAAAGCACCTCCAGGTAGTAATTGTATAGATGAAACCCTGCCTGGTCAAGTTCTGGCGTAAATGAGAGGGACGCGCGAGGGCTGGGTGAAAACGTCGCATGGAAGCTCGAGGCTAGATTTTCTAGGTGTGGCGGGAATTCGTGGCTCATATTTTGCATCTGTTCGATGAAAGAAGGGATATTGAAGCTTGGCGAAAGTCTACCCTGACAATTAGTGGGCAATTTCGGCGAGCCGGTATCGAGTGGGTCTGTTTCTTCCGCAACCTCTTCAATTCGAGCATGGCCCGAGTCAGGGCTCCAATTGAACAGCGACAACTCTTTGAGGAAGTTCATAACTGCTCCGGGAGACCGTGGCTCCGCATGGTGTTCGAATGGCAGAAGAATATCCTGAAAAACGGGCCCACGAGCATCTGGGCCGCGGTCATTCATACTTTTTGAGGACCAGATGCTGCCTGTGGTATTGGTATCTGATAATTGATGCCCATTCTGCACCGAATCACGATGAAGTTTCTCTGGTGAGTCATTTTGACGGGGAGACTTCACAGCTTCTAGAGATCGTAGATAGGCTTTTTGAAAAGACTCCAGTTTCACCGAAGGCGTTTTTAAAGAAGACCTTCGAGTTTCTGAGATCAAGGGCGAGACCACTAGATTCCTGGGACTCATTGCTGACTCAGAGCTTGCCTGGATCCCATGACCGCTAATCTGGGGTTGTATATCCCGGCCAAGCGACATTCCGTCCGGATCTAGCGGCAAATCTGGCGACATTGACGGCAGAAATCCGGTTTTCGAGCCATTTTCATGTTTATTCCGGGGAATTCGGGCCCGTTTGCGTATCTTACATGAGCTTTCCTTTTCCCTCACCTGCGCCTTCAAACGTTCGATTTCGGCGCCGTTCATCGTGCGGTGGTCTACCCAAACACACTCCTTGTTGAATCTGAGACAGTCTCTACACACAGGCTTGGTTTCATCGCACTTTTTCTTGCGATATTTGCAAGTTAGACATCCTGCTTTTGATTTAGCGTTTGACCGGCCGACCGGTCGCAGGCGCAGGAAAGTGCTTGCAGACAGTTGGTCACGCAAGGCCAAAAGTGGTATATCGCTCTGTGTTTTGTTGATATTCGCGGCTAAAGTCTCATTTTGGACATTTTCATGGAATACTTTCGCCAGCGAAGTATCGTTTAGGATGGATCTCATCGACGCCGGGATCTCACGTGCTGCAGCATGTGCATCTGAATGGTTTGGCGTTGTATGTGAGGAAAACGAGCGATTTGTGAAATTCTGTGCTGATGTGTTGCCCGAAGATTGACGATCTGGAGCCAGCTTCGAATCGAATTTCATAAACATGACCAGATTGCCGTGATGACTCGGCATCAACCTTATTCGTCTAAATGGAGATGTGCGTAGATGCAGGAAAATGGCGTTATCTTGACATGCGCGGCGCCATTCACGGGCCGACCCTGGCTGGCAGCCCTTGGTAAATCCGCCCGGGTTCTATCATGATTAAACATGGAAAAAAAAAAGATACATTCACATCGCTCAAATATACTCAAAAGCATCGAAAATGGGTGGTTTTCCTTGCGTATTTTGGGTAAGCACATATCTTTGCTTGCTGTGCTGCCCTGTATAAGGGTGCCTCGTTGAGCTGGATCTGAAATATCTAACAAACCTCTCCAGCGAAAGATACCTGTCATGATGTGGGGCCCCTATTAGTGGTGTTTTTTGTTTCAAATTCGAAGATTAATTTGAGAAAAAACTGAAAAGACCATTGTTTTTCCTTTTTTTTTGGAAACACACTTGGTGCAGGATAATATCTCTATGCTTTCTGACGGCCATTGATATCTTTTCAAGTAAAAGACTCGGAGTTACCCTATGTGTCATGAAAAAACCAAGGATTGTGAAAATCGAAGAGCCAAAGTGGTTCAGCAGGTCTTGAATTGCGTAACTCTTCAGCCATATAGTAGTGCTCTGCTCGTGACTGCTGGGCATTCAAAAAACTCAACAAGTGATATTGTTCTAAGCGACAGCCAGGACTGAAATTTTGACGCGAGTGTGCTTGGAACAAACAGGTTCATCATCACCGAATCTTGAGGCACTTTTCATTGAAACCAGTTACCCAAACAGTGTAACGAAAACGACAAATCACAAAATCACGTGATCCTGGTCACGTGCGCCACCGTTTCATAAACCTGTCAAGGTTCCACTACATCCAATATCGTTGAAAACCTCTTGCCTTATCAGGTATCCCAAAGTTTCGCCGTGACCACACTTTACTATCCAACTTGCCTTTCCGACAAAGCTCTAGGGCCCTACACGCACGTCGCAACGAGCCTCTGAACACCTCTAACCGTGTGAACATTCAAGCAGCACATAATCAAACCAAACAAATCAAAAACATCTTGAAACTAGAATCCCGGAAAAATCTAATTTGGTATCAGCAATTTCTCTGTATTTTCCGGAAACTGCCGAAAGATCACCACTTTGTCACGTGACACACAATGGGGCGCATTTCGTCATTGCTGTCGTGTGCGGTAGAATCCGCTAGAAGGCACCCGAACTGTGCAGTCGCCAACCACGGTGCCACTGCGTTCTCGCAAGCGGAAATTTCCTCCCTCGCCAGGCGCTCGTTTTTTTCTTTATCACCACATTTGTTCAAATATAATCACCTGCCATGTCTTTAAAGCGTATCAATAAAGAGTTACTCGACTTGGGAAGGTATGTGTAACCAAAAACTTGCTTTTACGCCTGTTCCCAGTGTGTCATGTGTCTTGACACGGTTGCCACCTGATTTACACGTTTTTGTCGGCATTCGAGTCGATTTGAGCGCGGCCAAAAACACGAGATCCGGCTGTTTTATGAGACATTTTGTTTCTGCGAATTTAAATGCAGCCATGGCTGTAAATTTGGAGGTATGGTCACGCAAAATTGTCGATCCAAGGAGACGGCCTGTTTCGGGCTAGCGCGATCCAAATGCTGCATTTCTGTGTGATCCCGAGCTGTCTCGGGAAAAGCCAGATAGCGAGTGATAGTTATGAACGCTGCATTTTTAGAGACCTCAAAACAGACCCCGGATTTACACGCCAGGATTGATGACATGCAGCATGATCATATCGCCGGTCATAAATGACACTTAATGAATCTACCACCTGGCTTAGATCTACCTGGCACATCCAGTGGACAACGTTACTGGCCCAAAGCTTATACTAACAATTTAGAGACCCACCCTCGTCCTGCTCTGCCGGCCCAGTCGGCGACGACTTGTACCACTGGCAAGCATCCATCATGGGCCCACCAGACTCGCCATACGCGGGCGGTGTGTTTTTCCTCTCGATCCACTTCCCCACTGACTACCCTTTCAAGCCACCTAAGATCAACTTCACCACGAAGATCTACCACCCTAACATCAATGGATCTGGCTCGATCTGTCTAGATATCTTGAAAGACCAGTGGTCGCCGGCGCTCACCATCTCGAAGGTGCTTTTGTCGATCTGCTCCTTGTTGACCGATGCCAACCCAGACGATCCTTTGGTGCCTGAAATTGCACACGTATACAAGCTGGACAGACAGAAGTACGAGACCACCGCCAGGGAATGGACGAAGAAGTATGCGGTCTAAGAGGCCGAGGTAACTTAATGTGTTCGGCTCTTTTGGCGCTGTGCCTATACATAGATTAATGTACAGTTGCATTATAACGTGATAGAGGTTGAGAAGCGCTCACTCACTGGTTTGTAAGTGTACTACTTGATGGTGAATTGCCCCACCGTGTGGTCTTGAAAGAATGCGCTCCTTCAATACCTTCAATTGTAGTTGCCACATAACGTGATCGTTCGTCAAAGCGAACACTGCTCTTCTCATTTGCTGAAGCATGCGATTCCAGCTTCTGAACAAAAAAAAAAAAACTTGATGTATCGACACTAAACATGTCGACGCGCGGCACTGACATGGAGGTGTACACGGCCGACCTGAACATCCTTAGTTCACACCATGAATTTGCATAAAAATGTAATAAAATTAGGTGAAAATACACAGAGTAACACGCAAAAGAGCTAGCCATTCCAAATAGCATCGCATTCACATGAAAAAAACAAATATGTAAGCGCATTAAGCACATTTGACCGCTAAGTAGTTGGTCGTACTGCACAAAACGCGCTAGTCTGTCAACATGGCTACGGCGTCTCATGGCATTGAGTTAATCAGATCTGAAAACAGGCCCAAATCCTTCATTTGCCGGAAAGCGTGCTAATCATAACACCAAAAGTATTGTCTGCTAGCTAATTCCGAAATAGGATCGATAAATAGGTGAATTATTCGACGAGCACTATATATATTTTTCAGCGATTATCGATATTTCACTCGGGACAAAGCCATCGACTCAACAGCAGTGGAAAAGCAGCTGATCTGAGCCAAAAATTAAACTTTATCTTCGATTGTGACCTGGAAACCTTCAAAAAAACCAACAAAAACCCCAAAAAAAAGCTTAATGGAGAAGCTATCGTCGTTTCAGGGTAATGACCTGCGGCGCTTATTTGAGCTTGCAAAGAAACTACATGAAAAGGCGTTTTTCAAAGAAGTGCTTAATAATTACCAGTACCAGATCCTCAAGCATGTTCTAGAGCTAGATAATTTCGAATTATGGAAAGAAGTTCTCGAGGGAAACTGTGTTTTGAAGATCGACGCGTCGACGGAAAAGCCCGATCTGGAAGAGGAACAGGAAACGTTTGAGGAGGGCATTAAACCGATCAGCGCGTTGGCGCTTAACTTGCGGTTTTTGCTCTGGGAAAAAGCGATTGATTATTACTATGCAAATTCACTGAAAAGCGAGGTTCACAGTCGGATGTATAACATAGAACATTCCTCAGAAGACTACGACCTAATCGAGCAGCTCGAGCCGAACCCTGCGGAAATGACAGAAAATACACCTATGGTGAGTGAAGAAAAAGCCAAGGTTACAGTGAGAGCCGAGGAGGACGATTACGATGACGATGATGAGGACGATGATGAGGATGAGGATGAGGACGGGGATCAGGGTGGGGAAAACGATGGAACTCTCACAAATGTACCCAATCAAGCCACAGAAACAACAACATCCGCAAATCTTGCAAATGGCACGAGTTTCGAGAGGTCTGACTCGGGCCACATCGTGTTACGGCTCCCGCGAAACATGTTCCAAGCCAAAACGAGCGAAACGTCACAGACAGAACCATTCCAGGCCCAGATCGCAGCAGACGATATGGCGCCCGCGGCCACGTCGCTCGAAGATCGAGATTTACAAATCAAAAACTTTAACAAAATGTACCACAACTTCGAATATGACCGTGAGACGCTTATCAAGCGACGCAAACTCGAGAAATCCGACTTGCAGATCGAGAATCTGAAGGGCAACGAGAGCGGGAACCCCGAAATCCAAATCAATTTCGGCGCGGCGTCTCATTCGCTCAAACACTTGCTCAACACCATCAGGGACAAAAGAGATAACATCAATTTGAGCGATCTTGAATTGCGAAGCTTATTCTTGGACATCAGGAAAAACCGCGGGAAATGGGCTAACGATGATAGGGTGGGCCAAGAGGAGCTCTATGAGGCATGCGAAAAGGTGCTCTTGGATTTGCGTGGCTACACTGAGCATTCCACGCCATTCTTGAACAAGGTCTCGAAACGCGAGGCGCCAAACTACGGGCTTATCATCAAAACACCGATGGATTTGAACACGGTATTGAAGAAACTCAAATCTTTGGCGTATAACTCGAAGGCAGAGTTTGTGGACGACTTGATGCTCATCTGGAACAACTGTTTGTTGTACAATGCTGACCCAAAGCATTTCTTGAGGGCACACGCGTTGGCGATGCAAAAACGGACGCAGAAGCTCGCGCCGTCGATCCCGGATATCACAATAAAGAACAGGGCGGACCTCGAAAAAGATGATGAGGTTGAGAATGAACATAACGCCACGCCTGCGGGTAAGGGGGGCAAATCGTCCAAGAAGGGCCAAATGCGCAGGCGAGAAGAGGTTGTAAAGGAAGAGGAGTCCGATTTTGGCGTGGCTGAGCTTCCCAATAATGCCTCCTCTGCGGAGAACGGAACGCCGGCATCCCCATCGGTGACAGCCTCGGTGGCGCCTGAAAATGGGCATGCCACGACAAACGACGAGAATGCAGAAGACGAGGAAGAAGAGGCGGAAGAGGCCGAGGATGAGAGGGAAGATGATAATGACGACATACAGGATGCTGAGCTCCAGGCATGGAAGGTGTTTACTGCCAAGTCTAGAGCCAATTATTGCTCGAGCAGGGCCGCTCTTTTCGACGAGAATTTCAGACTCAAAATGGACGCCGAGGCGATTATCCGAGAGTCCAGCAAAATGAGCGATTTTAATCATTTTCTCGACAACAAAGAGGTGGTTTCAAAGGGCAACAAGTTGCTCGACAACGACGAGCCGTATCTTCTAGAGTATGATATTGCCGGCGGCGTACCTGAAATCCCGTATCCTGGCGTCGATGACGCTACACAAGAAAGGTACGAAAATCAGATGGCCGAGAAACTCGTGGCGTCAGCGGACCCTCAGGCAGGGAACCAAAGCTCCGGTTTGGTATTATCGACAACTAACGGGCTCAACGAGGCGTACACGAAAAACATCACGGAGATGCAAGAGATCCGCAAAATATGTTTCAAGATATCGTTGATTCGGCAAATGCAAACCCAACAATTCATGCACAGAACACAGATGCAACAGCCGGAGATTGAGTATCTCAAAGAGGTCGACATTGATCCCGTCTCGAAGTTGCCTAATCATGACATTGATAGTCCGGACGTGCAGTATGCTGCCTTGAGAAAGAGCGTTGCAAAGATATCTATGCACACAGGGTTCGAGTTGACGGAACAGTACGCTGTCAACACACTCACCCAGGTGGCGGAGCGATACATGCTGAACTTGGCCAAGTCGATGAAAATGCATTGTGAAAGCACATCAAGAAACACCGTGGGCCCTGCAGAAGCGTTGCTTCTATCGCTACTAGAACACGGCGTAGAAAAGCCAGATGATTTGTACACGTTCATACAGGAGAAGGTGAAGAAAACAGAGGGCAAGCTCAAAGATTTGCGGGGCAAACTTTCCGGCTTCTTGAAGGAACTCCTCCGGCCGTCTTTGGAAAAGTTTAGTGAGGGGAATTTCGACGACAACAGTGAGCAATTCACCACGGGCGATTTCACAACAGAGTTAGGCGACGACTTTTTCGGTTTCAAAGAGTTGGGTCTCGACAAAGAGTTCAATCTCTTGTCGTCTTCTGTCCCAGTGTATCTTTTACACTCGAGGCTTCACAGCTCTTTCAACAATACTGGGCCTGCAAACAAAACTAGCAAGTACGAGGATTTGCGTGACTGGCCGGTCATCAGGCTCCGCAAGGAAGATGTTGGCAAGCAAATCGGACTTTTGCAAGGGTTCTACCAAAGCTTGGCCGATCGTTCTGAAGCAGCGCATGCGAAACTACAACGAAAGAAGGGCGAAATTCACGATGATGACGATGACTCTCACCTCTACTTATTAGAGGATGAAGACCTTCCGCAAAAACAGAGAAATATTCGGCCGCGTCTTCCACCCAACGGGAAGATTCTGTCAGTCAAGAAAAAGCCGCTTTCGAGCGCATACATCCTTCCGGAAGAGGAGGAGGACGACGAAGCCATTGACGACAAGTCCATGTTCGATATTATTGATGGGCTTGACGAGATTCAGCTGACCGCATGATCGCCAATACCTCAAAAACCAAGGTTTCTGTTTGACTCGAAAGCTAATGGACTAGATTGAGTCCTGGTTATACAATCCGTATGAACAATGCGCTTTATGAAAAAACTTCTCGAGCACTATCTCTACCTTTGCCCAACTGGTATGTTCCTGATGATCCTACTGTAGCGGGAACCCATATCGCTGGTTTCCTGTATATGAGCTTCTTCACACGTGCACGGTCGGTGCATCTTTATTGCCGAAAACTAGATATCGAGCTAACCGCCACCATTTTCGATAAGCCCACTTGCCCCCCAAATCCCTGAACTAATAGGCCACTGATTTTCCAATTAGGCATAACTCTCAAATGTCTTTCAAGAATGTCGAAATCTCCATTAGTCGCTAGCGAAAGTCATATGCGGCGAAAAGAGTCTCAAACCGAAGACCGTGGAAATGATAACAGAACAAATCTCGCTAGATTAGACAAAAATGAGCTTTCAAAAAAAGATGTTTTTGGCCGGACGATTCTTCATATATGCGTACTAAGCAATGACCCAAATAGCCTTCGCCAGGTTCTTCGTGCCAACGATATAAAAAGCATTTTGAACGCTTCAGATCATGAAAATGGCTGGAACGTTCTACATTATATTTTCTACCATAAACGGCTACAATGCCTCAATGTATTGATGGGATATTTGGATCCCGGCCAGACGAATAATTCACCGATATTACTTGATCTTTTGAAGAAAAAAGACCGTGCTGGAAATGTACCCATATCGCTTCTAAAAAACGACGCAAAAGACCTATATTGGGTTCCAGAATACATAAATGAGAAAAACGAGTTCCATATGGCCGAGCGGTTCGTGGAGGCTGAAAATCTGGAAAGCAGCGAGAAGGCTAGTCGGAATAATGGAAATGCAGCAGAAAATGTACTGAGTGCTATAAAAACAGCTGCGCCTTTCCACAGAACAGTGAGTCATGATTGGTGGTGTGATACGCGAGGTGGCTCGGATGTTTACGTTTTTGGATCCAACACTAACGGCAACCTTGGCGTGGGCGATTCGCATGACCGCACGTTTCCTTCGAGGATCGAAAAGCTACAAAAGAGAAACTCAGATTCGGACGACTTGTGCCTACATCAACTTCTAACAAAGCCACGGTACAGGCTATGCAAGTTATCCAAGTACCATTCTGTTGTGTGCACCACCGACGGCAGGCTATACACATGCGGGATCGGGTCACGCGGCCGCCTAGGTCTTGGCAATGCATCAAGCACAGATACGCTCAAGGAAATTTCTTTTCCAAGCAAGTTCCTGCCGGTGGTAGTATGTGCGGTGTCTAATAACCACACTGTGGCTTTGACTGCTGCAGGCACGTTATATGCGTGGGGCCAAAACGCGCTTAATCAGCTTGGTTTTACATCCTCTGCGCCGTATAATTCGTTCAAGACGATTGCAGACGTGTATGAAAACACACCTGTGGAAATAGCGTCTGGAGATCTCGAAAAAAGGACTTCTGAAATCAAAGGCATCGATGTCTCAAAAATTCATTCGGTAGCGTACACGTCACATGCGCTTTATTTTTGGGGCCTCAATATAGGCCAGGTTGTGTTACCATCCGATGACGACATTTCGACGCATAGAGTGAACGACAAGACTTATAAGGGCTCAATAGTGACGCAGCCCAAAGAAGTGCGTATGCGGGACGAGATAAAACTTGTGGCCACATGTGAAACGTGCACGTGCGTTGTCTCAGTGCAAAACGACATTTTCATTTTCTACATGGGCCAGCGGGTGAAGCTTCCGAAACTCTCGGCCCGCGTCGGTGCCGAAACACACTTTGATTATTTCAAGCCCTCAAGCCTCACATGTGCGCCTTCCATCAAAAAAGTGGTTATGAAATCCCATGCGGCGGTGCACGTGTTGCTTGAAAATGGCGACGTAATCTTTTTCAGCGTCAACTCTGATGACGTCAAATCGATTCGAAACACGCGTTATACGTACGCATGGCTGGCGTCCGAAACTAGCATGAAAGCGGTTGACATCGATAACGCATTTGACGGGTCCTTGGTGGTGTGTACGAGAAACGGACAGGTGCTTCTTCGGTCGAATCAGGCGCTGCTGCACAGGAGAGGCCTATCAACAGCTAGTATGACAGGATTCTCGGGATCTGTAAGGAAGAAATATAGAAAGATGGAAGGCGTGAACCGCGTTTTACGAGTTGCCTGCAATGATACGTTCACCTCGTTTGCATTTGTGCGGGACGATGTCGATATTTTGCCCTTTAAGCTCCAAAAAAACGATTTCGTCAAGGACATGGAGTATTTGAGTCCTTTTGCCGAGCTGGATCTATATCGAAAACAGGATCAGTTACTCGATACGGATCACAGATTGAATTGCTACGTGTCTGATTTTTTGTACCCTCCAGCCCCGGAAGAAAGTACTCTGGACAGTCACAGGCTTTTCTTCTTGAATCAAATGAAGGCGGGGTTTGCCACTTTTGACGAGAAAAAGGAACTGGTGGAGACTGCTGATCTTTTGCGAAAGAAGATGCTTGATAAGTACTCGTTTGCTAAAAATAAGGAACCGAGAATTTCCGCCATTTTTCAGGAGATCTCAAATGCAGACTTTGCAAACCACACCATACTTCTCAAAGCCAGTTTGAACAGTGAGTTGCCGCTTGTTCCTTCTGAATGGCTGCGTGATAAGTTTGCCGACGGAAAGATTGAATTTCTACATCTACCAGATTACTGGATTGGCTTCCACACGGGCATTTTCCGGCTCAGGTCCAAATTTTGCAGAGAAATCTTTCTGCCAAAGGAGACTGGCGAATATTTTGTACATCAGCAGATAGAAGGTGCCTATGATGCCGAAAAAAAGACGCTCGTGTTTCGCTCAAATGTGGACCCTTTGGCCGTGATGGTGTTTGTGTACTTCGTATACACTAATACGTGTATTGATTTTTGGCAGAGTTGTGCGGAAGAAGGCATTTCCACAGATAGAGTCCGGAAAGTCAATAGCGATTTTTTCTCGCTCATGACTCTTTTCAAGATGGATGTGCTTTTGGGCAAAGATGAAGAGTACTTCCAACAATTACAGGCGACGGAAAATGTTCCGGATCTAGATGTGGTCCTCGAGCTAGCCGGCGGAGAATCGCTCCGCTGTTCCTCGCTGATAATCTCGAGAAGCGCGTTTTTTGAAACAATCCTTTCCAATAGGTGGGACAGCCCCGTTGATGAAAGAAACAAACAGGATGTGAAGCATGTGGACTTGCATGAAATCGGGATCCTGCACATGCAGGTCGTTCTTGCACATCTCCAGGGATGTCCTGACTTGTACTTGTTCGACGGAGCCTGCCGTAAGATTGCCGAATCCGGCGATTCTGACGATTTCGTCAACTTCCTCTTGGAATTGGCGGATATCGCAGACGAACTTTTGCTTGTACAACTCAAGCATTTGTGTGAGTTGGCGATCAAGGAATTTATCAGTTTGGATAACGTGCTAGTGCTTTTGGGCAATGCAGCATATGCAGTTGCAGATAAACTCTTTATGGCTTGTTGTTGGTACATTTACAATAACCTAGAGTTGGTGCTTTTTGACCAAAACTTGAGGGATCTTGATGAAGATCTTGTCCATCGCGTGGAAGTGCAAATGGAGCTCCTTGATAAGTGTAAACACCCTGGTCTTGTGAAGGGAGCACACAAACAAATTGACTTGAACGTGTTTTGCCGGTCTCTCGAAGCAGTCCCCGATTTGAACGTGGAAACTTTCGTGAACGATATATCAAAGTTTAATCAGATCTTTATGAGCGACGCCAAGGGCTTTTCGAGCTTTGAGCCGTTGCTAGATGTTGTTTCTGACCCTACTTCGTCTAATGATAGAAGGAAACTGACGTCCCGCAGAATGTCTAGTAAGGGCAACGGCGACATTCTTGCCGAGGTACAAAAATTGGCCATTTCCAATCTGAAGCCTCGAGGAGATGCTGCGATGGATACGGACCGGAAAAATGGCGAATTTTCGGCCATTAACGAAAGTGACAGTGCTGTTGTCGAAGAAGGCGCATTTGAAATTGTTCGCAATAAGAAACGCAAGTCCAAGTCAAGGCTCTTGAGTTTCAAAAATGATGAAGGCTGGTCACGTGAGATAGTAAAGGACGAAATCTCGAAAAAAGAGTCTAATTTGCCCATACAGGCTGTGTCTACGAGCGATTATTCGAACACGAAACGAGAGACTGAGCCTCGCAAGGCTTCTAATACGCCGCTTCTTGGCCCTGCTCTTGGCGAGAGTGTAAATGTTGAAAGAAAACAAACGAAAATCAAATTTGCGCCGCCTATGAAACTTTCGCAAAAGGAGAGACGGAAAATGAGAGGGGAAAGCGTACCTGCTCAAGAGCCTATGCAAGGAAGCAGCAGCAGCAGCCAGCAGAGCTTCAGAAACCCATGGAATGTGACCGAGCCAGAAACCAATAAGAATTCCGGAGGGCCCAAAACCCCTGGGAAACTCGATGCATTGCCGGTTTTGGGACAAAAAGCAGCGCCGCCGGCGCCAAAACTCTCGGCCATCATTCTCGAGGAGGCCACCCGTTTGGCCGAGGAAAAAGAGCCGGTGGTGACGAAAACATTACAGGAAATCCAGCAAGAACAGGAATTTGCTCGCTGGTGGGAGGAGGAGTGTAAGAGAGTGCAGCAATTAGAGGCGGCGCAAATGGGATTGTTAAGGGATGAAGTGGATCTGGGTCAGGCAAGGTCAGGACCGAAAAGAGGGGGCAAAGCCAGACGCGGCAGAGGTCGCCGTGGGGGATAGCTCGGGAGGTGTAATTAAGAGGTTTATGGGACGGAATGTTTCATGACGGGTTGATATATTAGAGAAAGCAAACTATTACTGAGGACAATCCAGCGGGAATATTTGAAAGATCACGGGCTCTTGGATTCGCTTTTTGTATGTGTTCAATGTGTAGATTGTGGATTGCATTATGCATTACGTCTTTCACTGTCTACATGAGAAAAGTGTGCATTGGATAGGCGTCAACTTTTCTATAAATGATTCGAGAATTGTAAAGTCGACCGTGATTTATGCAAATGAGAATTGAAGCCACTATTCAGTCACAAATCTGGAACTCTTACTTACGTCACGATTTCATTATGGATTGTATAGTATTTGACCCGCTTCATGGGTGTGATTCAGGTGGTACCAAACTTAGCGATATAAAGAAGATCTGCGATTTGTTATGAATGGGGCGACGGCAACAGAAAAGATGTATTGGAATCCATTTTGTGGCTCTTTGTGACTTGTCTCCACCATAAAACGCTTTAAGATCTTCCACTTTAAGCAATCAGTGCTTTTGTGTTATAGAGAATGCAACACTAATGGACACTATTTGATGAGTGACAACCACGACTTTCGATTCCACCTTGCTAGTTTCGTCTTCAATCCTGTTTCTGTTTCAACTTCCTCCACTCTTTTCAAGCCCGCCTTTTGGCTCTTTTACTACTGCTGTTGAGTTTATTGGCACTGGTAGTAGGACGACTACATGTACCCAGAAAACGGCAAAAACCTTGACCTACAGGAAAGGGCAGAAACTCTCATTCATAAATTTCTTGCCCGCAAGTCTTATACTTTGCAGAACGATCCACCGAAGCTTTTGCTCCATTCTCTTTCGCTAAGAAAGCGCATGTCACATTCTCCAAAATCGATTGTATCATGCTCTTGATAATCTTGATAAGTGCAGCAATTGATTTCGGCCAAAGTCCGAAAGCCGATTTTGCAACGCATAGTTCCCATTGCATGTTGCATAGATTTAACGTTTTATGAATCAACTAATTTTAAAGTTATCAACGATTTCAAAACTCATAAAATGGATCTAAATATGTTAGATAAAATTTTGAATTCCGATTGAGGATAGAATGTTCAAGAAACTTTCTTTGGTGAAGCATGTCGTACGTTGAGAAGTATATCTCAGTCAGTAATCTTATCATTACTATAACTACCATTAGATGCCACGCTTCCGGTAAGTTAAATAAACTCGAAGGATGGATAGCGGCACGGAAAGAACTTATAGAGTGTTTGCCGTGAAACATATTAGACGGATCAATTAAATTTCTACCAATTTTATGGAATGTTTTCGGCAAAGAATCGATTCTAAATTTTCTTGAAATAGTTAGAGCACAAGATGCTGAAGGCGTCAAATGATGTAACCGAGTTTAAGTCTATTAGTAACAAAACGGTTTTATGCCAAATTATCTATATTAGCTAGTGCTTTAGCTGATGATTCACTATTAGAGTCATTACTGTGGTATTAGTTATATGTAGTGTGTTATAGCTACTTATCATTATGCTACTATTATTGAAATATCTATGCAAAGTAAAACTATAATAGGACCTACAGTAAATTCTGTATTAGCATACGTTATTGCTAGTAGTACTTTATTATTAATAAGTTTCTTTATTGAATTATATCTGTCATCGAAGAGACTTTTCGTACAGTAGCAGTCAAAATCTTTCCTGAAGTTCCAGGTGCCAAATCGGCTCTTGAACGACTGTTTTTTTTTTTTTTTTTTTACCTTTGGCCTGCCAATCAGTGCCTGATGTTTCCACTGTGACGTTCTTTGCGGGTGAAATGCTTCTCCAGGTATTTGGATCCTCAAAAAGTTCAGTTCTGCCTTTGACAAAAGTCGGTATGACCTTTTCCGGGGTTATACCTAGAGCGGAATCGACATAGTCGCATTGCCTCAGCAAAATTACAAAATTCCGTTTCCGGCAATTACTTTATCGCCATCATTATGTATGGCCTTTTATAAAACCACGTGTGAGTTTTTTGATGGTGTTTATTCAAGTACTTAATACTTCGGACTCAGCTTAGAGTTGTCACTAAATTCTAGAAGGACCAAAAGAATCCGGTGGAATAAAAGGTATTTTCTCCCGCCGCTCCTCAGAGGCACCGCTGTTGTGCCGAAACCAGTACAACTGTATGTCGTGGCACTTGGACTACTTCTTGGCCTTGGTTCGTATGCGTTGACACCTTTCTGGGTTCTTCAAGGTGTGGAACCACGAAGTAGGTGGCTGCGAAAAAGAGAGGTGAATACACATTGGCCACAGAGGAAGAAAGTTCATCCGCAAGCATGACCACTTTCAATGTTCAGTTTTTCTGCTTCTTCTACATCCACCTTTTCTATGCTTTCTGTCATATTCCTTGCGTGTCGTCTACAGTAGAGTTCAAAGAGAGTAAGTTTTAGAAACGCTCAAAATCAACCGGCACACAGATCGTGGTGGGGCCGGAGATTTGCCAAGTGAAGCGAGAAATAGGTGGGTGCAAAGAGTACTTTACTTTTCCAGAAACCTTCATGATGTCCTTTGAGTTTCCCTGGCCAGACTCTTGGGTGGCATGGTCTGACTCGGAATCAGGGATATTGGGCGAGTGGTCAGTGAGAACAGGGTGAGTGCGGATGAGAATCAGCTTAAGTGCAAAAAGGACTTTGACGAGCCACATTCTTGGCGTGCTCGTTTTTGAGAAAAAGAAGAGTAGTATCAAAAAAATCTTTACGGGACGATAATTGAGAGTGTTTATATATGGGGAAAAGCCGAACATAGTGTCTTCTGGTGGCATACTGGATAAGTGAGGGTGTTCTGCCAGTGCTTTGGCACGCCAGCATGATCATTTGGCTGCAATGTTTGATTTTTTCGGGTATGCTATTCGATTTTTGGGTTCCGTCGTTTTTCCTGATCTCTGATCTGCAAATGAGAAGAAAACTGACAAATACTCTCGAACAAGTGATCTTCACCCACATAACTAAAGAAAGAGTGACCAATGGTCACATGACCCGGGGACTGTTCCGGGCGAGACCTTGCGCATGGAATACTGTAATCATGTCTTTGCAATGTTTTTCGTAAGCCTCCTTTTTCTTTTTCTTTTTTCTTCTTTTCTTCTTTAGCTTTGATGGATATCGTATATCTTCTCCTCACGAACCCAAATGCTTTGATTCGGGATCTTTGGTGGTAGCGAATCTGGAAGGAAGGTGCAATAAGGCTTCTATGGATTTGCGAACATAAACGGTAGTTTCAATCGTCATGGATGAGTGTTTGTTCAATGTCCGATTTGAAATCTGAGACTCCCAGAAACATCACTTTCGCCTGGGACCTTTTCAAAAGGGCAGGAACACCGGCGGTAGGATCGTTCGAGAGGCACAAAACTTTGACTTTTAAATCACCATCTTTAAGGGCAGGGAGCTCAGCCTCTACCATTTTGAAGGTAGGGTCTTTCTGGCCCCAAGCCAAGTTGACTGGTCCATTGGGTGGGTTATCGATAATTGATTGGGACACCATCCTTGTTGAATACTAACGATGAATTAAGGGAGTGAATTGTTGGACGCAAACTGATGCCCCTTTTATGTCATTGAAAGTGGCTGTTGGTGATTCATCCAATGCATGACTACCGGTTTGGCTGCCAATAATCAATTTTGGGCACCCCAAATAAGGATGTATTGGCTGCGACGGGTATCATTACAGACATGGTTTAGTACACATCTTCCATGTTGAAAGTGATATACAGAGCCTGTTCATGAAAAAAGACATTATTGTAAATTGAGCTGCTGGAGAAATTTCGAGCTGATCGAACGGCCGATGAATGCAACAGTAAAAAAAAGCCCTTTGAAATTCAGTCCAACCTTTTCATCTATAATCAATTGACTATCAATTCCATGCCATGACTATACATCGACTTTTAACCATTCCCACGAGCAAAAGACCCACATATGAACCATTTTTTCATAATCATCCAAACAGTATCAACACATTCAAGTATCTATCTCTAATCTTGTCGTCATTCATCGTCTATTTCGTCGGGAAACCAGCCATAATCGGCCCAGGACACAGTCATACCGTTTACAACCACGTTCTCCGCCACCAAGCGACGTTTTTGCTCGTGCTCGCCACCGTCACGCTTTGCAATCAGGCCCGTGCTTGATATGACCCGCCACCAGGGCAAGTTGTCAAACGCTGCATTTTCGTGTCGCAAAAACGCGTTTACGGCCAAGTAGTTTTTGAGTGCCAGGCCCACGCGGCGGGAGTTTTGCGGCCGGCCGATCAAGTACGCTATGTGGCCGTAATTCGTCACTTTCCCGTACGGGATCTGGCTCACTGCCGCATACACCGCGTAATGGAACGCCTTGGCCTCATCAGATAACATGCACCACTCAAAAACGTATTGTGTTTTGAGAGCTTTCTTCATGCCAACATACGAGAATGGCACTGCACCTGGGCCAAGAGTCCAATCAAAACGCGCGAATCATGCATGATTCATGATTAAAGTCGTCAATAACCAAAATCACTATGGCGTGCTTCTGAGAACCACACTTTTTGAACAAAATGGGTAGTGAAGTTAAAAAATTTGGATGAAAATTTCACGTTCACTCTTTCAAGCAGCCACTGATGAATCATACCAGGAAATTATCAGAACCAGAGCGTTGTTTAGGAGAAAAAGACTGGACAATGAAGCATGAACTACAAGTTTTGAATTCTAACCGTACATGTATTGTATAAACCCGTATTTAAGAGAACTTAGCTCCAAACTTACAAAGCCAACAAGGCACCGGCGGCCAAAGCGACGGCACCAGCAGCGTACTGCTTGTTAGCAGCACCCTCGTAAGAGGACACGGAAGCGGTGGTGGTCCAGTTAGAAGAGGTGGAGTGAGCAGCTGGGCAGTCGGTGACGGTAGACTCACAAGAGGTGACGGTGACCAAGGTGGAGAAAGAGTCAGTCTCGGTGATGGTGGAGGCAGCGGAGGCAACAGCGGCAAGGATGGCGACGGCGGAGAATTGCATTGTTAACGAAAGACTTGTAGTTGGAAGATCTGTAGATGATAGAGAAAAAAGAGGAAGGAATGGGTTGGCAACCCCCAGTTTATATAGATTTTTGGGGCCACCTGCGTCCGCTAGCTTTTTTGCTTTCTTTTTTGCGTTACTCACCACGGCGTGCATAGGACGCATATCAATAAGACGCTACTGCCTAATGCGGCGTCTTGACCGTGAATTGCGTTGTTATTGATTCATGCGAGGCACTGCGTTTCCTGCACATGGTCGCGTCAGCGCACCCGATCGAGGGTTGGCGTAAACAAATGTCGCTTTGCGACAGATGCAATCCTGTCACGCGCGCGGGCTCGCACGCAATATGCCAGATCTTAAACGTACGCAGGCGAATTTCCGCGAACCTCCGCGGCAACGCCGGCGAATATTTCAGCACGGCACGGAATGGAGGAATCTAGATGCGAGCATGAAAGCCACATTCCTACACTAGACGCGGTATGAAAATTCGCTGGGCAGTGCGCAAATGTGAGGCCGCCCACGGCATGAGCCACTTCTGAAACAGTCACCATGAAAAATACTGTTCTACGAAGAAAGTGGATAATCCAAACCTCTTTGGGTGTTGCCATTTTGCTTGCCGTTTGAAGTGGCAATTTTCCGGCGCTTTCCTACAGATGCTTGCCCGTTACTCACTGGATTTTGGCATTCCCAACGGGCTGCAAGCGGGTGCCTTAGTCACATGACCCTGAGTTGTATGCAGGACTTTAAGTGTAAGTAGAGATCTACCATTGCCGCAAGCAAATTCGCCACTGCCTCAGATGTCAACAAAGTCGCGGGCCGAGAAATAATCCCGCGAATCTGCTGGTTTTGGCTGTTTTTTTCCTTCTTACATAATCTAAAAGCCCAAACAATGTCGGCGCGGCGCTTTTGATCTGGGCAAGCGTTCATAACAGGGATTTAGGGGAAAAGAAATTTTAACATTTTTTTTCGTCCACTCGCCGTTTTGGCGTGACCTGCCCCTGCGTCACGTACTTTATTGTCTTCTGATAAGAGTCCAATTTTATTGTTATTTTCAGCGATTGATTATTGTTTAAAGAATGGCATTCCTTTCAATAAGTCTATTGTCCAAACGCCATTGCAGAACAAGGCGCAGGGTGCAACCTACGTAAACCGCGAGTTTTGAAAAATGAGTAACGAAAAAAAAAAAAAAAAATCTCGTACGAGACTTTCTGTGACACATGTGAAACTAACCTGTTCCAGATATGAAACTGCCAGCGCTATTCCGGATAGTGAACACTTTCAGATAATTGTCGAGTCTTTCATGAAGTAAAATAAACAATAGAAAAGCAAAAAATTCTAACGGTAACTAGAAAAGCTTGTAATCATTGATAGTTAAGTCTGGCTATATTTTTTCTGCTGCGAGTTGAACTTGACAGGCACGGATGTGAACGGATGTGGTATTTTGGTGAGTCGCGAAACGCGCGATTTGCTCTTTGTTTGTTTATTTTTTTTTGCTGCAAGACACGAGACTTTGACCAGGGGTAACAAGGCGCAACAGGATCGAGTGACGGTTAGGATACTGATGGTCAAACTTGTTTCGAGGCGTAGGAAGAACCAGCAAGAAGAAATTTGGAGAAAAAATCAGGAAAAAATCAGGAAAAAATTCTCATTCTCCGATACTTCAGTGTATCCACACTGGTCTTGTCAGATTTCCTCTCCACCCAACGTCTGTATACCTAAGCAATTCTGGGATTTATGAATGAATGACCAGATTCTTTCATTTCATAAAAAAAAGGCATGCTTGTTATGTGCAAGAAATTGCCCCGTCCAGTTTGCACTGAAGTTTACTGGTAAACACGGCGCCAGGCCCAGGCCTGAAACGTTAAAATACTGGCGTATAGAAGAGCCAAGTCCACAATTCCTCAGTTCCTATCCAAAAATTTGTTTCACCTATCAAAATTCCGGGAGCTGACTAAACTCGGCGCAAACGGGGTGGAATCTCCTTTGCATTTTTGTGAGTGTCGAACCATCTCAACAACAAGTAGCAGCGAAGTAAGTCCTCATTTTCTTCTGCCCTGGCACGCCCCATGATCTCCTCGTTAGTTTCTTGATCTTCTTCTGTTTCGCCTTCTTCTTCATTTATCCTTAGCTGCGGCACGTGACTCAGACCTGGAGTTGCATCTATATCAAGCAAGGCTTCAATCGGAACACGCAATTGCGCTTGGATCAAAGCCTTAATATTCTCCAGGTTGTCGAATTTTCCGAGCTGTGTTAGCCCCATGTGTATCGATTTCTTGAGATCTTGGCCCTCTAGCCTGTCCAATACGTCGAAAAAGACGCGCAAGTCATGCTCTAGGAACGGGAAAATCGTGGCCAACCCCAAAAACAATGCCTCCAGAACCTGTAAACTCATCTGTTTTAACGGAGTCCAAAAAGGGTTGCCGAAAATCTCATTTTCGAGCCGTTCAAGCCGTGTTTGGTGAAGTTTGGCAGCCACCTTGATACACTGCATGCTCACCGCTATGCAGATTCTCTCATTCAGCAAAGTGGCCAATCTGAACATGAGAGATATGCATTTCAACATAATATGATCGAGCAGGTCCGGGTTCCCGTGCGCCAACACATTTGAGTCGATCCAATCGCTTATTTCAATGCCAAACAAGAAAAACGCTATTGTAAGACAGGTGAACGCCAGTACGGTGAGAATCGTCGGTTCAAACAACTCCAAGAGTATGTTTCCGCCCATCAAAAACATTGTGATTCCAATCTGTGCCACGCGCTGCACTATAGTGACCCAGTTTGCGCTCAAAACACGGAAAATTGCACGCAAAACGGTACCGTTGTTTCCCTGCGGTCTGTTAAGCACGTTTTCCCGTGGTTCTCGCTCGATTTGGGCCGCATTTTCAAGGACATTGGCCGGCTCTGGATCAGGCTCTGCTTCCGTATTCTGAGATGCTGGATTTGGCACAGGAGCTACAGTTTCTGGACCAGTAGCCCTATTCGTTGTCGTGTGATTGATTTCATCAACAATATCCTGGGTAATTCTGGTCATGGTGGGTTCCTGAGAAAGTGTCGATTCTGAAATCAAGTCGTTGGCAGTGGCTGTCGGCTGAGGCTGTCGAAAACTAGCCTGGGAAGTTGATTCTGGTGCAGTTTCAGCAGGAGGGACTGCTAATGGTCTATAAGGGAAACTTGCAGCCAGCATCGGCCTCATGCTTGCCACACTTGATGGGCGATTGGCTTCATATGCTCTTTTCGAGTCCAAAATCACGCCCAAATTGGCGACCTTGGCTCTAGCTTCTGCGTTCAACAAAAGCTGGCCATCTGGGTTTAGTATACACTCCGATGTCGAGAGCAAAACCGATTTGCCTGCAATCTCGATTTCGTAGGTCTCGGAGGGTAAATTCGAGTTGTGCAATGTCGACATTTCGTCGGGTTCCAGATCAAGACTCGTTTCTGATGCCACGATATTATCTCTCTCAATCATCATCGACTTGTTTGTACCTGTCTTTGGCACTTCCTTTGCACCGTCTGTTCTGGGAATCGGGGCATACAAAATCTCAGGGGCATTTTCGATTTCTTCCTGTAGACTCACAATCTCCAGAAGCCTCTCCAGGTCGCCCAGACCAGAAGCTTTGGAGAAGCAATGTGCCCTTACATATAATTCTAGCATGTCTGCTGAAAGACCCGTTTTTACAGAAATTTCCGCTTTGAGCTCGCGGATCGACACGTTTTTCTCAACGTTAACAACGAACATGGTCACTTGCTCCAGCGGCTGTTTGGTCTGCACTTTTATCGGATACTTGACCGGTTTCATTCGGACACCAAATGTGACCGTGGTGAGGGGCGGCACGTCTAGGGCTAGAATTTCCCGCAAAAGCAAGCTCTCCGGTGTTACCACACCCTCGTATGTCAATTGCAACTTTTCCGGCGCGATTTTGTGTTTCATAGCGGCCAATTCTAAAACACTTGCGACTGACGATAAAAGCGACTCTCTTGTGAAACAAGTCTGCGTCAAAAGCGTGTTTGAATCTTCTTCAGGAACAATCTGCACATCAAATAAATCCGGCACGGGCTCCCGCTTAGGAATTGCGGGCGATTCGAAGAGTGTATAGTCTATGATCACAGATAAGCCGTGAGCGGCAATAATCTCCAGAGAATCCTCCACAGAGAAGATTTCTGAGAGCGGTAAAGAGTCAGCAATAATCCCGTTATTGTATCTGAACAGTATAAACATCGGTTTGATCAGATATCCCTCGCTGAACATCCATATCAGGTGGCGTACGTGTGCTAGGGTGTGGCGGAGCGTAACACGCACATTTATGGCATCTAGACGCGTGGCTTTTCCAGATAAATTCACCTGTTCCACCGGAATAACAAGATTGAAAGGCTTATCCATGATTGACTGTAAAAAAAAGGTGTTGTGTGTCTTTTCAGTGACCTCTAATGATCCTATCTAGATATCTGGGACCATTTCTGGGGTTGAGGTGTCTCCAAGAGTGCATATAACATTTTTACTAAGTTCGAAAGTTAGAACCTATTACATGGCTAAAGAGGAAAGAAATAGCTGTTTAGGGTCTTTTTATTTTGATTTTATTATAGTTCGATCAAGCTTGATCTGTATTGTTTGGGAAGCGATTATGGAACGTGTAATCTCCGAATTGGCTTGTCTTTCTGGGATTGCTTTTCAGTTAATCACGACTAAGCACGAAAGAAGTTATCGATAATTCCGTAACGCCTTAATTTTCAAGTAAACTGCACAACATTGAGCGTTGAGCGGGTCCTGAAAGGATGAAATCGAAATTGAATTATTTCATAGCATCGGCAGTGATAAATCAATCTGAATTCACATGTGAGAAAATGGCTGACTAAGTGGACCTCATGCGCATCAGCCAAAGTCATGAACCTAAAACCTCCCTTTTTGATACATCTTTCAAGTATGAAGACTGTTTATGCAAGCTCATCGAAAAGGCTTAGCTTCTCCGGCTTTTCTGTCCGAAAGTCAACCAAATTTATAGACTGAGCGCTTGTCTCTCCTTTGGGGTGGTATTCTCACGTTGAATGGTCCAGAAAAAAAGTCATTCGTTTTCGTCGTTACGTATGTACAAGTATCTTATGTTTTGATCGCGTGGTATCTCTTGCCTCTGAAAGCGAATACCTCGCTGTTTGCCTGGAAAGTTTCCGTGGGGTTGGAGTCTACCAAATCGAGCTTGGTGGATCCAAAAATGTTGGCACCTGGGTGCATCAAAATGTCGGTTTCTTCGTAGAGCGGGTGTTCCTCGAGCCAGTTCAACTCACGTCTCAAATCCTTCTCATGGTACCCGGTGACGAACACCGCACACTTCGACTCGAGCAATCCCTTCAAAGATTTGTCCCAGTGTATTTCGTCGGCAGTTCTAAAACCAGGGTGGAACATGAAGAACACATCCAAGTAGGGGTCAAACGGGAAGAGGTCGCCCGTGTTGTACACCTCATGGAAGTACTTCGTGTGGTGGTGAATCGTGATCTGCTCGTCGTACTGCGTCACTAACGGCCGGCCGTGCGGCTTGTCTGTGGCAGTGAACTGCTTCAACTCCGTGTCGAAATGCGAGTGTGGGCCGATCAAGTGGATTTCAAACTTTGTGTCGGGAAAAAGGTATCCAAATTGCTTCCACACGTATCCCGGAAGCATGGCCTCCATGCGGGCGCCAACGATAAATATACGCATCGCGCGGTCCTTGAACATGGCCTCGGCGTCCTTACTTTTGGATGGCGAGTACAAAGAGTAACGCAACGCCGACATCGAGCGCAAACCTTCCAACGTAAGCGGACCCTTGGGCTCCAACGCGTAAGGAGTGAATTTGTGGATGAGCGATGCAATAGTTGTTGGGTAGGTCAACACTTTCGTGGCCGCAGCCAAGTTGAACTCGGTGTTCATCGGGTTGAAATCACGTGTGTAGAAAAACGCATCCCACGACGCCAACGACGTCATCACGTCCCGCTCCACGGGTCCGGGGAACACAAACTCGTTGAATTTGCGCCCAGAGCGCAAGTCGTGCTCGTACAAGTTCACTTTTTTCAATAACTCGTACTTCTTTTTCGCATGGTACTCCGTGTCGTTCTCCCACGCGGCCTGGTCGTGGTGAGTCGGGATTCCCGAATGCGGACACACGAAATTTACTGGTTTCTGCGTCACAGGACATTTGGCGCGTGCCCTGATGAACGCCGCTCGCGTGCGAATATCCTCGTAAGGCGACTCGTCCCAGTAGTACATTTTGCGCTCGGCATCCTCCGCCTCCTTGCTGTCCAACAGCAACAACTTGCTCAAGAAGGAGATGTTCCTGTGACTAGGCGCCCGGCGGGCAAGCCTGTATGAGGGCACAAGGCACGGCACCGTTCTCGATAAAAGCACCATTTTTGGAAACAATTAATCGCTCAGAATTCTGTTGTGCGCGTAATTCTGGTTTTGAATCTAGAATAAGCCAGCAGGTGGCTATGAATGTCTTCTTTTGGTGTAACTTGTGAAGCAATAGAGTGAGATCTGGAGATGCGGCCTCACCGAAAATTCGCTCGGTGGACCGGACTGAGGTGTACTGCTGCAGAAGTGAACGCCACCAGTTAGTGGGCGTAAATTTCAGCACGCCCTCTGAACCCAAGATCTTCTTCACATGGCAAATGGGACGTAAATGAGTGATTTTTGACTTCAAAAATTATATCAGTTCACACCCTTAATCCATTTTCAATGATTGACCCTTTTAGGTCATTTTTAATTGACCTCGGTGTCAAAGTCTTGCAGACCTAGAGCGGTGCTTATCAGTGTGCGGCGCACAAGCCTTAGGCTCAGAGTTCATCGATAAGGTGTTGGTCTTCTGATAGAAGTGCCCCTTCATGCGCATCGACATGGTCAGGGTCTTCTTTGATAGTCTCTGTGCTTTCAGATTCGACGCTTTTCCCCGTATTGTCATGTGTGTCTATATGTCTTTTCCCACTCGTAACCTCATCATGAGCCGCCACATTTACGTCTCTAGGTTGCGTTTGCAAGTCACCAGCCAGGCTTTCATCGCCAGTTTCGACTTCTTTCTGGCCAATCTGGAGGTCATCTCCAAAGCTTTGATCAATTTTCTCATTTCTCGCATTTTCATGCGCCCCTCTTACCTCCACATTGTCTGGCACATCAATTGTGATGGTAAACCCCACGAAATCCTGTTCCGGGCGCAACGGGTCCACGGCGAACGAATGTCTATGGCCCTTCCACGGCTCTATTTCAAAAACGTAGACTCCGCTCTCGTCATAGTGTCCCGAAAGCGTTTCGCCCGAGGTCTGGTCTACAAGCTGCATGTTCACTCGAGAATCCTCCAAAATCCCGCGATTGAATGCCATGATAGACCTCAGCTCTGCTCTCTTGATTCTGTTTTCTGTGGGGTCATGGGCGACGGCCTTCAAAGGCTCGCCATTCTCCGAAAACGCCTCGAAGTTCCAGAAGCCATGAGGGGCTTCGAAAAACGGCCTCTGAAACGCAACCATGCGCGGCTCGTCGCCCTCCACGTCAAGAAGCGTGACAGGGTCTAGTAGCAGGGCCTCCAATGCGTTTCTCTTCTTGAACGCGTCGTGCTCGATGCGCGTGACCCCTAAAAACGTACCTGTATGGTCGTAAATCTCGTACCAAATCACAAAAGAATGCAGCCATTGAAGTATCTTCACGCCCTGTTCTGGCAGGCTGGGCGCCAAGAGCGTCGAGCCCATGGCTTTGTAGAAAGCCCGCCCGAATTGCGCATTCAAATCGGTCAAGGAGCTGTAAGTACCGGTAAAAATCGCCACATTCCGCAGATTATAATACTCATTTGAGGTTTTGAGTGGGTCCTTGCTTTTCGCAATATAGAAGCCGCGGCCCAATGAACCAAGGATATGGCGGCTAACGTCAATCCTGTTGTCGGCCCGAATAGGAAAGAGGGGGTGGTCTCGGAACGCAACGTTCAGCAAGTAGTCCCCGAACTCCCCAATTTCAGCAGCATTCTCTTCGCTTGACACACGCTGGCACGCCACATCCACGGCAGGGTTCAGGCCCGGTCCATGTGGCGAAAACGGCGCATACAGGCACAATTTCGGTACGTGCACGAACATTCTGTAATGGCACGTTTTGATTTCCAAAACATCCAAAATAGCCGCCTTGTGGCCTCCAGCTGCATCGCATTTGTACACTACTTCTATCGTGCGCGGCTGGAGGGTCATGTCACACACAGATCCGTCGGTCACGATTTGCAGCACGGCTTTTTGCGCAGACAAATGCGTGTAAGGGGCCAGTTTCTCATCTAGAAGCGTGACCGTGCGTTCGGCGTGTTTCATGTATGTTTCATACTGTGTTTTTGATGCCTGGTTGTGAAACAAGACCTCGCGGTCGGACGCCCGTGAAAACCGGCCCAATACAAACACCGTGTTGGGCATTTGCGGGACATGTTTGAATGGCCTCTCCTCCGGCTTGGCGCCCTCGTGATACTGGATGATTTTGTCGCCGCTACAGAGTGCATACGTCCAGTACATGCCCCTGAGATCGTATGCATATAAACAGGCTTCTGCCGGAAACGTGTCATGCACGATTGCCATGGCGTTGGCTAGAATATCCTTCTGATTCTCCCATTCGGGCAATTTCGTCTCTGTGTCCTTTTGCCGCTTCAAAAGCTCGGTTTCGGAGTGGATCTCGCAGATATATTCGTCCTTGCCGACGGTACCATTGGGGCCGTTTTGGGACCCGATATATAGACGCTCGTACGACTTTTCCGCTGGATTTTCGCCGGTTTCGGCAACTAGCCGATTCGCTAGCCGCTGAGACACATGTGAATCGTAGATTTTCACGTTAAAGGGCACCGTGGCTAATCCTGTACCGGCCATGAATGGCACGCTTAACGCCAAGGATAGAAACGCCAGGAAATGTCTCATTTAGCGCGGGAATTTGCAATGTTTTGTAAAAGTTGTGAGATTTGGCCAAAAATATATGAAGCGGTCTTTAAAGAATAGCCGGTTAATCAAAAGTGTATATTAACTTTGATGCGGTTTCACGGATGTTAAAGTTAAAGTTGGCTTTTACTATGAGCTGGCTCGACCCCGCGACTCGGTTCGAGGCCCAGGGCCGTGGCCCCAAAGTCCAGACATAAGTAAATGGCAATACTGTAAACATGCACTTTTCCATAATTTCTGGGAAAACATGGAGCATTATTGATACATAAAGACATTTCTTAAAGAGTTATCGCTAAATGGGTCCAAAAAAAATACAATCCATACACCATGATCATTCTTGAAGAGCGCATTTTTGGCCTAAGAAGCGTTATCCTAAGGAATTTTCATGGAATATAATTAGGCTGTTTCTGTGGTCATGATCGTCGTAGACTTAGTTTGCTATGACACGGTACGAGAAAGCGATCGTTTTTTGTTAATGCGTTTTTTTTTCTTTCTTTTTTTTCTATTCTTTTACATGAATCAATATACGTATTCAATGCTTTTGAGTAAGACACTTGGGGGTGCTTGCGACCGATCGCATTCATCAAGGCCTAAATGGATGAAGGAATTTGGTGACTCAACATATTGCAATTCTAATGTTTTTCAGTACACAATATTTTGGCTGATATTTAGAAAACTTTCGATTCAGAGTTTCAGTTATCGTGTGGAGACATCTCTTTAGAGACATCTATCATTCTCCCTTGCAATCGCCCGAACCTACCCAAAATGAACGATAGAGAACTATAAGTCCGGGGTTTCCTAGCCGAAGCGCAATTTTTTGAATCACTAAATAACTCATGACAGTGATTCTCTTGCGCAGAACAGGATAATATGTTTCTCTTTTGGCAAATAGTGGCGTTTGTATTTTGTTCGTGGTCTTCTTAAATTTTAGTTAGTTTGGTATTGGCAATGCTCGTTACGAAATACTTGAAAATTAGTCTAGGTCCGTCATCAGGCTAAAATCATGAAATCTCCAAATCAGCTTTTATCAAGCCCTGAAAAACTTCTAATATTCACAAAATCAACAATTTTGATAAAAAAACCTGAAAAACATAGATTCCACAGGCTGCTAAGCCAGGGTATCAACGCAACGCATGGCAGCGAAGCTGGCTAGGGGTTTAGATATTCATATGTAATATTACGGAAAACTAGGTATACAGTTCTTGTTCATAATCAGATGAATCAAGCAAAAAAAAAAAAAAACGATGTTCCGGCATTAGCTTCCCTATAATACCTACAACAATCCCATCTCCCATCATGCGGCGAATAGACCGTTTATTAACCACACCCCAACGATTTAGATAGATAAGGAGGAACCAACAACGAGGCGGGGCGAAGCCAAATTCAAAGATTCATAGCCAAAATGCCTTTTAGAAGCATTTCAGTCAATAATCACTGTAGAAATCTTAACCAGGGATTTTCAAAAACCATGAAAAAGAAAACGTTGTTGTGCCTTTATGAATCATTCAGTCACCCAATTGATCCACGGCAATTCGCACCCAAATATTCAAACTAACTATCGCATACAAAAGGGTTCGTCACAAAACATACAGCCACATTGGACATAGAAACACGCATAAACCGGCAAATATCTACTTACCGTAAAAACACCATAAATTTGAATCGGATCTAAATCCTTTAATTTTCCTGCATGAAACCATCACACAAACCGGTGTGCATATCTCTAGTCTCATTATCGCTTCTATAGTGCCATTATCTACACCTGATCCAGTGACAACCGAATACATAAAAATGGCCGAAACGCAAGTAGACGGGCTCAAAACGCCAGCGTTGACCGATGGAGAATTTCAAGATGCAGTTTCGGATCCTGCAAAACAAGAGGAAAAGAAAAAACCCACGGCCCTCCAAGTGGCACAGCTGCTAGAGTCAAAAATGCACGAGTTGAGTGCGTCTTTGCAGAAAGACGAGACACTATTGGCGGAAAAAATGGCCAAAATCTCGAGCCTGATCGATGAACTTATCAGAGAAGTCAATGCAAAGTGAGATTTTTGAATTTTGGGTGGATTGAAAGCGAATTTTGGCTTAATCAAAGATCTATGCACCGTATCAATGGCTAGGTACATAGCTAGAGCTTTCAAAAGGCATGATTTCCGGTTGTGTTGGACGGAAAAAGGCTGAACCAGGCAAATGTCTCGTTCCTAGCACTAGAACTAGCTGAAGCTAAAAAAAAGCAAAAAAAAAAGAAACGAAAAAACAAAAAATCCGGGATATACTTCACAACTAAAAGCTGTTAGTCAGAACCATTGCAACGTTACATACTACTACCCACACGTTAAAGACTGACCACTCAAATTTATCAGGAAACGGCCCGTTTTTTTTCTAACTAAAACCCAGAATCGAATACGCTTTTTGAGAAATCACCATGAAACACAATAAAGCTTACAGTGAGACGCTCTTTGGGAAAAATCGTCGATTACTGTATCACGCTTATCCTAGAGCTCTCCCAGCCCCAGGTATGCATGGTCAAACTTCTAGGCCCAGCCCCAAAAATTAGAAAAATTACTTGAAATATGATGACAGCGCGTGTGGAAAATTTTGAGTCTGAAATTTGACATCGGCCAAATCAATTGTATAGAGTTACTTTTTGATCCGGGTTATCGTCTCAATTTCCGGCCTGGAGGCTGGTAGTTTAACCTTCTCAGTAAGTACTGATTTGGATAGCTGATAAACAGCATCGATTTTGTGAAGTTGATATAACGAATGCTAAGAAACTAGTTTTGAGTGAATTTCCAGAATAATTTTGCACAAATTTGATTCCGATGAATGTTTGTTTTTGAAGAAAAATTTGTTTTCACCCTGGGGCCGAGGCTACTGTAGAATGAGGTATTCGACCAACCCATGCCTCGAAGACCCGCTTTTCTCCATAATAACGCCATTTTTTTTTTTTCTTTTGCATGGACTCAGAAATGAGATATTTGTTATTCACGCTCAACATTCGTACATTTCACTTCAATATCTCAATCAAGATTTAACCATTTTTTTCCTTCCTCCACGGCTCGCTTCGGCCTTTATATTGCCCCCACAATCACATAACGCGGCCTCATATCTCGCTCTTCGCACACTCACCAGAATCTCATATTAGCCATTGACTAGAATGGGCCAGAAACGGACAAAGAATCAGATCAGACGGGAGCGGGAAAAACTACGAAAGCTCGGGAAGTTGGAAGGCGCCACTAATGGGGAAAAAGAGACAAATTTGCTTGATAAAGACCCTGTGACAGAAACCCCAGAGAAGGCATCTCAATCTGCAAAGGCCACTGCAGCTGAAGCTGGAGAAAACGCCAAACCCAAAGAAAATATTGGCGATGAGCGGGGAAGAGAAGATTCTGAAGGCCAAAAGCAAATTCCTGTGATTGGCGACGAAAAAAACATCGATTCTTCCCCAGTTTCAAGTGGCCTCACTGTGATTTCGAAAGAATCGGATGAAAAGATTCCAGACAGTTCTAGCCAAAGCGCCATTATCGAAGATTTCACAACTGATGCTGGTGGCGAATACAAATCAGCTATCGAGAACGAGGCTTTAGCAAAGTCTGAGTCTCAGAAGACGGAGGAAGTAAGCCCTGACGAAATGCAAGCAAACACGAGAACCTTGCCAGGTAAACAGGCTTCAGAATCCGAGGCTAGCAGTATCATCACTCCAAGTCCAAATCCAAATCCGGACCCAAAAACCAAGCATGAAGTGTCGGATGGTGAGCCTGAGTCGAACAAGGAACAAATCATGGGCATCTTCTCCCGGCTCAAGGACACTCCCAAGGAACCGTCTTTGCAGGAAACAGATCTATATACACAATACGCCGAAATTTTCCACAAATTCGAGCCAAAACCCGAAACAAAAACCCAGGTCGTGCTATACATGGCGTCGGACGCCTCTGCATCCAGTTCCGACATTGATAGCGACAACGACTTGAGCACGCGGCCGCTCTCGAAACGGCAGCGGAGAATCCGCGGGAAAATCCCGATTTCCGTGTTGAAATCGGCCACAAGCAAGCCGCAGGCCGTGGAGTGGTATGATGCCGATGCACCCGACCCTTACATGGCGGTGTTCATGAAAACGGCGTTGAATCACGTGAATGTGCCGTCTCACTGGCAGCAGAAAAAAGAGTATCTCTCTTCCAAGCGCGGCCTTGAGCGGGCGCCGTTTCAGCTCCCGAAATATATTGCAAACACCGGGATAGCCGAGATGCGGAACCATGACGCCGACTCGCTCAAGAAACTGCAGCGTGACCGCGTGCAGCCGAAAATGGGCCGTCTAGACATCGACTACCAGAGACTCCATGACGCGTTTTTCAAGCACCAAACCAAACCGCGCGTGCTCGCGTTTGGGGAAGTTTATAGCGAGGGCCGTGAAACCTCGGACCAGCACCTCAACGAGGTGGCTCGGATGCGGCCGGGCAGAATCTCCAAGGCGCTTCGAGCCGCGGTGGGGATGTCGGAAAACGAAACAGTGGCGCCTCCTTGGATCACGGTAATGCACGAATTGGGCAAACCGCCGTCGTACCTGCACCTAACCATCCCTGGGCTAGACGTGGAATACACTAATCTGGGGTATAAGGTGCAGTACGGCGAAAAGGGGTCCATTTTGGGCTTGCTGCGCGAGACTTGGGGCATGTTGGAAGACGGCGAGGAGTCTGACGCGGAGCTGGAGCTGGAACTGGAAGTCCCGTCCGTACACGAAACGGCCGAGCCGGAAATCGGCGAGAATCTGGGGTCTGAGAACTTTACTGGGACATTGCATTCTGCAGAAGCAGACGATAACCAGCCTGAGCGGGTTGAAATCACCGAATTTGCAAAAGTGAAGAAGCCATCCGCGTCCGCTACTGCAAAGAGTCTGGGCAGTTTGTATACGGTGTTGAAGGAAACACCCGCCGAATCATCAAGCGGTACTGCGAACGGTAAACACAGGTACGATTTGACAAGGGGCGAGGAAAGCGAAAGCGAGGCGAAACGACCAAAATCCGTGAAGAAGAGTCCCGTTGCCGCGAACGATGAAGATTTCAGGTTCTAAAAACCGCTTGTGGTGCGATTTGTAATGCATACCTCCAAAACACGAAATATTTCAAGTGTTAGCGCAAAAGTTAGCTGAAATTGAACGAAAAACTGGTATCCAAGGTATCGAACGGGTTCAAAAAGGCGATTATGTCCTCATCAATGCCCTTGAACATTTCTTGGATGGAGAAATTCGCTGTTTGTATAGGTGCAGAAGCAGATCCAGAGAAATCGTGGCCGTTACCATTTGGGGTATCAGCAGCAATACCGGTACTATTCTGCTTGGCAGGAGAATTCACATTAGCCCGCAGATTGGCCGTTTGTGGAGCCATCAATTTCTCCACCTCCTGGCCCTGGCTCAAGCCTGTGAGTTTCAAGAAATCCACATCGCCATTTTGACTAGTTGGCTGGTGCCGCTCATCCACCACTTTCACCCAGTGTCCGATCCGGCCCAAGACTTCGGTGAGTCGTTCACAGACCTGCAGATCGAACTTTTGCTTTGAATCCTCCACTAGTTGCAGCACGTCTGCATATAACGCAGGCAATCTGAAGCGGACACAGTGGATTTCCGGGAAGTACTGCTGCAGGATATCCGATTTCACCAAGATCAGCACGCGGATCAAGGCGATTAGCGTGGACACGGCACGATAGTAGAAGAAAGTGGGGAAATCCGACACGCCGTTTGCAGTGAAACCGATAAAACAGTCGAGAATGCGTTCACACGCCTCGCCAAACTTGATCACGTGCTCCAATATCAAAGACTTGTCAATCTCGGGGAAAAACCGCTCCTGCGCCTGTAGCAGCGAGTCTGCCGTCAACTTGTAGATGCACCAGCTGACCAAGTTATCATGGATCATCATTATTAGGTAGTAGTATGTCAAAAGCAAACAAGATTTCTCGCCTGGGTCAACTTTGTCCAGCATGCCGTCAGTCAAGACCCCGCTTTCGCTTATCACGTCGGTCAATTTGGCCTTGAACACCATCAAATCACCCACTAATTTCTTGAATTGCAACGAGTGCTTGTGCGGATTTGCCGGATCTAGCCCCTGGAACCCGCCCCGCTCTTCTGCCGAGGTTAGGAGATTCATGGACACGCCGTTATCGGTAAGGAAATCGGCCAATTGCTTGCCTTCGCGGATCACGCGCGCGTAGTAACATAGAAACTTGTCACGATTCGTGGGCAAGCCATGCAAGGGCCTGAGCAAAAGCTTGGCGGCAAAATCGTGGCGTGACGTCCATGCCACAAAGTTGAAGCGGGGTAGCGAGATGTTGAGCGAGCCGCCCAGGCAAAACACCGCCAAAAACGACCTTAAATTGTTCCGTTCGGCCGACTCATCCGTAAGCGGTGCCGTGCCCAGAACTTTCCCTGCATCGATGCATATGGCCACACTGTATGCCGTGATCAAATCGATCTGGCTCTTATACTGGTGCACACGTGACGGCGGCACGTCCCAGAGCGACAACACCATGCAGGCAAACACGAGGTGGTAGGACAAATTGGATGCTTCAACAAATACGGTCTGGGCCAACGACTGGTCGAGAAACGCAATGATTTGCGCGCCCACAACCCGGTCGTTTCCCCGCTCGGATAGCCCGCGGTCACGCAAAGTGGTCACGTATACACACGCGAGCACAAGCAAGGGGCACGATTCGAGGGCGGATGGGAATATCTGGAGAAACAGAGGGAACGAAAGCACGGGGAAGGAACACGCCATGTTTTTGTGGAAATATTCGTATCGCGCCCGTGCCTCTGCTTCGCTCATAAGATTGAGGAGAAATGTGGCCGCAGTGGCGGTCTCTGATGGTGCTGAAGCTGAGTTAGTGGATGCTAGCACAGATATGGCTGGCATTCGAGACGAGTCACTGGATTGAGCCAGCGCAGGGCGAAAGTTTTTGGATGTTGTTGTTTCTGCAGCCATTTCCGGCCACGGAAGGGCCCTGGCCCGGCTTTCTGGCCCAGTTTCTGCGCTTTCTATAGCCGCCGTATCCGAAAATGCACGATATAGTCTTTCGCTCTGCTGATACAACCTAAGCGCTGCACGGGATATCTCCTTAAACCTGCTGGAGGTATCTGCACTGCCCACGGAATGTTCTATCGGGTCTGCCGGGTCATATAAGTCTGCCGGGTCCGCCAGCGCAGTCCGATAAAGTCTGGCGACCTCCATGTCAGGCATTCTTGAAAACTCTTTTTCCGCGTCCGCCAAAAGTCGCGCCACCTTCAGCATGATCTGGTCCGGCGTGCGCTGCGGGAGCCTCATCTGCCTCCGTTTAGCCGCAGGCGCTGTTGGATCGGCCTCCACGGAACATGTGAGTTTTAGTGAAAAACACCGTTTGCATGTTTGGTGTGCAGGACTTTCGTATACACATTTGCTCTTGAGACGACGGCACCGGGCACACGCACGTGCAACACGCCACCGCTCTGCAAACTCCGTCGGCGGTTCTTCCGTCATGGTTAAAAAAATTTCCACGATCTATGAATATGGTTCAGTGGCGATGTATATATAGCTTTTTGCCCCGATCGATGAAAATTTTTCGTTTTTGCAGCACTTTCCCGATGCGTACGCCCAATCAGTTGCAAGACCAAGAGTGCTGCGAAATATCCGGTTTTTTCTGCAATTGTGGAGTCTTGGCCCGTGCGATACGTGTTGGTAGCGCTATCTCGGTTGATTCCGAGATCTGATAGACCGGGAATGCACACAACACGCGGAATCATGCAAGGTGTTCCGCCCAGGTTAAAAATTATAATAGTAATCCACGTTTGAGTTTTGAAACGTCTTGAGAATAATTATCGGTTTTCGCCAAAAACTCAGGCTGGAGAATCTGTTGGGCCACTATTTTCAAGGATTTATAATCAATTATACAATTCAGCAGGATGAGTATATACTTTCATATTACCGGGTAGCGGTATAGATACATGTCAGACTCAGAGAAGGGTTTTTTTTTCGCAACCAATGAATCACAGGACTGATAACTATCGTGTGAATATGCTTTAAGTTTACATATAATGGGTCACAGACTGGACGTTTTTCGGATGCAGTGGAACCAAAATGGCATATTATCAGTACGCTTAAACCTGTATATAAGCACCAGACATTTCTAGCAAAAGATAGAAAGTATGCCTGGTTTTCCTTATAAAAAGCGAATTTTTTGCTTTAAAAACATATTCCAAGCCCAGTCTCGGAAAGCATGACCAGATATCTCCTCCAGCTAATACTTATCCCAACAGCTTGAAGATTGTGTTATGTATAACCAGCGTCTATCAAGAATGCAAGAGTGCGCCTTTCTCATAACGATAGTAAGCGGACATACTTGTTGTAGAACTGAACGTCTTGGCTTTTTTTACAATGAAGACTTCTGTATACTGTTTATTGATTACGCAGCCGAAGCTGGAGAGGGGCAGAGCGGTCCATGAAAGTTCGAGCTAGAGCTTTGGATTGAAGTCTTAGCAGCTTCAGGGACAGGCTTTCAGAGTACATAGGTGTAGCCTAGTTCAGAATAGATAGGGTGTGTCGCGCACACATGCAAGAAGGGAAGAATCATCGACGTTTTCACTCACCAGTTAGGCGATGCTGACTTCGGGTTTGGGGTCCTTGATCTTGTCGATCTTGGCACCGAAAGACGAGACGCACTTGGCCATGGTTGGCGAAGAGCGTGAAATCACGTCAGTAAAGTAAAAGTTGGCGATCGGGTTTTTCAAAGACACACCCGAAACTGTTGCCGTTTGGTGGCGCCCGACAATGTCTTTCAAGCCTAGTTGTGCGACCGAGGTACTGGTAGGTTCCACAACGTCGTGACGCACAAAGTGTGGGGCAATTTCGCCCAAACGCTCTCTGACACCATACAAGTCGTCGTAAGGAAGAGTTTCGCCCAAATACTCTGACAACACACGCACAATCTTCCAGTCTTCACGTGCGGCACCTGGCGCGTTTGTGGCTGCACGAGTAACCTGTGTTCTGCCCTCCGTGTTCACGTATGTGGCAGACTTTTCAGTGTATGCCGAGCCAGGCAACACGACGTCGGCAATCGAGGCGCCAGCATCACCGTGGTGGCCTTGATACACGACAAATGCATCCTTGGGGATGTCGCCACGCTTGAGCTCGTCGGCTCCAAGCAAGTAGACGAACTTGGCCTCTTTGGTAGGTTCCGAAAGGGTCTGGAAACCAAGATCCAATGCAGCGGCACGTGCGGCTTCGCGGTGCAAAACGTTGACACCATTCCAGCCTTCGGCAGTAAAGTTTGCGTTTTTGGCAGCGAATTCGGCAACGGCGGCATATACGGCGTTGGCGTCTTCGCTCTCAGCCACACCGGATCCGACCACGATCATTGGGTTCTTGGCGCTGGCCAATTTCTTGCCGAAAGCACCCTTCAAGGCGGCCTGCAAGTCCTTGGCGTTCGCGCCCAACTTTTCAAGCCCGAAAGTGGACTCGAATTCTTGGCCAACGTGGCCGATAGTCAACTCCTGGCGCAACCACACTTTTCTGATACGCGCGTTCAACACAGCGGCCTCGTGACGTGGGTTTGAGCCCACGAGCAAGATACAGTCTGCGTCCTCAATACCGTCGATGGTGGAGTTGAAGAGGTAGTTGGCACGCACATCCACACCGTGAGCAGACGTAGCCTGTGCCACATCAGTTGTGGTGTTTTCTGAGCCCAAACGGTTTGCCAAGTCCTTCAACGCAACCATGGACTCGGCATCGGCCAAAGCGCCGGCAATTGCTTTGAACTCATCACCCTGTGGAGCGATTTTCTTGTATGCAGCGGTGATAACAGAAAGCGCCTCATCCCAAGTGCTGGGCTTGAACTCGTCTCCGTTTCTGAGCAAGGGAACCGTCAATCTTTGCGTGCGCAAACCATCACATGCAAAACGCGACTTGTCCGAGATCCACTCTTCGTTTACCTCGTCGTTCAAACGGGGCAAAACACGCATAACCTCAATGCCTCTGGCATCCACACGCACGTTCGAGCCCACGGCGTCCATCACGTCGATCGTCTCTGTGCGCTTCAACTCCCAAGGACGAGCCTTGAAAGCATATGGCTTCGAAGTCAAGGCACCCACGGGACACAAATCAACAATATTACCAGACATCTCGGAATTCAAGTTCCGCTCGATGTATGTGCCAATCTGCATGTCGTTACCTCTGCCGGCAGTGCCCAATTCGGGGGCGCCCGCCACGTCGTTCATGAAACGCACACATCTCGTGCAGTGAATACATCTGTTCATGGAGGTCTTCACAAGAGGACCAATTGCCTTGTTCTCAACGGCTCTTTTGCCCATGACCTCGGCAAAACGACCCCTGTCGGAGCCGTAACGGTGCGACTGCTCCTGTAAATCACACTCACCACCTTGGTCACAAACAGGACAATCCAATGGGTGGTTCTCCAAGAGCATTTCCGTGACACCCTCTCTGGCTTTATGCACTCTTTCGGTGTTAGTATGCACCACCATACCGTTCTGCACAGGCATGGCACACGAGGCGATCAACTTGGGCATGCGTTCGACGTCCACAAGACACATACGGCAGTTACCCGCAATGGCCAATTTGTCGTGGTAGCAATAGCGCGGAATTACAACTCCGGCCTTGTCCGCCGCCTGAATAATAGACGAGCCGGCCTCTATCAGCACAGTTTTACCGTCAACTGTGACTTGCACGTCAGCAAACGTGCGTGCGGACGCCAGCAAAAGGCGTCTAGCCAGCGACATTCTCATCGTTCTAGCCAACATTGTAGATTTGAGGGGATTATATTGTGTTTTCCGAAAATGGATAGAAGCTGTAAAAATGGCAGTGAAATGGAAATAGAAATGGTTTCCGGGTAATCACCTAACTTCTTGATATGAATCTCGATCTTGATTGATAGAGGAGAATAATCAGAAAAGAAGGTAAAGTATCCTGTTGTGAATGCTAGTTGCCTGTGTTAGCCGCTGAAGGTCAGGATTCTCAGGATGATCAGGATTTCTGTATCACGAGTTCACGAGGTAAATTCTAGTGGAAATCAGAAAACGTTCCAGATGAGCAAGGTAAGCAGCAGAAACTTGCAAAAAAATAGGCGCCGTGGTGGTGTCCTTTCCAAAAAGTATATGAATATCTTGTTGCGGGAAAAGCTCAAATGCGCTATAAAAAATTCGCTATTGGCTCTTTGGCGTGAGTCGTGGTGCGTAGTTAGTAAATGCGAATCATCCGCCGCTGATAGGCTGTCTGCATGTAGTCACGTGGCCGCGACATGAATTTTTTTTTTCTCAATTTGTCCGTTTTGGTGGGGTTCATTTTTCCTGCATGTTACCGGTCCTATCGATCAACGGCCTAGTGTGGATATAATACACAGAAAAAGAAAAAGGTGGGTTTGGCGTGTAAAAGCTTATTGGCAATGGCTGAGGTTTTAGATGTCACTCCACTTAGAAGCACTTTGTTAGTGAAGAAATTCATGTACATGGTGCTTACATGCGCGTTCTTGTGGTGCGCGAGCCCAAGACACGACTACATGACAACAATATGAAGTTTTTTTTTGGAAATAATTCAACTTTTGAGTTTCTCGATAAATCTCGTGAAAGTAACCAGTAATTACATGAACAGTGCCTATAGACGAGGTTACGAAGCATAGTATTGCGCAATGTTTAGGACTTGTAAGCCTTCACACAGGCCCATATTTATACCACTTTTACATACAATGACCTAGAGAATAAGTATAACCCTTGTTATACAAAGCGATAGGCAATTTGCAGCTCTTTTTAAACCAAAATGAACGATCGTGTATGACTCAGAAAGTAGAGGTGAGCATCAAGCATAATGACCCGAATATGGTCTAGTATCTCGATTCTACTTGCCCTTGAATGCTGTTGCAGCTTAAACGATAGAGCATACGCATCAAGCCCATCAGAAATGAGTCCGAATTTTTTCAAAGACGCTATGAGATAGCCTGAAAGTGGGCCATTTTTGGACGTTTCCAGTAGAAGGCCCAAAAAACATTTGTGTTTCGTATATTTCCAAGTCAATAGTTCAGGGTTTATGCGTCTCGACGCTTGGCCTTTCAATCTCCAGTCTCTTTTTCTGCTTCTGCCGGTCAAATTTCTCTAAAAATATCCTCACTTGAATTGACAAGCGTGAATGTATCAATTCTTCCAAGACATGTCCACCGACTCTGAACATCATGAGACTTTATCAGAGTAAAGAAGACCACAGCTTGGTTTCAAATCCCAAAATTCGTATACTCAAAAACTCAACCATTGCGTTAATCAATGATCAGGTCATTCATAAAGTGGCTTGACTGAAACGAAAAAAAAGCCTGTGTTGATATGCACAGCCATATCCAATCCAAAGACTCATCACCCTTAGGAATGACAACAAGTATGTGTGAGCAGTATGAAAGGGCTCAGTCGAGTGATCGCATAAAGTTTCCATCGCAAGATCCTCAGAATCAAACCGAACTAACTTGTCACCAACGACACCATTTGGAATGAAAGAAGAGCACTCATCAAAGTCTTTATTGAAATTTTGTACGTCAGGATTCAGCTGTAACTAACTGCAACGATGCATCAGAAACATCCTGGTTAATTTCTCTTGCCTTCCGTTTCTCCTCTTACAATTTCACCCATTGGTCTCGAGGAGTCCATGGAGATCCATCCTTCCTCACCGTTGGAGTCGCTGCAAGGTTAGTCTTCTCCATGTCATGCCCCCAGTCTTTAGGGTTCTCCAAATCAATCTTACGCCTCTTCTCGTTGAAAATAGATTAAGTCTCGGTGTTAGCCACAATCCCTTCATTTTTTGAGCAGCCCATTCGTCACTTTTCTCCAGTGAGCCAACTTCTTGGAAGCAAACTTTATCTAGTTGTCATTGTGAGTGAAACCCGAAACAACGGCAGCAACTTTAGACCAAAAACAAAAAATAGAATTGTTCTCCATGCTCAAACTCCACGGGGAACTCAACATAGAGAATCACATTTTCTTCCTTTGCCAAAGAGTGCAACTCTTCCTTCCTGAAGGCCACAGACATCTCCTCATTCTCATCCTGTGATCGTTAAAACTTTCCATCACATAAAAAATCTGTCAAAAAGAACCTTACTTTTTGTCTTCTGGACTGAAGATCAAGAATAACACTAATGGCGGCACGATGTACATCCAGTTTTTCTGCACCCACGAGCGGTTATCAGCCTCCACAATCTCCTCAACTTCTTCCTCCACCTCGATTTTTTCTCCTTTCTCGTTTTCCACGAGTTTTTTCACAATCACTTTCTGTGTTTGAACCTGTTGTTTTTCCTGTTCCGATCTTTTGTTATACGGGTTCAAATTAGGTTTGGGCGCCTCTGCCAAAACACTCACTTTTGCTGCATACACATTTGGCTCAGTTCCGCGTGAAAATGAGAGTGACTGGATTGTTCCATTTTCGTTTATCGTTATAAGAAACTCACCACCGAGACTTTGGCCCGACTTTTCTTTGATTTCCTGGTATGCAAAGCACGAGTCCGGGTCACGTGCGCAGATCGAAAAAGCGCCCGATTCAGGAAGAGAGTCAGGGAAAGCCGAAAACGATGCTTCCCGCAGACTTGCATCGTAAAATAGGATGCCTAGCTCCTGATTTTGGCCAGAAATGACGTTTTTGGTGTATATACTGATCTCCTGCAGAGCCACTGCCGTCAAAAGACAAAGAATAAAGGCAAGGAGCATAATTGAGCGGGATTTGGATTATGACAATTGAAATATATATAAAACAACGATAAGCCAAGAGTATCAGGCGATATGATCCGGAACTGATATCAAGTCCTTTTTGGGTATTCGGAATATCAGCCTGCAAGCTCGCCGATACCGTGCTTACATGCACACCGAGCCCGTTCGGCGACGCGGTCTCATCACCAGATCAAAAGATACTTATGTATTCGTGATTCTCGAAAATGTAGGGTGTTGAATTTTCAAACACAAATATTCACGACTCGGTCGGTCAAGCTTAAGCCAGAAAAGAAACCGTCATGCAAATAAGTCCAAAATTCGCTCAAATATCGCTATACAGGACCACTTTCAGGCCCTTTATTTGTCGGCGCCAGGCCTCTAAGCTTATAAACGTGCATACATGCCAGGATTACCTAGACTTTTGCCGGGAAAATGGCACGGCTCTAGACGGCACCGTGTGTCGTGGCACGCTCTACGAATTAACAGTCAAAAAAATTTTGGAAAAATCTTTCCATTGCTTTAATTTAGTTCGCAGTGGAGGCGCTGGCGATAATGGGCTAGATATATTTGGGCGGTGGAATCTTAGCATGTTTCACGATCCACAAAATACCAAATTGAAAATCTCTCGTCTGTCGCTTCTTTCTCTATGCAAACCTTATTCTGACCGGAAATCTGCTATTGACATCGAAAACGATATCGTGATGCTCGTTCAGTGCAAAAACTATAAGCTGAAAATCGCCGCGGCCACCGTGCGTGAATTGGCCGGAATCCGCGAGTTCCATATAAACATGCGCCTGAAAGCGGATAAGATGAAGACGTTCATGATGCTCGTGTCGCCGCTCCCAATGACGAAACAGGGACAGAGGCAAATGGACACGAGTGACGTGCCCATGCTCCATATGCAGGTCTCGCCGCTTTTGCCGCCTAAAGTGCCCGGACCAGACGATTTTTTCATCGAAAATTGGTCCGGTGGTATAGTGGGGCCGGTATACATGAATCACATGTCACGTCTAGTATTACAAGGGTTCAGCGTTGAACGTGAATTGAGCCAAGTGGTGAGGTAGACGGGACGTGCTGGGATATATGAGAGTAGCCCAAGAATCCGAACTAAAGTTGGACTACAACATCCGCTCACGCAGTCTACGTAAATGACAATTTGGTGACATGGGGGAGCAAGAAGCAAAGAAACATTACCAAGAGTACGGCAGCGGATGAACTTGTGGCACTTTCGGTCACGGAGGACCAGACAATTGCAGTAAAGGACCTATTAATCGGGTGCGTGGCCTGAATTTAGGGTACTCAATTACTTCGTTCGGAAAACACACATGAGACTAAGATGCTAAGACACCCTCCTAAGCTGCTAAGGAAACTCCCAGAACAGTACAAGAGAAAGCGTTTTTAGTCGAGACTTTCTCCAGCGCATCGTACGCACCAGACTCAGACGTCAAGCTGGTAACTGGTAGCTGGTAGCTGGTATCGGGCATGGCAAATGTACATGAGTGGGAATTTCGTGGAATGGCTCAGTAAGAAACAAGAATAATTATCACGAGGAGTACAGCAGCCGCAGAGCTGGCCGCATTCTCCATAACAGAAGACCGGACAGTGCATCTCATTGAGTTTCTACGGAGCTTGGGCTCTAAAGTCCCGGAAACCAAGCCATTTGAGGATGATCGAGCAGTGATTGCATGTTTCCACAAGAAATCACGATCTCACACCCGGAGGATGGTCGTCATCAAGATGAAAAGCATCAGGGAGAGGCTCTTGAATAACTTCTACCGACTCAACGTCGCTGATATGTTGATCATTGCATTGCCACTTTTTTATCTATTTCCACTTGTTTCTAGCCTTTGACTCTTGAACACCTTTATCTCACTTTGGTTTCATCGTGGAATATTGAACTCAGGGACTTGTTGGACCAAATTCTAGGATACTCATTTACCCTTTTGGAAAGACAAGATGGCATATATGAGAAGGTCTTTCGAAACCTCTACACAGATCATTTGAGTCCACAGACAATGTGAATCGGAGGTTGTTTTGACCTTTGAAAATTTGCATGCAAACTGCTTGAATCAAATGCCAAGAAGAACCCAGTCAAATACTGTCTCCTTGAAAATGACAAGTTATAGACGAAAACAAAGGTGTACATGGTCAGCTTGTCTAGTCTTTCGAGAGGAGAGAGGATGCCGGCGGCTACTTAATCTTTGGCTGATTGGAGGAGTTCACTATGCCCGAGTGCAACCGAATCTGATAATTAGTTCAAAAGTCAAGGGCCCAGAAAAGAAAACGACGGATTTGGTTCGATGATTGAGCTTTGATCCCACGAAATCTAATGTGTGATATGAAGGTGGAACAAAGGGTAAACACACCCTCTTTATCCCTTGGCCAGTCCTTTCACCATGCACACACTTATCGGTGCCAGAGTCAAATGTCATATTCTGATCTCAAATAAGAGTTTGCCAAACACTTACAATTGAAAGGTTATCATTTTCAAAAATCAAACTTCAAAACAAACAAATAACTACGCTCTCATCGAGCAAACTAAAAACTTCCCGTTCAACAGGACCATCAAACCCTAACAAATTTTGGCCCGTTCAAGGCAAATGGCTTGGTGTCATTCTGTGCCGACACGTTCCCGGAACCTGCGTCATTCTGTGCCGTCACGTTTCCGGAACCTGCGCCCACATCCACGCCTGGGTTATTCATGAAATTCTTGAGCTGCTGGTCGTACGAAACACCGTGAGCATCCTTATTGGCCTCTGCAGACGAGGCGTCCCAGAGCATAAAGCCGCCAAAGTTGGGGTCATCCAAAATATCCTTGCCCACAACACGCTTCACTTGCTCAATGTCAACATAGCCCAGGCCGGCTGAGCGGGGCGCGCCGGGTAACCCAATGTACAACAGCACATTCTTGTTTGGCGACACAGTACGGGCGTAATTCTTCCAGTCCGTGGCAAAATTGAAACTGCCGCCGCTCAAGCTGCAGTAATTGTTGTAAAACTGAATGTACACTGCACTCATTTGCGCGGAACTCAAAACATCGCCCAAGGCACGGTCAGGATAAGGACACTGGGGCGCGGCCGTGAGATAAAACTTCTTCATGTGGGAGTGCAAGCGGTTCAATTCCTGTGCAAACGCAACGTACCCGACGCCGCTAGTCTCCATGTCAAAGTCGTAGCCGTCAACAACCGCATCGTCAAATGGCCGCTCTGCCGTGTGGCCAGGACCAAACGTATCATACATTGTTTGAGCAAATTGGCGTGCCTCGTCGTCGCTGCTGAATCCATAAGTACCCGAAGCACCGCCCAAAGAAAGCAACACCGTCTTCCCCTTCAGTTGACAGTACTTGATGTCGTCGGCAATATCCTTGCAGTGAAGCAAGCCGTCGGGGAATGTTTGCCAGCACATGTTAGAGAAGTTGAGCACCATTTTCGGGAAACTCGTCAAGAACGACAAAATCACAGTATCAACCGCGTCACGGTCACAAGTGTGTCTCAATCTGACCTGGCCGCCGCCAGAGTTTTGGCCCCAGTACACGGCGACACCTTTGGGTGGCTGCATGGCAAAGGCCCCGCTGACGAGAAGCGCCGCAGAGCAGAGAATGGTGGGCAACAACATGTTTCAAGATAAGATAGGATTGTCTCAAAGGATTGCTCACTGTTTTGTGAAACTACAAACTCACTACTCTAGAGAAAACTGCTTGGTATTTATAAGTTTTCGGAGCCCACATACTGGAGGGGTACATAACAGCAGATTCAAAAGGCACTGGAGTTCAATTTGACTTCATTATACCCCGCTGTAACCGGACTTAGTCAAATCTGACTAGATTGGCAGTCAGCACAGCCGACCGCGTGACCCACAAAATGCAACCGGCCCAGACGAATTCAGGTTGCATATTCTCCTGGAGCGAAGAATGCATATACGTTGAAATTCAGGGCCTTCTCTTCATCGCCTGGTGGGCTCTTATTGCCTATAGCCCGCAGCCAGATTCGCCCACTGGTAGGCGCACTGCGGCAAGACCAGGTTTGGCGCGTTCGCTTATAAGAGTGCATGTGCGCTTGGTTTTGAGTGAAAAAGGTTACTCGTGTATGCACAGGTGGGGAAGTCTACTGCCGGTCTAGACAGCAAGCATAGAGATGACTCATATGCTGTAACGCGCCAGAAAAGGCACGTCCTACTAATGAATGGTGCCAGACAGGTCAAATCAATCTTTTTGGTGAGGAAGTTGCAAATTAGGGACAGTCACGTGCCATTAAGTGACCGTTTGCCCAGACTCACAACATGAGCTTTTTTTTGTAATCATGTTTTCTTTCCAATGCGCCGAATTTGTCATGAACGTGAATGTGTCTCGGTTTTGACTTTGTGCTTATGTGACTCCTTTGTTTAGCTCACTCGAAAGCATGCCGCACCCGAAAAATACGTCTCACTGGTGTGATTAAATGACTCTGTCTATGGTTCCTCCAAAAAACCTCAAAAGAAAAAAGCGAAATGCATCGGCTTAATTTCGGAAACAGATTTGTCAATTATCAGCTTGTGGTCCAAAATTGGATCTAGGCCGCTTCACCGCCCAAAACATCGACCTCCCGAACCAAACCATGAAAATCGGTAAGCTGAGAGACGCTCTAAGACCAGGCGAAAGGCGAACGATGAAATAAAATTAAGTCATGTGATCTTGTTCTCGCCCTCCTTTTTGCTCAATAGCCTGAAAATGCGGCTTTTACCACATGAGGGGAGTGCATGTGGCTACGTGTGACAACAGTGACGTATTCGTAGATGCGTGAAGACACTGACAAATTATCGAGCTAGGCAATCCCCACAAAATGGATAATATAGCCCCGAAATTTAGTTTCCACTCAAGTGAAAGAAAAAAAAAAAACCAATCAACGTGGATCGAGACTGTCTCGAGGCGGGGTATGCTGGTCTTTCGGGCCATCAAGCTAACTCCGGGATAACTGGCTTTAGATCATTTGTTCATATCATGATTTTTCTCAAATGATGTGCATAATACGGCTAGATGTACGCTTGTTGAAAAAAAAAAAAAAAAAAAAAAAAAAAACCAGTAAGCAACTACGGCCTCTGAGCTCGAATTGATACTTGATAATGTGGAATTACAGTCCTTGAAAACGCACGGCTGTTTTTGCAAAAGAAATAAAAAAAATATTCTGCGGTCTACACATCGGCTTTCACAGGGCCTTGTGAGGGTTGAATTACTTTGAAAATAGATGATTTGTGCCCAAACATACGAATATACGCATACGTGCGAGAAGTCCAACCGAAAAAACCATCAATCAATCTGGACGACTTTCCTCCCGGTAATGGTATAAAGGCCATTGGCCTAGCAGTTTCATTGACTACGCCAGCTGCTTACCAGTTCAGTGTATATTGCAAAAGTCTCTGATTGTTGATGACTCTCGCCATGGAATGTTCTCTGAGAATCCCGAGTTATGTGTTTCTAGAGCCTTACATTGCAGTCTTTGTCATTTAGTCTAAGCCTGCCCGAATATTGTTAAATTGTTAATGTTTTGGGGCGGGCGGGCCTGCCGTGATTGCATGCCATGATCACCGTCAAAAGCCATAACACTTTGCCGACCATTTACTATCAACACGGACGTGAATTTCGTGAAATGCGCGCAAAAGGACACCAGAAGAGAAAAACAATGACAGTAAGACCTGTTTGCAGGAACTACTTGTTTTTGGGCATGATTCAGAGATAGTGAAGAGAACAGTCTTCATGAAAAGCGCAAGTTTTGGTGTTGAAAGTATAACCTCAGGCCAACAATTGGAAAAGATATTACCCTGGTATCTTTTGGTCAAAATCTTGAAAACAACAGGTGTCACTGTGGTAATGTTGCCTACTGTCAATACTCCCGGCAACTCACTACGTAGCACGTGCCCTCTTCTATGCAAGAGTAAGTCGTCTCGCGCTACGAGGTGTGAAATATGCCTGCATACTGCTCGAGACGCAAGCAACAATTTTGTGAGGAATGCGGGACATGGTCACGCTTTGGGCTCTCCAGAATTACTCGTCAAGGTTCAGACACAGCCGCGGACGTGCCAAAAAGATGTCGTTTATAAGAAGAGTATTATGTCATGTCTCGGAGTCAAAAATTATCTAGAACATCAGCAAATCTCGATTCTGTGATACAAAAGCGTTTGAGCTATACAGCTAAGCAGTAATTAGTGACAGACCTTTTTATGAGATTTTGTTTTCTACACGGCGAACCAGAAGGCGATGGTTGTCAGTTTTTGTGTCTTGTTTGCGAACACAAGAGAAAGTTAGCAATACTTATCCATTTTTGATTTAGACGCAAAAAAAAAAAGGAAAAAAACGAAAAAAAAAATTTCAAGAGAATGGCAACTTGAATCTTGAGAGCAATATCAGAAACTAACTCGAACGTCGTGTCTCAGGTGGTCCGTTCCCGCCAGCATTCTTTTAATGGCATAGAATGAATGGGCTGTATATCCCGGGAGACTTTTTAAAAATGCTTACATATGACAATTATCCTTACTGGCTTGCAACATTTCCAAATCAGACTTGAATTCAAACTAACTAGCTAAGCTTTCGTTGACCAGCAACAAAAGTCTCGTTACAGTACAAAATTTCATCAGACTTTGAACTTTGGCTTGTTCAAGTCAAAAGGCTTCTTCTTGTCCATATCAACATCGACGTCAAGAGGCTTCTTCTTGTCCATATCAACATCAACGTTGTCAACGTTGTCAACGTTGGTCAGATTGCTGGTGACGGTCAGGTTGTTGGTCAGGTTGTTGGGGTTTCCGCCAGGGTTGTTCATATAATCCTTGATCTGCTGGTCATAAGACTTGCCCTTCTTGTCCTTGTTCGTCTCAGCCGACGACGCATCCCAAAGCGCAAAGCCGCCGAAATTCTCGTCATCCAAGATTTGTCTGTTGACAATCCTCTTCACCTGCTCAATTCCAACGTATCCCAGGCCAGCTGAGCGGGGCGCACCAGGTAATCCAATATATATTTGCACAAGTCTGTTTGGTGACGCGTTCTCAGCAAAGCGCTTCCAGTCAGTGGCAAAGTTGAAGCTACCGCCGCTCAAGCTGCAATAGTTGTTATAGAATTGGACGTATAAGGCGCTCATTTGCGCATTGGTCAATACGTCGTTGAGAGCTTGGTCGGGGAAGGGACATTGTGGCGACGCCGTGAGGTAGAAGCGCTTCATGTTTGCGTGCAAGCGGTTCAATTCCTGCGCAAAGGCAACATACCCAATGCCTTCGGTCTCCATGTTGAAGTCATATCCATCAACAACTGCATCGTCAAATGGACGTTCCTCAGTGAAACCAGGGCCAAACGTGTCATACATGGTATGCGCAAAGTCACGAGCCTCTGCGTCGCTCTCAAAGCCGTACTTGCCAGAGTCTCCGCCTAAGGAGAGCAAAACTGTTTTTCCTCTCAGCTGGCAGTACTTAATGTCGTCAGAAATGTCACGGCAGTGGAGCAACCCGGAACGGAACGCCTTGGAGCACATGTTTGAGAAGTTAAGCTTCATCTTGGGGAAATCAGTCAAGAACGACAAGATCACAGTGTCCACAGAGTCACGCTCACACGTGTGTCTCAATCTCTCCTGATCGCCTCCAGAGTTCTGGCCCCAGTAAACGGCCACTCCTTTTGGAGGCTGCATGGCAAGGGCTCTGCTGACGAGAACCGCCGCAAAGCATAAAAATGGTTGCATCAACATGTGTATGGATAGGTGTGGCAAAAGCTTGGTGGTTCTGCGGGTATCCTTAAAGTGATATACCCGAAAGAGATCGTTGGAGGAGAATTGGCTCCATCTTTATACATTTACATCAGGCTACTTTCCCGAGGGGTAATTCGATCCACTTCCGAGTCAAGTTGTTCTTCGAGTCGTTATGAGACCCGGAAATGTACCCCGCTGTAACCGGAAAGCATCAACAAGACAAGAAGGGGAACTCCGCTCAAGCGGAAGCGCGGTGTGCTGAGTGCAACCTTCAAAAATAGCTGAGGTTGCAGTACTCAATCCTCGATTGCGTAAAATTACGACGAACGCAGGAATTTCCTCTCACGAGCTTTGGTACCTGAGGCCTACAGTCAGATTTGCTCATTGAGTGGCGCATAGCGATAGGAAGCATGGTCTGACGTGCATGAAGAGTGCAATTCACTCCTGCTAAGCTGATCGAGACTACTAAAACTTCAGAAGTGGGGAATCATGCGGGCCCGAGTCCGAGAATCGGGACATTTTCCAAGTCAAATGAGAAGTCAACAATTGGTGCATCAAGAATTGGTGCATTCGCATTCACCCAAATGACGAGCGCTCAAAGGAAACTGCGCACCGCGCCTGACATGTTTTTAATTGGAGTATTTCTTCCGCGAGCGACGGCGAATGCCTATCAGGTGTGCGGGATTTTTTTCATGGTCTGGGTGTAAGTGCGTTATTTGATTAATGTGCATGTGCCGCGGCTTTTGTCTTGCGTTCATGCGTCGTGCATCCCTCATGCCCAAAGGTTATGCATTACAGGTTATGCCCCAAAACCTTAATAACTTTCTTACCAGACTCACAATTCATCGACATTTGAGCTGTAATTCTCGATAAGATTACAGTTGCGTTGTCCAGTGAAACCGTGCTGAATCATCATAGCGATGCTTCAAATTGGTGAAGACTTTCCGGGTTTGCAAGATCACTAAATGTGAGACAAAACCACAGCACTCATGTTTCTTCGTCAATAACTTAAGAGTCTCCGATTCACTCACCACTACTTGTTCAGTCACGTGATTTTCCCAACTCACCCCTTTTTGCTCATGGGTCTAAAAATGCCGCATTGAGCGTCTCTAAGAGAGTGCATACAGAATTTGCAACATCTGCATTGATTCCAGAAAACGCATCAGGTGCTCGTCACCATAGCTATTTCTCGAGTTGAATATTACTAAGCGCAAATCAGCTCTGACTGTCGTTACCGCGATTGATGCTAAAGCGATCTCATTTACTGATCGTGAAGGATTGGATGAAGCGGGGTCGACGTGTCATACAATTTATTCAAATGGGCGTCTTGCACAAAGTTTCACCGCTGAAAGAGACAAAAACGTACACACAAAGTATTGCTAGTTACTTCAGGCTGGATGTGGGCCTACATATCACACACATGTAAGTTTTTTCGAATTTGGGTGCGAATGAATCCTAAGAAAACACAAGATGGTGCGAGCAAATTGTGCCAGCCACAAGGGCAACATAATAACACGAATTGGCCCTTGGATAACTTACTGGTAGATACAATGAGGACTTTTACTGTCGATGCTAAATAATCAAGAGCGGGGTGCAGCCAAAAAGTTTGCAAGTTGTTCGTCGTAACTGATGTCCTGCGCGTCTTTGTTGCCCTCCAGTGAGGAAGCATCCCAGAGCATGAACCCGCCAAACTTTTCGTACTCGAAAAAGTCCTTTGTGACCACGGCCTTTACCTGCTCTAATGTTGCGTAACCAGAGCCTGCAGACTGTGTGACGCCAGGCAATCCAACGAACAAGAGCACATCTTTGTTGAGCGAAATGTTATCTGCAAAGTCTTTCCACTGAGTCATGAAGTTGAATTTTGCGGGATAAATCAAACTGCAATCATTGTTGTAAAATTGGATGAATACAGCATGGAATGGTGCATTTAACAATGCTTCTCCGAGATTCTTATCCATGTAAGGGCATTGAGGTGTAGCGGTGAGAAAATACGGAATATCCATGTCCTTGTGCAATCTGTTCAACTCCGTCGCAAGCGCCGCATACCCTGGCGATGGTTTCTCCAAATTGAGATCATATCCGTTCACAACAGCATTGCCAAAAGGCCGTTCTTCTGCAGTGCCAGGCCCAAACGTGTTGTACAACACCTTTGCAAAGTCACGCGCCTGTTTATCATCCTCGAACCCATAATTACCGCTATCTCCACCCAAGGAAAGCAAAACAATCTTTCCTTGTGCCTGGCAATAAGTGATATCCTCTCCCACATCAGGACAATTAAGCAAACCGCTGGGAAACGTGACCCCGCACATGTTAGCAAGGTTCATTTTCATTTTTGGAAATTCATTGACGTATGAAACCACCACGATGTCAACGTGTTTTTTGTCACAATAATGTCTCAACGGTTTTTGGTCCAGACCCAGATGAGTTCCCGAATTCTGACCCCAATATACCACTATACCGTGACTATGGGTACTTTGAACATTCTCAGAAAGCGCCGTGGCAAAAAATGCCCAGAAGGCGAAAATGACTTGGGTTATCATTAAACGAGTGGAAGGGTTGATGGATTTAGTGAGATGTAGGGATGGTTTGTGCCAAAATCAGGCCACTCGTGAAGGACGGGGGGGTTTTTATATCCAAAATTCACGGCAAAATATGCTGGTACTGGCTGCTCTTATAAAGAGTCTTACAAAATGCTTATGAGAATGGCCAGCCGCAGGAGACAATGGGTCAGACGAGCTTGCAATAACACTACACAACCTCGAAGCGCGCTTTTGGAACCCAAAGAAATTGTGAATGCCTTGGATTGCCGGATACAGACGCAAAAGTGACGCATCCGGTACAGTTCAGCTCGTCACAATTTCATCCATTGTTTTCAGGAGCGACTGCGAAAAAAGCGCAGCAGCGCGCTAGAATTAGGAGTGCAGCCAGAGTGTTATTTGCAGTAAACTGTGTCTGGCACGACTCCACGGGAGTCACAAAACAATACGATTTGTATACTGGACGAAATTTGCCGGTATGTGGCGACATTTTGGCACATTCTCGCCACGAGGAATCATAGAACCTGATTTATTCACATTCCGTTCTGGTAGCAAAACAAAAAAAAAGCACTGCATTGATACTCCCAACTTGGTGAGACTGACTTTGTGCAGCTGTCAATATCAGATTGCTCAAAGACGAGCTGGCCATACTAAGCATGGGCTTGATTGATGCCTCGCTTTAAACAAAAAAAAAAAAAACAATGGTGAGGTTGGTGTGTTTTGTAAACACCCATGCGGCGACGTGCATAATGTAAACACAAATAGAATGAGGGAACGCGCAAAGGATCTTCGACTGGCGCAGTAGCTCGACTATGTATGTCTCAGGCAGATTTCACGCCACTTTTGACGACATTCCGGCTAATTATCTGTCAGGGTGTGTACGCAAGTCTTTTTGTCTCCCCACATAACGCTTTTGGCTAAACTGATGTTATTCGTTGGCGGCACTTACCAGACTGCTTATGCTGCCTATTGCTTCGAAATCTACGGCACAACGTTATCTTTTTTGGTTCACAAAGAAAAGGACAGAAAAAAGCGGTTGACTCCTGGCAGCACTGACGATTATGTAAATGATGAACACTGAAAATTCCATATTTGTGTTTTTCTCATAATTTTAGCGCACATGTATCCCTCGATATTTGCCACGGCTTCAAGCCACCCAGAAATGGCAATAAATATGGTTTCCAACAATGTTTTCTCTACGTTTCCAGCGCCAGATAAAACTGAAGGGCTTCAGGAGACTCATCAACACTTGTTCAATTTCAACACCGCCGTCAATCCGACAGAATATTCTTTTGAATTGATAATGACTATCATTCAACCTTTCACTTTTATTTTTTTGCTTGATACATCGCTACTTAAGGCCTGAAATCCAGAATTATACATCTAGCTCTCCACAAGACTACATGAATATATTCATAATAATCAGAAGAAAAAACATACCATGCTTCTATTGAGGTCTCAGGGATAGCCTTATGGAAACTTGAAGTGAACTGGCCGAGGAATATTCATCAAATTTTTTTGTTGTTCGGAATATCGAGCTTGCACGATTCAAGCAGCTAAAGCATATTGTGCATCGTTTTGCGTAAACACGTTTAATTCCTGGAACTTGTCTTGTTATGCTTCAACATGAGAGCGTTTTTGATAACTTCTTGCATCGAGGGATCTTTTCTAGCCACTTACAATTTACGTTCGATGATATTGTTTTTAACGCAATCAGCATAGGTAGATGGGAAATTATGTAAAAGAAGTCTGATTAATGTGGCAAATTTCCACAACGAAGATAAAAAGACCAGAAAGAAAGACGCCGAATACAGAACGCGAACGTGCATTATATGCTTTTGACGGAGATCAATCACAGACAAATGTTTCGACACACGAAAAAGAGTCAAATGTGTGCCACAAATCAAGAAATTTCTAGTATTCAATTTTAGTTTGTGATCAAGGGATCCAATACCTGCTTTACGCATATATTGTTCTGTTGGTTCGAGACGTTATACGACTAAAGTTCATGCCTGAAGAAAGACGAGTAAAGGGGTCCGATGAACTGAACCGTGTGTTAAGAATTAGTACATTGATATGAGTGCTTTGGGTCTGAAAGAAGTTTGTGGTGCTCACTCACATGAATATCTTTTCGTATTCTGTAGAATGACTTTGGCGTGATCATTCTAATATGGTAGGTATGATATTGCGTGTGTGTGTTTTTTTGTATGGTTAATTTTCTTTGAATGGATCTGAGATACATGTTATTTGTCTGATTCTTTCATTCTCTTTCTAACGGCCTGGGCTTTGATTCTATCATACAGTCAAAAAAAATACGAAACGGAAACAGCATAGCCGGATTTCGCAATCCATTGACAAATCATAAATGAACACGTCGTAAACCCAACAAGGCGCCCGATTTTAATTTTAGATACAGAATTCCGAAACATTGTGACCAATAGAAAGGCGCGGTGGTGGTGAGGTATTTTTACCCCGCCGGAATAGGCAGGATCCATGGACACATTTGCATGTGACCGGCACACTCGGCGAAATTTCGGCGAAAATCCCACTTATACACAGGATGCTAATAAAGTAAATGTACGTGTATGTGTACCCATTCGAATAGGGGATGAAATCCCGGGCGCAATCTCAATTTCAAAAAAGTATAAATAGAGGCGTGAATCCCGTCTTTTTTTATCTTTATCCAGTAAAACACCCTTTCTCCATACACGATTATTCACCATGTCTGTTCAATTCAACACCAACTCCGTCACCAAGGACAACGCGTTGCATACCAAATTCACCTACGAGTCGGCTATTGTGGAAAAAACCGCTCTGGGGTTTTCTGTGACACCCACTGCCACGGATTACGAGTTCAAAGTGGAATTAAAGACTCCTAAAACTGGCTTATTGTTGGTTGGCCTTGGTGGTAACAATGGCACGACTTTGGTGGGAGCTATCTTGGCCAATAAGAACAAACTCTCTTTTGAAAACAAAGAGGGGACTGTTGACGCAAACTACTATGGCTCTGTCACCCAACTGTCAACGATTAAGCTTGGTGTGGATGCACACGGCAACGATGTATATGCACCATTTAATTCTATCCTACCATTTGTGCACCCCAACGATTTGGTTGTTGGCGGGTGGGATATTTCCAAAATGCCGCTTGACAAGGCAATGAAGCGGGCCAAAGTGTTGGATGTTGACTTGCAGAGACAATTAAGCGGGGACATGGCGAAAATCACCCCTTTGCCCTCGGTGTATTACCCGGATTTCATTGCCATCAACCAGAAGGATAGAGCAGACAATATCTTCAATGTCGATGCTGACGGGAAACCAAGCACTGGCCGCAAGTGGGGCGATGTGGAGAGAATCCGGGCTGATATCAAGAAGTTTAAGCAAGAAAATGGGTTGGACAAGGTGATTGTGTTGTGGACTGCGAATACAGAAAGGTACTCGGACATCATTCCGGGTGTTAATGACACATCCGAGAATTTGATCAAGGCCGTGAAAAACAATCACCCGGAAGTTTCTCCTTCGACTGTTTTCGCCGTGGCCTGCATCTTGGACCAGGTGCCCTACATCAATGGCTCACCTCAAAACACCTTTGTTCCTGGAGCGATCAAGTTGGCCGAAAAACACAAGAGTTTCATTGGCGGAGACGATTTCAAGAGCGGACAAACAAAAATCAAGTCTGTGTTGGCCCAATTCCTTGTAGATGCAGGAATCAAGCCGATCTCGATCGCCTCATATAATCATTTGGGCAATAACGATGGCTACAACTTGCTGTCGCCCAAGCAGTTCCGGTCCAAAGAGATTTCAAAACAGCTGGTGGTGGACGACATGATTGAGCTGAACGAGATCTTGTATAATGAAAAGTCTGGTGACAAAGTTGACCATTGCATAGTCATCAAATACTTGCCTGCAGTCGGGGACTCCAAAGTGGCCATGGACGAATATTATTCCGAGTTGATGTTGGGAGGCCACAACAAAATCTCCATCCACAATGTTTGCGAGGATTCTCTTTTGGCCACGCCTTTGATCATCGATTTGGTGGTGATGACTGAATTCTTCCAAAGGGTGCTGTACAGAAAAGCGGGCACTGAGAAGTACGAGAATTTCTATTCCGTGTTGACATTGTTGAGCTACTGGTTGAAAGCGCCTTTATCGAAGCCTGGATTCAAGCCAATCAATGGTTTGAACAAGCAGAGATTGGCCATTGAAAACTTATTGAGGTTATTGGTTGGAATGCCAATCAACAACGAGTTGCGCTTTGAAGAAAAGTTGGTATGAGGGCAATTAGCTGATTTAAGTATCAATAGATTATGTCGTGGGAACATGTATGGTTTTGTAGGCAGTTTGCCCATGAGAGAAGGAAAGTCATGGTGTGTATTATAACACGCTTGAGTTTCTTTATAGTGTTTATTCAAGTATGACATACTTCGGAATCAACTTGAATTTGTCACTAAATTCTTATAGGACCATTCGGATGGAAGAAAGATAAAGTCTTTTCTCCCTTAACTCACCTGAGGTAGTGTCGTCGTGCCGAAACCATTACAACTGAAAAACGTAACAATTTGGGCTACGTCTTGACCTTTCGCTGTATGTCTTGGCAGCATATGTCTATATCATGTGCACGTCTCTGGCTAAGCTAACTTCTTGTTTTGTACATACAAGCATATACATACTCAGTTTTGCTGCGCGCCCGGATTGTTTCCATGTTTTGTCTAAGGTCAATGAGGTTAGGACCATCCTACCACAATCAGCCAAAGCCCAAACGATCTCGCCTGGCCTGATGCTAAGGAACAGGTCGAACTTGGTCAATTGGAGGAAGTAAGAGTCGTAAAAAGGTTTGATCATCATTATTGAATACACACGCTTTGAGGCATAACATCTCAATCTTAGCCCTCATTATAATGGGAATAATATCCAATGGTCAAACAGACATTTCGTGGGCTATTGATATTCTCAGATGCCTCAGTTCAATATATTCACAAGATTTGAAGTCAGGAAGGAAGTTTTTTCATTATTTCAAGCAAGTTGACGGGTCAAAATTCAGCGTGAGTCAAATTTCACTGTATAGTATGTTTCATCAACCAAAAGCGGGCCTATAAACCTCAGTTAGTCGACGAAAGTTTATGTGATTCGGCCGATCAGACATACGAAGCATCTGGAAAACCTTTAAGGCCGATTCTGCTAAGGTGCGTTTCATTTATTGCAAACTTTTGGCCTGGAAAAGGAGCAATCTGGACTTGACTGGCCCGGGAGAAAAGGTGGCTACAGCCAAACAATTTGACTAGTAGGAGGGAGAAAGTTGACGTGTGTTCCGAAAGCGAAGGCTTTTCTTGCGACTTCTCAGATTTCTTTTCCGCTTTAAGTCTTTTAACGAATACTTTTAGAGATTGTATAAATTCTAGTATTTTCCAGTTTTCTTGATACACATGACACTAAAATCTTTTTGAAATCTACTAAAAACAAATCATTCATTGGTTCCGTAGTTTGCATCATCTTAATCGACATATTCATCAGCCAGTCAAAACTTTATTCCAATGTAGTTCTGGACTTCTCTAAAGCGGAACGGTTCCGACTTTTGATCAAGTGCTTTGCCTCTCTTACCTGACCGTTGTTGCAGATTTTTTCATGAGAAATCCGATTTTCAACTGCTGGAGTTTCTTGGAATTACAAATGAGCCACAAAAGACGTGTTGCATTAAATGAAAGAGAAAATGGAACCAAAAGCATCAATAATTTCCAAAAATCTACCTCCAAAAGGCAACTCATGCAGGGTAATCATCAGCAGCAGCAGCTGGCTATGGCTTCGCGGGGAGCGTGCATAGATCAGCCTCGCCCTTCTTGTAGGAGTTGCCTGCTTCTCCGTGCAATAACCATGCAAAAACTGATTATTTCCTCAGTAATCTCGGGTTAGAATGCCTGTAACTTTCATTTGAGAGTGTACATATTGAAAATTGAAAAGTAAGTTTATCAACGTTTGTTTAAAAAAATGCTATCTGTGTGGATGTGATATAATTGAAGATGTCAAATGCGCCTTACAAAACGCGCCCCGCAGTAGCGTGCATACCATCAAGGCTGGCCGCATGACTAAATGCAAAGCTACATATGTCATATGGTGTTGTATCTCTTGAGCAAATTAAAAATTTTAAAAGTGTATCATATATTTATATGAATTTGACACTTTTTTTATAGAAATCACATGCAAAATGCTTAACTTTATGCATTTCAACGCACTCGTATTCATTCTTGCCATACAATATGTCCAAACTTTGGCTGTGCCGGATTTTCCGGCAGATGTCGGTTCGAGTTCCATGCCATTGCCATTAGAATTCACCATCAGCTCCACAAATGGAATAAAGAAGCGTGCGGTTACCGAGAAGTTCCAGAATGTGAATGATATCAGTTACAACTTGGATTTATACTTGGGCTCGAATAAGCAAAAGAGCTCGGTCATTATAGACACGGGCTCTTCGGATTTATGGGTGCCCGCCAGCACATACGACTATACGACATCTGATTCTGCAAAAGATACAGGAAATCCGTTCAGCATAGAATATGCAGATGGCACAGCTGTAAACGGGGAATTTTACACGGACAAATTAGCGCTTGGCTCGAACGGGTCATTCATTTCTCAGTTCCAGTTTGCAGCCGCAGTTGCGAAAGGCCCCGGTGTGCTTGGTATTGCAGATAGACGCCAGGAATCCACGCAAGAAACGTACGATAATTTACCTTGGGCTTTGAAAAGGGCTGGATTGATACCAAAAGCGTCTTATTCTTTGTATTTGAGCGAGGACCACGGTTCGGGTGTGATTATCTTTGGCGGTATTGATAACCAGAAGTACGAGGGCGATTTAGTGAAGTACGGTATTGTGCAGGATATGGACCTGTTGGCGTTGAATGTGCAAAGCGTGACTGCTGACGGCCAGAAATTTGATGAAAATAACGCGTACATTTTGGATTCAGGCACGTCCTTGGCCCTTGTCAGTGAAGGCATGATGGAGGTGATAAGTGGCGCGTTGAATGTGGATATGGACGGGTTTGTTAGTTGCGAGCAGCCGAAGGATAAATACATCGCGTTTAATTTCGGGAAAAATACGGTGAAAGTGCCGTATTCAGATTCTATTTACTCGAATGGCGATGGCACTTGCTCTGTTGCATTTGCAGCCAGCCAAGAACTTTTTATCTTGGGTGACGTGTTTTTGAGACATGCTTATGTGTATTATGATCTCACCGACCACACGATTTCGCTCGCACAAGTGAAGCATTCTCTGAAGTCAAACGTGACAGCTGCATGAGGCGGATGTATTCTTGGGAATTGAAGGGTGGTTGGATTTAATTTTCATTTTAATTAAGGTCTGTAAAAAAAAGTATTTTGATGCCTTGTATGAACGTTTTGATTGAATAGACTTTTTTTTTCCAGAGGTGATATCAAATGTATCGTACTCCATGTGATGTATCAGGGCCCTGAAATCAGCCCGTGGCTGATTGATTACCAGAAGGCAGTGAATACATTCCCACAAAAGTTCCGAGCAATGTTCAACTCTCTCTATCGCTCGGTGATGTCATTTAATGATTGGAAAGTACCGTAAACATAATATAATAAATGTTTTTGTCCTTAACTCGGTTGTTTGATAATTTTACTTTCCTGTTAAAAATTTTTTTTGTCAGCTTGATATATGTTGTATATTTGGGAGCTTTTTGAGATTTTATCCCCTCGCAAAGTTGTATGGATCGAGTCGGAATTTACATCGAATGCCCTTGTAGACCCTCCTTGATACATCTGATTAAGGACTGAAAGCCAGAATTGCTTACCTAGCTCTCCCCAAAACTATATATGAATATATATAAAACCCTAGCCAGCTTCGCTACCTTTTCTTCCGTTGATATCTTGGCTTGGCCGCGTATGAAAATTGATTAGGTTGTCATCGTCCCAATGGCTTGCCCCTTCAACTCTCGCAACAGAGGTCGTAAATTTGTGAGTTTTTTTTAAATTCTATCATTTCGCAGAGTTGTATGAAGCAAGCCGGGATCTTACGTCAGATGACCTAGTGGACCCTATTGGACCCTTGTGGACCCTTTATCTAAATAGTAAATATAATGTTTCACCTAGTTTTGTTAAGGATGATCTGAATATATGAACTCGCGGTTTTAAGGGGTAAGAAAGGTGAATTTCGCTTTATACTTTGACGAACGGAAAATTGCCCCATCACGGAATAAACGTTTTTCAATTTTTCTTCATTCTCAATTTTTCAATTTTGAAATAATTGAACCAGAAAAATGTCGCACGTCTGGCAGCGCGGACAAAATTTTAAAGGATAAAAGGAAATGTTAATCCTAAGATATCGGAGATTAACCTCCACATCTCTTGAGGTAAGAAATTCGTGTTGATTGCTCCTTGTTACATTCATAGCCATAGCCCTGTGCGGCGCCATGATGAGTCTGCTTGAAGTTTGCAAATTTTGGCAATAATACGCGGTGTCCTGATGAGGAATGGTAGGTGAAGCCGGTTTTGAGCATCATGTACAGGAATAACCACATGAATAAGGCCATTTTGAGACGTCTTGCGATAAATTATATGCGGTATTCGAGCCATGGATGGGGTTGAAAGCAACCAAGTTGAACAAAATATGAATCGCCGTAATATCCGGGTCCATATCTCTTATCAATTGATGCCGATTCACACATTTTAAGTTGGTTTTATGCAGGTCTACGTCATGTCATGTGACACACTTTTCGCTGGCAACTATTTGTCCTGGTTTTCTCTGAGCTAAAAAAGCTGAGCTAGTCCTGATTCCCAATATGGGTGACGGGAAAAGTAGGCTTAAATTTCCAGATAATCATTTTCACAAAGATAAATTTTCAAATGCTTTGGTACCTTGCAAGGGTTTGAATCTTTCATAAAATGAAAACAGAAGGTATTTTTTACAATCTGGCGATTTTGGCAATTAGGCCCTCTAGCATTGTTTACAATGCACGCGATTCAGGAATGTGCATAAATTGGCCGAGCGGTGCTGTCACGCGGGTTGCGCGTGTGTCAATGCCAAAAAATTCCCGGGGGTGTTTTCGATGCGCGTCACTTATGCGCTTTACTTTGCGCTTTAGAAATGCGCTTTCATCTTACAAGAGTCTGTTGCGAGGAAATTCGAAATCGCTAAATGTACTTCATTTTTAATCCCAAAGTTGAGTGTAAAACTTCCATTTGGATTGGCTGACTCAAAAAAATTCCATCTCAAAAATAGACAGGCTTAAAGATGCCTGCTGCAAAAGCACATGCAGATAGAAAGCGTTCAAAACCGTCAAGATTCATAACCATACCGACCACACTTCGCAATCAGATAAGGCTCCCCCACGGAGCCGCGCAGATGGACGGAGCAACGAATTTATGTGGAAGGGCCATCAAACTGTGGGTCGTAAACCCACGCCTGATAAGGGTCCTGGTTATAGACCCAGAAATACGTATATAAGGTGGCATTTGCCCCCTTCCAAGTACAACTTTTGATCAATCATCTTCCAAACCTCTTAGCCATGCTCCACTTTCTCACCCTCTTCTCCCTTGCCGTTGCAGTTGTGCAGGGCCTTGTTGTTCCTGAACTTAATGCACGTGACGGCCCTGCTCCTTTAGCACTTGACTTCACCGTCGAGAAATCGATCGGAAACATCACGATCAGTGACTGGAGGGCTCAGCGTGCGCCCAAAACATCAAAGCGTGCCTACTCTGAAAAAATCAGTAACGTTGATTACGCGTACTTCTTGAACGTGTACTTGGGGTCTAGCAAGCAGAAAAGTTATGTGCTTCTCGACACTGGGTCGTCTGACTTATGGGTTCCTACCAAAGACTACAATCACAAAAAATCTTCAACAGTGAAGGATACGGGCCACGCGTTCAACATCGAGTATGTTGACGGCTCGTCGGCTAATGGTGAGTATTATACGGATACCTTATCATTTGGTAGCGCGCAGCCAGTACTCTCGCAGTTTGAGTTTGCCGCCGCCAGCACCGACAGTTTTGGCGTGTTTGGTATTGCTGACCGTGACCAGGAGTCTACACGGTACACCTACGATAACTTCCCATGGGCGTTGCAGAAAGCTGGCTTGACACCCAAGGCCTCATATTCTTTGTACTTGGGCCAAGACCACGGCAGCGGCGTGGTGATCTTTGGTGGTATTGATACCGAGAAGTATGAGGGTAGCTTGTCCAAGTACAGCATTGATACCAGTGAGTCATCCTTATCCTTGGATGTGGAAACGGTCAGTGTGGGCGGACAGCAGGTGCAGGAGAACGCACCCTATGTGTTGGATTCCGGCACGTCGTTGGCTTTGGTCAGTGAAGGCTTATTGAACACCTTAAACGATGTGTTCAGTGTTGACTCAAATGGACTTGTTAGCTGCAACCAGCCTAGTGATGAGTACATCACATTCAGTTTCGGCCAAAGCTCGGTCAAGGTGCCATACACCGATGCGGTCTATTCGAACGGTGACGGAACTTGCTCGTTGGCATTCTCATACGACCAAGGGTACACGATTTTGGGCGATATCTTCTTGAGAAATGCGTATGTGTACTATGACCTTACCGACCAGACCATTTCGCTCGCGCAGGTCAAGTACTCCCTGGCGTCGAATATCGTGGCGGCTTAAGGTTCTGATTCTTTTGACCGTCAGTGGAAGTTTATGTTGATTAGGTATGATTGAGGGCTGAATAGACTTCGGTGTGATCTGTTTTGAGTCAATAGAACCCTAAAACCTCTGAAAGTTTCTATCCTTACGTATGAAATAATACACTATATAATTCCTCATAAGATCTCGTATATCAAAAAGGAGAAGTAGAGTCAGGGTTTAGCGAAGTATCTGCACATCTGCCTTTTTTCTGTTCTCCTATGCAGATTTCTCCTTTTTTTTTCTTGCATATCACAGGAAGGGCGATCTCATCGAATTGTAATTCAGAAAGGCCTCGCACTTTTGAACAAAGTTTGTGAGCATGTCTGAAGCAGAATTACGCACTGGGCGAATACATAGACAGTGGTATCACAGCTAGGGCTATACAAAATCATATATGGTTTTGTGGAGTGCTAGGTAGGTAATTTTGGCTCTTAGTCCTCAATCAGATGAATCAAGAAGAAAAAAAAGGAAAAAAAAAAAAAAGAAAAATTACAAAGTGCGCGTACATTGAAATCAGGACGCGAAGAAAAACTCCAGCACCACTTCATCCACACAGTGCAAATCGGTGCTTCTTCCTTCAGACGCATACCCGTTTTTCTCGACAAAACAGCAAAAAAGAGAAAAATGAACAAAAAGCAAATACTCACATGATAATTGTCTTGTGGAGTGCACAAAGCACCAAGCCTCGATCTAATCTAAAGACGCCGTGGGCAAACTTATGAGACGTCTCACGTAATTGCCTAAAGCGGACGCGACTATGACGCGGTGCGCACGCGAGAAGCACAACTCAAAAATATTCGGGCTAAAGATGACCTCTGGCATCTTCTACACATGCCATTTTATATTTTGTGCATGAAGGTGCTCAAACTGGATGGCTGCCTGACCAATCAGGGTGTCTGGCGATTCCAAAAAGAGAACCCAAAGCAATGATATTGCAGCCCAGACTCGGTTTTGCCATGAAAAGTGCTCTTTACCAGTGTTTTGATTACACACTTTTCCGTACTCTTGCAACCGGCCTGAAACCATTATAAATCGGCTGGCGTACCTTATTGACATATTTTGTCGTCATTAAAAAAAAACAAAAGTTTATTCACTCCACTTCAATGAATATGCTCATTTTTACCTACCTCTGTGCCGTTGCGCTAGCATATGCTTTGCCAGAAGGACAAGCAAGGAACGCGCCAGCGCCGTTATCGTTCCCCTTCACAGTGACGAAAAAAATCGATAATGTTAGCGCTAAGGATTTCTGGGCCCAGAAAAGGGGGTTCAAGAGAGACAGCTTCTCCGAGAAGCTCACGAACATGCAGGATATCTTCTACATGATGAACATCTACTTAGGCTCGAACAAACTGAAGAGCTATGTGATTATCGATACCGGGTCGTCGGACTTGTGGGTGCCTTCTACTGACTATAGCGCTAACAGTTCCACGACGTCGCAAAACACAGACCAGAAGTTCGGTATACAGTATATCGATGGCTCGATAACCAGGGGCGACTATGTGTTGGACAGCTTCCAGTTTGAGAACTCTCCGGTGGTTCCCAATCTTCAATTTGCAGTTTCGAACGCCCAGGGACCCGGTGTTTTGGGTATTGGCAATAGGGCCGAGGAAGCCGTACGTGACAAGTATGATAATCTCCCTTGGGCATTGCAGAAAGCCGGAATCACGCCCAAAGCGTCCTACTCAATGTACTTGGGCCAGGATAAAGATTCTGGGGTAGTGATCTTTGGCGGCGTGGACACGGAAAAGTACGAAGGGTGTCTTACCAAGTACCCAGTCCATGATAGCGGGAAGTCTTTGACGATTGAAATGAAGAGTATTGTTGTTGATGGAACGAACATCGATGTTGCTAGTCCTTACTACATTGACTCGGGCACGTCCTTGTGCTTTGTTGGACAGGAAATCTTCAACTCTCTTGGTGAATTGATCGAATCCAAAGTCGTGACCGATAACGGGGTCGACTATAGGGTTGTTAGCTGCACGCAGCCTGCAGACAAGTATGTCCAGTTCGATTTTGGCGCTAACTCGATTTCGATTTCTTACGCAGATATGATCGTGCAGAACGACGATGGCTCGTGCCTTTTAGGAATGGCACACCAGGAAGGCCATCAACTTTTGGGTAGTGTGTTCATGAGAAGTGCGTATGTATATTTTGATCTCACTGACCAGACAATCTCGCTTGGCCAAGGAAAACACTCGGACTCGTCAAACATTGTCAGTGCATAGACTTTATAGAATGATAAAGCGCGTCTTCAAAAAATGGCTGTGTAGACTTTTTGCACACTTATTCGTATGGGGTTTTTTTCCTGAAAATGCCAAAAGGAGCAAGACTTTTGATGTTGCTAGATATTTGCTCAGAATCAACGTGAATAATGTCGAGCTAGCCAGATTGGTTTTGCGAGGTCTTGATCTTTGTCATTTATTCGACTTACTATGAAAGTATATTTGATAAATATCAATTAGAACCGATTTCCGGGTTTCGAACATTCGGAAGCAAATGATTCTTCCCTCATGACATCACGTGATGTGAGGAATAGGTCCACGTGGTGCGCTGAGGAAACCTTATCGGAACAACTCAAAAATTAATCGAGCCACAGCCGTGTCTCCTGCAGAACTAATCAATGTTTTCTTAGGTATTACACAAAAATCAGGGGACTTTTTTGGTATTTGGTGTTAGACAAAGCCACTTAGGTAGTGGTCCATTTAGGTCCCATTAAACTGACTGAAACTGCTCCATCTCGACCCCGCAAGGCACACTCAATCAAAAAATCATCTCATAAAGAACCTTCATGGGCCAGCAATATGTCACCCTTTCGAGAAGACTTATCAGACCAATCAAGATGGAATAGCCTGCAAACTGGATTAGGGGTGCACAAAACTTGCTCGACGTCACCGCCACTTCGAGCGTCCCCGCCTCTAAATCGTGCATACTGTGCAGGAAATATTTGAAAAACATGACGCCATTTCGCGTGTTCCCCGGATTTCGAGAAGTTATATGCAGAGCGTGCCCCCTTGACGCCACCACACAGCCTTTTTCTCAACATAACCCTCGGTGGCCGGCCGTTAGGGGAAATTAGTTCCCCACTATAAAGATTCCAGTCGATCCGGACAATATAAAAATTTCTTTATTGTTCTATTTTTCCAGCCTTCTACCACACACTCTCATTTACACACAATTCACTTTAATACCCTTATTTTGAGTTGCCATCCCTCACACATATTTGAGCAGCCACAGTTTAGCTAAATACTCGCACGTGAAATAAAACCCCGGATTCTACAAATTATCAACCGCAATCCAAGATAACGATTGAATACAAATAAAGCCATATTCCCAGAAAAAAAAAATCGCTAGCAGAAATCAAGTCCGAAAGTTACATCTCGATTCTGTTCTTATATTAAGGAATAACTTAATATCAAGACCCAACTAGTTTTTGACACCCCACAAAAGTCGTATCCCAAACTCAATGTTTTCAAAGTTCTTGAACAAGCAAAAAGAACAAGGTAGTACTGCTTTTACAGACACGTCTTTGAAGCCCACCAGCATGGATGACACGTTTTTGAACACTGCACAGGCCCCAAAGGACGAGCCAAGGCGCCGCTGGAGCTATGTCACATACCTTGACAAAGGCACGTTGCACGGGGACGGCGACAACTTGATGCTTGGTTTGTGATGCTGATGCAATGAATATGATATAGTTAATGCCCAATAATGATCAATGAAGAAATTTACCCTGTTTCTGGCGCGTGTGTAGTCAAAAATACCCCCTCGAGGGTTTTTAAAAGTGTAGGACCTGCTTTTTCAAGTTCCCATGGAGTCGATTCTAACATTTTGATGACTGAATTTTCCGGATCCGTCTCATTTATAACCTCAAATAAGGCATCGGCCGCCGAAACGCGCACGTGACCATTGACGTGGTTGCAACAAAGCCAACATAGCCGTTTTCTGCAGCCAGTCCGTGTTTTCACGGAAACATTTTCGGAGGTGCTTATGTGCTGGAAAATCCGTACGGCAAGCGCGATTCTCGACACATTACTCGTATTGATGTGCAAGTTATATGCTCTCACGTAAAGGGCGTCATAATGCACGGGATTTGCGAAATCAATGCCCGCCTCAAAAAGCTTCACAATAAGGTTCATCGTTGCGTGTATTGTTTTGAGTACTCTGCGATCGAGACTCGATACTTGCACGCTTGCAGGTACCTTCAAAAGCGTCAACAATGCCACAGTTGTGTTTTCCAAAACATTCATGTTTCTGAAATGCTCGAGCACGTGACGAAACGACAGATTGATCATGGTATTGGCACCCGTGGCCGCGCCGGCAGAGTGGACAATGCCGCTCCAAAACGCCTCAGAGAAGTCAGGCAATGTCAAATAATGATGCTTGTAGAATCTGAAAAGGTCACCAAAATAAACGTCATAATCGCTGGCGTAGTGCGGCTCATCAGTTGATTTAGACTCTTGATTAATCTCGCATAGCACAGAAAATGCATTAACCCTTAGTTTATCAATAGTCTCGCCTGCAATACGTAAGAGTTTCATTTGAAGCTCGGTGAGATCTTGGTTTTCCTTTCTCAACATGCGGATGTTTTGGTGGAATATTTCTATGCATGCCAGACGCACCTTCAGCCCGACATCGCCTTGTTCCGAGGTAGTGTAGTCGTCAAGGAGCCCTATAAGGGTCGGAAAGAGCAAATTTATGTTGTGAATGTTTTTCCCAATATTCATTTTCGAAATGAGCGTGGCTCTGATCTCAGCATCCACGCTCTTATCGACGAGAACAGAACATAGTTGGCGAAGCTGATGTGCATCCATTTTGGCCAGCATTATCGACGCAGCCAATAGCTTATTTCCCGAGCGGATTTGGCGACAAAGAGCAGAAAACTCAGAACCTTCAATCTGTAGCAAATTTTCGAAATACGTCTGAAATTCAGATACTAAGCCCGGTGTCGCATCCATTTTTTGGATGAGTGAAGTGATTCCTGGGGACACATCATGTCTTGTTGTGTCAGCAGCAGCAAAAGAATTGTGCCAGTGCATTATCGATTCGCCCATGCCTGCTATTGAAAAGTGCACGTCCAAATTTGTGTTTTCGATACATTCAAAAACTTTTTCGATGGTTTCTTCCTCAAGTAACCTGCCAGAATTCATCTCTGCTAGAGCATAAAGCGCGCCATGATTCCCGCGCCTGAACTCCTTGAGTAATGTGGCTATAATCGTGGATTTTTCGAATGGCTCACTTATCGGCAAGGCCAATAATGGCTCGAGATCAGAAGATAATATCAAGGCAAGATGACGTGAGCCCAATTTCTGGAGCTCAAAAGAAGACAGGTCCGCCAATATTTCATCCAAAAGTCGATGCACAAAAAGGGCTGGAGAAAAGCCCATCTTGATCAATGAATGCATCACGTCATGTGAATCGGCGAGACTGCCAACGGTCGAGGGCCCGAAAAGCTCGACGAATTTGATGGAAAATTCGCCAATCATGGCAGTGTCAGCAGTCCCTAAAACATCTCCCAAAAAATCCGCCCCAAAACGGCCCACCAACTCTTGAATAACGGCAATTCCACACCGCCGCATGGTGAAGTCCTCGTCAAAGATCGAAATGCTAACTAAATCAAACAAAAACGTGGGTACGAGTTTCGGGTACTCTTTCTTTAGCTGCGCAAATTGGTGCTTGGACAAGAATCTACAAGCAGCCCATAAACAGAAGCAAGAGGCGTCACGAATCTGGGAGGTTTGCACGAATGAATAGTTTCGCTGAGAAACAAAACAAGTCTGGTGCGTGATGGAAAAAAGTATGGGGATAAACTTTTCAGGAAGTGCTTTTTTCAATGCCAAGAAGCCCATGAATAATAATACGGTATGGTAGCGCGGAACAGATAGATGCGCAGAACAAATGTGTAGATCCCTCGTGTACCCGCTAATTTGGCTAATTTGGCCACCTTCACCAAACTGAAGCTGCTCTAGCATATATTTAATCACCTGGTCAGCATAGTTGACTGCTTTCGTAGCCAAGAAGGATACTGTGTTTGCCAAATTCTTGGCCATGCATTCACGCAAGGAATTATCGAAGCGGTCGCCCATGTGATGCATTAGATCATTCGTTTGGTTGATAAGTCCAGCCGCAAGCTCATAGCTGCCCTTGGAGATGAAAAATCGCAGCACTTTGGCCGACACTTTTAGCAAGTACAACGCATTGAGAGTGTTCAATTTTTTGCCTATCCGGCCGTACTTTACCTGCGCAAATTCGAATAGAATAATGCTACCATACGCTTCCTTAATGAAATCAGCAACTAGCCCGCCGGACGTTTTTTTGAGAATCTGGTTGATTGTCATGAGCTGGCCCAATTTAGCGTTTTCTTCCATGACCGGCCAATTCATGGTCGTATCCTCGAAAAATTGCGTTAGCAAATGGCTGCAGTCCGGCCGCATAACAAGCAGCGCAAGGAGCGTCAGCGATATCACCTGTGTCTTTGAAGCCGTCGAGTGTAACGCTAGGTTCTTAAGTGCAATTTGGAAAAGGTGCGTGTCTAAACCAATTTGCACGGTCGAGAGCGGGAAAGGCACTAAAACTAGCCGTGAAAGCCACAAAAGCAAGACATAGCATTCTGAAGGACAATCCTTGACCTCAGGCAGCTCAACGAGGCTGACTAGACGGGGTACGAGATACACGTCGCTCGAAAGCTCATTCGCCACGGATTTGTAGCCTCTGACTTTGGCTAACACGTATATAAGGTCGGCTAGAAGCTCAGAAACATTTGCCAAGTCCGTGGATTTTCGTAGATTTTCCTTGGAAAGAAAATATAGCGAGGTTATAGTAGGTACGTAGATCTTCAAGTGCCCATCAAGGGCCCGCGGGACCTGCTCAAACGCATTGAGTTTGCTTTTCAATCTGAGGATTTTTTTCGGCAAAACGCTCAGATCCTTATTTTCCTCGAGGCAAGCTTTGATTTCAGCTAGATTCTGTGCGATTCGCTCATGCTGGAATTGAGTTGTATTGGCTTTTGTCTCGCTCATATGTCACTGCTGAAGATCGTGTGGAGGTTTAGGTTTAGTGCTTATGCGAGAGTCTGGGTGTGCGTGGAGGCGCGTGGGGGCGCGTGGGGGAGCCATAGCGGGACAGTCATGGTTGATACTACCAATGATCAACTTTCAAGGGATCAGAGACGTGCTCTAATGATGCGAAAGTTTTCTCCACTCTACGAGCCTTATTCTTCTTTCGATTTTTGCACTCCTGACCAATACGGTAAACATCTAGGTGTGCCAATTCCGGTCAGGCATGCCCATCATTTGCCTGCAGACCACATAAAAGGGGGAAAATTGACTAAAGATTCGGCTTTATATGCATAAATCCCCATCAACATTCCGCACCAGAAAAGCATTCTGTTTTTTCATCTGAAACCTACATAGATAGATTAATTTGTTGATTACTGGTTAGGCCCATCAAGCAACCTGCACATACTGACAAGTTGAAACCGGACCCACTTTTCGTTAAGTAAACAACATAACATGTAGACTTTTATAGTCAGCTTTCCTTTTTGAGACACTTCAATTGACTTTCTGAAACATTTACTCAAAAATTTATTTGGAAAAAGCTGGCACGATCAGCTTAAAACAACAACCCTTGGGCTGGTGTACGGGTCTATTCAAATCGATATGGAAAAACTCATAAGCCTGCATCGAACAGTTTTGAAACCACTTCACAGTCCATAAATCACGCACAATATGTCTCAGACGGCGCCCATGTTCTACAGGATCCAGCAGCTTCGGTCGACGATTGGAATGCCGCCGCTGGTGCGCAAGAATATCGCCGCTTTGGGGCTCAGACGCAGAAACAATGTCGTTTACCAAAGAGTGTCTGTGGCCACGGCACACAAGCTCCGGATGGTGAAAGAATTGGTAAAAATTGAATTGTTGAAGCCGCTGCAGGTCCAGAAAATGAAGAGACAAGATAGTACGACTTACCCTGCCGGGTTTTCGAAAGTCGGCCAGCTCTAGCGTGAATAGCCTAATACATGTACATATACGGGGCCACATGGTGTAGAATCTTGCTTTTTGTGAAACAAAATTGGTCAATGTGCTTCGAATGATTATTATATGAATGGATTCTGATTGGGTCTGAATTATATAACTTTTCGGTCCATTCGTGGCATCTTTTTGGAAAAGCCGGGTGTGAATATTCGAGGGCCGATATTTCTCCAGAACCCACACAGAAAATAGCGTTCTGGCATTTCTGAAAGGACATCGTGACGAGGCTCTTATTTGAGACCAGCATTCATGTTGTGAAATGACCCCCGACGAGCTCAAACTCATGATTTTCTGGCCCGGTCTCTGCTACGCAATGGTATCATGTATCAGCAAAGCTGAAACACTTGAATGCCTTTTGAACTTGAAATTGGGCGATTTGCATGACCCTAGCCTGTTTCAAAAGAGTTAATTCACAGGCTGGTATCTCATCTCCTAACTCAACAAGATCAGTATCTCAAATGAAAAGGTCTGTCTATTTTAGCTAGTAAACCACTGTAACAGAATATGATTCTGCAATTGTTTCAAGGAATCAGTTGCCGGTGACGCATGAACCATGAATAGCCCACTCAACTTATCGCTTGTATTCTTTAAGCTGGCAAATTCGTTCTTCCACTCTTTCAAGAGTCGCTTGAGGCGTGACACTTTGTATGCATACCCTTGTGATTGGTAGTCGGGAACACCAAACGGGTCGTATAACACCAAAAGCCGTACGTTGAGCTCAATCAAATTCCGGACCAAGAGGCTCGCACGACTTCTGGACGGCACAGTTTCCTCGATGTACTGGGCGGCCTCCACCATTATTTCGAACATTTGCGCTAGAAATTGGTATTGGGCCCTTATCTCCTTGTGCCCCTCTACAGTATCGATTTCTTCTGCAAGCATTGAGATATCCATCCCGATAGTCGCTGCGGCATCGTAAAACCCTGAAACGTCAAATCTCGTCCACAGAATATACGATCTCAAAGCCTCGAAACTCATGGACATTTGTTTCTCCAACGCTTCGAGTTTGAGTGCTTCCAGATTATTCCACACGGGAATATGCTTATCTTCCGCCTCCTCCACGGAACCTGATATGTCAACCAGCTCAATGTATGAGCTTTTAGTGGAATTTTTAATTTCATGAAATTCCACTGTTGAGTTGCTCGATAATTTGTCACTATGAGCCAGACCTGATGATGCTAACATCGCAAACGCAAACAATTCGTATAAAAACATTATTAAGATGTAAACGAAAAAACAGGGAAAAAGAAAGGAAAAACAAACGAGAGAAATAAAAGCGATGGCCTTCTGCTTCCATATATACTACCTCGCAAAGATCATACTAGACATTTCATAATCTGGATCATGATGAATGTAAAACCCCATTGCCATCAGACTTCGGATTACTGCCGAAATTGAGATATTTTCAGGTTTACTCGAATACACTGATTCCAGGTATATCAGAAATTCAAAATCCATATCCATGAAATTTTGAGTGCGGACATTTTGGTAGGAGTTATGACTATTCTCGGTCTGATACCATGATTCACCAAATAGATGCTGTTCCATCTTGAATTATGATCGTGAATGCAAAATTTTACCCTGAGGAATGAAAATCGTGCAATTTGATTTCATGTTAGAGCCGGACAATATTCAGAATGAAAAAAAAGGTGAGCGTGTTGTAGAATCTGTCCTCACAATATGTATGTTTTCGGGCTGAGCCGAAACGAGGCAATTCGCGGTGATATTTTCCCTCAAACCTAAAAAACCTTCAATTTTTCAATTGTATTGCTAGGATTGGTCATCGTTTAAACCTGGTGTCCTGAATATTACTCTGAAATTGACTGCTATTTGTTTCTTTTCGATTTTTGAGCTTTCGAACGCTGATTCGGGTGATAAATTCACATAAATCGCTGGAAATCTCGTGTTCGTTTCGAACAGCGTGATTCTCGGGAAATATTCCACTGCTGCATCACCTATAAAGCCGAGAGAATAACAGGAAAAGAAACTTCCTATAAAATTTCAACAATTTTCGAGAAATCATGAGAGGCTTCATCACAGTACAGTTTCTCACGCTTAGTCTTATACTATGCGCCACTACAAAAGCGTGGAAAGACGACTATGATCTCACATCACATATAACCACCGAGTCGCTTATTGAATTATTTGGACTAAACCCAAATCAAACCGGTTCGGAAACCAAAAATGAGATCGATATGTCCCCTGATTTGGGTCATCAGCTCGAAAAGTTCATCCAGGAATTACTACTGTTCGTGCTGGAAAACGCGTTTACAAACGAAGAGTTTGATGCAGCGGCTGTCTCTTTGGACAAACAGCTTATGAGGTTTGTGGAAGTGATGGATTCTGATACTAATTTCTTTTCAGAGGAAATCTGGCATGAGTTCAGCTTTGCCAAGTATGCTTTCCGGATCATGGTTGAATCATCCGAGAATATGAAGCGGTTTAATTACTTGGGCAGGCCGGAGGAGCACTTGATCAATTATATGAGTGAATTGCGTGCTCGACTTCTCGTTTTCTTCGATACAAATGGTCTTCCCAACAAGAAATACAAGAAATTCAGCTTCAAGATAAATCATTATGCAGGCTTAACATCCTTCTTGGTGCAAAGTTTTGATGAGTTGCCAAGCGTCCCAATCGAGACACGTTTGGCGTTCACAACACAGACAGAAAAGGTCCGGGACATGCTTCTCAGATTGGAGCCAAAATTGGTGAGTTGAGGAGTATCTCGCAATTTTGGTTGGCCCGACTGGAAAGTATATATTGAAAGATGGGGCACTTGTTGATTGGCTCCGTCTTTTGTTTGAGTGAGAGGTTCATGTGAGACTTGAGATTTTCCTTGCTGAGGTGAGAAGGCTATTAGCAGTTTTGTTTGACTCATTCGAGCTGAAAGGAAATAAGTGTTTTTTTATGATTATGAAAAATTGGGCTTTGAAACCACGTATAAGAATTTGGGCCTTTTCATATGCTTCTTTTGTTCCCAAAGGGTATTTCTTGTGCGGCTTGATGGATCTGATAATTCGTTTCTGCACACCTGTTTTTTTTTTTTTCTGGTTTTGATTGGATGAATCTTATCGAGAACAACGGAGCCAGAATTGCTTTCCTGGCTCTTCACGAAACCATAACATGTACAGCCACTAGGGCGACGACAACCTGGTCAAATTCCATATGTTGCCAAGATAGATATCAAGGAAAGGCATAGTAGCGAGCGAAGCTGGTTGGGGTGCTGTATATGGAAGAGCCAGGTAAGTAATTCTGGAACTAGGTAAACAGGTAGGTATGGCCCCCATAATCTAATGTTTCAAGCAAAAATGAAGAAGAAAACTTTGGCCAGCTGCTTCCTCTTTTAAATTGTGATATTTCAGTTTCGGATGCTAAAATATGGTCTAGCCCAATCTTCTTTTTCCCGGTAAGAAGAAGATCCCAGACGAACTGGGATCCAGGATGACCCTGTATTTTCCATTTGTTTGAAGATGCGCCACATGAATGCTCTGTTTCGAATAAGTGACTTTTGGCCTTTGAGATGACTCCGGATTGGGTGAGAACAAGAAACAACAGTCAAATCCTTAGAAAAATCTGATCAGCTTAGTTAAAAGAAATTCCACAATGAAGATCAATGAGAATTTACGACAATGTTCATCTTTCCAAATCAAACAAGTCAAAAGAATGGACTATGAAAAAGCTCATAAAGTGGTCAAAACGTGTTGCACCTGCACCTCGATCTGTCTCTCGCAGCCACTGAGAGCACAACCAATTGTGCGTGTCGCTGCGTATATGCACACCTGGAGATATCGTGAAAATGTCGTTGGCCAATGGAGTCAAACAAGCTAATCCTTTATTTTTTTTTTCTTTTGAGTCTTCCTTTTCACGCCTTGATTGAATAATCACAGATTTTCGCCCGAAAACCAAACAACACATACGCACAATCATGTTTGTAAGAGCCACACAAAGAAACAGAGTCACCACCTCGGTCTTTAGCACTACTTTTGCCATCTGTTTTCTCCTAGTGGGTGCCAATTCCGTCCTCCCGTGTCCTGTTGACTCTGTGCATGGAAACGACTCTGTTGTTGACGAGAGGTTAAGTCGCCAAGAGAAAAAAATCCAGAAGGATAACGTTTAGAGCGGTTTTTGGCCATACAATAGAACGTCATATGCCGTGGTTTGGCTCGGTCAATCACGAGCGGTCATGTCCATCTCCAAAAAAATGAGCCGTGAAGATTTTTTGAGCTCTTGACGAAATAAAATTCGAATAAGACTTCTTGATCCAAGAGTCTTGGAAGAAATACTTAGACCCGTCGTTGCCTATTTCGGCACACCAAGAGAATATACCATCACGGAGATTGTTCAGTCACAACAATGACGCCAGATATCGCTGAATTATTCATAGCGGTATCGTTCCAAAGTGACTACAAACCACTTGGCACAAATGTTTCTCATGAAGCATACACTCAACCACAATCATCCATGGTATCTTTCCAAATGGAATCGGCCAATCACAACGCGCATATTTTACACAGGCGACGATATTTTCATCGATGCTCAAACACGTGACCCGCATTACATGCAGGCTTGGACGATTTTTCCTTCCAACGGGCCGGCTACCCGCTCGCTTGTGCACTCCCCACTCGCATGTACTTCACAATTGCAAAGTGCAAATTGCAAGCTGCAAACACATATTCATAGACACATATCACGACACATAATGTAATTCACAGAAACGACTTAGCCTTGAATGTCACAGATTTCCGATTGGGCAAATTGTGATGTGTATAATTTGTAACCGTAATTATGGCAACACTTCTTATCACCTTCCTCTTTGGGCAATACGTAAACATGATTAGCGCACTTCAAAGATGTCAGTTTCCCCACGAATATGTGACTCCATCCCAACCCTTACTCTCCTTTGCATTCTTCACGCCTCTCGCCATGCTGCAAAAGAGTCTACCACAAAGACCGCAGAAATCCGTGTACGTGAAGGCACTTCTGAAAGAGGCAGAGGTCAACAAAAACCTAGACATTGGAGATCTTCCTCCAAAACCGATACCAAGACGCACACATGTTTCCATTTTCAGCTCAATTGAGGATCCTGGCTCAGAATCAGGAGAAGATCTTCTTCCGCCGTTTGCTGACCCATTGGACGATATACTCGCCAAAAGTCAAGCCCAAATAAGACAATATCAGTTCCAGTTGCCATCAGAACGACTCAAGAAAGAAAGCCAGGCAAGTGATGTTCCAGCCGAGCATTCTCAAAATGAAGCATTTGCACAGAAACAGCAGCACCTTTTCAAGCAAATAGACTTGTCTCCCAAGAAGCACACTTATGAAAAATATGCTCAACAGGGCGCATTCTCCAACGGATTGTCACAGGTGCCTAAACTCACAGCCGAAGAAGTCGATTTAAGGGCCGAAACTGCACAAAAAAGAGCCTGTTCAGGTGCACATGGGCCTAAAACAGGTATTTCCGACGCCCAGCCAGATGAAAGCATAACCGATATCGCCAACAAGTCCATCACGGATCCGTTGGCGTGTCACGCGGAAAACATTATGCGCATGGCGATGGACTCAACAATGCTCAATTCCTTTTGCAACGACACGATCTCGTCCAGTTTCTCGAATGTGCTCGACGAATCTTTGGCAAAAATAGATGGGGACAGTCTCACTGAGGAAAACAAGCCGGTTTCATCGCTCAATTTTCTGGCAGCTGCAAAGATCGAAATCAACGCGCAAGACTTGGAAATGGCTGTCAAGAACCCATTTCAATTACCTTGAGCCAAAATCCGTTCAAGGGCGGCCCTATCTCTTTCGTCAATGGCATGATAATGGGCATATTCCTCATCCAGGGGTATCGTGGTTGGGGCCACTTTGTTGAATCCGTACGATTCCCAGTCCCTATCAATATTTGCATGTTTATCCTTTGAGAAGGATTCAAGATAAGTGAGCAACAATTTTCCTTCTTCATTCAACAGCTTGAAGATGGCTATGCGCTTCAAGAGATAAGAACTGACAGGCTCGGGGTTGGCGTGCAAGTACTCGTACACATAATACTCGAGAAGCGCATTATAGTGAACGCCATGCAAACTCGAAATTATGAGGTTTTTCATTGTCTTTTGTGAAATGCTAATATGATTTCTCTTCATGTGCTCATGAAAAGTGAGCCCGGTCATCATTGCCGCCGGAGACGCCGAAAAAGATCTGGTAATAATCTCGTACAGTGGTGAATCGAGCCATTTTTCCATGAAATTCTCCTCGCTCAAACTCATCTGTTTAAGGGCAATGATAACGCCGGTCGCGTTTTGGTATGTGGTGAGATGTGCCAAAAAACAATTGATTACAATTTGGCGCGTCTTGCTCGAGAAGTTTTTTGCAGCCATGTGGTGCAAGTGTTCAATGATGAAATCCTGCAAGATCCTTGTATTTTTCAAAACAGAGCCTTGTGGGGATTCCCTAATGTTTTGATTGGATCGCTTTTTGATTAATTCCTCTTCAAGAACCGTTTCCCCAACATCATGACCGTATGAAAGTGGCAAGAGGGGCACGCTGGCTTCTTTTGCTGCAGAATTTGCCACTTTGCTGTCAAATGCATGGTAAGTGTTGAGTTTATGCAGAAACGCATCCACAACGTCGGTGTATTCATAGACGTGGCGATTTTTCGAAACAAGGCTTTCAATCACGTCCATAACGGCCTTGACAGATGCATCGTCGTCATCCCTATCTGCAAGCGTGCTAGGGTTAGGATTATAGAAGCAATATGCACGAATGACCTGCAAACAGAGATCCTTGGTCAAGGTTTGTTCCCCCGCTAGTGATTTATGTACGTAATGCCACTCAATGAGATGAAGACACAGTCTCACGTCGCCGTTTGTTGCTAGTGTGTGGAGTATTTGCGTGAGTGTCTTTTCACTTAAGGAAGTCAAAAGCGGGTTATTTTGTGTGAGACCGATTTCAAGCACAGCATCCTCAAGCACCAGAGGCTCAATGCCGTCCATGATCACGTGCTCATATATGAGTTTGGTCAAGTTGTAGTCGTTCTTCCAAAGCGCCAACCCTAAGATTTCTGACCAATCTGATATGTCCAAAACATCAATGCAGTCGTGCAGTATGATCTCGGAGAGCACCGTGGTAAGAGTATCACAGTCCTGCGTCAGGCAGAGCACCGCCAAAAACTTTTGCAATGGTATTCTCCGCAAAAGCGACGCTTTCCTCGTATTTTCTTGTATCTGTTCCAAACAGCGGCTAAAATGTGTAACTGCAAGCTGAACTTGGCCCGAGTTAAGCAACACGTGCATGTGGATCCCTAAATAGCGTAACGCCACATCCAGGCTGGCATCTTGGCGGGAAATGACGCTCTGAAACACGATTTTGAGGCTGAGAAGCTGCGTGTAATTAGAACACACTTCAAAGCATGCAAAGAGGGCCGCTCGAGCTTTTTCAAGCTGATCGGGTGGACAATTGGGGACTTTCAGCATTTCCACAAACAAATTGAGTGCTAGAGGCACCCATTTCCGGGCCTTCTCGGCGGCTAAGTGTTGTAGAAGTGATAGATATATCTCTGGCGTGCGGAACCGCGTGCCTAGCGGGTCATTCCTGATGGTGGAGGCAACACGTAGATTCTGCTTGAGTTTTCCTGCTCGAGAGTTCTCACCAATCACGTTCAAAACTTGTTTTGTTGATAGATCAAGCACCAGGGATGATATCGCCTGGCGAAACATGTGATTCGCAGCCTCAGACGACGTAGCTTTCGCAATTCCCGCTCGATTTGGGTGATACTTATTCTTATGTTTTGCTCCAGACTGTGCGGTGGGCCTGGTCGACACCTTGACCGCTCTGGCCAAACTTTTTGGCGCCAGCATTTGTGATTTCGGTGTTTTTAAGAAATGACAGTGGCGATGGGGCCATACGCGGTTTTCTCGATCTGGGGTTTTTAGGGCCGCGCAGAATGGCCCCGGCTCAGGGCTGGATTAGGGCCTGGTTGAAATGGATGCGAAAGAAAAAAACGACAACATTAAACATATGAATGTGAATAGTCCGAATGCCTGATTTCTTGTCTCAGTCATAGCGAGCATCTTATTTGAGTACGATCGGGAATGTGTGAAATGTGGTTTCATCAGGGGAAATAATTCATGGAAGAACCAGATCCATAATTGAATTCTGGATCAGGGTGCTGGATATCGTAGTGTGCCGCAGCCACATGGCACATGTTTGACGAAAGAGGCCCTGGGAGGGTCGAGTCGCACTAGGCATACTGCACACGTGACGACTAGACGCTGCCAAGACGTGCCTTTCTTTATAGACTGACTAGACTCCTTGGGATGTCGCGGTGCTGTCCTAAACATTCCTAATTGGTAACGTGCAACCGGCTACCCGCATTCTGGACAATGGGGGCAGTGTGGTATTCTAGGAATAGCATGTTAAACAATGGAGCCTCACGGAATACTCAGGTTCAGCTACAGGAGCTATTATGTGGGAGGTCAAATATATAAAGGGGCTGGGTTTCCCTCACAGGTCACTCAGTTGATTAACGCATTTAATATATAAGTTACAATACTATTACTATGGCTAGGTCTACTTCTGCTTCAACCACCTCAGCTACTCCTACTGAAACCTTCAGTGACTTGATGAGTAAGTTCATGACCCACTCTCCACTGAACGACTTGACATGGAAACAAAAGGATACTCCTGCAGAGTATTCATTAGATGCGACGCTGTACGCATCTCAACAGGTAATGGGCCCTGTAAAGAGGGGTGATGAGCTTACTGATTATAAGCTTGAGAAGCATACGGCTCAGGTGTTCCCCGACTTCTATTATCAGTTTATAAGGAACTTTTCAAAGAGGTCTTGCATCAATGCTGCGTATTGCGATCGTGACTTGATAGCGTTTAAGGCTGCTTTTGAAGGACCAGAAAATGACATTCGGAGGGTGATGGCAAGTGTGAAGAGTGACTTTGCTGATGCCTTCAAGAATGCTCTTGGCGCATCGTTTGATGACGAGTATGAATCTGCTTTCTTCGACCGCACTTACGTCGAGACTCAATTCGTCAAACGATTAATCGAGTTGAAAGAATGGCCGGAGTTTGGCATTCGCCAGAACGTGGTCACTGATGAGGCTCTGTCTGGAAATGTGAAGCCTTACGTTTGGTTTCTTAAAGCTTTCAATTTCACTGACACCGAAATTTGGATGCTTGTTTATCCGCTTCTCATCAACGGATGTTTGTCGAGAAAGGATAAGATCACTTTCAAGAAGAAGATGGAGATTTGCCAAAACAAAGACGGAACTCTCCTTGACAACATCAATGAGTTTATTGACTATCTTGTGCTGAAGAAACTCTTTGTAAAGGCAAATCAGGCGCAAGTCCCAACTACCGGGTATGTGCCTAAAGAGAATAACCCCGATCCATCAAAGACTTTGTCGGATGGAAATTCGAAAGTGAGAAGGGACTCTGATGGAGAAGAGGAGCTGCCATTGGAAGAGAACTTAAATGCGTGATCGGGAATGCCTGACAGCAACATTCCCGCGACTGGCATAGCTGCTGCGTCGTCCGACGATGTCGAAGACTTAGGTTCGGATAATCAATAATGTTCAAGTCATTGTATCGATTGTAAGTTCTTTTTCGAATTGCGGAATCACACACCATATGGTTGGCTACCCGATATGGCTTCCACCCGAAGCATAGGGAGCTCAGACATAGACTGGCAATCTAGGTTTGAACAACAAAGACATGTTGACGATGAGGACGTGTCAAACTCGGACAGCGGAGATGAAACGCCTACTGAAAGCGATATGGTCTCTGACATCATCGAGTCAATTGGTGAGATCGTGGGTACATCCTTGCGCATTGTGAGCTTCTAGTCATAAGAAGTGGATGGCCTCAATGATTTTGCTCATGGCGCCATCACACCTTTGCGAAGGAAGCATAACTACTAAGCTTGTGCAGTCTCTTTGCCCGAGACTTTTGGAGAGCGATTGACAAACGTATACAAACTGTTGTTAATTTGTATGTCAGGTTGATTGGCCTGGGCAATCAGTTCAGGCGTGTGACATAAAGAGGTGTGCTTGCCTCTGCTGGCAAGTATACTCGCATGACTTTCCATCGATCAGCGCTTGATCGGAATCTATTATGGAACTAAAGGGTGTCATCCCTTCTTGGATGCTTGGTACACGGTGTATACCCCAAGCTGCTCACGTTGAGCAAGTCCATACCAGCTGCAGTGCTGTTTGCCTTTGATGTTTGTTGATGTCACGTATTGGTCTTTGTCGTTTTGCCGAATTCGTTTCGCCACACGTGTCAGCATCAAATGAGAAGGTTCTTCTAGAGATGCCTGGTCTCGCGAGGATGTTCATTTTTTTTTTTGGGTTCAGTCGCTGGATAGCTTGCTTTCACCTATGAAGGTACCCACTCGGTGCGTTACGTCTTGCGACAGAGGACGAGAGATGGCACTACGTGCTTTCGACCGCTCTTTGACGTAGATCACGATGTTTCGACGATGTTTCGACTGGGTTTTATGCAGGATCAAGTCCCGCCGCCTTACGTGGCTAAGATCAATCCTGGCATTAGAGGGAGCTAAACTCAGAGGTCGATAACCAGTGTTCACCCTCGTCTCACAGCGTGATAAGCTTCATGCTGTGACTCCTTCGCTGGCTCACGCGCTGTCTACGCGAATGGATTCACTTTACAAGGTCTTTGAGATGCTGTGGCCCAAATCTTGTTTGGACAGCGTGAGACCGTCCATAGTGACGGTTTTCACTCAAACACCTGTGCTCACTTCACTAAAAGAGCTTTTTTATCTGGTACTCTGGTCGCAGAACCGTTGTTTCCAAGACCGCACCTAATCGGTCGAGAACTGTTTGATGTACCGACCCCGAAAATCGAGGTGCCCTCTTTTCTTTCGGTGGCGCGTCGATGACCTTACTTGAGACGGACGACCGGCTGAAATCATTGATCTCTGACAGTGCTCTTTCACTCAAGATACGATCTAGGAAGTTGACCCCATACCGGACTTTTGGCGTCCTTCAAGACGAACGACCGGTGGGATTCCTCGATGAAGTTTATTTTTATCTTCAGAGGGAGGAACGACACATTTGGCGCAACACTGTTGACGAACGAAGCAGTTCAAGTGTCAGAGGGAGTGGACGGCGCCAACTCTGCGAACATTGTGCAGTACTGTGCAATGTTGGAGACGATGGTATTGAAGATCAAAAGAAAATTTGTGCTCGAATTAGATGACAATATCAGCCGGACTTATGCAAGGGTGACTACATTCTCTCCAGCGTCGGTGTATCACGTTCTAGATCAGTTGACCGAAGATCGGCTGATAGGAATTGACAAGCTGGACTCTACTTTGTTCATGAGATGCAAAGCGTGCTCCTTGTCACTTCAGAGGACTTGGTCGTTTGGATGCTGCAGGTACAGGAGGTGCATGAAGTTTTACGACTTACTACTGTAATGCCAACTCTGTCTCCAAACAGACATTGTGTTGAGCGATTGCAAGATCACTCGTTCTGTGTGGATGTTCTCATGTCTTGTTTGCTATCCAAGTCATAGACCATGGTTGCTTTGTTGACGGTACATGCGGAGTTGCTTGTATAATACCATGCAACATTGGAGACTTCTGCTGGAGAAGATTCTGTGGAGAAGTTTAGAGACTCTTTCTGGTGAACAATGCGGCTCTGATTGAAGGTACGGAACATGTACGAGTCGAGGCAGACTTTATCAATCAGCAGGTGTACACAGAAAGGCGTAACTCGGGCTATGTAGACACATCAGACGTTGTTTTTAATGTGTTTACGAAGGTGCTGCCATACCCTTCATTTAGTCAGTTGAGGATGAAGACGAATATGAGAGATTCGACTTAATGAGGGAGTTTGACGAAAGAGGCCCTGGGAGGGTCGAGTCGCACTAGGCATACTGCACACGTGACGACTAGACGCTGCCAAGACGTGCCTTTCTTTATAGACTGACTAGACTCCTTGGGATGTCGCGGTGCTGTCCTAAACATTCCTAATTGGTAACGTGCAACCGGCTACCCGCATTCTGGACAATGGGGGCAGTGTGGTATTCTAGGAATAGCATGTTAAACAATGGAGCCTCACGGAATACTCAGGTTCAGCTACAGGAGCTATTATGTGGGAGGTCAAATATATAAAGGGGCTGGGTTTCCCTCACAGGTCACTCAGTTGATTAACGCATTTAATATATAAGTTACAATACTATTACTATGGCTAGGTCTACTTCTGCTTCAACCACCTCAGCTACTCCTACTGAAACCTTCAGTGACTTGATGAGTAAGTTCATGACCCACTCTCCACTGAACGACTTGACATGGAAACAAAAGGATACTCCTGCAGAGTATTCATTAGATGCGACGCTGTACGCATCTCAACAACATGCCATTGGAACAGAATGGATAGGGAATCTACAGGAGCCAAAAAAAAACACTTGAGTAAACACAGATTCATGTCATTTTCAAAAGCCGCAGATATGTGCTCAGCAAAGCCCTATTGGCTTACTGATTTTCGCAATTAATCGGAATTTACGCTCAGGGCTTGAATAAAAGCTGACATTTAGTTATCACCATAACTGATTCTGAGCATAGCATGTGCCTTTGCACTGAGAGACAAGATCAGAGAGACATAGAGCTCAAACTTAGCGAATTGTTACAGTATGATCTAATAGAAAAGGCCCATTTTCTACTATTGGAAACGATAATTTTGTGGGATGCAGATAAAATGTAAATCCGTGTTGTTTCTCAGAAATGAAAACAATGTCTTCTCCTTATTCAGCATTGCAATTTGCCACCTTAGTCCCACAGAAGTGCTTCTAAAGAACGCTTCAAGCTTCCAAAGAACACTTCAGGAATAGGCCCCCAAACATAACCGTGCACATGTCATAACAGTCAGCCGGGAGAACCAAAAATATCGTGATAAGAAAAATTCTAGTTTGCCCTGCTCGAAATATTCTATATATGAGAAATAACGGAAAAAACACTCAAACACATTATAAAGTAAAGGGACCCTTATATTCAAATCTCCATTTTTCGCAATCCTACCGTTTCACCGTTCAGCATCCAAGATGCGCGACAAAGGCCATTGGAGGCATTGGACTTTGGGGCCTGCACCTCTAGGCTAGTAGGCCCTGTGCTCTCGCCCTGCGCGAGACGATTCGCAAGCCAAATCTCATTTACAGATTTACTTACTTTTGATTCACTCAAAACCGCTCGAAATTAGTACTTTTTCCGTCGAAAATGTCTCGTGTGGTCACTCGAAGTCTAGCTACGACCCTGGGGGCGTCGAAAAGTGCGTTCCAGGTATTTGACCGTGCCGCCAAGCGTGTGCAGCGCCTGAAAACGCCCAAAACAGACGTTTCTGCATCGAGAAAGGCAGATTTCCTTCGAGACGAAGTCTCGTTGCGTACCATTGAGCGGCTAGCATTCATCACCCGAGATTTCACGCGTACGCTCGATCTCGGTGCTCATCTGGGCAATTTGCTCAAGAATTTATGTACTGTTTCGCGTGCCGAGGAAGGCGCCGATGAAACGGAAGTCGAGATGATCAAACAATTGAATGCCGATAAACAAAGCATTTCGTCGAAAATAAAAGAGCTCGTAATGCTCGATTCGTCGCGAGAATTGCTTTTTCGTGATGCCGATCTAAGTCTTGACCGTGGCTTTCCAGGAAAAATTACCCGCGTAGTCGCCGACGAGGAGGCGTTTGACGCGCCGGAATTGGCCGAAAGTGAGCAGTTTGATACCGTCATCTCCAACCTCTCGCTCCACTGGATAAACGATCTTCCGCAAGCGCTCGCCAACATCAACCGCGTGTTGAAACCAGACGGTCTATTCATGGGCACGATTTTTGGTGGCGACACACTATATGAGCTCCGCACGTCCCTCCAACTAGCTGAGCTCGAGCGCTTGGGCGGCATGTCTCCGCGCGTCTCGCCATTGGTTCACTTGAACGATGTGGGCAGTCTTCTCAACCGTGCAGGATTCAGTATGCTTACGATAGATACCGAGGATATCGTTGTCGGGGGCTACCCGGACCTTGTGGCCATGTGCACGGATTTGCAGCATATGGGCGAACAGAACAGCTTGCTTGCGCGTGCACACACGCTCCCGCGTGACGTGTTGCTTGCGGCAAACGAAATCTGCAAGAGCTTGCATGGGGAAAGCGGGCCCGGCGGAATTACAATTCCGGCCACCTTCAATGTGATCTTCATGATCGGGTGGAAGAAGTCTGATACGCAGCCACAGCCTTTGGCGCGTGGACTGGGCCAGGTCAACTTGAAAGACGTCTTGGAAGAATCGTGAAGCGGTTGTTCTGAGCATTCTCGATAAGATGTTATACTGCTGTTTACCGTTCCATTCATCGGAGGCATTGAGCGGAAGCAGGCTGCCAGGCCTTCGATCCAGGCAAACCGAATTTTCGGTTGCATGAGTCATGGTACTGGTCACTAAAACCCGGAATGTTCACACTGTGCTCACTAGAAACCCGGCTTGTGTGCTGAGTTCTTGGAACAGTCGCTCATGATCTTCAAATACCGCTCTCTGCTGGAGCCTAGCACCTGTATTTTCCTGGCTGGGTATTGGCCCGGGACTTACACACGTGGTCATCTTGTGAGACTATACGATAGATCAGTCTTTCCAAATTGTGCATGATCTTGTTCAAAATCTGCTGCCTCAGGGTTTGGTGATGTTGTGATTGCCGAAGTGATGCCGGTCAAGTGGGATAAAGCATCATGCAAATTTTGGAAATCTACTCAGTACTTCTCGAATATTTCCGATGCGCAGAACTATGTATAGAAGAACTGGAACACATGTCCATTTCAACCAACGTGTCCTTTGCAGTGGAGGTACATGTTGTTGGTGTGAATGACTACGGAAAAGGAGCCCGAAATCCAATCTTCTGGCCCTGTTATGAGAGCGAATATGAAGATCAATTCTTGTCAACTTATGGGATCCACTCGTGATCTTAGCAGAGCAATTCCATCATTGAAGATCTGTAATTTAGAAGGGAAAGTTGGAAGTTTAGGTGCTGAAACGTGTCTTGTTTTCATAAAAAATTACCACAAGCATTCCAACTAAACCCTAGTAACTTATGCGCAACGTTTTTCCTTCGGCAAAAGACATCCATTTTCCCGTGGGAATGCTTTTGCGTCATTGAATATAGTGGCCCGTTTTGCCTATTGTAGACGCGAAACAGGGAAATTAAACGCTTTTAGCTGCGCTGTACCAAAGCTCACAAATCATCTTTACGAGTCTAGGAAGCACAAGTGGAGTCACTATTTCAAACAGAATATATATAAATTAATCGCGATACCACAAAAGCTTACCAGACGTGTCATGTTTGTGAAAATAAAATATCATGTAAAAATCGCTCTGCATCTTTTATGACATCATTTTCCAGCCATTCTCTACAATGATTGAACTCATATTCACCAGCTCTCAAGTAACAAAGCCTCATCTGATTAAGCATATGTTGGACACCACATCATACCAATCCCGTCAGGGCTTGTGAGGTAATCGCTAACTGCTTATTTCCCAAAGGATACAAAAAATATTAAGAAGGTTAGAACATCGTTAGTGGCTGACTTCTACGATAAGTAAAAAGAAAAATGATAGGTACGCAAACATCAGTCCAGCTGAGTAAAATGCAAGATCGTCGAACATTTGGTATCCCATCGCTCATTGCTGCAAATCCCAAAGAAAGTGAAGTTTCATCCTGGAATCTCTGGAACTTGCGTACTTTGGAGCTAATAATAGGGCCTGAATGTAGCTTCGGAAGCAGGTGCCGAGATTCTCGGAAAGGGCATGGGGCCGAGGAGCGGAACGAGTTTGTAGAATGTCGGTTCGGCTTACATTGGGCAAATTCCATGCTGTGATTTCTCTTTGTATCAATTTAAATTTTTTTAGACTTTTCAAGGATTTTCACGCTATCAGATCTTACGGTTTAAGATTATTAAATTATCTGTTTTGTTGAAGAATTTAGAGAGTGAAAGGTGCCCGCAGACTTCACGAGCTTCAAGCATTAAAGCCAGCCGTTTCATGGGCTCTGTTTTCTTTATTTGTAAGCAAAATTCACCCTATACAGATATTCCACCGTCAATTTCATGCATCTTTCTATTTTTGGCCGCGTACATGGCATGATCCCATTGACCCATTGTTCGGGGCGTTTTACTCAAGCATTCTCGCCCATTGTTCGTGGCTACCCGAAGTATGCGTATAACACCATTGTTCCGCTCATTTTCAGAAGAATGTGTTTGAGGTGGTATCATCTTGGCATAGCCTTGCTTACAAATAGATCTTGCAAGTTTGTAGTTATGGAGTCAAGAAATAAGATATATAAGCATCATCGAGATCCACCTAGATCTCTAATTTTCTCATCACTATCTCAGAAGACATCATGAAATTGACCATTTTCGCTTTGCTTTCCGCCGTGGCCCTTGCCGTGACTACAACGACTCCAAACCAGGACAATACGTCGATTTTGAACGAAAGTGACATTCCTGATGGGTTCCCCAAGAATGTTGAGGAGTTGGGCAAGATGGTGGATAACTTTAACGCCGAGCTGGACGCAGCCTACGTGGACGGCATCAATGTGGAGAAATGGTTTTTGGCCAAGCAGAAACTCCTGGCTTTGGAAACCGCGGCCAAGTGGATTCACCCAAGATTAACCGACCACGAACAATGGCACATTGACCACACGATCAAGCAGATCCATACGTACTTGGTGCCCCGTCGTGACGCCCAGGCCGCCGATGCTTGTAAGAATGGCAACAGAAGCGCCTACTGCGAGTACTTTAAGCTGAATAATTAAACAAAATAGCGGCGTGCTGAAGCTTGAGTTGAATGCATTTCTCATTGACTAATTCTCACGGGTCGGACCAATGAGAAAGGCACCATGCAAAAAGCGTCAAACGGAAGAAGAAAAAATTGGAGAGTGGAGAGAATTATCTGAAAAGAAGAAAAAAATGAAAAAAGTATAGCTATTTTTTTTTTTTTTTGTTTTAAATAGTTATCAATGACTGCTTTTACCTAGATGTGCATTCTGTAAAACCATCTGATGAGATTCGAGAATCTGTCATAGATTACGGGAAATCGAACTATCCAGAATTCCTTCCACTGAAGACCAGACCCCAGGCTAAAATAATCAAATCCAAGAATTCTGGCTCTCAGTTCACGATCAGATGTACAAAGGAGAAAAACAAAAGAGTCTATCACTTCGTATGATTCAAATGGATTCACACAGTTTGAAGGAAAGAAACACGTTTGATTTATAGTGTTTTTTTTTTTTATTCCAGTAGGCTTGACTAAACAGAACAAAGCTCTTTCATCACTTGCGGAAACTTTAAGGATGAGCCAAACATGACTTCAAGATTATGTTTTGAAATGCTTCATTAAAAATTGTCTGTTTCAGTGACCATATCTGATAACATGGTTAGGGTTTCCACATGATACACTAATACTTGCCAGGATAATTGCGTGAAGTGTAAAAGTCTCAACAATAAGTGCACTTCCCTCATTATGTTTAGTTTGTTTTCCCAGATTCCAACTTGACAAGAAGTGCTGTGCTTTGAGAGAAACTATGAATGGCCCTCAGTCACAATTTACAACCCTTTCAGCATGATTTTTTAAATTTTTCGGCAAAAGGATATTCATATATGATAACTAAGAAGTTATTAGTGGGCTCAAAAATGAGTATTGAATACTCTCTCTTGGAATGCAAAATTTAGACGACCCCGAGTAGTGTTGCAACTTGCATCTAGAACATATATTGCAAAAATTCAATTCTGCAACCGCACTCGAGATACTGTCTTCACTGTTTTTTTTTTTTTTGGTTTTCCATTTTTTCATACTTAGACTCGTTAAGTTTCCAGAGAAAAGCAATATAAATCCTAACGAAGCGATCCTCTATCAAAGGTCTTGCAGGTTTCAGAAGATCTCGAATTGACACCTCCTCTGCTGGCGTCTCTTTCCAAAACACCCGTACCTCCCCCATACTGAATCACCCCATTTCCCCGTATTTCACACTTTCACGTGCGCGCATTCGCCTTCCCAAACGGTGCCTCCGCTCCACAATGATGCTTATCGGCCCCAGAACTGGCCCGAGGCTAACTTAGCACTCAAAAGATCGAACCAAATCGAACCAAATCGAACCAACTCATACCACTTTTTTTTCTTCTTCCCCAGGTCTGAATCGATTTGTAACAAAATAGCTTCAAACATTTGATAGAAGGAGATTAAAGTGCCATCTTAATTCGTTTTTTCCAGTCATACTTCACGGAATCTATTCTCTCGAACGTGGCCTCATACTAGACGGAATACATCGAGATCGAGTCAAAATCTGGCCCAACCACAAGTTTTGAGTACTTTTTAGGCTAGAAAGACCACATCAGCTGCAAAACCAAGACAACCCTATCTAGATTCTATTGTTTCCTACACAGCAGATAAGTGACTTTAGCGGGCGATTTTTGAACTTTCTTCAAATCGACTAAAAATGGACGCACAGGGTTCTGAGCAGCGTTTGGTCTTACCGCTGTACACGTTGGACTCGCCTTTGGTGCTTTTGCCCGGAATCCTTTATAATGTGTCGTTTCCACGGTACAAAGCCGCCGCTTTCTTGGCCCGGTACAGGGAAAAAGCGGGTCTCGTGCCGGTGATACAAAGCGTGCTTCAAGAATATGAGTTTGACGGCCCCACGCTGGAAATCGGCCATCTTTCCGAAAAAGCAGTTTCTGGTATCGCCAAATTCCACCTGGCAGAAATACACTGCCGGCTGCTGGCTCCCGTGAATGCGGCAGAAACCGAGCCCGGCGCCGAGATGGACTGGCTTTTGGTGGCTGTTTTTCCAAACACGATGAAAATTTTGGAAAATGTTGATCCGCGCGAACCTGACATGGCGGTCGTCTGCCGGGTGGTGGCAATCTCAGATGACTCAAACACGCTCAAGTTCACGCTCCAGGCAATCGTGCGTGCGCGGCCGACAAATATGTTGACTAAAACCGAAACAGAGTTTGCTGTAGCGTGGTTTGAATCTGCTGATGACGTGAAGAAACTCTCACAGGGTCTAAATTCGGCAACATCGGCGCTATTCAAACTGATAGATGCGTTTTTGGAGAGTTATAAAAACGCACTCAATACACAGGACCCAAAGCCAGATTTGCTCACTTTGAACCCCTTGGCAAATGCTCTCTTTTTGCAGTTAGCGGCACTGAAGGACTTCTCACGTTCTTATGCAACGTTGCAGAAAATATGCGCCCTGGGGGCGAATCTGGCCTCGGCATATGAATTGCTGCGTGTGGTGGACTTAACCGCTGCAATCGTGCCACTACCAAACACGAAGAAATTGCAAATCTTGAAGGAAAACTCTCTAGCTGAAAGGGCACTTTTGGCCGCTGCGATATTCGGTGAAATGGCGGAAATCTTCGACAAAATCAGACAGAATAGCGACTTGGCCAATCATTGGTACCATTCAGAGGCCACGGGGCTTCAAAAGGCGACCTTTGTGGCCAACCAGTTGAAATCTATCCGGGTTGTTTTGGACGGCATACTGAGCAAAAGAAGTACGTCCCAAAAACAGATATTAAGCCGCAAAAACGCGCCCGTAAATGTTTCGAAGAGGAGATCTATTGTCGGAGATAATCCCGGAGATAAGCCCGGAGATAACTCTCAAAACGGTAGCGCTCATGATGGCAATGAGGAGGATGACGAGGAGGATGATCTCGGGGCAATAACCGATTTCATTAAGAAACAGTTACCGCACATAACATCGATCTCAGACGACAGCAAGCGGCTTCTCGTAAAAGACTTTAGGCGAGTCAAGAATGCGCCGCCCGGAAATGGCGACTATCACGTGATTAGAAACTACTTGGAAATCGTCGCCGACATGCCCTGGGATACTTATGTGTCACGCTTCAGCACAAATCTGGAGATCGATATCGACGTGGCACGCGCCAGTCTTGATCAAGATCATTTTGGTTTGCAGCACGTGAAAACGCGTTTACTCCAATATTTAGTGGTGTTGAAACTTTTGGGCGCACACGCAGAAAAGGAGTACGCAAACGGCGTGGCTTCGGTCAGTAATAAAGGCAAGCAGACAAAAGAGTCAGCGGGTAGTGATCATAAACGTGAACCTCCTGCGGGCGGCTCGATCATTGTCCCTAGCCGTGCTGAGAAAGGTGGTCACGAATCGGAAAAAGTGCTGCAAAAACAGCTGGATGACATGAGAAAAGTGGCTGCAAAAGCTGGTAAAGAAAAGGCGCTTCTTGCTTCAAAAAACAACAAGTCGCCCATTATCATGTTATCTGGCCCACCCGGCGTGGGAAAAACATCGCTTGCCAAACTGATTGCTACGACTCTCGGCCGAAACTTTCAACGGATTTCCCTTGGAGGGGTGAAAGACGAATCTGAAATTAGAGGCCACCGCCGCACGTATGTGGGCGCCATGGCGGGCCAGATCGTTCAGGCACTACGCAAATCACGTTCCATGAATCCCGTGATATTACTTGATGAAATCGATAAAGTCGTGGGCGGGGTCAGTTCAGGGGCCCGGGTGAACGGTGATCCGGCAGCAGCATTGTTGGAAGTACTAGACCCGGAACAAAATACGCAATTTGTCGACCATTACCTAGGGTTCCCGATCGACTTATCGCAGGTGATATTTATATGCACAGCTAACGACCCACAGAACTTGTCGCGGCCACTTTTGGACCGGCTCGAAAGGATCGAGGTGGATGCGTACGACTACAGCGATAAGCTAGTGATTGCGCGGAAATATCTCATGCCGCGTCAAATGAAAAGAAACGGGCTTTTCGAAAACTTGGTGAACATACCGGAACATGTGATGAAGAAGGTGATTTTGGACTACACGCGCGAGGCCGGCGTGCGCAATTTGGAGCGCAATTTGGGCACAATTTGTCGGTATAAAGCCGTGGAGTACTCTGAGAGTCTAGCAAGTCCACAGAAGAGCTACAACGATACGGTCGAGGAGTATGATTTGGCACATTACTTGGGTTTAGCGTTTTCTGGCTCGAGCAATGAAATCGTGGAGAATCCGGTCATGTCTGCCAAATACGGAGTGGTGCACGGGTTGTCCTACAACACCGATGGATCCGGGCTGGTGCTCATATTTGAAAGTATTGGGTTTGATAGTGGGAAAGGCACTACATCTCTCAACATGACTGGCCGATTGGGCGAAGTCTTGATGGAAAGTGCGAAGATCGGTCTCACGCTCATAAAAAACGCGTTCTACAGACGCTTGCTCAATGTTGACGACTCCTCGACATTGCTCCAAAAGTTGAACAATATGGAGATTCACATGCACGTGCCAAGCGGGGCAGTGCAAAAAGACGGCCCTTCTGCCGGAATCACCATGGCACTTCTGTTTTTGTCGTTGGTATTACAAAGACCTGTGCCTTCAAACATTGCCATGACTGGCGAAATCACTTTGCGGGGCCTAGTATTGCCAATTGGCGGGTTGAAAGAAAAGATCTTAGGTGCACATCTCACGGGGCAAATAGATAAGGTGATTGTGCCAAGAGAGAATCGGCGGGATGTGCTTGAAGAATACGTGCACAAAATCAATGACTCACACCGTTTGAATGCATTACTCAAAGACGATGAACTTGGCGAATACAAAGATACTTCGCCCGAGGATTACTTTGCAAATAAGTACGGTATCAGAATTGTATACGCCAAGGAGTTTTGGGACGTCATAAGGCTTGTTTGGGGAGGTGATCTCATTGCGAATGTCGAGCATTCCCGCTTGGAAGAGTATCATTTATAGTTTGCTCGCCATTGAGGGCGCTGAAGCAATGTGTGTTGCAAAATTTAATGCAAAATGACTTGCATTGCATGTTTTGAATCCAGTGGTGTGTTAGTCGCGACGCAAACAAAACAACGCGCCGCACATGGAGCGCGTTTGGGAATGCTGGCAGTTCTTGTTGCCACCCATTATATGTAGATGTCACCCTTTATTAAGCTAGTCTCATTCTACTTGCTGTAGAAAATAGTACCGACAACCCATAAATCAATTCGCGCGTTGATTTCGAATGAAGAGAGACTTTTTAGGGCGGGCTTACACTGTGTCAACTGCACCGCGCTTCGGAGTCTGAGGTGTGCCCACAGGTAATCGCGGACGCAACGGAATGCACATAACCCTATTGTGATCTTACCTGCACTTCCTGCAGTGTCGATGTTTCTTTTTTTCGCGATCCGACCACCTGCGGCCCACATCCGCGGCAGCTGCACGGGCTGCGAGACAGGGAGTTCTGCAAATTTTCCTCACAGCCATTGTGCTGCCCCTGTGCGCGCAGGATCAGTCAACCCGGCCCACCGATAACCATATTCATTTTGTAGAAAAATCTCTGAAACATTTTTTGATTTCATTTGGGCCACACCGCTATTTGCTTCTTGTTTTAGAATCTTGTTGTCGTTTGCTATCACTCGCTAGGCATTCAATACTCACGAGTGTTTCTCACTTAGATCTGATATTGTTATCCTCAGTCTATTATTAGGTACACCCGACTCGAGATCGTTTTCCTCCGAGACGAAACATAGTGATTGTCGCCAATTCGACTTTTTCTCTCCTCAGCTTTCATAGCCAATACTGGCAGCAACTATCTGAGACCATCTGGCTAATTTTGGGCTGATTTTGATCACAATTTGCAAACTTCAGTATCCTAGAGAAAAAACCGCCGTTTAACGCCCTTCCCCGACCCCACAAACCGAATATGAACATCATTCTTCTTCTATGGCTAGCGCTTGTTACTCCCGTGTTAGCTCGGCGGAAACTTCTGGCAACGTCGTTGGTCACGTGCATGGAGAAATCGCAGATCTCGCCGTCGTATTTCGACGTGACTTTTGACCCCGATGATCGCTCGCTCAAGTACTCCCTAGACCTCGTGACGGAGATCTCGGCGAACGTCACTGCGCATGTGCAGATCTACGCGTACGGTTTTGTGATCATCAACAAGTACATCGACATGTGCGACTTGGGCTGGAAGCAGTTTTGCCCGATTTACCCTGGCACGATGCAAATCGAGTCGATTGAGTACATTTCCGAGCTGTATGTGAAACAAATCCCGGGAATTGCATACAGTGTGCCGGACATAGACGCCGTGGTGAAAGTACTGGTGTACGATCGCCTGACGGGTGAGCTTTTGTCGTGTCTCCAGAGCTCGTTTTCGAATGGCAAAACTGTAGCGCAAACAGGCATCAAATGGGCCACCGCGTGCATTGCTGGCTTGGGGCTCTTGATTGCCGCCGTGTTGCTGACGTTCGGTAACCTGAATGCAGCGCTGCATATCGCCACTAACGCTGTATCGTTATTCTTGTACTTTCAGTCCGTGGTGGTAGTGTCGATGCAAAGTGTCGACAGAGTGCCACCGATCGCGTCTGCATGGGCCGAAAATCTTGCGTGGCTGATGGGCTTGATCCGCGTGCTGTTCATGCAGAAGATTTTCCGCTGGTACGTGCAGAGCACTGGCGGCACGCCCACGCTCTATTTCCTCGGTACCTCCGAGCAGATCTTGGTGCAGCGTGCCAAGCGCCACCTTGCCGATTTGCATGCATATGCACGCAACAACTTTGTTGTCCCTGCAGGGATCAAGCGGCTGTTGGACTTTACGTTGAACTCAAACGCCAACTTGATTGTTCTCCGTGGTATCAAGCGCATCGGCTACAACCTGCACATCGAGCCCACCTCGATCGTGGTCACCGGATTCACGTTCTTTGTGCTCGTGGGCTTCCTCTTGACCGTGCTTATCGTTTGCGTAAAGCTGGCGGCAGTGCTTTTGATTCGGTTCGGCAAAATGAATCCGAACCGCTTAGCGCACTTCCGCAAGCTGTTCCCGACAATCTTGAAAGGCGCGTTATTGCGGTACGTGTACATTGGCTTCACGCAACTAGTGATTTTATCCTTGTGGGAGTTCACCGTGCAGGATCTGCCGGCGGTAATTGTTTTGGCGTGCTTGGCGCTCATCTTGGCTCTAGGCATCATTGTGTATGCGTTTTGGAACACCTGGAAGTTTGGCACGCGTTCTTCGCGCGAATACAAGAATCCGGCTGCAATTTTGTACGGCGACTCGGTCGTGTTGCATAAGTTTGGCTTCTGTTACACCATGTTTCACGCCCAAAAGTACTGGTTTGGCATGGCGTTGGTCGCCTATGCATTGCTCAAGGCCATATTCATCGGGCTTTGTCAGGCGAGCGGCAAGGTGTCGTCCATCGTAATTTTCATCATCGACTTGGTGTACATGGTGTTCTTGTTCACACAGCGGCCGTACATGAATCGGCTGGCGAACATCTTGAACTACTGTATGGCCGTGGTGGTTACGGTGAACTCGTTTTTGTTTGTGTTCTTCTCCGACCTCTTTGGCCAACCGGCGCAAGTCGCCTCGATCATGGGATGGATCTTTTTCATTCTTAACGCCGCATTTTCGTTGGTGTTGTTGATTATGATCATCGTGTTGAGTTCCTTGGCGTTGTTATCGAAGAACCCTGATGCACGCTTTGCGCCGGCCAAGGATGACAGAACTAGTTTCCAAAGAATGTCTTCCATAAAGCACAAGAAGTCCGAGAAGCACTTGAGTCGTGAAGCTCGCACTAACAACGAATTGCTCGCGTTGGGCGCCGCCGCGAAGGCTCACCAAGCAAATTGGGAGGACGAGATGTATAGGCTCCATGATATGCTGAAGGACTCGTCCGATGCCGGCACCGAGCGTAATGCTTCCACTGGCACTTCCGAGGCCGGCGAGAAGGTACCGGAAATGGGCGACGAAATAGTTCCTGCGGAGCCTCAGATCAAATCGTTTGGCGAGAAGCTCAAGGACAAATTGAGCCGAAAAGCATCCACCAAGAATGGTGCAGGCGCGGCAGATGATCACAGGGTCACGCGTGTGAGCGACACTATCACTGCCGAGGCGCTTACAGGGCCAGAACTGCCCAGCAGAAGGCCGCTTCGGCACGCCAGGAATGAGTCCGTGCTCACGCTGTCTGCGTCTTCAAATTACTCCTCGCCGGAGCCCACGGAGTCCAAGGGATTTGTATGATAATGTGTATGACTGAGTAATAGAACGAAAGATGTATGCTTACGGTGGCAACGTAGTCATGTTGGCTTTGAGGAGAGTGTCCCAGAGCCGCTGGAGGTGCTGCACGTGGCGAAGTGAGACCGGTTTTCCTAGGGAATAAAAGAACAATGGGAGCTGGAGCCGCGGGTCAAACCGCTGAAGCAAGGTGCCTTTAAAAGCTAGCAATTCCGAAAACCGCGTTCGTTTGGCAGCAAATAGCCGCTGCATGTACTTTGTGGACGCCGCGAGCGCCCCGTTAATCCGTGAGATCTCAGAGTCGCTGTAGCTGTAGGCCTCATTGATGTCAATATGCTCGTCCCATTTGGGCCATGTTGCATCAGGACTCGATCGAAATCTTGGATCCCATGAGGAGGGCGAACGCAAGTAAGGCACGTGGTAAATAAGTGCCGGCGGGTTGAACTGTACGGAAAGCCAGTGTGACGAGTAATCGTCAGCGACTAATGGGGAGAGTGGAGCCCCTGAAAAGTGCGTTTGCGTTGCAGATTTAAATACGGGGCTGGCGTTATCCTGTTTTTGCAGCACTTTTGCTTTTTGCAGCACTTGTTCTTTTTGCAGCACTTTTTTTTGCAGCATTTTTGCCATCTTTTCCTCTTCTTTTTTACGGCGCTTCGAACTCACGCCATTGGCGTTTGCCTTGTTGGATCCCTTCATGGTATCATGCTTACCCCTTCCAGGTCTCACCAGTGCGGCCTCGAACAGGCCTTCATCCGTATTGATTGGTGTTTCCGCCGTGCAATTGAATAGTGCCCCCACAAATGTTGAAGGAATGAATATGACCACATCCAGCCGGGCGTACCGCTTGCGCCTGGCCATCTTGAGACATGGTGCCGGCGGCGGGTGAGAGCGCGGGGCTCGCTTTTTAACAATCGCGTCACGCTTCGAAATTGGCCCCTTGAAAATACCCGCTGGCGTCGTATCGTTCTTACCCCTGAGGTACCATTCCATAAGCCTATCACCCTTTGCCTTTATTGACGAAATGAGTTGTTTCTTAGGCGCCTTAGGTGTCTCTCTTGTAATGTTCAGTGGTTTCCGAAGCGAGGGCAAATACGGGCGCTTACGCTTGCGACGATCCAGAAAATCAAACTCGGTATGCATATCTCTGAATGGGACGGAAAACTCGTCCAGCGTCGATGACGTGTGTACGTTTCGGCTGAACACTGGGATGCCTCTGTGGCATTTGGTAAGCACAAGATAGCTATCGCTGGTCAACGGTCGAAGCCGGATTTTGTGCCTGCGTGTGACTTTGTAGCCCGTGAAGGGGACGACCGAGCCAGAAGAGCATATGCCGGCCAATACTTCTTGAATGAGAAAAAGTAGCGCCATGGTTTTGATTACGGAAAGCATGGCCGCTTTCTACCGTTGAGCGTGATTGCAAATTTGCGCCCGCAGTATGTTGCAAACCGGACTGCAGATAGTAAGGTGGATTGTAGATCGGGTGATTTCAGGGGGAAGGATACTGCACTCGAGTGGCTCAGATTTGGTGGATTTTTTTCTTACTTAGTTTGACACAGCTGATTGAGAATTGAAGAGCCAGATTAGCTTACGCAGAGATCCTCAAACGATACATTCATTGAAATCTTTAGACAGCTGATAGAGTCTGTATGCACTCCTGGCCTATCTGATTTGCTTGATCATTAACTAACTCCAAAAGTATCCAGTTGCATGAGATATTTCCCGTGTTCACTTCTTTCTTTAGGGAACTTTGAAGCCGCTGTAGAAGTTTTGGGCAACTTTTTTTTCTTGTTTGTTTTCCAAGTTGAAATCCCGCATACACTTGAAGAACATAATCATTTACAGTACATATTTTAGACTAAAGCCGAAAGACAAACCTCAGCATGTGCCAAAATAAACTCTTTCTCTCTCTGATGAACACAACAGGTCAAAATCCAGAGATCTGAGTACTCAATGATTATTCTGTAAATTGTCATAAAACGTTCAATTGCGAGTGTAACTGTACTCAGTCAGTCCATATAGGCTTCCACTCCAGTCGATATGATCACATAAAACCACCCCTTGATAATCTCAATCTTGTCGTTTTTGATCATTTTCTGTTTTTTTTTTTCTTCATATTCTTATCTTTGTATCTGTTTTTGTTCCCGGTAAGCAAAAGAGCTGATCTCATCAAAGATAAAAGAGGATAGTTTCATTTGCCTTTGCGTGTCTTCGAATCCAGGCTCTGTTTCCCATCGATCCAAAGGCGCAACCCTGAGATTATCAAGCATTGTTTTGATTTCAGATATCTGGCAGAAAAGTCCCGATATTCCCCTATTTTTGAAACTTCTGCTTGCATGAAACATGTTTCTGAGTTCTTTGCAAGCTTTATCGAACTGTTCCACCTCTATTACATAGCCTGGAAATGTATAGTACACGCAATATTTGTCTTGTTGTCCATTTTCACAAGCTTGCGCAACTTTTGCGTCCTTGCCGGGAAACAAGTAATGCCGCATGACCCAGATTTTATGCTGAAACTGCCAATATTCGTTTGCAGAAACATTTGGCTGGAATGATTTGCTGGCTATTTCCAAAGCATATAGTTCTGACTTGGCCAAGTGCCACCTTTCCGGACTCACGCCCTGGTCAAACGCTTCGGCCATTGATTTTTGGATCCGGTTCATAATTGAAGTCAAATTGTTGTTGGGGCCGATTTTCTTATCATCTGAGAATGGTTTTGGGTTCTTAGTAGAATCGAGATACGGTGTTGTGGATGCTGAGAGCACCCCAATTGATACTGTTGCCAAAAAAACAAACTTCATTTTTTTGAATTTGAGAGGCAGGCGGCCGTGCTTCTTCAAGAAGTTTTCGATTGTCCGAAAAGTGGTATGAGTGACTTTCTGTTATTTATACCAGCTCATCTAGCACTTGAAATAGCTTCACTGAGTGGAATCAGCTTTGGACGTGAAACTGTTTTGTCTGAAGCCAGCAATTTGAAATATTGAGTGTCAAATCCTGTTTTTTAGGAAAATCGCCCAATTTTTCACGTCTAAGAAGAAAAATTCTACCCTAATTTCTGAAAATACTAGTATGCATCAATTCTCAGTTTCAAAATTTGGTGTTTTGTTGGACCGAGGGTTGCGATTTGCTCCTCAATTTGCTTCCAGGGTCTTTTTCTTGTATACGAATGAAACCTGGCGGAAGCGATTTTGCTCGAAACAGCTATAGATATTCCAAATTTTAGCGCTAAAATCCTTCACTCAAATCATAAGTTTGAGTTGACAGTCAGTTATGAGTCTGTTTTAAGTCTGTTTATTTCATGAAGGAGGGAGACGTTTGAAAGTACAACAATCTACTGCAATGGAACATACTTGTGAAGATTTTACCTGACAATATTTGACAAACGTGAGGCAATTTCGGATTTGGATCTGGGCGTGGGTTACCGGTGTTTGAGGAGATTCTCGGCGTCAATAGCATTGAACGTCAAGGCTATAATGAGATTGTAGCGGAAAGGTCACTAACTAAAAAAAAAAGAAACTGGATTTGATTCGATATTTCGTACATGAAAAACATTGAGCTCTTCAAGTTTCAGTTTTGGCGTTTTTGCTTAGTATCATGTTATCCCAGGGCTATCATCATCTTTGGCATTATTGATGTACGATTCATTACGTGGTAGAGCGCTTTCCTTGTATGAAAGAGTCCACTTATCAACACGAAGATGAAAGCATTCAAGATTTTTCCGGGAAGAAGGCGTGACTTCTAACCCTGCTTTGAGGCACAAATAGACTTGAAGGCAGCAAGACTTCTTTACTCTTTTTTTTTTTCTCATTCCAAAAGGCTTTTTCTCATTGTTAAGATCCTCATTTGAGGATCACTCACTCACTCCCCCAAACGCGAGAACTTCATGAAGTAAAGATTAACCAGGAATTAGACTTCAATTTAAGCCCCGAAATAACTTAACGAAAAGACATTTCAATACCTTTTCGTAAGGAACACAGAGAGGCGAGAACCCATGACCTTCCTGGCCCCTTGTTATAGCTGCGATTTCTGGGGGTTTTTTACATGTATTTTTGACCCGCTTGATCAAACGTAACAAGAGAAGCAACTGACGCACACTGCTTCGGCTGATCATCCATTGTGTCTTGTGTAACAAACTAGCACACAAAACTGTCGGTTGCGACCATTTCGCGAAGAAAGCACTGTTTCCCGTCCGATCAACGTTAGTTAAACTCCGCAGAGCTGTACTGAGTAGTGTAGTGGGAGACCATATGCGAAATTACAGTGTTGCAATCTTTTTGTTTCCAAGAATTTTTTCCATCTTTTTATGGACTAAACTTTTTACACATCTTTTCGGAAATTGCACATATCCTCATTTTCATTTTCTTTGCGCGAGTAGCATCCTGCTCAAGTTAGTGTTTGTGCGAGAATATTCGAGTCTCTGGCTTTGAAACAAATCGCCGCTAACGCCATCTTTCAGTCCTTTTTGTAGAAATTTTCTTTGCCGTGTAAACCCCGTTGCAATGAAAAATCGGCGAAAGGGGGGCTCTTTTGAAAAGAAAAATCACCTCATAGGAGAACTTGTTTCGACTAGTCGCGGTTTAGTAAAGGCAAGCCAAAACTACTACCTAGGACTGACAGCAAAAAAAAAAAAAAAAAAAGTAAAAGCGAGCAAAAGAGCGAATACAACGGTCTGGAAACGAATCCAGTTTTATTCTACGAATAATTTCTAGGGCATGATGTTTTTTCATTATCCTGCGCTGGTATAACATATGCCAGTCTATGGGTATGAGATAAGTGCGTAAGGTATTTCGCAGCCGCGTAATACACATAGATTTATATCACTCATATAGACTAACTCAGTGTTTATTTTTTCTTCTTTTTGCGGCGTTCATAAAGATGAATCAAAGCACGGTAAGATATACGAATTCTATCTCCATGAAACAGCACCAAGTGGCATGAACCAGAATAAAGTAAATGTGGTCATTCTATATGCAGTACCACACACATCGTGATTCCTAGCACAAGCACTCAAAAATGTTCAGACCAAAGATCCCCATAACAAAAGCTCAAATTTCCACGTGTGAATGAGCATCGTACCCAAACCAAACCACAAGTCTTTATCAGAACAGAGTCTGGTTTAAATAACTACCCATAGTTATTACAATAACAATCTCTGTGAGATGTACAGGTGTGCGCGCTGGCGAAAGGTCTGCGATGAGATAGATGCGCATCAAAACCGTTTTCTGAATAACCATATAAGTCCTCTATATCTGCTGTGATTCACGCTTGAAAACTCGTTCAAAAGCTTTTTTTGCTCAAAGAAGTTATGGAAACTCAGCTGAATAAGCCACATCGTGGCGGTGACGGCAAGCGAACCACGGCCAAAAAAAAGTTACATCAGCAGGGCCACAATGCGAAGGCATTTGCAGTTTCGGCACCTCGCAAATTGGAGCGCATGGCGCGTAGAACGCATGACGTGAACGAGAAAAAGCTCCATGTGCCCATGGTGGACCGCACGCCCGACGATGACCCGCCCCCCGTGATCGTTGCGGTGGTGGGCCCGCCAGGCACGGGCAAAACCACGCTCATCAAGTCATTGGTGAAAAGATTGACGAAAAGCACTCTCACCGAGGTCAAGGGGCCCATCACTGTGGTCAGCGGTAAGCGCCGGCGGCTAACTTTCCTCGAAGTGAAGAATGACTTGAACCTGATGATCGACGCGGCGAAAATCGCCGACCTTGTGCTCATGCTCGTGGACGGCAACTTCGGCTTGGAAATGGAGACCATGGAGTTTCTTAACGTGGCACAGCATCATGGAATGCCGCGTGTTTTGGGTGTGGCCACTCACCTCGACTTGTTCAAGAGCCAGAGCACCCTCCGCACTTCGAAAAAACGGTTGAAGCACCGTTTTTGGACAGAAGTTTACCAGGGCGCCAAGCTCTTTTACCTCTCGGGAGTCATCAATGGGCGTTACCCGGACCGCGAGATCTTGAACCTTTGCCGGTTCATGTCGGTGATGAAGTTCCGACCATTGAAGTGGCGTAACGAGCATCCGTACCTTTTGGCAGACCGTGTCACGAATTTGACCCACCCTCAATTGATTGCGGAGAACGCCAAATGCGACCGTAAAGTCGCTTTTTACGGCTACTTGCATGGAACGCCGTTGCCGCTGCAGGACGCAAGGGTACACATTGCCGGTGTCGGCGACTACACGGTGCATTCTGTCGAGAAGTTACCCGACCCATGCCCCACGCCATATTACGAGCAAAAACTCGACGAAATCGAGCGCGAGGCCGCCAAAGCTGCGGCAGATGCTGGGCAGGAGGTCGCGCCGCGCCGCCGCCGCCGGAAACGGCTCGAAGACAAGCAGAAGACGATCTACGCGCCGATGTCGGACGTGGGTGGTGTTTTGGTCGATAAAGATGCGGTCTACATCGATGTGGGCGACCGCCCGGCGTTTGTGCCGGGCCAAGAAGTTGGCGAGGGTGAACGACTCGTCACCGGGTTGCAAGACGTGTCAAAAACCATGCACGAGCGTTTTGCCGAAGGCCCTGGCTTGCAGCTTTTCCTGAACCTGGCGGAGATCGGCAATGACGCGCCACAACTGGACGACGAGAGCTTGCAAGGATTGTTGAGCGAGACTGAGGACACCCAGGATACTGGCCGTGTGGCTCGTAGACAGCCGCGGATCTACGGCACGCCGTTGGATCAAGATACCGAGTTCGACCATATGCAGGAATCGGATGAAAACGACGATGAAGACGAGTTTGCAAACGATGACGGCGCCGAAGCCGAGAAATACGCCGCCGACACGCACCGCCGCCTTACAGGTGCCGATTCAGCACCTTCTTCCAGAGATAAATTGGAGTATGTGGAGGATTCCTCATTGCTGTCGGATGACGAGGATTACACTGCCATGGCACGCAAGCTCAAGGGCTCGGTGCAGCGCCGCTGGGATATCAACAAGTTGCTATACCTCGAAAACGTCGACCCAGCCGAGGTTGTGCGCCGCTGGAGCCTGCAGATTATGCAAAATGAGGAAGAAGAAGAGGAGGAAGAGGATATTGAGGCCGACGAGGAGTTCTTCAAAAAGACAGACACAGCCCCAGTTCTGCGTGACCTCGATGCGTTTGTGCCCACGTATCCGCCACTCGATGAACTCAGGGCCAAATTCGACGCCTCGCGCTTGGAACCGGATTCGGATGATGAGTACGAAAACGGCTACAAAATCTTAAAAGATCGTTTGTTGGTGGCGCCGAAACTCCTGGAAGATGGTCAAGCTGAGGGAGGGGATGAGGAAGGCGACGACAGCGAGGACGCGTACGGTGATTTCGAGGACCTCGAGGGCGAAAACGGGTCTGAAAACGAAGATGGTGAAAGCGCCGAAAACAACGACAGCGATGGCGAGAATGACGACTTTGCCGACTTCAGTGCGGAGGAGGCCGAGCCCGTGGACGAGAACTTGAGCGTGGAACAAAAACGAGAGCTCAACGCGGCGAAAAAGGCTAAGTTGAAGATGCAGTTTGAGGAAGAAGAGGACCGTGAATTCGGCGCCGACGACCCGGAGGGTGACAACGAGGCCGACACATGGTACGAGTTCCAAAAGAACAAGATGGCCAAGCAGTTGGAGATCAACAAGCTGCAGTACGAGCAGATGGACGCCGACACACGGGCGAAAATCGAGGGCTACCGTGCAGGCTCGTATGTCAAGGTTGTTTTCGACAAGTTGCCCTGCGAGCTTATCGACAACTTGCAGCCGGAGTACCCGATCGTGCTTGGCGGCTTGTTGGCCACGGAACTGCGCTTTGGCATCATGAACGTGCGTATCAGAAGACACCGCTGGCACAAGAAGATCTTGAAGTCGCAGGATCCGTTGATTTTGTCTCTCGGGTGGCGCCGTTTCCAGACGATCCCAATCTACACCACGTCGGACTCGCGCACGCGTAACAGGATGTTGAAATACACGCCTGAGCACGCATACTGTTTTGCCTCGTTCTATGGCCCGCTCGTGGCGCCAAACACGACGTTTTTGGGCTTCAACATCATCGACCAGGCGCAGACCACGGGGCTGTTCCGCGTGGCGGCCACAGGCATTGTGGAGGACTTGAACTCGCTGGTGGAAATCGTGAAAAAATTGAAGCTCGTTGGGCATCCGTATAAGATCTTCCGCAACACCGCGTTCATCAAGGATATGTTCAACAACGCGTTGGAGGTGGCCAAGTTTGAAGGCGCGTCGATCCGCACGGTGTCTGGGATCAGGGGTGAGATCAAGCGGGCGTTGCTGAAGCCAGATGGGTATTTCCGCGCCACGTTTGAAGACAAGATCCTCATGTCCGACACCGTGTTCCTCAAAACATGGTACCCAGTCAAGGTGAAGGAATTCTACAACCCTGTCACGTCGATGCTCCTCCTGGACCACCAGCAGTGGCAAGGGATGCGTCTTACGGGCCAGGTGAGGGCGGCAAACAATATTGAGACGCCGTTGTTGAACGACAGTGCCTATAAGAAGATCGAGCGCGTGGAGCGCAAATTTAACCCATTGCGAGTGCCGAAACTGATCCAGAAAGAGTTGCCGTTCAAGTCGCAGGTGCTGACGATCAAGCCGCAGAAACGCAAGTCGTATATGGCGAAGCGTGCGGTGGTTGTTGACGGCGACGAGAAGAAAATGCGTGACTTGGTGAATAAGGTCAACACTTTGAAGAAGGTCAAGGACAAGAAGCGTAAGGAGAAGAAACAGGAGAAGTTCCAGGACCGGTTGAAGGCATTGGCGAAGAAGGAAGAGGGCAAGAAGGAGAAGGAAAAGGAACGCAAAAAGGAGTATTTTGCTAAGGAGGGCAAGAAGCGGAAGTTGGACCAGAGCGATGGCGGAAGCAACGCGTTTGGCAAGAGACGTCGGTGAAATTATATATGTTGAGTAAATAGATCACGAATGGAATTTCGTTGCGTCATGGTGTGCAGTAGGATTTGGTCTTGAAGAGATGATTATGGGAAATCTTTAGGTTTAAATCTAGTAGTGGTTTTGATTGAACTCTATAAACCTGGCCAGGTAGTTACTTCATTGTTATGAGTCTCTGGTTTTCGTTTTTCCTCTCTTGAAAATGCATCTTTCACCTCCAAGAGGTGGATTCACGTCGATGGCTCAGACCGATACTTTATACTATAGTAATCGTCAGCTATCTGATGAAGAGAAGACTGAGTAAGCGATCATTGTCATTAGGCAAAGTGGTTCTGATGTTATTCATTACAGGTTACCAATGCCATGAATCTTTTTTGGCTTCGACATTTTTTGTATATGTTTTATCAATTTATTTCTTTTTTTTTTGTTGTTGTTGTTCCTGTTCTCGGTGTGTTTATCGCTTTGATAATACCCTTGTAATCTACACTGGACGTCACCAGTTTGTTTGCGAGATTCTCACACAAAATTGACGTCGAAGCGGAGGAAGCTGCATAGCTGGGGCACTTTTCAGTACGACATGAGGGCTCCGTGGGAGATTTATTAAAATACGTGTGAGTTTTCTTATGACATTTTTATTCAAGTATGTAATACTTCGGACTCAGCTTCGAGTTGTTACTAAATCCTCGAAGGACCAAGCGGACGGAATGGAGAAAAGACCTTTTCTCCCTCCGCTTCCTGGGGAGGTATTGCCGTCGCGCCGAAATCATTCCAACTGTACCAGGTGTCACTTGGACTACTCCTTGGCCTTTTTCTCTTTGTGTTGACAGTATTTGCAGCCACATCTCTCCGAAGGAATCATTGAAGAGTCTTCTTTCATGACTTTTCACTTGGGCGGAGTGATTGGGGGAGGTTGGAGTCGCTCTGTTGCGCTCATTTTACTTTTAAAGTTGGCGTCATTATTGATCTCATCGGCTATCTTGCTCGAAATTGATGAGGATTCCGTGATCAGCTCGAAGATCAGGTTTTTTGCAGCCTGAGTGCTTCGCATACTGAACACGATTTCCTGTAAAATAAAATCAGAGGAACCGGGACATGAGGGTGTCTTTGTGTCTTCTCCAAAAGATTCGGTGGCCGACATTTTTAGAGGTGTTTTGCTTTAAAAACAAACTTTACACAAAACGGTATTCACTGCTCTTGCAATGAGAAAGGCCCTTGGAGGATTTTGTCAGCTCGGGGAGGGAGATAATTTACTTAATAGGGGTATATATTCAATGGGGTCCAAACACCACCCTTAAGGGGAGGCGGGGACCCCTTTATATACTTCCATATCCAACACAAACACAAACCCAACCTCATGCAAGGCTCACTCATTGCGGGGTTAATCATATGTAGCAGGCACGCAAATGTAGTCACGCGCCTATTGGGACGTACAGTGGGTACGCGGTATAACGATCTCCATTTTAATAACTAATCGCGTTATAACGATAGTTTGGAGATCATGAATTTGGTTCCCCATCGGTAAAAGGCGAAATTCCCGTTTTCTCTGATATCGGTAATCTTTTCGGATATATCGGTTTGAAAGTAAATGTACTTTATCTCAGCCCTTCTCTGTGTGTTTGGCCAGTAAAGCACGCCCACGACTTAGCGTTGGCCCCTATCTACATAAGGTCAAAAACGCCTCTAGATGACAAACAGGTGTCGTCTGCGGGTAGAAACATTGCCCCTGAAACTTTGACCAGAAATCAAAAACGGACGCGCCACGATCTACCAAAACAGGACAAGAAAAGCTGACCAATCAGAGAGAACAACAAAAGAAGCAAATTTCGCCAAACAACTGGCTTTAAATAAAAGAGGTATCCCAGTAAACTTTAAGGGCAATTTCTGTAGTGAAAGTTGATGGGGAAAGTGTTGCCATTGTTATTGAATGGGATCGGACTGGCAGGAACCCTCACAAAGCCATCGGTATCAATAAATCGTCTCCGCGACTCCAGCGAAGACTTAGAGCAGCAGTAGTTTATGGTGCCTGAATCCACCACACCCAGCCAGATAGGACTCAATTCCGGCAGGAAATATACATCTGCATCGATCTTTTGGATCCCTTTATTTGTCATATACAGGATGAGCTTCTTCTTATAACGATTTCACACTTATATCGTTAGAAAATGCCCTACGTTTCGACATCGTTATAACTCGTACCCACTGTATCTACAAGCGATACTAGACTCTTTGGGGAAAGCATATACTTGAATTTTCGGAGAGAAAGGCGGCAATGACACCATTAACCGGAATTGATTCGATGGCTTTCATTGACGCCGATCAATTCTTCTAGGGAGCCCTTTTACGTCTCATATGTATGCTAAAACTTCCAAGCTCTTGTCATAAATCCTAATCGATGAACAGGAACTAGAACTTATTCTCAAGCTCAAAAGAAAACCCATTCTTACAATACAAATCATCAGGCCTTTGTCTTGTTTCTCAGGGGCGGTACCAAAATCGAGGTGACAAGCCTTGCTTTTTTGATATGTTTTTATCCATTGCGTGTCACCAAAAAAAGAAATCATGCACTCGGTCAGATCATTCTCTTGACGAACGTGATTTTGGCATGAAATTCATCATTCCAAGCGTTTTCCAAATTTCAAACCAAATATCAACATTCAAGATCATGATGAATAGCCTTATTTTGTCCATGACTGAACCGGGTACGTCTACGGTATATCATACAAGACTTTGCATCCATAAACAGAAATCTACCCCACAATAAACAGGACTGCATATACATTCCTGCACATAAGCATATCCTGGTGTCAAATCTGGCATGCGAGGCCCACGTGACCACGCAGCCACCGAGGGTAATTCGAGACATGACCATTTGCCATCAAAATGCTTAATCTAGAGAAATGACGAATTTTGTTTATAAACATTACTTTCGTTTGCGAAAACTTTTGTATTTGGCTGAGCGTGATTTTCAGGTTGTATCTACTTATCCTGGTGCTTGAGTACCAAAGCATCTAAACAACAAACTGCATATCGACTCTCGTCTCTCTCTGGATCTGGCGAGGCTTTCTCCGCGAAATGCTTGCCCCAGTTGAGACATCGCCCAAAACCATTTTTATAGACCGTGGCAAAGACAAGATTATTTGTATTTTTACACATAAAAAAAAAGCGTGATCAATCTGATCAGTCATTCGCAACTCAAAGCAACAAGGGCCCCTGCTGTAAGACCAAACTCTGACCCAGCTCTTCTCCTAGACTGTATACGTCTCATAGAATTTATTGCCCGTTTAGTCTCAAAACGCACCGCATAAGAATCCACAAAAACCAACAAAACATCACATTTTTCCCCACATACACCGATGACTGCTGCATATACCAACAAGTATGTGAGTGACATCCCGCTAAAACGGCCGCAGGAGACGTTTACGGATGACCCGGGCTCGCTCGACGAGGTGTGCCTCAAAGATTTGGTCTTTGACCTAGCAAACGACGTCAAGGATGTCAACAAACTCCATAGTTTCCATGCGGTTGCCATTTTTCAGTCCGTGCTCGAAGACTTGATTCACCTTGGCGAAAACAGGGACGCGTTTGTGCGATTTCGCCGCCAGCAGCTAGAGCTGTACTCGCTAGATATAGACGATTTGCAGGCCGAAGCAAGGCAACCCAAACTTGATGAAAGTCCGCTGGAATTGCATGACTTGTCATGTGATGGACCACTGCCGGTTGTAGATCAGCACAATGTTCAGAAAATCGATACTTCTGGGATTCTGAGTGTCCTGCCAGACACGCCCGAACATAATCTTGATACTGCCGCAACAGAGCCAAATCGGGCACTTATGAGCCAGGAAAACGCTTCGGTGCAGTCTCTCGTGACACAGTCGACGGATACCGAAAACGAGAACGAAAACGGCGTGGGGAAGGGCCTAAAACTCATCCTGACAGAGCTGCTTGTACAAACCACATCTTTGGATATACCCCTAGACCCGATCACGTGCCACAATATTGCACGTCTTCGGCGGGAAGTACTCTTCCACATGCAGCCGAAAGTACAGACCCAGGCAGAACATCTTTTACGGTGTTTCAGTCTTGCAAAAGCCCCTCCGATTTCCATTGCGCAGTTTTTGGTGCGCATCAAGACATACTCGCCGTCCATCTCCGTCTCCGTGTACATTCACAGCGCGTACATGATATACAAGCTCTGTATGTTGTTGGACGTGGTGACTTTGACCCCATTGAATGTGTACCGCTTCATTTTGGCTCTGCTACGGTGTCTGACCAAGAAACTAGAGGATGTGCATCAGAAACAAAAGAGTTTTGCCACGGTAGGCGGCGTGGCACCAAAGGATTTGGGCAAAATAGAGGTGAGTTTTCTCTACTTGTTAAATTTCAAGTTGGTTGTTAGCGAACATATCTTGGATCGGTTTTTGATCAAGGATTTTGTCGCCTTGAGAGCGTTTTGTGATGGTTTGGACCGCGAAGAGGTAGATTGAACTGATCGTCTGGCTGATGTAATAAAAGTCGAATGAGAAATGTTATATATTTGACGATTTCTCGATTCGGTACTTGGAATGGGCGCCTTTACCGCACCACTGTGCTCTGTAGAAACTTGCGATCTTCTAGACAACTCAACTCCAGTAGATTTTTTTTGATAAAAGGGTCCATTTTCAGGTTCCTTACAATTTATTTTTCGATTGTGGTTGCATCTTGTCGAGTTCAACCGCGTAGAACGTTTTGGGAGCCGAATTCGAGCAGTTCATAATGTCCACTTTTTCAAAAAAGAAACTTTTCGAGGTGTCGATTTCATTCACATTAACATGGATGGAGAGTACAAATCTCCAGATTACGTCACTTTGCTACCTGAATTCTAGAATTAGAAGGTTTTCATTCTTTTGGTGCCCATAGTCTCATAACATACAATGGCGTGTATGCATCATCAGGAGAATTAGGTTTCAGTCTGAGCCAAAGAACGATGCAAACTACGCTGAATGATTTGGTGAATGCAAGTTCGTTAGTCAAAAATCAAATCTCTTGAGCGGTGAATTTCAAACCATTGCAAAAGCAAAAAAGAATGCGATTTCTGTGGATCGAACACAGGACCTTCAGATCTTCAGTCTGACGCTCTCCCAACTGAGCTAAAGCCGCAAATCAGAACCCATGCCGGGACTCGAACCCGGAATCTTTTGATTAGAAGTCAAATGCGCTAACCATTACGCCACACAGGCTGAGATGTCGAATAATTGTGCTGCGTTTTTGTGACAATTTACTTGAATAGTTTCCTGCACGCAAAAGATAATTTGCATATGCAGGATATTCTCAAGTCTGGCGTATTAGCTGGAAAGTATCGTGCAAGCACACTGGTTTCCATCACCAATCAACGAAATGCTTGGCTTAAAATTTCAAATCTGTTGATTGCAGTTTTTCCCGTTCTAAGCTTGCTCACTTAAAGAAATATGGATTAATCTCGAAGAAACAAAAGAAAAGGGCACTGGAAAATCGACAGTCTGTGAGTGAGTGAGGTAGTTTTTGCCCACAAGCAGACGTATACAGGTTTTTCGTCTAAAGCATATAGGTTTTTGTCCCATAAAGGGCGTTTTCCATGAACACGATTTGTTTTCTTGAAAAGAAAATCCCTTTGAACGGTGACAATAAATCGCAGGCAAGGAGACTTGAAGTTGACACCGGAATTTGCGGTCATAAAAGTATTGAGCTCGGTCAGGCGACATGATTTTGCTTTTATGGCAAATTATTTTGTTTGTTCTTCGCGATTTTTTCGGTCTGCGGGAGCGATAATGAAGAACTGATCTCTTTTTTGCAGAAGGCGTTTGAACCCCGACCCCGAGTGACGTGCCACCACACTATATGCAAACTCCGATCCGAAACGTGCGTCGCGTCATTTACGGCAACGACAAGACGCGGCGTCTTGCAAAGAGCAACCCCACAGACATCGGATATCGTAATTTTGCTTTTCTTTCGAAAAGTCCAAATAAATGTTCAACACAGAAGCGTCGAAGAGTAATCAATACGCTCTTGTTGTGTTTGGCCATGAGAAATCTCGTTTCACATTTACTCTGACCCCGTAAGTGCATGATCACGAATGTAAAAGCGCGGCTAACAGTTTTCAACGAAGTTCGTCCTACCAGTTGGTGCAGGTAATCCACGCCTGGCATCACAATCAAGTGTGATGAGGAGTTTAGCGGGTATTCTCCTGAATTTCTTGGCCATGAGTGCGCGGCTTCGACTCACACTCCGCTTTGCCGGGGCGCAAGTCACGCATAAACTCCTATATGGGGCGCAATCAGCTTCAGGCCGGGCCTGGCCAGGAAATAGATTCTTATCAGATATGACCTTTTTATTTGGTTCGACTCTGTTCGGCAAGGCGCCCCGCATTTTGCCCCTGAACGACTTTGCAACCGATAACCCGCATTCCCCCGTAGTCTTTCAGACCGAGTTTGGCCGCCAACACAGCGACTGTAGTCTTGAGCGATGACTCAATATCATCATAGCAAACGCAACATGATTTCACACGCTCGGTTTATGCAAAGTCTCTCTAGGAGATGAACATCGTGTTCCCGACCATGATAGCATGAAGGGCCTGGTTCATTTTTTTTTTCCTCCAAATGGAATTTATCATGTAGGCTGGTAAATTCTCGCTTCAGTTTAAAGTTGCGGCTGGTCTAGCTGGCGTTGCTGCGCCAGCTCCGAAATACGCACTAACGAGAATTCGTGCTGCGTAAACAGGATGTGTCACTGTAAAGACCCCGCAATGTGCGTAAGTTAGTCTGGTGTGTCAAAGGCGAAGCAAATATTTGCAGCGTTTTTGGATACACCTGGCTGGACTTCAAATCTGGCACGCAGTGTATCTTTCGGCATTTATCGAAATGTTTGTTTGGTTTCACGACAAGCGCAACAGGTGATGCAGTTGTCGTGAATTTTTGCTCTGGATTTGAGTCATCGCTCCCGCTTGGTGCATTGCTCAACTGATAAACTTTGAATCTGTACCTGATTACGCGTTGATGGGCGTATTCCCAAAATTACCCCGGATCATGCATTTGTTCTGTGTGTAGTCGCCCCAAGTAAAACTGTTGCGTTTGGGATCTCGATCATTTGTCTTTCATCAGATAACCCAAATGAATGTAACATTAGAACATATCAGAAATCTTAGGTTTGCCGATCCAGTAATTGGAATACAGACAAGACAACTCCGAAAAAACTGAAATCACCTCGGCTTCGAAAAGGGGCTTTCCAAACGGGTAGTGTGCATATACGGCTTAGAGCAGCATTATCTCCGCATGCCGCATTTCCCCAGACTTCCTCTTTTGGAAAAATTTTCTTTTTGAGATCCCAGGTCCTCCTGACGCTTGCGGGTATATAAAGATTCATATCCGGTCGAGCCCGGTCTTTGTAAGGTCTGCTAAGTTCACATTTACTCGAACTGTATTAAAAAAATTTCACCTTCAAGGCTCACCGAATCCTGCCTCGTAAAAGACTCAATTTACGGCATTCGCGCTCGCCCGCAGTTTTTTTCTTCGGCTCAGATCTGAGAACACTTTTGACAAACCTTTTCACACCAACCGGCCTCGGTTCGCAAGAATAAAATCATATCTAGCATCCAACACAATTTTCGTGTGTCTTTCCGAAAAGCTGGTCGAATATTTCCTCACTAGGCCAGTTGATCGCAGTCTGCCTATTCGTCACTTTCACCGCCTCATTCATTACATTCATGTCATATACGACGACAGCCACGCGGAGCACGGCACCGACCAACATCAACCTCAACGCGTTCAGTCATCCTCCTGTTCAGCGAGAAACATTGGAAAATTACACCAAAGATTCTCATTTGATGCCGGTGATGTCCTTGGATGTGCCGGACTCGCCATCTCCTCAACTTTCAGATAATGAGGACTTATTCAATCTCGATATGGTCACGATGGACATGAATTTTGAACAGGCTTATTCCATGTATGCGCAACTTCAGCAAAAGAATGCTCAACTGGAGGTCGAACAGCTTCATAAGGCGCAGCAGCTCAATTTGAAAAGCACGCATCGTGGCAACGACCACAAATACCAAGCCGATATTTTCCTGAGCGGAGAAATTTTCCCTCAGCAAATGCAAAGTCAGCACATCCCTGAAAAAGACTGGGGACTGACTCCAAGGCAATACGCTGGCGACCAACTTTCGCTGAGTCAAGATCAGGGATTACCCCCTTCGCATCATCATCCAACACTGCAATTTCAGAACAAGTTTGAGCAGTCACAAAGCCAAGCATCGTCTCAGCATGTGGGCCGCCACTTGTCTGTTCCTACAATGGCGTCGGGCCCCTTGATCACACCTCCTGGCGAGATGATCCAAGGCCTAGATAATCTATTTTCCGGTCAGCAAGCGCAGCTTTCAAAACTGGAAAAGACTTTATTGGATGCCGAAGAAGGTGAAGACGAGGACCAGTTCTTCTCCACAACGGAAGCCAGTGCTTTGGACAGGTTCTTGGACAACTTGGCATTCTCATCTGAAGTCAATCCTCTTGAATTCTATAATCAGAACCAGCCTAAAATTCCGCACATGTTTGAAATGCAGACAATGGGGCAGTCGGATGATTTGTTCACTGCGAATTCAGTCAAAAAAGATCTCGTGGATGCATTCGATCACCACCTGACGCACGACTTGAAAACGTTTGGTGTTGAGCCGTTCGTGAATACCCAGCTCAGGACGCCCGACAATTCATTGAACCACAGTGCTTCCAAGAGAGACCGTGAAGACTCTGTGAGCTCCGAATCCTCCGCAAAAAAGAAGCGAAAGGCAGCGAAACCTTTGTTGTCATTGACGCAGAAAAGATTGAATCACTCAAATCTGGAGCAGAAGCGCCGGTTGCTCTGCAAGGAAGCGTATGATAGATGCTTAAGACTAGTTACGAATGTCGATGACTATAAGCACGACTTAGTCTCTGCAAGTGCAAATTCTTCCGCCAGAAAAAAATCTAAGCGGAAACAGCTCAACAAGGATGGCTTGCCGAATTTGTCCAAGCACTCTGCTTTGCTCAAGATAAGCAATGAGATAATCAAGATCCAGCAAAAGAACGAAGGCTTGCGCAAACTTTTGAACGAGTTTTAATTGTAAATATTCAACATGTTGATCAGTTGATCCGAATCGCGTATTTCGCTGTAGCAGTTTCATGAAGATACAAGCACAACACGTTCAAAATCAATCATTCGTTTCTTGGCAGTCGACTAAGAGACTGAAACCCTCGGTATACCAAAGCCTTGGCTAACAGGTGAGGGTCAGCATTTTGGTTTTGGTTTTTTGTAATTGTGAAATAGGTGCGTCTTCCGAACATCTTTGAAGCTAAAGCAACCCAATAGTCACCATGGCTGTAGAAGGAGAACACAAGCTCATGCTACTGCAGGAAACTTTGACCCCATTTGTCTTTTTCTGTGGATGAGGAGGCGCTTGTTCGCTTTGTAATGTGTTAATGCTTGACGCCATAAGACTGCCGTTTTCCGTATCAATAGTGTCGAGCCGAATTGTTGAGTGAAGCCGAGTGCTGGAATAGAGATTTCGTCACAGTATCAGTCACGCCATCGGCCAAGACGCTATCTTCACCGCCTCTTGTGCGCCGCCCGACATCTTGAACTACATCGGTGGTGTCAGAGCATGGTTAGTGGGCTGTTCCATGACCAGCAAGCCCACATTTATCTGCGAATACACCTGAGGGCCAACAATAGGTTCAACAACTGTAAATAAAAATCCAAGTGTTCATAGCTATCTGGCGAGAATCTCTTCGAGTTCCAGGAATGCTTTCCATCTGCACAACCATGCAGAGTCAGCTCTTAATTCTTCATCCCGTGTGCGGCGTGATCCCCAACAAGTCATTGAACTGACAGCAGAAAAATTTCCGACGCGGGCTAATCTAGAATGTATCTTTATCGAAATCCTTTAAAAGAGCGTGGGCTCATATGTATAAACTTCAGTGCCAAATTCTCTCGACGTTTACTGCAATGTTCGAGCACCCCTAACTTCGGTGAAGCACCATGTCTCTGTGTAGTGAAAGAAATTTTTCTTCTCAAATGAAAGAGAGAAGTTTAAAAAATTTGTAAAGGCCCTAAAATAAAAAGCATTTAGCTCATTCGATTTGCAGCCATCGCGCGCCCACCCGCTTAGGCACACCCTGACGTTTTGAGTTGTTGAGCGCTCATACCAAATAGAGACTTTTATACCCAACCACACGCAAAACGCACGTCTCAAACAACCCAACAATTCAAGTTCACTATGCCAAGTTTTGGGTCCCACCTTCTAAATCCCCGCTTTTGTATTATATAAAATGCAGCGCATATCCGCGCCACGCGCCTCCCACGTCGCGTCCGCGTGGCTCGGTTTTTTTCTCGCCTCTGCCGCGACGACGCACCACCAATGATGGTGTCGCAACCAGAGAAATCTAGTTGATCTCATAACATTTCTTGCATAACCTTGATAGATCCACTCATGCCATCCACAAAGTCCGCTACGCCGCCGGTCCCCGCAGGTCACGCGACAGAAGTCTTACGTATCGGAACTGCCGACGAAATTGCAGCTCTAGCAAAATTGAGCCCTGTGGTGCTTCCTAACGACGCTCTCGTTACGAATCTCCAGCAAAATCATCCAAATGAGCCAAGATGGCGCCGCTTCAGAAATGACCCAAACTATATTTACGTCTTGAATTGGATGTTCCAATGTAGAGGCTATATAAAGCTAGCCAGCGAGCATTTTGACACTGATCTTTTTGAGATGGAACTTTTTGAGTTGGTCCAGCCACCACCGGTTGACGACATGGTGTTGGTCATCAACAAGGCCAAGCTTGCTTTGATCAGCAAAGTACATGGTAAGAAAGTGCTGTCTTTGTCGATGTTCGAAAGCTTATTTCGCGTCTACTTTGGAAGCGATACCCCTCTTTCCGGGCCCACAGAAGAGGAAGAGGCGGAGTCGCACCAAAGCGTGGTCACAAGCATATACCCATCTTTCAATGATCTATATGTTGACGAAAAGTTGAGTGTCCTTGCTACCTTGATTACTGAGGTCTCGCAGTACCAAGACTTTCGTGAATATATCGACAAGGTAAAACTTTCGCCTGAGGATTTGAGACTTACCTCTGTTGCAAGATTTCCAACAGGTGATAAGCAACGTGCGGAGGAGTATTTTCTGCTCTTTGATGGCACGGCGTTGTACAAACGAGTCATCTCTGCTCCAGAGTTCATTATCCCAAAAAAACGGAAATTGGCACCTCCACACCCGGAATTGCATTACCCCGAGGACTCCTTCGACATATCACTGATTGAGTTCGAGCTCGTGTACAAAGACATTTATGGTTTTAATCTGTTTTTACTCGATCTGTTCAAGGGCAAAAAGCTCAAGATAAACAAGGCTATTGTTGACTATATATATACTGAGCTGTACATCTCCAACATGTTTTCCTACGAAACCAAAAAAAGAAAGATCATCTCTGGAAGAAGAAAAGAATTTGAGATGGGGCGCCTTTTGGCGACTAGAAAGAGGTCCTCGCGAATCGAGGCAAAAGAGAGGCAAAAGAACCTCGAGGAACAGGAAAGAAAAGCTCAAGAAGCAGAAGATCTCAAACATGCTACTACGAGACGGTCTCAAAGAGCCCAAAATCTACAGGAGCAGAAAATGAGAATGGATTTCACTGCGGGGCTTTCCAGAGGGGAGAGACTCAATCTTCGGAAGAAAGGCGAAGAGAGTGCAACACCAGCGGAAACAGATAGTGCAAAAGCGTCACCAACTGATGGTGAAACGGCTCCAATTCCCATAGAAAGCAGCTCGCCCATTGATGTGGATGTGGACCATTCTGGGGAAGAATTGCGAGCAGCTGAGCAGAACAGCCCCGAGAACATTCCGCGCCCCTCAAGTCAACATTCCGACAGCAGCATAGTTGAGATTTTGAGCTCGAATGACTAGGACAATTGAGCCAGAGGTAATTTGCTTGCCCGATGCCAAGCAATCGCGTCGTGACTCAACACGGACACGGAGTATTGAATTTAGCATTTTGCGCTCTGAAATTTTACATGACCAGCATTGAGTAAATTTTGAGCGAATCTAGACATGCTCCATTGTCTTGAATAGCCTAATATGTTGCTGGACAATGAGGCGTCGTTTATTGTCTCGCACTTTGGGAAGAAAAACAACCACCCTCATTGTTGTCTGCATTCATAAATCCGTATGACTACTTATAAAGCCGCTTGCAGGTCCCGTCGAAGCTTCCGTCAAAAGCTTTATTTGCAGGATCAAAAGGTTTACCATAGAATCTAGAGCGATCAATGAAAGTTTATCAAGTTTCTTTCTGTTTCTGGACACTATCGCACTTCGCCAGTGGTGCTCATGTCAGAAATTTATCTCCCACGGCAAATGAGATAAAAGGCTACCCAGAACCAAACTTGGTGCAGGCATATGCCACGACAAAAAATCTTCAACCAGGGGGCAAATCAAAACGCTGCTCTGACTGTTCGGACAGCTCGAGCGACGAAAACGAAGATGGAAAACTGTACTATTTTTCGGATAGCTCAACACCCGGCACAAGTTCACCTGACCAACACGAGCTCAGTCGTGAAGACGAGATCAAACGCGCAGATGGTATCACAGGTGCGGATGAAACTGCGGAAGAGCCTTCAGATGTTGTCGACGCCAACAATTTCGAGAGACGACTCGAGAATTTGGACCGGCTGCTAAGGAGCTATGTCAGCGACACCGCGTTTGACTACCTTCGTTTTGCGCTGGATTATGAAAAGGTGAGGTGTGAAATGTCGAATTTACGCCAAATCATGCGGATTCTTTGTCCTGGATTCGAGGGGTGCCAAGCGTCAAAGCTTTTCACCAATGTTGAGTTTCACTTTCTAGGAATGGAACTTCATCATGACATCAGACTCAAATATCTCGAGGGTGATTACCTGGTCTACGGTTCAAAGCAATTGACCGAGATGTCACTCAGATTGTTTAAATTCGATATCTCATTGCTTATATTTTCTGATCCGTTGAGCAAACTTCCAGCTATAGATTGCGATTTCGAGTCAAAGTACAATGCAAAAGCCGAACAGTTTGCGTTCTTGATGGAAAAATTTGAGAAAATTGGCTCCGAAAACGGCTTACTTTCAAAACGTGTCCAAAACATCTCATTTTATCTCAAAAATATCAAAAGCTTGATCATACGGGCAAAAAGCTCTGGCTCCCAAATAACTTCAGATGCTGGCTCTAGCAAGGAGCTGGTTCGGGCATCAAGTGCTCTTTCAAATGTCGCTGAAGCCAAAAAGCTCCTCTCGCTCGATAGCATCATAAAGAAATTCAAAGATTTGAAACTCGATTTGAAAATTGTCTCCAGTACGAAGAGCCCTTGGCAGGGACCAATTCTCGATGCGATAAAACTGCGCTTTGAAAAATTGACCACAGAGATTCAGTCATCGGAATTTGCAGAAGACCAGAAAATGCCCGCAATCGAAGTCATGAATGATGTGTCGAGACAGATCGGGCTTCTCGAAGCTGTCCCACCGTCTTCCGAGACTGCAAAGTTCAATGAAGACGAGAAATCGGGCATGAGTTTTGATAGAGAACGTGTGAGGTGGGTTCCAGAGCCTGGTGCTAGGGCTGAATTTGTTCAGACGGGTTTTATGGAAGAGGAGGAAATTGATGCGATCTGTTCAGAGCTCGAGGTAATTGCCCTTTCGTTGCAAAACACGTGGCAATGGAAGGCTCGGGTGCCTGCTTCTACTTATCAATCGACAATTCGGAATCATCAAAACCGCCTCACTGCAATTGAGGCACGCGTTAATGCCACATTTGTTCCAATGACGTACAAAGCGTCTTGTATGTCTTTTTCCTTGATGATGGTAAAAAACTATCTCATGAGCATGTTGATATGATTATTTTTTGTTTCAAGCTGATTGATGCTGCTCCAGTCAGATGCGGGGTTTGATTAAATCCCTATATCTTTGCGCACTATACTTCGTAATTTGTAGGCTCGAAAGTCCACTGATTTGGTTTTATACTCTCTCTGGTTCAGGTGAGTATCATACCCTGACGCTTTTCCTTACATACGAAGTCCTTTAACTTACGTAAGGCACTAGATACCATCCTGTGGCATTGTATTCAGCTAAAAGAGTCTATCATAAATTCAATTCCTCCAAAATTTGACTGGCCAATGTTTTGTAGTTCCAGGTGTTTCCCAACGTTTTCTTAAACTGCACACCATACAATCCAACGAGAGGCACCTTCACTATATTGATCTCGAATTTCAACGGAGTCTTGCGCATAGCCTTCTTCTGAGCATCTTCTTCGCTGAACACACTGTTCGAGCGCTGATGTCTAGCCCGCTGCTCTATCCGCGACGAGACTAACATATCACTTCCACCCGCATTCAATTCACCGTTGACCGAGTCCATAGAATCGTCGTATGACAACTTTCTCATGTGGGCAAGCGTCTCCTCATCGAGGTCACCATCGTCGACCTCGCCGCTTCCCGAGAGAATCTTATTGATTTTTGCGGCAGCTGGTGTATTTGGTGGCATTAAAGATTGTGATCCATTCTTTTTCTTGTAATTCTGTAAGAATGTTTGTCCGATCGAAAATTTGCGTCTGTGGCCAAGATTCATTGAGTTCGATGACCTATGCCCCTTTACATAGGTTGTGGGCGATCCCACCAGAGAAGCTCCAGCGCCGTGCTGCGAACCATGTCTACTGAGCTGGCTTGATGAAGGCTGTTGGGGAGTTATAATCTGCGGAATTTGCATTGGAGCGAGTTCTTGCTCTGGCGTTTTGACTCTCTCGTTGTCGTCCTTCAGCTTTTGAAAGGATCCGGAGGACAGCTCAAACGCGTCTCCATAGAGACGCTTTTCCTCGCTGTTTAAATCCAGTCTATACTCATCAATTATGGTGCTCGCGGTTGGGGTAACATTGTCACCAGAGGTAATTTCTTTTTGAGGCATCATGGTAGTTTGAACGCACAAAAACCCGCCCTTCACCTCTTGGTATTTTACTCCAAGGTTGCTCAAGGCCCTCAAGATGTTGTAACGTATCACTGGCAATGGCTTTGTAGATGTAGTCTGTACACTGAAAAAGCCTTTCAAAAACAAGGTTTTTGGATACTCAATGGAGGGCATGCTGTTTCTTTTTGCGTGATTGAACTGGTCAATGATTTGTGCCTCTGAGAGTTGAGGAATGCGTGATATCGACTTCTCATCGAGAGTGACATCGTCAAATGTTCCGACCTCGTTGTTTTCAGTGTGAACGTCCACGCCCTCGTCACTATTTTGCGCTGCCATCGCATTTGGCAACGCAGGCCTATTCTTCTCGCCTCTATAGTATGACGAGTCTTTTCTGGCATGCAGCCCGAGAGACTTCGCTCTTGCTGTCGGATGAAAGCCCGTATTAACTTGCAAATGAGATGGCTTTTCCTCGGACGCTTGACTGGCATCAGTTTGTGCTTCGGTCCGTATTTGAGCAGCATTTATGTTCGGTAATGGGGGCAAGTACTCCAGAGGAATATATCCATGTGACTTGCCAGTTGTTGAGTGTGAGCGGCTGTGTGACTTATGGCTTTGTGATTCCGCCTTGGGGACACGATCTCTAAAAGACAATTTTTCATTTTTGGCATCAGCCCGCGAGTCGGATCGTTCCTTTGCGGTAACCTTCATGCTCACGCCTCGGCGAACAAGAGGATCTGCACCTTGAGCGCTGAAGCTCTCGTGGTGTGAGCGACCACTTGGTGGGGATAAGAGCCCAGTGGGTTGCAACGACACCTTTGGGGACGACGGTCCCGTCACGACGTCATCTCTACCAGACGTTGTCTCTTTCGTGGGCGAGGGACTCCGATTTCTGTGCTTTTTGGACGACATCTTCCTCAATAAACTGTTGAAGCCAGCCGGTTTTCCTGCATTTGGATCCAATGTCTCTTGTGTATTGATTGAAACTTTGGGACTTTGCTGTTGCTGAACTGAGATTTCTGCGGGATCCTCACGTCGTGTGGGGCTTGAAGGAGCTCTACCCAAAGCGCTTGACATGACTGAGGTATGCGCTTGCTCCGGAAATGTAAGCGTTGGGGGTTTTTGTTGAGGAGGCGGCGGTGGTGAACGCGGCTGAGCGCCAGTGGATGTTGCAAATGCCAGTCTGCCAGGGGTTCCAGCCCCGGGTTGGGTGATTGATGGATGCCGAGTGGGGCTCTTCACAGGAGATGCAATCTGGAGTGGTGGTTGAGAGTGATTTCTGGACGGACTGCGCGATACGTTTTGAGCCAGTGGGGAGGACATGCTCTGACCTGCTTGAGGGAGAGCCTGTTCAGTATACTGTTGGCGCAAGTGGTTCTTGATTGCTTCTTCCTTCGCTCGCTTTCGCTTCTTCATCTCATCCACCAAATAGTACACGGAAACAAGGGGGTGGTATCCATAAACTGGGTCACGCCCTTGAGGGTGCCGGCCTTGCTTCACGCTTTTGAACCAATTGTCCGAGCTCAATTGGTAATCTGGGCTTGAGATGATTGTAGTGAGCTCTTCGGTGATCGAGGGCACAGAGCCAAGGTCAAATGAGGCAATACTTTGCACGATTTGAGGATCCAAAGGTAGAGACAAAGGTATGCGTTTGGGAACATAGCTTGGCGCAAAAAAGTCGAAGCCTTTATTCATCCAAGGATGTTGGATGACCTCAGCGAGCGTGGCTCGTTTGGTCGGGTCAACGACGAGCATGCGTGAGAGTAGAGAGACACATTCGCGCGAGATGAATGATGGGTACTCCACGTGCCCCTTCTTGATTTTCTCATGGAGTACGGACACGACCGGATCGTCAAAAGGCACCTTGCCGCATACAAGCACATACAATACCACACCAAAAGACCACACATCGACCTCGGGCCCCGTGTAAGGCTTTGCGCACAAAAGCTCAGGCGCTGCAAAATACAACAGGCCGCAGTATGTTTTAAGTAGATGATGCGGCGTGTACAAGTTCAGCAACCCGAAATCAATGATTTTGATCTCGCCGTCCTTGTTTATCATGATGTTTTCAATCTTGAGATCTCGATGCACGACATTGTTGCGATGACAATAGTCTAGCGCCGACGCGATCCCACGAGCAAACTTGCGCGCGTATTTCTCGTTCAACGAGCCGTGCGACACAATGTAATCGAGCAATTGGCCACCCTCCACGTACTCAAAAAGCATATAGTAGTGGTTTGTCATGGGCACCATCTCGTAGAGGCGACAGATGTGCGGGTGGAAAAGGAGCCTGCCTAACGCCCCTTCGCGGATCGTGCGCTTGTCCCGCGCGACCTCCTTTTCAAACTCCTTCTGTCGCTGCGCTGCCTCCTCCTGTGACTTGAGAGGTGGATCATTGGCGTGGGCACGCTGATATAACTTCGCCGCACGGGGAACGATCTTGACCGCGCACTTCTCGCCTGTGGCGTTGTGCTTGGCTAGCTTCACCTTGCCCATGGACCCGGCGCCAATTGTGCGCACAAAGTCCCAGTCACCGATCGATCGCCGGTAGAATTGTTGTTGTTGTGCATTCTCAGCGGGGGCCTTAGGCGCACCTTGCCCTATAGCGGCCGAGGGCAACAACTCCTTCTCTTGTTTCGGCATGGGCTTATTATTTGGCTGTTCCAACGACAGTTTCACTGAGCCAGACACGCTTCTGAGCATGCGTGGCGTCGCAGGCTGGGGTGTATGAGAAGAGCCTGGTTTGGCGCTCATATAATGACCTCTTGAATACACTTACTCAATGCCAGAACACTTATGAATGTCCAGAGTAGTGAGCGGTTGTATGAGTTTCGTCGAAAGAGGGGTCAAGTCGGCGAGAATGCAGTTTGTTATGGCCAGTAGTTTGAGCAGAAAATGCGTGCTTTTATTGGGTAAATCCGACTCAACAATTGGAGTTCGGGCTGGCGGCTAGAATCTCCGAACCGTCCAGGCACACTAAAAAGAGCAACCAACGGCGGGTGTGGTTTGATAAACACACGCAAAAATCCCGCCACACAGGCTTGTATCTCCAGCAATTGAGGGGTGTATAAAATTGCTAGCCTGTAATTGGTCCGGTCTATGTATAGACTATTTGAGCTCCTGGTGGCGTCTTCTTTGTTTCGCCCGTGGTAGTATACGAGAAAGCCGCCCGTAGTGAGAATGGGAGAAACACGGGTGCGCCCTGGAGTGCCTCTTTTGAGCTCGGCACGCCCCTCATTCCCTACAGAATGCACGCCATCAACAAGGCTGAGCGAACATGACTGATGGCAGGTCTTGCGGGGAGCAGGAATTTGTAATTTTGGAATTTTCGATTACTGTAGTTTCTCCACTGTCATGAGATATAAATTGGGAAATAATGAGATTTCTAGGTGGGAGTTCTGATTTACTGGGCCCAATTTCATGTTTTTCTAGAACACGCACAATTCGTCCACGATAAGATAACGCGTGGGACACTGCGCATTTTCACCACGATTTGAATTAGTAATTGGAAAATTAGCTTTGCGTGCACAATTTTGCACAATCTGTAAATGAAGAAAGTATTGTGTGCAGATTATTTCGGTGTCAGATCTTGTTCTGTTGCATAGGCTAGAATTCCGAATCATCTGAATCCAATGAATTCTGAACGAGGTGGGTTTGTTCTGCTATCAGCCACTTGTCTCAGATGCCATACAGCGTGGAATATTAATCGCTCGACGTGTCACGAGAAAAAGCTCGGATTTTTTATTCTAATTGCGAGAGCTCAAATCTATTAAAAAAGTGGTTTTGGGAGTGATTTTTGACCTAATTCTCCCAATCTCCTAGACTTTGATCCAAACGAACCAAATAGACCTACGTCGTATGTATAATACTGTGCTCACTGGGATGTGTTATTTCGCATTCGTATACTCGAGCCAGAGTCTGACAGTCAGCACGGCTTTCAACCTGGAAGCGTGACTCGAATTTGACGCCGGCGGATAATTTCAGTCATCTATTCTGACGGCCCCTCATTCGAGAACTGTAACAATTTGTGTGATTGTGAATTTGCCCAAGCACAGTATTATGAGACTGGGACACTAAATCTCTACAGTCCACTCACATCTACAGATGTAACAAATTAAAATACAAACTTTTCAATGGATCGATCTTAGGTTATCGATTTCGATTAGCTATCAACAACATCTACAAAGTGTGGCTGCGTAAAACAAACAACTGCTTTTTGAAAGCCTCAGCCTCACTTGAAGAGTCGTAATCATTGTCTCAATTATGTTCACAGTACAGCTCGTGGAATAGCCCCGTCGACCAAGTCGGCTGTGTCTTTCAGATAAAAATTCTAATTCTTCCTTCAGCCAAGCCAAGTCGAAATCCATTCGCAATACAAAAAGAGGGGGCAAAAAGCTAAAAGGCCATTGTCGGTTGTTCTGAGACGAGGCCTGATAAGAGTATCTATGTTTACTTTGAGTGACCACAACAACCACGAATAGATAATAGAAATGATAGAAGTTTCAATCCAGAAACATATGCCAAGAAAAACAAAGATTGTTCTAAAATGCACAGCTTTTTGTACACTCAAAAATTCAAAAGACATTATATGGCAGAGTCCATAATCACACACAGAATAGAACCATGTCCTTCGTTTCGTGGCACGCCAAAGTTCTAACAATTCTGCAGACATTACAAGTTTCATTCGACGAAACGGACAAAACAAAAAGCGCCAGGGTTTCCGATGAATGTGTATTTCAGTATATATATAACTAAAGCTCTAGTGGTCCTTGTGGTGCTTCAAGTGGGCCTGGTACTCCCAGGTGTAGCCCGCCACGATGATGAAAATCGCAAGGTGGAGCAAAGGCTTACCGGAGGCATTGTCGCCGTCAATGTAGGCGGCTCTGTACTTGCCCCAAGGAGAAAAGCTCTTCTTGGCCGCTGGCGCTGGGCCCGTTGGCAACTTCTTGTAGAAGGACACGACCTCGGCCATTCTCTTGGCGTTCGGGTTCGAGCCGATGTTCTGGAGGTTAGTATTTGATGGAGTCGCAGTTTGAGGGGGATTGCGAGGGTGATCTGGGGTGTTGTTTGGTAGACAAAAGACTGCAGTTATGGAAGGTATTATCGTGAAACTGCAGTCCATCGAGCTCTATCATTGGCCCGCCTTCATTCGAGTCAGGTCAAAGAAAAGATAGCCGTGGTTATCATTCAGCATTTATTTGATTCAAATGGCCGAATGGAGGCGATTTGCTGGTTGAGTGTGCTTTTGGATGTACTTATACTCAACCACTTCGATGCATATTTGATCATCACTGGAATCTTTCAAAACCAATCAAACGCGGGGAAGTAGACTGATTTGAGCCAGAATCATCGATTGAAAAATGCTCAAAACTCTTTTAAAGGAAAGGGGGTAAATCTTGGCTCACTGAATGTGAATGCTCTGGAATGCACAAAGCATGAGGATGAAAGGGTATTTTCTGACGTTGGTGGCATGAAAAACGGCAATTTGGGAAACTGTAAATTATCAGGTGTAAATCTGTCATAATGGAATGGTTGAAAGACGAGTCTTTTGGATACAGAAAGGCGTTTCGATATATGTGCGCTGGCCCTCGCCACGAAAACAAATAAACCCACACTCAACTATGATGAAAACAAGAAATTTTTGAAAATGATGGGCACATACCTTTGCAGAGGCGATCTTTGGAGGGATCAAAGTGGACAATTGTCTTCTAGCAGCGAACATTGTTACTTGACTGACGGTTGAAGAGGATTTCTAGATTTACTAAGTCACTTTCTCGAGCGAGACTCAGTGGGAGCCTCGGGCCTTTTTTCGCTCTTTCCGCGCAACGCACTCCCATTCGCTGAGCATGGCTGGTATGCAGGTCCATACAAGTGTTTAGCTTCATTGTAGTACAGCAAGTTAGCTTAAGATATTCAGAGATTTGATCGAGAAGGTTGCTTTTTTCGTAGAGATATTGGTCTAATATGAGTACTTTATTGGCCACTACAAGATGAGTAATGCGGGAAAGTGAGTTATCAGAGAAGCACTTGCGGCGTTACGCTTGGGTCACGTGACTAATCACGTGATGCCAACATGATAGATCAACGTGGTCAAGCCAAGTCGTTACCCATTCTTGAGTAAATCATTATCTACAGCTTCGAGACGCAGTAACATGCAACCATACCATGCCACTGAACGGTAGCATCATGTACTTCGTCTCGATTTTGGTTTCGTTCTTCATTTATTCATGCTTATATGCCCAGCTAGCACTCACTAATATACAACACTAAAGGTTAGTCAACTGGTTTGTAAGAACTTGAAAGAACCTTTTAACATTTGGAGGTTTAAGAAAAATAAAAACATACCATTGTTTCCCCGGATGAAAACGTCTCCGTACGATTTTGTCACCTTTTCCTGAACAGACTCTTTCGCAGACTGTAACACGACATTCATGTACCCATCAATGCTTTGCAAGTCGCCCTGGTACTCCACGCCATTATGAAGCTTGACGACAACGGCGCTGCCGATAATCGAGCCGAGAAATTTTGTGGGATCCGTCTTTGTGTCGGACATTCTTCAGGCTTTAAAGAGGGTATTGGTGGAATGTGAGACGAGCTTTGATAGCGCGTGGTCGTGCGCGGCCAAGAATGGGGAAATCCAGTTTAGCTACAGAAAAGCTGGTGCTGACATGGCCTGAGCCTATTAGTTGAAATGTTGCTAAACAATGTTTTCCAGATCAAATTCCAGTTCTTCAGGACGTTTCCGCTAGTGCCTATCTGGTAATTATCAGAAGCATGTGGCACCTATATGCAGGTCATAACAATGTAAATTCTGAACATTTGTGAAAATGGATGACGGCATCTGTAGTGCTAGTCGAATCTGACTAATTGCATGCGTTTGAAGCAAAAATGATCTACAGGCTGCCCGTGATGTGATTCCCAGCGCACCATTTCGAATGTTAAAGCGTCTTTTTCGTTCATCTCAAGCCAGCATACGAAACATGGACATTTGATCATCTTGATACAAATCAGCCAAATTTGGCAAGTCAATTTTTAATCTAGCTATCGTCAAATTTCGTATTTTAACAAAAGTTTTTGCTTTATCAATTGAATGTGCCTAATTTTCGGGCCCATAACTTGTACTTGCCTCTGGTGAGGGCTACATTGGCTTCAACAAAGAATAATACTTGATAATACAAATATCCATTCATTATACATGAGATTGAGAGGAAATTAAAAGTCGTTGTCTCATAAAAATCGGTGCTCTTGCCCCAATCTGATCATGGTGGGCTCGCTCACTTGACACACTGCCATGGTCAAATAGCACGAAGTGTGCCAATGCCACTAACCTTCAGTGTCCTCAACTTGGCGCACGACGAAAAAGCCAACCAATCCAATAATCACTGCTGCAAGAATAATAATACAGCCGTATATGATGTACTCGCGTATTTTCGCCTCTCTTTCCAATTTTCGTTGTGCTTTTTCTTTTGCATGGAATCGCGGTAGGAGGTCCCCCGGAAGAGTGCTAGTCACCTCTATATCGCTTGGACTCAACATAATTTGGAAGTCTTGGCTTTGGAAAGTTTAGAATTTACCAAAAAGTATCAAAGTTGCGAATAGTACACAGAAAAAAAAAACGTTTGCAAGACCTGCCTCAGCTTTTAAGTGATCCTGTAATAGGCGGACGAGTTGTGCTATGCCAAAACGCACGCTCAAGCAGAACACCCGCAACAATAGCATGTATTTTATTGATGGATCTTTTTTCTCTGCTGAAAAATCTTTCATTTGCGACATGCTGGAGTTAATAACTCAAGTTTTTTGTCGGCGAATAATTATGATAATGGAGTTGATGCCGCTGATGATTTTCGGATCCCCGGTAATGATTCAGTTCATGAGCGTGGACTTGTATATTAATCATGCTGATTCTGTCCAATCTTTTAGTGATTTCTGCAGTTTTTCAGACATTCATATGATTGCAATTGAAGTTTATCTTTTAAACCTCTGCCTTTCTAGGATGTTTGGTTTTTTCAGAAGATTGGGTATCTGTCTCATGAGACGAAGGGATGTATTACAAACTAGTGATGCTTCATGATGCACTCAATCAAAACTTACATGAAACACATGTCCTATGCAGAAGGACAGTGATTGTACTAAGTTCGAGAGACCAGTTCTTTTTTATATATATATTGTGACTAGATTCACCCCTGGTGGCACTTGTGTCCTTGGCTGATCGGATCGACCCATTTTCTTGTCGTTGAAAGACTTAGCATAACAGAAGAGTTCATTTTTTATTATTTATCAGCTGAGAGATGAGCTCCATTGCAAATTTGGCAGATCCAAAAAATCAAGATTCTCCATACAAGAAAAAAAAAAGGGGGGAGAACATGAGTTTGCGTGGACCCAGAGACAAGTTTGTTTAGTTCCCAATTAGGAAAGGTATTTCATAGGCCTCAGCACATAAAAATTTTGAAGATTTTGAATTTTTGACACATAAATTGATTTGCTAGATTCTCGGGCCTGAATGAATCAGGTCAATATCAAATTACAACAAATTCATCCCTCGAAGCCTCTCAACACAGAATTATAAAAATTCGCAATGGGCACCACAAGTGACAATTGCAATGCCAGACAAGAAAGGAAAGGGCGTGAACGCAATGAAAGCTTTACCTAGTGTTTTTCTCAAACAATCTTGTATGCTGACCGAAATCAATAAATTCCTAGCATTTTCTAAATCGAGACTCTTCTTTACGATACGCTGGCTCCAGACTGGAAACGTTTCATAGACGTGAGGACGCTTTCATCAGTCATAACTGTCATAACTCATACTTTGAATTTGAAAAGAATGTTGTGGTTTCGTGATACAAAATACATTAAGCCATGAATCAAATATCATGAAAATTCTGAAAAAAGTCCAGAGTTATCAATGACAGTAGAGTGATTCAAATTGGCATAGCCGATTTTGAAACAGCACGCGGCCCGGCATAGATCCTGCACGTGACCAATGTTTACGCGAGGGCGCCCGTGCGTTGGCACACCGAGCGAAAAAGCGAAAATGGCCCTCGCCTATATAATCTCCTTTCTTTCTCGAACATCGTAATTCTCTACATCAAAAATGGACAAGCTCAAGGATGTATGTATAAACATGAAACGATCATCAATGATTTTATTTCGTCATAATTGGTCGCTACGGACCAGATCATATGGTGAATACCAAATCACACGCGTGCCTGGCGGGTAAAGATTGTGTGACGAGGGGCGATTCCTGCCGGCATTCTCCAAAACTTTCCCCAAACATTCTATTCCTGTAAACGCATGAATACTAACTAATATAGAAAATTAACAGTTTGAAGTTAGACGCTGAGAAGTGGCAGGAGAAGTCTGACGAGTTGGCGGACAAGATCAAGGAGTTGGAACAGGAGAACTTGGACAAAGACCACCAGATCCAGGCGTTGACGCGCAAGAACCAGGTTCTCGAGGACCAGGTGGAGAAGTTGGAGACGGACGTCACCGAGATCAAAGAGACCGCTGACCAGCTGCACTCTTTGCGCACGCTGAACGACAACTACACGAAGAAGAACCAGGTTCTCGAGGAGGAGTTGGAGGAGGCCGACAAGAACTTGAAAGAGACTACCGCGAAGTTGCGCGAGACGGATATCAAAGCCGAGCAGTTGGAGCGTAAGGTTGCGTCTTTGGAGGCCGAGAAGGACGACTGGGAGAAGAAGTTCGAGGAGTTGGACGCCAAGTACGCCGCTGCCAAGGCCGAGTTGGACGAGATCAGTCAGCAATTGGAGGCCATCTAAGCGCATTCAGTTGTAAACGCAGCTTACAGATATATACCAGTTTAATAAAGATTTATCTATAGATTTAAATCGGCTCAAGGCTATGACTATAGGTGGTTTTGGGCCGCGACGTAATTGGCTCCGCTTTCCATATTTGGATGATGCACGGTGTACAGGGGTGAAAGTAAGGCAGACATGGCGGGCCGTTTGTCCCAATAGTCCACAGATTATTATTAGTTTTCTTGTGACCCAACTTGGTTTTTTCTCAGGAATACACTACTTCGATAACCTCTTAATATCATTTGGATGATTTGCAAAATGCTTTGTTTGCTGTTGGATTGTATACTAGTGTGAGGTAATTGGATCTAGAATTCGTCTTCAGCCTGGACAAGCACACAGACAATGGACTTTAGAAGCAAAATCATTGATATACGATCATATGACGTTTTGATATTCTCGCATCAAGATGTCAAATGTGTGAAAGTGCATTTTCTTCTATCGGAATACTGTAAGGTAGGAGACACGCACGATAGGCAGACTGCGGGCGTCACGTCTTGAGATAGACTATCAAACAAAGCCATCCACCGCAACGGCACCGCGAATTATATTTATCAGCTCGGCCGCCTCTGACCAACGTATGAAAGTTTTTTCTTTTTTTTTTCGATTCTCGTAAATCTCTAGCTTCGGCGCGATCAATCAAAGCTTCATTACTCAAACTCGACTCACTTGCTTCACGCTCAATCAGCCCTGTTAAGTGTAAGGTGTGCACGTTTGGACTGAAAGAACACTCATTGACTTCACTGATCGTGAGTAGTGAAAATAAAAAAAATCACCATTTCATCGGAACACCGTGGTTAGTTTTTATCCTTGCTCAAGACTTAAGCACTGGCGCTTATCTGATGAGGCGCCATTCTCAAAGATCTCTTTCCTTCTATTTTAAAGGTCTCGCCGCGCTAGAATAAATTAAGTAAAGAGAAAGGTTTTAAGTTTCTAATTTTGAAGCCACACGAACTCGGAAATCATGAAGAAACGATAATAGATGAAAAAGTTTGAAACGGAACAAGTTTACCAAGTTTCACTGTGGCTTCATGACAAAAAACCTTAATTTTATCACCCTCACTGGGGGCGACCATGTTGTAGAGAAATGATGTGAACTTCGACGCTGTGTGTGATGCAAACACTTTTTCCTCAATTATCAACGTATACATTTTTGTCACCCGAAATTGTCAAGAAAAAAATTAAAAGATCCTTCTCGTTTCTCTCGTTCTCAATAAATCCAAGTGTCGGGCCCCTGTCTCAATGCGGCAATGTATGCTGCACCTCCTCTGCGGCGGCATCTCTTTTGAAACACTCTCAAGCCTCGCGCAGCGCAGCGCTTGATGCGTCTCATCAGGCGATAACCTTTCAAGTGCAACATATTCTTAGACGGGTCACGCTTTCCTCCCCCCTTTCGATTTCCGACACTTTTTTGTCTCCCGTTTTTTGCAGCCAAACTTCTACCTCGTTTATGAGACAAGAACTGGCCGACTCTTTCCTATTCCCATACCACTCATCATCGGTGCTCCATGCATCCCTTATTTCGCAGATCCATAACTCTGGACGAACTACCCGTGCACAGAATCGATGAGGAGTACGGCTCTAGCCGGCCAATCAGGGATGGTCTGATGAGTGCCCCTAGAGCATCTTTCCATGAAAGACGACATTCAAACGATGTCACGCGCTCCGGGACAATGTCAGTGTCACATGATTTGTATGATCCTGGTGAGCGGATCCCCTCATACGAGCTGTCACAGGAACAACACTCTTGGCAACCACTTCGGCCCGCTGCAAGACTGCAGCATGACTTGAGCGGGGTAAGTGCATCACGCGACTCAGTGCTTGAGCGAGGCCGCCCTTTGCCAATAAACATGCCCCCTGTCTTGACGACCACGAATATGAGAAATAGAGGCAGCGTAGATTCAACTAATGGGCGTGCACGTGAGCGGGATACAGCATCAAGCCCAGTGCGTGACGAGAAACGCTCGCTAAAAACGCTAGGCTTGAAATTTCTTAATGCTCGCCAGCACTTGTTGCTTGCCGCATGCAGAGACATTTCTTTGATACCGTGTGTCATAGGTTTATTCCAATCATGGTGGATGCTATTCAAAGGTGTGGAATTTGAGCACGCATCCACCTCTGGCATCACCGCAGCGCGAATGTCGGAACATTTTCTCACAGGAATGTGGTGCTTGGTAGCCGGCTACCTTCTGTACTCCGTGCTCGACGGGCTTATGGTACGGTGGATTGTCAGCTACACCACTACAGGATCCATTGTGCGCATGGCCACGATGTCGGCCATACTAGTTGCAATTGAGCAGTACTTGGTAGCTGCGTTTTCCGCGGAGGGTTACAATTATGCTCTCCATACCTGGATTTTGATTAGTTGTGCGCTCACACTTCTTTACATTGGCCAAAATTTTGTCACGTCGAACATCGATCTCAAGGGCAAGTACAGACCTCGCTTCTTTGACTTCTACAACATTGTTGTGTTTGCCGTTGTGCCCGTTGGAATGGCCAGCTTTATTACCATGATCGGATTGCTACGGTCGCTTTTAATTCTACGTCTAGACGTTGACCAACAAGGCGTTTGATGTCAGTTGCTCAGCTAACCGATTTTACCGCTTGCTCGAATATCGAGGGCCGTGCATGCTTAATTTGTTCTGCTCCCCGGACTCTCGCCTCTGCATCAGTCCTCCACGAATGTTGTTATTATTATATAGATGTACCTTATCACAAGGGTGGAGTTCACGCAAATTTTATTCTGGATCACCTATCTGTTTTTTCTCTTTTTTCTTTTTTAGCTGGTGTTGGATGAGGTTATTTTTGCTGACATGTGGCGTGAGTCTATTGCGTTTGCCATATGATTCTGTGGAGTTTTAATGTTGCTTCTTCAAGCTAGTCAGAATGAAGTGCTACAGATAGACTGGCCGAGTATTCCTATCGCTTTTCACTTGCCATTCAGTGGCCTCGACTCTTCATATATCTGGAAATCACAAAAACCCATTGGTTCTTTACAAGACAAAGCCATTTTCACAAATGATGTGTGTTTCGTCGGCCTGTCTGCCTCAAAGTGCGCTTAAAATGGCCTTTTCGTACGTACAACACCCGATAACTTGCTGTGCTATATACTACGCTGAGAGACCAAAGCAGACTGAAGCAATCGTGAGTTAACCGTGTATATTTGTATATATGTGTCGTTCACTGATGGCATGTTGTACGTTCCAATATGTTATCACATCTCGTGTTTTACTCGCTACTCATTTTCGCATTCGTTCGCTGGAGTGCATGTTCCAAAACGCGCCTAAATGATAACCAAAAAAAAAAAAACCGGCTCTAACTCAAATACCGCTTTATCATAGTCCGAAATGGGTGTACATATATACGGTAAGGCCATCAAACACAACGCGTTGGTGCGTATCGGGTTGGCGAAACGGATCTTTGGTGTTGGGTACCAAACGGCGCAGGAAATATGCGCAAAAGTCGGCATCTACCCACAAATGAGAATGAACCAGCTCAGCGAACCGCAGATCATGGCTATCAATAAAGAGCTCTCTGAAATGACGATCGAAACCCAATTAAAACAGAAAATCTTGGACGATATTGCATTGAAGAGATCGATTGGCTCGTATGCTGGTATCAGACACGCCAATTCCTTGCCTGTGAGAGGCCAGGGCACGAGGAATAATGCCCGCACGGCGAAGAAGTTAAATAGATTGGACAGAAAGTTGTAAAGGTGGCTTGTATATATAATGCATAACGATATGAAACTGTGACAATGGGATGGAGAGTATGAAAAGGGGCTATGGAGGCTACTCTCTGTTGTATATGAGGGCTCTTGTGAGCGATGATGCTAGTACAGTGAGTTTTGTGGGAATTATCTGAAAAAAAATCTTGCTTTTATTTAAAAAAAAATCTTGCTTTTATTTAAAAAAAAATTATTTAAATTATCGAGAAGTAAGGAACTTGAAAGCGTGGCTACTTACCCCACTGAACCCTCAAGCACGGCCAAGCTCTGGATTCCACACCTTCTACCAGAAACTGCGATTTGGCATTCTAGCAAACTATGCAATGATTCTGTGGAGACTTTATCAGTCATTCAAGTGTGGAAAAACAATTTTTTGTCTCCGCAGCTTGTGTGTGTCTTTTGGCTGTTTCAGATATAGACTGCATCGATTCTGGAGCCCATTTTCATTTAGAAGATAGTGGCTTTCAAGCACCAGGCTACTCAATGAAACACTTTTCAAGATTTGTCTCCCGATGACAGTTTGCCTCAAAACACTAATGAAATCTCTATTTGTTTGTAAGTTTACAACAAAATAGACTTATACATCTAGTCTCCATATAAAGTATATAGCCCATGACTGATTCTACGAGTCTTAGTGTATAATGGGCATGATACCGTGCAGAGCAATTATATCTGGGCTCAGCATTGAATGTTCTTAGAAATCGGTCCAAGTAAGTTTTTTCTTGTCAATTAAACTTTTGGTAATATACTTGAGACAACCTTCTCTTTTGCTCAAAAGTCATGGTCATGGGTGTTTCTTTTACTTGCTAAGTCCAGTGTTTTCAAGCAAACATAATGTTATTATTCTCTAACAAATGTGTTCAATTGTACACGGCCGTGGATCGACTGGTTCTGCGAAACACTATTAAAGCCATGAACAATGGCAAGTCCCACTAAAGCCACCTCGTCATAGAGAATGTTCTTCTTCATGAATAAACTTTTGGGTAGTTGTCCTCAAGCAGAAAATCTTTCAGTGAGTGAATGCTACAAGTGAAATTTTCTTGCAGAAATCCTGCTGCAGGCAATCCACAAGTTATCTTTCACTCTGACTCATCAATTCTCTTGAGAATACCCAAAAAGTCAGAAATTAATACAAAGTATTACTGGTCTATAACGTGTTCAGTTTCGTAGGCATATTCTTTACGATAAACAGTTCAAGTCCTTCCAAGTTATGGTCATGAAAAGGCCTACATGCCTAGCTCATGCGTAAGCACAAAAACAGTTCACCCTAATAACCCCAAACAAAAAGCTTGATTTGTATTCAAATGTCATGAACACAGTTCTTCATATAATCAAATAGTTTCAGTTTGCGCATTTTTTTGCTTCATCCAAAAAGCTGGATTGAATCTTCGCCCAAAACTTCTTCTTCTGCTTCTTCCTCGGCTTCAGGCTCGCTATCGTCATTTTCTTTCATACTGATCTTTTGGCCCAAAAGCGACGCGAAGAACTCGTCGATCTGGTCATCGTTCCACTGTACCCATTGTCTCGGCGTGTCGAAATTGGCGATTGGCTCTTGCACGTGGAAGCGCAATTTTCTGCCCTTAGAAGCCTTGTTATCGACGTTTTTCTTCAATTTAGTAGACGCGGCGCCACGCAAAGCAAATTGGAGCCCCAGCGTCGGATCGCTCAGCTGGATTTTCTTATCGACCAAGTCGTTCAACAACACACGGTAAAAGTCCTCGTCATCGAAAATTTGGGGAATTTCTTGCATGTTCAACGACCTCGTCTGTGCAGGAACATCCGCCATTCCATCGGCATCCATGTTTCCGTTGCCATTTACATTTTCAGTGTTGGTATCGTCTGCCGTGAATCCGAGCGGCGTGATCTTGCGTCTGTTGAGCCGCGTGCGTTTCACAAGCCGGTCCATATCGGCCAAATTGTTCGCCACCTGCTGCTCTGCCGACTGGTTCAATGCCTTGAATTTGCTGGCATTCATTGCGCTCGAACCGGACGAGTTCTGGATCTTCGCCAGCCATTTGGTCAACACCTGTGAGCGGTACTGCAGCAATACGGCATCCTGCTGCGTGCTGCGGGCCAAATACTCCTGCAATGTGCGTTTTTTCGCAGGCTTTTGTGTGGGGAGTTGTTCTCTTTCAAGAAGCGCGTCGCGCAAGGCTCCAATCGTGTCCAACAAGTCGTAGCACGCCGCGGTGGCCAGCTGGATTTTTTCGCCTGTGTCTTCAGTGTTATCGCAAACCTCCTCAAATTGTTTTTTCGTGGCGGGGAGCATGTTCAGCGAGGTCAATGCCTTCTGCACCTTCAATCTAGAGTCAATGAGAGCGTCAAACTCCTTGTGTTGCTGCAAAATCGAGTATCCTTTCAACGCGTCGGCGGCAGCGGACTGCGAGAGCCTGCTGACAATATGTTTCCGTTCCGACGCCATCATCTGCTTGATTTTCTCCCGCTGTCTATTATCTGATCCTGCATCCAACTCGTTTTCGCTGCTTGAGCCCGTTTCCTCGTCAGAATCGTTCTCAGACTCGCTATTAGGGCTTTCTGAGTCAGATTGGTTGCGTTTTCCAGCTGGAGTCCTCTCGTTTTCGTCTATTTCTCTTGAATCGTCACTTTCGGACCCATCTGAACCGTCTTCCAGGCCCGATTCGCCGCTTTCACTTTCCTCATATAAAGCCTTTCTATTTGTCAACTGACCCGTGTATTTTTTATCCTTGATCAAACCGTCCTCACGTCTGATCTTCGATTTTGGCACTTTCACGTAATGTTCTCTTTGCGCAGCCTCATTGTCCAGGCCCAGAGAGTTATTTTCATTCTCACTATTACCAAAAGGGTCGGCCAATTCCGAGTTTTCGATATCGAAATCGTTCTTGGGAGCACTGAGTTCCGCGATCTGCTCTGCTAAAGACTTTTTGCCCATATTTAAAAGTTTTGAGAAGATTGGGCGGGGTGTATAAGTTGTTTTATTTGAGCTTAAGTGCTTTTCTGGAGCGACTTTAGGTGATGAAAGCTCATTTAGAGATGAGGCCCATCGCGCATCAGCGAAAACTGGTGTGCATACAGTCTATAGTAGTGTTTCGATAAATTGAATGATCAAGTAATCTCCTCGATAAAAGCTGGAGAATATACTTTATAGATTGATTCACTCTAGAAACTTCTGAACCGTTTTGTTAATAACAGACTTTTTTGGTTTGAAGCTGTCACGAGAAGAATCGTAAGACCTACAGTAGTCATCAATCGCAGGTCACGTGCTTAATCTCTGCACGGCTCTGATTCTTAGTGAAATTCATATTTTGACTTGGAAAGGCTATACATTTGGGTTTCAGAGGAGCTACTTCATGGCAGATTCATGAAAAGAGACACAATTGGTCATTTTGGCTGCAATTCCCCTTGTCTTAGCATAATAAAAAGTGCTTAGGTCCGCAGACCCGAGTGTGCTCCTGAATGTAAGCATTTTCCCCATGACAGAAGAAAGTTAGGGTGGAAAGCGGAGCTCGATTTTGCAGCACATTCCACACTATCTAGTTTTGCGTGTCTTGAAAACAACTGCAATGGGTTTTCCATATACGTTCATCTCCAAACTAATCACGTGACATAATCACGACAAAGTCCTCACAACTTCGAGTTCACAACCTTTGGCTTCTTTCAGTATCCTCTATTCTGATAATTCTTGGTGGCTTTGTGGCCAGCCAAAGCTACCCATATACAAAAACATTAGAGGGGCGGTCACCGCAATTGAAACCACACGAGGTAATCATTTCATGCGCCAATTCTACTAGGCTTGGAAGTGACAGCAGATTCTTATCCATGGCCATAAAGCGCAATTTGCTGACATTGAATTTCAGTTGGAACTGCAATCTCGCCAAACTTTGGTCATAGGACTAAACTCACATGAGCTGAACGGCAATCTGACGGCTCATGTAAATAGAGAAAGTCACGTGACTTACTCTTCCATCGCCACTGGCAACTCCTCCTTAGGGACGCCCGTGATGATCTCATCCAAATCTGGCTTTTTCTGTCCCACAAGAGCGTCATATTCTGCCTGGTTATCCTTCTTATTCTGCTCGATCAGCTTGTATTTCTCCACGGATTTCATATACTGCTCCAAATTGTATCCTGCACCAGCCTGACTCTCCAAAGGCGTGTATGGGCGTTGCTTCAAGTCCTTCAATCTTCTTTTATGCACTTTTCCACGCGTATGGCGGTCCAATGTGATCTGGTTCTCGAAGTATTTGGCACATTCGACACAATAGTATTGGCCCAAACCGGGTTTAGTCTCATCTAGAGGCTGGTTTTTCAACGCCACAATCGAATCGCGGCTAGAGAGATCGTTGTATACCAAATCAAGGTCCCGCGTTCTTCTCTTGGTTTTATAACGTTTCACACTGTACCTACCCATTTTTGTGTCCAAAATTCCTTGTTGAATATGTGATTCAAGACTATAGAGTTATGGCGTATGGGAGTGCGATGCGATGCGATGCGGTGAACAGGCTGCGCGCACTATACAAGCAAAAAAAAGGGAAAAAAAAAAAACATAAGATTGCAGTGATGATAGCCTTAGAGAATCGTGTGGGTTGGGCAAGATTGTGTGTCTTGTTAGTTCATCTTCAAAAGAAAAAAATTCTGATTCAAAAATGCCACTTTGTGTACCATTTCCCTTTCGATGAAGGTCCTATTATTTTTGAGTGAAACCCATAATAATATCAGGCCTGACTTGTTCACCAAAGAGGAAACACTCAATTTCTCACTGTGCAAAAAATGGGGCAAACAATAGGTTTATTTGAAAACGGCTTGGTCTGTTTTTTTAGCATGAAGTAAATGTTCTCTCTCATTGTGCCACGATTTGCTCATAAATCTCGACTGCTGCGTTTGGCGAGTTTCTTACCTGCGCGTGCATGTTACGAGTTGCGAAGGTTGCAAAAGAGAGGCCTTTCTCGAATTATCACAACGTAAACCGGATGATTCGATTTGATGAAAATTCGCTTGTATCTTTGATTCACAGCAAATTGCGAAGAAACCTTCGCTTTGACTTTTGCAAAGTCTTGCGTGTCAAGTAGCTCCTTTTCATATGTTCTGCGTAAAGCCTGCGCTTATATGATCAAGCTGATCGTTCTTTGCATCCTTATCATAAGGAGTGTCAGCGGGCAGTGTTTGCATCACTCCTCACTTCACAAGCATGGCTTGATCTCTCAATGTGCACTCATAGCACTGGCCAGCTCTTGGAAAATGATAAAATTTCAAAGATACTTGCGGGAAGGACGAAAATGGTCAGTACAAAAACATCTGAAAAAACAAGATCTTGCAAAGGGATTTAATTGCAGCAGTTGCTTTCCTCTTTCTTGTCTTACAGGATCTTACCCTTCCAGAGCCAATGAAGCAGGTCATCCATCATTACCGGCTTCAAAATCGAGCCTGAGAATCGTGTTAGACTTCAATGGCACATAAACCTTCCAACAATGGACTTTTCATTTTCAATTCCCAATTTATTATTTTAAAAAGAGGCAAATGATTCGTAACATCCATTATTGTAAATGAGCAGTCACTTAGGTCACGTGCGCGTCCAGCGCTCACTCTGCACCAGCTGCATTGTGTGCACGCGCGCACTGCTCGGTATGGCAACGAGAAAAAAAAACGTGCAAATTCCAGGTGTCTTCTTTTTTTGACCATCAAGTAACCAACCGGTATGTGATAAATTCTTATAGAACCTGTGCAAGCGAGCGAAACACCATATTAGTATATCTGCGAGCAAGCAGAACCCTTGCGTGCGAACGACGATGTCCCCGAAAGCCAAAAACTTCGAGCAAAGATCACCAAAATTCGAACATAGCAGGCCATAGACGTTGACGCTCGCTGAAAACGAACACACTCTCTTATCGAATTGGCGACAGCATATTTGAAAGTGCATCCATCAAGAAAATGCAAGCTTTTTTCATCAGGTGTCATTTGTTAATTGCTTCATAACATCAAGCATCGTTCGATTATGAGACATTTTCATTGAAGCATCATCTATCAAATGTATCATAGAGATATCTGAAAACATGCCAGATTCAGGTATCATTGATCCCTTTGGTGCAATTCTTCGCCACACTTTTGCCGCTGACTTTTTGTGCACCGCACGCCTGCTGCAAATCCCGTGCGCATTAATAAGCACCAGAAAATATCGCGGTTCATATAAAATCCTTCGCGCGCGCACAATTTTCACCGTTGGCTATTACTAACTTTTCCAGACAAAATGGCTAGAAGACCCGCTAGATGTTACAGATACTGTAAGAACAAGCCTTACCCAAAGTCTAGATACAACAGAGCTGTCCCAGACGCCAAGATCAGAATCTACGACTTGGGTAGAAAGAAGGCCACTGTCGATGAGTTCCCATTGTGTGTCCACTTGGTTTCTAACGAGTTGGAGCAGTTGTCCTCCGAGGCCTTGGAAGCCGCCCGTATTTGCGCCAACAAGTACATCACCAAGATCTCTGGTAGAGATTCTTTCCACTTGAGAGTGAGAGTCCACCCCTTCCACGTCTTGAGAATCAACAAGATGTTGTCGTGTGCCGGTGCCGATAGATTGCAGCAGGGTATGAGAGGTGCCTGGGGTAAGCCTCACGGTTTGGCTGCCAGAGTCAACATTGGTCAGATTCTTATGTCTGCCAGAACCAAGGACTCTAACAAGGCCGTCGTTATTGAGGGTTTGAGAAGAGCCAGATACAAGTTCCCAGGTCAGCAGAAGATCATCATCTCTAAGAAGTGGGGTTTCACTCCTCTTAACAGAGACGAGTACATTGCCAAGAAGAACAACGGTGAGGTCAGAGATGACGGTGCTTACGTCAAGTTCTTGTCCAGAAAGGGTAACTTGGCTGAGAACTTGGCCCAGTTCCCAGACTACCAGTACCAGGTTTAAATACCCCCGCTGTATAGTTTAGCTCTGGAATACTAGATCCTTGAATCTTTGAATCTGTTGTAGACGGATATTTCCATTCGGACTAGCTGTAACTTCTTGTAAAGAAGTGTGGGATCTTTGGGCAACTGAATTATGCCCTCAATCAAGAATGTCAGCTTGTAAATTCATTTTGCGACATTTTGCTCCTTGGCGAGTTTACTTGATCTGGGAAATGTCGTTGTAGGGCACTTGAATTAGGCATCTCTTTCATTCCCAGAAATTCGAGGATTCACGAAGTAATCTAAAAAGAAGCATTCAAGCATTTGTATATACAAAAGTTATGATTCTTTTCATATTATTCGCCTTTCTCATCCGAGCTTTTGTTGATCAAGCAGCATCAGCATTTTGATCTGGCGGTTCTGAGGATAGATATCGCCCGTTTTCGCCGCGCTTTTCTGCGGTTACGGGCACCTGACTTACACGCCAGACTCGCGCCCACTAATCGAGATCTTGAATTGTGCAGCACAGAAACTGTACGATATGATGGCGATGTCAAGGCCCAAAATAAAAAGTTGCAGCCCAACAAATGGAAGATCTATTTTTACCCCGCTATTTCCCAAAACCATATAAGTGAGCGCTTCCCCGCTGTAAGCTTTTTTGTCTCAGCCTCGTGTCTGCGCGTGTCTGCCGCACCGAGCGACATCCATCCACGCGCCCACTTTCGTCGCGTCAGACACGTTGGCATTCCAGAGCGCGACTATAAAAAAAACGCAACGGGCCCAAAAAAAAAAGCGAAGCTCTTTTAATTGACCATATTTACAGCCGCAAAACACAACATGTCCTTCGCCCACAAAGAAAAGCCAGACACCTTGGTGTTGTTCGACGTCGATGGCACCTTGACCCCCGCCAGATTGACCATCTCCGAGGAGATGAAGCGGACCTTGCAAGCTTTGAGAATGAAGGTTGTTATTGGTTTCGTCGGCGGCTCCGACCTCGCCAAGCAGGTTGAGCAGCTCGGCCCCACCGTGCTCCAGGACTTCGACTACTGCTTTTCTGAGAACGGTTTGACCGCTTACAAGCAGGGCAAGGAGCTTGCCTCGCAGTCGTTTATTGGCTGGATCGGCGAGGAGAAGTACAACAAGTTGATCAAGTTTGTGTTGAGATACTTGTCGGAGCTCGACCTCCCAGTCAGAAGAGGTACCTTTGTGGAGTTCAGAAACGGTATGATCAACATCTCTCCTGTCGGAAGAAACGCCTCTACCCAGGAGCGTAATGACTTTGAGAAGTTTGACCTCGAGCACAAGCTCAGAGAGAAGTTCGTCGAGGCGTTGAGAAAAGAATTCGCCGACTATGGCTTGACCTACTCCATTGGTGGCCAGATCTCTTTCGACGTGTTCCCAACAGGTTGGGACAAGACCTACGCCTTGCAGCACGTTGCTGACGAAGGATTTAAGGAGATCCACTTTTTCGGCGACAAGTCTTACAAGGGTGGTAACGACTACGAGATCTACACCGACGAGAGAACCATCGGCCACGCCGTCAAGGAGCCTGCTGACACCATCAGAATCTTGAAGGAGTTGTTCGACTTGTAAGTGTGCAAGGACGGCCCATGGCCGTGTGTATTCTATAGACAAGCAATAAATTAATGTACATCATCATTTGCGGCGGTAAAAAAGCGCTGAGCTGTGCTCTCCCGCAGCAATCACCTGTTCCACGCCCTTCATATCGCCGTCGCCAAGCTGGAGTCTATTCCTGTTCTGGTCGTTCAACTTCAATGCCAACTTTTTTGTGGACCCGTCGAAATCTTCAGGCTCAAGAAGTTTCGGCATCGGTGAGGGCTTGGCGCTCTTTGCAATTCGCCCGTTACCAAATTGACCTTGCAAATTGTCGCCAAACACCAACACCTCCTTCTGCAGGCCGGCATTGTCTAGAGTCACGAAGATATCGTCGCCGCCACCGACAATACTCTTGATGCCAATGTTTTGGGCCGTGTTGGTCTCCTCGTCGTATTCCCTCATGTCCACGAGGCTCTTCAACACCAGCGGCGTATGCGACATGTGCACGTACCTTGAAATTCCCAACTGTCCTTTCAAGCCATCGCCGAAACTAAGAATGAGGTCCTGGTCGCGATTCTCGGCATGATAGGCCATTTTCACGAAAAACGTGTTGCTGGCGGCGGCAAGGTCTTCGACAGAAAACGTGCCGTTCTTACCAACATCCTCCAAGCTGTACTTAGCAATCCGCGCCAAGTCTTTTGATGAGTAGACCATTTTGGGAACGGGCTGTGTGTCGTCTGCAGAGGCAATCGTGCGTCCGCATTGGCATGCACTGTTGTCGCCCCATGTCCACAAGTTGCCATTCAGCTCCAAAGCGGCATTTGTGTATTTTGTGGCAGCAATCGCCGAAAACTGGCGCGGCTTTACTGTTCTTGTACCCGTCAGCAGCGCGACAACCTCGTTGTTCAAGTTTAACAACTCAAACGCAGTGTTTTGCGGCACGGCTTCGAGGTTTGTTGGGGCATAGCGGGGAAGGCCGAACTGGCCCTTGTTCTGTGGAACTTCTGCAGCGTTCACGCCGAAGAGCCGGCCTTGAGACGTAAGAAGAAGAAGATGGTCGGCACCGGCGACGGCCGAGTCAATCCGCTCGCGCCTGCCAAAACCCTGCAACCCCACCTTTTCTACGGGATAGACCACTGTAGACGAAAACCAGCCTTTGTTGGGCTTTGCGCCAGGAGTGAGCTTGCCGCCGAGATAAATCTCCTTTTGATTTTGAGCCACATAGAAGAAATTGCCGCCGGCATTCAATACCTGACGAACTTTCCCGGGCATCTGGACCTGCACAGGGCCAATGCTTTTATTGTAGTGGAACACCCGACCCTTATCGTCAACAGCAACCACGTAATCGTCAGTTACCAATACGTCTTTCATGAACATGCCGTCAAATCCCGCCACCCTCGCAGGCAACTTCTTCCCAGAAACAGCGCCAAAAAGATAGACGCCAGGCACGCTGCGCAGATCCTGTAACGCCAGCACAAACGCCGGGTCTGCCTCGGCAGTGAAACGATCCACCAAGTTGGCCACGGTTTTTTTGTTCTTCTTCGGATCGTTCATATCCCTGACCTGCGAAACGTCGACATCGTACGCGTAAAAACCCTTGAAATACGCCTTCAAATACTTGTAGTTCATCACAACTTGGTAGGTGGCAAGAATGCCCACTAGCGCCACTACGCCAGCACCTAAACCCTTCATGCGTTCCTTTGTCTCCCACTTCGCCCGCTCCCGTTGCTTTTCGTGCTGGAACTCCTGCTGCAAAAGCATGAGCTGGTACTTATACTCGGCCAGATTCGGCTCCAAGTTCTGGAGTTTTGGGTGCAGTTCCAACGAAGGCTCATGCTGGAAATCCGCCAGAAGCCTGCTGTGCTGGCTTTCGGACCCGAAGTTGTCGATCTCAGGCCCGAAATCGTACGCTTTTTTCTGCTTATTGAACTCGTCTATCGATTTGTAGCGCAGGTTGAGCCTCCGTTGGGAAAGCCCTAGGCCACGCAACATGCGCGAGGCGTTCCGTGAAATCATAAGCTTCTCTTATGTTTGCGGGGATTTAGCTTAAATTTATTTCTTTTTTCTTAAATTAAAACTTAGGTGAGTTAAAGTTGGATTAGAAAGATGACGTAAAAGTCGAGAGAAGCGCGGGGATTTGATGCCTAGGGTCATTCTTTGTAGAGGGCGATTGCCCAGTAGGATGCGCGTTTTATAAAATCATTTTAAGCGCTGTTGCAAAAAAGAGTAGATTGAAATGTTCAGCGAAAATAAAAATCGTCCATAATTTTCTTGCAAAGACTCAGAATATTCACTTAATTAACCGGAATATCAAGAGGAAATGTACTCCCAAATGCATTCACACATGTGTATGGCAATTATTGGAGCTAGCGATAATTCTCTCATTACTTCTCCAGTTCCAGGCTTCACCAGTGCCTGCCCTATGGAAAAGCACACCTAGACTTGACGTCCTTGAAGAAAATGTAAAATATCTGAAGGAACTCATAAAGAAATACTTGGAAAAAAGTCTCATTTTTAAAAGGTGTTTAAGCAATTTGGCCACCGTTGTATTTCCTTCGCCAAAAAGGGTTTGCAAATCACTGCCGTACATTCAGTGCATGCCAGGTGCGGTTGGTTGGGCGGACATGATCACGTCGCACAAGCATACATACAAAGCCCGTTGGACCCAGACACTAGCAATATAAACTAGCATCAAAGGATTGATATTGTTTGAAGCGCAACGAATTTGATCAACCGAACACACATCTTCAAATATTCTCGATACCTTTAAACTTTTAAATCCACAATATCGCACAAAGTATCACAAAAATGAACCATATCGGGCTTTTCCGGAGGAATCTCAGCACCGTGACCCGTTTCGACACCAAAAAGTTTGTACAACTGCTTGAAAAAGGTGGCTTTAGCCTGCAGCAGGCCGAGACCGCGGTGGGAATCGTCAACAAGGCCGTGAACGACGGAATCAGCCTTATAGCAAAGAATTTGGTCACGAAGGAGCGCCTCAACTCGGTGGCGTACCAGCAAAAAGTCGATTTCGCGAAGTTGAAAGGCGAGTTGCAAACCATGGACAAGAGTGAATTCACCAGCTTGAAAAAAGACCAGGAGCTGCTCCGCACAAACCTCACAAACCTCCAAAATAGGCTCAAGGAGGAGATCACGAAAAACCTGGCTGGGGTAAGATTAGACCTCAACCTAGAGAAAGGCCGCATCAGAGAAGAGAGCTCTATTCATGAGCTGAACATCGAGGATACCTTCACACGCATTGACGAGGAGATTGCCAACGTCCAGATGCAGATAAAGTCGGTCAAGACACAGGTCATGCAGTGGTTGATTGGTGTCAGTTCCGGTACGGCTGCGTTGATGCTTGCGTTTGTTCGGTTTTTTGGGTAATTTCTGGTTTGGGGATTTCACAAAAATTGGTTTCTGGCTAGGAGATCCGAATTGTGAGCTTTCGAAATCGCCTTTATTTCTGATGCGTAAACCGTGGTGAGATCGTCATACAGAGCTTTGTTTCTTTAGGATTTTTGGTACGGTCCGTGACTATCACTTTTATTTTTCCAATTTCATAAGAAGAAATGTTTGAAAAATGCTCGGGTGTGGAAATTGAAGTCTTTTCATGCTCAACCAGACGCATCACTGTCCATACTTTCGGGCCTTTTTTTTTACCTATGCCATATTTCGAAAGTAATGTCACCCAGAGCCAGGCTTCTTACCAACAATTTGCAGTGACGTGAAGCAAGGTTGGGCTTTTGACCTATCATGAATTTGTCGAGCCTCTTAAGTCTGAAGCTATTATTCAAAGCACCAGTTCCAATACACTGCGTTTGTAGGATGTGTATCGGTATCGCCTGAAACCCCTCTTGAAAAGTGATCGATCAGCAAACCTAGCCTGAGATTGAAATGTGACCTTTCGTGAGTATTGAAATGTCAACAAAAGAGGCGGTGGCCCAAAGCCCTACGAAAAAGCATGCACCTTTTAGAAAAAAAAAAAATTGTATTAAAAAAAAACTATTGAGACACCCGCTTAAAGATGAGATTTGGTTTGGTTTCGGTAACGACGAGGTTAGCGAGACTTGATTTCGACAAGTTTCGGAAGAGTCATGTTTGCACGCGGCTCGTGCACCGCGTAGACATGTACCGACAGGCTGTTGCCAGGGTCAGACCCCTTGAGAAGTTTTCAGGCCCGAGGTTTTGGGCCCACCGCCCAGAGCCCGGCATGCGTGCACCAGGTGATCTGGGTGAATACCACCAGCCATCGAACTCAGGTTTTTAAACCCAAGCGGTAAGGCCAAGGGCTCTCCGGCTGGGAAGCCTTTAGCATTCATGGTAGAACGCAGGCCAAATTAATGGATGCGCCAGACTTGAAAGGAAAAAAAAAGTGGGACAAATACCGACAAGGGATCCTATCCTTTTATAGGCGCTTGCGAGCATGTTTGTTTCCCCGCATGATATAAATGTTGGGGACAGTGCATAATTTAGTAAACATTTGTCTGTTGGGTCTTATTTTGTACATACATAAAAAGTATGCTTCTAAGGTAGTGTCTGTATAGATTATTACGATATGAATAAGAAGGGCTTGAATCTGACTTTAGATCATATTGTCAACCACTACTACCACAGATGGGTCCATATCCTCAGCGATTCTCAGCACGTACGAATTTGCAGCCGCGAAACCTCAAGCTCGCTTGGGAACAATCTGAGGCCGGGTCCCAGCGTAGCCAAATATGAAGCTTACTCTTGTACATAAATGGGCCCTTTTTTTTGGCTGATTGGATTGATTTGATTGCGATCAGTAATTACAAAGGAGGTCTGTAATGTTCCTTGTGCTAGTGCAAGGGACAAGAGGTGGGAAAGACAAGCTTTCGCAAGTCTATTGTACAATATGTGTATGAAATAACTAGCGAGAATATTGCTATGCGGAGCTTTTTTGGGAAAAATGATGCTATCTTGGAGGATGGTCTGTTATATCGGGACACACATATCATATCCAGAATAGTATTGAACCTGCAGAGTATGGATCACGCTTAACAATATGAGAAAACATAATCAAAGCCATGGTGTAAGTGTGAGTTATATCACGAAGATAGTAATAGAAAATGCAGTCACATCATGAAATCAGCCGATTCAAACCTTGAAACCTCTTTATACGCGCTCGGAAAGCCCGACTGACTATTTATGTGAAGGTACACTTCTTGGTAGGTCACGTGACCATGCATACCACAAATAGTAATTGTCGTCATCCCTGCCACAACACAGAAAAAACCCAACATGACACGAATACGCAAGTACGCCATAAAAAAGGATTAAATGAAACCATCAAAGTGAATGAAATGAAATCCCCACGTATGTTTGAGCCGGATTCAACTCTCGTCAAATCACACATTGGATGCAGTACCACATTACGTTGCATGCGAGCAACACCGAGCCTGTAGATAACAACACATATAGACCTTAAAAACCCAAACAAATCCTTCTGCTTGATCGAGATGAACTCAATCTATAACCATGGCGTGAGGCAGACACAAATCTTGACACGAGACTTGGCGTCGTTCGAGAAAAACCTCAGCACACTGCCGATGTCGCTACAAGGCACTATCATCACGTCTCTCACGGCATTCAAAAAGACCATTAAGGAGTATGACGAATTGATGAAACAAAATAATTTTGCCGAAGAAAAGCATCGTGTGCGGCTCGAGAAATTCCGTTTAGATGTATCTCAATTCCAGCAAAAATTCGACGCTCTAAGGCTGCAGCGAGAAGTGCTGCTCCAGGCCGAATCGAGGCAGGAATTGATGGGCCGCCGACATGCCAGCACGGAGAATCCATACGGGCAAGATAACATGCAGAACGCAGGCCTGCACCTAGGTTACCTGGAGGGCCTCTACAAGGAAAAACAGTCGCTTGGGCGGGGTAATCAGCAGCTAGATATGATTCTCGAAATGGGCCAGAATGCGTTGGGTGATTTGGTGGACCAAAACGAGACGTTGAAGCGATTGGGCGCGAAATTCGAGCAGAGTCTCATGACACTAGGTGTGAGCCAGGGCACAATCCGGCGTGTTGAGCGCCGCGCGAGGCAGGATAAGTGGCTTTTTTGGCTGTTGGTGGTGGTGTTTTTTGTATTATGCTATTTCATCATCAGGTGGTTCCACTAGCCGGTAGCTGTTGCATGCAGTGTGGGGTTCTCAGGGGCAAACCGTGTAAATAAGGACCGTTTTAATGCGGTGGATCACGAGCGGATTTAATATAGTAATGAGCGATAACGGAAATCGAGTCTCGGGTCAACATAAATTGGTCATATTCAATTGCGTCATGCCCTAGAATGTTTATGGTCCACCACTCCTAGGCCTTGTTAATTGCTTTATGTCACCAGGTTCTACACTTACGAAAACATGAAAATGTCAGGTCAGAGTTTGCTTCCCTTGGCCTTCAAGATTTTTTTTCTTGGTATCTTCCATTATGTATCATTTTGTCTTAGGTCAGAACCTGTATACCCGAGCCCATTTCGGAGTCATGAGAATACAGTGAAATCTCGTTACTTGCATGACTTTTTTGCACGATTTTTGTGCATATAAGCGGGGTATGCAAGTAGACCGAAAATCAGAATATTTTGCCACATAACACAACGAATAAACAAAATAAAAAAGAAAAAAAATGGGGATAAATTTCTGCGGCTCTTGAAAATATATAATCTCAAATTTTGGGCAAAAAAAATTGATCTCATCAACTCTAAAAAGATACAAGTCTGCGAGGGATCGATTTTAATAAATGTTCAAGGAAAAAAGTTTTGAGGATTTAAACGACTTTCTTCGAGCTACTGAAGTTCATTGACGGCAAGAAATTGGCTTCCAAGGCTGAGTCACTGACGAATTGCAAAGCGAATAACATTGCTTGAAGATGGGCATTTTCAGAGCTGTGTTTAATTTCGGGATATGGACCTAATAATACTCCTGTATAAGATTGTGTATTGCCGGTTGCAAAATACTCTTGTCTGGATCAGTCAGCCATGCGCAAATCTGCGACAGACCGTTGCCGAATTTGAGTGCTTGACACTCGCTTTGTTGCTCTTGAGCGTAATCACAGAGGCCATCACCTACATCTGTCTCTCTTCTCTGTCTTTCAAGGTCTAAACGAATCTCCTCATCTAGATGCTTGGTTGCCTCGAGCAAATATTCAGTATTATCGCGATCTGAGTAACCAGCTAACGCTGAAATTGGCCACTTAGCACGGTACGTTATAGAAAAGTGAAAATCATACTGTGCTGGCCGTTTATTATTGATGTCAGCCTGCTCGTGTTATAGCAAGACGCGTACACAGAAAGCGCGTATCAGGAATGCTCCTCGTCACCTGATTGGTCAATAAAGGCCTCAAAGCCATAAATTTCGTTCTAAAGAAGCCAACATAAATGGAAAAAGTATAAAAAATAGTATTTTGAGTAGCTTGATAGTCACACTTTATAACTAGGCTATTGAAATTTTTTTAAAGTCTTTTGGCATTACGTGAGAGTTTTTTGCAGCGATTCTGTGCATATTAGGCGGGGTATGCATTTAACGAGGTATGCAAGTAACGAGATTTCACTGTAGATCTTAGCTGAAATGAACTGGCTATTCTCCCTTTCCTCGAGCCGGGTGATGCTTTCAGCGATATTTTGATTCTGATGCATAAAAGCCGGAACTCAGTATTACTGCCATTCACATCATCAACGGATCTTTAATCTTGTTTTCCTCTATAGATAAATATAATACATGAAAACAGAATAAACCATATGTTCTGCACCACAGCATGTCTAGCTAAACGGCACGTCTGCAGGTTTCAGATAGTGTACACGTGACTGTCACTGACTCAAAATCATTCCCGCAATAAGTCGATGCCAGAGCTCGCTTTTCAAGACTGATTGTTGGGTTTGGTAGCTTTCCCTTCACTGAGTGAAAAGTGTAATGCATCAAGTACGGCACGACGACACAGGTTAGCTGTCCCAGAATAGGGCTCTTCCTGATGTTACTCTGATTTCAACCAGCTAAATCTCGCTTTTTTGATTCCTGACGCTAAGAAGAGTAACAAAGCTTTCATAAAAATGAGATTTCACCATTGTTGTCTCGTCTTTCATTTGTGGAAAATTGGATGTCTTTAACCCCACATTTTAACTGCCTGCATGAACCGCAATCTTGACAGCTCCTCAACAAGCTTCAAACCATCACTCTCAAAAGAATGACACGCTAGAAATAAAGCATGTGCGAGAAATTATAAAGAAACCAAGTTCAGTCAATTTATAAACATTTGGTTTTTCTTGTTCTCTTTCGGAATCCGTAAAACGACTTTGCTCTTGTTTGTGGGCGACCCTTTACGAACGCTCCAGAATCATATGTGCTACCAGAATCATATGGCAGCGGCACGACACGAGCCAAGACTTCACGAGCCAACCAAATCCCGAAATTTAGGCACAAACAAAAACCTCAGAGTGGGGTCGTTTTCACTTTCGATACCTTTTACGGAGAATCTGTGTCTATGCGATAAATCAGTGCTGAAACCAGCCTTGCCTAATTGGGCAATTCGCACCTGGCTGCGAAATGGCCGGTTGCCTAATCGGGTCAAGTAATGGCACGTCCATCTCCAACCTGATCTTATATAGAGTGAAAAGCCTGGCACTAGGCCAGCAATTGAGTCGATTTGAAATAAAGCACATTCCTTTGCAAAACCTCTCTTCACCATAAATACAACAGTGGTTGAAGACTTCCGCCACTCTTCCCATACCCAGAAACCAAGCTGAGGACAACTTAAGCACTTTGAATACCCCAAGTTGGAAAAAGGACAAAGAATTTGAGACCTGTCATTTTCTTTTCAAAAACATGATTATCATCAGACTCTTTTGTCTAGTCACGTTTGTGGCTGCGTTGCCGGTAGCCTTTGATCAAAGTGCGCAAAAGTCGACACTGATGAACAAGCGGGGCATATGGGATTCGCTTCTCTCGCTTTTCAATGGTGATTCAGGTGAGCTGACTGCTGGAACAGCCCCTTCGAGTCTGCTTACAATTGCTGCAAGCACGGCAAACCTCGTTAATACTGCTGCGACTCCCGTGAACACTGCAGCAAACACAGTGAATACAGTGATCACTGGTATTACCACTACAGCAGCAGTTCAAACTCCAACAACTGCATCAACTTTATCTGGAGGCTGGCTTGCAAGTTTGTTGGGTATTTTCGGGTCTCCTGGAAGCACTACCCAATCAGGAACAGTGCCGGCTCCAACAGCGATTGGAACCACTTCCGGCTCTGATGCAACACAGCTCGCGACCGCACAGGCAACAACATCCACGGGATCCTCAATCAATTATGTTCAACCATCTTCGACTGGCTTTGGGACTTCACCAACAATCGGTGCTACTACCGGTGCTACCACCACTTCGCAGGCACCAGCGTTCACGGGGTTGGTAACTGTTATAGGGGCAGGCGGCACACAAGCTCCCACAGCCAGTGCAGGCTCGACCGAGAGTAGCTCGAGCAACTCAGAGATGCTGGATACCCAGATCCAGGCCGTGGCGAAGTATGCAGAGATGGGTGCTGGCATTAGTTATTCGCCATACACAAAAGACGGCCAGTGCAAGACAGCTTCTCAAGTGAAACTGGATATCGAGATGCTTCTGGGCCATACTTTGATTCGGCTATATTCAGTCGACTGCTCCGGAATAGAGAACGTGGTGACGGCAATGCTGTCTTCACAGAAGTTGTTTTTGGGAATTTGGGACATAACCGCTGTTGATACAGACTTGCCCAGCATGGCACAGCAGGTGCTCACGGGTAATCGTGGTTGGAGTGCCGTTCACACTGTGGCCATCGGGAACGAAGTGGTGAATTCCGCCAGAGGAACGGCGGCGCAGGTGGCAAGTGCAGTTTCTAGTGCCCGTTCTTGGTTCAAGCTGAACGCCCCAGATTACACAGGTTATATCGTCACCGTCGACACTCTAGCAGCCACCATGGCAGACTCCAGCTTGTGCGATATAAGCGATTACCTCGCGGTGAATTGCCATCCATATTTCTCCGGGATCGAAGCTTCCACGTCAGGGACATGGTTGAAGCAGCAGATAGACAGCTTGCAAAGCTTTTGCGGCGGTTCGAAACAGATTCTTGTGACAGAAAGTGGCTGGCCCACACAGGGGAATACCGAGGGTCAGGCGGTTCCCTCAGTTGCAAACCAGTTGCTAGCAGTGAAAGGTTTGGGCACTGTGCTCGGGGATCAGGTCTTGATGTTCACAACATTCAACGACTACTGGAAAGCACCAGGGCCCTGGAATGTGGAACAGCATTGGGGTATCTACGGCGACCCCAAGTATTGAGGCCAATCAGTATTTTTTATATTTCGGCCGCTAAGTAGAGGAGAATAAAAAACGCATAAACTTTTCAGGATTGCACTCCATCAAACCAACGCGTCAACAATCTTTGGAAGATCAGCATTAGCCGATGCATACCGGCTCACTTTAAGGCTTCATCCATATGAACTTTGAAATCCTCCAAGGTTTCCTTTAAAGAGCCATCCAATGATTCTTCAACTGTAGGCTTAAGCTTAGTGGAAGGCACAATGACCTTCAGTGGCATGTTTGAGGGACTTTTGAAGGAGCCGGGCGCCAGGATGGTGGCTTTGGTGGATGACTTCAGTTGCAGCCTCCCCAAGCCTTGTGTCGTGCCAGCGGATTTTGGTGGGCCAACAATTGCTTGCAAAAGGTCATCGGTGATGGCATTCACCCATTTGGCCGCCTTTGAATCATTTTTATCTCCATGAATAGCCTTAAGAATCTCTGGAATAATGCTGCGCACGGTTTTTTCAAGCCACGCCACAATCTCCGTGTACCTTTCTCCAAGAATCGATTCCAAAAAAACCCGAACGACAACTAAAAAAGGCACCAAAACGTCGTCCGATAACTTCTTGATGAGAGCAGCCAAAACCTCCGAGAAAGATTCTGACATATCCTTGAAGTTTATAGTGGCAATCACATCACGTGGGTCCACAAGCGCCTGTGAAAGGGGGCCAAACATTTCCGCCGTGTCTGCGTTCCACGCTTCAGTCAACGCCTTCGACAAAGGCTTTACAATTTCTGTTGAAATAGTCTTCACTACTATTGCTAACGGAGCTTCAATTTTAGCCGCCAAGAGCTTTTCCAAATCCCTCTGACCAGCGCCAGCTTTTCTCCCAAACCTGGTTGGTTTCCCGTGAATTTTTTCATGCTTGAAGCGATTTGCATTCTCGCTCAGCTCCTTAATTGGCTTCTTTTTGAAAGAAATACTGCGTACCAAATTCATGTTGTATCTTTATTAATGATGAAAAGAGTGTTGTACTTCCCGCTGAGGTGCTGTATTCAAGGGACGATTTCTCACTAAGTATTTTTGCACCCAGAAAGGAGATAGGTCGGTGCGGCCGCAAAACGCGCAAGAAAAAATGGCAATTACAATTTCGATACTCCAGTAACTTATTCATTCAATTATACACCACGTTGCTTAAAGCGTTTAACGAATTAACGCCAACGAGTTTCATCCCATGGACCTTTGGTTTTGAAAGAAAAAAAAAGAAAAAAATTCATTGTCCGAAACTTCAAACGGTATTATGCACATTATCTTTGCCTAGCGCAGCTCTGCTCTGGCTCAAGACCATTAGAGTGCATCTGGTTCACTAGAAGGCCATGAAAATAGCTTCACTGCAGATGATACCTATAACTAGCGTAAAATACAGTGATCCTAAAAATTGCGCTACTTGATATTGCTGTCAGTGTTTTGAACGTCATCAGAATACACGACAAATAAGGAGAAAGAATAGTTCGACTGGGACTGAAAGGCACGCATGCAAAAGACGTCTGTTCCCATCCCAGCAAGTATATGCTTCCTTGCGTGCTTGCCGAGTCTCCTACGGGCCTGCACTGATGCAAATACCCCCATCTTTCGGCTCACGCACAAATCTAAGGTGAGACAATGCACTAAAAGATTGGGCAAGTCGGTCCTAATTAGTTACTGCTCAAAAACTTGAACTATTCGAAAAATGCGCTAATGAACTCTCAAATGAATCAGGCTATTCTTGCTCATTTCCAAAAACCCGAGTCGTGTCGGCACCAAGCCCTTTTTTTAATGTCGCTTTCCGCTTTTGGCACTCTTGCATTTGAGCCTCGAATTACTTATATGCACTCCTAATTCACATGTGCACTCCAACTTGAGTCAACGATGAGACCGTTGGGTCAAGCTCATGTAGTACGATCAGTTACGATTTATAGACGAACGCTATATACCAGCGTGTTGGTACTTATACAGACTAAAGCAATAGACTTATTTTTAATATCTGCATAGAAATCCTGATTTGACGACATTTTCTGTGCTGACAAACCGAGTTTGAGAATGTCAGCTAGAGATACTTCACCTTCGATCACAAGCGGCCGGAACTCGCCCAGGCTTGAGTTGGTCGAGCGGGGCCCGCCCAGATTGTCCATGTTTGATCCAAACTTTTACGAAAACGTACATGACAGAAAGGCTGCCATCATTGCTTTTTTGCGATGTTTGGACCGCAGGCTCGCCTATGAGAAATTGGAAACCGAAGACGAGAAAATCAAGTTCTGTGTTGCCCGTCTTGCATCCGATGCTCGAAGAGGTGCAAATCAGAAAATCGAGTCTGGCAGATTCACAACCATCAGACAGGTATGTAGCTGGCTCAGAGGAGAGTATGGCAGTCGGATCGCAGAAACCATGACAATCAATGAGGAACTTGATGCGATTCTGCATGAGCAAAGCCTAATGCGGATAATGAAAGAGTTTGAAAAGATATACAACAAACACAAAACGTGCGAGAGTAGAGCCGCCGATTCCGTGTTCTTGGATCGGTTTCTCTCGTATGTTCGAAACCCTATACTACAGTCCCAATTGGCTCTTTGTCCAACCTTCGAAGGTGCCCTCAGCTTTGCTCGGTTGCGGCTAGAAATCGAGGCACGTGACAGAGAAGAACTGCTTCAGATCTCGAGTTTGAAAGCTTTGCCGCGAAAATTGGGCCAGGAGGGGAAGCTACCCAATGGCCCCAGAAGGGCTGAGAGGACACTGGTTTTGAGAGGGGACATTTTGACTCACAGAATTGCTCCACGTGGCTATCATGGTCCGGGTCTGGACAGTGACGCCTCGGACGACGGTGACTACGATTGATAGCAAATTTGCGATACAAACGCGTGAGGATTAAATGCATGAGGAAACTTCCACAAATCGTGTCTTCTCGGTCCAGTGATAATGTGGTATCGCGAGATAGGATAAAGGCGATTGCCGGTATAAGATACCCCGCTTTTTATCCAGAGAACCCCAAAATTCTTTAGGAGAACAGCCGTTCAGGTCTAGACCCTTGTTCACCATCAATGAGAGATACTACAGAACGTTGAATGATGCTCTCATGATTCACAAGTTTGATTCTAAACTCACACTTCTCCTCGAGAACGAAAGTGTATCAAACTTGCATTACAAAGCCGGAGACGTGAGCTTCAAGGGGTAAGAGGAGTCTTTATCCCACAAATTGTCCATGAAATATAATTCGGGGTATTTCTGATTGGTAGGTCTCAAAATCACTGCTTATTTTAATGGATGGAATAGCCCGAACTTCCAACTATGACATTTTATCAAAAGGAAACGAATTCATCAGACTACGAAACAACGATTTTTCGAAAATTAATGTTTTAGCTGAAGATGGAGTTATAAGATGCTCATCCATAATTGCTGGGCATCACCAAGATAAAAAAGTTTGGTGAGACAGAGTTGAGGCCAAAATTATAGAACCCTCAGTGATTGATCAAATATTCACTCATTGCTCCAATTGCACGTCTTCGAGCAAATCCGGAAATTTGTTTCCCTTGCAAACCTATCGATATCCCTATGATACTTCCCCCGCTACTGCTTCGTCTGTCGTCGTCTCATCATCCTTTCGTTTCCAGCCAAAAAAGCTCTTTATACGACTTGCAAGACTTCTTCGCGGCTTCCCAGACAAGTCCAAGAACAGGCGCAAAGTACGCTCCAAAGATTTGCTTAATGAGCGGTCAAGTGCGCGGTCTAGATTTCGAACCAAAGTTTTTTCCAACGCCGAATTCAACACTTTTCCTAGAGCCTGCTCTACAAGGGCCTCCATGATCCCTTCCAAGTGCTTTGCCAACACTTTGCCCAAGATTTTCTCCAAAATCTCCTCCAAAATTGCCTCCACTGTGTGCTCTAGAGTAGTCCCCACGTGACGCCCCATTTTCTTGCCAAACGCGTCTTCCAACACTCGTTGCACCATGGCTTCGATTGGATCTCCCAAAGTCTTCAGAAATGTTTGCCACACAAACTTCTCGATATCTTTTTCTAGCGAAGTATCTGCCTTGGCCCTTTTCTTGGGAACTTTCACCAGGCCTGTATCCAGACTGATATCCTGGCTCTGCACCAGGGCGTCTGCCTTTCTTTTCAATAGCCTCTTCAACGGGCCCATCCTATATGAATATTACTACACGCGATATGATATGATATGATATGATATGATATGATATGATATGATATGATATGATATGATATGATATGATATGATATGATATGATATGATATGATATGATCTGGAATGATATAATCTGGAATGAAATGGAAAAACAAAAATGTGAAACTATCAAATTATCGACTTAGAACTCACAATTGTTCATTGACATGTAATTCTCAGGACTATGATCAATCTTTGTTCCCATGTTTTTGCACCCAGCGAGCGAGCTAGCCAAGGCTGTGGCCAGAAAACGCTTTTTGGTCGTGCCGGGCACAGGGCGCGAATATACGCGGAGCTCATGAAAACACCCTCTATAAACAAGGTTTAGAAAAATATAGTCCTAACTAATCTCACTTTGAATTGATTTGTATCGCTTTAACGAAAAAGGGTATATTTCAAAGGCGTTGCAAAAAAATTGACGGGTTTCGAAAAATAGTTGACCAAATTTTGGCTGATTGACGAAGCCTTGTTAAAACTCTTCTGAGTACTTTTACCAAAACACCTGACGGACGGTTAACCTCAGCAAAATGGACCGTGAAATCAAGAAATTGGTCACGCGGCTCAACAACGTGTTTGACGCCATTTACACGCTCACAAACCGGGCGGGTAACCCGATCCATATGGACTTCCAGAGACTCCCTCCACGCACGGGAACAGACTACTACAAGTATATCACGAAGCCGATTTCGCTCCACACGATCGGGCGCACGATTAAGCGGCACCAGTACAAGGAGCCGCAACCGTTTATTGACGACTTGGCGCAAATTACTTGGAATGCTCGTCACTATAACGAGCCGGGGCTGGAGATCTACGAGAATGCGCTTGTGTTGGACAGATTTATCCGCGACACGGCCATCCCGAAGTTGGCCCTGGACCCAAAGGTGCCCAACAGCTCCACTTTACACTACCCCGATCTCGGCCCCTTGGACGACTATGGTCCGCGTTTGGACGACGACCTGAACAGTCCTTTTGTCAAGAACGACTATGATGAAGAAGAGGAAAACGCACCCACGCACCGTTACACTAAACCATCCAGCGGCGTTAAGCTGCACGACGGCGCTGTGCGCCGGGGTCGTCCTCCCATCATAGACAAACCTTACGAACTGCGAATCAAAACGATCTTGAAGTCGTTGAAAAAGATTAGGCCGGACGAGGATTTTGTGGCAACACATTTCGAGAGATTGCCTGACAAGCTGCAGAAGGACTACTATGAGGTGGTAGCAAACCCGATTAGCTTGCATGAGATTCGCACCAGAGTTCGCTCGCGGAAATACGTCTCTGTGCAACAATTCTTGGACGACTTGCTGCGCATGGTAGGAAACGCCAAGACATACTTCGCCTCCAATGCTACCGTGCTCAACGATTTGCTTGTGTTTGAAAAGGAGGCAGAAGCGGTAATTGAACACGAGATGCTGCGCCCAGATTCCGACTTCACTGTTGGCCAAAACTCCGGCACGGACAAGTTTCCCTTGGACCAAGTCTCAGTGAACGGGCACAACTACAAAGTCGGCGACTGGGTGCTTATACGCAACCCAAACGACGCTCAGAAACCAATTTGTGGCCAAATTTTCCGCTTGTGGTCTTCCGACGGAGTGCAGTATACGAACGTGTGCTGGTACATCCGCCCTGAACAGACTTGTCATCGTGCAGACCGCATTTTCTACATGAATGAGGTTTGTAAGACCGGCGAGTATTCGGACCACAAGGCCGAGGACATAGTCGCTCCATGTTACGTAATCTTCTTGACTCACTATCAGAAGGGTGATATACCACCGAACTTACTTCCGGAGGGCGCCGAGTGGTTCATCTGTGAGTTTCGTTACAATGCCAACACATATGCATTCAACAGGATTCGTACGTGGAAGGCTTGCTTGCCTGACGAGATCCGCCAATTGGACCAACCAATCGTGCCGATACATGAAACAAGAAAGTTGATCAAATACGACTCACCTATCAAACACCTCTTGGATCCCAACTCCGGTGATGATGCACTGCAGGTTGCACCTACTGATGGGCCCAATAAAAATGGCCCTCCACTTGTGGGAGCTGTTTTCCAAAAGCCACCATATGACAATGATGAGTTGGGACAGTGCCTGACGTCGCCAAACGTGACCCCGGCTCCTGAGTACGATGACTTGGTGTCTGGAAGAAAGGCTTATGTGTTTGTTCCCGTGTCACAGATGAAAAGCTCAAATGGCGGCACATTCTCCACCTCTGGCACGCGACAGGTGAATGTTAATTATAGCCCAAGTCACTTTGAGGACTCTCCCGCGCCATACGATTCACCGGCAATCAAGGACACGTCCTTCTCGACGCCCACACCGGGGTTCAACAAGGCGTTCAAAGACACTACCCCTGCGAGTACACTTGCTTCAAATTACCAGACGACCACATCAGTATACTCTGCAGTCCTTCCTGGTGGCGTTGTTTCTTATGAGGAGAAACAGGGAGATCTTAAAGAGGACGACGTGATGTTTGGGCAAATAAGTGAGCTGCTCATTACCTCAACAGGCAATCCAGTGTGGTTCCGCGCGCCGCCTGCTGTGATACCACAACGTGTGCTCACTCCTGTGGGCCATTCTGCAAAATATTTGGCCTGGAAGATAAGAAAGGAGAAGAAAGTTTGATTGAGGCGTCAGATTAGCCCAAGAAGCCTTGCATGATAAAACTTTACTCGTGCACTTATCTGACTATGTGGATTGTCCTGCATGCACCCTTACTTTAAAACTGTATGTGAGATTTGAGATCCTGGCGTGACTTCGTGATTCAAGTGTCCAACCTAAAGCCACAACACTTTCAATAGCTATCAGTAAGGCTTGTCTTTTCTCATGCATTTATAATACAAAGACCTGATTTTTCCTTACATGTGTCACAAAAAATCTTACACCACTCCTCCCTGAAGCATCACAGTCTAATCATTTGCCCTAAGGTGATACAATACCCAGATATTTCACCCAATACCGCCCTGAGTACTCATTTATCCACCTTCCGCCCAGAGAAAATATCGGTCAGAACACCCCCCAGTATCAATGAACTCCACACTGCACGCACTGCATCTAGCCGAGTTTCAGGAGTGTCTCAAGCAGTCAAAACGCATAATTGCCCTAGTGGGAGCAGGTCTCCTGGCGCTGAGCGGGTTACCGACTTTCAGAGGCAGCCAGGGACTCTGGAAAAACTTCAACATGATTGATTTGGCCACGCCCGACGCGTTTTATATCGATCCTGGACTTGTGTGGCAGTTCTACGCATACAGAAGACATCAGGCACTTCTAGCACGGCCGAACCAGGGCCATTTTGCGCTAGCCAAGCTTTCTAAAATGAAAGACAAGGAATCTGTAACAATCACACAAAATGTCGACGGATTGCTGGCGCGGGCGGGTCATCAGAGGGGCACTTTGTACGAAATACATGGTTCGCTTTTTGACCTAAAATGCACTAGTTTCACATGCACGTTTGTTGATCGCGGCAACGAGGATGACCCGCTCACAGACGCGCTAGACACTTATGAAGAATATGAGAGCGAACCTGGTTTGAAAAAGCCGGCAAAATATGTTGATTCTGAAGTGTTTAGAGAACTAACCATGTCACTGGACGAATCCTGCATAAAAAACAACAATGAACCAAGCCTAGAGCTACCGGAGGACAGCGAAAATCCAGCAGCCTCGCCTCAATTCACACCCACTAAGGAATTACGAGAAGACCAACTACCCAAATGTCCGGCATGCGGATCCTTAATGCGTCCTGGAGTCGTTTGGTTTGGCGAACTGCTCCCACTACGGGTTTTAGCTGAAATCGACGATTTTCTCGAAACCGGGCCCGTGGACTTGATTTTAGTGATTGGAACTTCCGGCACGGTGTATCCTGCCAATAGTTATGTCGATTTAGTGCGGTCACGTGGCGGCTCTGTGGCGATATTCAACACTGACATTGAGCCAGAAGTGCTCGAAGGGAAAATCGGCAAAACCTGGGGATTTCAGGGCGACGCGGCCGAATGGTTGCCGAAGGCATTGGCGTGCATAAATTTGGACGAATAGGCTGACTGATTTTTAGGTCAGTCCTGAAATTGGGGCGTGGATTCACCAGTTTTGAAGAGGTTACAAAAGTGGTTGAGTCTTCATGAGATCACATGTCTGATGAATGAAGCAAGGTGAAAGCAAGAAATCAGTGGCTTCTTGAAAGCGCTGTAATCTTTGATAAAAGTGGGAATTGATGGATTGAGAGGACTCTGATAGGGCCTCGAAGCGGAATAATTTAAAAACGGTAAACATTCTTTAGGTCTATGGGGGGCTGTGCATTAGTCAAAGGGTCAGGATTTGCCGGACTAATGAATGCAAGTTGGACATTCCTCATCCTCAGCAGAAGTCGTGTTACTATCATCCATGAAGAACTTTTGAATCTTAACATATTTCTGCGAGCTAGCATACTGCTCAGGCCATTCTGGAAATCAGAGCCTTCTGGAACTCAGAGCCCTCATTACAAACGGCCCTCACAAACGGAGCGACAGAAAAAGAACCGACAAATCGTGCTACGCCAAAAGTCATATCGAACAGTCAATTGGTACACGTTATGAACAACAAATAATATAGTCGTGAAAAACATTCTTCAAATTAGGGATTGCAAAACATCAACGCTAAATACGCACATACCTTCTCCCCGAAGGATTGAGCTCACTCATTGATGCAGTAGGGCCACAGGAGATTTCTTGCCGGCAGAACCTCTCCTGTAAAAAGGGTTGCCCAAACTCTGTCTCTTAGGAAACTTAGGGCTGAGTTTCGATCCAGGGGCTTTAAGCTTGGGACCCGAACGGCCATCAAAGGAAGTATAGTCCCTGTCTGTTTGTTCTTCATGGCCCTCCACGCCAGTGTCTGATCCATGAAGTGTATCATGGACTTTATTTCCCAAAGTATTGGGCTTTTCTGCCACCGCATGTCTTGAATCCAGCTCTTCTACCACATGTGCCACACTATCCATGGATTTACCCGCCGGCTTTCCGTTCTCCCAGTTTTGCAGAATTTTACTGGATTTGGAACTTTCCAAAACGGGCAATGGCGATGAGAGCCGAGATATTAGTTTGCCCAGACACGTTTCTTTTGTCATGACTTCCTGGCAGCTTTCCCAGTACCGAACGTTGAACTCGTCCAAGTCATTTTCCAAGGAAGAAGGGGCCATATGAGGGGTTGACTTCAATGAAGAAATAGCGCTCAAATAAAGATATGTGTGCAAAACCTGCTTTTTTGTCTTTTTTTTTGAACTTTTCAGATGAATGAATAGTGTTCACCTGGCAATCAGAAGCGAGCAATTGATCACTCAATCAAGTCTCAAAGGTCAAAATATGAATAGATTCTGAAGCTCAAATCGCTTGTAGCAAAAAGTGCAATGCACATTGCGATTCTATCTACTTATATCCGGCGAATGCTACGGAAACAACCGGCCTATTGTGGCTACTCTGTGCAAATATCACAATTGAGACGGCATCTTAGCCACGAGGCTTGTGCGCAAATTCTGCAAATGGCCGCACAAAGGTTGCATCCGCTGCGATAAGGAGCCTGAAAACGAGGTGCTCCGGGCCTGGACCTCTGCATGGCGCCGCACGAATGGCTAATTTTAATGATGAACATTCCTGTGATACTGGAGCTCCTTACCGGTTTCCCCACATTTTTAGTCAAGGGATGTGATAAATTGATACTTTAGGCACTATTGGAAAAAGTTGGGGATTTGAAAAAAAGTCGGATCGGGTGGAATCGAGGGATGTCAACTTTTCATGCACAATGCAAAGGAGTCATTATGCGCCCGTGGCCTGATCAAGCGAAAAAGGGCAACTTCACCCCAGCAAGCCACGTGAGTGAAGCACGCTAAAAAAAGATTTGATCAGAACCACATCATATTTTGTGGTTTATTATCTCGAAAAAGCAACTATCAGGTCACGCAGACGTTTTCTCTTTCAAAAATTTCGAGTCTTTGCCTGACCTTTGCAAAGGTGCTCTCAGGCGTATCCAATGAAGGCTTGGCTCCACTTCATGTGCCCCTAAACACGCGTCGTAATCGCTCATTTTACAGATGTGGATTCCCGAACACTGAGTTTGTCAATTGTGACAGTCGCAGAACAAATAATAAGTTTTGAGCCCCTTTTCTTACTATCCCTTCCTTTTAGATTATGCACGGTGCAAAAAAGTGGTTGAAGCCGCACGGAATTGTAGTTGCGGGCTCGGTTGCAGTCTCGTGATTTTTTAAAGTAATAAGGCCCGGTTAGAGACAGGGAATAAAAATGCAAGAAGCAGCTTTTGGGCGGTGATTCACACCAAACGAGAACAGTCTCCTGAGTATGAATCAATCTATCCATATACCAGCATGTATGCACAAATCATGACCACCCCAAGAAAATTTGGATGCTCGATTACGGAACCGGCTACGCTGCGACTAGTTTTCTTGGCCGCCGCAGACCTCGCGCTTATCTTAGACTACAATGCAGAATAATATCGTAATATCCATTTTCTTCTCCGCTTCGGTCCTATCCGTGCGCAAGTTGGGAAATTCGAAGCAAGCACAAAACCCTTGTAATACTTTGATACTTTTATATTTTACGGAAAGTTTATTTGGATGAGGGCCCTAAAGGGGATATTTTCTTGCACTTACCAAATTATTTGATAATTTCATTTGTTTGAGGACCGCGAGAGTCCGACAAATTCAATGATAGCTAGAATAGGGGATGTCACCTGTCTACAACGGGTGTGACGTAATTTTGCGTTAGAGATGTTGGCTAAACATTCGGGTTCAGAAAACTTCCCCGCTCCACCACTCACAATGACGAATCAAAAAAGTGGCTCATTTCAAGACAAAGATTTTTTAATCCCCAAATCGAACAAAAGACGCACATCATGTGCTATATTTCCTTGCGTGTAAGACTTAGTCTAGAAAAGCAGCAATAACATTCTAAGCGGGGTTTTTATATGGTCATAGCCTAGAAAACATGAAACGAAAAGTTCACAAAAACAAATCAACGCAGACAGCTTCTCATATATTTGCTTCTTTGTTTACCGCTTTAGGTAAAAAGGTGTGGATACGCGTTCGCGGTGAAAGACGCGTCTGTCAGATATAGAGTTCAGACGTCGAAGTGTGCAATGAAATGCCTTGTCTTGACTTTTCAAAAGTACAAATCTTGTAACCAATCGAGGATTTTTGCTTCTCAAGTTCACTGAACATGCTTGCTCACTGAGCAATACGTAGGTCTTTCTTATCTCCATTTGTTGAAACGTTTTCACGTTCAGGATTCACCGCATTGAGTATAGGGTGGTGTAATTGAAGGGTCTCACACAAATTCACGCCCTCCAATAAATGTAAACTGAACGGAATTGTGATTTTAAGAACAAGGCAGCTTCAGCCAAGGCACACCATTTATAGATACAGAACTTTTTACCAGAAAGCAATTATATGAAGCGGGAATAAATCAACTGAGCAGAATAAACAAGCTGGGATTGGCCTCTCGGGTTTGTCCTCTCCAAAAAAAGACGCCCAGGACTCAGATTTTTCCACGCCTCTAGGTGCCATCCTGAATTCGCCGGAGATATTTCACCGAAACAGCTGATATTGTGTAATTCTTCGAATGATTCTTTTGTTATCGGAAAAAAATCACCACACCAAAAATTGCTCTCATTGGAAGGCCCCAAATAGGTGAAAAGATTGCAAAAACTATATGAAAAATAGACAAAACCCACAACCGATGGCAACCCACTAGTGCACACAAAAAGGACACCAAAATGAACCTTTTTTTTTTTGCCCAACCAGGATTTTGGTGTGTTTCATGATTATATGAGAGCCAAGAGTCAAATGATGCAAATCTGTCAAATCTTTGCGCTCTTCCTCTTCATCAAACAGGTGAATGGAAATGCTCTCAGGGGTTTTCCCAATGTGAAGCCGTAGCCAAGAAAATTCCATTTGGGCATGATTGGGGACATATTTTCCCCTCTTCCTCCTCAGAGGCCAAATTCTGAGCTAATACACACTGTTTTCACTTCCGAATCTGTGAGGGTTGGTCTTTGCTGACTTCTATTCGGCCAAATGAGGCAGAGTGAAATTTCGTAATCACCGAAACGATGGCGACGAATACGGAGAAGCGAGGATTTTTGTCCATCCCGGCCACTAGCCACTACTTATTTTCCCCCCATTTTTCTCGTAGACGGAAGTCTTACCGAGATCTCACGAACTTTTTTAGTGTTCTCGGTTTTCCTGCTAGACGACAAAAGAAAAACTATACAATGCAGGCGAAAAGAGAAAGGTTATGGCATAAGCGCTTATATACAGCCTAAATTAGTAACTGCCGGCTGCGACCATTTCGCGAAGAAAGCACTGTTTCCCGTCCGATCAACGTTAGTTAACCTTCGCAGAGCCGTACTGAGTAGTGTAGTGGGAGACCATATGCGAAATTACGGTGTTGCAGTCTTTTTTTCCTCAAGTAAGGTCGCCCAATGAGGCGATGAATCTATTCAAGAACAAAGCACAGGTCGTATATATAAATGACTACGTTCGGGATCAATCCCAGTGCAATACGAATGGGCGTTGACTCGAAACTTAAGTGAGTTGATTTAACCGCTGAGCCAGTGTTAGGTAGGAGAGACACAAGAAGCCAAAATGCGGGCGTCGCGGTCTGTGGGACAGCCCATCAAGGCCAACTACCACGACGGCACCGCACACCAAATATATGGCAGCCTGGCCGCCCTGGAAAAGCGTGAAGGGCAGTCAACTTTTCCCCTCTTTCGGCGCACTCATCACTCTCTCGCATCGAGTTTTTATTTTACATTTCCAGTTCTAGCTCACTCATCAATTCGTTATATTCAGCTCGACTCAGTCAATTTGCGCGCAATTTATTTGTCCAGGCTTATGCTTGACATGGAGGTCGTAACAGGATATAGTGAATTACTATTCCTCCATACTTCCAAATTCATGATGTGCAATTCAACTAGAAGAGTAGCAGAAAATTCATGCTACACAAACCAAGTCCACAGAAATGAGACTTGTGGGTTCAATGTGCAATGATTTGAATTATCGCCTGTGTAACACACAAGTTTATCAAATCAACGATAACTTGCTTAAATTCACGTCTTCTAGCAACCGAAGTTCTCTGTTTTGCGTGGTCATCAGATTTCAGGTCGGGTAGCCGAAATTACTTACCTTGTTCTTTTTTGGCCTATGAATAGATAAGACACTCTAATGATATTCGTTAATGTTCAATAATCTTGAGTTTTGTTTTCCAATATTGGTGTACAACGTTAAAGCTGGTTGTTATCAGCACAATTGCTCCTTCTGCCTAAGTACCCTCACGATTCTGTCAATAGAAGGGGCGACAGCACAGGCTCATTCTATGATCTGTGTTGCCCTCGGCTATAAGCCTCTCTGATAATCCCCGAGAACAGATTTGATTATCTAAAATCCACTGCTTATAAATTTGAGTGGCTCAAACAAGGGGATTTCTGAACATGAATAAATCTGTACGTCATGGTAGACCATACAGATGTCTATTGATGGGCTTTCGGGGCTTGTATGACTGATCGGTCCATTGAATCGAGACTTTCTTGACTTATCAGTGAGCATAGCACTTCAACGAGTCATGCGATGAGTTTGAAATGCCGAAATAAACAAAGTTAGGTGGAGTGTGTCCACCACTGAGCGATGGTAAGTATAATCACATGTCTCAGAAAGATATTACTGGCGCACCTCCTAAAACATCACGTCGAATGGAATCCAGAACTATAACTGAGCCTATTCTTGAGCGTTTCAGCTAGTGATGCCTGCTCTTTCTCAAAAGATCACAACTTTAACTGTGTCTTTTGGTTGCGGTCTCTGTTTGCGTAGCATGATAGAAGCCTACCCTGTACCAATTTCACCCATTAAATTGGCCTGCAGCCCATTTACTAGCTTTGAAGTCAATTTCCATTTGCTGATTCGAACTACACTTTATGCATAAGACTCAAGTCATCTCGATAACAGAGTCATGGAGAGAGGACGAAATGAATACCACAGATGAAGAGAGCATTTTTGCTATAAAAAATGGAAAATTTTTGGCCATGTGTTTCTCGAATTAGGACGAATTATCCAAAATGCCTTGAAAACCTGCATGATGCTGCAAGACTGCTCTTCAAGAATGTTTGCGAATCCCAATGACAAAGATCATGTGGCTACCGATGAGTCATGAAAGTTTACTCACAGAAACACGTGTTTCTGGAGTATTGCTGATTTAATTCGAGAAAATACGCTTGCTAGGCAAAAAATAAAAAATGTTTCGTAGATGCCATGTCTGAATTGTGGTCAGGCCTCTGAAGATTCGGAGCCGCCAGCAACGATGCCCCTTCAAGAGCAAAAATTGAGCTAATCCGAAGCCGGAGTTGCTCTCGGTAAGGTAAGTAATCGACACGTGACTGATTGATCTATAAAGTCGAAGAGAATCCAGAAAATCTCAAGTGTGGGGAAATTCTACTTGATGGGGTACAGTGTCTACGAAAAATTCACACTTTTCTTCATCGACGATAAAAAGGGGCAGTTTGAACACCAAGATACGAACTACGGCAAATCTTTTATATGCAGTACAAACTTAATGAAGATCTCTTGCCTCGCATATGTGCAAACAACAGCTTCGCTATTTAGACGCGCCCAATTCACAGCTTCACCTTTCACAACTTCGCCCTAGAATGCTTTAGAATTTTTGATCTCATGGCCCCCCACCGAAAAAAATAATTCAAATATTTTCAAGCCAAGTCTTTTCATTGTTGAAAAACACAATAGGAAAAATTTTCACCTTTTGCCGGCTAAGCCGCGATCCTGATTTGTTCATATGTGTGCGAGATAATGATCGCCTATTGTTGCCGTGAACCCAAGCGAGCACGCGCTGAGACATAAACGGAAATGTGTGACGTCACCAAATAGCCACATACCAACACTTTTTTGCCCGTATCGGTCTCAACGACTAGCAAGCCAATCTTGTGTAAACTAAATTTAGGTTTTGTTTAGTTACAAAAAGAGAAAAACGGTGCATGGGGCATTCCAGTCTGGCACGGTTATCCTGCTTTGCTGAGATAAGCGGCACTCGGTACCTCAACACATGCAGGTCTGCCTACTCGAAGATGTCGCCTGGCGCCACCGCGGCGCGTCCGGACGATTGTTTTTTTTGAGCGAGAATGTTGGCCTCCAACAGCGAAAGAAAGAAAGATTGTTCAGCTTAAGAAGGTAAAAATCCCGTCTGAAACGGTCCGCTCGGTACCAAAGCTTATTGAAGAATCTTCATCAGAATGTTTATTGTGCTTGATGATCGAAAAATTTATAGAGAAGCCAGATGTAGCTTATCAGTGGTTATCCATTGATCAGACAGCCGCGAGCCCGTGTGCAGGATTGTGCACACATACTGCGTATACGATGGGGGATGCCGCTTTCGCTTAATGAGGCACGTTGAGCCATGCACGATCGCCCACGAATTTTTCACGTAGGTTATGGGCCGATATATATCCGGCTAATGGACGCGCCGGCGCTTTTTCCAAAAACAATTATATCTTCCTCAGAGGCAGTTTGTTTCGCTTCTTTTATTCCAGTTTACGTTGTCAGCCTTTTGCGTGCCCTCCCAAAGATAGACCCTTGCCCTTGGCCCTAGCATTGTCCCTCAATTGACCCCGGAAATCCGTCCCGATAACACTACAAACAAACCTGCTGCAGTTTAATTTTTTTTTCAAATTCATTCAAAGACAGCTGGCGATTTTCCAAATCGTTACCTTTCTCGCCCCCACCCTAGACTGGAAAATCATATAAGCCTTATTCTACTTTAAGCATGTCTGCATTTCTCATGCTAGCGGCGGCTGCACCGAAAAAGCCGCTCCCACCGAGTCCATCATACGCCCGAAGCCGAAGCAGTAAAAGCAAACTGCGCCCTAGCAACTCACTGACGAGTTTTTCCGGGTATAGTTCCCGCGCCTCAACGCGGTCCACGATCGGCGCGTCTCTGAACGGCCTGCTGACGGAAACGACGCGTAAGAAAGTGTTTGATCCCGTAAAGCTCACCTATGTCGATTTTGACTCAACGGTCTCGCTTTTCGAGCGCAAACTCATGCACTATAACGAAGCCGTGGTGCTGGCACAGCAAAACTCATTGGGCGAAGGTGTCAACCGAACCTTAAACGACGCAATCAGGGCAGAGGCCGGCGGGCCAGTCCTCACGCCCGAGAATCTCGAACATTTGCGTTACAACTACTTCGAGAAGTTTGAGCCTGGCTCCATCATGCTTAAGATCTCACAGAACACGCCACAATATGCACACGTGATCGCCGCCGACGAGCAGATCGAGGCACTACTCAGTACTGACCGCCACAAACTAGCCGCTGACGCTGTGCGGGCAAAAGTCGCTTCGATGGAGCGCAAGTTGGCGTGCCCGACGCTCAATACTGCAGATTATAGCGTTAGTGTACGAGACGCATTCCATCTTTCGCTGTTCTGGGACGATGTATACCACGATATCAAGTGCGACTCACTTGGGGAGAACTACTACGGCTGGCTCCCGCCGCGGCAAACGACGCAGCGATTTTATATTGAGTTGACGGATTTTGCACTTTACCGACTCCGCGTGGTCACGTGCACGGTACTGGAAACAGACGCCCGCGTGCTTAACGCCGACGAGCGGCACGAGTTGACGAAGAATAACTTTTATTATTTCCAGAAATCCGACGCGGCGCTCGCTGAGTGTCTCGTGCTGTATTTGAAGGAAAACTTCCTCCCACATATCAAAACATATGTCGTGTGCCCAGACTTGAGTCACGTGCGCGACCTCTTATCGCAAGTGACTGCGTACGTGTGTGAAAACCTAAAGCTCCATTTCTACGGCCACCTGCGCGCCGAGCTGACTACTGCATTGTTACATGACTTCATGGGAAGTGTGATTGATGCGTTATTGCTTGAATTTGCGCCGCTGGCATCAGGGCAAAAACTGGGGGCGCTGTCGCCCGTCTCGCTTGCGACTTCCGTTTTCGAACGTGTTGCTAGTGCCAACAGTGAATGCTATGTTCTGCGTGAAGTTCCAAGAACAACCAGCATTCTGGAGAAAGTGGCCCCTAAAAAGCTGAAACGAGGGTTATTCGGAAGGTTCATGAAGTGAATTGCGGATTTTGATTTAGTAGTTGATAAGATTCAATATGGTATGGTTTTAGTTCTTGAGTTATGTATGTAGAAGCGGGACAACGTACAGCACATCGACAAGTCTTCGTGCGTATGTGAGTCTGGTTTAGCGTCAACTTACTATGAATCTTTTTTTGTTTCGATCAATTATCCGCATAGCGCCAAATTGGCTATCGGGCCTATTCCTCATTGGTGTTCAACATCATCAAATTAATGCTTGATTTCCCGGCTATGTGCCCGAAATAAATCCGACTTCAAGACAGGCACAGGCTGTCACGCAAAATGTTGAACGGCAAAATACCTAGAGTAAGTTATCGAAACAAATTGACACTGTTTATTTTTCAACACAGAAGCTTGGGCAGCGTCTACCAAGCAGGTCTCAGAATCATGTATTGGCCTAAAAATACATTTTGAGCCGCGTGCTCATAATAATGTGCCGCCTTAAAATAGCCTGACTATGTCGCAATTCACTCTGTTGTGTGGCCACAAATTATAAGCATATGTGTGGCGACAGGGGTAACATGTCAAATGTCCTATTGCTCGCTTAGTTAAGGAAGTTGACGGAACCCTCGGTAAAATTTCGCATTTGCTTAAATTAGATACATTGCGACATTTGCCAAGAAAAAATGCGAGTGGGGCCCTGTTTGTTTTTTCCGTATTCCGACCAAGTTCCGACCAGTGATATCACGCTCGCCTGTATGCTCCTGAATGGTCGAACCCAAATACAGCAACAAAAGAGTTTTTTGTTTTTGAGTCATTATGGCTTGACGAACGCCATTTCTTAACAAATTCAAAATAACACTCTACCTGTTTGAAAGTTCTTTGAGGCTTATACGGTCAAATTTTGCACTTCAGGCATTTGCCTTGGCGGGTGGAGCCACTCGAGAATCCCCTCATTGCTTAGTGCGAAAATCCTTCTTTTTTTCCTGTTGCGGCAAACAAGTAGCGTTCGTGCAGACCTGCTTTCGCTAGACTGCGTATAAGAATATATATCATTGTTAACTCTCATCATGAACCTAGAGACTCGTGTGTAATTTGGTTCAGATTCGTATGCGGAACCTTCTGCCACGCTGCTGAGTGATTAAACTTATATTCGAAAGATGCAATTGTCATGTCAGTTCGAATTATGCAAATCTTGGAATTGAGGAGATTTCTGCATACCGCTCGGAGAAGTGCGGCATCTTCTCCTGCATCATATGCAATATACAGGCTCGATGATTTCTTTTCGGCCTCATTCTAAATATATTCTGATAGCGCAACACATTTAAACAGACAGAAATCGAGAGAGAATTTTGACTCACTTTTCATCCCAATCTTAGATTCACTATTCAAAAACACTCAAATATTTAACACACCTTTTCTTCAAACAAATTCACTCGCTTTCCATCATGCTTCCAGTTGCCGCTAATGACCCCGTGATCATGAATGAACATGCTTATTATGAGAGATCTGTTAATGAGTCCTCCTCGGTATTCGAAAAAGAATGGGTCATCGTTTTTGTCTTTATGATTGCCGTATTTTCGGCATCAAAGTTTGCACATGCACTTTACAAGAAATACACCAAGAGAGCCCCACTAATGCCCGAGGAGATGGTCTAAAGCAAATCAAAACATCTTTATTGTCCGTGGAAAAGCTTTCAATTACTTCACTCGGACATCTATCTAAAGTTTTTTGGATAAATTACACCATAACATCCTCCATAGCATATTCAGTTCTTCAGACATTGAAAGGCACTCATCAGGTCACCATCACTGAGAGAAGTCCTAATTTATAATCAGCATATACAACATTAATAGCATAACAGTTCATATGAACATCAAATGTAGACATTTGAGCACATACGCTGGATTTTAAAACATTGGCCGGTAAAATATGGAAGTAGCCGAGAACTTTTCATGATCATTAGATGAGTTTGAGCCACAGTAATCGTTCGTGGGACGACAGGAACGGCACACGGCACACTATGGACCGGTATTGTTCGTTGTTGACAGAAATTTACTCGAATCCTAGAGTCAAATGGTCTTATCAATGCTTCATAAACGTCCTCTTATGGGCTATTTGGATAGAGGTAACTGTGTGTTGGGAACTCGGACGGGTAAACAGCTTCGTAATATAGCTGAACTGAGGGGTCGACAAGCGTATTGAAATTCTCGCCTTCACCATGAATCTGTGTTGCAGCGCACCCGCTATATGAGGTTCACGGATTCATATGCTTTTTGTTTCCTTTGAAAAAAAAAAAGAATCCCGTGTTAATAGAAATTTGCCGTTATTTGGCTGAAAATCCATGTATAGTCTACGTTGTCTCGAGGTGCAGTAGGTCAAATACTACCAGGCTGAAGCACCTTCCAAATAGTGATCCTAAATTGTAAATACCTGTGTGGGACACATTCGACACGGTGGTTGCACAATAATCAACAGTTTTATCAGTTTTATAGACAAAAAAACCCTGCACACGTCTGGTTAGAACACTAAGTGATGAAATTCCCCGACTCGCCCAAGCTTGGCTGCTGCTGCTGTGTAGGTAGTGTCAACATGCTTCAGGTTTTTTTTTTTTTTCGCCCAAACGCCTTTTTCAATTCTAAACACAAATGAGGCGGGAGGACGGTGCCTCCAGAGCAAGAGTCTATCTTATTTGTAGGCTATGATGATGGGCTAAGTATTGACTTTGAGGGTGTGTCGAGAATTTCTATAAAGGAGCCTAGTGTTAAAAGCCGTCTATCCCAGGCGCATCATCTTGTTTTGCTGGCTCCCTCTGTCCGATGGGGTAAGATGTTTTCGTCTGCGGCAACATGAAGATGGTTCAGCGCCTGGATAAATAGACCTGGCGGACAGTGTCGACGTACCGATCAAGCTTGCGTAAATTTTCATAGTTATTTCTCAACAGTGCCACACCGAACCCAAATTTATTCATTCATGCTCTTATGCTCAATTTGCTCTACCCACACTCAGTGTATAAGCAATAGAGGACTAGTCTCGAATCAACTTGGCTCATACCCTTTTGTTACTTCAAATCAGTAGTTCCAACCATTATTAGTGACCAATCATACCCATTGCCTTCCACACGCAAATCAAAAAGCTCCGTGCCCACTATGCGGCCTTTTCGGCAAGTTCTATGTCCCAGACGTTCCAGTCGTACCAGATTATGGGAGGAAAAATCGTGCACAAGTGCCACAACGAATGTGCGTCGATCAACATAAATAGCGGTTCAAAGTCAATCATCTCTAGCACGACAGCTGAAAGAAGAAACATATTGAGTGCCACGGGAAGAAGTGGAATATATTTTGAGCGAGAAAGACCAATGTGGTTGAGTTTGGCCAAGATTCTGGTTTCGTGCGGTAGAAGGTATATCGAGTTGCTGTAAATATGCAGTTTTTCACGGTATATTTTATTCACCCTCAAAGAATGAAGAATCCATAACACGACTGCCGAAATGCCGAAAAAAACATTGAATCTCATGTTGTAAGTGTAATCCCAATCGCTGTAAAGCTTCGCAAAGTGACCGGTTAGGATAAGGGCAAGAATCGTCTGGAAAAGGATTCTCACACGTCTCTTTTCGGACCTAAAAAGCCCAAAGTAACGAACCAAAACAGCGTTGAAATTGGCCACCGAGATGGCGCTTGCCCCAACATAATCGAGTGTTTCAGTCATGGGGAAATCACGTATATGGAAGATCGTACTACAGGTCCAGCCAATCATAGACACAAGCAAAAGAAGCACATATTGGAATAGCATGGTAGCCTTTTCCGGATTGGCCTTCTGGCTGGCCTTGTAATGGCGAGCAATCTTAGGATAATTCGCATAGTTCACATAAAAGTTCGCCAAGGAGAATATGGTGGAAAAGAACTCTGTCACGCCAAAAACTCTTCTGAAGGGCCATTTCCCATAAAACTGGACTGCAGCAAGCCCTGCATTTTGGCGAATATTAGTGACATGCTGTTGGCATTTGTAGTTGCAGTCCAGCTGGCAATCCCACCAGAAAAGCACCCTCGAGATTGCATTTATTGAGTTCTCTGCGTATTTGGAGGACGGAGTTAAAGACAGGCATGTGACAGCGTCGCAATCCTCGAAACACAGCTGAAACTCGGGTAGCCTATCGCCTACAGATGCACTTGCGAGCGGTAGGCCGACGAGGACAATGAAGCAGAACAATTTCATGAGACGGGGAGCTGGGCGTGATAAGGATATTTGACTGACTATGCATTTTGGTTCACACTGTGTTTCGGCACGTGACATGTGGCACGTGACATGTGGGCGTTTGTTTTGGAGCGCATTTTTACTTCCGGCTGGGCCGCATAATAATGCTGTGCTCTCAAAAAGAACCATCCCAATGAGTGCTGAAAGAATCACCAATTCCAATTTACTTGTTCTTGGGGAGATTTACAAAAAAAAAAAGAAATTGGATGATTTTACCTTATAAGATCAATAGATGTGGCAAATGAATTTGGTAGATGTCAAATGTCACATAGTTGTTTATTTTGCGTGTCTTGTGACAGTCTCGAGGCGTCTCTCATACGAGGAGCTTTATCCTGTTCCCATAGAATCAGGGCCAAATAAAACGGAATTCTAGATCCTCGCAAGTCTCGAAAAACTTCATATTATTGCGTTTTTTGAACCCTAAGCCTTTCGACTGTTTAAATTTGATACGGGCACGTCAAACTCAAACCAGAGTATGTCATAAAAATTACAGTTTGACAGGCCAACGGGAATTTGCGTGTGCTCTGAATTCTCGCCCATTATACACGAAAGGCGAAATTGACCGAGCCAAGGCTCGCTCGCTGCGGCGCTTCGACTCCCGTGCCGCACCGTATAATAACGCGTAGTGTGCACAATGCTAGACAAACCTGCATACACCCAAATGTCCTGTATATAACCCCTCTTGGCTGACATTTCTAGGGATCTGATTCGGTGCCATGAAGTACCCCGAGCAAACCGACATGCTCCAGCGCTCACAGACAGATCTTCATGCAACGGACTCCGCCAGCCAATGGCCAGATTCCTGACAGGGCCAAGATCATAATAAAACACTTACGACACTTTTTGTGAAAACGAAAAATTCTTTCGGCCGATATCCCCGGAGCTCCTAAAAATTGCTTATCTCTTATCAAGGGTAATTTGAGGCCAAAGCAAGCAAGTGAAAATGTTCATGCTCTTATGAGAAAAAGAAACGCTTCTGATTGCCCATGAACGCGGCTTTTTTTTGGAGACCAATAAAATTTTCATCCCTCGCAGTGCGAGCCCGAGCACCAGTAGTGCATAGAAGCGGTGTTTATCTGTTATATGCACTCTCGGAGCTAAGAGCCGGGAACGAAAGCCAACGAACAGAGAATGAGAAAAAGGGATGTAGAAATTTCCCGAAGACGCCCGCTAGATAAAGCGCTAGCTTCTAGTTTCGTAGATTCATGGATACGAATTCACTTCACAATCACCCGCGAAATCCTACATTCGTATAGAGCTTAAATCGATTAGGCAAGCTGGATACATGTTCGAAGAATTTTCCATCCAACGAGCCATGTATTTTTTCTTTGCCAGTCAGAAAGTGCTCGTAACCGCCGCCGCACGCACGAGTGTCTACATGACGGAAAACTGGTCCTCACGCGGGCATTTTTTTTGCGCGGGCTAGGGGGCAAAATTCTCCGAAATTTGGCTAATCATTGAGCAAACCTTTCAAAGTGTCCTTGCTCATCGTCTAAAGACATAACCGGATCTTAATATTTAGCGTCTCCTAAACACTTCCCAGAATTTTAAAGAATCTTTAATCTGTGGAATGGATTGATCATAGAATACCAGTGCCCTGTGTGCCGGCTGCCTCACCCGCATGTCCTGCGGCTCCTGTGAATTTCCTCTTTTTCTCTCTCTTTTTTTTTTTTTTTTTTTTTCTCTCGCCCTGCAAAATTTCATTACTTATACGGTCCAGGATTCTCCACTTTCCCAGATCCCCCTCTACAATTTCCATTCCCCATATTTTGTTTCCATATTTTGTTTCTTCTTTGCTTCAATTTTTGCGATAGCTGGCATTTCACATAATTGATCAATTTTCGATTCTATTACTCAGTTTCCTTGCGTTCCATAAGACCCTCAGGAATCGATACTTTTGCCATCACCCATCACATTCCATAACCTGGTCAACTTGGGTTCCATATCTTTATACTTGCTAATCAGTGATTATCATTCTCACCCCTGACCCCTATTTCATCACATTCCAATTCTTTTTCTCTTTTTTTGGCCGTTTGACTAATTTTTCAGCCGAAAACCACCCATTTTTCACACATCTCATGAATACACGTAAGTCTAGTCGTTCCAGAGCCGCCAAGCTCGCCCACTCGGACTCCAAGCAATTGCACATGACTAACCAGGCAGGGCATGACCTCAAAAGACGGAAAACTAGCAACGAAAAGGCCATTTCTGTGCCTGAGAAGGAGGCATCTGCCGCTGCAGATGACAAGATGGATCCAGTCGAGAAACTCTTGAGTTTTTCGCATGTGAATCAAGACATCTTGCTGCTCATGAACGAGCTGGACCAGAATACCGCGGCTACTGCCCCTACAACGACCCCGGCCTATCCCAACATCCTGTGCAACTTCAACAAGGTGATCCATGACAATATGAGACTGTACTATGCCCGGTTCGGCAAGCTGCATATGGAAATCCATAACGACCATTCGTCGTTTTCGGTGCTCAATCAGCCTCCGGCACAAACTGAAGCAGACGCACCCAAGCTGAAGTTTAATGTACCGTTTTTCAAGAACGTGAACTTCAATCCGAAACCGTCTTTTGGTCATCAAATTGATGATTACATACACTACGATGACGAAGAGCCTCTCACGACCGACTCAGAGCACGAGGAACTTGCACTGCCCACAGGAGTGGTTGAGACGCCGATTCCGTCTCTTTCGGGGAAAATGTCGTTCCATTACCGTCAAAACGACAAGCTCAGCCTATCGTTGAGCGATGAGCAAGCCGAGGATGCGCCGAATGACGTGTTCAGGTTTTTGAATCAGAGATCTGTGCTTTCTGGCAAGGCCAGTGAGATGATCGGCACGTCGAACTTCCTTGTGAGCGACTTTTTCTTCTAGTTAATTGGCGTAGATGTTTAGAACCGGTTTCTACTTTACTTCTGTGTGTACTATAAAATACGAATCATAATTACAGCACGGTAGGCCGGGTCTTACAAATGGGATTTTTATAGAAATTGATCGTGATATTCTTGCAAATCAACAGTGGTGTGCTGTATGGTGACACTCGTGGTCATTCAATGGCACGCGCTGAATGCCGTAATGAGGAGAGTTTGCACTGGTGTTGTGATATATTATACACCCATGACAATATAATATAAATTGACTTTAATATTGATTTTGGTATCGCCAAAAAGCATTATGGGGATATACAAAGAGGGAAGGAAAATAAATATCCTGGAGATGTTATTGCTTTGTAATAAGTAGGGATGGGTTAATTGGGTGAAGTCATTAGACAAACCCTTAATTGACTATATATTACTTTAGGAAGATAACATTTGAGGGTCAATATCTATTTAAATTATACTCTATTAATAAAAAGATAGTAATACTGTAGTCACTCAGCTGTGTATTATAATATAGCTATTGATATATTAATCCATTTTCTCTCTTTGTGCGGCGGAGAGTGAAGCTGCCCTGTGGATGCGGCGTGTTTTGAATCTTGACTCAACTGAAATAGGTCTGCATTTCACGAATTCATAGGCCCCGCCACTTACATGCCTCGGGTTTACTGGATGCGTGTACTAGAACAGAATCGCACAAGTCCTACTAATTCGAGACAGTTGAATTGAGCCATTCAGAATTCTTCAAGTCGCGACAGTGTTCGATCTTCGATCTTCGAAGATGAGACTCAAGATTTTGAATGATTTACGCCGATGTGAAAGGATGAGGAAAAGAGAGCGCCAAACCAAAAAGTAAACATCAAATGAAGATGATTTTCTCGAATTTCGACAAATAGAAACGTGTATGGATTGGAATTCTGGGACGGGTTTGATATGGTAGTGAAGAGTAGGCCAGGTTGAGCCCCACACCATACTATTTAATTTTGGCGATATGCTTGTGATAATCTCATTCTTCAGTGGGAGCTGTGAGTTTTGCATTCAATTGTGAAGAACATCACAATAAACTCGTGAGGAACCCCTTTTTGTAGAGATTTTGCAATTTCGAGGCCTCACTGACTGGTCCGAAGGTGTATGAAATCTCGGTTTTTTTTTTTTTGCTTGATACATCTGATTAAGGACTGGGAGCCAGAGTTGCTTACCTAGCTCTCCAAAAAACTATATATGCATATATATATAAAACCTTAGCCAGCTTCGCTACCATGCCTAGCGGCGTGGCTGCGTATGAGAACTAATTCGGTTGTCATCGCCCTAGAGGCTGTACTTCCCCCACCTGTCGCTTCAACTCTCGCAACAGAAGGGTCAGTAATGCGAGCCCATCGGTACATTAGGGACACGAAATCCCCGGAGTCGTCGAACTTCAGGACAAAGATATTGTGATATATTATGCGAAGTCAGAATCCCGTCCATAATAAAATTGATACATGATATAATTTTGATATCACCCAAAGGATTTTGAATAGTCATAATATTTCATATTATAGTCAATTTCACCATCAATAACAACACCGATCTGCAGCAATTATATCGTGCACAGAAGGACCAAAGATGTCTCTGACAATGCTGGTTATTTCATAAACAACAACTATTTGCTTACACGTCGAGAAGTCTCATAAGATATGAAAATCACTGTGGTGATATATTTCCCGCCCTCTCCGAAGAAATACATTGTTAATTATAGTATCATTCAAAATCAATAGGCCACCACCCCGGATCTTGAACGCGACTTGAAAATCGCAACGTCCGCGGTACCCCGGATCTCGTCTATTTGCCTCACGCTACTTGTCTGAATCTCCACATTGTCATCGTTTTTCTAGACCATGTCTTTTCTCGGATTTGTTTCTGCGTACCTTTTGGGCGGCTTGACATTTCTTCCGCTAGCGCTCTTTGCGTTTGTTTACTTTCACCCGAAAAAAACACCCAAATCGGTCGAGGAACCGTTGCGGGCGGGCGAGATTGAAGAATATGCCCAAACAGGACTAGATTGCTTTAAGCAAGGTTGGATTTTCGTCACCCATGAAGATGTGGAGTCTCAGGATGAGATATCTTCGAAGACGGAAAGCGTTGCCGAATCACAGGATGTGAAACTGGCCTATGCGCTGCTCTACAAGTTGGTCACTAACACCAGTAAAACTTCTGCAGCGGGAAATGGCCCTGAAGAGAGCTTGAATTCGGTAAATAGCGACATTTCCGCTGCCACGGCAGGTCCGTCGCCTGTGCCGCCAGGAGGCATGGTTCTGCCGCCGCCGAAGCCAAACCCCGCCACGAAGAAACACCGCTATTACGGTGTGCTAAAGCACGGCAATCTCTTCTTGTACAAAAACGAAAAACTACAGGACGTGAAGCACGTGATTGTATTGTCCAACCACGTGGTATCTCTCTGGCCACGTGCGCTTTCGGAGGCGTCCTTATTCACGAAATACTCGCTGATTGCTATCTTGAAAAACGACTGGTCGCGGCCTCGGCGGCTATCCGATAATTTCACGGGCGATAACGTGCGCCCAGACAAGATCTCCATCCACGATGTGTTGCGCAAGGATTCTGGCCTTTCCGCGCCCCCAGGCACGATTTTCGTGCACACCGACTTGAACATTGATAAGGAAGATTGGTATTTCGCGCTTATCAGGGCCACGAAGTCGGAAAATCCGGGCCCAGCGGGCTTAAACCCGGCGATATATGCTAAGACCATGCACCTCGAGACCCAGAGCATGATTTCGTTGATTCAAAACTTGTATGGGTCTGAGGGCCAGTTGCAACTGAAATGGTTCAATGCCATCATTGGCCGTGTGTTTCTTTCGCTCCAAAAGACGGATTTCATGAGAGATTATTTGACCATGAAGATCGAGCGCAAACTCAACAAAATCAAGACCCCCGGGTTTTTGGATAAGTTCCAAATCACGGGCGTTGACGCGGGCAAAGCGGCGCCCACCATAACGTTTCCCGTGTTGAAGGAAATCAATCCAGAAGGCGATCTTCTCGTATCTTTCAACGTGCACTATGCCGGTGAAATGTCAATGCAATTGGCCACAAAGGTGAACATCAACTTGGGTCTGCGATTTAAAACCAGAGAAGTCGATGTGTTGTTGTCCATCACCCTCGAAAAGATCTCGGGACCAATGCTTGTACGGATTAAAGCTCCGCCATCCTCGCGTATATGGTACACATACGAGCGTGAACCAGATGTGTCGATCAAAATTGAGCCCGTGGTCAGCCTGCGGCAAATGTCTTACAGTATCATCACAAACACGATAGAGAAAAAGTTCAAAGAGGCCATCAAGGACTCGCTCGTGCTACCTCATTGGGATGATCTTGTCTTCTGCCATACTCCAGAAGAATTGTATCGAGGCGGAATATGGGACAAGGATGCTCGTGTCGGAGAGAGCGACGTGAAGCCGAGGAGTACGGAAACGCACGACAGTGCTAGTGACGCTTTATCGGTGGATACAGCCCTGGACATCACTGCCGACAGCGAAGAAATAGGAGGGCTCACTGAAACTTCGCCTGCAAAGAGCCAAAAGGCGAAAGTCTCGAAAACAATCAGCGACATTTCGCGGCGTTTGCGCAAGCCGAAATCAACCCATACCCTTGAAGTTGACGAGACCAATTGTCTCTCGGATGGGTCTGTGATTGAGCCTGCAAAGCGCCTGTCTCCGTCTGTGGTATCCGAAGGCGTCGTGGCCCTGCCCAAAAGCGAGTCCTCTCAGAATGTTAGCACTTTGCGTAAACTCGGCGAGTGGTACTCAAAAGCGGACAAGTTGGCACATTCGAAATCGACTAGTACGAATTCAGCAGATACAAGTGCAGCATATCACCCGCCAGATATGATCAGTAATCGAAGATCAAGAAAGCAATCCTCAGCGACCTTAGACTCCGATGTTGAGACAGCTACGCACAGCTCGCTGTATGATTTTGGGCAAGAATTGAACAAAAGTGTGCGGATACCAAGAACCATAGATGTGGCTGCCCCAACGAATGCAAAGCCTACCCCACCCAAGTTACCGCCCAGAGACTTGAAGGCGCCAGCTGTTAGTCAGCCTACACTCGGGTTGAGTTCGGACTTCAAGGGAGAACCCACCGACTCAATCACTAGTGTGTGCTCACCTGAGACCCACGCTGATGAAGACTCGATTGCGACAGAAAAAATTGGAGCGGAAAGCGTGATCACAAATCACGAGGATTTTCTGCTTCGGAAGCCGCTCACGTCGGATGCTAGAGTCAACGCTGGTGAAGAACCTCTGCCGGAACAGCGTGATGACGACTTGCCTCCCTATATATCTACAGCTCCGCTTTGATAGCAGAATGATGTGGAAATAACTGCATTCGCTTTTTTTAGATGTAGGCTGCCCATCCACCGTACATACGGCTTAAGTTTTGATCGGACGATGCTTGTTGTATCAAGTAGTCAATTTGCCCATGAACATTCATCGGCAAACCTTCTCTGTCTAAAAGACCGCGGATTTTGCGACGCACCTTCTTGAGATGTTCTTGGGGCTTCTCCAGAGTTTTCCAGTCCAATAATGGATCGTAGACCAAGGTCTCTAAGATGTTCATTAAAGAAGCCTCGTTCTCTCGTACTAAAGTTCCGGTAACCTCACAAGTGACTCTGAAAGAACCTTCAACTCCAGTGATTCCCATGGCATCCACCAAATTTTGAGTGAGCCGGAAGGGGACCACTTCTGGGGTTGGCAAAGTGAGGCCCTTTTCGAAAAGACAGTCGAAGTCAATGTGCAATGCTGCACCATTCTTCTTGACGAAAAGAATGTTTTCACAGTGGCGGTCTCCCAAACCGATGATGTATCCAACAACAGACATGACTGCTGACGTCCGCGTAAAGCAGTTTCTTGCCGAGTACCAGACCGCGGGATCTGAGAACTGATCGATAAACCATTGGTGAAGAACTGGTTTCACCTCTGTGCACAAAGATCGGAAAAAGGACATCAATGGTTCATCCACAGTTGGCTCAGACGAGTTTCGGGCTTTAGCCAATCTTTGCGCCTCGCCGATTTTGCGGAAAATTCGTTTTTCGTCAACGGTCATACCTGCTTTTTTCTGCTGTGCGCTTATTACTGATTTCATCGTGGAAACGTTCTGAACAAACTCGATAACGCCCAGATCCTCCGCGAGTGGTATGACGGAGTAATTCTCGACAATGAGACTTCTCTTGCGTGCGTCTGCACTGGTCAACAATATGCGATTGATCATGTTGGTAAATTCAAAAACTTTCGCATCTTTCCTTGTGTCATCCTTCTTAAGCATAAGTCTGTACGGTCGATTATCGGACCCTCTTATGGTGATTTGTTTGGGCTTCTGAAGGGACTGGAACACATTGACCTTGTCGTCGAACCCATCAAACGTAATGGATGCAGATCTTGGGAAGGCGTGCCACCCATTCCTTGAGGAAGACGATGACCACGACTTGTTGGAAGCCGGAATTCGGATCTCTAGATTCGATTTCACTGGTATCACTAAAGCGGTGTACCGCTTGTACGTGTCGGTAACATTGAAATCCCTGGATAACAGCCATTTTTTAGAAGCAACTTCCAGGTTCGACGATATTTTGAAAGACGCGAGCCCTTCGAGAATGTCAAACAAAATTTGTGCGTTCTTTATGTGTTCACCAAGATTCTGATTTCTACCCAACTCCGCAAGAATGCCACTTACTCTTGTTCTTCGTATCGCATCCTTTGATTTGACATGAGACAACGCATACCAAAGGCTGTGTTTCGGATAGGTAGCGACAAGAGAACCGATTATTTGCATCATCACTTTGACACTAGCATCGTGAGAGTGAGTTAGTCTCGAAAACAATTGTGTGATGGACGTAAACCAAATATACATGGGAATATCATCTTTTTGCTCAAGAAGATCTTGCACTATCGTGTTGAGCCGTTTGGCGGCTTCTTTTGTTTTGGGTGGTCTCTGCGCAAAGTCGAGCCATACTGTAATCAATTTTGGTAGAGCCTCAAAAATGTAGGTGGTTCCAAGTTTTAATGCGTGGAGGTAAAATCGGATGATATGTCTTTCATGATTTCCACTGCGGTCATTGTGAGACTCCATAACCTTGCTGTAGTATTTTCCGAGATCAAAGAAAGGTTTCTCCCAACTGCTGTCGAGCTTGTAAGCTTTTGTGTACTCTTCAATTATTGTTGCGGACGATGAATGACTCGACTCGTCAAGCCATAACGCAAACTGTAGCTGACGCCGTGCTTTCGTTTTAGGATCCCCAAAGTTCAAGTTTTCCGACAATGTTTTGATCGCCTCCGTCTGCTTTCCCTGTTCCCAAAGAAGATGCGCATATTCGACCGAAGCGTTCTGATCGTTAAGAGCCATCGCTTTCACAATCGATTTTGTTGCGATGTCAAGTCTCTTATCACGGCGAGCTATTTCAGAGGTTGCCAAAAAGATAGTCGAGATCTGATCGTTGCTTTCAGTCACTTCAAAGCAGAGCTTGTGCATTGAAAGAATCTTCCACTGAGTGCTAAAGTCAAGGTCGGTGTTCTTCATTCGCTCCTGCAAGGTAAGCATTAAGTCGTCTTTCAGTAATATGGCGCCATTCAATCCTGCTGAAACAATGAGAGACGAATCGAACATGATGTGCAACTGCCTCATCAACTTCGTATTTCTGGAAAATGACGAAGACATCGACAGAGATAAAGACTGGCCAATAATCGAGTAAATGTTTTGGATGCTTCTGTTGAACTTCACATGGTCCTGTCTCACAAAAGACATCAAGCTGTCTGCGTATTCAAAAGTGACAATATCCTCTACATCTTGAGGTGCACCAATTGTAGCAGCAGCATCATGCCACTTTCTTATTTCATCGAGCTCACCGGACTCAAGTGCCGCCTGAAGTCCAACCATCACCCACGCCATTGGAAGTTGGGCTATAGATCCATTCCCAATCTGAGAGTCTAACGATGAAAGAACCTTTTCATAAAGCGCGTGATTTGCGTAGGATTTCAACAAACTCGTATTGCAGTCGATGCGAACATCCGCACTTCCAATCTCCCTCAAGACTTGGAAAGACTCCTGAGCAATGTACCAGTTTTCATTGTAACGAAATGCATCAAGCTTTTCAGCCAAGTTGCTTGTAGAAAATTTCCTCAAAACACCATTTAAAGCATCATAGTCTTCAATATTGGAGTACACTGACTGCAATGTGTTCGCAATGTTGAGTTTTTCCAAGGTGTCCTTTGATTCGTTTTTTTCGTTTCGGAAGCATTTTTCAAGATACAAAATGGTTCTCTCATAGGAATCACATTGCGAAGACGTGAAAGCGATAAGCTCTGTTGGGATTTCCTCTAAAAATCTCACCACTTGCCACCGACAATTTTTCAACATCGCCGCATCCACTTTGGAAAGAGACGGGTCCCCTAGTTTTTCCGTTGCAGCGGAGACCCACTCATTAAAGTAGTCTAAAACCTCAAAAATTTCCTGGTAGCATAATCTCGTGTTCTCGGTTCTCTCGGAGCCAACATTGGAACTCGCATCGGTATTCAAGACGCTCGAAAATTCTTTGAGTAAATCATTGCGGGCCTGCTCATCACCGCTCACTAGGTGCGACAAAACAACATATTTTAGCAAATACAGAGATATGGAAACTTCCTCGTCTCTTATGAGCAAAGAGCAGGTCTGGAAAATTATACTTCTTGTCGAATTTGGGTTTGTCTTGCCCTTTTGAGTAGATGTTAGGGCGATTGGTCTTCGAAAGAATTCCGTGGTGAGGTCTATCAACCATTTCTCGTACCTCATACCTAAACGAAAATGTGGAAACTCAATCGGCTCATACCGCGGAGGTGAAGCAAAGTACCGTGATGACAATAAAGGGGTGAGCGTAGACTTATCAATCTCAGAGAATCTGTTCCATACATCACTTCTGACGCCCTGGCTTTCGTCTTGCAAGATTGAAGGCTCCAATCCCAAAACTGCCAAAAAGCATTGCATGGAGTATACCGAAAACAACTGTCTCATCGGATCATTAGACGCCCAAAAATTCTTGATGACCTTTGTTTGAATGAAGTCCACCAAAAATGTAGCGTTCTCGCTGTAATCTTGAAAATCATGAAGTATTATGATTTGGGACTTGATGGTTTTGAAATTAAATCTGCTTGAGTCAAGCAGACCAAAGCTGGCCAACACAGTTGCGCATTTGGTAGACAAAGATGGGTCCTTGCTTTTGAATTGTACAGATAGATCCAACACTGTCCTTATCAATTTCGATATATCGCTTTCATCTGATGCATCTCTCATGTTTTCAATTTGCCACTTTTGCTGATAACTTTTCGATAAATTGATGAGATCATCAAGAGCTTGATGAACCACCACTTTGTTATTTGTCAGCAATCTTCTGGTCAATTCAGGAAAAAGCCTCACTTTATTCTTGAGCTTCAGCATCGCGTTCGAAGACGCATCGGGTGCGTAAAACTTATCGAGGCCTTTAGCAAACGAGTATGAGTAATAATATGGCCCATAATTGTTGTACTTCTCAGTGATTTCTCGGTACAATCGCTTGAGGATCTCTGCAGCTATAGTCTTTGAACGGAAACTGAAAACCTCGAATCTTTGGAAGATTAACGATATGGTAATGTCAAACAAAGATACAAGCTTCGGTGATTCTAGCCTTTGAACAAGGACATTCCAGCATTGAAGAGCATGCGCTTCCAAAGAAGGAGACTCCATTGCCGCCTGGAGGCATGTCGAAATTTGTCCCAATGCCCATGTTGCCGCTTCGATATTCCTCGTGATAAGAAACTGAATCGCTTTTATGGAACTGACCTTTTCCATGTACGGCTTGATTCCATTGATCTGATGAACTATCTCCGAAAACTTTTGCGCAAGCTCGAGTACATGCTCGTGTAAAATGTAGCTCACATAATCGAAGTCGTTTTCATCGGGAGGAGACAGAGATGAGCCATTCTCTGGCTTCTTTGACCAATTGATCTTCGCCACGAAAACAATGGCACGAATTATCTTCCTCTCGTTTTCCAAAGTTCCATCCTCATTCACCTGCATTTGTAGCAAAATGAACCAAAGAACTGCTCCAATATTAGGCAACAATTCTGCAATACTGACTGATCTGTAGCTTGGGCTTGCGTTGCTCAACACACTTACAATGTATTTTGTGTCGTTGTGGTCGTCCTTACAAAGATAGGTTGCAAGTATGCGAGGCAAGACTTTGGTAAGCAACTTCACCTTAGTCATGTTTGAAGCATTGGCAATATCTTGCACAAAATCATGCTTGTAGTATTCCAATAAGCGAGGAGTTGTGTACTCGCGAGTATTGCTGAGAAAGTAGTTTTTGGAGATTCCAAGTAGCTCTGTAAGTCGGGAGAAGAGGCGAGAGTTTTCGACAATGGTCTCCGCAATGCTGGGAAGGTAGGGCGAAAGAAGCTTGTATGGTGCCATGGCCTTTGCTGAACTGATGTAAAGAATGGAGTTGTACGCGAAATTGACATGTTGCTCGTTGTTTCCCCCTAAGGCACGCATCAATGTTATAAGAATAACACATAGCCATTCACCATCGCTGGTTATCGCAAGCTCGGCGAAAGCTAGCATGGTAGACTCGGCCAAGTGTGTACTTTCTCTCGAAGAGCTGAACTTTATGCTGGTTAGAGTTCCAAAGATTGCTCTGAAAAGAAGCTCCAGAGCTTGATCGGCCTCACGCTTCAAAAATAAGGGCAAAACCCTGGCTGCTAACACTCTCACGTCCCTATTGCTGTGTTTCACGAGACACCTAAGAACAAATTGTACGCATAGATTGTTTGGTTTACAATCGCGATCAGGAAGCCTGAATGTTGCAAAAAGGTTGAAAAGAACGAGCAAGAAATTGGTAGCCAACAACTTATCATCAAACAAACGCAGGTGGCTTTTCTTGAGTAAAAAATCTCCAATAATCACCGAGTAAATAGCCATAGCCTCATTCACCTCGGATATTTGTTTTCTTTTGATCAGAATGGACTCATACAAGTTCTTCGAAGACACAGTCGAGCAGTGCATGCACATACCCGACTGAAAATCAAAGTCATCCGATATCATGCATGGAACATTTTTCAAAACGCCAAGAAATGAGTACAAGGATGTTTTTTCTTCCAACAAATTGCCCTCGGGCCCTTTTGACTTTTTCTGAATAAGGCCTATGACGTAAGTGAGCCAATTCTTTATAGTTGGGTGCTGCGGTGAACCTTCCCTCAGCGTGAGAAAATTCGTAAGCGAGTGGCGACTATCAATCACGAACAGAAGATGTTTCATTACGCTCCCATTGTTCCCTTCGAGAATACCTTCCCGCAATTGATCGAGTTCAAGATCCAAAAACGAAGCAGGTAGAGTGATAGGGCGTATGGAGGAAGGATCTGTCAACAATTTTTTCTGAAGATGAAGGAGGTGAAGTGTCTTTATTATCACCGAAGGAAGATGAGCCTTCTTTGGTGAATCCTCGTGAATCTCGAACAGTGATAAGGAGAAAGAACCGAAAAAGCTAGAAGCAATATTTTGCAGTCGGCAGCAAAGAAATACTCGCATCAAGGAAACGCAGGTAATCCTAGTATATCGCACGAGTGTTAGGGCAGTATTACATTCTTGTCGGCATTGGCTAAAGTGCAAATGGATCCACCGAAGCACCAATTCATACAGACACCATTTTGCCGTTTGGTCCAACATGATGTTAGATGTAAGGTTGAGGAGAAGTACTGACTTGGAGGTATCTAAAAGACTCAAAGAAGCCTCAGACGGCGACAGTTCCAACCCAAAAACATTTGCTGAAGACATGGCAAACTCTAGCTTTTTGGCATGCGACTGAAAGCGGTGTTTGTAATCAGCAGTATGAAGAATGAGTTTTGACGAAATCTCGTGATCATTGAGCACCGTAAATAAATGAACTGTAGTCGAGAGAACGGAGCCGAAGGCAAGCGGATGTAGTTCTGTCCCGCTTTCTGACAGTGCGTAACGATAAACTTTTTCCACGTTTGCATCAAGCAAGGCTACCAACCGGGCGCGTAAATTTTTTCTGTGTTTGAGACCATGAAGATGCACTGTAACAATATTAATAAGCTCTATCAAGAACAGCTTAGTCGCATTTGTGAGATCCAAATGGTCTGGGAACTGTGAGAGCCACGAGACAGCAAATTCTACCGCCCACTCATAGAACAAGATAGGGGCTGAGGGACGCGTTTGCCAAGTGGCAGAATCAAAAGAGATCAGCGCCACTTCCGCTGGCGAGATCTCGACATTTAGCAACGATTTCCGTTTCGAGAGCACCAATTCAATCGCAGTGAATATTCTTGTAACAAACTTCTGTGCTTCCACATCCTGATGGGTTTTTAGTAGCGAGAGTTTAGCGCTGGCAAATCGGAAAAGAAAAAGCGTCAACTTCTTGAAGTCTGTCAGATCATCCTGCTCTGCGTCGTGTTCGATGTTTTTGTGGACGTCAGTCAAAAATTGATCGAGTTCCAGCAGCGAGATACGAGCGTACGGATCAGACATTTCATCACGCGTTGGGTTGATGTATGTATAAGTATAGCCATATGTATAAATTGAGAGGCGATCCATACGCGGAGGTGCTGCGCGACGGCATGCAGCCGCGTCAAGACCCAACGGCCTGCAGTGGAGGTTCGTCAATGGCTGCAGAAAAACATAAATTTGGGTTCAGAAAGTGGGGGGAAATCATGCTGTTTTATATTCATCAAAAATATTCACAGAGCGGGGTCACTCCAAATTCAAGTGCATTTGTTGGGCAATTCACGTATTCAATGATCTACACAATGGCACTAGGTCGCGCTTTAACCCAAAGGGCGTGCTTTTTAACTATGTCTGGTGCTGTCAATTCACTTCCCTACAATGTCGTGTCAACGATAGCACTCTTTGTCCAAGAAAAAGTGTTTTTTACCGACGAAAACTTCTTTTGGATACGATGTCTCTATTTATGCCCTTGCTTGTAAATGGGCTTCATCCGTAAGCTCCATCTGCCTCACTTAAGCTCATCACTTGCCCCTCTCACGATACTCACAGCTCGAAATTGATGGGTCTTCTAAAAAGCAAGATATGTGGTTCTGGAGCATGTGTCTCATAGTGGACCCAGCCTAATGACTGCGTGATGCCCAACCCTCTCCATTCCTCCTCTAGCAAGATGCGCAACGTGCCTGTTTCCGGATTGAAATAATCCTGCGGAATCGCCTTCAACATGTTTTTGGGAAGCATCACGTGACGATACTCGTGGAACTTGTCATTGTAACGGGGCGAGTAGTGGATATTTTCCTGAAACTCATGTATCTTAGCGCGTTCGGGTTCCGTGAGGTATCTGGGCCGGCTGCTCATGGTATGTGTGTTTTTGGAAAAAATGCAATGATTCAAACCCTTTAGAATGTCTCTCTTGGTGTACAAATCTGGATTAAAAGACAATGAAATGAATGTTTGGGCCTCTTCCAAAATATAGATCTGGTATTTTCTCACTGCGACTTCAACACCTCTCGTGCTAGTTGGACCGAAATCGATCTTATACACGACGGGCGCGAGTGCGACACGTCTCACACGACAAAAGTCGCGTATGCAGTTTCCGAACAGAGTCCCAAACAAGTAAATGTGTTGGAAGCATTGCTGTTTTTGTGAGGCCAGCAAAATACTTTATGTTACTTTTGTCTCATTTGAAAATGTCAGATTTTGGCTCTTGAGGGCAGACCACCTTTTTGGCCCCAAGTAAACAATTCATCTATACTCTTGTCATGGCTCTAACCTTGAGGATCCACCCATGTCATGAAATCCTTGAGGATCCACCCATGTCATGAAATGTAGTGGCGTGATGAAATGATCCTTTTCAAAGGACGCATGATTAAATGATGAATGAATATTTCGTGAGTTATACTGGGCTAGATGCTTTGATGGTGTTGGGGCTCTGGGCAATTAAGTTCGTTGAACTGCACAATGCGCGCCTGGACTAGAAACCAAGAAGATTCTCAGGCTTACCCAGATCGCCAAATCTAGTAAAGACGCGGATTGTAAAGTGCATCGCATTGACGATGATATTCGCTTGACTGAACAAATTCAACTTTGTGCCCACCCCATACGAAATTCATGCCGTTTGGAGTAGTGATTGATGGCTTTGAGCCGGTCGATCTAAAAGCCGATTTCTACGTGCCGAGGCTACGACCTACTCAGTTCAATGATAGATCACCTATCCGATCGTCCCATGTCATTCTTGAATTTCCCCGCTGTCTGGAAGAGACAATTCAAGCACAGCTTTCACAATTGGTCGTCCCGTCAAACGTCACGGTGCTAGTATCTGTCTCAGAGTGTACAAGTGTTACAGGACTTTATGGCGTGTTGCAGTCTTTGCCTTACAAAACCGGTTTGATTGTGCCCATAATCGATGATTTGAGCCACTACCGGGAACTTCGGGACAACAGCGAAAACCTGAGGAACGGCCCGCAATATGTTCTAGAGCTCCGGTCGCTAGTGTCATTTCTGACTCTCCAGCGGTACAAGTGCCTCAGATACATGGCTATATATGCTGAATCAAGTGATCATATGGACAAAATCTCGCTCTACGAAATGGTTTCTGAACTCGCAAGGAAGTCGTTTCGCCCGGCTCTACTCATAAGCACGGGCTTACGTGCGGTTCAGCCATATCTGTTCTGGCGCTCGCTGAGTGAACCAAAAGTCGACTCATACTCTGATATGCTAATAGACCCTCTTCAGCCGCTTTCCGTCGATATGAATTTAGACGTTTACGAGACATTCGAAAGAGACCGCACTAAATATGAGCAGTACGAACTGGCCATCGAGTTGGCCATTTCTGACTTGAGCCATATGCATAATCGACTCCACATACTCGTCATCGGGCCTGGACGAGGACCCTTGCTCGAGATGGTGATGAAACACGCCCGCGGCGATGATAAAGTTGTTGCTATTGAAAAAAACTCAAAGTGCCACCCCGTCCTATTGAATATATGCAAACGTTGGCCGCAAAACGTCGAGCTAATCGCTGGAGATGTGCGGGCCCTTGACCGCTCGGTTGTGGGAACATTTAATCTTGTGGTTTCAGAGTTATTAGGCTCCTTCGGGTGCAACGAGGCAGCACCGGAGATCTTGGATGTTTTCCGAGAATTCTCACCAGTCATGATCCCACAAGAATTTCGCAGCTTTGCGCAGCCAATCTATACCGATCTCAATATAGATTTGGCTTCCAGTCGCCCGTATCTTATCAAATTGAACAGCTTCTACCCCGTGGGCGAAATAGCAGAAGTGTTTGAGTTTCTGTATCCCGGAAAGAACAACTTGAACCGACAAAAAGGCGTGAACTTCATGTCAGGCTCTGGCGAAACTGCAAACGCAATATACGGCTACTTCGAGGCGGTGTTGTATGGGCCATATAAGATCGGGATTCTTCCGGAACAAAGTTCACTTGAATATTGTACGTCATGGTTCCCAGTGTTGTTTCCCATTCACAGGACTGATTTTCCTATGCTGGTAACTTTTCAACGTACCAGCACGTATGCATTGAGTTACACATGGACAGTAAACGGGCAATCACATGGTGAAGATTACGCAGTAGATTTAGTCTGCGACAATTGACACATCACAACCGTTTGATGCACGAAACAGGTCAAAAGAAATCGAAAAAAACGAGGGCAATCCCGAGAGGCCTTGAGACTATGCCGGATCTTCTACTTTTCAATCTTAGATAGATCTTCTGCTGTCTGTTCTTGTAAGGCACAAAAGATATTTGCGAGCACTCAGTTCAGTTGCATTTGCTCGATAAGGGAAGACTGATGTGGGATTGTGATACACAAACAATATGATGACCCGTGATCACCAATAGAAAAGCAATTCCTTCAAGCGAGATCCAGTTTCCGTTTCAAGGTAAACGATATGAGCAAGCATACAAGCAATGTTGAGCTCACGGAAAACCGCATCATCTAGTCCCACAGACTAGTATTTGTCAAGGAGGCTATTACTTTTATACCTGTCTGTTCGTTCCTCGGATGGTCTTTCGTTGGTGGCCCCGCTCCTTGACTGACTTGCACGTGACGATGCGTTGTATGGTCGGCCATACGAAGAGGGGCCGCCATGATTGCCATTCCGTCCTGATTTGTGCCTGTCACGTGACCTGCCGTCCACAGAGTGTCTATCGGGCTCTCTATCGCGGTGTTCTCTGGCATGCCTGTCTCTATCATGGTGCCTGTCGAGGCCGGATCCGCGAGACTCGAAATTTTTATTTCGTGAACCGTTGTATCTGGAATCTCTGTGGCTGGAATCTCTATGGCTAGCCCTGTAAGCGTCTTTCTCGTCGCCCCTAGAGCGATCCAGATGACTCCTCAGCCGCAGCGGAGACCTTTCTCTGTTATCGCTTCTTCTTTTGAATTGCTCTTTTCTTATCGCTAAGAGCGGGTCATCACTGAGACTTTTAGGCGCGGCAGAAGTGCCCACCAGGGCTACCTTGTCAAACCTACTACTTGACGTTTTCACCGCCTTGTTACCCCGCAATAACTGCTCCATTTCGTCTGGTTTCGCCAAGAAATCCTCCTCGACCTCGCGAAACCCAGATTCATTTTCATCATCCTGCGTCTTCGGACCATCATTATACATCCACCCGAGCTTGTTGAGTTCGAGTTTATCCTTTTTGGGCATACTGGAAGGGTCACTGCCATACTGAAGCTTTATCAATTCTTCCTTTTCACGTTCCTGTGCGATCTCTTTCTGTCGTTGTTTGATCGTTTGTAGTTCTTTCAACGCCTGCTGTTCACGCTCCCAGACTTTTTTCTGGTTCTTCATGAGCGCTGGGTTCCATGACTTCTTAAGATTGAGATCGCCGGGCATTTTGATTCACTTTTAATTATATAATACCGATGGTTTGCGTGTTTAAAAGATATGTGAAAGTGAACTTGCAGGCAAAATGCTGATAAGTTGAATGTAAATGTCTCATGTTCGCGATGCGAGTGGAACCTCAGACGTAATGGGAAGGCGCAGGCTGAGGCGTAAAGCCTGAACGAAAAGAGACAAATTGGAAGAGAAATAGACCAAAAATATATATTTACTTTAAATTATGTTTTGCACTGATTCTTTAAATCGAATCAAAGTTTACCTGTCTTGTTGAGAAATTCCCTCAGCATAATTTACAAGCCTCTTCGCGACCCCATCATGGAGGTAGTAGCGTCACAAATGAATATTGCTACGCAACCAACAAATCTGAATAAAGTCTCATGAACCAGTATGAGATGAAATATTTTATTCGGAATTATGAAAGATTGATCTTTATTTTAACCGTTTGTGCTCACAAAAACGCTATCTCAAGCATGTATTCTCTTTATCTCTTAAACATATATTCTCTTATACTACATACACGCTCCATATCCAGCAGGAAAATGCCACAAAAGCCAAGCAATCTCTCTAGAAACCGTGAATCTTGATCTTCTTCTTGGGCAACAGCAACTGGCCAGTCAAAAACTCCGAAACCTTGACTCTCTGGTCGCCTTGCAACTGAATGACCTCGCCCAAAGTAGTGTCCTTGACAATGTTACCGTTACAGGCGAAATCCTTCTTCAAAACCTTCAAGATTTTCTTCAAGTCGTACTCCGCGGGCAACCCCTGCACAGTCGTCAAGGTCTTACGACCGTTACGCTGCTGGATACGGATGTGGATGTAGTTGGTCTCCTGAGCTTCAGAATCACCGGTGTCAGCAAAGGGATCTAGGGGTTAGTAAGGTAAAACTTTGGGATATATTATGGAATTTATGGCTTTTTAGTGAGTCTTATGAAAGCCATCATGCAAAAACATACCAAAGGAATTTAAGTTTTGGATAGTAGACATATACGGGGGTAAACGTTTAGTTATAGATGGGTAGTGCTAGATAGAAAGGCAGGCCGCTGCTTTTCTTCCGCTCTTTTCTCGCCTCTTTTTTTGGGTGGCACGACATTCCTGCGATGTCGCATGAGCCAAACCGACCGAGACTGCAGTCGCACCAAGTTGAGAACGTGGAACACAAAGCTTTTTCAATGAACGTTCTTGAAGCGCCGCCAATTCGAAAAGATTGATAAAAGATCAAAAATAAGGTAAATCTCCTGAGAATCCTGAAAATAAAAATTCTTATTTTTTTGGTGTACGGATGTTTTCATGGTATGTGCAGTACTGCATCGCTGAACGGTAAATTTGCACGTGATTTTGACCTTAACCACTCTCGACGCAGGCCCTATGCCGGACGTGTCTGAGATTACTCGTACTGGCAAATGCTAAACACGGGCAAGGGCAAATCTCGCAGCAGAGATAATGCACCATGAACTATAAGGCAGAACAAAAAGACAAACATGATAGCTATTACGTAAGAAAAACATAACCGATGTAGCGGAAGAGAGCAACAAATCAAAAAATTGCTTTTTATCACTAAAACTCCACGAATTTATCTGATCGTCACGGTCACAGTTTCTAAGATCGGGATGCTTGTGTGCAGTCGCAGCAAGCCCACCCAACGTTTGCCCGCGTCCGTCCATCCCGTCGTCGTCGTCGTCCTACATATGTGCGAATCAACGACCAAGCAATTTCGCTCACCTCAGCGCACCGGCCTCCTATCTTTCCAGCGTCTGTGTTTACTTATTCTTACCCGTGCTACAATCTTCACATTCGGAGTGACTGGATAGATTTGAATATAGGAGGATTGTAACTCTAGCTTTTGGATATTGCACGATTGAATCTCCCCTGTTGTTATCTTTATTACCGTGGCTGCTTCTTGTTGTGCGAACATCTCTCACTGAGCATCGAATTACACCAATATATATAAAGGCAAGACCGGCTCGTTATACTAAGACTGGAAAACTTTCCATATCACAAAACCTGAAATGTCAACTCCCACGAGTCCGTCTAAGCCGGAGCCGAAAACGGCCGAGGTTAAACACGTGAAGGAAAAGAAGGCGCCTGTGGTGAACGAAAAGGAAAAGAAAAAACAGGCGTTCGTCACGAGAACGATCTGGTCGTTGGTGATGCTTTTTGGCTTTTTCATTCTTCTCCAGCTGGGCCACTTCCCGCTCATTTTATTTGTGGTGCTCTGTCAGATCCTCATCTTTAAGGAAATCATCACCATGACGCTGGAGCCGGCACGTGACAAGAACCTCCCCTACAACAAGTTTTTGAACTGGTACTTTTTGATCGCCACTGTGTACTACCTCGATGGCGAGTCCATCGTCGGGTTCTTGAATGAGGTGCATATGCTGTCGATGTTGATGCTCTGGTACAAAAACCACAAGATGGTGCTGTATTCGCTTTACCTTGCTGGATTCATCTTTTTCGTGTCGACCTTGAAAAAGGGTTTCTACAAATTCCAGTTTGCGCAATTGTGTGCATCGCACATGACCTTGGTCATTGTCGTGTTCCAGTCACACCTCATCATCGACAACATTTTGTCGGGCATCTTCTGGTTTTTCCTTCCGCTGGCGCTTGTCATTGTCAACGACATTTTTGCCTACCTCTGTGGTATAACTTTCGGCAGGACGCAATTGATCGAGATTTCGCCCAAGAAAACCGTGGAAGGGTTCCTCGGGGCGTGGATCTGCACCGGTTTCGCCGCGGTGGTCATTTCTTATTTCCTCAGTAAATCCGACTACTTGATCTGCCCCGCAACAAATTTGCACACCACCATTTACAACTACCCACACTGTGAGCCCAACCCGGTGTTCATCTCGCAGTTGTACCAGTTACCCGCCAATATTGCCGAGACCGTGGGCATCGACGTGATTTTCTTCAAGCCCGTCTATTTCCATGCCGCAGTGCTTGCGACATTTGCGTCATTGATCGCGCCTTTTGGCGGCTTTTTCGCCAGCGGCTTGAAACGCGCTTTTGGCATCAAGGATTTCGGCGACACTATCCCGGGCCACGGTGGCATGACCGACCGTTTCGACTGCCAGCTTTTGATGGGCCTGTTTTCCTACTTGTACATCCAAACATTCATCGCGTCACTGAACATCAGTTTGAGCAAGCTTTTGCAGATGGCCGTGTTTAACTTGAGCAACGAACAGATTCTCCAGTTGGTGAAGGCGCTCTTGAAGTACTTGAGGGCCAGCGGCACCATCGAGCAAGACACGTTAGAGAAGGTGTTTGAGTTGTTGGCCTAAAATGTTGGTGTGGGTGTGTAAGATTAGATGTTTCCGTGTATAATTGCAATAATATATATATAATCGAGTTAACGTATGGCATGGGCTGATGCTAGTCTGGGAGGGGTTTAGATCCACCAGCACGCCGCGCCTAGGACACGCCAGTAAGAGTGGGGCAAAATCATCAGATCTCCAGCTGATTTGTGACAGAGTTTGCAGCATCATTTGTTTTACAGTAAAACTTGAAGAATCCATAAAATTTGAGCTCGCTCATTATCGTTGATGTGGTATTTTCCAAGCGCTTCCATGGATTGAGTCTCGCTCAGCTCCATGAGTACATGCCAACTTCGAATCTAGAATTACCAAAAAGAGCACACTTTATTTTTGTTGAAATACAGTCCAGTTTGCCTAAGCTGTGAATCTACTGCTTTCTGGATTACGATCTCTAGCTTTGGCCAGACGTTTGTTTAGATAAAACATTAGTGGAATCAGGAGGCTTAGACCGACTATATGCCAGGCTGCTGGCTAACGGTCTGCTAATGAATCGAGCGCGGAATGTGAAGCTTGCATTGCCGTTGATGTCATTTCACAAAAACTCGGTACATTATGCGTTTCCCCTGGATTTGTATCCAATCATGTAGCATGTCAACAAAAGGCTGGAATTAAGTGTAAAATTTTATGCATGGATCTGCCCTCGATAAGAGAATACGGTGATGTTCGCCAAATGGTGTCTATGCACAGGTCGCGATTAGGCATGATACTAGGTAGAGAGTATTTTATAGATTCTACGGCAAAAGAAATAGCATGATAAACGCGTTTGATTTATCGCACCATGTTCCTTCAGAAACATTATTACTACGCAATTCGTACGAATGTTTTTATCCACAGTTTAGTATTTTTTGTGGCCATTTTATGTTTCCCTTCAAAAAAGGTTTCTTGGAACTGAAATTATCACAACTATTTGCCAAGTAGCACTTTGAAAAAAAAACGAAAAGCACCTCAGTGTGAAAATCAATAGATCCCAGATCAGAAGTGTTTACATTCAAATTGCTGGCTACGCATTCCGAATCCGTCAGATAGCAGCGGATGTACATCGCTCAGATCAGGGCCACGCCCGATTAGGCAGCAGCCAGGCCGCGCTAAGTTGGCTAATTGCCAAAATGGATACAAGCGCATGCGTTTTCCTGCACACACGCTGGCACTTTGCCCAATTCGGCAGCACAAGCACCGGTTTCGCAGCCAGCGCAAGCTGTCAAACTGCAAATTCAACGCAAGTGAAGGTCTGCCACACATGGAAGTTTCATTTATAAATACAGATTTGTTTCCGGTTTTTTTCTTTCAACCTTTTTTCTCTCAAATTACTTGTTCGCCTTAACATTCGTGTAATACACTTTCTTACAGACCATTATTGCTGACCACCTGGATCTTTCGATACAGACCACACCACGCACAAACACATAACCACGAACAATGTACTTTTTCTTTGCTTTGCTTGCACTCTTGCAGGTGATCGTCGCCGTGCCCGTGCCAAGATTGGTCACGCGGTACCACACGGCTGACACCATAACTTCTACACAAACATACGTCACCGGCACCACCACGATCTGGTTGCCGCCTGTTGAGATCTTCATTTCGAACGGAGTCACTTACACATTCACAGACTACAAGGGCCAATGGGCCACGACGCAGGCCACGCTCACTTCTGTATTCAACGATGCGGTCACGCCTGCTGGCCAGGCCACGCCCACCGTGGAGGCACCTTCGGAAACCACCGCCGAGACTAATACAGTGACTAATGAGGCGGAGACAATGACAACTGCGGCCGTCGAGACCACGCCAACGCCTACTACAACACAAGCAGCCGAGACCACGCCAAAGCAGACTTCAGAAACCGTGGCGACTCAAAACGGTGAGACCACTCAGGCCATTACGACTCAGAATGCTGAGACCATAGAGACTTCTGCCAAGACTACTGCCAATGCCGAGACCCAGACCCAAACTGCACCAACGACTCCTGCCACTGCCGCCGCGACAACCTCCAGCACCTCTACCGCAAACGCTGAGACCGAAGCGGCCGAGACTACAAAGGCTAGTGAAACTATCTCGGTTGAGACTAGTGGACAGGAAACACAGGCCAATGAGACGACCCAGCCGGACCAGACGACTCAGACCACCGAAGCGGCCAATGCTGAGACCACTGCTCAACCGACCGATGCTGCCACCACGGCAGAGACCATAGCAGAGACTTCAAGCACTGAGACTACTACTGCCGGCACCACTCAGCAAGAAACGACTCAGCAAGAAACGACTCAGCAGGAGACCACCGATGCAACTACTCAGGCTAGCCCAGAAACCACACTGACAAAGACTACATCTACATCTACATCTACCACTGCCACATCTACTTCCACTGCCACCTCCGTTGCATCAGGGTACATCAGCGCGCCATCTGTCATCGTGTACTCTCCGTATGCCAACGACGGCTCTTGCAAGGACTACGACACCATCAAAAGCGACTTGCAGTTGATCCAGTCAAAGGGTATTAGCAAGCTTAGACTTTACGGCGCCGACTGTGCTGTCACCACCGCCGTGCTCCCGCTCTGTATGGAATTAGGCATCACCGTGAACCAGGGCTTCTGGATCTCCTCTGCAGGAGTTGACTCTATCGATGGAGGGGTGTCACTGGTGGTGGAATGGGCCGAGACCAACGGCTGGAGCGTGTTTGACTTCTTCACTGTAGGCAACGAGGCTGTGAACGACGGCAGCTGTACTGTTTCTGAGTTGATTGACAAAATCGCGAGTGTCAAGCAAATCTTGAACAATGCAGGCTATTCCGGCGAAGTCACCACCTCGGAGCCCCCGGTGACGTTCATCAACCACCCCAGCTTGTGTACAGACTCTGTCATCGACTTTGTTGGCGTGAACCCACACTCCTACTTCAACGCAAACTTGTACGCGTACCAGGCTGGCGAGTACATCACAGCGCAGCAGAAGCAAGTGGCGGCGATTTGCTCCAAGAGCGCTTTCATCACTGAAACTGGCTATCCGCACAAGGGTGACTCCTACGGCAACAACGTGCCCAGCGACGAGAACCAGTACCTTGCACTTGCCTCGATCATGAAATACACCGGCGGCGACGTCACGATCTTGACCACCTACGACGACATGTGGAAAAACCCGGGCCCTCATGGCATTGAGCAATACTTTGGCATGATCAACCTTATACAAAGCTAGGCTCAGCATTCAACCCCTTCGCATATACACACACACGCACACTTTTGTACCATAGACATTTAGACATTTAATTCATAACCTCATCATTACATTTTGCCCTGAAATATCATTTTTGTCTTGGATGGCACACTTGGTCACTCCTTAAAGAGTTCACAACTCTAACTCAAAACAACGTAGCATGTATACTCGTAGGCGAGCAGATCCAAGTCTTTTTTCAGCGCATTAAAAGCATCTCCAGTCGCCAGAATCTTGACATTCGAAAGAGTAGTTGCGTTCTTCTTGAGAAGAGCCGGCTCAAAGACGAAATACCAAGAAAAAATTTCTTCGTCAATAAAGTCGACTCTATTCATGTATGCTCATAACTAATCAGTTGTCACGCTATAAATATAAGGTATTCTGTTCGGCATTCATCTAGTCTTGCTTTGCGAAATTATAATTATGAAATACTAAAATCTGAAAGGTCATTAAAATCATGAAAACTCTTTTATCATTCAATGGGATGATTATTGCTTTGTCGAAGAGTTTTACAACCCGACAAATTGCTATGGGGACCGATTGAGACATCTCCGTAAACATCAGTTATAAGCATCACATAACTGTGAATCATCGCGTGATCTGTACATGTTATAGATTCGCCTCAAGAGTGGACATTGGTTCCAAAAGATTTCTCAACAATTCCAAGGTGTTTAGCCTTGAAGGCAGCATACAAATTCTTTTTCGTTTCTGTAATAGCTTCTATGTCACAGCTTATAATGAGCAAGTCATTCACATACATCAAGCCTTTCGGAGCCTTTTTAAAGTAGAGACATAATTCGTTTATGCATGGTTTGAGACCCTGTGCTTTTTAAAAGCTTACTGATCGTCTCATTCCACATTTAAGGAGCTTGTTTCAAACCGTAAATAAATTTGATAGGCCTGTAAACGAAATTACCACTTTTTCTTTGACCCTTTCAAGGTCTCGCAGTTATGGGGCAGTTGCATCATATAAAGCTCCTCTATTAGGACACCATCCGAGAACGCATTCAGGATATCCTAGTGTTACATCTCCGTACCAGCTTGGGGCTTATGTTTGCGACTCCTTCGTCATCAAAATCTTTGAACCCAAGCGCCATCTGATGAATCAACGATAGTTTACTTCAGAAAAACATACCTTCCCCGTCGAAACTCCGTCGACACTCTTCAAGACTGGACGATGCAACGATTTCAAACCTCGGAGCAACATTACTTACCCATGTCTTCCTTGCATTAAGGTTGACCCTTGCGCCAGCTGGAGAGCCGGGGCGGAGGATAACTTGCTGAAAACCCCAGCAGATATGTTTCACCATGGTCTTTCCTGGCCAATACCCAGCAACAACCAACAGGCTTGATTTCTTTTGTGAGAAATATAAGAAGTTGCCAATTCTTCGCGGTCTCTCATATTGTTTGGCTTCCCCCACGGTTTCAGGTATAATATCCGGAATCTCACCCCTTTGGAGAACATAGAGCCATACAGCAAAAGAAACTGTTCGTGAAAACACTCAGAATTCAATGACCCTTTGTGGAAAATACTCGTCAATGAGCCCGATATAGTACGGCATGAGTTCGCCCACATCATAGCACTCATCTGTTTTCAGATACAAGTCGTACCGGTTGAAACACCTCACGGCCTCGAGCATTTTCTCGTCCTCGTCACTCATGAGATACCTGTATGCATTCTCGTGGTGCCACGGGTAAAAAGAGTGGTACCTGATCATAGCCAACGCCTCTGGCGGAAGCGTCAGGTTGATTTTGGCTATGTGGTACATATACTCATCATGGCCCCAGCTGAGCATGACCGAGTCAAGGCCACATTTCTTTGAATAAATGCCATATTTCGTGTTATAGAGCGGATTTGAGAAATCGGGGTTCTTGCGGAATCCATCGCTGAAGATGATCTTTCTCAGAAACTTGCACCCAACGGGGAACGTGTCTCCCACAACATCCCATTGGCCCTTCAGATCAAAGAAATACAAAAGCTTGCCCAAATCATGGATTAGCCCCACGAGTTGCATCCACCGTGGTTTCCCGTCCCTGCGTATTGCCTCTGCTGTCTGCAACGCGTGGTCAATCTGACTCAATTCTGTATCTGGATCGCTCTCATCAAGCAACTTATTTAGTTTTTCCAAGCCGTCCCACACCGACATTTTCGCACGCACTTTGCTTTTGAAGTTGATGCGTGCCTGGATATTGTACGCAACTGTTTGCTTCTCGTGTTGCTCGCTGTAGAAATCTTTCACTCGTTCACAGGCGAGGTCATATTGGCGAAACAGCTTACTGTCGATGTTTCGGTAAAACTCCGATTCCTTGCTCCATTCGGAGTCTGTTGGGGTTTCGCTTTTCTCCAGTTTCTTCTTTACACCACAACTTGAGCTTTTTAGACCGTCTTCATGGCGATCTGTCTCTTCTTCATTTGCTTCTTCTCGTGGCGTATCACCACCAGTAACTTTGGTGGAAGATGCACGATTTTCACTCAGAAAAATTTGACCAGAGCAGTCATTTCCTCTCAAAACCGTATTTGCGTCGCATTTATCCGATTCAAGCGAAAACTCAACTTTTTGTCGCTTGCTTTGGAGCTCTTTTTCTAGCTTATGCACTAATTGCACATCATCGTCCAAATCCTCTAATTCCTTCCCGTTTCTTTTCTGCGACAATTCATGTTCTTGCACGAGTTTTTCTTGAGATTCAGCTCCCATCGAACATGTATACTATGGCTTGGTTTATATAGACAGTATACTGACTAATGGAAAGATTCTATATGGCCGTGCCTTCATGCAGATTGTTCTGGACCGGGCGTGCGCATCGGCCGGCCGAGATAACGTAACAGCCGTGCCGAAGGTCAGAAATGATTATGTGCATTTTCAGCCAGTGCCCGTCAAAGAAAAAAGAAGTTAATATAAAAAAAAACACGAAGAAAGCTTTGGGTCTTGATTTTATTCATATCACCACTTTACATAGCTGACGGTGCTTTATGTCGAAATACCGCCTCGTCGTCATCGTGCTGATGCAACCGTGGGCATGTCACGTGCAATGATCTTACTCTAAAGCTATGGTTGGGCTCAGTATCTACATTTGATTCACGGACTCGAGTCGCCCATCTTAAATGTCCCTCATGATCCAACAATCAGTTCCTTAAAGTTTTGATTAAATGCAGGCGAATAAATATTGTCCGTGGACATACATATCCTATGAAGAGATTCTGTCACGAAGGTTAGTGGTGCGCAGCAGGAAGCGGGTTGTCGACAACCACGCCCTCCTTGACCTTGCCGCCCTGGACCCAGCCGCCAGGGGCTACGGGCTCGTGTTCTTGTCTGTACTGCTCGATTCTGGCAATCATCTCTGGCTTGAACGACTTGATCAAGCCTTGCACGGGCCAAGCGGCAGCGTCGCCCAAAGCGCAGATTGTGTGGCCCTCGATCTCCTTGGTCAACTCAAAGATCATATCAATCTCCTTCTCAGTGGCCTGACCCTTCACGAACCGCTGCATCATGCTCAGCAACCACGTTGTGCCCTCTCTGCAGGGCGTGCACTGGCCACATGACTCGTGCTTGTAAAAAGCGGAGAACCGCTGGATGGCTCTGATGATGTCGGTCTGTTTGTTCATGACAATCACCGCAGCGGTTCCCAAACCGGAGCCTTCGTCCTTCAACGCGTCGTAGTCCATCAACACATTGTCACACACATCCTTGGGCATCACGGGCACCGAACAGCCGCCGGGAATGACACCCAACAAGTTGTCCCAGCCGCCCTTGACGCCTCCACAGTGTTTTTCCAACAACTCTTTCAATGGAATCGACATCTCCTCCTCAACCGTACATGGCTCATTGACGTGCCCGGAAATACAAAACAACTTTGTACCGGCGTTACGCTCACGGCCAAACCCGGCAAACCAGTCGCCGCCACGCCTCAAGATCGTGGGCGCCACCGCCACCGTCTCGACATTGGCCACGGTCGTGGGCCTACCGAATAAGCCGACACCGGCAGGGAAGGGAGGCTTCAAACGAGGCTTACCCGCCTTGCCCTCGATCGACTCGATCAACGCAGTCTCCTCACCACAGATATAGGCACCCATTCCACGGTGAATGTACACGTCGAAATCGTAGCCAGAGCCACAGGCGTTTTTACCGATGAGCCCAGCCTTGTATGCCTCATTGATGGCCTCTTGCAACACCACGGTCTCGTTATAAAACTCGCCTCTGATATAGATATACGCGGCCGAAGCGTTCATACCACGGCCCGCCAACAAACAGCCCTCCACCAACTTGTGAGGATCCTTACGAATGATTTCACGGTCCTTGCACGTGCCTGGCTCACCCTCGTCGGCGTTTACCACCAAATAACGCGGGCCAGGGTTCTTTTCCCAGCCTGGTGGGTTCATGAATGACCATTTGAGGCCCAGCGGGAACCCAGCGCCACCTCTACCGCGCAACCCGGACTTTTTCATCTCGTCAATAATCCATTTGTCACCCTTCACGATGATTTCCTTGGTTTTGTACCAGTCGCCCATTTTCTGCGCCAGTTTCAAGTCGTGGCCATAGGTGCCATAGACGTTCTGGAAGATCCGGTCCTGGTCTTTCAATCCGCCATGAATACGGTTTGGATTGGCCGCGGGGTCGGCGTTGGTCGCTAACCGCCTCACCGCGCGTGCGGAGCTCCTAAAATTACGAAGCATATTATATGAAAAAAAACAATCGATTTGTTGGTTTTGATTATTTGGCCTCTGTTTGAAGATGGGTTTTTTTTTGGTGGGGGTGCGCATGGGTAATGCGAATTCTGGCGCTGCCATTGGCTAGAGCCGCGCAGCAACGCAGTGGGAGACCACGCTGTGCCTGGCCCTGGACATGTTACTCTAGGTGAAAACTTTCTTATTATTAGAGAGTAAAAAACGGGAAATTTTTACCAGACAATTCGAGCTTGACTGTTTTTTTGGAGGCTTATTGGTTTATGGAAACTTAGTGTTTTGTTTCTTTTTGATTGGTGCTGAACATGTCATTGAGTCAAGCCAGACCACGTGCGCGGGTTTGTTGCATCATGTTGAGGCGTATTATAGTGGCGGCAAACTTTAGCAGTATATGGGCCAATAATAGCCCAGGCCGTATTTGATAAGTGTTGCTACTAAATAAAGAATTTTTCTAGCTTGGATAAAATTCTTCTTGATTTGATTCTGGCCAAAATTCCTTCGTCCATTCTCAATCACGGTTATAACAGAGGCGTGACCATTTGAGATCTACCTACGTGAGACAGGCTGCCATTATACCGATATCCTGTCGACTCAGTCTGGAGACAGGGTTTGATTGAAGTCTACTTCGGAAGTTCACACAAATTACTATTTCGGGGTTCTTCAGTTGGCCGTGTTTTGAAAAAACTAAGTTGAATATTTAGTAACCGGTAAATGGTAAAAGTCACGTGACGCACAACACGTGCTTATTCCAATATTTCAATCTTCCGCCATTTGTACAATTTTAGGCACTATAAGTTCAAATTTCATGCTGAAATATTTAATCCTGGCATCTGAATTGACATTCAGCCGAAAAAAATCACCTAGTGTACTTTTTTCCTGAAAAAAAACGTGCCTGTCATCGAGCGCTATCGAGGTATCGAGGTGTAGCCGTTTCGCACCCGATACTTGACAGATCTCATATGGGGATCTCTTCAGACGCATCAAATACGATAACTAGTCCAATTTTATTCATATATTTACGCGACCAGCCATCAATCACGAGCTAATGCTGTCGGCGGCATACTATATTTTCTCGCTACTCCTTGTGGCGGCGTCGCTACTCTACACTCAGAATGCACCACGCCACGAGTACAGATCGGCCGAGCTAAATTCGCTTTTCTCATTGAAAAACGAAGCTAGATCCAGCAGCCTCGATTTTCTACTACATTTAAACCCATTTGAGTCCTCTGCGATCGAAAAAGATGACCTCGTGGCCAAATATGGCTATGATCCGGCGCTAGCGGGCCAGCAGAAACTCAGCTCAAACTCATACTTTGATGTTCTTTCAACCCAAAGAGACAGGCGCCAGGTGGGGCGGGAAAACGCTACTCTAGTCATGTTAGTAAGAAATCTGGAGCTAGCAGGTGCTTTACAGTCGATGCGATCGCTCGAAGACCGCTTTAATCGTCACTACAAGTATCCATGGGTGTTTCTCAATGACGTGCCCTTTGATGATGATTTCATCGACCAAACCACGGCGATGGCGAGTGGAAAAACGTACTACGAGCTTATTCCTGCGGAAGACTGGAACCCGCCGCCACATATAGACATGAAGAGACTAGACGACAATATCGCTAGTTCGCAGCATATCATTTACGGCTTCTCCAAGTCTTACCGGAACATGTGCCATTTCAACCTGGGCCACTTTTACCGGCAGAAGCGGCTTTTGCAATACGAGTGGTATTTCCGCGTGGAGCCCGATGTGGAGTATATGTGTGACTTCATGTACGATCCGTTTGAGCTTCTACGCACCACCAACAAGACGTATGGATTCACCATCACGATTCCGGAATACGAAGACACGATCCCCACTCTTTGGGAGACAGTCGAGGATTTCATGGTCAAGTTTCCACAGCATTTGCATCCGAATAACGCGCTAGATTTCATCACCACCAACGATTCAGAGGTTTTCTACCATACCTACGCACACTCCAGCCACCGCTACAACATGTGCCATTTCTGGTCGAATTTTGAGATTGGTAATCTCGATTTCTTCCGCAGCGAGGCGTATGAAGCATATTTCGATCATTTGGACCAGGCAGGCGGATTCTACTACGAGAGGTGGGGAGATGCCCCTGTGCACTCTATAGGATTGGCATTGCTCTTGGACAGAAACGCCATCCACCATTTCGAGGATATCGGCTACTACCACGCGCCGTATATGGCGTGCCCGCAGTCACGTGAGGTGCAGAGTGTGAAACGGTGCATATGCCGTAAATTCGATCAGAATGGCGAACACAAGGGCGTGGATGTGCTGCCGCCAAGTTGCTTGCCCCGGTGGTGGCGGTACGGTGGCGGCAAAACATTTTTGAACGAAGGAAACTACACGTTTTGAGGCTGGTTTGTGAGCCACAATAGTATCGCCCATGATTATCGATGATTGCAATATATTTTGCGGCATCTTATCAGATAAGAACGATGTCAACGGTGGCTTGCATATGGATAAGCCTTTGGCTATCCAGGAGTTTATGATTGTGGCAAATGGTGCTCCAACCTTCGCTGGGGCCTTTCAAATCGGCTCTGAGGTCCATCACAACTTGAAGTCTTTGACCAGGACGAAGTACGGCCAGTCTGCTGGCCATGTCGGTGACAACACAAGGGTGGTGTTGCCCCTGAGACATTGGCTCCCCAAAGGAGGCCTTGGACGTTGGCTCGTTTGAGTTCTACAAGGACGGCAAGTACGACTTGGACTTGAGAAATCCAAAACCCAACGCCTTTAAGTGGTTGAATGGGGAGCAGTTCCTCAACGCATATCATGGCCTGAGATCAGAACTGAACAACGTCACTTTTTCCAAACTTAAAGATTGATGGCTGCTCGCTCGGAATGCGAATATTGCAAAATTTTCAGTTTTTTATGTGGAGCTGCTTTTGAAAGTGACCTCTTTTTTCACTACCTCAAACGGGTTTAGAGTACGCGCATGAGCGAAGGTGCTTTTGCTTTTTGAGCTCAAGAATGATTATTGCCAATTGAACTTTCCGCACAAAAGTTTCCGCTTTTTTTGCCCATATCGATCCAGCAATACCATGGGGGTTTTATTGAGTCTTTATATTTACTTGAAACACCCGGATTAAAAGGGTTGCTGCAAAGCCAAGTATGGTTTATCCGACATATCGCTCGACCACTGCGAGATCAAACTTTTTTTCGTGACATGTCAAGCAAAGTCGTCTGGTAAATTGGCATTAACAGAAATAAGTTGCTTTTGTGTACGAGAATCACAAACACTTGGAAATGCATCTAGGGTCTTGCATGGGCATAGCTTTCTTGTATTGCTTTCGTGCCAGAGTCGCATCAGTGCAGGCAATATAGAACCAGACAGGATTTGGGACTAAAATATTTTGTTTTTGAATCCACACAAATCTTCAGGAAAAAGTCTGATTTTTGATTTGCCGTTTGCGTATAGGCTTAAGACTCAATTTAGCGGCCTCTTTGTACGAGGAGTTGATCAACGAGTATCCTATCGTTTCCATCGAGGGCCCATTCGGCGAGGACGACTGGGACGCGTGATTGCACTTTTAATTCAAGGTTCCCGAAAAGGTCCAGATTGTCGGTGATGACTCGAGTTCAAATAACGCAAAACTTGGCTGGTGTTGAACTATGAAGCGCAACGGGTAAAAGTCTATTGAGTGCAATTTGCAAGCTAGAGTCTTGGTGAATAACTTCTACGGACTCGGTTTCTGTATATAGAAATCGGTGTTGATTCCTGGTATGATTGAAATGTTCTCCAAGCCATGAGCCTCCTACAGAGTCGCAGTCTATAACCGCGAGATCTGCTGCAAGAAGCCACGAAGAAAAAAAATAGCAGACCCTCCGGAAGGAGTCCACTATGCCGCCAATAAAACGTATCTGGGTACATGGTATGACGTGTGGGCGCCTGCAGACTACAGAGTGGTGCTCATCTTAGAAAATAGTGAGGTTCAGTCGAAAGGCGAAAATGGTTTTTTTTTGGCAACAAAATCGTTGGCAGGGGCGTGGCCTGTGATGTGCGGGCGCTTTCTTTAGGCGACGTTCTTCCGGCTGCACGAAACTCACTCGGTTGCACGCCATAAGCAGGCGAAAAAGGAGGTGATTCCGATTTACGTTGGTGAACGGTAACGTGTTGATGACATGGCTAAGTCTATCAAGGATGGCCGGCTTGCAGAGCCACCGGACATAAAAATACGTGCCTTGCATTGTGGAAGAAAGCGGTTTGGTGGCTATTCCACGGGTTGTGGACATGAAACAGTCGCTCGAGACGGCTATTTTAAAGATATTTACCATGTCGAGCTTCTACATGCAGTTTTCCCGGCGCACCGACGACACGATCGACTGGTGAGTGCTGATGACGGAGGTTTTGCAAGAAAAACATCAAAACGTGTCCTTGTGGCTCTCAATCCCAAGAGTGTCAGGACCCAGGACGAGGATATGGAATACCTTGAGGAGTTCCGCCATAAATTTCTGTCTCGTGAGGTACCCTACGAGTGTGTGCACAGATTCTACATGTATCTTTCCCAATTGCTACAATTGTCCAAAAGATGTGATATATCAATATTTTTTCCATAGCTTTCGGTCCACCTTGCCATGGCATGAGTGCACTTATGAACCAGGTCGCATTGTCTGGCGAATACACTAGGGCCAGTTTGTAGGGATCTTGGTTCAAGAAATGAGCTGTGTTTTTTTCAAATCAGCGCGAGGAACTGTTTTTCACATCAAAAAAGAAAAAAATCGACCTTTAAAGAGAATGAATTGGGAACTAATTCTATTCCCGCTCATAAATCTGATCCTTTTAAAAAGGTCTGGCAAATGCTGCTATGTTCTAACGTCGATGCGGCCTGCATGTGGCCTACCCGCAGCGCTCCTCTGCTACATCTCATCGCAGTGAAATTTCTATTCCAAAAAAGCATACCATATTCACCACAAATCGGCGATGAGTAAAGGAAAATTGAAAGTGGCGCTTAAAAATAAAAAGGCCGCAGAGGATTTCGGCAAGAAGGCCGGAAAAAAGCAGCAAAAGCCCGTGAAACCCGTGCTTGAGGACCCAGAAGAGTCCTCGCTGCTGGAATCTGAAGAAGTGCCTAGCTTGATCGACACAAGCGCGCCATTATCGAAGAAGGAGAAGAGAAAATTGAAGAAAATGATTGCCAAGGCCAAGGAGGCACAGCCTGCGGAAGAATCCGAAGAAAGCGACGCCGAGGAAGAGTTGGATCTCGAGAAATTGGCCGCTAGCGAAAGCGAAAGTGACATCAACGACGATGACGACGATGAGGACGATGAGGATAGTGAAGAAGACGTTGAAAGTAACGAGGGATCTGAAGAAGAAAAGGAGGATGATGAGGAAGATGAGGAAGCCGAGGAAGAGGACATTCCATTGTCTGACGCCGAACTAGACTCCGATGCAGATGTGGTGCCTCACAGTAAGCTCACGGTGAACAATATTGCCGCATTGAAGGATTCCTTGGCAAGAATTGCATTGCCTTGGGAAAACCACTCGTTTGTCGAGCACCAGGCCGTGTTGGCTGCAGAGAAAGCTGAGGCCGGGATCAAGGACCTCTATGACGATACCGAAAGAGAATTGGCTTTCTACAGACAAGGCTTGGATGCAGTCAAGCAAGGCCGCAGCACGCTCCTCAAGTTAAATGTGCCGTTTTCGAGACCGCTAGATTACTTTGCGGAGATGGTGAAGAGTGACGAGCACATGGATAAGTTGAAGGGCAAGTTGTTGAAGGAGGCCGCGGACAAGAAGGCGTCTGAGGACGCGAAGAAGCAGCGCCAATTGAAAAAATTCGGCAAAAAAGTCCAGCACGAGACGTTGCAGGAGCGCGCAAAGCAGAAGCGTGACACTTTGGACAGAATCAAGTCGTTGAAGAAAAAGAGAGGCGCCAACGAGTTGAGTAACGATTCCGAGTTCCAGATTGCCTTGGAGGAGGCCACCGCAGAGGACCGGCCTCAGAAGCGGGCGAAGCCCAACGGAAAACGGTTGGCCAAGGACGCCAAATACGGTCTGGGAGGACAGAAACGCGGGATGCGCAGGAACGACGCCGAGTCTTCGGCAGATATCTTCAACCAGAGGGGCAAGAAGGGCAAGCCTGCGCGTCCAGGAAAGAGCAAGAGGTCTAGAAACTAGAGTGGTTTGAAGTAGTCGTCGCAGAGAACGTAAATGAAAGAAAAACGTTGAGTAGAGAATTTTGGGTAAGGGCTATAATGTAGACGTCATGGCCTGGTTTCATTGTGCTTGAGAGGTATGTACTATTGCTTGGTTTTGAGTCTATTCTGGGTGATTTCTGATTCTACAAATGGCTGTTTTGAATAATTCAAAGGTGAGCTCTTTTTTGCATGTGCAAAATCGTTGTTTCTGAGAACTATATCTTAAAGCTCGCTTCCATAAAAGAATTTTTTTTGCTGAAGCGCAATCACCAGTTCCTGTTTTAGTAGAGAACATTGTTCTGTTTACTTTTGGTGCTTGTTTGATGGCAAACCCTTGCCAAACGCTTCTCTTTTAGTCCGTGGCATCGGCCGCAACAGCTTCATGAATGCTTCAAATAGAAGACGTTAATCCGGCATGGAAATGAAAAATGACAATTAGAAGGAACCGATTTCAGAGTGAAAAACTAGATCAAACTCACTGTACGACTCATTCTTAGGTCAAGTCTATCTCTTGGCTGCCTTTCCTTTCAGGACGATTCACGTCTAGTTACGTCTTGCCCATAAGCGATAAAAGAGAATAAAGCCGCAAGACTCACCAAAATACAACTTCACCAAGAAATAGCTTTTTTTTCGGTCAAAAGCCCATTTTCGAAGTAAAAGCAATCATGACCCAGTTTGATTAACACGCATCATGCGGCCGACTAAAAAACGTGCTGGTAACAGTGATCTGTGATGGCATACCAAAATTTGTCGCGGCATTGATTGCGGTCCATCTGAAGCCATAGATGTACTCGATTGGCTGCAAATTTCTGTAGAAGTAAACATACAACCGGATTTAAAACATTCATTTTGAGCGCATTGAAAAAGTGAAAAGTGCCACATTTAGCGAAATCGAACCATCACGGCCCGTTGACAACGAGCGTCTCATGGTTGGATTTGGTGGAAGAACACTCACAAATGATTTAAATTGGGCTTGCACTTAGTGGATGAGCTTATTTCTCTCCGTACTAATAAACTATTAGTTTTTGTCAATTGCGGAGAAAAGACCGTTATGTGTGATCTGACGACAAAAAAATAAAATAAAATAAAATAAAACAAAAAGAAAAGAAAAGAAAAGAAAAAAACAAGACCGGATGTGACGCACCCTTAGCAATGAATCACTTTTGTGGTCTCGCATACCGTAATTCTGTTCTCACTGCCATATGCCATACGGGCAAATAAAGACAAAAATAAAAAAAAAAGTATTTTCTGCTATATACGCGTGCTCTCAAAAGTCCAGCAGAAGCTTGAAAAGTCAATGATGGTCTTCATCATGTTGTTGATATACTACATATTTCTATTCAACGTGGTTCATGGCTTCTCACAACCCACGCCAGAAGAAAGGTTGAAGGCATGCATCGGCGAATCAACAGACCATTTCATCCTTCAGCGCAGATCGGACGATGTGATTGCTTTCTATCCGAACGGCACAAAATATTTTGACTTTTCCGGAAATCATCAGGTGCTAGGTGAATGTTTGGGTGTGGTCAACCCACGCAAGGACCATACTTTAATAGTCACGCACTTGAACGAGCAAGCCATGCCGAAGGGCGTTTCTTCCGGAAGATCAAGAAGAAGGAAAAAGAAAAAGAAGAAAGTGTTGCTGTGAAGATTCCGTGCATGATTATGTGGCTCTACTTCGGGCAAAACTTTCCGGACTAAAGGGTCTAGGGTAATATGTACTTATAGAGATTGAATTGTTGATGAGTCATCTTGACAGCTCACGATTGCGGAATAATTCTCTGGCCTTGAACGAGAACACCAGAGTTTGAGGTCGGCAAATTTAATGTGATCAACGACGCCGAGAATTCCGAGCAGCGCCAAAGCTCTGGATCTATGGGCTCCCAGTCAGCAGAGCAACCGTGTTTTGGAACAAACCCAAAGCTTATACTATATGAGAGGTCTTGAGGAGATAGAGAATCTACAGTTGTTTGATCTTTTCCCTTTGGCTACGTGGCGGAGTTTTTTGCATAATCAAGGACACGGGCTAGTTCAATTGAGAGAAGACAATCCAGACTCATACTGGCAATCTGACGGCAATATGGAAAAATAGCGCAGAACACCTGTTGACTTCTGACAACGAACAGCTTATCTCTTTACAGTGGAGCGAGGCTCAGATTTGATTGACATATTTGCTGTGATGATGTTTTACACTACCGAGAATCTTTACTAGCTGGGTTTTGTGATCTGTAGAATCTCGCTTTTTCTTCAGAACTCTATGCTTTACATTACATACTTGGTAGCTGTAACACTTAGACATTACAGCCTGAAATCCGAATATTATCTTCAGTGAAGCACTGATGATTTTCACCATTGAATTTTTGAAGATTAAACAAGAAATAGTATTCCTCATGAATAAACTTCGTATTTGAATCTATTGTCGATGAGCATGCATTTTCTCTCATGTTCTGCTGAGCTATGCCTCTCTAAATTTGTAATTTTAGAGTGCTCTGTGTGGCCCAGAAGTTGTAGGCAGATAGTTTCGGTGGTCAGCTCTTTATAACTTGTTCTTTTTCTGACTTATTTCCAAAGTGTTTTCTTTTAAAAGAGAAAGATCCAATATAGGACGCTCTCAACGGAGTGTGACACATATATCCCAACAACCGTAAAAACTATACTCGCGCCCTTGGGAGGACCAACCTCATGGGCCGATGACAGTCTGATAAGTTTGGTTTGTTGAGTTCATTCTAAGTAGAGGTTTCAAAGCGGATTCATTTCCGATGGGGGAGCTCATGTCGCCAAACGATGCCTGGGGTGAAGTTGCGATCTATTATAGGTTTTTTCTATATGATGTATAGTTTTTGCGCTTGTTTGGGTGTGCCTGTCATACTCTGATGAGAGCCTCCTATAATGTGGTATATTTTTTAAAAGAGTACATCTCATAGAGAAAACACGTCTATTTCCAGGCTTAATTTATGGTTCTAAGATCTTTCACAGGAAGCCGTTCCCACTTAGGGACCAGTACCCAGAATAAACTTAATTAACAAAAGCAATCGAATTGACATCGACCCATGGGATTGGTCTTCCCAAAAGAGCGAAACATAAATAGAATCGGGAAAGAAAGGGGCCGAAACTTGAACCATTTTCGACATCGCAGCGCGGTCTTTTACGCCTTGCGTATCAATTTTCCAAATCAATTGAGGTTGACGTAATTGGTCCCACGCCAAAATTATGACATTAAGAAGAAAAGTTCCATGACAGGGCCAGGTCTCAGCATTGACGTGGTCATTCATTTGATTCATGATTATGAGTAAGACATCGAAACTTATCGGAAAATTGGTGAGCTACTACAATTCAGGACCAAATAATGTGCCTAGAAGCCCTTTCATTGGTTGGACTACGCACTATAGGGCTTCCGGTTGCGGCCACACCAGGAATAAAGCACTGTTTCCCGTCCGATCAACGTTAGTTAAGTTTCCTAGGGCCATACTGAGTAGTGTAGTGGGAGACCATATGCGAAATTATGGTGCTGCAATCTTTTTGATATGTTTACTTTTCTTACATTCATGTCTCGATGACTTGTGACTTAGTATTTTTTTTCGTGAAACATGCAGGTATTCGGTGAATGAACTGCATTTGACATGTTCTGCAGAGTCCGTCGCGTATTTTATGCAGGATGTATGCAGGATTTACCTCGTTTACGCAGAAGCAGAAATATTAATGAAGAGTATCCTGAAAAAAAGACAGAGTTTGAAGTACTCGAATTCGACCGGATTAAATAAAACAAGGAAAATGATAGTGAAGAGATTGGTTGAAATTCTTTTTTGCCTTTTAAGCTGGATTGAAAGGCCTAGTTGTTTGGTGTGGACATACGCAAGTCCAACTAATAGAATAGGCGTGGAAGGTTAGCGTGGCTTGTGTCTCCAGAAGTGAACCGCGTGGTCAGATATGTTCCAAGTAGCCATTATTGCTCTATTTTGCGGAATTTGAGTAGTGAGTCAAGAAAAATGGTGCGTGTATGACGTGTATGACGTGCATATGTGAGTAAAGTCACCCGAAAGCTAGCTAGCCCCATGGTGTAATGTAGCGATTGTCTATTTCCATTCTCTACCTATACCAAAGAGAAATCTTTCTGGAAAGTTCGCTGCTCTCCATGTACCAATCCCCGCACATTTGCAAAATATGCTCTTTCAGGTGCTATAATTGATACTTCCAAAGCTCTCTAGAGTTGTTCATCTGAATATAAACCAGTAGAATCTAAGTTGCTTCTAATACTTTCCTCAAAAAGCACCCTGAAGAATAATTGGGAGCTTGTGTCTCAAATCTGCCAAGTCAAGCTCAAAGCATGAAAAAAATTACGAGGTGTCTGTGCAAGGTGAATGGACTTGGTCCGGGCCAACTTCCGCAACCGGTAGAGATTGTGATGATTCATCAAACAATTGTTCTTTCTATTCCTCGAGAAATTTCACTTTTTTGTCATCACAAATTACACATCATATTCATTCACCCCGCTAATGGCCCCGCAAGTTGATGCCATATACTATGCTTATGAATCTCAGCCTCCTGGTCGCTATAAGCGCATACCGCATTTAGCGTAGATGACTGCGACTCATTTCAGGTTTCCATATAATGGTCCAATGGGCAGCCAACAATCACGACTGGGAGAAAAAGAGTATTCATAAAAAAGGATGAAACTCCCCCTCGTCATCCTTCAAAAAAGTTTCCAGCGTAACATATTTCCACATACTTTTATCTTCTACTAAACATTTTGATTGGCTCGTATAGCGCGTTCGATACGACAACGCCGCGAACCGCCCAGACGCGGCCTCTAAATTGGCACATAAAAATCTATACAACCAATACTCAACAACCTAATAAAACAAACACGCTGAAATTTGCTAAAATGGATAAAACCGCCGCTAGAGCTAAGTTTGTGGCCGAGTTCGACAACTTGGTCGCCGAGTTGCAGGAGATTTCTGCGGGATACAGCATGCCGCAGGAGGCAATTGAATGGTTCACGAAGAATTTGCAGTACAACACTCCTGGCGGGAAATTGAACAGGGGGCTTTCTGTGATTGACACGTACTGCATCTTGAAGAACAAGACGGTGGACACGCTTGCTGAGGCCGAATACAAGAAGGTGGCTCTTTTGGGATGGGCGATTGAGTTGTTGCAAGCATATTTCTTGGTGGCAGATGATATGATGGACCAATCGAAAACTCGCCGCGGACAGCCCTGCTGGTATTTGGCCGAGGGGGTGGGCAACATTGCCATCAATGACTCGTTTATGTTGGAGGGCGCTATCTACATCTTGTTGAAAAAACACTTCAGACAGGATTCGTATTATGTCGACTTATTGGACTTGTTCCACGAGGTCACTTTCCAGACGGAGTTGGGCCAGTTGCTTGACTTGGTCACCGCGGATGAGGAGCACGTTGATTTGAGCAAGTTTTCGTTGGAAAAACACTCGTTTATTGTCCGTTTCAAGACGGCATACTATTCCTTCTATTTGCCCGTCGCCTTGGCCATGTACACTTGCGGTATCAACAGCGAGGAGGATTTGGCGCAAGTCAAGGATGTGTTGATTCCATTGGGCGAGTATTTCCAGATTCAGGATGATTTCTTGGACTGTTTTGGCACGCCTGAGCAAATCGGTAAGATCGGAACTGACATCAAGGACAACAAGTGTTCGTGGGTGGTCAACCAGGCCTTGTTGCATGCTAATGAAGAACAGCGCCGTATCTTGGACGAAAACTACGGCAAAAAGGATGACCAGTCTGAGCAAAGAGTCAAAGATTTATTTGCCGAGTTGGAGATCCCAAAGATCTACGAGCAATACGAGGAAGAAGTTGTTTCCAAGTTGCGTGCACAGATTGAGAAGATTGACGAGTCCAGGGGATTGAAGAAGGAAGTATTGACGTCGTTCTTGGGCAAGGTGTACAAGCGTTCGAAGTAGGAGACAAATTTTGCATATAGTTACTTTCTATCATTGCTTTGAAGGGCACGACTCATGACTCCATGGGCTCCAAAAGAGTCAAGAAAAGGGCCATAGTACGACCTAAATTTGCTTGGCTCGTTGCAGATTGAATTTGATCTTTCATGTGGATAATGAGTTTTCATGGCGGTCACTTGAAGCTTGAAAAAATAAACTCTTCGGTAATGTACATCCCTTCTTCTATGGCAACGTCACCTTCGTCAAAAAAAACTCTCTCTTAGATCTGAGCGTCCTCTATTCTACAAAAAAAAGTGAGTATGGTTTGAATCCGCCTACAATACTACCAAATGAAGAAGGAAGCGTGGCCATGTAAAACCACAGGCGGCTAGACATCGCTGACCACCTCCTGTCTCCATCTGACGTACTTACACCCGAAAACACTCTAATATCCGTGTATTGACTAATGTAAATATGCATATTTAGGCGTTGGCCTTCTCCAAGTCCTCTCTGCCGGCCTTCGTGTACAAGTATTCGTTGTAGTCTCTGGCAACGGCCCAGATGTTCCAGAAAACAATGCCTGGAATGACGACGTACGCAATCTGGTTCTTGGTTCTTCTGAACACGTTGAATATAGAGTTGTACAAGCCACCCTTCAAAGGTCTTGTTGCGTAAGGCGAAACCGTGTAAGAAGTCACGTATTTCTGCGTGGGGGATCCGATGGAACCCCACCAACCCATGTAAGTTTTTGGACCAGCACCACCCATTTTTGTTAGTGTTTGATGTTGACTGTTAAAGTTGGCGTCAAATCTGGAGTCGCTTTTCGTGTGCGAAAAAAGCGAGCAGCAATTGGTCAGAGTTGTGTGCAGGATAGGACTTTGATGGTAGGGAAGCCGGCGCAAGTGTGGGCATATCTTTTCGGAGTTTCTCGTTCTATCTTTATGATTCCAGCTATTTTCACCTGTTGATGTACCTTCTGGCCAAAAAATAAGTTATTTCTTCTACTTTTTTGATCATTTGGTTTGAGAAATGGTTCCGCTTTCTCGTGACATAAGCGTGTGCGCCTGATGCATCTCGCGATCTTGGCTGCAACAACAAGAATGAGCATCTTTTTGGTTTTAAATGGTTGAGTCTTTATGGTGGTCAATTTTGTGGCCTTTTAGTGAGAAATGAGATGCTTTTGGCCTGGTTTTATGTTGTATATACTGGCGTTTCGATTTTCTAGCCCCTGTTCTGTATTTTGAATCATGGTAATTAAAACGAAGCGCATTTTACCTCACAAACTTCTTCTCCGACCAGTAGATACATACCAAGATCAAGTTCTGATGGAAAAAATACCGATACGTGTTTAAATACAATGTTTTTGAGATGAAAGTGACAAATAGTCATTTTTCACCTGCTTCAGTAACATTTTTGTTCTTCGCCGCTGATAATGAATGCCAATTCTGCATGGTAGGGTTCCTGATATACAAAAGCTACAATTCTCTCGACTGAGTCTCTTGAGATTGTGAAGAGAAAGCAACAAAGTATTCCGTCGGTGTTGTATTTTGACGAGCAATTCATGCCGTTTCATTGGCGTTGTTTGCAGCCATTTCCTCTAGCCGTACGGAGAGAAGCGCGTGACTACTTTCGTTCAGTAGTATGAACCAGAATTAGATACTCAGTGAATGTTTAGCAATATGGAAATTGCAAACCAGAGCCACAGCATGATATAATCTTGCTAGGTAGCTGTGAGATGGAACAATGTGAGTTATGTTTTGGAGCAACTTGTATGGGTATATATCTGGACAGATAATTCAACCGCTTTCGAAATAAATGCACGTGATTGCATCTTCTTTTAAGGCATCAACGCTTTCAGAATGCCTTTTTACAACTAGACTGAATAGCTGGTTTTGAGTTTCTTTTCTAACTACTTAACAATCAAATTCGTTGCCTGAGTCTCAATTACCGTCTCGTACAACGAATATGCGCTTTCAATCATATCGATGGTGATTTGCACCCGGTCTCTATCAAATCAACGGGAATTTCATGAAATACTCATGATATTTTGACTCAAGAAAAATAAAAGACTTGTTATGGAATTGTTTTGGGCTGCACGAACGTACCCAGTCCGCCCTAGCTGTGGGCTTTGGCCTGGACAATAGCATGCTTACTTATCGAAATATAAACAAAAATACCTGGATATAATGAAACCACAGCCTTTGTGGAATTGTAGGGGCAATAGAAAATAAACAAAGACAAAAAGAAAAAATATCGAAAGTGGCATATTCGCAACACCATAAACGCTGCGATTCTTCATTTAGTGAGTGTGATGAGTACACAAATTAATGACAGTTCAAATTACGTATACGACTCACCGGCGGCAGATACGATTCACCTCATAAATTTAAAAAAATCGCTGTTCTACAGGCAGTTCGATTATTCCAGATAAACGAGCTGCCCTCCTTGACAACACCAACCAAAATCTCAGAAATAGCCTTCTTCGAATGTTTTTTTTTTCATCAAACACTGGATGAGTGAGATGGCATGCAGCTGAGCATGCAGCTGAGCGCTATCTGCACGTGCATCAGTTGTAAAAAAAGGCGAACATAACTCCAGGTCATGAAGTCATGATTCCAATTACTACAAATCGGACTATTGATCTCATCCAGAGTCTCTATTATTACAAAATCAGGGAAGTTACAGCACAAGGTTTCCGCTTCAATAAATCGAGCGAGAAAAACCCTTGCCTCCCTAAGAGTATATCTCCTGACAAGTACATTACTATACGCTATACGCAGACCGCTTAAGCCTTCTTGGCGGCGGCAAGGCGCTGCTGGTGGGCCAATCTTCCCCTCTGTCTCGAGTTCAATCTGACCTGCTTGTCCTCCTTGGCCTTGGCAACAATCTCCTCCTCCTCAGTGACAATAAGCTCAATGTGAGATGGAGAGGACTGGTAAGCGTTGACTCTACCGTGGGCTCTGTAGGTTCTTCTTCTCTGCTTAGGAGCCTGGTTGACCTGGATGTGGGTGATCTTCAACTTGGAAACGTCCAAACCCTTGGCCTCAGCGTTAGACTGAGCGTTCTGCAACAAGTCCTTGACGTAGTTGACAGACTTGGTAGGCCATCTGGCCTTCTGCACACCCCACTCCTTAGCCTGGGCGGTTCTACCGATAGAGTGGTTGAATCTTCTGAAAGGAATGGCTCTCTCGTGGTCCAACACGTCAGAAAGGTATTTCTGGGCCTTCTCCAAGTTCCAGCCGTTGATGGCCTGGGCGGTCTCCCTGGTGTTCTTGAAAGACACTCTCAAGTACGCACCACGCGCAGAGGCGGACTTGGCGGGGTTCACGGGGGTAGCTGCGTAACGAACCATTATGTCTGTGTAGTTGTTAAAGAGATGGGATTTCCGGTGCTTTTTCGCCAGTGAGTTTTTTTTTTCGTGGTGCGCGCCTGCGCTGGGCAGAGCCGGGGTGGGTGTGTGTACAACAGGGGTTGATGCCCTAGCGCGACGCACGTGATCTTGGGCTCGTTGGTTTTTGACCTGCAGAATAAACAGTCACGTGCAATGGAGTCCGCCAAGTCATGGTATATCATCTGAAGGCGGGGTCACTTTTTATTAGCTTGGCTGGTCCTTTTTGGTGCACAGTAAGCAGCAGTGTGTCTTCACGCTCAACAATTTGTTGTCGTTGAGGTTACTCACAAGGGGTGTATACTCGACTCGGCGGGAGGCGCTGAATGACTGAGTCTGCGACCGTCAAGGCACTTAGTAGATAATTTGCCCTCTTTCTATGAAAGTTTCTCCTTTATGCACTCTGTGGGCCTGTGAGTGCCGGCTGATGGAGATTTGAGTCCAATAGCTATCATAAATAATCTCAATTTCGAGCAAATCTCGCGCATGGGTGCTAGTCCTAGTGGCTGCGAAAGCAAAAGCATCATTGGGTTATACGGTCATTGACAGTCACTGTCGACCGAATGGCTTCAATCAATCAATCATCGTTCCAACACAACTTACAGATCCATGTTTGTTCTGTTTGTAGTTTTAAAGCACACTTCCTTTCAGAAATGTGTAGTTTCGATGAATGCTCGTTTGGCTATGGCCAAAAGGCGTTTGAGCAAGACGCGCTCACTTACGAGAATCACGTTTTTGAGCAAAAGCCAGAATAGCATACGAGGCTTTATGCAAAACCCGAAACCTAGACTGAAATGCGATCAAATAAAACACTCTTTGGGGAGTAAAATCGGTAGATTTATAACCAGGGTCTTTGTGAGCAAGCTATACAGTAATGGTTTGCATGCTTTCTAGTTGAAAATTACACACGTTAGTGAATTCAGATTTGACTAGCTTCAAAACCTCTGAGAAACTGTGTAGTCACTATTTGAATGATGATCTTTGAGCATTGATATACAATGTTTCCGGGTGTTTTGGATGGCTGAAATTGCAGATACTATCGCTCCAACATTCTGACCTTCAAAAATCGCCCCTATATCTTTTTCTGGAGAGAAAGCATATTCACGGTGCATGATGCTTAACAACATCCATTTAGTCCAGACAATCACGAGAGTTTCTGGCGCCGATTGTTTACGAAACAATGGACATGCGTGCACAGAGCCAAAATAGTTTCAACTTTGTTTTAGTTGGGCTTTACGGCTTACTGGCCGTGCCATTTCTCCAGCACACCTGTGCTTTTCACCTCCCTCAACGCTCGAATATGATCTGTGAAGCTACTTGTTACATGGAATGATACAGGAAAACGTTCAAAAAACAAGAGCAAATCAAAAAAAAATCAGAAAATCAAAAAACAAAAAAACAAATCAAATCAACTCAAATTTGCGGTCTCATTGTCAAATGCCGATCATCAGTCATGATGTACGGTGGTGAGCACTGAGCCCTGCTGCGGCTCAGGCGATGATGAGAGGGAACAGAGTTACCGAGCAACTGATGATGCTCAGTAACATGCCGCATCTGCACGAATATAATGCTTCGTGGTTAAAACAAGGGTAAATCTCAAATATAATGCACGGCTCGCCATGTTTACACAGAAGAATGGCGGTTCCACTTTTTGTCTTGCCACGTTTGCGGGGCTTCACGGGCGGACACCTTCCTAAATGTCTCCCGACTGTATCTGGCCCCGTACGCATTTCAGGTGCGGGCAAAAACCCCGGCCGGGTCTCAGGCATCGACCACCGTTAACTTTTTGGGTTCGACGGTATTTGCTTCTCCTTGACGATCATTCTTTTTTGCAGATCCAGAATAATAACTAATGGAGCCAAAAAAGAATAACATTGAATTGAATCCAGTCAGCCCTTACTGATTATCCTTTTTTTGACGGCTTCATGTCTGTCGCTTAGCTCGATCGCCAGATCACATTTTTTGCGAGCCCATGCATTCTCCGCGCCTGCTGCTCGCCTCATCCGAAAAGGGCAATCTCACAGGAGCTTGGCAGGGCAAGAAAAAAAAAGCATTGGTTTTTATTCAAATCAAGTACCTGTCTTGTAAACAAAAACAAACAAAGAAATAACTTCCGCTTCGCATGTTGAAAAGAAGAACTTTCGGTGACCACATATTTCGAATGACGCTTGCCCCGTCTGCCGTATCTGGACTCTGGCCACGTGAAGCCTCGTTCCTGCACACACGTGGGGGCGGTGGGTGCCGGGATTCAGGAGCCATTCACGACCGACGTTTGCTGATGCATGGCATTCGTCATAGAAACGCTCATGTGGAGTGTCTATTTTTCCACCTGCTTCTTGCGGCAGGTGTTATCTTATCTGATTTTTCGCCTGTATACTCTTCTCACCCATACTCTTTCTTCTTTCTTCATTTCTCTATGATTTAATCAGGCCAGCAATCTACTCTTCTTCCCCTGGTGTACGGCTTTTCCTCCCCTACTCCCAGAAAGTCCTGGCTGGCCCTGTCCGGGGCCCGGCTTTCGCACGACCAAAGCGAACTTCCACAACAACTTCCATTCTCCTCACATCTAGACAAGATCTGGCATACCAACTCGGATTCTCGTTTACCTGGCCACCAAACTGCAGCGAGACTTCACTTGAAACGAAAACGCTGATTTTCTGGTCATTTTTCGACATTTTTCTACGTTTGGCACGTTGACTTTGACCGAACTTATTTATCTATAGTGCCTCGTACCTGAGCCGTCCATCAGTCGTATAATCCACCTGGTTAAATCTGCCGGGTTCATTACAAGAAGAAAAAAAATTATCTTCAAGCATCGCTTAATTCCATTCGCGTCCCCTGGCAAAAAGAAATTCCGGGAAACTGAGCCATTTATCTTGTTTACCTGTGGAATACCTTAATCTGAGCCCACGCCTAAAGTTGTCCACGCGTATTTTCACCTCACCGCACCACCCAAACGCGAATTCACTCCAGTGCGAACGTCAGTGGGAATAGCAAAAACAACACGCCAACGAAAAGGCACAAAACATTGGTAAATTTGGCTATTTTTTTTCTTGGTTTTTGGAATTGTGATCCACGGCTTTCCATTCATATAAACAAATTGGGCCAATAATGTCTGACTCGGAAATGATGCGTGGCCTACTGTCCAACAGCGATAACAACATGGATGATCAAGGAATCATGAACTCCAAGTCGCCTGCTTTTTACAATATGGACATGGATATCGCGGGCGAAACACAGCCGCAAGCAGCACACGATTACACATCTCACACGCAAAATTCTGGGGGCAATGAGCCCGATTTCGGTGCTCAAAACGACTGGGCACGTGACCAACGACTGCTAGAGGGCTCGGCCCATGAGTTTTTACATTCCGAGCATCCAGCCTCGCCTGACGTGAGCAGGCATGTCAGTGACGAGGACAACTTGTTTGCAAGCGGCGAAAACATGCCTGAGTGGGAAAATACTGCACCCGAAACGATGGTTATAGACAGGATGGATCAGGATACGGGTTCGGGTTCGGGTTCGCGTCAAGGAGAAGAAGTTCATGCGGAAAGTTCCGGTCTGAGGGCCCCGGAACAGACGCTACAGCCTGATGAACATTCGAGTCTGGGGCCACAGCCAGCGCACGAAGAAACGTCTCTACCTTATGCTGACCAAACCGAGCCCGTTTTTCCTGCAGAAACGCAGCATAAGGAGGCGGTAACTGCGCCAGAGCAAGATACGGCTTTTGAGCTGGACGAAGCACGTTTAACAGACGCGAGTACACGCCCACAAGACGAAATGTCGCAGAATTTCTTTGCGCAAGAAGCGCTCTCGTCAAGAGAGGAGTCGCCCGAGGGGAACCACCCAAGTGAAGATCAAAACCGTGATATTGACATGGATAGCGAGCATGCAGGATCCTCAGATGATACTCCAGCCGCCCAAAATAAGTTAGAACTTGGAGAAGTCGAGAAAAGTGGGGTGGATATCGATGAATCTGCAGATTCTAAGAACCTGAGCACGGAGCCAAGCGAGGAAATCAAGCCCAATGGCTCCGCTAAGAGCCCTTCCAATGAAGTGAAGGTCGAGGACGCGGGGAAAAACGGCGCCGAAGTTGAGATTACGCCAGAATCGCCCAGGTCACGTGACACACAGCCGGTTGATATCGACGCCAACGACAAGACCCGTATCCGGCAGACACACGCGATAATCGTGCCTTCATACGCGGCCTGGTTCAACATGAAGAAGATCCACCAGATCGAGAGGGACTCGTTGCCTGAATTTTTCGAGACTACACACCCGTCAAAACTGCCGGTGATTTATGCGGACTACAGGAACTTTATGGTCAATGCATACCGGCTTAACCCAAACGAGTACCTCACGCTCACCTCTTGCCGACGCACGCTAGTGGGCGATGTGGGTACATTGATGCGGGTGCACAGGTTCTTGAACAAATGGGGCCTTATAAACTACCAAGTCAACCCACAATTCAAGCCCGCATACGCGCTAGAGAAAACTCCCGACGGGAAACTGGTGGGATTGCCGTACTGTGGTGACTTCCATGTGCAGTACGACACGCCGCGTGGGTTGTTCCCATTCAACACTTATAAGCCAATGCCGGGTAATGTCAATGTGGAGAAATTGAAACAATTAGTGGGCGGAAATCCGCAAAAAAGCATCGAAGACAATATGCTTTCGGATACCACCGACTCCGAGGAGCCCGCGGCCAAAAAGCAGCGTGTTGGTGACTGGTCGCCGACAGAGCTTGCAAACTTGCTTATGGGCATTGAAACACACAAAAATGACTGGTACATGATCGCAAAGATGGTGGGCGGCCACCGCACGCCGCAGGAGTGCATTTTGAAGTTTCTCAAGATGCCGATCGAAGACCCATATAATAAGCTCAGCGAAAAAGATTTGGGCATCTTGAAGTATGCCTCGAACTTTCCGGTGTTGAGTGCAGATAACCCTGTCATCAGTAATTTGATCTTCATGACAAATCTCGTGGACGCCGAGGTGGTTCGTGCAGCGAGCGGGAATGCATCCAAGACAATCGATGAGACGCTTTTCCTGAAGGTGAAACAAATTTACGCAGAAAAGGAGAAAAGCGACCTTGAAGCATCGGCTGATGACGGAAAGCCCGAGGGCGCACAAAATAACGGTGATTCCAAGCAGGATTTGGACGAAAAGCTCAGTGACGAATTCAATGAGAACCCAAACTCTCAGTCGAACTTGCTTGAAAATGCCGCCACTGCAGTCTTGGGCCTGGTTGGTGCGCGAAGCCATTTATTTGCAAATTACGAGGAACGTGAGATGCAAAGGCTCACAAACACAATTCTCAACCAGGAGCTCAACAAACTAGATGTGAAGATGAAGAAAGTGGGCGAGCTCGAGAAGATTTTCGAGCGTGAACGCAAGAATTTGGCCCAGCAGCAAAACGAAGTATTTGTCGACAGATTGGCCTTGACCCGGTCAACGATAAGCATCACGAAAAAGCTCAACGAGGTCGTGCGAATGCTCAAGCCAAGCACAGGTGATACGTCCGCAAACGAGGAGCAGCTTTCAAGCGTCATGCGGATCTTGGCTGATATTCAGAGCCTGCTCTACAAGCCCGTGAAACACTCATTGAAGGAAGCGGCCGAAAGTCACGTGACCGAGACTTCTGAATTAGGAGGCGAGGCGGAAAAGGCCGATGTTGTATCAAGCGATTTAAGCAAACCGGTATCGGTCGTGGAGCCGCAGAAGTTCAAGGTTTGGGAGCCATAAACGGTTTTTTTCCGAGAAAATGAGCAAATGTACAGATTGAATGTATCATAGGGAGAGATGATAATGTCTCCTCACTAATACCACCCCACATACATAGATCGTGAGAGTTGTTCCTCTCAAACGAGGAAGGACAGCCAGATAATAAAAAGAGAAACAACGAAATGCGAAATGAATATTTCTACCGAATATTTTATTCAAATTAAGTGGAATTGCACTCGCTTTCATGAGTAGCCTATGTATCCTGCAGGAACTGGCAAGCGGCTTTACCCATTCACCTGGGGAAACTCGCGCAGCCCATACAGATATTGGAGCACACCAAATTCTGGCTTTCACAATACACTTGTGACAAAAAAGTGCCTAAAATCTTATTTATTTTATCTATTTCTAATCAAAAAAACATGCTGTTTCTGCAGGAATCTGTGAGCTCCGCAGCTGATTCAGATAATTTCCACTCTGGCCTTGAGGAAAGTGAGGAAAATGGGGCGCTTTCTAAGACTAATCATAGCATAGACAAATCTGACGACGAGCTCAATGAGCTTGCCAGTGAGGGCGATTCTGAAATTTTGGGGGATGTGAACGATACTGAAATTGGCTTTCATGGAGAAAATGAAGGAATTGAGGGAAATGGCGATGAATTGAATGAGGAAATTGACGAAAATGAAGACGTGCGATTGGCCGAAGATGCTAACGCTGACAGCGGCGACGAATTGCTCGAAAGCGATGCTTCAGGTAATAGCGATCTTGAGGTTATCGACGTGAACGATTATGGGTTCAAAACGGGCTACAATCGAGAACTGCTGGTGATTGAGCTTGACAGTGAGGAGGATATCGACAATTTGGAGAGCGATGAAGAAACTTCAGGTATTGGAGAGGATAATCGGGGCGTTGCCGGGAAAGAAAATCAAGTAAATGAGCTTTCTGAGGTTTCAGAGAATGAATCGGATGATGCTTTAGTTGGAGAATTGACTGATGGTAAGAGTACCGAATTGGTACAGAAATCAGATGAAGACCAGAGCCATGATTTGATTGAAATTGCCGACAAATCGATAAGCGAGCTTGTTTCTGCATCTGCCGCGGCTGTGGCTGCTGCGGCTGTGACCAAAGAAACGAAAAACGATCTAGAAGCAGATGATGGGTCGGAAGGTGAGAACGAGGAGGCTATATCTGAAGGTACCGACCAAAATCCGCTACTGAACAAATCAAACTCAAATGCTTATCAACAGCGATATTCAAATTCGGGTATTGGTGGGTATACCTCGGTCTTTAGGCAAATGGCGCTTCCAGGCGTTGCGGAGCCGGAATCTCCAGGATTTCTACCAAAAACTCCGCTTGTTCTAGATATTTGCGGCGACCGCTTTTTGCTTTACACTGGCAGCTCACCACCAGTGCCTAGCATTCCAGATACGACGCCTTTCCAGTGGGATTGGGACGAGTTGCATGCCGTGAACAAGTTTTTGGAGTGCGTTATGATTCTGGGCATGTCCGAGAAAATAAAGGTGCTGGGGAAGGACAAATACGTGTACATTCCTGATCTTCACCTCAAGGTGAGTGAAACACACGAGGACGCCAAATACGTGGATATGGACCAAGTCGTGTGGATGTACCATAGGCTCATCTGCAATTCAAAGCGGATCAAGCGGGATTACATGCTCATATATGTTGGTCTTGAGAGCTCAGCCATCGATCAATTCAGTTTGATAGAAAAGTTGGACAAAGAGGGGAAAGGGCTCGAGGATATTCCAAAGGTGCCGGGGCCAGATACAGATGATGGACTGGATGAGCAATCGGACCGGAAGAGAAGGCATATAGATGTATAGTTAAATAGGTATTTAGGCAATACACGCGCATATGATGCTTTTTTTTGCAATCTTTTACACCTAGAAACTTTCTTGAGCCAAAGTCTGAGCTGGATCAGACGGAACTAGACTCGATTTGGCGGACACGAAGGAGGGACAAGTACATACCTGTTTCCTGCTTGCTAGCAGAAAGCGGTGATATCGTCTCGTCCAAATACGCTCTATTAAGGCCTGGTTCATCTTGATAATGGAAAATGGACAATCTTGTTCGTCTTTTGTATCACTCAACAAGTGACAATTGCGTGATCTGGTTTATGAGAGTGAAATGCATTCTCTTCGTCGATCAGGACATGAGGGGTCTATTTTGAAGAGGTGAGGCTTGTTCTTTTCCGGTCTGAAGTAATGCACATGTGCTCGTTAATCCCTTTTGCACATAAAATTCGAGGTTTCCTTGTCTTGTATTGTACTTTTCAGCATTAGCGTGAAATGGAAGACTAAAACACGCTCGATGTCCTAAATCAGAACACTTGCTAAGACAGCTTGGCCGAACAAAATGAGCTAAACCTATGAGCCATTTCTCTCTTCAAGCAGCGCCATGCATATTTGCATACATTCAAAAAGGCGGGACCACAAATGACAAGGGTCACGTTTCTGAAAACAAAACACAGACAGTACCCAGGTTGTCCTCACAAGGAACGCAATTTCAGAGATGAATGACATCACGTAGAGCCTATGGCCACAAATCCTCACAAACAGGTCTCATTGAACATATAAAACTGTATTTTTTTTTATAATTATTATTTATTGTGTTTTTCCTCTTAATACATCTGGCGAGCCAGTATTGTTACTTAGTTCTTCACAAAAGTATATACGAATATGTATAAAACCTTAGCCAGCTTCGCTACCATGCCTTGGGCCGCGTTGGACCATCCTATCATGAGTAAATCGTCATTTTCATGCAACGTACATACAAAAGTAGTGTAAAGAAACTCGAATCTATCAAAAAAAGCCCAACTATAAATCGTCGCCCGATTCCATCACGGCAAAAACACTCGCTGCAGATATTATCGCACCCAGGCCTACCCACTGATTAGACCAGTCTGGGTCAAGCGCGAGTAAAGCTCTGTGTCAATGTACTTCTGCAAAGAAGGCTCGCCGCTCAACCCTTTACGTTTTCTTGTTTTGAGCACGAAATCACGAGCCATGGAGTTTCTCGGAACTGGCTTCATTTGCGGAAGCGGACATAACGTATCCATTGGGTCGCCAGGCACCACATCCCACCGGAAGAATTCTAGCTGGCAAAACGCCTGGCCCTGTGTATAGAGCCGCATGTCAGTATCCAACCCTACCGAATCAATGATTGGCACACACCCTTCAATCTCATACATTTGCGTGCCCACGATTGCATTTTCCGAAACAGCCCACCCGCGCCGCTTTTCCAATATCGTGTGCACAGCGGCCACGCTCTTGTATGTGCAAGTGACATGCACCCTGTATACGGGTTCCAATAGTCTTGGAGCGGCCGTCAAGAGTCCCACATGCACCGCGTTCCGCGTCATGGGAATGATTTGACCCCCGCTATTCTGAACCCCTTTGCCCAAAACGGCGTCCAAAATCTTGAATTTTGTGCGGCGCACGGGCTCGTCGCATAGCGGCCCTTCGTCCACACCCAGCTGAAACCCAGCGACTACCAAGTCTCGCACATCGTTTAGCTGTGCCTTGTCTGTTTCTCCCTCTATCGTATCGTCAAGCAACATCGATGGGTTTTGCATATCGCCAGGGCCAAACGCCCACACAGACCGAGCCGCCAAGGCGTCCCAGCTATAGTCTTCCTTCAAAATCTTAGCGGTTTTTTTCATCGGCTGTTGAAGCGAGATTTCACCCCGCTCGATCGCCTGCACGAGCCGCTTGTCGCCCACGGGCTCTGCGGTTATCGATATCAGGTGATTTTTGGTCACGGCGGCTATTTTCGTCACTGACCGCTCGGTACACGTCTCTGCGAAGCGTACCATTGGGTCACTAACTCTAATCAGAAGGTACTTCTCGCTTGTGTGCCGGAGATCATGTAGAAAACAGTCAAGGTAAAGTTCCCCTGGGGCCAAAACCACGTGCTCCCCGCTTTCCTCGAGCTTGATGACTGCAGAAAGATAGGTTTTAGACAATTTCTGTAGTCCGGCCACAAGTCGTGGCAATTCCGCTGGCTTTTCACATTCCACTGCCACTTTGTAAAAAGAGTGTTTCCCATGGTTTTGGTTGTGAAGAGGTGTAAACATCGACTGTGTGACTCGAGAGAAAATCGTGGCGTTCCCGCTTATTGAGCCGCAGATCCCCGTGATTATGACGATTGTGCCTTCATAGGCCTCTTCCACCTCATAGTTGTATCTTCCCACGGGTAAAAATAAGCCTTTGACCATTTCCGTGCGGATATCGTGTTTATCGTTTTCGAGAATGTGGACCTTATCGCCCACCTTCAATGTTCCCTTGTGGATTTTCGTATAGCATTCAAAGTTGGCTCCGTCCAGGCCCATGATCATCTTGAATACCTCACCAACGATCCCGTCACCCACTTTCCCCGCGTCCATGACATTATCTACCAACGCACAGGATGGCGGCGGCACAGAGTGTACAATCAGATGAACAAAATCTTTTGAGTCAGTGAAAATGGCTGCAAAAACATCCTTGAGAAGCAGTTGTGGGTCCTTTGAGTAGCTCTGTTTCGGAAGACTCACGCGGAACTGGTCCCATAATAGCGTGGTGAGCTTCTTTTCGCCTGCCTCGGCAACAAGGGTATGCGACACGAGTTTGTAGATTGGTTCTAGCACAAACTGCTCGAACGTGGTGGGCCCATTGCGTGTTTTCGAGAATTTGCCCTTTTCGAAGTGTATATCTCCCCATAGGAGCATTTTGAACGTGTTTTCGTCCATTTTCGTTTGCCCACCGGCCGTGTAGAGCCTGCTCCATGTTGCAAGCGTGAAGCTAGTTTGGAGCACGTGTGAGGCAAACACAACGTTATCCTTGAGTGGGCTGATGAGCTTTTCGTGGGTATATCCCAGCACGTATTCATTATGGTGGATATGCGCATTGATTTCTGCCAAAACATGCTTGATTTTCAAGAATGCATCTCTTGGAGGAAGCCTTAACTCGAGCATCAAGCGGTCAAACTTGTTAATCACCACCACCATAGGGAGGTTCTTGCGTATAATCTCGGTCAAGAGTTTCTTGGCGACCGATGAAAGCCCTTCCACGACATCCACTACCAAAACCACGCCATCGGCAACCCCAATCAGCGCATGCACTTCGTCCCGGAAATCAGGGTGGCCCGGCGTGTCTAGGAAGTTCATGGCATAACTGCGATCACGTGACTCTTGGAGTAACAAACTCACCGCCAGAGCCTGGATCGTGACGCCTCTTTCCTTTTCAAGCGTATGCGTGTCCAAGTATCGCATGGGCTTGTAGCTCCGGGCGTCAGTTTTCAGCACCGAGACGCCAGGGTGTGTTTCCAAGACAAACTTGTCAATTAGACTCGTTTTTCCTGCATGTAGTGCGCCGACCACGGCGACGTTCCTGACTCGCTCCGGAAGGCTTCGGGCGAGTCCTGAGAGGTATTCCTTGGAGTATGTGGTTTCCGGAAGCGTGCTATTATCGATGCTCTTGTATTCAAGGCGGAGATTCTTCTCTTCCAATGGCTGTATCACTGGCTCATCTGAACCTTCTGCAGTTGGATCCACGACAATTGTTTCCACTTCGGGAAACCGCTGCTGAAGGCTTGTGGAATGTACAAGTGCGTTATTTTCAACATCATCCGTCATTTCAACGTCATTTTCCATGGCATTTTCTGTCGTTTCTGCCGACTTGTACGACCCATTTGAGGCCGTGGGTGCAGATTCTGGCACCTTGCTTATGTCATAGTCGGAATCGGCATCTGAGTCGTTTGCGTCGCCGATAAAATTGCCGAATTCATCATAAAGGTCGTCAGAGTCCATAGTGGGTTTTCAAAAAAGAAGATTTGAAGCGTTTATGGTGATTATTTGTGCACTTTTAAAGATGATACTTTTATATGGGTGGAGGCTGGGCCTGCGCGATGTGCGCCGCGCGATCATAAGTCTTGATTCTTGGTACATAGAAAAACAGACTGGATCCGATATGGGTACTTATCTGATTCCACTTAATATTGTAAATAGTATAGTATATGCTACGGTATCATTAAGTTTCGGAAGTGTTCCCGCTTTTCGAGCACGTGCGGATGTTTCTTTAATCTCTCGTGTAGGAAAGTGGCTTGAATTCAGGCCCAGACTAGACACATATTTGCAGATTGAGTTTCAGTGATTCCATTAATCAGCTTCAAAGTGTTCCACCGCATGCTCTTTGCTTTCGCCATCTATCCATTGCTGTAACGCGTACTTTCACGTACTTGCGGGGCAGATATAGCCTAGGACAAAGTGTGATATTTGCGCAACTCGGTCAACAAAGTCTTCAACTGCACATCCGAAACCTTGTTAGTCAAACTGGGGATCAACGACTTTGCCTCCTCTGCGTCCTCGCACTCCAAATTACCCAACTGGGCTAGCTCGAAAGGATGTAATGGCTCCAGCGCGTGACTTCCAAAATCGTTCAATAACTTCTCTACCGTTTCAGTGGACGAGGGGTTTTTGAATCGCGAGAATGTCGACAAGTAATTCAATGTCTTGTGCACGATCTCGTTGGAATTGGGGCCTGCAAGCTCGATATTGGCGATCTCATCCTCCCGCTCATTCTCTTCCTCCTCCTCGTCATCGAAAGTCTGGCTTTTCTCCGTCTTCAATTTCCGTTCTTTCAAGGCTGCTCTGATCAAAAGCCTGGCTTCCGATAAGTTCAACGCAATTAGCTGCTCCTCGTCTCCGGAGTTCGTTATTTGTGTGCGTTGGAACTCTGGCCCTAGTCTCAAAAGGGAGGCATTCTCTTCGTCGTCGATGTTCTGGCCCTTGGCCTTTCTTCTTCTGACGCCCAAGGCACTTGTACTGACATTCATGGTTTGAAGCTTCTATCTGGTTACTTTTAGAAAGTGAGGTGCTCTGAAGTGATTGGCGCGGCAAGTGCGGATATAATGCAAATATCCTCAAGGAAAACGTGATCTTGTAACAGGAAGCAATGCCTAAATCAAACCCTTAGATTAGCAATAAAATGATTATATGGATGGTGGTATATCAGACAGGTGTGGGATTAATCTGCAGCTTAAATGTCGGTAGTATCTTTTGCCGAAGTGAATTCTCGTGCAGTTTTATTTCTAAGCCGCGCACGACTTCGCGGCGGCGTTCGCTCAAAAAGTAAATACACGAAGACACAGCATTCACAATTCTAGACCTTCATCACAGAGTCATCCGTGAAGTCGGTTTGGGTTGGAGCTGTCAGAGAGGCTGTTGAATTTGACGACGAAAATGATTTGGGCTGGGCATGAGTCGCTTCACTGACGAAAGGGTGCTTTAGGGCTTCCTGTGGCGTGAGACGTTCCAATGGGTTGAGATTTAACACCTTCGTCAAAAAGTCAATGAGAAGGTTTCTTTGCTCGTACTCCTTGTCAATCATAGACTGCGTCATCTTCTTTGAGGGCATTTTGTAGTTCAAAATGATGTCCTTGAGTAATCTTTGATCAAAGTAATTTTTATTCGGCTGTTCGGACTTGCCGCTCTCGCTCTTTTCTTTATTCGCACTGAGATAATGAACGTATTGTTCGTAGGTCTTGAGGCGATATGTTGACTTGCCATTTGGGTCTGGAGAAGGCACTTTGTCAAAGAATTGCAACAGGTTGCGCCCATGCTCTAGCATATGTCTGGGTGGTGCTCCCAACATGTCGACAATCTTGTAAATTTGATTGTACTCCGATGAGCCAGGGAACATAGGTAAGCCCAAGAATAACTCCCCAACAATGCATCCCAAAGACCACATATCTATGGACTCTGTGTAAGGTAAGCCTAGAATGACTTCTGGGGACCTGTAGAAACGCGATTGAATGTAGGAATAAATTGTCCGTCGCGTAAAGCAAGCGCTACCAAAGTCAATAACTTTGATTTCGGGTTTGTCGGGCTGACACAAGAGGATGTTTTCTGGCTTGAGATCGCAATGTATGATTTGGAAGCTCTTTAGCTGCGCGCAAGAGCTCAACAACTGTCTTGTGAGTGATTTCACTAACTTCATGCTGAGCCCATGAAACTGGTTTTGCTTGATGAGCTCATATAAATTGGATGCAAGGAGCTCAAAGACGAGGCATAGGTGCTCTTTATGCATGAACGTGTCCAAAAGCCGGATGAAATTTCCCGTGCTACTATTCTGATTGAGGAACTCGAGTATCTTCACTTCAGAAAGTGACTGATTGAGGTAAGCCGACTTAGACTTTACCACCTTAACCGCCACGATCGACTGGTTTGCCAAATTCTGGCACTTCACCACTTGGCCAAACGTTCCAGAGCCCAAGAGATCCAATACAACATATTTGCGGCCTTCCTCGGGCCCAAGCATGTCGTTAACATACAAGATGTAGTCGCTGTCCTCGTTGTCGTTACCATTGTTGAACTTTGGCTCCGATGGCTTTGTCAACACGCGTTTCGGGTTGGACTTTTTCAGGTAGCGGAATTTCTGTGGCTGACATAAGGAGAATGTCTCGGTAAGATAAACAGTGAGCGCGTTGGCTGGCGAAATGTGCACCGAATTCACGGAGCGTCTTCTATACTTCGGCTGATTATGTACACGCGGCTGGAGGTCTGCCTTGCTGGTCACGCGTGTCATTCTCGGAATCACTAGCTGCGGAGACAGCGGTTTCACTGGCGAAAAGGACGCCGCGCCGGGTGCATTGGTGGGTGGAACAACCTGAGAATTGAGGTACCGTGTATTGAGGGGCACATTCTGATATGGGGCTGCTCCAAATGCCACAGACGAGCGCCGCGGAGCTGCCGGTTGGTTTGCCTGGCCAATATGGTTCAACAAGTAGTCTTGCTGAGCCTGACTCTGTGCCTGGAGCGAGTTCTGTGCAACATTTGGCACCCAAGCAGGGGTATTCAGAAAGGAATCATAAGGGTTGAAGAAGGACCCGTCGACGGCAGCCGACATGCGCCGATCCGGAAAGTTCAGAAGCAGCACCTCCTGGTTCGTGTAGTATTGATTGAACGGGTTGTCGGCGCGTGTGGGCGGGTTGACAAAAGCTGCCAGCGCAGCGCCCTGCTGATCGGCGTTTTCGTACGTCACAGGGAGCTGGTTCGCAAACAGTTGTTTCTTGGCTTGTAGGAGCGACATCTGCTGCTGCGCAAGGTGAGTGTCGAGTACAGGCTGCGTCGCCGAGGAGTACCATGGATTTCGGAACCCCGCTTGGGAATATTGCTGGTTTTGAGCAGCCGTGGCCGCAGCCGCAGCCGCTTCTGCGGGGTCGCTTTGTTGTGTCTGGCCGGCCGGAGGTTGCATTGGCTGCCAGTTGCTGCTAGCCGCCGGGTCCTGGCGGTTATACGCGTAATTGTATGACATGGGTATATAGCCTCAAGATAGTGGTATGGAGATGAAATCTAGCCCTTTTTCTCGGCTTGAAATGGCCAGTCTAGCTCAAATACCGTTTGAGACCTGTGAAATCTTATCCAAAGCTCTATTTCGACGAGTTAAGCCCGGGAATGTCTCGTGATAGAGTCGGCGGGTATTCTGTCAGGTGATGCGCAACAAGCGTGATAGTTCTTTGCTTGGGGCCAAGAGATATGCAGTCTGATGAATGACAAAGATCTATTCTGCAAGACTGGATTTCTGTATTATCAAAAATAATGACAAATAGCAGGCGTAAGTGGTAATTCTGTTGCCCTATAGAAGCGGGGGGAGCCACCTTATTCTGGATAGCTCTCACCCAGCGAGCGGGCACCGGGTGTGGGCGGCCTGCATGTCATGGCTGGAGATAGTGGAGCGGCGCGCGGTGTGGTGAGCCAGGCGTCTGGCCGGGACCCCAAGGCGTGGTCTGGTAAGAGAAACACGTCTTGCTGAATTCGATAAATTGGGTGAATTTTTTGGGGAAAGTGTTAGTTATATAGTATAATTGGCTAAATAGGCTTTTTTTTGAATTAATTTCTGAATCACTCCAGACTTTGTTTGATGCTTGATGGATGCAATGCCAGTGGGGCCTGAGAGTAATTTGTAGGTTATGAGACCGAGACTGGCCGCCGCCGTGGGCCTGCAATGAACCAACTAGCCTCGTTTTTGGGTCGCGGCCCCAATGCCAGGGTAATCTATTCCCAGCAGACCGATTAACATAACTTGTCCTAGCATACCGCTAAATGATGTGTTGAAGTGTTAATTTGGAAAATGCTTAGATTTTTGAAATTTTTTTTTTTCGCTTATATAAGATGGACTTGCTCATGTAAGTAGACACTAGCTGCATTTCACTTGAACTGATAATTCCTGGCGAGCGAAGATCCGCTAATCGATCATCCACGCAAAGTTGATGAAGGAAAGATAACTTGATAGTATTTGGGTCACCAGGGTTATTCACACGCTTGTCATTTCTTTTATTTCTAAAATACGCCAACTAAATCACCCGTGTCACGAAAATATCTGCCCTCTCTGTCTCATGGATGGTCCCTAGTTGCATAGTACACAGGACGGTCCACCCTTTGGGCCATGAAAGGGATGAAAATACTAAATTTTAGCGGGAGAAAATCTGGGGGAAAAAAGCCATACGATCTCATTGACGAGTAGACTCCTTTAAAAATCCCAAAAGTATACGAAAAACCATCTGAAACTCTCCAGGTCTCATTCCCGTCGATCCGCTATCTAAAGCTATAGCCTGGCTCAAACAATTACCCCGCCAAAGTCCAAAAACCGCCACAAAATCCTACCGAAATCGAAAAATAACCCAAAGTTTTCATATTCAGATGTTTCATATGTACACGTAAGCTCCCCAGGAGCTATCCCTGCCTCTCTATTTAGGCCTTCATGGGCTCGTCTGGGAACACAGGCCCGACCGTGGGCTGAGCCATGAATCTCTGCATCATCATTCCCACACCCTCGATGATTCCCAAGAAACACGCACACGAGATCGCCGAGTTTCTCGTGTGTTTCCACCCGCCTCTAATGGCCAAGGCGCCACCGGTGAAGAAACCGGCGATGATCGCGTTCCAAGCATCCTCTCTTTTTCTGATTCCCTTCACAGAACAGTCAAAAGTCGAGAAAAGACCACCCCAAACACCGAAATTGCCACCGACAACAGGCGCACGGGCCTTGATGGCACTCATACTTCCATATGTTCTTTCACCGTATGGAGAGTTGCGGAATCCTTTGATTCCGTGCCAGAAACAACCACCAATGACACCCATGGCGAACGCTCCGCCAAAATCACTCAAGATAACAACCGGACATGGGTCCCTCGTGTGGTCTGCAGACATGTTAGTTGTGTAATATGATTTCTATGGTGCCACTATGAGTCTTCTCCGGTGCCTCGTTTTTGCCTTTTTTTTCGCCGCGCTGTGTGCACGTCTGGAACCGAGCTTTTTCGTGGTTTCACTACATTAGCACCAAATCCAAAATTTTGAATATTTTGATAACTTTTTTACTATTCAAACTTTTCAGCTTCCTCAGAGGGGAATTTTTGGACATGCATGCGGAAGGTCATTCATTGATGGAGTCTTGTCAAACGCTGCGCTTGCGTGTTCGCACCCATGCATTTTGGAGTACAATTCTTTTTTCTTTGACGAAGAAACTGTGATTCATGCATGATGATTTACCTTCGTGTGAGATCAGCTTCTTTCTCATAAACTTTTCTTATAAATTCCCTTTTTCTTGATCGTTGATGAGAATTCGTATTCATAGCCGAAACAGCACGTAGAATGTTGACTATACTTTCTCTCACTCTCACAGTGAGTCTATGACTATGCGCTTTTCCTCAGATATACACCCCGTCTCGGAAGACGTATACGAATACCACTAAGGATATCGAAATGATGTGATTTTTTTTTTTTTTTCACCATTGGTGACAATAATGAAAAAGAAAAGAAAAGATTTCGAGAATCTAAGAAATTTCTCACACTTTTATCTGCACCCAAATCCCATGATTTGTTTCACCACAACTCACTAAGCGCCATAGTATGGCGTGGTAAATTGCAGCATCATTCGCTTCCCGCATCCTTGCGCCCTTCCACTCCTAATGTTTCAAATTTGGCAAAGTGATTATTATGATGTAACAATCGCCCCGCAGGGGTATACTCTACTCGCCCACGATAAGAAATATGGACTACTCTGGGCGTATTCTCTGAACGGGCTGGTGGGTCTACTCACCATCCTGTTGGACATGATGATTCGTTGTGCTTTATCGTCGATACAAAGAAATTCATTTTTCTTTTGTGACCGCCAATCTCTGAATTAAAAGTTAGTAATAATGATTTCAAATTGGGGCTGGCCTTTGAGTCACCGGCGACCACGCTGCGCACGTGCTTTGGAGTGTGAAATCGTGATGTCATCCACTGCCTGCCCAGCGACAGATTGAAACTTGGCAACTCGTACCATGACTTCAATACAGATTGAATCCCAATTGCCACGTCGTTTGTTTTGATGAGAGTTACAATGTCTTCCATACGAATTAGGCCGCCCATCCAGCAGAGGAGACGCGCAATTTCATCAGCGACCAACTGGTTCTCCTCAACAACGCTGCGAGGCTGAAGTAATAGCACCTTCTCTTGGAGATTTGCTTTCTGTCTGATGACCTCATTAAGATTGTCCAATTGCTAACGCTCACGGGAATTGCGTGACTACAATAGCATCATGTGAGCGCTTGCCGGTTTATGCCCCTTACACTTTCTGAAAATATCAAACAAAAAAAGGTTCTTTTTCTAGAAAGAGTCAATTTCGGTAAAGCGGTCAAATTCTGTCGTAGACGAATGTGAGATAAACTAATTTGGATCTGATAGGACGTTTTCGCTCTCATGGTGTTTATGAATGCAACAGAAGGGACAGTGGTGTGCAAAAGCTACTTGTTTCCTGTGACGTTGAGATACCTACCTAATAGAATCCGAAACTCTTTTACGCGGAACAACCGGTATTGATAGTTGTACCCAAACTGAGGCCAGGACACGTAGTTTGATTTCCGAAGGTGGATGCTTTTCACCGACGTGCATATTTAGCTGGCAAAAAGTAGTCCGCTCTAAGCTGATACCGCTGCGGTCGGGTTGAATTGATCGCTGTTGCTTGTCAATGCATCCAGGCAGTATGTATTGTTCTTTCGATAAAAATTCTTTCTTTTCGCGAATGTGTGATATTTACATCCCAACTCCTTCCATATTAGAGCTCGCATGACCTGCAATATATCTCGGAATGATTAAACATGACATGTATGCTCAGACTCCAAACGCGGCCAGGACTTCATTACGTTACACCAACAGGTAGTACACTTTCAATCCAGTTACAATTGGATGCTAATGGTTTTGATTCAGTTCGAATAAATATTATGATGGCCGCTAAAGTTTGGCATAGCACGCCGTTATATCGTACTTTTCCCTTAGATGCGCTCCTCGCTTTTTCAAAACGAACACCGCCAATGCAGCCGCCGTCACGACGCCCGCGTAAATGCAAAACAACACACCTACGCCGACGGCATTGATGACGGGTTCGGTGATAAACGTGGCAATGGCAGCCAAAACTTGTCTCACCAAGTTGTTCAAGGCAACACCTGTGGCGCCTTTGCCTGGTAGCACATCAACAAGGTATGTCACAGCAGTGCCCATGACGATCATGGAACTGAAGCCAATCATGGCCGAGCCGATGAGCGGCGTGGCCCAGTGTTGCTTTTTTTCGAGACACCAGCCGAAAATCATACACGCCGGGGGAAACACTACCGCAGACAGCACGATATTCCAAGAGAGTCTGGACTCGGGCCGAAGCTCACCATTATGGCGGCGTGCACTGCGCTTTATGAGCCAGTCATTCCATCTCCCTCCGTAAATTGAAGTCAAAATCGTCGCTATCGAGTTGGGAATGTACATAAGCCCAACAATCACCGAGGTGAAGTTGTACGGCGGCTTACCATACTCGTTGGAGATCGCAATACTGAGAAAATACACGCCCATGAACCCTAGACTGGAGTACGTGATTAGCAACAGCACGGGCGGGTACGTCAAAAAGACAAGCGAGTGCATGGGCCTCACCACATAGTCATAGGCGTGAGTCAGCCAACTTTTTTTTTGGATGTCTGGGACCTCCATGTCCGGATTTTCATGTTCCTTCAATTTTTGAGAGTAGGCCGACTGATTCGTTCGGACGCGCAGCAACATCGGAGCAATGGTGTCCACGGGCGCCTCCTCGTCTAGCATCTGGCGTCTGAGCGACGAGTTTTGCGAAAGGTTGGTGGTCATGCGCTGCAAACTATGTTCAGATATATTGTCGTCCTTATCGAGCGTCTCTTCAAGCCTCATTTGAATCGTCTCAGTGTCATTTCTAGGGAGAGTTTCAGGGAGTAAAAACAATATCAGCACGAGGTTTAGACCGCACACAATCGTCATCACCCACATGGACGCCCGCCAGCCCCACGCCTCAGCCACTGCACCCCCTATAATTGGTGAAAGAAACGGCCCCAAAAGCGGCCCGAGGAAAAAAAGACCTATTGCAGTGCCTCTCTCTTCTTGGATGTATAAGTCCGAGATTGTGCCTGCACCACAGGACTGCACGGCGGAAGCACCGATTCCAGACATGAGCCTGAGAACAATCAACGCATCGATCGAAGGTGCTAATGCACACCCAATCGAAAAGGCGAAAAACAATGCAAACGATAATACGTAAACAGATCTGCGGCCGTGCCGTTCAGAGAAATTCGACCACCACAACGGGAAAATACCCAATGTAAGCAAGTATATTCCCACCGAGATGTTTACCATATCGAGGCCTGTGTCTAGATCAGCAGACAAATCGTTCACTGCAGGAAGTAAGATCGTCGTGCCCATTGGCCCCGAAACGGCTGCAAATGCCACAATGGCAACAATTGTGAGTTTTTGTGCCGGCAGGTAACTCTTTGGGTCGTAAAATTCCGGCAAAATTGTGATCGATGAAAGCAAACCGCGTCGCTCTGATCTCGAAACACGGTTCGCCGTGTGCATCGAAGCGGCGGACTGATGTCGATTTAAAGAGGCTTTTCTCTCGATAGGCTCACGGGTGGCCAAGTTTTCCTTTGCTTCATTATTGGACAATCTCAGTTTTTCGGACACACTCTTGTTATCCGGCCCTGGCTTTTCTCTCAGCGTACACTGTTCTTGAAGCGAGCGCGGATGCTGATGATGGCTGGCGTTCTCTGCCACAGAGCTGGCCAAAGATTCAAGATCAGACATCTTAAGGAGAATGAAATTTCCGATAAGGAATGAATGACGCGTAAGCCAGAAATTGCAGCGAACGGTCTTTCATCAGGTGGGGTTCATCGTGACATCGGAGATAGTGTGGCTTAACGAGATCGGGAATGCCGCACGGGTTAGTCATCACTTATGCACGAGACAAGTTTTTGCTTTGCACCCAGATTTCATCGTAATGGAATTTACACATACTATGGAAGTTTTGTGTCGCCATTTTCGAAGCCATAGATATTTAGGATAAATCCAGTCTTTTGCTTGGCCAAAACTGCCATTTTTCTAAAGGCACTAGCGAATGCAGAAATTGCGCAGCGGAAAACAGGACGCGCAAAAGTGCCATCCGCGCGATAGATTGCCTAATCGGGATAAACACCGAGCCACCGTTGCATTTGAAGCAAAGCGGGCGTCCGCGTGCTGCCGTTCCTGTGCGCCCCTGCTCGCGGCTCTCAGCGTCTGATCACTCATATCTGAATCGCATTCTCGCGGTTATACAGATTTCTCCGTGTGCACACCCACCTTCCGGCCGAGCGCTCCTGAGTCCAGCCGAGCGGAACCGCTTCGCACGCAAATCGCAGCATTGCCAATTCACATTTATAAGATTTGGCAGAAATTACATCCGAAAACATCAATGATAGTGTTGTGACTGGATATAATGATAATTAAGCTGCTTTCTTGGCATTTCACTGAATGCGGTCATCAAGTAATGTTGTTTTGTATTTTTTTGAACTGTTTTTTGTTCTAATACTTCGCTCTATTAACGAAATCGCAGCTGATCAACGCCTGTTTGTCGCATTTGTTGTAAATTTCATCATCTGGAATAAAAAAGGCGATTGACAAATCGAGTCATTTATTATGATTTGGAACAACAAAAAGATTTGTAACTTAATGGTCACTTCGTTCACGATAAGATACCAGGCAAAAAAAGGCCGTCCTTATTCACCGGGCCAGAATTCTGGAACAATGGGTGTCTCGCGCAGGATTGACAATAAACCTTGGAACGGCGTTTTGTGCATACGTCACGTAATCCTTTTCTTACTCTCGAGTCTCGCGTGAGCCTATAAATTTCTTTTCCTTTTCCTTATTTCTATACATGTTCACGTTCTACTCTCCGATGTCGCGTCGAAGAGCACTCCACTAGTGCTGGCCTTATTTGGTGAGGATGAGCCAGAATCATCGCCAGTCTCACAATCGTCATCATTGGCCACAGTGTCATGATCGTTGAAAAAAACTGTCTCGTTGTCGCCTTCGCCCTCCAATTTGCCGCTCGCAAGAACTTCATCCACGTCATCCACAGCATAGGTGTACCCCGAAGACGGCGATGAGACCTCGTCATAATTGTCGGTAGCAGAAGCCAGGGAGATTCTCTCAGGCTCAGGCTGATCCGTGTTTTCCGGTTTATGGCTCATACTCCCGTCAAGGTCGTCATCGTCGGCAATGGCAAATTCCGCCATGCTTTTCACTTTTTGCGCCTGTGCCTCCATATTATGGAGCTCGAGGTAATCTGTATCCAAGAGCGGCCCTGTGAATACGTTGGCGCCCCACGTTTTATAGCCCACAAGAGCTACCATGGCGAGAATAACAAGCACACCACTGGCGTAATTCATGGTGCGCCATGACAAGTCTTTGATCACTGGAGGGAGACACAAGATGAAAAACGAGAGAAATACCCACAGAACGGAGATTCCGTTGATGATCCAACCAAAGTACTTGAGCCTGAATGCTGAGCCCTTGATTTTTCTTCGCTTATTGAGCATCAAGCATAGAATCGGAATCCCGTTTGCCAACGCTAGAGACACGACCGAGGCGCCCATGAACGCATTGAATGCCGAAGGCGAAATAAGGGCAAGAAACGAGAAAATGGCGATGACGCCCATGGAAAGAAATAACGCGTTTTTGGGCAAAGTATATTCCTCGACCGAATCAACCTGCGTCCAGTAATCCTTAAACGGCAACCCACCGTCACGTGCAAACACATATGTGCTTCTGGAAGCGGTGGTGAGGGCGCCGATTGCCTGGAACAAGACGGTTCCTATAAGAAGCACAATCAACAAAAAAGACACCACGTACAGTTGCGTGGCCGTTTTGAACACCAAATCGATGGGCATTATTTCCGGGTTTGAGTCCAAGATGACCGTGAGTGACGGCAAAATGATGAGCACAGGGATGATGAAGAAGAGGCCCTGCAACACGGCCATTGACACGGCGCTGACAGCACCACGCGGCATGTTTTTTTCCGGCTTCTTGACTTCATCGGTCATTGAGAATAACATGCCGTAGCCAGTCAAGGTGAAACACGAACTTTGCATGCCGACGATAAACGCAAGAGGGTCGGGCCAGCCCGAGCGAGAATTGTCAAAATGCGTCAAGATATGCGCGGCGGAATTCGTTTGCTTGGCGAAAATGAGCAACAAGATGTCAATGACCAACACGCTGCCGATCGACCAGCAGATGCATATCTTGTTGATGTGCTCTAGGTAGCGCGAAAACTTGAAGTTGATAAACCCAACTAGCGTGAGCATCACGAAATATACTGCTAGCACAAGCAGCATGTCCTGCTTGTAATACACGTTTTTCAAGCCAAAGATCAGAAGAATGAATTGCGACCCGGAAAAGAGAATGCTGACTGCATACGTCCAGTTGCCGATTAAAAGAAACCAGCCCGTGAACCACAGACTGATTTGCGCGTATTTCTCATTGCTTAGAATGGCGCTGAAATGATAAACGCCTCCTGCAGTGGGGAATTTGGCAATGATCTCGCTGAGACTGAGCACTACACACAAACTGAAGAACCCCACCACCAACCAGCCATACAATATGGTAACAGATCCACCATCGACTAGTGATATCCAGAGCGTGGAACTTAGACCAAACGGCACACCCATCAACGTGAAGCCCAAGCCTATGATGGACGTTACCGTCAATTTCCGCTGCAAATCCTGCTTATAACGAAAATGCTCCACATGCTCCACCTCGTCATCGTCCATATCTAGAATTATGTTATTCATGAGCGTTGCCGGCGCCATTTCCCGGATTCGGTGAAACCCGTTAGCCATGTACGATGCGCTCGCGGCCTCCGGTAGCGGTTCAGGGCCCATTTCCTGTGATAAATGCGAGTTGATTGCAATTTCCCGTGCCGGGTCTCGAAACCGCGATTATTGAAGGTTATTTTGAGCAAACCGGGCTTCTTTTTTGAAAAATACTGAAACCTGTAGAGATGTGAACCGCCAGAGGTACACCAATGCACTATTGCTGAATAATTGTATGTTTTTAGTCGATTTGCCGAGGCAAGGTCTGGGGCCCAAAGGGTCATTTCCGTGTAGACAGGCTACAAGGGCCTCTCCTGCTAGGGCGCGCGCAGCATCATAGGATAGGCTGTGTCTGACGGCTTGAGCCTTGCAAAAAAAGCGTCGAAAATCGGAATAATGCTTGTGAATTTGTGTGCGGATTTTAAGCCAAAAACCTTCTTTTTCTCATTTAAGATCATTTATCTGGAAAGGCGTCAAAAGCACTAAAGTGAAAGTTTGGATCCATTTGATAAATGGAGTCAGGCCTGCTGCGGGTCGCGTCGGCAGCTTCGCCAGATCTCCGAGATATTAGGCGTCTTCGCGTACGCTGGGCCCACGAGGCTTGAATTAACGGCGCCATGAATTGAACCAGGGCATCATTCGCCACATCTGGAAATTGGAAAAAATAAAAATAAGAAAGCATGCGTCATATGCAAGCTCTTTAAAAATAAAATTTTCATTTTAAGTTTTTCGTTATCACATCGATCACCTTGTGAGACGTGAATCAACAATGACTTGTACCTATCTCAGGGCAAGACTTTTCAAATGAGACAATCGTATTACAGTAAGACCTGTTTATAAGAATTACATCTATTGAGCAGAATCCAGGGCAATTTTGGTGTGAGAAGAATTAAAAGCGCTGTTTTTGAAGAATATATCCAGGTTATCTCTTCAGCCAAGATCCTCACAAAAAGGTCTTACTATAGTTTCATATTGAAGTTACGCGTGAATTGATGGCTAACTTAGCTGAATTCACACCTGACGAATTTAATCACATCGCTAGCATTGGCCTATTCGTCACACTTAATGCTGCAATAGGGCGACTCGGTGCCTTTCAAAAAAAAGTTTGCCCAAATCAGTCGATGTTCAAAAACGTGCTCGGTCATATAGTGTTTAATTCTTGCAAATATTACTTCTTTTAACGTTATTTCAGCGTCACAGGCGACGTATCAAACGTTGTCAAATTCCGCATGGGGCTTGTGAGATAAATTAGCGGCCATCGTTACCGCATTACGCCGATCACGCAGGATTTATCTTTTAAACGTACTTCGAGTATGACAAAGCATCAAAGTGATTTCGTATACTGTTCTAGGCTCCCCCACCTACAATCACGATGTCCTCCACGGCAGCTGCAACCTCAACAGAATCGCGCCCACACCAATCCCCACGGTAGCCCCCACTGCAACCCCCACTGCAACCCCCACAGTAACCCCCACAGTAGCCCCCACTATCGATAGTGCCATAAAAAGTAGTTCCTACTTTGAGTATAGATGGACCCATGGATCTCGTTACTTAAAGGGGCCGCAGCAGGTTGCAGTGGTGGAGTAACAGCTCTTTCAAACTTTTAATTGGCCTTGCTAATCGGTCTGAGTGGGAGCTAAATGGAGGCGCGTCATCATACATGCATGTGCCAATTTAGTCTGTAAATTGGGTGGCATCCATCTAGTTGATTTGAAATGGTAAGGAGGACTTAAGGAGTAAATCTTGGGAATTGGTGACCGGCACTGTAAATTGGGATTATCATCAAGACCAACGGACACAGAATGCCAAATAAGTCAAAGGTAAAAAAGCCGCAAAATATTTTTGGATGATCGAATTAGACATAAAAGGGAACTTTTTGCTCCGTGAAATCTTATCATAATAAGCATGAAAACCATTTGACTAAATTGGGCCGCTTACTTCAAGTACGAGTCATAATTTGATTGATGGGGTATGATATGCTTAATCTACCCTTGCATGATGACGCAAGGGAAATATCTTAAAGATTGTGTATGAAAGTCAGTGGCAGAACGAGCCCCAAACATACTAATCCCCTCAATGGTGAAAAAACAAACATGACCACGTAATTTTGTTTAATTAATTACCAGAACTCAAAAAGTGCATTTATAAGTCAATGAGCATATGACTTTGTTCACGCCGTCGTGATGAGAAACACTTGTGTTATAGTTTTCGCCTTTGAGCATCACATTTGACTAGTGATTGGCAAAGACTGTTTCATCGACCATCCAAGATATTCCATAAAAAAAAAGCCTTTTTTAAAGACAAAGACGAAGTCATGACATAAAACAACTAGCCTAGGTCTGCGAGTATTGCATTTCCGTAGGTTTAGACAGTGCAGGGAGGCCGTGAAGACATTCTTGTGCCAGATATTTCACCACTTTCATGACTAGCCTTTTTCTCTAAGCATAGCCTTTGAGGCCGTGAAATACAGTGTCTTTTGAAAGAGTTTGCAGGCCTGACAAAAAGTCTCCAAAGCTTTTTCAATGTCTAGATGAAATCGGTTTCAGAAACTGACTTCCGCTACGCACTCATATACATGAAAAACAACAAATACTCACCAATCATCTAAGTCATATGCAAAAGCTCCCTAAAACTATCCATCAAAACACATCAAGCATCGCTGAGTTCCTCTTCCTCAGTGTCTTTCTTGTTCATCACGGGTAACGCCACACTATGTTTCGTTCTGATGAGAACACTATGCAAATTATCTACTGTATGCAAGAGTCCACCAACGGGCTGATATTTATCTTCAACAAGGTACGATATCACGTCATTTATGTTGGTGAGAATCTCCGACACTTTCCAGTCCGTGAATCCAACCACGACGGAAACACATGTCCCGCCTGCAGGAGGAATGATGGACGTGTTCCCCAAAATTGATTTTAGCTGGGCACGCACGAATTTCGGCTCGCACAGCTGGTCGGAGCGCCCACGCGTATTTTGGCCCGGGGTGGGCATGGCCATCAAGATCTTGAACGGCACTTTCTTATTTTTCGCGTAGAATTGTGCTTTGAGAATATCAGGAAGACGTTCGTAGATCCGTGCATCCCCAACAATTACATCGTTCTCTTTAAAAAGCCTTAACAAAGCCTTTCCACTGGCGCCAATCAGTTTTGCTTTCGAATATGGAATGATCTCATGAAAGAGGTCTTCCGTAGCAGAGCCTTTCTCTGTTAGCGGCTGACGGTATGAGCCATCACGCGAGATGAGCGCAATTGATTTCTCACCCAATTTATGGAGTTTGTGCGTGATAGGGATTATTCGTGGCGTGTAATCTTTTGTCTTGACTAGGTGAATTTTCGTGTTTAACACAAGAAGTATTTGTTCTCTTTCGGGCGCCAATTTTGCGTTCTCACCCGGATTTTCGCTAGAGCTCAATTGCAGTTCTTCATATTGCTTCAAAGTATGAGCCCGGAGCGCCTTGATGGATCTTTTTGCGTTTTCACGTGCTTCATTGCCTAGGAGAAACGACATTTCAGTTTGGCGATGAGATGCATCGATTGATCGCGCATACATTCATAGAAAATACGGCATTACGGCGTATCTTGGATCACGTGATGCAATGACGAAAATGAAATGCGCGCGCCGCACATTCGTGGGCGGAGACCAGGAGACAACCCCGTTTTTCATATACCTGCCAGAACCAGACACTAGGAGGCGTGAAAAGGTTTCTTCTTCTTTTTTTTCTTCATCTTTTTTTCTTCAAGATTGTGTTGAGACCTCGTCTTTTTGTATAATAAAGGTGAAGTAAACTTCGGCATTCGTAATCATGCAGATTCTGAGGCAGCTAGTCGTGGCGCTTGCCGCCATGTTCCCCGCAGATTTTCTTCTGGGCAGAATCCCAACTGATACCACGGATGATTTGGCAAAAATTGGACTGATTGGAACTGAAAATGCTGTCAAACCCGAGATAAGTCCCCCGGCGATAGTGCTATGGCACGGTTTGGGTGACCACTACGACTCTGACGGCATGACGCATGTGATTGAGCTTATCTCGCAAATCTTACCGGGCGCATTCATCCACTCGATATATGTAGACTCCAACCCGAGCTTGGACGAGCGAAAGTCGCTTTTTGGGAACGCTAACGCTGAAGTGGATTTGGTTTGCGAGCAATTGAAAAACATAACAGAATTGAGCCACGGTTTTGGCGCCATTGGCTTTTCGCAAGGCGGCCTTTTCCTTCGCGCATTGATAGAGCGATGCCTGGTCTCCGTGTCTACGTTAATAACATTCGGTTCACCTCATATGGGCGTGCTGGAACTCCCTGTTTGCCAGCCAAAAGACGACTGGATTTGCAAGCAACGGAATGAAATCTTGAAGCGGCAGGTATGGCAGGACTCGGTGCAGAAGCAGATTGTGCCTGCACAGTACTTCAGGGACACGAGGGAATATGATAAGTACTTGCAACACTCGAATTTCTTGGCAGATATAAATAACGAGAGGGAAATCTCTGACTTAAAGGCTAAGGAACGGTTTGAAAGTCTACAGAAATTGGTATTGGTTCAATTTGACGAGGATACCACGCTCGTGCCCCGAGAAAGTGCGTTTTTTCAGGAACGTCACCCAAACACGGGCAAGATTATGTCTATTTCAGCAACCCGAGTCTTCAAAGAAAACTTGTTCGGATTGCGTACCTTGTATGAGCAGGGGAAAATTGAATTCCATCGGGTAGAAGACGAGCATATGCGATTCTCGGATGAGTTCCTCACCACTATCGTGGCCCAGTATTTTGCGGGGCAGAACACGTGACGAGTTATATACAGGTTCCTATGATGTACCGATGCGTGCATATGAAGACGGCCTTCATCTTGCCAAAAGCATATCAAGAACATGTCGGATCGTGTGGCTCGCTTGGCAGAAATAAGAAGGAAAAGAAAGGCGCAAAAAGGTGCCAATGCAGCGAACGAGATCGATGCGTCTGTTGTGGCCACGAAACCGCCGGCAGAAGTACCCTCAAAATTGAATGTGACCAGTATCGAGGATAACGAAACGGTGGAGAAGAACGATCAATCGGAGAAAGCTTCTGATGCAGAACAATCTGGACAAGAGAAAGAGGAAGAAGAGTCTTTTGTTACGGAAGAAGCTGGTGAAGTCAGCTCATCAGTAGCGCTAGGGGAGGCTTCCTCGAGTCAGGACGAGTCTCACGAGAAGGGGCATACGTATAACAGTGATCTCAAACAGGATTTGGCTCCATACTTGAAACAGGCGCGTCTAGATACCGACAGAGCCATAAACAGGGTTCTCCAAGACAAATTTCAAGAAGCTACGAGGGGCCACAAGGAAGAAGCTGTGTGAGCCAATTTGTACAAAGCTTTGTCTACACCCAAATAGTTCGGTACAGAGGTGAAGATATACAATAGGATTGTCTGTTCACACACATGAGTGTGAAAAAGAGACGATTTTGGCTACCGTTTCAACTTGCTCTTCAAAGATCCACGTGCAAGCCATTTTGAGGGCAACAGCTCGGCCGACAAATGACCACAAGTTCCCACCGCAAACACTTCAATTTACAAATCCTGAGTCAACGAATCCTTGAATGATACGACGATCTGATGTGATTCGCGGGAAGTATTCACTCAATGTCAAATTCATCTTTGGGTGAAGTTTCAATCATAAAGGCTTCGCGCGCGAGGTTCCCACGACTGCACTGGGCCAGATTTCGTGCTGCCCAATGAAATCGCACAGCGCGCCCGCATGCCGAGGCCCGCTGTGCCGGACGTGAGAAAAGACCCAATTTGAGGCAGAAAAAGAGTCTATAGATCTTCACCATAGTGTTTTCAGCGTTACCCACAATGGCCCTCATTTCCAGAATTGCCACCAGAGCCGCCCGTCCAGCTCTTTTCGCTGCCCGCTCTCCGTATGTGTTATTTTGAACTTATTTTTTGGCCTTTCATGGCGTGTTACGACCGTCTTTTGATGGCGCCAGGTGTGGTTTTTAGACGCCAACATCCAGCGCAACTTTATTTGCATAGCCCGCTCGGTACCATTTAGAGAAGAATATCAGCAAATTTCCCGATCTCCATAACCCAAATACTCCATTTGAATGCCTTTTTGGCTGCACAAAGTGTGCTTCATCCCCCCTGATTACTGCCCCCTCAGCGGCTAGTCAAGGCGCAAATCCAGACACATTGTATCACCTGTCACGAGGAAACAAAGTCATGAAGAATACTTCGAAATTGCCCATTTGGCTGCTTAAGTTACAAGTGGAGAGCAAGAAGTTGAATTTTGGTATTTGCAGCACTTTTAGTGACCCAACAGCCAGAACATTGGCCGAGACACTTCATCGGGGAACCCAGTCAAGAGAGAAGCAAGCATGTAAGCTCAGGAGCGTGAATCTTCTCATTTTAACCCCACAGCAACGATCTGACCCAAACTCGTCCCTACGCCATGATACATGCTGCCACGACCAATCCAATATACGCCCTAGGTCAAGAATTCATTTTACAGAAGACAGAAACCATCATCGAACCGCCAAAAAACCTTTAGATTCATCACATAATACTAACATTCACAGAATTGGCATCCGTGCGTTGTCTACGCCCGTGGAGCCCAAGGAGAAGGCGAACTCGATTATCAATGCGTTGCCCGGCAACAACTTGATCTCGAAAACCGGTGTTTTGGCTACCAGTGCCGCCGCCGCCGTCTACGGTATCTCCAATGAGGTGCTCATCATTCACGACGAGACCATTTTGGTCGCGACCTTCCTTGGTTTTGTTGCTTTGGCCGCCAAGTTCGTCGCTCCGTTGTACACTGAATGGGCCGACGGCGAGATCAAGCGTGTCGCCGATATCTTGGCTGACTCGAGAAACAAGCACACCGCTGCCGTCAAGGAGAGAATCGCCTCCGTGTCGCAGTTGAAAAACGTTGTTGCCACTACCAAGCAGTTGTTTGCTGTTTCCAAGGAGACTGCTCAGTTGGAGGCCGAGTCCTTTGAGTTGAAGCAGAAGATTGCCGTCGCTAACGAGGCCAAGGCCACTTTGGACTCCTGGGTGCGTTTCGAGCAGCAGCAGAGACAGTTGGAGCAGGAACAATTGATCAAGTCCGTGTTGGACAAGGTCAACAAGGAGATCGCAAACCCTAAGTTCCAGGACAGAGTCTTGGCCGAGTCCGTTGCCGAGGTCGAGAAGATCTTTGCCAAGGCCTAAAATATTCTTATTATGAAGTAAAAACGAAATTTATAAACAGTGCTTAGATTTATGATGTAGAGAAGCGTGCATGTGGAGCAAAGTCTGACCGGAAGGTCCGGCACCTCTTATGATCTCATATAAAATTAACGTGAAAAACGTAGAGCCAATATGTGTCTATCCTGTTGTTGATTACTTTTAGCAAGTGAGTGCATCATATTCAGAAAAGTGATGGGTACGGAGTGGGTCTCGGCATTGCTTTCGAGTCTCGATTTCGGCTGAAGTAATAGACTCTTAAAGAGTTACTTTCATGACTGCTGTAAGTTGAGTTATGGTCTGCAAAAGCAAGCAAAATCCTTACTTGTGATTGTCACGGCGATGTTAGTATATTGAGGATCAGAGCACTATCATGGTACTGGGTCAGACCATATCGAGACAAAAGCATCAATAAAGATATACATATGGTCTAATGTTTTGGATCGTTGGTAACGGAGATTAATCTGACTCACTTGATAATGATTGATGTTTTAACACCTCAAAGATCATGAAGTAGCTCCTGTTCCTGGTGACGAAATCAGTCGTATTGTTAGGTTCATGCGTAGCCTACCAAAGAATGTGAAAAACTCATAAGGTCTTGAGATTTTTTGCTTTCTTTGCTTATATCACACAAAATTGCTTTTATGGGTCAATGACCGACATTTGTTCGACACGATTAGTCATCTCAAGCGATTATGGGGTGGTTTATACACTTATGGTCACTTTCGAGGATAGACAGGAATGTGAATTGACAAGCGAAAGAACAAACTTGAGTCTTTTGCCTGAATCACGAAAACACTGTCCACCGCAAGCAGTCATATCATTGATGAAACAAACAAATGATCTATTGCCTAACAAGCCTGAAGGGACATGGTTGGTTGTGTGAGGGCTATGCACTCATGAGTGAAACATGACCAAACATAACTTCTTGATAGTTGATACTATAGCAATTTGTCGATTGTACTGATAACATGGCGAGCAGTCTCTTATAGCGTCCCATTCTTGACTTGAATCTGCTTTCTGCACATCCATCATAAAGCCTCATAGTTCTGACCACAATTTCAGCAGTAAACTTTTGTGATTGCGGTGTGCGCTGGTTTCCACAAATGAAGCGAATTATCGTCGGCGACACTCGCTATCATCCAGTCCTCATGCATCGACCAATCGAAATCGTTAACTCCTAACATATGGCCCTCGTGACTGAAGAATAACGGGTTTTCGTCCGCCACATCGAACAATCTCACCAGTTTGTCTGCAGACGAAGAGCCAAGCACAGAGCGGAATTTTGGGTGCCACTTCACCTGTGTGATTGCATCCTCGTGAGCTTTGAATGAGGTGGCCTTTTCTTGCATGGCCCTTATATCATAAATATCGATCTGGCCCTCTGCATCGCCCGTGGCCACGCAGAAATCGTTGCTTGGATTGATGCTAATACTGTTGATCGGGGCCGAGCCTTTCAGTGCCTTCACTGCTATGTTGGAAGATCGAATATCGAATAAGGAAATCGAGCCAGAGTCATCTGCAGTTATGAAAATGGAGTTGTGCTTGTGAGCCCACTCTACATCATTTATGCCCACTGCAAGCTCTGCGGTCCAGTCCTGGTTGATCACATTATTTTGGCGCGCCGCATACGTATTCTGAATGTCGAATACATTTACTTGTCCTGACATGGAGGCCGCCACCAAGACCGCCTCGGCCTGTTTGTTCCAGTCAAGAGCGAAAATGTCAGTTTTTTCCGCTGTATCATTCACTAGCCTTAGCTGCGGCTCGTTGACCTTCAGTTCCTCGCCCAATTTCTTGATTGTAGAGTGTTTTGTCCTGTTGTAAACGCACACGTCACCCACATTATTTGCACTTGCGAGGATATCTGGATTTTGCGGCATGTATCGGAGCTTGTTGACGTCTCCGTGATGATTGATCAGCTGGAGCACGCGGACCTTTGTTTTCGACACAGTCGGGAGCTCGAATTCCGCCTTTTCCGCATTATACGCCCAATTTTCCGTGTTTATACACTTGTTTAGGTCACGGTAGTAGGGTGCCTGGTAAATATGCACTGCATCCACGGCCTGGCCTAGCGTGAACGTTCCTAGAAGCAATCGCTGGTGGGCTAGCTGGGAAACCAGGGCACTTTTCGATGCCGTGGGCTCGGTCACGTGACCAGAACCCGTACTCTTCGAACTCGCCGTTTCGAGATCGGGAAAAAACTGGACGGTCAATGACGGCCATAAGAGCGCGTTGGTTTGGAGATAGTCGTAAAGAAACGGACTGTTTTTCTTGAACACGCGGTACCGGTGCTGTGCCTGTTCGTCAATGGGGCCCGTTTCCGGTTCCGGCAGCACTTCGATGATTTCGTTGCGTATTTGCGGGTCTTCCATGGTCCCTTCCTATTTGTTTCAGTAGAAATGCGTTTTTTTGCGTTTTTGCTTTTTTTTTTTTGTTTGATATGCTTTCTTTTTTTTTATCCCACGACTTTTGCTTTTATAGAAGAAGTAGTTCCGAAGTCAGTTTTGTCGTGGTGTAGATAGATTCTGGTCAAAGACGCGTACTGCCAGATGCAGACCAAACGTGCACCGCGACATGGCGCCAATAGTCTTCAAATTAAAAGCAGCCATGAACACCTTGATTCTTTAAAAGGAAAAAAGAAAAGAGAAAAGAGAAAATAACAAATAAGAAATATTGAGTAGGAAAAAAGCATTCACTCGATTTTGAATAGAGGATTCATCTCTCCGGACATATCTTTGCTGAAACTTTTTTTTCGATTGGGTAGCAGTATGCCCAGTCGCCATGCTGAAGACAATTTTAATGATAGGCACGTGACCATACTGCCCCAAATCTGCACAGCGTTCAACGATCACAATTTTGCTTGATTCTGCTTGAAAGCCCTTTTTTTTCATCTTCCTCGTAAAATTTAGGAGTCATATTTTCCGTCGTAAGACATGTGCCATTCGTGAATCCGACTGAGGTACGTATGGGAAGTACTAGGGAAACACCCGAGCCAAGAGTTCTCGAACTTTGGGGAATTGGAGCCACCTGGCAATTTCGATCATAAGTCCATACCGAGACGACGAACAGCCGTCTTGAAGAGATAATTGTTTGACCTTTTCAAAGGTAAGTATCCTCAGAAAAGTCACGTGAGAGACGAGTGAATGTCTCTTTCAAGAGCACCTATCTTCCGACCGAAATGTAGTTTTGGGTAGTCGCAGGTATCTTTTCAAAAGCGCTTTCTCATGAAGCAAATAAAGAAGTCATGATTCGAAGCTTGTAGCTTACTCGGGGCGACATATGTTCCCACGGTCAATTTCCCTGACATACCCTAGTAAGCTAACTGCATGACTTCACCGGATTAACTCCATAACACATATCGTTTCATTGGACAGCAAATGTCTCCATCAGAGCCACGAATTGATGATTCTCATCCACCAAAAAAAAAAAAAAGAAAGAAGAATAAAATTAGTCCTCTCCGGCAATACCAGTTACGCTGGAGACAGACACAGCATCGCTCACACCCAGGCAAAGGCCTTCCACAACATCTGGAAAGTCTTGGTTGAATATTGCGGCTTCAGACCTCAAAAAATCAGAAAGACTGCTCAAATACTCGTCGATATTCTCGTTGCTGACTGTGGCCTCATCTTCCGCATGCGAAAACTCCGAGTTTTCGGCCGTTTTCCCCGCAAAAACGTCACTTAGTATATGATTGAGCTTGATGAGTTCTGAGTAATTGTTATAAATGATCGATTTTCGCTCGGAGTCGTGTAAATTGAGCCGTTTTGCAGCGGTGTTTCTGGCTCTGAGGATATCACGTGCACTGGCCGTCTTTATGAACGTTTCGAGCGCCTCTTCGGTCCTAAGTTTTTCCAAAATAGAGTCCGAGTCTGCAGAATTCTCCTTTCCGCCAATTTGCATCGCTTTCAGCATATTTTCGTCTGTTTTCAGCGACTCACTGATCCCCAAACCAGACTCATTAGGGGCATCACCAGCATGGCTCAATTTGTAAAAATCTTGGAGCGCCTTGCGCCTATTCAGGACCTTTCTTGTACCTCCTAAAACGGGAGTCCCCGGCACCGAGATTGGAGTCGAAGGATTCGTCAAATCAACTGTGTTTTTATGATCTTCAGGATTATTCCCAACTGTGACTTTGGGCAGAGCAGGAACCTTATTTTTACGCTTTTTGAACGATAGAACAGGCGCGGTGGAAGGCGAGGATGCTTGCGGCAGGTCCATATTAACATTTTGGCTCGCCATTTGGTGGGTGTTGATATTTCTATATATCTATGTGAATTTTATGTTTCCCCAGATTAGCAGAGCGGCGGAGGGTGAGGGTTTTGAAGCGCGCAAGGCCCAGAAATGCACGTCCCGTTTCGGTCGCATCGCAAAGTTCAAACGGTTAGACACGAGGACTTAGAATGAGTGAGGAGATTCGGCTCAACGACTCTAAATTGGGATCCCAGGAGTAGTATGTACTGACGCATCAAGAATTCCAGCGTTTTCCTGGTTATCCAACCATCTCTATCCGCCCATACTAACTTTCAGCTGGAACCAATTTTACCGGAAAGAAATCGAAAACTTCGGTGACAATGAACAGGACACGGGCGAATGTTGGTTCGACGATCTGGACGCCGAACGCAAAGTGGTGGATTTCTTTTGTGAGTTGATCGAAGAACAGGAGGTATCTCCCACATCCCGAGTGGTGGATCTCGGCACGGGGAACGGCCACCTACTTTTCGAGCTCTATGAGACCGTTTCCGAGGAATGCCCTGAGGCAAGCTTGGATTACCATGGAATAGACTACTCACCTGACTCCGTGGCATTTGCACAACTGATCGCCGAGAAAAAGTATCCTCAACAGCCATTCACCTTCGACACCGTTGATTTCATCGCCAAAACGTGCGCATACTTAGAGAAAAATGCTGGAAAATTCGACGTTCTTTTCGACAAGGGGACCCTTGATGCAATCGCGTTGAACAACGATCCCATTGATGGCTTCGATGGGAAAATCGGCACCCAAGTATATGCCTCACAGGTAAGCCAGTTGATGCACGCGGGCCTGCTCTTGATCATCACATCATGCAACTTCACGGAGAATGAGCTCGTCCAGGTGATCACACAGAACGGTGCAAACTCATTGCTGGTGTGGAAAAAAATCAAATATCCGTCATTCCAGTTCGGCGGCCAGGCCGGGTCGACGATATGCAGCATAGCCTTCATCAAAAAGTAGGCATTTTCGAGGAAATAATAATCGCATGTCCCTCAGCACGACATATTTTCAACATACACCAAGAAACATTGATAATCCCGATAAGCGCCTGTGTAATCAAGCTTTCTTCTCATCGAGCTACAAGTGTATCTCGTTGAGCTCAACTCTTCTCTGTTTTTTCGCTGGGATCTGGGATGAATCTGAACCCCGTCTCTTGTGGCTCTTTTCTCTTACCACCATCACTCTTCTCGGATGATTCATTTAACCTTTCGATCTCGGTTTTGAGTTCAGCAACCCTGTCGAAAAGGCCATCCCTGATATCCTGGTTCAGAAACTTGAGCAAATACTGAACCGGCTTTCCTCCAGAGAGAGAGGCCATGCGCAAGAATTTTCCGGGAGACAAACTCGCCTCTAAGCCCTTGATAAGGTCGGTCGTCGGTGTGACCTTGTAGTTCAAGATAACACGCAATAATCCATTCGATCTCATCACTAAACGCGCTTCCGCAGGGTTTTCCTGCGACTGGTTCAAGTGAAGCGGACCCCGGCCTCGTTCTTTCCATCCCTCAGCAATATTATCAAGATCCAATTCGAACAATTTGGCCGTGGTGGAGAAGAGAGAACTTTCGTTTTCCTCGCCTGTTTCGACTTTTTTCTCGGTCAATTCCACCTGCTTGTATTGTTGCGACGAAGCAGAAGGCGAATCTGGCTTTGAATCCGTAGCGCCTGTAGGCTCATCAAGAAACGATTTCTTTTGTGTAGCTTTTTGAAGTGCATTCGAGAACTTGGAACTTGCGCCGAAAGAGCCGCCAAAGGTACCAAAAGACGAGGCGGGCGCAGGGGCTTTTGCCTCATTAGCATTGAAAGTGGTTTCAGGCTTCGAATCAAATACATTGGTTTTGCTCTTCATCTTTTCGAATATTGAGGCGTTACCGAAAGAGCTGGCGGCGCCGAAAACAGGTCTGGCAGACACAGGCACAGCGGCGGCCGCAGCAGCCGGTTCATTTTCAGGCTCACTTTTCTTCACATCGCCATCACCTTTAGAATTAGTGGCAGGTTTGTCGATTTTTACGCCACTTTCCAGGCTAACCTCGACTTTCTCCGCGTCCTGTTCATTGCTAGCTCCAGTGCTAGTAGCCTTTTCAGTTGCAGAAAGAGCTCCTGAGTCTGTATCGAGCTTTGCCTTCTTGGCCGCATTCTCGGCGTCTGAATCGACTTTTCTTTTCTCAATGGTGGCGTCAGTCATGATTTTTATCCTGATGTATACCAAATATTTCTAGAGTACTGTAGAAATTGTTCAATTAGTATGAGGAGCGCTGGTTAGATTTGGAGCGAAAAAGAGCGCGTAGAAGTGCCGGCCCGAAGTATCACCGCTGAGCCTATTGAGGGCCCACGCCTGCGCGTCCCGCCCAGTTCCCACAGCAGTGTAGCCAGAGAAAGACCTAGATTGTGCCTGTATTTTTTTCGGAGAGATCACCAAGAAATCCTGACGCTTGTCTTGTGCCCAAATTTGGTTGCTGCAATTATTCCTGTAAACCTTTATGTCTGTTTTCTCTGGCGATTATCCGGTTTTCCTGGTAGAGCAGGCCTAGGGCCGCGAATCGTCTAAACCGGAGCCTGGCCCTGTGCAAGGTTCCAAACGGGGCCACATGCAAGCAAGCCGCGTCTCACGAACTCGAGCAGAAACCCAAACGCGGTCGCCAACACCACATTTATTCCTTCGAAAACGTGACCATGCCACAATCATCTGTATGTAAAGCGGCTACCACAAAAAAACCAATGCGGTGCACTTAATTTCTTTCCATAACCACTCGAGCTAACTCCTTTAGAGTACACCTGAAATCGAGAGTCTTCAGAAAGTGAGGGCCACTCTCGAGATCGTTCGTGAGGCAACCGAGAAAATCCACCATGACCTAGTTCGGGCCGCGGAAAATAACAGAGACATCGCTTCTGAAATTAAAAGAACATCAAATGCAATTGATAAGCTATAAAAGAAAAAAAAAGACAAATCAGGTATTATAAGCAGAAGGTTTATGGTATCAGAGGGCTGGCGTCTAAATGGCAGGCCTGGCGGCAAGGCCCGTTTTACAGCCCGCCTGCATACAACGATCCAGGGCCTAACCGCGCACGCCAGACCCATGCGTGATGCGCAGGTGATTCCTTGCAAAACTATCAATTGCTTGTGGTTATATTGAGCCTCATAATATATCAAGGGGCAATTTCTTGGTTTGACTACACGCGAAAACATCACGCATTATTTGAATCGGCTTTCTCTTTTTTTGAGACCAGGGACTCGAAAGGACCATTGAGCAGCAACATCCAGTATCGATAGGCTCAACTTCTTTGAGCCAAACAAAGACACAACCAAAAACATGTCTGTCTCATACGACGATCCACGTGTATGGGGTAATATCCACGAGGAGCTTAAAGACGGGCTTCTCATCCGCATGGCGGGCTCGCTCGAGTGCCTGATTTGCTCCGAGGTGATGCACGTTCCCTTTCTAGCCGTGTGCGGCCACTCTTTCTGTTACGGGTGTCTAGATCTGTGGTTCGAAACCAAAGTTAACTGCCCAACTTGCCGCAAGGACATGGCGGAGCCTCCCGTGCTCAATATTCAATTGCGCGAGGTGAGCAAGTCTCTTACAGACATGGTCATTGACACGCTAGAGGATGCAAAGTATAAGGAAGAGCTCATCGCCGCCAGGCAACAGGTAATTGACGAGTTTGAACAGGCGACGAAGTCTCGCAGCTTGTTTCGTGACGCCTTCGACTCGGCCCAAACGCTTGTTGACCGATCCGACGGTGTGCCTCGCTGTGGAAACTGCCACTGGGAGGCACACGGGTCCGAATGCCTACACTGCGGCGCTAGGTTCCGTACTCCACGCGGGGACCTGTATTACGATAGCGAAGACGGCGACGCGTACAATGAGGACCGAGAGGAGGTCGAGATGTACGGAATTGACGCGGCTAATTATGATAGCGAGGACAGTTTTGTCGACAACCGCGACGTGCATGAGATCAACAACGATGGCTACGAATCGGAGGGCCTTCTATCTCTGGGTAGTGAACAGAGTGGCGTCGAGCTGTGGGAAGGCTTTCGCCGGGATTCTGAAATGTATAGAGGCGAAAATAACGAGGCATCGCTTTTCCGTGAGCCTGTGCAGGTGGAGTTATCGCTGGAGCTGGACCATGACAACAGAGCTCATTATGTTGACGACCAGGCGCTGGAGCTGGACTACGAAGACACTTACGGGGTCAACGAGCTGAGACAGACGGGGTACGATGACGACATGGAGAATGCCGTGGAGGAGTTGCACGATCAGGATGTCCACGACTACTCTACGAGGTACGAACCAGATTTTGAAGAAGGCTCGGACTCTGACTGGGGCACGAGCGTAGCCATGGGTCGTCGGCTGGCGTACATCGTTGACCTGGACTCAGAATAGGCAATGAAAAGTGTGGTGCACGGGTGCAGCTGCACTGGAATGGTGATAAAGAGACCTAATGAACGATGACATAAGCACATGAAACATGGAAAGGAACATTCACATAGGAAAGAAAACACACAGACGTTTTTTTAATACGATGTATTCTACTTGTGTAAATGCCCATCTACTTAGCCTGTTGCAGCCACATGGTGGTCGTGCGCGGCACGTGAAATCAAGAGCACGACTATTGGCTGAGGAGCGCGCTGCCAGAATCTCATAGACGCTATCTTATACTCCAACAAACCACACGAAAATGGACCCACAAAGAATTATTGAGTTGCAGAAGCACTACCAAAACACCAACAAGGAGTTGTGGTTGAAGGGGCCCCGCTCCAAGATGTTGGTGTACCCATTCTACGCCATGTTTGCCTTCTCCACCGCCGCCAGCTTGTACTACACCGGCAGAGCCATTGCTGGCCTCAAGGACGAGTAAATCGGCTTGATGACAATATAGAGAGAATTATTCAGAAAGGTAAATAATGTATAGCCCATGAAAATGCATTGGAATTCGAAGCATGTTTGTAGAAACTGAAAGCGTTGCATAATCGCCTCTTTATGAGAGACGGAGGAGGTACGCAACGGACTCACAACTGATATAAATGGTCAAAAACACTGCCATTTAAACAAACCAATAGAGCAAAAAAAACGAGAATACTCTAATTTTTGAAGAAAAAAAAAAACCGATCTTCTTTCAAGACTCATCCAGATCTCATCTCTGCCTATGCAGCTTACTGGATATGGTGCGATTTTTCGACCAAGCCATCAGCAGCAGCAGCAGCGTCGATCGGCCCATTGTAGTAATAATGGCCAATAGGACAAGCATCACCATATATTGTAAATTGTGTTCACCCATCAATTCCAGGCGATAAATTGACTGGAATGATTTCCTAAAATATCTCATATTTATGAAACAACTTTTTTTTAATTCAAATTAATGGACGCATATAAAAATTGACCTATCTTCTGACCCCGTCCAAAATCTGCCTTCTGGCTCCAGTTCCCAGACTCCAGAGATCGGGCGGCGGGCCCAACCTTTCGCGGCCCCAAAAAGTCGCCCCACGTTCTGGGCCAAGTTGAAAAAACTCATTGAGAAAGATACAGACTGATCAAAGCTGAACAAGAATTTCTCAGGTAGGCCATAATTTTATTTTATTCTGGCCCGGTCTGAATTAAGACTAAAACTTATTGGCGAGTAAATTGTATTCGAAACTCCCAACACGATTACTGCCAGGCCCCGTGGGGATCTTCTGACACTTATACAGATCATGTCCCGACCTAATAGCCTCCTAGATTTACCGCCGAAAGTCCTAGAAAACCTTCTATGGTTTTTGCCGCAGCACCTGCTCGTGAATCTCGCATTGACAAATTTCCAATTCTACGAGCCATGTGCAAAGTTTCTATATCGCAACATTGCGATTCAAATAGACCCTGTTTTGCGGAGTTCTGAGCAGTTCTCCGAGCGGCGCAGACTCGACCATATCGAGCTGGCGGTCACCACGATTGGTGGATTCGGGTCCGTGACGGCCACGAAAATTGCTCACACGAAGCTAGTGATGGCGAAAATCAAGACTTTGATCAATTCAATCGAGATAAATCCGAAGCTCGCGCAGTACATAAACCTGGTGCTGGTATATGATGACTACAACACGGAAATGATCGCAACATTGGCCCAGCTTTTCCATATTTTGGCGTCAATTGAAAACGGGATCGTGAACGTCTATATTGCCGGTGCTCGGCTCCGGAAAAAGTTGGCGTACGATCAAATATGCATGCATTTCAAACTTACGTCGATGGTCGTGGATGACCTCGCTAGACTCTCCGTTGATACATTGGAGAAATTTCCAAATTTGGAAGAGTTGGTTATTGCAGGGGTTGGAGCCACCCATGAAATAGACGAGTCCGTGGTTTCTGTTTTGGAAAAACTCAAGCATCTCAGAATTAGAGACGAGGCTGAAGTGTACGACAAATTCATTCACGCGTTGATGAGAGTTTACCCAAAACGGCCCTTTTCTTTCAAAAAACTCGAGACTTTCAATGTGGTGCATACTCATGAGAACTGCTCCCAGAAACTACCCTTTTTGGACTCAGAAAAACTTGTGAATTTCCAAATCTCGCTTGGTTGTGACGACTATGCGAACTGCGGCCAGGAATGTTTGCAGAATAGCATATCAAGGTTTGAATTTCGAGACCTAAAACGGTTGGCTGTGATACAAAATGGCCTGGCGGCAAATAACTCACACAAAAACACAGAGAAATGGGACCTAATAGTGTTTTCTCTCGTGAAAGACGTGCTTGAACACTGTGATGCGCTATACTACCTTAGCATACGCCACAGGGTGCCACTTGACGGGATCATCGAGGATGGATACGAGGGAAACTATCTTCGAAAAGTCAAGCTATACACAATTGTCTTGCCACGTTTATTGAGCATGGCCCAGCGTCACGTGGTGAACCTCGTGCTTCCAAACTTCGTGGCCTCACTTTCGTGCTATGAGCAGCCAATGAACACATTTCTTTGGAACGGATGCAAGTGCAAACATTGTGCCGTTATTCTTGAAAAACTCGATGACTACATCTTGTATCATCGGTATTACAACATGGAAAAGCATGTTTATAAAGATATGCAGACAGTTCAAATGGTACGGACCATGAGTGAAGTATTGACTGATCGGTTAAATTTGGACACCAATATGGGCGATTTGCACTGTCTCGAGCGGCCCATGCGAAACACGGCGTGGAATTTCCACGACTGCAAATTCTCTATCCCGTTCCAGTGTTTGCCTGTGAAAACATACGATATCAATGATATGGAAGATGACGCGGAGGAGGCAAGGGGAAAAGTCAAATACTTTGATGCGGAAGATAAACCGAACGATTGTGTGTTTTTGAGAAAAGAGCATTTTTCTCCAGATTACCTGATTGTGATCTCACACTTTCTCGATGATCTAATTAGGAAAATGATCAACCTCAATCGGGGCAATGCCGAGGATGCAGATATCAACCAGGTGAGTTACGAGAACGACGGGTGGACGAACTTACAGATCAACAAAATGTTGATTAACGGGATCGACTATAATTTCGATCACGAAATCAACGGAACGATTTTCTACACGAACTCGTTCGACGACTTGGAGTTGCAGTGAAAAGTGGTTAGATGGGTAAAAAGGAGCGTGTGAAATATGAAATCGTGGCGATAAATGGCGGTGAGACTGTGCTGATTTGAAACCGGAATTTGCCGCAAAGAAAAGGAGAAGTATGAATAAAGCGTAAGTTTACTTGATCTTTTGAGCATCTTTATCATCATTATTCTACCGAAATGTATCGTTTCTGCGGGGAGTGTACATCATAAAGCTTGCCTTCCCGGGTGAGTGCTTACAGAATATGAAAGGATATTTGACTCTTTAAAAAAAGTCAAAGAAGCCTTTTTATTTTGTGACTGTCACGTCCATTGAAAAAAACCCTCTTTTTGCCTACAAAAACATACAAATGTATAAACATATTGCTCATTTTCTCTAACCTTTACCAGCTCGCCGTAACGTCTCTCTCCACGCGAACGCGTGCGAAGGTTTACGGACACACAAGCCACACGTCCAATCTGTAATTATTTAAACAGCACAGGCACATGCAGTCGATCCCATTGTCACACGTACGTTCCCAATTTCAATTTCAAGCAATTTGAACCAACCCAACCGGAATACGCAGGATAAATGTATACTTATTCAGCGGACGACCTGGTAGCCGAAACTTTGGGCTCCCAAGTGAATGCTCTCAAAGTGCGCCATTCAGCGCATGATGGATAGAATTGAAAGATACTTAAAACACTAACATCGTAGTTCATCACGTCTCTGAAGGCCCCAATTTCACTTCCGTTTAGTGATAAACACGGAGCTGATAAGAGCGTTATACTTGAAAACCAATTGGCAGCGGTATTGTTCGAAAACGTCCGTATCAAGCACAGTTTCTATAGTGCCCTTCATCATGCCAATTCGGTGACATTATCCCGCGAAAAAACGCAGATTCGAGTTCTTGTTTTCACTTGTTCGCATAATAGTCTAAACTTGAAGTCTCTGGAGGGTGCTGGGATGCATTTTATCCACTGTGGTAGCCCTGACGGCCTCATTCTGGCCCTAAAAGGCATGCTAGATACGACAGACCCCATAATAAGCCAATGTGTCCTCAACACGATAATCATAGAGAATCTCTCAGCGTATTATTGGGACTTGAAGTGCCATCCACGGCAAGAGGCTGTGAAATGGTACCTGGAACTTCTCCAATTGTGCCATGTCTTGAAGGAGAGGTACATGTGCAGCGTCGTTGTTACAATGTGGGATAAAAACTTCGAGCGGGGCTTTAATTCTCGGACAGTCTCGAATTTGGAGCCCAGGAGACTCGACGATTTGACCTATACGCCTTCAGAGTTCTTCCACAACGCAGATTACGTGCTTGCTGCGCGTACTGGGGGAAATCTACAGTACACAGCCGGGCAATGGCGGGAACTCTAGCTTCAAATTCAAAGAAGAGGCTGATTTTGTGATAATGAATGAAAAAAATAGATGACCGGTTTGGAGTTTCATAAAGTTGGGTAAATGCAGCCATGAAAAGCGCTGAAAGGAGACAGTCTGTTTCAGAAACTACTACAAAACAAATCGAAGCCATGGAGAATACTGCTGATGTGGTAAAACTTACAAGGTATCAATTTATGCAACGCCTTCGCGTGGAACAGACGATGTTCCCATTCCACAGAGTCGTGAACGCAATAATGCAGAGGGTGAAGAGAATAATCGGTTTGTTGGATGTGACACTTTTTCACCATGCCAATCTGGCTTGCTTCAAGGAACACCGATCTGTAACATTTAGTTTTATCTCCAAATTCCTCATCCTCAGCTCCTCACACACCTCACACAACATATTTTGATTAGCCAGATGAGCTAGGTTCGTACTGGAAAGGGGCCTTTGGCTGAGTCAATAGTGGGCAGTGGGCACCTTTTTGCGAGTAAAAGGTATAGGAGATTGGTTAATTTATGGGTACATCTTCGGAAATGTCTGGACATGGAAGCAACAAAGACAAGATTCAGCTTGTATAATGCATCATAACGTCTTGCGCCCTCATGTCTGTCTGTGCCTTATCATGAATATTGGTTCAGCCATAGACTTCTTCTCTTGAAAATCGAGGGAGCAGACGGGAAATAGGCAAAATCGCTTGAAAAAGACTCAAAGCCAGAAAAAACCAGAATCGACTAATTGAATATCATAGCATGATTGGCAATACTATCCGATATAACTTTCTACATAACATCCATCAGGGATCATGGCCTTTCGTGATCAAAAACAATGACGCCAAGTCGAAACAACCATTCTTCAAGACCCGTGCATCTATCTTGAGAAGTATAATCTACACCTATCAAATCTTTTTATCTGTTTATTGATGTTCATGAGGAAGCAAGCTCCCGGGCATGCTCCAAACAGCCCAAATGCTCCAAATCGCGGTATTTTCTAGAATTTCCAGAAAAGCTTACATGACTGTCAAGTCACCAAACTTCTCCTTGTACGAAGGCACGGACCACTTGCCGTTCTTGACCATGTAGTTGACCTTGTCTTCCAAGTCTGGTCTTGCTCTCGACACGTCCTCGACAGTCAACTGGTCGAATGGGCGTGCACCCTCAATGTCCTTCAAGGTGGCCTGCAACTGCTCGACCTCCTCCAAAACGGACTTCTCCGTCAACTTGGCGTTCTCGACGGCCTTCTGCTCGAAAATGTCGATCGTCTTCAATGTCTTGGAAACGTCGTATGTGACGGGCTTGAAACCCTGCATGGCCTTTTCGACCTCAGCAACGACAGCCTGGTTGCTCAAAACGTTCTTGTAGTGGGCGAAATCGACGGTGGCGGACTGTTCTGACAACGCCAAATGCTCCTTCTTGGCCTCATCGTTTCTCTTCTTGAAAGCGGTCAATGACAGCGCGGTAGACCCGGTCAAGCCCAACAGGTTGATGACCTGGGCCCAGTTCAACTTCGTGGCGGCGCTCTTGGCTACGGCGGACATGATTTGAATATTACACGGTGACTTCTGTATTGAATTCAAAGATCTGGAGACTAGTTAGCACTAGGAAAAAGCGTGTGCGCGGGTCGTGCGCGGCCGGGCGGTGTGCTCGGTCGGGGTTCTCCAATTGGCCAATAGGCGCGTGCCGGCCGGCCATATGAGGTGTGCCAGATCTTGAAAATGGGTGCGAAAGTGGGAAGATGAGGGTAGATCAGGATTATAGATTTTGAATTTTGATTGTGTGCTGATTGGAGAGCGTTATGTTTTTTTTTTTTCCTTTTTCTCTTTACTTTGTGATGGAGCATTCAATCAAATTTTATCAAGAATGTCTGTTCATTTAAAATTCTGATTGTGCCCATTTTGATGGCACGGTTCTCACTGACAGACGCATGGGAGGAGACTGTCGACATACTGTAGAAGCGATGTGAGCGAGGTATTGAAAAGTTTCAATTATCACCATGATTCATTTTGGAAAACGAATTGTCGTGTAAACAGTTCATAATGTATGGAAAAAATCCACAAATGTTCGTGTTTTGATGCCTGACAAAGATGAAACTTTTTTTTTCATGCAAAAAATCATGCAAAGCTTTAGTACGGTTTTCACTGGCTGGGGCTTGCTTAGCCGGACGTTATACAATTTGGTTTGATTTTGGATTTTTTTTTTACAAAAGACTTTTTTTTTTCCGTCCGCTTGAGTTTTCCAACGTTGCTCAAAAACTGCGCAAAAACTGTCCTACACTTGATGTCTTCATGAAGTACTTGTGATAAGTATCCCTGTTATTGTCTACACAATGTGATGGTCAGAATGAAACCATATTAGTCTATACGAGAACACGAACGTGGATCAAAGCAAAGCCAACAGCCATGATAGATTTTATTATGGAATCCTTCACACTAGATTCAGGGAAGAATAGGAATGAAAAATCAATATACGTATGGTCTCTAGGCTGTCCTGGGGTTTCATTCTTTTCCTAAGAAGGATTACCGTGCAAGGCAATGAGCTGGAAGCCAGCAAAACGCACGAGATCATCTTTATTAATGACACAAGTCATGTTTCTGAATTGTTTTCTAACCAAAATTTTCTTTTTCCTTCTGCTTTCTTCGACAAGGAGAATCTGGTGATTCTCTCTTTGTAGTAAATTGCATCCTATTAATTGGGCTTCGCAGCCCTTGGAAGCTAAATTCGGCAGCGATGAAACCGCCGAAACTTTCAGATCGTATTCACCAAAAGCCGCAATATCATGTATATCTCGGTTTGGTTTCTGGAAAATATTGCACAATCTGGTGGGAACGGGGAACAAGAAGCACTTGTATTCTTCGGCTTTGAATTGGCCGTCCCAGTCTGATAGTGAGCTTTGGATAAACGCGGCGAAAATTGAACGGCTCTGTTTTTGGGACAGCAAAAATCTCTCACTATCACTCCAGAAGTGAACGCATATCAAGAGGTTGGAAAAAGTATATGGGCTAACCTTGTCTCTCTGCCATACATTTTAGGCCCTTGGGTGCTAATACGAGCCAATAAGAGCCAATGTTGCATTCGGTACATTTCTTCGGGATTCAAACACGAAATGGAAGCATTGGGGACATGGATATAATAACCCATTTTTACCGTAATTCTTTTTGGCTGCTTACTGTCACGTCTTCCTGGACGAGAAATACGTACAAGAACATTTGGCCTGTGGGAGATGCGATACGACGCCATGAACTTAGTGCACGCATGCATGAAGCATCAAGTCGTTTGCCTTCTTTCGCCTTCCGGTATATCTTCGTGTTTTAGAAAAAAACACGTAACGAGCAAGTAAATTTGTATAAACCACGGCTATGAAAACACCGCATATTCCGGTCTGGCTGCAAAAATATGTACCGCCGCTGGACGCATCTTTCTCGGAACAGTCGCTCCATGTGCGCCTCGATTGGTGATTTATTGAGCCCGCTCCTCCCACCGCTTTTCAGACATTTTGATACTTGCGGGAAGAATACACAGATTTAAGAAAATACGGATTCTACGAAAGATACATGCACCAAAAGGTAAAAAACTTAAAAGGCCTGAAAATCTGGTCTATTTGCTATGGTTATATTTGAATTGCACCCAAAGTTGAGGGACGATTGAGTGCGTTCTGTGCAATTTCCTGTGTCAGTGCTGAAATACTCGAAAAGCCGGCAGAATTCTCTAAATTCATTACAAGATCATCTTTCACAGACATCAGGCTTGAGGCTGCTTTATAGTTTGACTACAAAAAACTTGATAGTAAAGGAAGTGACTAACGAGTCTTAGAGCAAAATGCAAGGTGACAACTCTCGCAGCGCTCGCACCCCTGTTCGCATTGCCGCGTTGCTGGAACCATTTGATCTCACGTTATTTCAAGCTCGTGGGCCTATTCAACTCTTCCCGATAACACCAAAACAGTGAAAAGGTGCCTGAAGTTCATTTCATCATATTGCGACTAATTTTAATCAAAGCTTTGTCAGATCCACATTAACAGATAAATATAACTGACTGGATGCTGCGGGTGTGTATGGATCACATCGATCGATTCTGAATCTGCGGCGCTTACTGTGCCGGACGGGCCGAGCCGACTTCCAAGCATAGGCGTGCATGCTTTGGCTCTTTTTCGAAACCCTATAGAAGTATAAACTAGAACCCGAAATTTTCAAGTATGGCGCCGCAGATGAAGGGATTGCACCAGTTCATTTCGGACTTGCGCAATACTAGTGATGCCGATGAGGAGCGCCGGCGCATAAACACCGAATTGAACAATATTCGCTCGCATTTCGCCGGCCCGAGCCTAGACTCGTACCTGAAAAAGAAGTACTTGTGCAAACTCTTGTACATACACCTTTCCGGACTCACAGATGAGGCTGAATTGGGGCTCCCCAAGGCGTTTGAGTTGGCCCGCTCGCTGCTGTACCTGGAGAAATCCTTGGGCTATATGGGCATACTGATTCTTCATAGTAACAAGTCTCGGTCCAGAGCCGAGTACCTTGGGCAATTGTTTTCAGAAACGCACGAAATCTTGATCACAGATCTTGCTGCAAACTCAGCGGACACAAACGTGCTAGCTTTACAGTTCATAGCCGCCAAATTCAACGTCTCGGCGGCATATACGGGTCATTCGCCGGGCGAAGCCGGGATCTTGACAAACTCGCATGTGGACGCCGAGAAATGGTACAGGCTCACAGAACTGGTCTACGGTCTCTGTGTGCTGCCACTAGCGGCACCCACGGTCAAAATGCGCGCACTCTTGGCGTTGCTGGCCATGGCGAAAACGCACCCTGGGTCTATCATGGAAAACGACACCTGGTTCCCGCGGCTAATGTCTCTCATTGATGAGCGTGACCTCGGCGTGGTCATGTGCACACTCCCGTTGGTGACGCGTCTAACGGGGCTCAATCCACGGCTCGCACGCCCTGTTTTGCCCCAGATCTCCCTGCTTTTGTTCCTGCTTTTGGTAGAGGAAAAATGCCCGCCGTCATACATGTACCATGACGTACACGCGCCATGGCTTGTGGCACGGCTCATGCAATTGGCCGAGCACGTCTTTACACTTGCGATTCCAGGCCAGAATCCGTTAAATGTGACCGATTTGGACGCAGAAACCGTCGCCAGATTGCGGCTGGCCGTACTGAAGGCAATCCAGAATGCTGCACGGCCTGTAAACGGCACACTGGACCGTAACGCACGTCTGGCGGTGCTCTTTCAGGCCGTGGCCATAGCCCCTTTTCTAGACGCTTCTCCAGAAGCCATTCATGGCGCAATCCACGCCTTGCTGCTGCTTCTCAATACGCCAGAAACAAATACGCGATTCTTGGTTTTGGATGCGTTGATCAAACTTTGTTTACGTTCCAGGCAAACCGCCGTGTTCAAAGAGTATTTCGATCAGATCCTGGCGTTGCTCCAAGACCGGGACGTCTCAGTAAGAAAGAAAACGCTCGATTTACTATTCACCATTTGTGACGAGCACACATACACGCAAATTACGCTGAGGCTCCTCGATTTCTTCCCGCATGCAGAATCCACGCTTAGGCAGGATATCCTGGTGAAGATTGCCGTTTTGGCGGAAAAATTCGCCACGGACTCTTTGTGGTATGTGCTGACAATGCTCCGGTTGCTTCTGATTGGCGGCCAAAGCTCTAAGACAGTTGGCAATGGCGATGGCGCCCATGCAGGCGAGGTGTGGGAACGTATTATTCAGATAATCGTCAATAACGAGGAACTACAGAAAATGGCGACGAAGTATGTGCTCAATCTTTTGAAAAAACCAGAGCATGAGCCTTCAGAGAACATCATCAAGGTGGCAAGTTTCATCATTGGCGAGTTTGGGCACACGCTTGCCGAAAGCGAGGATGCAGAAAGTCATTTTGGCGTGGCAAACCAGTTCCGGATCCTTCTGAGCTCGTATCTGGCATCGGGTATACATATCCGTCCGCTCATTATGAATGCGTTTCTCAAGTTTGTCATGCGATACCCCAACGAAGAGTTTGTGCCGGACATCATCGATCTTTTCGATGCCGAGACGTCATCGTTGGACCTTGAGATCCAAACAAGAGCCCACGAGTACTTGAAAGTCGCCACGCTTTTCACTAGTGGAAACGACGCCGATATTGCGTTTGCCAGTGCACTTGTACAGCCGATTCCACCGTTCGAGAGCAAGGAAAACAAGCTAATCGGCCAATTGGGAAGTCTCAGGATGATTGCAGGACCCTCTTCCTCCAGTATAAATGTGCTGAAGATGCCTAATCTGGCACCCAATGGCGCAAATCGTGCATCTTCTCCTCTAAGCGAGCGTAGCAGCCTTGAAGATGAAAATCCGTTTGCCGAGTTCGATACAAAAACACCGCAATTGTCGCCTAACTGGTATGATGGCTACCACCGCATGCTCCAATTTGATGTGGGTATATTTTACGAAGACCAGTTTGTGAAAATGACATACAGAATCACGCGAGACGGGCCGGCTTTGCAGATAATTTTCACCATCATTAACAATGCCGTCAAAATTGCAGAAACGTCTCTTACGGCGTTCACGGTCAATGACATTCATTCGCATAGTCAGAACTATGTGGTGAACTTGCTGAAAGTGCCCGAGCTGCGGATCGCACAGAAAACCACCATGGAGCTTGACGTCAAAGTCAGAGACATTTTTGCCAACAAAGACGCGCCTGTTATCTCGATGAGCTTCCGTTGTGGCGGCTCGTTCAACACACTTAACTTAAAGATCCCTGTTGTTTTGACAAAAACGCTTTCCGGAACAAATATGCAGTCCATCGATGAGTTCAAACGGAGATGGATTCAAATCGGCGAATTTATCGGCCTCGAGATTGGCGAGAAACGCGGTCTTGTTGCGGCAGCACACCGACGCAATTCTTCCACGTTACTGAAAATGTTACAAAGACTCGGACTCGCCATCATCCAGAGCACGCCCGACGATCCGCACCTGAACATCTTGGTTTTGGGTGCGGGAATCTTACGCATGCTCAAATCAAATAGCGGCGTGTTGGTAACGGTGAAAAGCATCTCTCCGGATTCAAACGAATTTGATGTCATTGTGAGAAGCACGGGTGTAGGAGTGCCTGCGATAGTCTATGACACGATCCGCGAGTTGCTTGACCTGAAGCATTGAGCGAAATGAAAAAATTCCCTTTAAAAACTCGGCAGCAATTTGTTTTTTTTTCCCCCTTTTTTTCATACTCGTACCTAAAACGCATGCCTTTGGCTGGGGATTTGATAGTCTGAGTGCCTGATCTGCCGATCGAGCCGTGAGACAACTGCCTAATACGGAAAGATATGGAGCGTCATGTGGTTATATGCAGGTCTATTTTGCAGCCGAGCCAAACTTCATTTTTCCTATCGTGGAAACCAATACGACTTGCTGGAATCTGATCGATTCTTATAAATTTGTCTTTTTTGGACACGCTCCATTTCAGACAACATTTTTCTGAACTTTATCACATCCCTCTCTCGGCCCACTTCACTAAAAGAGTCGTCATGAGAAACGCGTCTTTTATCGCTTTCATCGCATTCATAAATGCTTGTCTTTCGGCACCGGTGACAGTCTCCCAAGCAGCCTTGCCTGTGACTGTGGTCCAGATACAGCCAACTACATCTGCAGCCTCAGCAGGCACTAATGCTGCTCAAACATCAAACACACAAGCAACAATCCAAACAAGTACAGGAATTGCAACGCAGACATCCACAAGCGCAAGCGGGTTTTTGGGTCTTTTGCAGGGAATCTATTCTGCCGTGACGTCTGCAGCGAGCAGCAGCTCTACTTTGACAGATGGGACCTCATCATCTGGGTCATCCTGGAAATCTTTTCTCAGTCTGCTTTTTGGTGGGTCTAGTAATGATTCTGCTGCCACCTCTTCGTCAACACTTTCTCTGACGATGTCGGTGAGCTTACCCACTTCAAGCGTTATCGCATCGTCGTGGACTTCCCTGACAACATCTTCGTCATCTTCAAGCAGGACCCAACAAAGCGCCACCAGCACCAGTGAGTCCACCTCCACAGGTGGAATCTATGATGAGATCTACGGATCCAGCGAGGATATCGACCAGAAGTTTGCCAAGGCAATTCTCGATTCGCATAACACGTACAGGGCGCAGCACGGCGTGGGGGCATTGTCATGGGCGGAGGGCCCGTACTCGTATGCAAAAAACAATGCCGACAATTACGATTGCTCGGGGATCTTGACTCATACGCACGGGCAATACGGCGAGAATTTGGCCGCGGGGTTCCCCTCTGGACCAGCAGCAGTCACTGCATGGTATGTGGAGGGAGAGACTTTTGATTTCTCGGCATACAACGAATACAACCACTTCACGCAGCTTGTGTGGAAAGACACAACAAAAGTCGGGTGCGCGTACAAAGATTGTTCAGCGGAAGGCTGGCAGCTATATGTCGTTTGTGAGTACGACCCAGTTGGCAATGTGATTGGGCAGGAACAGGAAAATGTTCTTCCTCTAGTCTCGTGATGATGTTATTTGGTGTTGTTATGTGCATGACCGTTATTCGCAAGGTAGGGGAGTTTTGGGAAGTATCCACGGGTCGTCCTTGCACCAGCTATGTTCTCCGTCTTGAAGTCACGTGCAAGCATGCGTACGTTGGGGTACGCTCTGCTCTGCTGCCGGGCAAGGCCGAACAACCTTTCACGAAGCTTACTGTTGGTGTACAATTTCGTCACCGCAGCCTTCACGTCTTTCTTCAACGCTATTCTTTCGGAAGGAGTGGGGTACCGATTGAACCTAAAATGGAAGATGCCGCTCACTTTTTCAACCTCGCCTGGTGTGTTTGGAACCACCTCATGAAGGGCTCTGTGCAATGCTCGTTTCACAAGTTTCCGGAATTTGCTTCTGGACACGGCAGTCCCCATCGGAGAGTGTACCGACTTGAAGTATTCCAACGCCCGGTATTTCCCCTTGTACTCGGTCAAGTTTTTCTGCAAACTCTGGTCATTCAAGTTCGGCCCGCCGTAGTTGGTGAAGGTATATGCGATGTTCGACTTCCGTAGACTGCAAATGGTATGTGTGTGGGGAAGAAACGTCACGGTAAAGTACTTGCTCGAAAGCAACGTTGGAATTTTACCGAAAAGCGGCCTTCGCGAGAAAAACTGGTGGCCGGCACTGTCTATGCCGCGTATATCGGTGGCCTTTTCTGGTAAGATATCTTTTCTTATATGAGGTAGATCTTGCCATGAGACTGGAGGCCTGCATGTGACCGGGTCTCTCTTGACACGTGGCATATTATTGATTAGTGGATTTGGCCTTACGACCGCTATAGGAAGTTCTATGGGCGGTACGAATTTGAAGGGCGCACATGCTGTGGTGTAGAATCGGCGCATACCTTTAAAATAGCTGGAAGTGAAAATGAACCTAAAGTATATAGATGGACCCGAGCCTCTTCGCAGATCGCGGCTTTCCATACAGGATCTTGCAACCGGGGGAATTTTGTATGCGTGTAGTTGAACAAGACTGAAAGAAGAGTATCTATAGATTGAGCTTTTTTTCTCTTTTTTTTCTCTTTTTTTGATGTTTTGTGTTTTTTCGGATTTTCGAAAATTGAAAAGTGCGTGTATGATTTTATGCTGTTTTCAGAAAAAATGGTGGCTCTCGGTACATTGTAGCCGGTTGGCTATGTTGAACTGTATATCCCGCATATACATAAGTCTTGATAATGTGTTACACCGCAACCCTAATAGCCGGCAAGGAGTCGGCCCTTAAAAATTGGGGAGAATTTTTGGGTCGGATCTCAAGGAATTATCAGTTCGCTTCTCAGAAGAGATTTTCTGTTCGCTTCTCATTAGAGATTCTCTGGAAACAAAATCTGTGGAATTCATTGATTTTTTACGATTTCTTCACATCTTGTGACTGTAATAACGTCCGTGGTCAGAGCCAGTCAATATTCCACTTGTTAACTGGTCCATGCAAAGATGCCAGAATGCTCCGGCCCTCAAACATACTCGAGCACGGTAACATGCATATAATCCATGCTTCTGTGGTCTCCATTTAGAAATTCTCAATATCAGATTCCCCGTCAGTCACTCTCAGCTGTCTGGTGACTGCCTTCTTGCCTTGAAATTTCATCCTCAATGTTTGCGAAAACAGATACTTCTTGATATTCAAGTATCGCTTAGCATCAGGCTTCGGTCATTGGTCCAATCATAGCCTGGTCTGCTTCATTCTGGTACTTATGAAATTGCTTGATAAACAAGTGCTCATCCGCATTTAAAGCATGAATTGTGAAGAAATTCCTCGAAGTCATGAACTTCTCCCAGCCCAATATACTAGGCATGGTTGAGTCTGGTCTAGGCTGTAAATGAGTCCAAATTCATCTTCAGAGTCAGATACCGACTCTAAGGCATCCAATAATTATCATTTTTTCAATTAAAAGATCTCACTCTTCAAGTGTCGTTGACCAGAGTACGACCGACGTGTCTGCCGTTGCCAACTGCAAGAGCTTCGGGTTGAACGCGGCCACTTTCGGGATCCCTTCTTTGCTAGGTAGCATTTTGAACGGGCGCAAGGTCACGTGATCCTTGCTTTCCTTCAACACCCCAAGGTCAAAGAGCGCCACGTTGCCGTTGATGTGTCCCGCAAACACGTGCTTCCCGTCCGGACTGAAACACGCGGAGCCCGAGCTTACGTACTGAAACTGCATCCAATTGGCGGCCGCGGACGAATCAACACATAATGTGGCGAGTGTTTTGCCCAGAATGGCATCCAAAATGTAGTGTTGCGGCAGATTCGTTGCAATTAGCAAGTATCGCCCGTTGTTTGAAAACTCGGCTTTCGTCCATGTCTCTGCCGGCGCGCTGTCGACTGTTTTTGTGAGAAACGGGCCTTTTTCGAAGCTTGAAACGCTATAAAACGCCACAGAGCCCTTTTCGTACGCGGAGAGCGGCGGTTTTGCCACCGCAAACACGATCCCGTGTGGATCATATGCCACCAACGCGGTCTGGCCGGTGCCTATGCTGCCTGTGGGCGCCGAAGTACGTAAATCCCATGTTTTGACTGTATGGTCTGCCAGAGCCAGCAAAAACGTCTTTGAAACCGGGCTCATTTCAAGCTGAAGCACCTGGTCCTTGTGGCCGCGGAAATAGCGAAGATAGCTTTTGGTAGTGAGGGATAAATGGCGGATCGAGTGGTCTGGCTCGGGCCCATTCTGGACCGGCGTGGATATGTAGAGACAACTAAGGTCGTCGTGTGTGAACCGGGCCAAATGGGCGCCATATTTCTGTGACTGGATCTCTTTGTGGCGTACACCCTTATAGCAGTCATACAACTGAATCAGTTTATCTACCCCAGAGCTTATGAGGTACTGGCCCGAATCGTCAAAGTCGAGACTTGTCACCGACGCATTATGGTGGTACGAGAGCTTTTTCGCCGGACGAAATGACGCAAGAATGGCGTCTGTGACTGGCACACTCAGTGGCGTTTTCTTCAGCGACATGTACCGTTTTTGTGTGAAGAATTGACACGTGCAAGTGTGTCTGGGGTATATATTAATGGTGCCGGCGATGATGAAAATCACCGGGCCATGTTGCAGGACGCGCGCCGGTGCGCAGCCAAAGACGCGGGCAGCGGGCTAGTCGGTGGTAAGGTGATATGATGATTAATAGTGAAAACATGGAAACCTTCTTTTTTTCATATTTCTTATCTTTATTCTCGATGTTTTCTCTTATTCTTTTCTTCTTCTGTAATCCTTTTCAAGACAACTTGGGTCAGACCTGTTTGCCTTACTCTGTGCAGAATCACATATTAGACATCGCTACTATTCTAGTACATTTTTTGCGTGTGCATGGCGGCGAATGACGAATATGGACGGTTGCTCTCTTGCAAGAAGCAGCCTATTCAAATCAAGAGCATGTCGGTATCACTTGCCGAGATAAGGAAAAAAATGACCACTTCGTCTACGGCGGAATAAATGCCATGAAATTCTGTTATTGGCACATGAGCCATTTCCATTTCCCTGCGCAGTGCTATGGAATTTCGCATTCATTGAACCAAATGGTACGAGCGACTCCTGGGCGAAGGCTAGAAAACCTCAGGGATTTCTTGGCGTGGGACCTAAAAAAGGACTTTTTGGTCATGCGTGAGGAAAAAAGAAAGAATACAATGACAATCAATGACCAGTCTCTGTTTACTGTTGGCCCAAATTGCTCGAACGGGTTCTTGCTTATTATTCATGGCAGATGCACGTGATGTATGTAGCTGGTCGGCATTTGAGCCGGCTCGCGCTGAAGCCGAACGCAGGCCCGTACGTAATTGGGGCACCAAATGAAAGTAAGCCAGGGATATTTTATAATCGATAAATGGTGGTTCGGACAAACAAACAAAACAAAGAAATTCTTGCTCGCCAAGGGCTTTCAAATACATGAATATTTCAATTCTTTTAAGTTCACTAAAGTTCTTTCATGTAAACACACCTGTAGATTGGCGAATCGGAGTTGCAGAGGCTTAGTCTTTCGACCGAGTGACCTCGCTCCTCCACCGCACAAGTCAATCAATGTGAACCGCGCCTGGGGTTGGCAATATCTCGCTTCAACCGTACTCGCGTACACCCTTACTTGATAAACAATATGCAACAGGCATTCAGTAGAGATATTCTCAATTCTGATACTGGTTTTTAGCGTATTTGATGTTTTTTTTGTTTGGTAAATGCCGTGTTTGATGAGTTATTTCAATTCACACCCAATACCGATCTCACCACTGGCCCTATAGCCACTGGCCCCTATCTTCGATCTGGTGCTCCTTCACAGTACGTACACCGCGCGGGAACTCCAATCCCCACAATCGCAATCATAGCCGGATAACTTCCAAACTCCTTTTTTTTTTATTTTTTTATATACACATACACACCAATTACATCAATTGAAAAAAAGAAAAAAAACATGAGCGTGCCTTTTCAAGTGAAGGCTCTACATGAGTACAAGTCCGACTACGATGACGACTTGCAATTTGCCGCTGGGCAGGTGATTACGGTCACGGATATCGAGGATGACGAATGGTATTCTGGCACTTACGGCGGGAAATCCGGTTTGTTTCCCAAAAACTTCGTTGAAACATTAGCTCTCTCTGGAAGCGGTGACGCTGATCATGAGCTCAAAAATAATGATTCAAAGGGCGTTTCTTCGGCGGCTAATGTGCCCCCTGTGCCTCCTATCCCCACTGCGCCCGCTGACTCAGAATCATCTGATTCCGAAACAGAGTATGCCGATCCGCTGGAATCGGAACCTCAGACTCAAGCTGTGCCACCAAGTGTGACGCCCAGTGTGCCTGTGGAAACGTCGAGTTCGGTGGACACACAGGACGAGGTCAAGCAATCTGAACACGACTTAGTAATTGACGATTTGATCCGGAGAAACAGCACGGCGCTCCCGGATCCGCTTGACGAGTCTGCGTCCGTGTTTGAAGGAAACATGAAGCACGTGGAAGATTCTCAGCCCCAAATCTCGGCACCAGCCAAGCAACCCGAGATCCCACCTATTCCGAGCCAAGCTCCCTCCACACAGGCACATGCGCCGCCAGCTCCAGAAGCCGACCGGTTTAGGCTTAATGAGGCCCCTCCGCCAGTGCCTCGTGTACCAATGCCCGGGTCACTCCCAAAACAGAGAGATGACCCATATGCCATAAAGAAGCAATTTATTGGGGCCGGTAAGTCTTCCTATGTACCTCAGGTCAAGCCTAGAGACAACTCTCATATCGCACATGGCTTCAACGATGTCTCTGAGGATCACGAGATTGTCAGGGAGACTGATGAAGTGCGTCCAGCCGAGTCGAACGAGCCAAAAATGAGCTTAAAAGAACGGATTGCCTTGCTTCAGAAACGACAACAGGAGGAAGCCGAGCGTGAGGCTGCCGCACTCAAGAAAAAGGAAGAGCGCAAGAAAAGACTAGAGGATGAAAAGAAGAAATTGGAGGAGGAAAAGAAGCTGAAAATCGCAGAGACTGTCCAACCCCTCGAAACCACGTCGCACACCATTCAACATGACGAAGATCGAGTGATGGAAGCGCCGAGTCAAGTCGCGCCCGAAGCTGAAATCGCTGGATCGTCAATCCCTCAGCAACATAGTGGTATTAGCTCACAATCTGTACCTCCTCGCCCGGGTAGCTATCAAGATTCTGACCTTGAGGGTATTCATGATCCAAACGACATGACAGACCAAGATTCTGGCGACGTAACTGACAAAGAAGGCAATGCAGAAACACAGCCCGAGCCAGTTGCGAACGAGGACGGTGATGATGATGAGGACGATGATGAGGATCTCAGAAGAAGGCGTCTTGTTGAAAGAATGGCCAAGATCTCGGGAGGGAGAAACATGTTTGGTATGATGGGAATGCCGAGTCCATTTGGTGGGGCACCTGCATCAGCTACCTCAAACAAGCTGAGAAAAAAGTCGATAGACACTGCACTGTCAGAAGCACCAAAAGAATCTGAGACTGTCGCAAGCCCTAAGGAAAAGGCCTCTTTAGTAGGCATACCAATGCCTGGCATTAACCTACAAGTCGAAGACCCCGTAACAGATCCCAGCAAGAATGACATTGACTTATATGCTGATTTACCAAAAGCTTCCGCCTACGTGGGTGATGAGGAAGGCGAAATCAGCGAGGAGGCTCCTGGAGACGAACCAACGGAGACGCGATTAGGTGTGAAAGAAGCCATTGTACGGGAGCGAGAGGACAAAGCTGTACCTGAAAGTCTCGCTCAAACCCAGGATAGTGCAGCTCCGCCCTTGGGTAGTGCTTCGCAAGATGATGAACCTGCAACACACAACATGAACATCGTGGATGAGAATTTCCTTGAACCACTGAATGCCGGCTACGATGCCGACGCGGATATTCTGGACCGCGGCTTGTTGTCGCATACGGAGCAACCCTCTATCGAGACTTCTGCTGAATCGGGTGGCGCGGCCGTCGGCTCTAATGTGGCACCTGTGGTCCCACCCAGGTCTGTTGTTGCAGCTCCACCTCGCGTGCCCGAAGCGACACCCACAGTCGCTATTCCCGCTTCTACGGATCCTCACTCAACTCAAAAGCCTCTTGTACCGCCTATCGAGACCGAACTTCCATCCTCGCATCCGCCAGCTCCGACTGAAGATGCGCCTATGAGTCCCGCTTTCCAAAGACATCCAACAGAACTGTTCGGTTCCGTGCCTCCACCATTGCCAGCGGAGCACGTTCCCATTCCAACTCAGGCTGAACACACAAGAGAAAGCGTGGGAAGTTCGTACTCAGAGTCAGATTTACCGCCTCCTGTTACACCGCTGAAACCCCCTTCATCTAGCAAGGGGCCTCCACCTCCCATACCACAGAATTATTCCGTACCGTCCCCATCAGGTGAGATTGACGATACTTCAAGTGATGAAACTCTGCTCGTTGAAACTCAACCGAAGTTGCTGACTATAAAAGCTAAGACCTTTTCGCATCAAGAGCCGGACGTATCTGAGTCCGTTCCGGCTACTCTGATTAAGAAAAGCGCTACTGGTTCATTTAAAAGAACTTCGATGGAAGCCTCTCGCAGATCAGGAGAAGTGCGAAGGTCTGGTTCATTCAAAGAAGGAAGGACTAGTGAGCAAGACCAAGCTGCCTTGGTATCTCCTTCTGTCGAGGCAGAACTCGCAGATTTAACACAATCAAGCGGTTGGTGGATAAAGAGCGCAATTCCCGAAAGTTTGAGCAGCAAGCTCGGTGTCGACTTGGAATTTGAGGTGGATGAAAATAGGCTTGAGAAGAGAAACGGACGCGAGGTCATTTACAAAGATTACTACATTTTGTTCCATGATTTGTCGCAGATATCTTTTGACCTCCAATATCAGAGCGATGACCCCAGAAATACCGTGAGCATTGGTACATTCAAGACGATTGGATCACCCAAATTTAGAAAAGACACTTTGCATGCATACAGCTCGAGTCTTGGACACAATATTGCTGGGTTTGCTGAAAAGTCAATAGGGTCTAAGCTTGGGTCAGGCATTGTTGAAGAGGCCATTCACAAATTGGCTGCCGCGAATTATAGTGTGTTGAAGCCAATCGGCGAAAAGGCTTTTGGGGCAACGGTCTACAAAAACTTCAACCACAACATAACGAAGGTGGACGACATCAGACCGGGTGATATTATTTGTATGCGGAACACGAAGTTTACTAGTCACAAAGGATTAGGAGGTTTGGGTACCAAAAACGTCTCAGCCGGAGAAGGAACCGAAATTTATTCAGCTGTCGTTGTGGAATATGATTCCAAGAAAGACAAAGTAAAGGTTGCTGAGAACGGAAAAGGCGGAATAGTGAAGAAGGAGAGCTACAAGTTCGCGGAGTTGAAGTCTGGAAGAATAAAAGTATACAGAGTTTTGCCTCGAGACAGTGTCGGTTGGTGATTGATTCATGCACCCCAGCTCGAAACCAAAGCTCGTTGACCGCCTAGACCAGCACTGGAAATTGACTTGATTTGATCAGAAAGGAGCACGGACTCTAAAGATACTTTGAGAATTGAGTACATGAGATTGAATGTGTATATGCGAATTACGTGTGGTATGCGCGAACTTTGCTTTTTGATTATTGAATTAATATTTAAGATTGTCCTCAGGGTTGTAGATGAAGGTTTCACATGAAGGTTTTATAGTACTAATGACGGAAGCATTTGAGGTCACAAGGTCGACAGAGTACGTTAAGCTATCAGGAGAATAGATGGTATACATTGTGGGTTTTGGATATGATACAATCACTGAAATATGGTGTTTGTATGGATGTTGCAGATGCGTAGCAAGGAAAATGGGAAATGAAGAAAGGGGTTTGGATGCGTCAAAAGACGGGGTGAAGGAGAGCTAAGGAGATCAAATCAAGAAATTCCGTAGTATACTGGACTAGACAGGCAACGCGATTAAGCGAGCTAGTTACCGATCCGTAAAGCGGAATGAGAAATTCGAATATTGAAAAGAGACAGGTTTATGGATAATAGTTGGAGTACGCCCTGCCAGAGGAGGATCCTCAATATGAACGAGGGCACACGTGACCAGAGTTTGTAACAAGAGTGTTCGATGCATATGTGCTACTGCAGAGAGAATAGACTAATTACAACAAAACCTTATTTTCAAAAGAAATTTTGACTTCGAGCAGATCCTGCTTTTTTGATGCTAATTTTTACTCAAACTAATTCAAGTCTATCAAGAGTGTGCAATAGAATATTCGTCCGAGAATTCATAACAGACTCAACGCAGTACAGCGAGACCTGTTTACAACAATGAGATATATCCCGGCAAGATTTTTCCAAGCAATGTTTTGGTATAACGTGCTTTAAGCCAATTTTGGGTTTTGTGGATGTTTTTTCTAGGAAATAAATTCTTGATTTATTTATTTGGAAAGATTCGATCATTGAAAGCAGGCCTTACTTTATGGGTCTTTGCGCACCATCCTCATCTCTTACACATGTCCATCTCTTCCAGTTTTTTTTCGATTTTTCTGCTAAGCCGTTCGTCATTACTTTTTATTTTTTGGTGTTTGCGGATGAGAACCGAATTCCAAACATTTTCATCTCATGACAAACGTGCCAGTTCCTGTAAATGTTACTCTTCGAGGTCGAATAACCGTCATGCATCTCGGTTGGCATACTATTTTCGCAGCCGTGCGCAGACGGCTAAGGCCGTGAGATTCATCGCTCAATTTGAGTCGAAAAGTTCCACACACTACGCTAAGTTTTTTTTTCGTAATATCGTTTTTTTTTCGTAATATCTTCAATTTCTTTCTAAATAAAAAGCAATGCTAATTTTTCATGAGTCGTGAGAAAATCAATCTGAACAAAAAAGTCTGGACGTGCACATGGCGTGGCTCAAGTCGTTATCTACCGGCTATTCAAACAGTCACCACTTTCAAGGCAATGTCGATTCCGCCAGTACACTCCTTATTGGACAAGGAAAAGTCATTGTCGCCAGATGGACAAGCTTTCCAATCCTGGCTGCCATTGTACGACAAATGGCCGTCTTTAATAGAAAAACCGGTCGTGGCTGGCTGGCGGCCAAATGGTGCAACATCGCCTAATTCTCCGGTGTTTTGATCCAAGTTGATGCCTCTTCCGTCCTGGTCAACCAAAGTAGAGCTTTCCGTATCAAGCGTTAATTTCAAGTCTTCACCTGCAGAGCCGCCGACGGAGAATACATGAGGGTGCTCCTTCACTTTCTTGATGCTGGAGTACTGCACAGAAGAGCCGGAGTGGATCGCCACGAGGCCGAATTTCTGGCCGTCAGAAGAGCCGCTGGCAGATGCAGTGGCAGAATGAGCCGTAGTGGCTGAAGATGCAGGCGTGGCGCTCGCCAGGGATGTATCTGATTTAGTAGTCAGCGCAGTGTCGGTGCCCTTAACGTCATCCACTTCCTGTGGACTGTATGCACTCACAGCCACGCTAACACAGCTAGAATCCTTGCTGTCAACCTCGATTTTGCCGCCGTCACAAACCTCGAAAGCCTGGCTGTCCTTGTATGCCAAGTAATTACTCTTGAACGAGAAGCCTGTCTGGGCGTCGTCGGCCAAAGTCAACTTCTTGTCGTCCCCAACATGGAGGTATTTTCTGGAGGTGGAGTCGATCAATGAGCCGTCACTGTTCAAAACAAGCTTCATGTCGGAACCAGTCACGGCGACATCCGAGCCAGAAGCTTTGAACAGGCTATATTGGTATTGAGAGCCTGAGCGGATGATGAGCGCATTGAAAGATTGGCCAGCAAGAGCAGTGGCGAGAATGGTAAGAAAAGGTAAGACCTGCATGATTTCAATGATGTTTTTTTATTGTTGTTGTGGTTGTAAAATGATAATGAATCAGAACGATTTGGGAGGGAGATTGCCGTGTATTTATATTATTCGCTCAAGACCAAATCAAGGTCATCAATCTTATATTATTTTGCACCTCATTCTAAAAATAGGTGGTGCGGCTCGAAGGCTTTACCCCAGGAATCGATATAACGCACGCTACTTCATGCATGACGTCATAGCGTTGATGAGAAGACGCACGCAATTTGCTCTGCGCGGACATCAAATAGTGTTGACGCGTCATGACATCATAATTCCGATGCTCCCCTTACTAAAAAATAGTAATTGTTCCAACTACGGCAAGTTACCCTGTTCTTTGACGCAAAAGCGTTGAATTGGCCACACACGAACGATCGAACAAGTGCTTTTTACATGGTTTGCAGATATTGTATTAATCCAGGTTTTTGACAATCTCTGACCTTGTCGCTCATTTCGAAAGCACACGAAAAAATGGCTTTGGTCGAGGTTTGCATCGTTGGTGGCTTTTTCATGCGGCATTTCCGGGAATGCAGGTCATGACATGATCAGATCCACCAATGGCGTGACCTGGGGAATCCAACTTCGGAGTTATATCGAGCGATGTTACAATTATAGAATGGGCGTGATACAACATCGAGCGAACAAACTTCTGAATTGATGCATTATCCCCAAATGACTGCAATAAATGTCGAAGAAGATTCTTTCTTTCAACTTCAAAATTGCAACACAATACTGTTGAATAGGATGATTTCGCCTTCATTCAATCCATGCTGCATTTACATTTCGACTCGAATACTTGTTCGTGGCTTCAAACTACTCAAAAAAGCTCTGAAGAAATGCATGACCGCAACTACTTTCCCGTTTTTTTTTCTTGTGCAAGTATGGTATGATAGTCTGCAGCGATTTGCAGTCGCGCATACAGTCCACTGAAAAACAAACAGAGATGGGGTGTTCTATTTATAGTAAGTACAATTCTTACAACATTACGGAATCTTTACCCGAAACCGGGAATTATAGAGATTCTTCATTCCAAAGCGTGACCAAATCCACGCTTGTTGGGAGTATCCTATCACTAGTGGATCTGCCGGGACTCACTGCTGCTGTGAAAAGGATCAGCTGCAAACAAGAGAATATTGCTTTACCAAAGTTTTCAGCTATACGTGCTTGCGCACATTTTTCGATCTCCTTGACTCTGGCTATTAAGATTGAGGACGTCTTTGGTAAAGGAAAAACACCCAAGCAAGGCCAATAGACTGACCACTCATGATCCTCCAAGCGTCAATAGTTCCAACTCGTGCTCCATCCACGCCTCGTGCATCTTTCTTGTTCATTCGTTGGGAAATACACCAAGAATACGTCTCAATTGATTAATAAACACCGTTTTATCATTTCTTTGCAGGCGCCGTTAACAAACACGATCACAGCACGAAATTTGCTTGTACGAAGAGAGGTAATGTAGAAGTTTTGCCCTTTTTTTGTTTACAAAGAAAGGCCTGCAACATTTTTTTTTTTTTTTCAAAGATATATCACATTATAGGACACTCTCGTTAGAGTATGACAGGCACACCCAAACAAGCACAAACACTATACAACATGTAGAAAAACCTATAATAGATCGCAGCTTCACCCCAGGCATCGTTTCATGCTCAAACAAAAACATTTATTCTAATTTCGAGGTATGGGCTCATTATTGATGTTGCCACTATTATTTTTTTTTAATTTTTTTTATTCTGAGGAGACAAGTCACACTTTCAGGAAGCCGCCGTTGACCTGTCATACTTTCATGAGTCTATAAACTAAAAGACCAGTTTATTTTTTTAACGAGAATTATAGTCTAAGAGATTTTATTTAAATAGGTTTAGTAGAGGCAGGACACACCACCGTCAATATGTCATGGATGAAACTAACCAAGCTGTTGGCCTGGTCAAGTGATAAGTATCACGTGCTAAGATGTTAGGTTGTATGCAGTCCTAGTCGCACTAGGGCTCATCTTGAAGAGTTTTCACCAGTAATATTATAAGGAACTAGCGGTTATTTAGATAGAAGTCAATATACAACAGTTAGACATCCGCCGTGTAACCGCTTACCGAGATCCCCAGACTATCCCTTGCACAATAACAACTCCGGTATGGTGTAATGGTTAGCACACGACGCTCTCACCGTCGAGATCGGGGTTCAATTCCCCGTACCGGAATGCTTTTTTTTGTCTCGTCTTTCACACAACGCGATCAAGCTGTCAATTTTTTTTGTCTCCAAATTGCGAATTTTGTGCCTCGACACGATCAAAGGCGAGTAAATGATTGTTGTACGCAAAGCAGCCTTGTACGGTGCGGCGATTCGCCAAGGCGCGTGAGAAAAAGTGACCTCATAATGGTTGAAAAGGCGGTCCCATTCTGAGCAAGAGATGTTCAGGAAATCATGATCCTTTGCGCCCTTCTCTAAATCGTAATCAATGTCGGGCAACAAAAAAGACCGGTGCATGGGTACACTTCCCAAAAAAGCATGACGCATCTCGTGGTGCGTGACCTTTGATTTTCTCAAATTACACGAAAAGAAATTGTGGTTGCATGACGGCAATCAAATATGTGCTATGGTATGGCCTACATTACGCTAATTCTTGCGGAATGTTTTCTCAGTAGAAAAGCCCCCGCAACACTAATCCGAATGCTTGTGTGCTTTTGACCTGAGATTATTGCAACCCTGAAGCACTTGTACTCGACTCCCGATACGGTTTACTCATAACTGATACAGCCCCATATTGAAAGTATGTACTGCTTTTTTTTGTCGGTGTTTAGGGTTGTTGTTATGAAACCTGGGCTAATACTTGGCTATATTCAACCCTATTTTCTTAGAGATCTCGCAAATATGTGCACCACTTTTTTTTGTAGCAATGCCCCACATTTCTATTGCTGCAAAATAAGGCTTCGCAGCAATCATGGAAGCTCCCCCACGCTCGTGTGCCAGAGAACAACGCATGAACCTGCACACAGTCTCAGGAACCGGTGATTTCCACCGGAGAGACCCGTGCACCAATCGAATCACCAGTAATAGCAACTTTTGCAATATAGCCCACCCCCATCCAGATCTGTTTTCTCACCACTCAACTGTTTGTTTCTCATTCAATCAGTCTTCAGTCATGAGCATTGAGCAATCGGATTTTATATTCTCCGTGCGAGGCGACAATCATACGGAGCAGAACTTATCAACGCTAGTTTCGGCGCTTCATGAACACGGTTTCCAGACCCAAGCACGCCCAGGGACGGGTCAATCGGCGCTTGTTTTCGCGCGGATCTCGTCTCAGACCTATGCAAACGTGGTAGCACGTGACTTGCAGAAACTGGCCGAGTTTGGCGTCACGGCGAACAGTTCCGAGCCGGCTGACCGGCCCAGACTCGTGTACTCTTACTTGACCAGTCCTGCAGGTGACAATGACACGAATGGTGTAGGAATTACCCCCGGAAAGGGTAAGTGGCTGTTTGTGGAGTCTGTTTTGCCCAATTCAGCGTTTTTGGCCGATAAGTCCGTTGCCCAAAAGGGCAAAAAGGCCGCCTTGTCGCCTTCCTTGAGCGCTGCTGGTTTCAGGAACACCCACGGCACGCAAATCGCGTTGTACTTTGAATTCCTCAAGTTCTACATTGGCGCTTTGGGCGTTTTATCCATTTTTGGCGCTATTGCTTTTGTGAAGTCGAAAACGTACTCGTTGACCTACTCGTTTGTCAATTTGGCATGGGGCATTTCATTTCTCCTCTTATGGAAACGGAAGGAACGTGCTTTGGTCAACTTGTGGGGCGTTCAAAATGCACACAAGGTCGAGGAATACGATGCTGACCTCGCCACAGCCTCTATAGGCGCTTCGGCCAAGAAATCAGCTGCCTTTAGCCAGGAAAATCGGGCAGGACGCAGATTCGTGCGTGAATTGGCGTTTATTCCAATCGCGCTTGTGTTTGTGGCTATCTTGGTTACTTACCAATTGACCTGTTTCGTCTTGGAGATCTTCTTGGCGGAAATCTACAATGGGCCCGGGAAAATGTTCTTGACTTTAGTACCAACCGTGCTCATTTCAGTTTTCGTTCCAATCTTGACCATTATCTACAACATGGTGGTCAATAAATTCCTTGTGTGGGAGGGCCACGATAACAACTACACGCGGTACGATTCGTTTGTTGTCAAGACATTTACACTCAACTTCTTGACCGGCTACGTGCCGCTTCTTATCACCTCCTTCATATACTTACCCTTTGCGCACTTCATCGAGCCGGAATTGCCCGTGATCAAGAACTTGGTGATTTCAAATATTCACCACGACCGCTATGCTTACAAATGGTTGTCGCAGATCAAATCGCAGCGTGAATTCAAGATTAACCAGGCGCGGTTGGATGGCCAGTTTTTCTATTTCATCGTCACCAACCAAATCATTCTGTTTGTGTTGAAGTACAGCTTGCCCCTTGCGTTGCCGCCGGTGATGAAACTCGTAAACACGAAGCTCCTTGGGAAAAAGGAGGATGCCGTGCCTGTGGATAAGCCAGAGGAAAAGGAGTGGCTTGCCAAGGTACGTCACTACGCGCTGTTGCCTGAACACAATGTGCACGACGATTACAGGGGCTTGTGTTTACAGTTCGGATACCTCGCCATGTTTGGTCCTGTGTGGACGTTGGCGCCACTCTTGTCTGTGGTTTTCAATATCATCACGTTCAAGTTGGACACGTTGAAACTCACCAGCGGCAAATACTTCCGTCCGCCCGTCCCAAAACGCGTTGACTCGATCCATCCATGGGACATTGCTTTTTTCGCGTTGGCCTGGCTTGGTCTGATCATCTCGCCCGCCGTCGCCGCTTTTTACCGCCACGGTGCGAAACCACCCAAGACGTTAGGCCAGTTTGGTTTGGAAAAGGCCAGTGTGAACGTTTCGTCCTCAACGTACTTGTGGCTCACGCTTTTCGCGTCGGAGCACGTGTTCTTCGCGTTGTATTTTATTGGTACCAAGGCGTCCTCTTTCTTGCGCTCAGATAAGGAAGTTGAGAACAGTTATTTGCAGCACTCCAAGAAAGACGAAAAGCTTGAACCCAAATCAGTCGACAAGTCTAGCGACTGGAAGCTCTCGTCGGTCGAAGAAGTCAAAAAACAAGCAAAAGGAACGGGCAAGTTTGTTTCGCCTCAACCCGAGAAAAAGCAGAATGGTATCAGCGCTAATGGCCATGTCTCTGACGAAAAATCTGCACATGCACTGGTTTCGGAAAAAGCCATCCTGAGCGGCGTTTCTACAACTGCAGCTGGGAGTGTTGGCGCCGACCAGAGTTTGAATAACAGAAACGCCAAATTGGCAGAGCTCGAGCAGAAAAAAGCCCAGCTTGAACGAGTCAAGCATACTTTGGAGAAGAAGCAGTTGGAAGCTCAACGCGAAAAGGGCGATACCATCATCGACACTATCGACTCTCAGGGTAACAAGACCCAAGCAATTATTGATGGTGACCTGCACATTGACATGAGTGATGTCAGGGACGTCGAGAGAACGTTGTCGAAAAACGAGGGCAAATTTGCTGAGAAGTCAAACACTGGTGGCGAGAAGAAGGCCGAAAAGGAGGCGGTCTCAGCAGACAAAGACACCAAAACAACCGAGAACAGTTCTGAAAAGAAAACAGCTGCTGTGGCCGATGTGGCGGAGCTGAGAAAGCTGGAATCTGCTACAAAGACTGATTCTCTGGAGGAAACCTCAACGTCCAGTAAGCCTTCGAAGAAAAAGAGCCTCAAGAAATTCTTGAAGAGAGGCTAATTGATGCCAATGGCTGTATCAGATGCAGGAGTGGTGTATTCTATGTAACATGTGCTCAATTTTCGAACTACAAACATATTCAATGACCGTTTCTCGGAGGCCTTGCACCGAAGATCGAGCTACCGACCCGCACGCTGGTTGACCCTTGCTTAATTGCTGTAGTGAAGTCGCTGCTCATGCCCATGCTCAACTGTAGATCAAGCGAGTATTTCTCATCCAAGATTTTCTTCAAACTGGCCAAAGTGGCGAAATCATGATTCACGCCATTTGAAGATGTCGATTCGGCGAATGAGCCTATCGTCATGAGGCCTTGAAGCTTTAAAAATTTGCACTCTTTCATTAAGTATTCAACCGTCTCGTAGATCTCATCCACATTGGCCATAGTGTAGCCTGATTTTTGCTCCTCCGCAGAAGTGTTCACCTGTAAATACACGTTTATGGGCGGCAAGCCCGAGTTTGCCCGCGCAGACTCTAGTTTTTTACATTTTTTCAACGCATCTAGCGTTTCGACCGCATATAGGTTTTCAATGTCGCGGCCCAAATCTTTGCATTTTCCACTCTGCAAGCCACCGATGAAATGCCACTTGATATCTTTTGGAAGCTCTTTGGATTTGGCTATGAGCTCCTGGACATAGTTCTCGCCAAAATGGCGCACTCCGTGATTGTACAAGGCCATTATATCAGAAGATGGCTTTAATTTGGAGACAGCCACTAATCTGACCGATGTGCCGTGCAGAGATGCTTTAACCTGGCTTAGGATTTTTTCATAATTGTTAACTAGCTCGGCCTGTCTTTCAGAAGTTGGCTGTGGATACGACATCGTTTGGTATGAGCGGCTAAAAACGGTATTAGTGGCGAATCTTCGTGAAAAGAATCGATTCATGTTTTAGAGATAAGGCTGAAAAAGTGACTCTAGCTAGATAAGTAGCAACACATCCGTACATCCTGCATCGAGAGATGCGCGAAAAAAACGGCGCGCACGTTGCTTGCAGTCACGCGATGCAAGGAAAGGCTTCTTTCGTGGCATACACGCGAACAAGCCTGAGTATAGAGCGCAAACCTTGATAGTATGTAACATAAAAAAAAGCGAAAAAAGAAAACTCCGCGACGGGGAATCGAACCCCGGTCCAGCGCGCGACAAGCGCCGATTCTAGCCACTAAACTATCACGGAGGACTATGACTACTAAATTTTGTGGTTTAATACACTGTGAGTTTTGGAGATAAAGCCCTTATTCTCTATATCTCTGCTTTTGCAGAAACTTGTTCATCGGCCTCCGAGGTACCAATAGTCGGTGGACATCGGTCTACCCTCACAGAGCCGGAAGCAATGATTTGTCATCCGGTCAATTTCCGTTCTTTGAGTAAGAAGAAACAGGAGAAGCTTCCGCCAATCATGCCTGAGCGGTTTTTGGAGATTTGCCCTGTGGCCGCCTCGCAGCGTCGCTGGGAGAAATTCTGGAAGCGGCTCCACACGTTTGAATGGAAGAAACATAAAGATTTCAAAGCCTTACACCATTTCAACTTTGGCTCCCATGTCCCCATGCATGACACTAAAACCTCGCTGAGGGGCTTTCGGTGTCATCTTTGTTTGAGCCCGGTTGATTCGAGACAGTTCCTTTATCACCTATACACCGAGTGTAGGTGTTCCAAAGTCCTTTGGGATAAATTAAACATACAAGCACCCATGAATTTGAATTCGATGTGGCACCATTGAACACTACCTACGAAAATTTACGCAACCTTAATTGGTACGTCGACACCGTCCGCCAGGTCTATTCATCCAGACGCCGGGAGGCAACCGGAGGCACCGTCCTCCAGCCTCTTCTGAATAGACATTTGAAAAAGGCGTTGGAACGAAGTAAAATACGGACGAGTTGACACTACCTATACAGCGGCTAGGATAAGGAGGAAGACCTAAGGCTTGGGAAAGTCGGGGGACTTCATTACTCAGTGTTCTAACCAGACGTATGCAGGTTTTTTGTCTATAGATATATAGATTTTTGACCGTTTAACCGCGGTTTCCTGTTAATACGATTTGTTTCTTTAAAAAAAAAAAAAAAAAATGCAGTGTTTTCACATATTTTAAGCCCATCAATCCCTAGAATTTTATCTTCGCATTATCATCCTGCATCAAAACGTCTTCTCACTCACTTCGGTTGTCTGTAAAAGTGTATCTTTATTGCTGAGAAGGATTCTATGGCATTATACATCAGTGTGGTCTCCGTGCACACTGTGACTTGCGAGCCGCTTTTGGTCGGTCATGAGAAAGGCTTGCAGCTTTTAGATTTTCGGAATTCAGGTATATATACGTCAATTTCGACGAAATTTGATGACATTTTGTGGTACATCTATCTACTGATCAATTGACCTACGTTCCTGCGCCCAGAGTTATGTCAAAGGGCAAAAATCTGTTTCAGAGACACTGTACTTTTGTCATCAGGGAGAGGCTTCTTCCTTGACTTTGTCACGGCGCTCTTTTACACCTTGAACCCCATGTGTAGCCCTAATAAGGGCTGGCCGCGCTTTGATGCTCGTTGTGACTGACCCTATACATGTCAACTTTGAAATTGAAATGATATTCGACGCAATGAAAGACGTCTACTAGTAGATTTCGATGCTGCCCCTTCTGTTACAAGATGTACAAGCCTACTTCGTTTTACATAAATAGTGTAAAGTCACGTGACTTGGTGGCCAAACCCGTTTAATGTGAACACACGAGCATTCAATTGCGCAGAAAAAGTTCCCAGAGAACTCGAAAGTAGCTTTATGAATCCTCTCCGGTATCATAACTGCTACAACAGTCAAAGCTCAGGCATATAATGTGGTTGTTTGCCATGGTAAAAGTGTCTGGTGTACGGGTGTGTGTCCAGATAAAAGCTGGAAAAAATCGATGCCTCATCTCAAGCATCGCCAAATCAACCATGACGGATTCCATTTACACCGGCGACGACTTCGAGGACAAGGTCAAGAAACAGGTTGAGTTCTACTTCTCGGACTCCAATCTCCAAACAGACAAGTTTTTGTTCAAAATCTACGAGGCCAACGATGGTTGGGTCGAGTTGAAGACGATCTTGACGTTTGGCCGCATGAGACAATATAGGCCCGAGGAAAGGGCAATTGCCGCGTTGAAAACGTCGGACAAGCTTGTGTTGTCGGCAAACGAGGACATGATTCGCAGGAAGGACCCATTGAAGGACTACAACGAGATCAAAAACACCAGGAAAAAGAACTCTGTTCACATCGAGGGCTTCCCCACGACATTGTCGCAGGAAGATGTTGAGGAATGGTTCAACACCAAGATCTTGCCGCAATTGCCCGAGGAAAAAGCCGTGTGCTCGATCCGTAGAGTCCGTGCCAGGGCTAACAAGGAGTTTCTCGGTATAGTTGACGTTGAGTTCAAGACTCTTGCCGACGCGGAATTCTTCTTGGGTGTTTCTGTGAGTTACGCCGACGGAATTGTGCCTGAGGCGGAGGCGTCAGAGAAGAAAGATCTTTTGACGAAAATGTCGCTCTTGACCTTCAGACAGATGCGTGAGTCGGGCAAGCGCTTTGGCGTGAATGACGTCACCAAGAGACGCAACTCGTTCAAAGACAACAACAGGAAGAAGGTGAGAAAGACGGAAGAGAAAGAGAACAAGGATGAGAATTTAGAGGAATCCGTCGAGGAGAAGGGTGAAGAGAAGGCGGAGGAGAAGGTTGAAGAGAAGAAGGAGGACGAAAAGAAGGAGGAGACTACTGCTTAAGCCAGGTATGCATGTACTCAAAGTCATCACATAGGGCAGGTTAAAGAAATCATTGTCGCAATAAACATAACTATGAAGCAATCAAGACTATTCATGGTGTTGATAGTAAAAAATTTCAAGTCTTCGGAACACTAGTCTATGCATTGTGTTCGATGCCCAGTGAAGCTGCTCACTAATAGATGGAATACAGAATTGCGTGTATTGATATTTTTTTTTCTCTTTTCTTCTTTTTCATTATTATGTTACAAGGTCAAAAGCTTACTTTCATACTTCGAAAATGTGGGTTTTTGTTGAGTTGTATACTTCCCCTTCACACCTCATTGGCATACCTTGACCATGAATTATCTCATCACACTAATTCCCCAGCCTCGGCCATTTTTCGGAATTAACCCTAGTAATCTAATTTGAATTCACGTTTATGCTCCTCCGAGGTCGTTCAATAAATATCGTTCTTCGAAGTGGCTATATACTTTCAGTTCGTTAGTATGCATCGGAACATGCCTGTTGTTTTTCACTTCTCAATATTCGGCAGCTCTGGTTGTAAATTAAGAAAGACGAATTCTTGACCAAAAAAATACTTTTTGTCACAAATCAAGTAATTTTTTAGTGCATAGACACTACTGAAAACAGAGGCTATCACATTTATAAAATTTCTTTTTGGTTGAGTTGCTAGAGCAATGATGGAGTCGTTTAATCTACTATGGACAAATGGCCAACCCTTGAGGCCATGACTTCGCAATGCGACGATGAGAATTTGAGACATAGCTTTGGAGGATCACGACTTTAGGTTGGATATGAACATAGCGCAAATGCTGCTCTTTTGTGAAGCAGAAGATTGAATTATGCGAAGAACACAAGGCAGTACAGTCTTGGAAAAGAGGAGCCTGCTTTTGTCCTTGATCATGATCTTTTCCAAACCGGTATCGTTGCATTACCGTTTCTGCATTTATTCATTCAGAAATGAAGTGTCAAAGGTGAAGCTCGAACAATCTATAAAATGGGCTAAACCACTCATTAAGAGCTCAGAATTTCGCGTACTAGACTGACCTACTTATTTCTTCGAGATACATCGAACAAAATTTCAAAAAATTTACCTTCCCAACTCAATCGATATAAGAGACTCATCATCATCTCCTGCACAAGCGTCACAAGACGCGTCCGCGCTTCGCGTGAACGACGCGACTTTTCAAGTACTACAAGGAGACTACTCATCCAGGATCTAACTAATCACCATTAACAATTGCAAGGATTGCCTAATCTCAAAAGCGTTCTTTTCCTCTCCCTATTTTTTTGAGCTAAACAATCGGATCAAATACCGAACCGGAATAGAAAAAGTCTTGGTCCAGTCCGAAAACTAGACTGCTCATCTCGCTATTTAACGCTGAATTATTTTTGAAACATGTCCTCCGAGCCTATTGATACCTCCGCAAAGGCGTGGTTTCGCAAAAAATTGGGCGTGGTAGAAGATGACGCCTTGATGAAACTTTTGCTGGTGAAACAGCTCTACAATCTCAGCAATGATGACGTCTACGTGAAATGGGAGTCCTTTGTGGTGACGCAAGAAGACGGAGAATTGGACCCGAGCGCACAAAACGTCGAGAAGTTCCAGCAGCATTTGCTGGAGGCGATCTCGGCGGCTAACAAGAAAACACCCGCGTTGAAGAAAGTGCGTGACCTCAACCAGAAACGGAAAATCGATTTCTCATCAAGCCCCGGAGTTACACTTCCGAGCACGCCCCAGCTCAAGAAACAGAGGCCTGTTTTGACCAGCGAGCCCGACTCGTCGCCCACAAGAGGTGGAATCCCCTCGAGCCCCAGTAAATTGGACACGGACTCAAACACGGTCGTGGAAACGTTGAACCCACACGTGGAAATCGCAGATTTCGCCGAATCCGTACAATTGGGAGCACATTTCAACCCAAAGAAGTATGGCTTCCGCACGTTGTTCATGGATCTCCTAGAAAGCGCCGATGTGTTGGACGAGCAGATCGATCACGTGAGCCAGCAGATCCAGGACCAGTATAAGGACGCAGAGATACTGCTCAGTAACCCGTGCATGAGCTCGCAATTCGACATCATTTGTTGCGGCCGGGTGGTGCCAGATACTCCGTACTATGATCCACTGCACCAGCAAGGGCTCAACGATAAATCGCTATTTTTGGAAACATCACGTTTTGGAGGCATAGCCCAGCGGATCCCAATGGATGTTTCGAATCTTGAGGAGTACTCCTTTTTCCCGGGCCAGATCGTGGCTTTGAAAGGCAGCAACCCCACGGGCCGCACGTTTGTTGTACATGAAGTGTTACCTTTACCTGCATTGGGCACGCCAGTCTCGTCGATAGAGGATATCCAGAGGGACCAGATTCCAGGCCAAGGGTCGAAAATCTTTATTGCTGCCGGTCCTTTTTCTAACCAACACTCGCTCAATTACGACAAACTCGCTGCATTGGTGCATCTGTTGAATACCCATATCCGGCCGCAGGTGGCGGTGTTTTTCGGCCCGTTTTTGGACCTCACAAACCATGCAGTGGAGAACGGCGACGTGGTGTTGGAGGGCTTGCCACAGGCACAGCAGCCAAAAAACTTGGACGAACTTTTCCAGGCGAAAATCAAGCCGATTCTCGAGCAAATCGACCCGAAAATCAAAGTGGTCATTTTCCCCTCGTTAAAAGAAGCCATAAGCAAACACATGTCTTATCCACAGAAAAGTCTCGACCGGAAAGAACTTGGACTCCCCAAAAACTTCAAATGTTACCCTAACCCATGCTCATTTTCCGTCAATGAGGCGATGTTTGGGGCGTCCAATTTGGATATCTTCAAGGACTTGAAGGATGTATTCAAACCATGTATGCTGGGCGAGGGCAAGCTATCTACCAACAGGTTCGACCGTATCGCCACACACATTTTCCAGCAGAAACGATACTACCCGATATTCCCCGGGTCGCTCAAGAAGACCTCCATGTCAAGGCAGGAAGCAGAAAAAATGGCAGTTTTAAGAGACGGTGTCGCGGGCGAAGATCTTGCAGATATCGCCATCGGCGGCTCATGCTTGGAAGTGCCCTATCTGGGTCTTGCCGAGCTCGAATTATCGCTCCCGGACGTCTTGTTGATCCCGTCTGAGATGAAATATTTCGCAAAAGTCGTCAATGACGTCGTGGTGATCAACCCGGGCCAGTTCATCCGCCCCGGCAGAGACGCGTCACGTGAGGATGGCAGCTATGTGGTTTTGAGCATCAAGCCCGCAGACGAGACCGATCCTGATAACATTGAGAAGGTTGAAGGTGCCGACACGTATTACCACAATATTTATAAGCGTTGCCGGGTTGACATCTACAAGAGCTGAGGCTTTTGAGAGGGGAAGTGGTTTCGCTTATATGAAGCCAGGCTGATAGTTGGCGTATGATATGATCCTGGGAGATCATTACGGGATCTGAAGGGCTCTACCAATTGAAAACATCTTTAGAAGTGTTGATATCCTTCTTAATGAAATGCGGTAGATATTGCCGCTAGCAATCTGGAGTTGATACCAGGGTGAACATAGTGTAGCATCAAATACCCCACTGAACCGAGTCGAATCCAAACCACATTCAGCTAGATGGCCCGCCTCCATGACCTCTACATATATTTTTCCTATTATTATAGCCCATCGTTTTTTAAGAGTAAGAGATCCATTCTGCCGACTTCCTTTATCTTCGTAATTAAATCAACTGAGAGCCCTTCATCATGAGGACCTGCCGCGGTGGCCACGAGTTAAAGTTTAGGTATATTATCACTGTCGCCTTCTGAAGACCGCCCCAGGCATACCGGGAAACCTATGGGGCTAGTAACTAAGCTATCAAACCAGTTCTCTGAGAACCCCATTCAGGGAGGAGCAGGTGGAAGAAGGCAAAAAGAAGTTTTTCTACAGTACACGCAAGATTTAGGCAATCACATCTGTTACCTTGAAATGCATGTTCCAGTTCTGATATATCACTTTCCTTTTTCTCGGCCTTATGCAATAAATTAGTTAAGCTCAGGATTCATCTTAAGACCAGGATCGAATCGACTTGAATTGATGACCGGAAATTTTCTCAAAAAACATGTCTGAATTTGTTTATTTACTTGAAGCTAAGCTTCCACATTCTATATTGAAATGAATACCAGAAGAAAAGAATAACAAAAAAACAAAAAAAAAAAAATGAATAGAAAAAAAAACGCAATAACAAACAAACACCGATCGTCTGTTGTTACATGATACTCTTCTCCACTCCAACTCCAACCCTCAGAGTTTCCACCCGAAAATCCTTTTGGTAACACCAAAATTCGCAAAAGGGCCGGTCGGAATCAGAATCACAACCCGAATTCGTCATTACCCCCACGCATGCCTAATTTTAGGTTCAGGTCCCAACGACCTTGGGCGACGTATGAGTAACAATAGCCATTCACTATAACATGCGCATCACGTAATTTTTTGATGTCAAATCATTTTTGAAAGAATCACAATTGTTATTGTTACTTTAAACAATATGTTTTTCTTAATTCCAAAATCGATCACAGCTTCCATATATGTAGAATACTATATAACGGGTGCAAAATACCATCTTTAATCTCGATGCGAAGATTTCGTCTCATAACCGAGCGCATACGCGAGGCCGGCGCAGGCGCATCTCTAAAGTTCAGTTCTTGAAACATACCATTTCATACCTTGTTTCAATAACAAACTTAGAAATAAACCAAAATATTCGTGAAAACGAAACTTCTCCGGGGAATATATATCCCAGAACAGTCGCGTTGATAACACCATGATAACACGGGCATGGCTCTTGAGACCAATCAAATTATATGCTCAGCGCTCATCCACGTCCAAGAAGGCCCATGAAATACTCAAGAAATGGTACTCGACTCAATCCGGGTTCAAGCTACGAGACTACCAGGTAGATGCTGTCAATAGCGTGTTAGATGCAGTGAAAACCGGCGTAAAGCGGCCAGTGGTGGTGTTGGCCACGGGCGGAGGGAAAACCGTGGTGATGTCGCATTTGATACCACGGATCCCCGGCAAAAGTGAACATAGAAAGAAAACATTAGTCCTCGCGCATAAGGAGGAGTTGGTGCGGCAAACAGCGCGTACTTTACGGGCAATGAACCCGCATTTGACCGTCGATATCGATATGCTGAAACAGAAACCGGGCCCTGGGGCAGATATCATAGTCGGGTCTGTGAACACGTTGGTGCGCCTCACGAGACTACATGAATATGATCCTAATGAGTACAAAACGATTGTGCTCGACGAATGCCACCATGCTCCGGCACAGTCCTGGACGAAAATCTTGAACTTCTTCGGTGCTCTAGACCAAAGCCTGGAAATCGTGGTTTTGGGGTTTACCGCCACGCTAGAGCGCACGGACGGCAAGGCTTTGGGCGAAGTTTTCGAGAAAGTTGTTTACCAGCGTGATTTGCGCGAAATGATTCAAGGAAAAGAGCTCTGTGACGCGAGGTTCGCCACGATGAAGGTGGATCTCGATTTGGACTCGGTGAATGTCCGGCTGGGCGATTATGATCCAACCGCGCTCTCACAGGCGGTGAACAACGCCGATATCAACTCACAGGTGGCAAAGGCGTACATACAGCTCCAGCAGGAGTTGGGTTTGAAGTCCACATTGGTCTTTTGCGTGGACATTAATCATTGCAAAACGTTGTGCGGTGTATTACAGGCACACGGCGTCAACGCACAATATGTGACGGGCGAGACGGCCAAGCACGTGCGGCAGGACATTCTAGAAGACTTCAAGCAAGGGAAAATCGCCGTGCTCTGTAACGTGTTGGTCTTTACGGAAGGCACGGATATCCCCAATATCGACCTGCTCATCTTGGCGCGGCCCACGAAATCGCGGCCGTTGCTTACGCAGATGGTGGGGCGGGGGCTCAGGTTGCATAAGGGTAAAGATACCTGTCACGTGATCGATATGGTGAACACAATGAAGGTTGGCGTGCTGTCGGTGCCCACGTTGTTCGGCCTACCTGCAGGACACTCTGTTGACAGGAAACTGTTTGCCGAGCTAGACCTGGACAAGGAAGCGGTTGATGAAGCCAGCGAGCAGCTCGAGGCTCAAACACGTGCTGATGACGTGAGACGGCTTGTCGAGTACCAGCAATTGATACGCGACACGAAACTCAAATTCGACGTGATCCATGGATTTGCAGCCATGATTCTGACCAGTAAAACCGAGCTCAAGGAGCACCCTGAGCGTGTTCATGGAATGTTTCGTGATCTGGGCTTCGACTGGGTGCGTTTGGAGTATAATGTTTGGGGGTTGCCCCTTCCGAACACAGACAGTTATCTCACCATAGAAAGAGTGGAAACAAAAAATGACAATAATACGCAAGGCGTCGAGTTCGAGCTCTACAGGCATGACCCTGTGAGTATTCAGCAGCTCAAAGCGAGTAAATTCAAGTGTCCTCGAAAACAAAAACACCTCATGAATGAGGGTAGCTTGGAGTACGTAATACGGGTGGCCACTGCAATGGTCGGCCGGAGGCCCTTTCTGCGTAAGCCAGACAAGAAAATCACAGAAAAACAGAAATCATTGCTTTTCAAGGCGTTAAGCAAAAAGGTCACGCTGGACCACGGACGAAACAGTCTTCCTTTATTCAAGGAGTGTCTTGAAGAATTGAGTGTGCACCGCGCATCGAACTTGATTTTCGCTCACAAATATTCTTCTCGCAGTCTTTGGGTGCTATGGGAGCTCAAGAAGATGTTGGGCTTGCCGCCAAAAATGCTGGCAAAGGCCGAAAAAACGATATCACAACTTGAAGGAAAAGTTGAAAAGTTGAGCCTAAAACTTGCACAACTGAACATCGCACAAGAGGCTAATCCGCTTTCTATTCGGAGCCTGGTCGAGAATGAAATTAGCGGGTGATAGAGGGGCAGCCAGAGAGGTGTCAGTGGCGGAATTGCGCTGTGGCGGAATTGCACATTACTATAAGACAAGACTTGAACGCATACCTTCTCTACGAGTGTGAGCACAAGCGTTTAGACCTTCCTCAATTTTTTTTTCCACCGATGTTAGCCGCGATATGCAGCAATGAACGCACATATCTAGCACAGACATTTTTTGTTGAATAGTTCAACTCAACTCACAGAAGTGCGAATACCTAGATATAACCGACGGTTACTCAATCCACTCTTATGATTCAATTGTCAACCTAATTAACACAAGGCTAGCTTTGCTGATGGCAATAACTTAGTCGAGTAATGAATGTTGTTTTATGAGGCAGCCAAGACATGCTGAGAATTAGTGGCAATTCAACTAAAACAGCATCGCATCTCATGAGTACAATTAGACTTGGCCTTGTCATAATCTGAAAATGAGTGGCAAAAGCTTTGGAAGTTCCCTGAAAATTGATGCAATTGGGCTTTAAAGCTTCTGTCTTTCTCTGACAATCATCTCAGGATCAATCAGGGCACGAGGACTGATTTGTATCGCCAATGTGACCTACCCTCCTCATCCGCCAAACTGTATTTTCGAGTATACACTTTCACAATCGGAAAGCACGCATAATCAATCGTGATTTTTGATTCTTGAGTGTCACACCAAATTCCCTCTTGTGGCACTCTTTTCCAGACAGCCGGTGAATGCCAATGGCTTTTCACCAATGTGAGATCTCATGTGAACAGCCAAACTACGACGGTGCGAGAATTTCTTGTCACATTCTGCACACGCGAATGGCTTTCCACCAGTGTGAGATCTTATGTGAGAAGCCAAGTCACAATTACTCGAAAATGTTTTATTACATTTGGCACACGCGAATGGATTTTCACCAGTGTGAGATCTCATGTGAGTAGTCAAGCTACCACTTTGTGAATATCTTTTTCCACATTCCGCGCACGCAAATGGCTTTTCACCAGTGTGAGATCTCATGTGAGTAGTCAAATGACCACTTTGTGAAAATGTCTTATCACATTTGGCACACGCGAATGGCTTTTCACCAGTGTGAGATCTCATGTGAATATTCAAATGACCACTGTGTGAATATGTCCTACCACATTCGGCACACGCGAATGGCCTTTCTCCGGTGTGAGTCCTCATGTGAGTAGTCAAGCAATTACGGTGTGAAAATCTTTTCCCACATTCCGCACACGCGAATGGCTTTTCACCAGTGTGAGATCTTATGTGAGAAGCCAAGCTACCCTTTTGTGAAAATCTTTTTCCACATTCCGCACACGCGAATGGCTTTTCACCAGTGTGAGATCTCATGTGAATATTCAAATGACCACTTTGTGAAAATCTCTTATCACATTTGGCACACGCGAATGGCTTTTCACCAGTGTGAGATCTCATGTGCGCAGTCAAGTTGCCACTGTGTGAATATGTCCTACCACATTCGGCGCATGCGAATGGCCTTTCACCAGTGTGAGACCTCATGTGAGAAGTCAAATAACAACTTTGCGAAAATCTCTTATCACATTCTGCACACGCAAATGGCTTTTCTCCGGTGTGAGTCCTCATGTGATTAGTCAAGCTACTACGGTGTGAGAACCTTTTCCCACATTCCGCACACGCGAATGGCTTTTCACCAGTGTGAGATCTTATGTGAGAAGCCAAGCTATCACGTTGTGAAAATCTTTTTCCACATTCCGCACACGCGAATGGCTTTTCACCAGTGTGAGATCTCATGTGAGCATTCAAGTTACCACTTTTAGAAAATCTCTTATCGCATTCGGCACACGCGTACGGCTTTTCACCAGTGTGAGATCTCATGTGAATAGTCAAATGACTCAAGGATACACATGTTCTTGAGCACACTCGGCATGAGACTTTGACAACGAAAGATTTCTTAATCGCAGGTTGCGTGGATCTTTCATGGTTTAAAGCATTCAAATTATGATCAACTGCATTTGTACTCGTAGACTGAAACCTCTGCGCTGTTTCATCAGCACCTAATTCGCTGGGCAGGTCTTGTTCACGTTGAGCTCTCGACTTACTGTCCACATAGTGATCATTTTGCAGCTGAAGAGTGGCCGCGCAATTATCCAAGTCTTGTGGCAGGCCAAGACTGCTTGGATTCCCCAGTTCGCTTATCAACAAAGTTTTTCTAGTGGCCCGACCTGGCACGATATTGGTGTTCAAAGTTTGCGATTTTAAACCTTGACTGCTCCTCTTTTTAATGTATGTGGGGGTGTGGTCAGGCAGGCGATCTTCCTCATGGGGTTCGAAACTCGAGAGTGGTAGGCAAATTAGCCCTGGATCAAACCCGGACGTATCCCTTTTGCGCATCAACTCGAGCATGGACAATTTCGACCGCACAACGAGCTCCTCAAGTGACGGCTCACCAGAACTAAGAAATTGGGAACCTCGCTCTGAACAGAATCGCTCCAATCCTTTACATGCATCTTGCTCCTCGTCAGCAGTTTCCTCCAGCAGATTATACGCGTCAGGCGTTTCGAAAGAGCCAATAAGTTCTCCGTCTAATGTGTTGCTGGCTTCCTTCTTAACAGAAACAATTGTGTAGTTGCCAGAAGACAGATGATCAGGGCACGAGCCATATCTGAGAGTATCAGCAGAAGAATAGCTCTCTGCTAACGGGCTTTTTGGTGCAACGTCCGCTTGACGAAACCGGCGGGATTTTCTCTTTCTTGAACCCACATTGTTGTCATTTGCTGTCCGCTTGTGACGAGATTCAATTGCGTTGTTAGCTACAGAGTCACATTCCCCTTCACCTTGGCCATATGTAGAATTAGCGCTGGCTCTTGTATAATGTGTACCATTCTCTTGAGCGCCAGTTCTTGTGTCGTTGTATGAGTAATAAATCCTGACAAGTGGATTCACTTCAGCCGCCGAGCGATCCGCAAAAATATTCGAATTTCTTCGAGACTCCCCTGGGACGGAGACGTCTGCGTGACTATTAGCGCCAGGCCCGCTAATGCTTTCAGCCTCGATTTTGACCCTGGAGTCCAACATTGATCAAAAAATTTTAGTTTCACTTCCTGTGATCAAATCTCAAATCATCAAGGGACTGTATAAAAAAATACCTTGTCGTTTGTATTCTTCAAGATACTGTTGCAAAAAGGGTGATTGTGCGTGCGGCAAATCTACGCAATGTTCATGATTTTTTTGCAGCAGGGCGTTCACACCCAAAAAAAAAAAAAAAAAAAAAAAAAGAAAAAAACAACCTATCCATGCTCAGGCTGGGAGAATTTTACTCACCCCGTCTGCCATAGGGCCATGATGACAATAGCCATAGATGAGATTAAGATAGTTGCTAAAAGTGTTTGAACTTGTACTTAAGTGTAGGATAATTGACTGATATCCTCCCAGCAAGAGTTGGGCTCAACGGGAACTTCTTCACTCTAACAGTGCCAGAGGCATTGTTCTCCTCCGTTTTAGCATCCATGATGTTACCAGTGTTTGGAAAACCCTCTATTGTGGTAAAAAGCCGATTTATGTCAATTGCTGTAATTGTAATTAATACAATCAGTCTGAGAAAAACTACGCCAGGCCGTGTAAACCTCAACGTCTGGAACGGATGTGACGTGATTACTAACATTGAAACCTTTAGGTTTTACGAGAAATGGTGTTTATTCGCGCGCGCCCATTTTCATGACTGAGGAGTAGATTTGGCCAGCGTGCCTGCCAGCCGCCTTCTAGTGAGTAGCAGGACGCGTGTCTCTGTCACCTAAATATACAAATGAGGCTTTTTTTTTTTCTCATTTTTCATTTTTTCGTTACATATCTGACCAAGGACGAAAAAATTACAAAGCTTTCTGTTTTCTGGATGTGATCATGCACCACGTGACAAGGTCCCTAGAACGTGAACCGCACTGTTGTATACTCGGTCTTCTCCGGTTTCGCCTTGCTTAACTCGACTCGACCCCACGCGTGCATTCGCATAACTTGTCAGTTGTATATCGATAATTGAGTATTGCTGGCTTTTTACACGAAATCCTCTTAATTACAACATGCAGGGAACCGTTCGAAGTGGCACTAAATTACTATACACCTTTAGATATTGGTATCAGGCCGAACGAATTTATATTAGTGGTGACCTCACTACACATTTCACAAGACGTACTCATTCAGAAAACCTTTAATCGACTCGTGTAAAGTAAGTTCGTAGTGATCATGTCATTTTCTGCCAAAATTACTGGTGAAACCTTCAGTTCAGGGGAAAAATATCGGACGCACGAGATTAATTTTTTAGTGCAAGGTAAATGTTTTCTTCAACTTAGTGGCAACTTGCAACCCCGCGCATCTGGCATGTCTATCCTCTAAAAGACAGAAACAGCCCAAAAAGTGACTTTGAGATCCCAGCAAAGGCAAAAAAACATAAAGATCACATCAACAACTTTTTTCTTGTGCTCATTCTTTCGCTTGCAGGGAACTGAGAGAAGTCTTCAAATAACCAAGATATCTCAGTCGCAACGCTTGACATTAGCTACTAGTCATCGACAAAATTACTCTTGAAGGCTTGTCACAAGAAAGTGATGACAAAAACCTGTTCAAAAGAGCAAACGGTAGAAATTCAGCTCAAAGGCGAACAGGTAATTAGTGCCAATCAAAGTCTAAAAATTTGTTTGCAGTTCGACTCAGCTCAGTGCAATTTACGCTGTGCGTGGCATCAGAGAGCCGTCAGAGTCGCGCACGGTGGCACATTGAGCTTGTAATCACCACCCACACTTATAAAAACAGTGAAAAATATACCCACCACATTCAGCTATATCCACACGAAAACCATACCAAAATGCTTCTAAGTATTTGGCTGTGGCTTTTCATGACTCTCGTGGTGGCGGCTAACCCCGAAAACATTTCCTCGTCGGGCCATACCAACAACTGGGCAGTTCTTGTATCCACCCTGCGGTTTTGGTTCAATTACAGACACATGGCCAACACGCTCAGTTTATATCGCACGGTGAAACGGCTAGGAATTCCGGATCTGCAGATCATCTTGATGCTTGCGGACGACATCGCATGTAATCCCAGAAACGCCTTTCCTGGAACCGTGTTCAACAACATGGACCAGGCTATCGACCTCTACGGCGACGATATTGAGGTTGACTACCGCGGCTACGAGGTCACCGTGGAGAATTTCATCCGGTTACTCACGGACCGGTGGGACGCTAACCACCCGCGTAGTAAGCGCTTGCTCACCGACGAAAACCTGAACATTTTCGTGTACCTAACCGGACATGGAGGTGACGAGTTCTTGAAGTTTCAGGATGCCGAGGAAATCGGTGCGTACGATTTGGCCGATGCTTTCCAGCAGATGCACGAGAAAAAACGGTACCGTGAGATATTCTTCATGATCGACACGTGTCAGGCCAACACGATGTACGAGCGGATTTACTCGCCCAACATATTGAGCGTGGGCTCGTCGCGGCTCGATGAGCTGTCCTATTCGCATCACTCTGATTTGGAGGTCGGCGTGGCGGTCATTGACAGGTTCACTTATTACACCTTGGAGTTTCTCGAAAAGATCGAGAAGAATTCCATGGTCACAATGGACAAGCTTTTCGCCGAGTTCACATTCGAGAACGTTCACCTGAACCCAGGGATCCGCACAGACTTGTTTGCACGTGATGTGAGTACTGTGCGCCTCACAGACTTCTTTGGGAATGTCCAGGAAGTCATTGTGGACGATGTAGCAGATCAGCTTGTGGATGCCGTGAGACAGACGCAAAACCAGAAAAGCAATACCAGCTATTATTCTCCTATTGCTTCGGTACCGTTTCTGGATGCCGTTCATGAATCCAACATGTTGCATAAGGTCACGGTCACGGAATCGCGTATCATCACAGTGGGGCTGATGCTTGTTTTGGGCGCCATCTGGGCGTTAGCCAAGGGCTAACCCGCAAAATACATAGGATAATAAAAGGATACTTAAGGATGTTTTGGAAATAGATAATTTGACCAGGTTTGTCTTGTTTATGCCTAGTAATTAGTGCTACGGCATTTCATGATGAGACCATCACTTTTATGAATATATGGCCGAGATTCCAAATTTGCAGCCCTTTCCCATTGTTGTGTATTGCGCGTGTGCCCGGCATAACTCTCTTTCGTGAGTCGATGCATCAGTTTGATAAGGAACGACGGGTAGCTCAGCGTCAATACCAAGAAAAGGCAATTCTGAACGGGAAATGTGTTTATTATTTATAATTCTACGAAGAGGCGACCCCAAAGTGCCAGTCCCCAGTGCCTATCCGCATTTTTCACCACAAACATAATAATGTGCCGCGCATTGTTTCAATTCTTCTGACTGAAACTTATAACATCTGACGTTTCTGCTCAATAGCCAGTCTTACTGAATTCAGCAGTTTTAGGGGTAGGAGTCGATAGTCACGCCTCGAGTTAACACGCGCCTTCCCCTCACTCGCGTGGCTGCAAAAATTGATATCTATAGATACGCGTCGCAGAACTATATAAGAATTTGGATTCCTACCCTTTGAAAACGTTTTCCCAATTGTGCGACAGACTCAACTTTTTAAATTTACCCAAAATTACCCCGTTTCTGCTGTAGCTCCGTGTTTCACATTTGCCTCTCGTCTTCCTCATGCGTGTCGCGCCGCAGTGCTCATGCACCTGATTCACACATACATACGCGCGGATTCAAAGCGCCAAAATACCAAAACACCTTCACTTTTACTATCATACGCTGACACGATACCACAATAATCTTTACAAATGGATCTTTCTGGCAGCAGTGTTTATAGCGTGATACGCACTGGGACACCCGAGCAGGCCCACGCTGTGCTCCAGGAACTAAAGAAACACGTGAAGAAGGATAATGTACATCTACCGTGGGTGGGCAAGTACTTCGAGGCGCTTCTGGTCGCCAGCGACTCGTCAGAGGCCGCCATAAATACATTGGCGTTCAGCTTAGTGTGCCACTTGGTGAAGCGTGTCAGTATTCAGGATGTCAGCGGCACGGTTCTTTCTGAGCAGAGCTTCTTGGTGCTCCCCATGCTCATCCCGCGAATTGCAGACGCGAAGACCTCAGTCAAAGTGTCCGCCAAGCGCGCTCTAGAAGCGTACTGGCTCAGCTCTCCCAAAAGCGTCGAAGTGGCAATTGTCGAGTTAGGTCTCTCAAGGCGGAGCCTGCTTCTTGTGAATGAGTGCGTGGCGTGGCTTAATTATATACTCACCTCTGTGAGCCCACACTTCAAACTCGATACATTTCTTGATCCGTTGGCTCGAGTTTTGTGTGAGCATGCAGCAGACGAAAAGCTTGTTTCCAATGTCAAGGTATTGCTCGAGAATTATTACGAGTTGAAACAGAATCGTATCCGCAAGTTTGATCTACAAAAGGCTCTCGAGCGCAATAACGTGCCAGCAGCTCTACGCATCTCCATCATGGGCACTGATTCTATCATGTCGCGCCCGGAACTGACGTTTACTCAAACTCTGTCTGTGACCACAAAGCCACTCTCGCTGGCACACTCGCCAGAAAAACCATCTTCAAATCGGCCCGTGGACTCAAGTCATAATATGGCTCCGCAAGACGACAGTCATTTGAGTGAGGGCCCTGGCTTAAGTTCGAATGCAGAGCTTCGCGCGTTCTTGGGAAAGCTCAAAGGCTATGCTTACGACTCCTTGTTTGAGCCCGCGAATGTGACCGATGCAATTGAGCTAAATCAGGTCTTTTCCAGCATGTATGTCTCATTTGACGAAAAGGAAACTGAGCGCAACTGGGGTGCGCGCGAGAAGGGCATTCTCAAGATGCGAGGTCTTATTAGAGGAAACGCGGCCGCTGAATATTTGAGTGATCTCATGACGAATATCAGGGAGGTTCATGAAGGTATTTGCAAGTCGCTTCTGTCGTTGCGAACTACATTGTCAGTCAACTCCTGTCAGCTTGTCAAGGAAATGGCTTTCTTGCTTCGTGAAGCTTTCGAGCCCCTTGCTGACCTCTTTATTCCAACGCTCATCAGGTTGTGCTCCAACACGAAGCACTTGACCAACTATAATTCCCACTTAGCAATGTGTGCAATTCTAGCTCAGTGTCCCATCACAACGAAATTGACATCAAAAATATCGAGTGCGGCGTCAGAAAAGAGCGTCAACACAAAAAACTTTGCCTGTTCCTGGCTTCAAATCTACATCATCAGATCACATGAACAATGGAGGGGCGCGGGCTCGGAAATAGTAGATAAAGCTCTACTCAAGTTGCTACCTGACCCAAATATGCAAGTGCGCCAGGCCGCAAAGGATGCGTATTGGAAGTACTGCGAACACGCTGAGCAGCTGGCCATAAACCTCCGCTCGCAGCTTGATACGAACGTAAATCGCGCATTGGAAAGATCTCGCCCAAAGGGCATAATTACACCTACTCCTCCCGCCTTGGCGGCTCCAAAGACCAGGCCTTCGTTGAAAGAGTCAATCATGGCCAAGAAAAAGGAGCTCATGACCAAGCAGGGTGGTTCGAGGCCTCCATCGCGAAGTGGGCTGTTCCATTTATCCGGACCTGGGAATGAGAAAGTCGTGACACTGAGTTTGCCGAGCAAGTATCAGAGAACCCCTTCATTTGAAAGTCAAAGTCAAACTCGCCCACACCTTCCTAGCCCATCGATCCAGAAGCATGACTCCAAAGCTTTGTTTGATCGATTTCTCGATATCGACTCTAAAAAGCCATCCAAGTCTGTACACTCTTCGCCTGAGGGAAGTACCCGCAAATACGCGAGGCCGCACATCATGCCCAATAGTGCAGCCGAGCCTCACTATGCGCTGTCTACGTTCTCCCATCCGTCCTCGAAAATGAGTCAAGCAAGGTCTCCTGCATATATAAAAGGAGATCACAATTCAGAAAGGTCTTCTTCGGAACTCAAAACAACGATACCACCCGAGGCCAACTACAATCAGAGCCGAGCACACTTCGGTGTAGAAGCTGAGCCCGAAAGCGCGGACCTTGCTGGGAATGATAATAAACAGAGAATTCGCGATGCACATTCTTGGCCAAAGAATAAGCGAGAAACATTCGAAGTTGACCCACAACCTCGAGACACAACTTACGCAAGTGAGGATATTTTACATAAACTCTTGACTTCCTCCGACGAGCAAGTTGTGAAGGAGGGCGTGCATTTGCTACGCGAGGCAATCGTCAATGGTGAGCCCGTCGCCGAAAATTTGGTTCCTACGCTTAAGAAGATTACGGTAACTAATCCGCTTTTGCTTCTGCCTTTGTTTGAAATGAGTGAGCCATTATTACGAAAAAGTTTCAAAGTCTTCACGAACGAAGACTTTTTGCGAGTGTGCTGTATCTTAATGCCGCCGTCACAAGGGGCCTTCGAAGTTTTGATATCCCTTTATACAAGCGATGAGCTCTACTCATCCGTGGAAACAATGCTCTCGTACGTTCTTGAGCTCACTGATATTGTGGATGATGGTCTTTTGATAATGCAGCTTATCAAATATAAAGACAGAATATTGACGATGATATTGCGAGTACTCGCCCACTCGACCTCGAAAATTCCAATCACCGATGTGGCTTTCACCAAGCTAACGGGGGATTTATTCGACTTAGTTCCTGTTGTGCACCAAACTAAACTTACCGAAGATTACAAAACAGTTCTTTGCAAACTTCACGCAATCAACTCGAAATTGTTCGTTTACCAACTTTCCTCAATTGCAACGCCCAGCAAACAAGAAATTGAACATTTGGTGGGTATTGATGACACATTGGATTTCAAGAATATGGAGTCAACGAAGTTCAATCTTACTGATTTCACCCGCGTCTCTCCAAGCAAGGATCTTGAGCATTTGTCGCCTTTGAAATTCCCCTCCGAATTCACGATGCTTCTACCAGCGAACAAAGTCAAGTTGGAAGCCAATGCCACGAATACAGGATATGATGCCGACTTTCAGGGCTCACCTTCGAGGAATAAAACCGCCAGTGAAGAGGAGAAAGATGATCGCATCTGCCTAGAACAACCGCCGCAGATGGAATTTGTTAGGGAGGAAGATGTCATCATGGACGATGTCATTGAAAATCAGGGTGGCTTGACGGAGAGTCCATTGAAATATGACGATATGAACGACAGTATTCGACAAGAAGCCAAAGAAGAACCAGGTGCAAGGGAGGGCCACCCAACGGACATGAAGCTCGAGGTCCGCGACTTCGATATTTTGCAACAGCCAGAAACCAAAAACTTTGCCGAGGGCTCGAGCCACAGAGAAAACCTGAACGAATTGGCCGAAGATTTTGCTTCGGTCAGACTCACGAGTCAGCCAAACTCTATTGAGACTTTTATCGAGAGAGTAGATCCGCTTAGCAAGTTATCCAATCGAAACCGACCTATTTCAATTTTTGATGATGCGAAGGCCGGATCACCTCAGAAAGTGAGAGAGTATGACTTTACTGAGCTCAACTGGTTTAACTTCCTCATGGCAAAAATGTCATTGGACTATGGAGTTGATGATCTTGAGAGGTATTCGATGCATAATTTTCGATCTCTATGTGAGCAATTGTCGAACGGCTCCGTGAGCGAGATCAGTCTAGCCACAATGATGAAATTCTTACGCCTGCCTGATCCTGAGTCGCTCACGTCGTTCTTGAGGAGCGAGGGCTTTGGTCTTGTTGAGAACGCAGCGATGGACTATTTGAGCCATGAACACTCAAATTTGATGGGTGGGCTCATGATCATTAAGCAGTTGTTAGTGCACAGACACGCAGTCGACATCACGCGATTATGGCCAATGCTTGTTGACTTGAGCCGGCTCGAATGCAAGGACCCACTCCGCACGCTTGATCTTGCCATCGGCGAGACGTTCAATGAGGCGCTTTGCGGGTTATATCCTAGTAAGGAGCTCTTGCAAATAGTGCTATGCACATTTCAAAACGAGCAACTGCCCAACGACGGAGCACTGAAATTTTGCCTCGAGTGCTTATACAAGTTGGTGTGTACGGACACGCTTGTGTTATCAATAGATGAGGGGTTGGTGATTGGAGTCGATCAGGCGATCCGGCCTTTCGCATCACACAGGAGAGCGGATATACGAAAGATTGCTGTTGAGATTTACGGTCGAACGTACCGGGCGGCAAAGATCAGTGAGATGTCGCGAGACGCGGAGATGCTTTCAACGTACGGCAGCTCGAGCCATGAAGCGATGAAACAGGTGCTTCTGTCATTGACTGTGCCCCAGCAGCGCATCATTGAATACTTCAGCCAAGTGCGCTAAAAAAATTGGAGAGAAGGTATGATATACGGAAATGAATACACGATGAAATGACTTTGATTGTACACTATGATATATGAAAGATGCAAGGATGCTAAGGTGGCGCGGTGTCACATATGCTTGTGTTGGAGGTCGCCATTATAAGCGGCCATGTGAACCTGGGAGTCTGGCGTGTGCACGCCCATCTCGTCCTCCTTTTTGACCTGAACGCGAAACCGAGATTCGTAGTCTGGGGCCCTGGCGCGCGGCGGCTTGGTGACTTTTGCCGGGTGTTGAAGCTGGCGCCGCTTGCGCATCATCGATGCACTGACGTCCTGCTGTCGCTGCGAGGGCATCGTGCGCATGAGATAGTCGAAGTCCTCCGGGTACCCATAGGGCACAGCCTGGTCCATATGGGCCATTTGATGGAGCTGCGCGAGCGGCGTTAATTGCGGATGTAGGTACTCATTCTCGAACGGGATATGCGGGTACTGCGGCATGTCGTGCGGGTAGAGGGCCTGCTCATAATAGGGCGCATACAGCGCCATCACCGCCGACGGCGGGCCGAAGCTCATGGGTTGCATGTACGCCTGCTCATCATAGAACTTGGCCAGCCGAGGGTGGTAGAGCTGCAGCGCCAGGCCCAAGGTGGGCGCACGCGCGGGCACCGTCTGCTCAATGAGGTAGTCGTCGTTGCTGGCGACATTGACCAGGTTCTGCAACACGGCCGCGTCCAAGTCGAAGTCGGCCTCAAACGTGCCGTTGTACGCGCCTGAATGCGCGTGAGTGTCAAGTGTGATGTAGTCTCGGCCAGCGTAGTCGCGCCCGGCCCAATCAGGCATGTTGCCGCCCGTTTGCGGGTTGAAAGCGTGGTCTAGATAATCTAGCGGGAAATCGTCGTCATCGTCGTCTTCATGGCACGGCTCGGGTGCTCGGAGCGCGGTCACGTGTGTGGTCTCGCCCGCGGCCAATTCTCGCTGGGATTGACTTTTATCGTGGGATCCCAGGGCGGGCTTCTCGGGAACCTGGCTCGTGTAGCTTGTATCGCTGGTGTATCGAAGGGGTTGTTGCGGCAGGCCCGGCCCACTGGTTTCCAGCTTCACCGGTTCGAATTTCAGCTGCGCCAAGTGATCCGAAAGTTGATCGAAAAGCGTCTTCGTTTTGTCCTCAACATAGTTGAACAGGAGCGCGGGCTCTCGCAGTGCCACCGACGTGGCCGTCTGCCCCGCCTTCTCCTTCTTGATATCCCGTTCAAGCGCGTCTGCCATGAGCTTGTCGTGCGGCACGTTGAACCAGAAAAAGACCTTTTGCTTCTTCTGCGTTCGGAGACACAGGTTTTTATAGAGAAACTCCAAAAACTCCAGCTTCGGGTTTTCCAACACCGAGTCTGTGCCGGCCTTGAGGTTGCGCAAGTCCAGGAAAATGCCTTCTTCGAATTTCTTGCGGTCGGTCACCGTGCGCCCGAAATGCTGGAATTTGTATAAGATGCAGCGCACGATGTCGGTGCCCGTGATAAAATATAGGTTGTTCCAAAACACGCAGCTGACAAAGCCCTCATCGTTGTTGAGATAGTACCGGCGTATGACCTGGTTTTCCTGCCAATTTGCCGGCGCCGTGGCCAAGAAGAACTTGAGGTCTTCCACGAGACTTAGTGACTCCTTCACGTCCTCGGATACCTCCGTCATGGCTGAAACGAGGGTGGTTATTATATGTGTGCTGGGGCGGCTGATACTGTTATGCAAACAAACAAAAAAGTGCCGGATGTGACAGAGAGTGAAGCTAGGTCGGCCCTGGAAACAATGGTGTTTGAGGTGTGCGTTGCGCCGTGTGGAATATGTAAGAAATCACGCTGTGGTTGATAAGTGTGACACGGCGGTGTCTAAATAAGAATGGGCCTGTTTCAGATGTCGCAATCTGAAACACCGCTGCCACGCCGCGGGTCTAGCCCTCCCACACGCAGCGCGCGCGATTAGCGGACGCAGGGGCATTTGCAAACCCGCCGCGTGTGTGATGCGGTCGCCGAATGCAGTAATTTTGCGCTTTTTCCTGCTGGCAAGATCGTGGGCAGATTGAGGAGGTGGGGATTTAAGCCCTCTTTTGTGGGTTTATCGGCGCCGTTCCCACCAATAAGCCCGTTTTTTGTAAAGTGGCTCCCTGATAGCGAAGCCCCTAATTGGGCACATTAGAATTACGAACAATCGTGCATGTGTTGGTTATCTCGCGGCTACTTTAACCGTATTTGTCGTTTCTGTCTAAACACAACCCATTCGACAGATGCTCGCTTGTTTTAACCTTTGACCTTGGCATTGCAACGTGTGAGGTGGAAATTATCGCATACTCCACAAGATTTTGATTATTTGCCGCCCAGGATTTGGTCCTCGGCACTTTTCCCCGAGAGGTTTGCGGCGAGTGCCGTACGGAGTCGAGTATCTGGGCAAATGCCACTTCGCGGACTATCCGCGGTGCCACTTTGACAAAAATTAAGTTTGCAAAAATAGTTTAAATTGGCCCCGGACAGGTCCACACAAAATAGTGTTTATATTTCGGCCCGGAATTGCAACATTAAGCCCGGGGGTGACATGCACGATAAGCATTACGGTATTTACTAGGAATCGAACGCAAATTATGCATTGATTTCGGACCCCTCTTTCCCTTTACAATAATCAGCTGATGTTTAATCGGACTAAAGCTTATCCATTATTCTCCCCTTTACCCTTCTTCACATGCCATTGTTGGTGTAAATAGTGCATTGTTCGCCACAAATGCTTTTCTGCTGACTAAATTTTCTTCGCGGGGTTTTTTTATCAGCTTATCCGGAGGGAGCGCTTGTGCCAGGTGGCCTTTCAGCTATTTTTTTTTTCCACAAATTATCCTCTTTGTATTGTGGGGCATTATTATACCGGTAGTCCCAAATGGCCTCATTGATGGACACGAGTTCACATTGTGTTCGCAGAGTTTTTTTTTGGCTTGGGTTACCTGGATATGTCATTTGAGACACAAATCTGTTTGACAAATGTAGTTTGACATTCAAGCTCGCTTAGACGGGTCAACTGGGCCCGATTTCGGACCCCACGCCATATGCGTGAACGGCTCTCGGTACACAATGCGGTCCATAAAAGGTACGCTTTCGCCACGAACATTTCCGTGCAGATTTTAGCTGGGCGAGCAAATTAAAACAATGGACATGGCGGAGCGACCCCTTGGCGTAAACGCGGGACCAGCCCGTTAATTGAACGCACGTAATTTCTTCACTAAGCCTTGAAAAATCCAAGGCGTGTTCTCAAAATAGAAAAGAAAAAAAGCAATTCGTTTTGCGGCCTTGGCCGAGATCAATGGTTGTGAGCTGTAAAAACCGACTCTAGGCAACACTAGGCGTCTCTTTGGCCTTATGAGAAGTGAGATTCCATCTCTGCAATGTACGACGTGCGCTGTCACCGAATAAAAAGATTTCGCCCACGAGGCCATCTCATGATCCGTTAATTTGCAGATACGGCCTGACAACGTCAATACAAGGAAACCGCAGGCGATTCGAGAGATGTAACCACCAGAACAGGCAACATAAGTCACATGTCACGTGGCACGCGAGGCAGCATGAACTATCGTGCTTGGCGCCAGCGGCAGCCCATGCGTAGTAAAACCCCTCTCTTGGTCCGCGCACCGGACTCAAAAATGAAAATAATGTTATTCTAGCGGTGCCGAGCGCTGTTGTGCGCAATTTGCCCGACCACAAATCTCCTCATGCACTTGTTAGCAGCCGCGTGCATGGCAGCGTCGCTTATGCACACCATGATTTTCAGTCGGGAAGTTCGTGGCAGCAGCGGCTCGAAGTTTGCAGCGAATGCAGAAATTCTTCCAAGAAAAAAGGGCTCGTTTAATTGTCAGCCATTGTATTGCGTGCCGCTTTAGGCCGCGCAGACGTGCAAAAGACGATACATGAACGATTTCGGCAAATATGGCCGCCCAGAGATCTTCCGTTTTGTGCCCTCCCCATAATCGTTCCTGCCGATTCGAGCGTTGATGCCGTTGCAGCATGCTGTGCAAAAGCCCGCGAAGAAGCACCCCCCGTTTTTCGGGCATAATATTCTGGCGTGGTGTATCTGTGCCGGTTTTGCGCTCGTCTGTTCTTTCCCCCATCTGTCATTTGCTATCTTTCCTGCTTCCCGCGTCGAAATCTCGCCGCCTTGACATGCTCCACGTTTGAAGTATGCCTCACTCATGAGTGGAGACCAGCCCGCCGCCATTTGAACCTGCTGTTACGCTTAGGATATGCTTACACCACAGCACAACCACTTTCTGCTTTGACTAGAACCCCCTGCCCCAGCCTGTCTTGGCCATCGTTTCGTCCACCGTTCTGCTCAACATTCGAGCAACCGCTCTTGTAATTTCCCTCAAGATGTACGATTCCTCGTGGGAAAAAGCTAGCCGCTCATCCCACCCGAATTTGTGGAGCCCGCCGTTGGTCACGCCCATGAGCCGCGGAGCCATGTCCGAGCCCGAGTCAGCACTGCAGCCACATTTCCCTCCTCCAGGCCAGGCTGCGGACCCACGCCAGCAAAGACTCCCTTCAGTCGACGAGATCTTGTTCAAGATCCGCCACCAAGAAACGTTTCGGGTGCCAGCTCCGCCTGAAACCCATCTTGTGCCGGCCCAATTCCCGCCGCAAATGCCACAAGTGTTTCACACCCACGAACAACAGCCGCATATAGAGCCCTGGCAACATGCCATGGCCCACACCAACGAGTACCATTTTGACCCACGAATGGGGTACGATCCGCGAGGCCCGCCGGCGCATGACCTGCCTCACTTTTTACCACCACCACCCATGCAGCTGCCGCCGCCACCAAAGCCGCCAGGCACGGCAAAGAAACGAGGCCGCAAAAAGAAGCAAGACACGATCTGCTCGCATTGCCAACTGACACAGACACCGGAGTGGCGCCGTGGGCCCGACGGCCTGCGCACGCTCTGTAACGCGTGCGGTCTTTTCTACCTGAAACTAACCAAGAAGTTTGGTTTTGATGATGCCAACATGATATTTGCGCACAAGAAGCGCCATGGCGAGGTCCAGGACCGTATTGTGCCCACCACCCAGCAGAAGAACCGCTACTTGGACGAGGCCCGCCACCAGTAGCCCCTTTTAATCGCACTGATAGAATATACGCCGGATAATGAGACTTTTGTAGTATTTGCGCTTCGATTTGCGCTTTGCAAATTTGCGCGTTTCCTCCAATCATTTTGCGCTTTTTGAAAACGGTCCTTCTGAAACCTGCCAGTTTAGTTTGGCCGCCAGTCTCTATAACCACGTTTACTCATAGCTGCGGTCTGAGTACTAACTTGAGCATTCGCGCATTTCGCTGTGGCGATTTGCGCGGCTAGAAGCGATAAATGCGCCGTTTCAATTTCGAGACTGTCCGCCGTCGGCTGGTGCTTGTAATTCACAACTAGCTGGGCCAAATGCACAATCTGTCGTTCTGTCTCGGGATCTGTACAATCAGTTGCCAAAATGAACTTGACGTGTTCTTCCATCTGACGAAACGAGGGGCCCAAGCTCGTCTCGGTTTGTTGAGTAAGATCACACTCTTTTTGGGAGTAGTTAGCGTGGTTTTGCACGGTCGAGACGGCAGTCACTTCAGCCTCACCTGGAATCAAAGAGAATGCTATTTTTTCTCCTGTTTCCAATAAATAACACGCAAAATTCTTCTCCAGTGGCGCTAAATATATGAGCGGCTGTGACGGTGTCAATTCGGCCAATTGAGCCTTGAGCATCGCTGGAAGCTTGCTGTTTTCGTCACATGAATACACCCCAACAAGTGCAGTTTTAGGAGAAACAGTCTGCAAGAGCGAAATTTTTTTGGAAAGAAGTGTGGTGTCGATTTGCTCTTCATCATGCTTGATATCGAACGCATCGATAACGAGTAACGAGTTAGGGCCTTGAATCCCGACCAAGGCACCGAAACGAAAAGGCGAATTCCGTGAAATGTGGTCTGAGATCGCTAGGAGTGGCAACGCCCGAACTTTTACATCCATTTGATTGACGTGCGGAGATTGCAATGTGGGTCCGTGAGAGACAAGTTTCATAACGAACAATGGCGGGGAGTTTCAGAATCACGTGACACAATTTCAGTGGCAGATGGGGACAATGGAGCGCAGTTATGTCAATATTCATACTGGTTTTTTCACGAGGAGTGAAATAAAATTCAAGGAGGAACTGAAACTTTGAAATAATTGGATACTTACGTAATCAGAATACAATATTCATCTTATTATCTGATGCTTAACGCTGGTGTTTCATATTAATGTGCGCTGCTACATCACCTGTTTCACAGTGAGACACACTTTTGAATGTTGCCGCATCTGGCGGCGCGAAACATACCCAAAGAGGTGTTGAATTTTCTCTTTCTGATCCATAATGATCTACCACGATGTAGGTCGTTTTCATTAAAGTCAGCCAGATTTTCCAACAATCGCATAATCTATATAATAACCTGCGTTTAATGGTGACCTTTTTAAGCCATGATTGACCGACCCTAGACCTCTCAATGAGGAGCAAAATCACATTGGGATACATACACAGGGTAAACCTGAAATGACAAAAACCAAAAACCTTCACGAAAACAGAGCATTTGCTTGTTACAAAGGTGTGATTAAGAATTGCCGGAGATACGGAAATCGGTCGTGGCCAAAAATGGCATATTGCCAAAGGCGAACTCAATTTGCACCCAGGGCTGTCAGCAAGTCTCTGGTCTGTAATTTTCTGTGTACAATTCAAAATTTGAAAGTTTCCTCGACATCTCCTTGATCACAGTGTCGTGGCTCTACATTATTCAAACCATGATAATTTAGTAGCAAAAGAAACTTCCGGTTGCGACCATTTCGCGAAGAAAGCACTGTTTCCCGTCCGATCAACGTTAGTTAATCTTCGCAGAGCCGTACTGAGTAGTGTAGTGGGAGACCATATGCGAAATTACGGTGTTGCAATCTTTTACTTTTTGGATTTCAACTCGCTTTTAAGCCTTGGTTGAATACCTTGACCTGGAAACAATTTGCGTTCTCACGCGATGACCAAGCCAGGTCGACTATATGCAGTATCGCGCTTTTGCACTAGTACGACCACGATTTGTTTCTGCAAAGGAGAAAGGCCAGAACACAGGTGGCTTTTGCTCAAGAATATCTGCTAGGTGGAGATGGAGATACAATTGATTGTTATTAAATTTCTCAGCTTAGTCCGGTTTTTGCCCAAAGTCACGGGGTGGGCAGACAGGGAGGTTCAATCATACGTATGCAGGCACATAGAATATGCAGGATCTTGATAAGAGAGGTTGTATTGGCTCTAGTCCTAGTAATTTGGGAAAAGAACAAGCTGGTCTACAAGCTCCTTCGGAGGCTCATCTAGAATGATTTAGTGGCTGTATACCGTCAGAGCCAAAAACGTTACTCTCACAAAAACTACCGTGCTTGCTTATTACAGAATTGGACGCCAATCCCGATCTCCCCTTCCGGCTAGAGACCAAAGTGCGTTAAGGTAATTTTGCTAGGCTCCAGAAAAAATCCTCAAGCCTTTATCTTCTCTTCTTCCTAGAAAACTCGCGTTTTATAGCGCAAATTGGTGTGAAAAATGAAAAGCAATTACTCGCGCTGTTCTCAAAAGAGACCAGGTTATCTCTCATACCAAAATTCTTATGAGCAAATCTTACTGTGGAACGAAATGGTTGTCTATATAGCGACAGAAGATCCCATAATGCCTGCTTGAAAGGATCACTGAGTTACGAGAACCCTTGCCCATCTCGGCCCGCAGTTTTCCTCCTTATTCTCCCATTTGGTTTGTGACCGAGACTTTTCTTTCGAAGAAACAAATAGTATTGACAGGAAAAGACGTTGAATGGTCAAGAATCTATTCACATATGAATAAAAAACTTGCATACGTCTGAACCGCGACGTTGCAGGTTTGATTTGCGTGTCCAAGCTGATAATAAAGAGCAGCAAAACAAAACAAATAATTACTCCGGTATGGTGTAATGGTTAGCACACGACGCTCTCACCGTCGAGATCGGGGTTCAATTCCCCGTACCGGAATACTTTTTAAATTTTTTGGAAAAACACAAAGCAATTTTTTATCAGTATAATATCAAGTTCCTAACGTTGTTTATTGAAGGAATTTGATCAGTATATCTGAACATAGTGTTGGCACTATCGAAAAACATTTTCGAACCTCAAAAAAAGAAAATAGTGCGTTGACACTGTTCGCCAGGTCTATTGAACTGAGCGTCTGGAGGAAATTAAAGACACAGTCCCACAGGTGCTTCTAAGTACAAACTTGAAGAAAAAAAACAACAAAAGAAGCGTTGGAGCGAAGTTGAACACAAAATTGCTAAAATAATTTACCTACACTTTGGCCAGATTAGGGGGGAAGGCCAAACGCTTGGGAAAGTAGGGTTTCATTACTCAGCGTGCAGACCGTCTTATGAAGGCTCTTTTATCAGTAGATATGTAAGAGAATGTTGTTTCAACGATTTTTTAATGTATTTGAATTTCAGCTTGGAGTGAATGCAAATTGAATGCAATCCCTTTTTTACATAAAATTCCACGCTTTTAGTAGATGTCGCTAGAGTCATATGGTCAGTTGGTTCTCCTATTGAATGTTAAAGTTTATCGCAGAAACAGCCCGCAAGCCTTAATTTAGTATGGCAATGACGATATATAGCCTTTTAATATTATAGATACGTGCTTCTTTCTGTTTGAAAAACCAAAATCAGTTTAAATTCAAAAAGAAAAAGAGTCATCACCGGTATGTCTAGTATTAGAACACGTGTGAGTTCTTTTATAGTGTGTATTCAAGTATGTAATACTTCGGACTCAGCTTAGAGTTGTCGCTAAATCCTTAGAGGATCAACAGGGTGGAGAAAAGGTCTTTTCTTCCGCCGCTCCCTGGAGGTACCGCTGTCGTGCCGAAACCATTACAACTGTATCACGTGACACTTGGACTACTTCTTGGCCTTTGTTCCTATGCATTGACATCTAGTGATTGTCACGGTACCATAATACATGATTCATAGGTATGTGTGTGGGACCCGTTCACTCGGTCAAAAAAGGAGTTTTGACGAACAAAAATCTCCATTTTGGACGAGAATAACAAAAAAAAGGCAAGCCTGGATTCTATCCGCGTTCAGAAGTTGATACATTTAATACCGACTTATCATGTCTCTTCTGGTGTGGTGGAAGCCACAGTGCGGATTCCGGAAGGCCCATTTTTGAGACCCATCACATTTACATGTCTACAAAAAGCATGTATAGTGCTCAGATCAATGCTGATTCAAAATTTTTCCCTAAAGACGCCACTAATAAAAAAAACTGCCCATCTATCAAAACCCACCATGTTCTATCACCAAAAAAAAACATTTTCCAATGGGCCCGAGCTTCTCTATTTATTTGCACCCGTTTGCCGTGCCGCAGTCCTGCACCATGCACGCGGCCAAGAAGGGCAAAAAAAACCCATCTCACCCCATCTCATCTCAGACCGAATTAATCTAACATTCTTCATTTACATCAAAACATGATCATGTCGCTTCATGACCCGCTAAGCAGAAAACGAAATCTTGGCCAGGAGCCCCACACAGACCCCAAGCGTGCTCGCACCGAGAATGAACAGGAGAAAATCTCCGAGCAGGTGTACACTCTTTTCGTCAAATCCGCAATGGAATCGCTAGAAAAGGTATGTGAGATATTTTCAAGGGGCCACCAAAAGCCCGAAAAACGGGATGAACTTCCAATTTTTTTTTGTTTTTTTGATTATTCAAGCAATTACTAACCTTCTAAGAATGATACGCTCAAAGTAAATTCGCTTACAGCGAAAATCTCGTTGCCCATGAAACACCCTGAGGCGATCTCGCTCGCGCAATTTACTATAGTGCTCCGAAGCCTCACGGTGAACGTGCTGAAACTCGATAACAGCGCCGCCGGAGCGCTCGTGGCCGCCATTGTACGGTACCCGTGGCTCGAAATATCTCTGGCAGCGAAAAAAAGCGGTGATTTCGCCCCGTTTTTGGACGTTTACGCACAGTTTCTCAACGTGCTTGTTTCGTCATACCCAAAATACCTCCATGATAGCATCAAGAAGCTCGTAAGAGACTTCCCCGACGTCCACGACGACGTGTATCCGCACCACAAGATCCTCAAGCGGTTTGTCACGTATATTCCGACCTGCATCAACACGATTCCAGGCACGCTCATGCGGGAGTTCCCTCACCACTTGTCGCTGACAACAGCAGACATATACCACTACGTACGCCACTGTATGGCGCTCATGCAGTACTGCCCGGACTTGCAGTTCCCGATCTGGCAGATGGTGACGGAGTGTTTGATCAAATTGGACGTGGAGTTGCAGAATGAGTTGGACGATTTGGACGACGACCTTATAGAGGAGCTAATCAATGAGGAAGATGAGGAAATCGAGGAAGAACTGCCGGAAGACGAGGCCGAGACTGGCGCAGAAGTCTACCACGTGACGTCCACACGGAGCATCCGCAACTTGGTGTTGAAACTCGACCTGTCGCTTGAGTTGCTCTTGAAACTGACGGAAAATGCGTTCACACAAGAACAGCTTGATTCCGGCGCCGGCGTCAGCCTCTATAACACGCTCACCTCGTTGTTCCGCACGCACGTGTTGCCCACGCACTTCACGAAATCAGTGCAATTTCTCATGTTCCATATTTCGCAGTACCAGCCCGAATTGGCCGATTCGTTTTTGGTGTTGCTCATCGACGTGGCGTTCAGCCCCTCGGAAACTACCGAGAAAAGGCTCAAGGCATTGCAATACTTGGCCTCGTACATCCTGCGCGCCAAGAATTTGACGAAACACCAGGTGGTGTTTGTGGTGTCATATCTAATCGGGTGGATCAACAAGTACATTTCCGAGCGGGAGCACGAGGTCGACACCGACGGCAGGTCGGCGCTGGGCGGCATGGAGCGGTTCAAGCTCTTTTACGCCACGTTCCAGGCACTTCTCTACATCTTTTGTTTCCGGCATAAACAATTGTCACGTGCGCAAGATGAAGATGAAGATGAAGACGATGGCGGAGAATGGGAGTCCAATATCGACAAGTTTTTCCAGCGCGCGATCATTGCACGGTTCAACCCGCTCAAATACTGCGACGAAACCGTGGTGTACATATTTGCGAAAATCGCCACCAAGTTGAACGTGTGCTATTGCTACTCGATCATAGAGCACAATAAGCGGGAGCGCATGACCAATAGCAATGTCAACCTCCCTTCTGCTGTGGGAAACTTCCTCCACAAACAAGAATTCTTGGATCTCGAGGCATATTTCCCCTACGACCCCATGGTGCTTCCGAACTGCAAGAAATTGATCAGCGTGAATTACGTGGAGTGGAAAGACGTGAATCCCACGGAAGAAGACGATGAAGACGACGAATCAGGAAGCCACGACAGTGACAGTGACGATAGTGATGACGATAAGGTGGACGACGCCATGCGTGCTGAAGACAGCGATGAGGAAATCACCAGTGATGAAGAGGACGATTGAGGCCATGCAAGAATTTTGAAAAATATCTACTTTTTCCATTTTTTCTCCCTGCACGGTCGCATTTTGGCCTTTATGTGTCTGGTGACGTTCGGTCTGTATAAAGCACTGAATAAAGTTTTTTGCAAAAGTTTTATTTGGCTCGTTCCCTGTAGACTTGTCCTGCCGACCTTTGCATGTTCGACACTTATGATCAGATCGCCCGGATTGGGTTTGATCGGTCGCTTTGCCGTCTATGATCGGATCCCTGGAGGTTGATCGATCGCCACGCCGCACACACCACTTTATGATGATATGGGTAATGGGACTCAGGCCGGTCCTGATGTCGCCTGGATAACGAAAAGAAAAGAAAAGAAAAGAAAAGGAAAACAAACAAACAAACAAACACAAACAAACAAAAACAAAGGGACTGATAAAAGTTAAAGTCTCTGTGAGCTCACGAAAAGATGGCTTCACACTACACTCATTTATTCAATTCTTCTCCGATGCTTATACTCTTTTTGATTCTCGCCTCCTCTCACTTTTTGTTGCTATACTTCTTGTGCCTTTTCTTGGATAAATTCTTTTTCGTTGAGAAAGTTCTTGTTTCAAGTTGGGTTTCGCATTCCTATTTTCTCAGTTGACATTCGGGCCGGTCCTACCATACACTGACTGCTTTTCTCTTCCTTCTCTTTCCAAGCTCGGGGATCTCTTTTTCACTTTCATTTTTTTCATTTTCAATTTTTTTTCTCTCTTTTTTTTTTTTTTTTTTTTTTCATTTTTCATTTTTCATTCGTGCCTTTATTCGTTTCCCTCCCCACATTTATGACCAATTACCTGAAGCGAGAGGATCACTTCGTTGGACTTATCATGCATACTTTGTGATCCTTTTTCATGCTCGAAACTTTCAAATTGTTTTCCAACTGCACCAGCTAAAAATTTGAAAAGCAGAGCCACGCTGCACCGATTTTGATGATGCCCGCCAGGATCATGAAAACGTTCCATGGAAAAAGTCAAATCCATCCTCATTGAATGAGACTGGGCTCATGTGATACATAGGAGCTACAGATATGCCTTTCTTGCCTTTTCACGTTCTGACCAATGCATTCAAAAAGAAGTGTTGGATCAATCGTAATTATCTAGGCTAATCTTAGATCGGTAAGTTTGTGAAGTCGGGTGAAACGAGCACACTCACGGGAATTATCATGACCGAGTAGATTCTTAAAACGTTCCGCTAACCATGCTTGCTTCGAACATTGGTGGCCTGAATATCACCATTCTCGCTTGTCATCTTGAATTTGAACAAATTCGACACCTGATTAGTTTGGCCCGCATTTCCTTGCACCGCAGTAAAATAGAGCTGGTTCAATGCCCCCAAACAGTAAGCATTTGACAATTGCAAGTTCTTTATCGCTCAAAAAAAAGGAAAAAAGGAGACCTGCAAATTGACTGTGCAAAAACACTGGGTGTGATACAATGCACGGTGAAATGCATAGACCTGTGGTTTTATCACTATCATAGTTAGTGAATGAGGAAATACTTAAATAAAAAAAAGAGGCGCTTAGTTCCGCCTGAAAACCATCAGTCTCATTCTTTTTTTTGGTTTTTTTTTTTTTTTTTTTTTTTTTTTTTAAAGATATATCGTTTTTTCCTTTGAAGAAACAAATCGTATATGGAATGACAGGGAAAGACACCCAAAACAGAAGTCTTATTTCCGACTTTCGTGGACTTGAATTTGCCCGCCATAAAAATAAAATTAATATAGAACGAGTGATCCGTAACATGTTTCCGAAAGATTTTTGTATTTTCAACATGATTTCACATTACAGGACGCTCTCATAAGCGTTCTACACAGAATGAACTCTCATTGAAAAGATCTGGAAAAGAACAACAAGAATATTACCCTGAAGACTTTTTTTGATCCAATTTAGCATGCATAACGAAGATAATGAATCATGTGGATTAAATTGGCATAGTAAGTGTAGCTTTCCGAACCAAAGAAGGCTGTATGAACCAAAAACCGAGATAATCATCTTTCATTTCGATCTGTATAGCCTTATAGCCATTCCGACACATAACGACATCAGGTTCCATGGTCTAGATGGTTATGACATTCGCCTCACACGCGAGAGGTCTCGAGTTCGATCCTCGATGGAATCAATGTTGTTTTTTTTTCATTTTTTTTTTTTTTTCTTAAGACTAACCTTCATTTTCATGAGTGTAATGTGTTTAGTTTTTGCTGGCACAGGTCCGACAAAGAGCTGCGTGTCGCGCGCTCGGATTTGCATTCGGGAACAGTCGCGCGTTGTTTTTGCAGTCTCAAATTCGGTCCGCGTCTCCCGCTTTTCGCATGAAGAAGAATTTGGGATAGGAACTTAAGGCAAAAGTTCATGCGTAATAACAACAATAAGAAAAAAGGTGCAAAACTTTAAAAGTAAACATCACCGCTGATAAACGATCAAAACTGCGGATTCTGATCTTCTAATTTTGCCTGCCAGTGGCCCTATTTAAACGATGGGAATGGCTCTAAAAGCATATTTCAATGTACACGATGATGAACAAACAAAGAGCTCTTTTCCTTGAGGAAATTTCCAAGCGGGAAAGTAGCTGCTTTCGAAGATTGTTCCAAAAAATCTTGCATTTCAACAGTGTCTTTGAATGGCTGCTATGGCACACCTTTTGCAAACATGTCTGCGCTATCATCGTTCGTGTTCACATAGCTAAGCGTCATCTTTTGAATCTCAACCTGCTACTTCACAAAATCCGCGTACACTTCTTTTATATCTCGCTCCCAAATCACTGATCGCGTATAAAACGGACTGGATAGTAGGTTCATTTTCACATAAGACGTCACACATGGGATCAAAGCCAGTCTCGTCGAATAGCTCAATCACTCAGACAGTTTCAGCGGTAACTAGCCCTAAAGCTAAGAGTTCATTCTTAACTGTAGAAAAAGACAACAAGTCTGAAGTTCGGATTTCCAACTCACGGGAGATTCACCGTAAAAAACACTCGAGCCTGATATGCACCTGCTTTTATTATCGCAATCTGATGAGGCACCGTTAGCGTCACTATAAGATGATAGACATTCATTTGAGTTGTGCTCAAAGATCTTTTTTACAGAGCTGAATAGACTTTGTTGGACTTTACACAGAACCTGTAAAAGCTGGCCAGTCTAAGATCAATTGTTGAAAGACGTATGTAAGTCAAGATATAAATGCATGAAAGAAATTTCAGGACATCGACAGTTGTCACCATAAGCAGGCAACTTTTGGCAAAGGGAAGGGTATGAAATCTTTTCACAGAAATCAGTCTAGCTTGTTTATATCTCTTACCAATTTATTCACGCTTACATATAAAAGAACTTATTCGCCAATCTCCTGTTTTGTCCTTATGCGGGCTCGACTCTGGCCCCGAGATATTAGGTCTGAGTGGCTTTATTATACCAGAAATGAACAACCAAAATTTCCGGATCCACTCATGCTCGTTCATACATCGGCATAAAAGTTGTATCCTATCAAATCGCATATATTGAACCACTTTACCGAAACCTTCCAAACTTACTTCTCCTCGTCTGAATCTTCGTCCAAGTCCAAATCTGGAATCTCGATCTCCGAGCCGTCGTCTGAATCCTCATCAACTTCCATGTGCTCTTCCACTGCCTCACTTTGTCTTTGCACATTCTCATTGTTCTCTAATTTCTCGTTTTTGTCCAAAACCTCGTTCTCGGCCTTGACCTCTGCAAGGTCAGCCTGGTTCTCTGCCAAAGTCTTAAATGGTTTAGACGTGAAGATGTTCTCCTTGTTCGGTTCCTCTTCGGTTTGAACCGTGGATGATTTCACAGTGTTTTCTCTCTGCACGGGGTCACTTACTGGCGCGGCCTTGAACCGTTTCACTTCATGCTGAACCAACTTTTCTCTGTCTCCTTCGTCATCCTCGCTTTCCTCATCGTCTAATTGAGCCTGTTTCACCAAAACTGGCAAAGGAGGGAATCTGGGCGAGTTCAACACCGCAAGAGTTTCGGAGCGGTTCAAAATCGACGTGGCGATAGGCAAGATCGAGGCCAGTTCAGGGGCCGGGTGCAAAACGGACGCGATCAACACCTGTTGGAGCTCTGCGGATATAGTACCGAACTTAGAGGCATCCGCCTGTTTCACCGCTTCCACAAGAACGTGCTTGAGGATTTTGTTATAATGCGTGGACGAAATGGGCACTTTCGCAATGATGGTGGCGAAAAAACGGAGCACCACATTTCGTGTTTGCTCGGGAATCCCCTGTTGGAAAAGATGTTCGTGCGAAAGAATGTCCAGTAAGGGCACCGCCGCAATGCGTTTTGTCTTTTTCCGCGCCGACTTCGACTGGTTGGAAAGCTTGATCTTTTCAGAATCAGCCACCATGTTCTGGCCCGCTCTTGGCTGGACCAAATAGATGGACGATTCGATGAGACGCGCCATCAGCGCATGGTCCATGTAGAAAGCCGTCAAAGCCAAGAAATCCGTGGCACACGAGATGAGGTTGCACGCCATATCCTCGTTAGCAAGGATTTTGGCATGGTCGAGCCGCTTTCCCTGAAGAAATACCAACAGCTCCAATGTGGCGAGTACTGCAGATAAGTGTGGCACCAACGACGCCGCAAATTGCGCCGGCAAGCTGCTCAAAAGCGCTAATGCGGCTCCATGGCAGCGTGTCAATGAGACTTCAACGTATTCCTTCACTTCGTCGTCGCGAATCTCGCGTTTGAACGGAATGAAACGCGTGTTTAACGCGCAAACGAGGTCAATGAGCAGAAGCACGCGGCCAACCGGCACACAGACGGCGAATTTCGTGCCTGACATGAGGTATCCCTTCAAGATCTCGAGGAGAACGGCTATGCGCTGAGAAATGGCGAAAATCGTGCGTGGATGGTTGATGTCGACGCTCAACAGAGGGAATAAAGGCTCCTCCTGCGACCCGAGCTGCTGCAACAACGCAGACGCCTCCTGATCGTCTTGTACGGCCAAAAAACTCGCGTAGATCTCGGCCGTGTTGGCAGTTTCCGCGATCAATGCATTCACATCACGGAGCCAGTGCTGTTCTGGTGCCTCTTTCTCGATGACAGGCAAACAAGCCAAGGTGGTGCATACAGCATCACGTAAGTGCTGTGGGAAGGCCAAAAATTGGGGCTCCATGACATACTTCAAGAGCTGCACCTTGAGCTTATTGGCAAACGGCCGCAGCGTCGTGGGATGCTCGAAAATGAGCTTTTTCATGGAGTCCAACACTAACTCCGGGCTCTGGGACAATTTATCCAAAAGAACGCCGAAAATGCCGGCCAAATTTGGCGTCAAAACCTCGCGCGTGAGCGTGGGCTTGCCTCTGATGCTGTCACAAAGTTTCTTCAAGCATTCAATGCCGGAGTCGAGAATCATCTTGTTCTGGGCGTGCACGGAGTTAAGCACTTTCAAGATCTGGGCAAAAAACGCCGATCCTTCGGCCCCGACGATCTCGGAGCTGTCGGCCAAAACATGCGCAATGTTGATACCACACCATACGCTGTAGGCATCGTTGGCCCTGCAGAGGTTCAACGTGCGGCCAGTCAAGTGTTTAAGGTCGACTTTTGATACCGATGGAAAAGACGCTTTTGCTGTATTGAGAGACGCAAGAATCGGGATCACCGAATCCGGCGCGCTGCGGAGCTGGTCGATGACCACGGCTAAAGGAAGCGACATGAATTCTGGATTGGGCAATATTAATCAAGGATTGTGTTTCCCAGAAAAATAGTGGTTTTTGTTGGACCTGAGAATATGCGTAATTTCTATGCCGAGCGCGATGAGCCAGATGAGTTCGATGCGCGCGGGCCTATATTTGAGGTAATAATCTTAAACTCTCAGGATCAGATGTGGATGTATATATGATCTATAATTTGTGCAAGGTTTTTATTTTGTGTGTTACTTTCTTTTCTTTTAGCTTTTGCGTGTTTTGCCTAATCGTATCGACCTTTTTATGGTGAGATGAAAGCATATCTCCAGATTGGAAGGTTTGGTAGCTCTCGGAATTTCATTGCCTCTAGATGCGCATGTTCCAGGATAAAAATGTACCAAGCATGAACATATGAGCGTAATCAATCAGAAAGGATTCCACATGCTCTTAGAATTATATGTCACATTAGCACTTAGTATCAAAGAGCCATAAGCAACGTCTATGATGAAATTTGTATTGACCAGCTAGTGTATCTTGATTGTCTATATGTGGTCGTAGTGGCACGGAAGACCTAGAATACGTCACTCAACAAGTTTTGGAATCCGAAGGGCTCGTACAAAGTACCCTCACCCTCGAAAAACTTGGACATGGACTCAACCCAGTGCAAACGCAACGAGTGCAACATGGCAGATGTGCCCTCCATGACGACCAAGATCACCACGGTCAACACCAACCACATGGCGAAGAGGAACACCGTCATAATCACGCCAACCACGCCAGTCATTCCAAACGCATTACTAATCGTCATGGTCCACAACACCGTGGACAACTGCGCGTGAGCCAACGAAAGAGCCCACAACCGTAAGTAAGATGCCGTATGCGACACACAGTTCAAACAGAATTCGATTGTGTGGATTACCTGATGGATCATGATATCGCCAAAATTGTGCGCCTCGTGCTCCTCCTCGTCGTCATTGTCATGGTGACTCTCGCTGCTCTCTGTATCGCTGAGCGCTTGATACTTGTGCTCCTTGTCCATCTGGCGTTTCAAGTACAACGGCTTGACAAAAACCAACCAAGGAATGCAGATCAAAGCGACCGCCAAAAGCGCCAACTGAACAGTGGACTGGCCAGAGTACAAAGGCTCGGCAACAGTGCCGGGGGACAAGAACATGGTAATCAACATGTTCAACAAGCCTGGAGGCTGCTGGCGGATGGCAAACCAATTCACAGTCCACTTGTAAACGATACAAAGCGACAAGTACCCGAAAATACCCTGCATAAAGAACAAGCCGGGGAGAAAGTTTCCGATGATGTCGATGCCGCTCTTAAAGTGCACAGCGTTCACCAACGAGAAGAAGTACGAGTACGTCATGTGCATGTAGCCCATTAATACCGAGAGCTTCATTTTATAAGAGTTCGAGAACAACAACGCGTTCTCAGAACCATGCCATGCTGGGTCCAACCCGATAGCGTAGACGCCAACTTGAGTTGCATGGATCGTCTCGCCAGGCTTGAAATGTTCGGGCCACTGCCAGCCCGATGGGAAGAAGTCCATTGATTTCGAAAAGACATCGTTGTAAAGAAACCCGGTGTACATCGAGAAGATACCCATGAGCAACAAGATGTAGCGGCCCAGGAAAGCCATGTCAAAAATCTCGTCACGCTTCATTGCCAAGATCAGCTTTTCGTAGTAGACCATAACCGCGGCAGCCATGAACAAGATGAGACCATGGCCCAAGTCACCAAACATGACGGCAAACAAAAAGGGGAACGTGATGATGGTGGCCAAGCCCGGGTTCACCTCACGGTAGGTGGCTATGCCGTAAGTATCACAGATGCTTTGGAATCCTGCGGTAAATTTGTTAGTACGGTGAAACGTGGGTGGGGTTTTAGTCGTTTCCAACACATTAACGATGGTAGGAACCAGGGCGTTGGTGGCACTCACGGCCTTGGTCAAGTTGTCGATCTCGTCTGTAGGGATCCAACCCTCAGCGATCAAAGAGCGACGTGCATTATCGTAGTCGCAAAGGTTCATCGTCTTGTACACTGCTTTTTCTCTGGCAATTATTTCCCACCAGCGGCCCAAATCACGTGACACTGCCACCAACTCGGAGTTCAATGCCCGCTCGGTCTGGTCCAAGACGGCGCCAAGATCAGCCAACTTGGCGTCAACAATCTGCAACTGATCCGTACGCGAGCTGGCGGTGTTGTCCACATGGTATAAGTCCGCCTCCAACAGCTGAGCGATCTTGCGGATCCGCTCGTGGATCATGGACCCGTGCGAGAAGATGAGAAATGCGTTTTTCTCGAGGTAAGTGTTGCTGTGCGCATCATAAACGGGCTCAGCAACCTCTTCGGTGTAGTAATACAAGTTTCCCCGCAAAATACGCCACAAAATCTGCTGCAAAGGCGCCACTTTCAGGCGGTCAATCACGCCACAGATGAAGTTCGCTTGAAACTCCTGTACGCCACCGGATTCCAACTGGGACGCCGGATCCTCCTCGGAAACAGGGCCTGCATTTGTACGAAAGAAGTTCTGCACGGCCTGCACCGTCAGCTTCATCTGTTTCAAGTCCTTTTGCTTGTCGTATAAAGTCTCCGCCAGCGACGCCAAATCCAGCGTCCTGGCCTCCAACAACTTGGCGTTTTGCGCATACTCATCTATCTCCGACTGCGCACACACGGTGGTTTCGTCGTATGGGTAAACTTTGGTTTCAATACCCTTTTTGTCGAGCTCAGCTTTAAAATAGGCGTACTGGCGCTCGATCTCGTCGAGCTTGCGCAATTCCTCGACGAAACTGCGCTGAAACTCGCTCACGTTTTTGTTCAAATCACGGAACTGCACCAAGTTGAGTTTGCCGATCTCATGGACTACATCCCTGGACGTTTCCGCAGGCACGTAGAGCTGGATAAGAGACATTTCCGCAGAGCCTGGCGGTTAGTAAAAAAAGTACAGAAAAAGTTGCGTTTTCGGCCAATTTTCGGCCGTAAAAATGAGATATTCGTCATTCTCGCAAAGAAAACATACGGAAAACAGCCTCGTACTTCTCAGACATGACTGGTGAAGGTTTTTCGTTGGGGGTTGAAGATGACTATGTTGCTCGACGATATCACCAGTTTAATTGCGAGTCAGGGCCGCGGCCTACGTGCAGGATAGAAGATAAGTTATATGCAGAGCAAAAGGTTTTTTTTAAAATGACGAAATTCTTCTTCACGATATCGTTCCCAATTGTTTGCTTGATGAAAAAATGAAGCTGTTTGGGTTGTTCGGATGAATGTATTTGAGCTTCTTTAGCTGAAGTTCACAACTCACCAGATTTTCGGACCTGAATTTCTGGCTTAAGATTAATAATATTGATGCTGAGTTACGGATACTCTTTTTGGGTGTAAGATTTCGAACTCAAGGCTTGCAAATTCCAAAGAAACAAAGATATTTTTGAGTATAGCCCCTGAAATCTGCCATAAAATATCGGTCCCACTTTTTGGTTTCAAGATGCAGAAATTTTATCCTCTAAAGGAATGCTGGAAGTCTCAGTGCGGCTATAAACGGTGCATGGTATCTAAGCTGGCTAGGTTTTTCTATACACATATAGATTTTGAGAAAATCAGGTAAACCATCCAGGTTCGACAAAACACTTATCAAATGTGATTCAGGAGAAAAAAATGAAAATAGACGAAAACAAAAAAAAAAAAAACCCTTTGAAGGAGGCCCGTTTGCTTGCCCAGCCAGTGCCCCCAGAACCCAGAGCTTTGCCTATACTAATGCGCAACCTACCAGGCAGTGGCAGTCTCAAAATCTGCCTGTGAATTCAAATTTGTGACACATCAAAATCATCCAGAAATAAGTCGAATTTTCGATTATGTTGAGAGTATATATCTAACAACAGAACTGAGTATCGAAATTGATGCCCACTCTTTACCTGCCAAAATTATTGTGACCCAATGCCTAGCACTAAGGTGCAGGAGCGTGCGATGGGAAATGAGCATCGCTAGATGTACATTTCAGAAAGTCTACAAGAATAGACGAAAACACATATAAGCACGTGATGAGGAATTTGGTGCTTCTTAACAAGGGCCAGATTTTGCCCGAGTCTCGCACATTCCCAGACCTCGTCCCCGTGGATGCAGTTTTCGATGCAGTCTCTGACACTGTCACGGTGGTGCTTAGTTCTGCCGAAAGCGGGGTGGTGGAAGTGCAAAACTTCATGAAAAACGGGCATGTACAGGTATTGGCGTCATTTCCTGCCTCCGGCGAGCTTCTTCTGTTTGCACACTTCAGCGATACGGCGCTTCTCGTGTTTGTTTTTTCCAATGGAGACCTTATCACTGCACAGTACGACGCTTTGAACCCTGATTTCGATACCACCGCCGTCGAGATCGTGGGTCTGATCGACAGCGGGTTGCACGCTGCAAGCTGGGCCCCTGATGAGGAGCTGTTGGCTGTTTTGACCAAGGAAATGAACCTTTTGATCCTCTCCAGACACTTGGAGCCTGTCTCTGAGCGTGTGCTCGACCCGAACGATATCCGGGTTGCTGACAGCAAGCACGTTTCTGTGGGATGGGGAACAGAGGAGACGCAGTTCAAGGGCAAAGGGTTCAAAGCGCTTGAGCGTGAGCGAGAGGCGATTCGCCATGCAGGATTGGACCTAAAGGAGGATTCCGAGTTGCGTGACCCTACGGTGGCCCAGGCGCAGCGTGGAACTGTGTCTGCATTTGACACAGATGCAGCCAAGATCAGCTGGCGAGGAGACTGTGAGTATTTTGCTGTTTCGACAAAAGAGGATGCGGTGGTCGAACCTGCCATGGAGGTCATCCCGCGTCGTGTGGTGCGTGTGTTCAGCCGCGAGGGCGAGTTGGACTCCGTGCTGGAGGCCGCAGATGGCTTGGAGCATAACCTAGCATGGAGGCCCTCCGGCTCGCTAATTGCGTCGACGCAGCGGTGTCAGGACGAAGACGGAGATGATGTTTTGCAAGTCTCGTTTTTCGAGCGCAACGGGTTGCGTCATGGCGAGTTCAACACGCGCTTGAACCCCTACGAGGACACGGTCTTGGAAATGCAGTGGTCGTGCAACAGCGAAGTGTTGGCGTGCCGCCTCCATGACAGGGTGCAGGTGTGGACAACGAAAAACTATCACTGGTACCTCAAACAAGAGCTTTTTGTCGGGACCGAAAACACCGAATTTATCAAGTTCCACCCAGAAAAACCCCTCCAGTTGATGGTGGGCACGAAATCGGGCTTGTTGATGTACAACTTTGCCTACAAAATCGCATCAGGTCCCACTGTGGCCGGTATGGACGTGGGCATGACCGTGGTGATCGACGGGAACGAGGCTAAGATCACTCCTTTGGGCGTGGCAAACGTCCCACCCCCAATATCGTTTAGAGAATACGAGTTTGAGTCGAGTTTGAGCGATGTGGCAGTGAATGCCACCAACGGCGTTTTTGCCATGTGCACGACCACAAACGATGTCTTTATCTGCACCATATCTGTCGAAGAACTGAAGCAGAACAAGCAGCCGCACGTGAAGAAAGTCGCGGGGCAGAGTATCGTTTCATCCGGCGAGATGGTGAAGCAGGTTTGTTTCATAAACGACTCGGTGGTGGCGGTTTTGGTCGACACGCCAGTGAGCTCGAGAATCGTTCTCTATGACGTCACCGGGATTGAGGTGCCAGTGGCATCATCTGATCTCGGCGCCAGAGCGGTTCTCGTCAAGTCCAGAGCCGATTTCACAGCCGCGGTGGCAGAGTGCATTGATGGGTCGCTTTTCGAAATCTCAAAAACGGGCGAAGTCTCATATTTGACGAAATTCCCGCAGCTTTGCCACGAATTTGAGGTTGCTACCTTGGATTCTGATACAGACGAAATAGCAATTTCGCTTGGCGTGTCCAGTAATGGCAAGTTATTTGGTAACGACACGCACCTTGCGAGCGGAATCACTTCGTTGAAGGTCACGCAGGACCATGTGGCCGTGACCAACGCACATTCGCAAGTCTGCTTCGTGCACCTCAAAAACGTGCTCGAGCAAAACGCGTTCCAGTTTCTTCAGAATCAAAATGGCGCAGATGAACGTGTCCGGCAGATAGAGCGTGGCTCGGTGTTAGTTTCTGTGATTCCACTGAAATACTCGGTGATTTTGCAAGCGCCAAGGGGAAACTTGGAAACGATTTGTCCCCGAATCATGGTGTTAACGGGAGTTAGAAACTTCATATCGAAATTGGACTACCGGCTGGCGTTCATTGCCTGCAGGACGCACCGTATTGACTTGGACTTGCTTCACGATTACGACCCGGCGTTATTTTTCGGCAATGTGGAATTGTTCATCAAACAGATCGGTACACCAGAATACCTAGACTTGTTTGTGTCGTGCCTTCACGAGGAGGACGTGACGAAAACAAAGTACAGAGACACTTTAAGTGAGGCCGCGCCATTGGATATGTCTCGGTTATCGCTTGAGCCAAAACAGGCTGAGGATTCACATCCAATTCAAGACAATAATGGCAATTTGATGGCCGAGAAGGGCGATGCCAAAACGGGCCTGAAAGTAAACAGAATCTGCAGCGCCGTTTTGGAGGTGTTATCGTTGCCACAGTACGAGTCTCAGTTCTTGCAAACACGCGTCACGGCGTACGCATGCCAGGCGCCGCCTAACTTGGGCGGTGCCTTGGCGCTTATCAGCCTGTTGCAGGACGAGAACGAGCATGAACGTGCAATCACGCACTTATGTTTCCTCGCCGACGTGAACAAGTTATACGACCATGCGTTGCAGATCTACGACGTGAAAATGGCGCTCAACATTGCACAGAAATCGCAGAAGGATCCGAAGGAGTACTTGCCGTTTTTGCAGCATCTTCACGTGCAGACGCCGTTGCGCAAACAGTTTTTGATCGACGACCATTTGAAACACTTCAGTAAGGCGTTACGCTGGTTGTATGAACTAGGCCAGGAGGCGGTGGCTGAGGTCGACGCATACGTGGTGAAACACAGTCTTTACAAAGACGCCTTGGCATTGTACAGGTATGACGAGCCACGCAACAAGCAAGTGTTGGCGTTATATGCGGAGTATCTTTTTGATGAGAAGAAATATGCCGAATCGGCCGCTATTCATGAGTACCTCTCGCAGCCCGAGCAGGCTCTCGAGAGCTATGTTTTGTGCAGGAGGTGGAAGGAGGCGTTAACCATTGCCCGAAACCTCTCGCAGGGCGTTTCCGAGGGTGATTCTCAAAAGAGTTTGGTGGTGTCCACGGCAGAGAAGTTATCCTGCATGCTAGTGGATGATCACCGGTACGCCGAGGCGGCGGAGATCGAGCTCAGCGTGCTCAAAAATGTCGAGCTGGCAGTGAAACTCTTTTGCAAGAGCTACCAGTTCGACAGCGCCATTCTCTTGGCTTCAGAGCAGGGCAAGCCAGAACTTATCGATGGCATAGTCGACTCGCAGCTTGACGAGAGTTTTGGCGTGATCGCCGAGCTTTTGGCGGACTGCACGAGCCAGGCAAACTCCCAGTTGCGCCGGTTGAGAGAATTGAGACAGAAGAAACAGGAAGACCCGTACGCGTTTTACGGCATGCCCAACGATGATGCAGACACGCCCGATAACGTGTCTGTTGCCGCGCTGGAAACGTCAACCGCGCCGTCGTTCTTCACGCGGTACACGGGCAAAACCGGGTCCACGGCGAAAACCGGGGCGCTGCGGAAAACGTCGAAAAACAGGAAAAGAGAGGAGCGCAAGCGCGCCAAGGGCCGCAAGGGCACGATCTACGAGGAGGAGTACCTTATTCGGTCCGTGGGCCGCATGGTGGAGAGACTAGACCAGACCGAACTGGATGCATTGCGGCTTATTTTCGGCTTGGTCAGGAGACGCAAGTTGCAGCAGGCCCACCAGCTCCAGCACCAATGGGGCGTGCTCACGGCGTTCATGCAGGAGCACATTGTGGAGATTCACGATATGAGCGAAAAGGACCGCGAGAGAATCAATGACGATGGCGAAATTTACCTCTTGGAGGAAATTCCTGCACCCAAGATCAAACACTTGCCGAAATTGGACTTGTTGGACTACTAGGCCTCGATCTTGATCGACGACTCGCACCGTAATAAATCGGGGAATTGCAAGAACGCGTTGCGGAGCCCGTCCGTGCACGCCATTTTCCTGCTGGTGCCCAAACAGGCGTTTTTCAGCGGCAAGTTTTTCGCCTCGCCCTGGCCCGTGGCATCTACTTCCGTGCCGTCCTGAAGCGTGACTCGCATGGTCGCGACCTGGGTCATGGAAAATGTCTTTTTTTCTTCATCGAAATCCTGCGCCGTGATCTGGCAAAATAGGATCTGCGACAGCCAGCCATTGAAGCCAAAACACTCGTTGACCATGTTTATGAGTAATGCAGACGATACAGATGCCATGCCATACTTGCCCATGCCACGCATGTCTCGCTTTTTCAACACAGTCTCCAACCGGGCCTGGAAAGTGCCGATTTTGGTTTTCGCCCATGGTGAGAGCACGTGCGGCTCGGGGATGTCGTCGATTTCGCCCGGTTCTTCGAAAAGCGCGAGATCAGGGAATAATACGGACTCTGTGACGGTTTCTGTGTCGCCCTCGGGGCCCGAACCGTCCATCTCACTGGTTTTTGCAGGATTATAGATGTGGTTAGTGTTTGAAAAAGTGTGGTCTGTGCAGAACCGGTGTGTATTTCTCGTGTGCGTTTCTGACGCGCGCCTGCGTGCACCCACCTGCGTCTCGACTCTCCATCATTGCCGAAATAGAGCATTGATTTGTATATACTCAGATTTTCAATATTGACTTTTGTAATTGTGATTTTAAAAAACCCAGCAAGGATTTTACGATAAACTGTGTTGAAAAAACGGTCGTAAATTGTCAATACCAATACCGGCTGATAATTCACTGATATGTATTGGCCTGGCATATTCGGTAACTCATCCAGCGCAGTGGAACCGCTAAAAATGGACACATGCGCATTTCATTTAAGGCAGAAACTATAATACGAGAATGAGAGTTTTAGAAAAACCAACATTCCTGAAGTTCTCGAATAAAAGCTCGCAAATGGTCACATGCGGCTTTGACCATAATCCTTGATTATAGCCAAACCACAAGACCTGCATATAATCTCTACATCTTTTGAGCTGTTCTGGAAAGAGTCAATACGTGATTTGAGTAAAAAAGAAGAGTGTCTATTTTTTCCATATGAGAACCGAGTTTCTTCTTGTCCAACAAAGATTTTCGTGTGATTCTCGGAAAGTTTGACCAAATTTAGCCTTCCACCACGATCTTCATAAACACGTTCCACTACTGTAGACCCAGTAACGTGACAGTACAAAGATTTCATGATGCAGAATTCAATACAACATAACCTGGTTTTTGTGATAATTTCAGATGAAAACTCTCCATATGTTTTTTCTTTAGTCACTTTGACTTTTTGAAAAAGCTCATCCATTGCGCCCTCGATATTCAGTACACATATAATGACCTCTTGAAATAGTGGTTATACCCACTGGAAAAAAAAAACAAAAACTAAGGCTGGTAAACTTTTTTTTTTTTGCTTGATACATCTGATAAGGGACAGGTAGCCAGTCAGAATTGCTCGCCAAGCTCCCCACAAAACTATATATGAACTGATGTAAAACCCTAGCCAGCTTCGCGACCATGCCTTGCGTTAGAATCTTGGCCTGGCATCGTATGAGATTTGATAGGTTGGCCACAATTCAAGTTCATATCATTGCAACCTAAATCTCACGAATTCTTGAATCTTTGAAAATTTTTGAGAACTACATTAGCAAATTTCAATCTCAACCGTTTCATCAGGTACAGTACACGTAGTCATAAGTTTACCAAAGGGAATCAAAAGTTAGCATTTCAGAGTACATTAGAAAACAAGTGAAGTTCTTCTTTTTTTCTTTTTTTTTTTAACACTATTCAATTATTTGCAATCTCTTCACAACAATCCAAAAAGGATTCAAAACTTTAGATATCCCGAAGTGAAATCGATGAGTCAATCAACATTTCAACAAGTTTATTGAGAATAGTGCTGTGCCATAGATTGAATTGTTCGCACCGCTCGATTGTACTGGCCTCTGAAGATAGATTTCACGGCTCTCGGAACACCAGCGCATTTCTGAAATATCGACCGCCACAGTTTCAAGTCACGCCTGAGCCGTGATTGCACTTGCACGAATTTCGGCCTCGGAACTTTCGGTAGCCCCTTTGTGTTATGCATGCTCAAAAGGTGTAGATTCATAAGCACTGTATACCGTAACAAGTGTTGTGCAGGGTGGCTCAGGTTGAAGTAGCCCAAAATTTCCACCGCTTCCAGCAATGTTCGATATATGAGCTTGACGTATTTGAGCTGCTGGAGAATACTGCTGTTACTTGGCGTGATGATCTGAACGAGTTTCTCTGCTTCGAGCATCAATCCATGTAATTCCTCGGCCGAACGAACAAATGCATTCGAATTGAATGAGTTTTCATCAATAAATGTCATCATGCGAGTATGGCAGTGAGTTATCAAGAACTGGGCCGTCAGCGGTGCGCTGGCTTGTGAGCAGTCTTTAAAGAAAAGAGTTTTCGGAAATGCTACTAAATCCAGACTTGGGTCACGCATCCTCGTGATGCTGTGTGCCTTCATTTCTTTGAAGAACATTACAAAGATAAAGGAAAACAGATACATCAGGACCATTTCGAGACTTTGGTTTTGAAATCGGAAGAATATTTGTGGCGAGCAATTGAAGGCCTAAGGGTGAGCCTTATATCGATGTCTCTTGGGTTTAAGTAGGCGACTAGGTACCTAGAACATGGAACCGCCTTTAGTCACCGGATTTAAGAGATACGGAAAAAAAAAGAAAGGACATTTTTTTTTGGATCTCTTTCACTTTTTGGAGACCTTAAATATGTCCCAAGCCCACTTCTTGTGCCCCGTTTGTGACAGACACTTTGAGGTGAGATGGAATGGAGTTTCGCATGTGGTTGGTGCAAGAAATTTGAGTCAATCAAAGCTGTTACAAGCCATTATAACAAGAGTGGAACTAGAAAACTAAAAAATCAATTTTTGGTGAAATTTTGTGTTTTGCATTTACATTGTAAGGGTCCTGGAAATCAATGTGTGTTTTCTTGGGTGATGGACCTAACAAGTCAGTATAGGTAAAGAGATTTTAAATTTTATCTCACCTTCGAAACTCTACATGAATATGCTTTCTGTCAGTTTTTCCCTGTAAATAAAAAGACCATAAAATTATGCTAGCTGGGAAGAGATAACCTGTTTAGTTCATGGAATTCTTCCTTCCAAAAGTCTTGAAAATACACAGCTGGTAGCTAAGCGCAACATTCTTCAAATTGGCAAAGTTCCGTGATCTTGAGAGCCTTTGAAAGTACCTAATCTGGGAGCGAAAAGGAGAAAATTCAGATTATCCCTCAAACTTAGATCAGATGAACCTTTCATCTGGGCTGTGATACGGAGTTTGCCAAGTACAGAATTGTATTTTGTGCGCGTAAATAATGGCTCTCAAACAAGAAATTCATTCCGAGCGGTAAATCAGTCAACTTTTGAAATAGGTTACCCCAAATTTTCATAAATGCATGGGATCGAGAAAGGGTTTCTTCGTGGCCGACGATCAGTGGAGCCCCGGATGAGTCGTGTAAAGACAAGAGGTAGAGGTTGAGCTTGATGATTGACCGTAATAATTGCTGAGAGGTAATGTCCAGGTCATAATAGTGTAGATACCCCGTTGCTTCCACGTGGGCCGTATATGTCAAGGTGACAAATCTGAGTTGCTTCAAGATGAACGAATCTTCCAATGGAGTATTCTTGACACAAGCTGTAATCCCATTGAGTTCTTGGCCGATTGACTCGGCAATTTTTACGAACTCATCCATCGAAAGAAACATGCCCTTGCTATACGCGGTGATGATTACAAACAAGAAATCCAACAGGTGTTCGACCGCTATGGCAGCCTCCCGTTGCTCCAATGGACACCAAAACACCGAAAGCTCGCCCCAATTCGTGTCTTCTGCTGTAAGACGACTGGATATATTGAATTCCAGGAAATGCGGTGATATGGAAGCACAAAGATTGGCCGCGGCGAGTATAAACAAAAAACGGATGCCTGTGCTTCTCATGACTTTCATGACGGTAATTAGGATGTTGGGTAATTTCGGTGTAATATGAACTTTCTAGAAAAAGCCACGAACGACCGGGGGACTTTGGGTCTATTGCCAAGAAAAGAAAAAAAATGAAAAACATGACATCTATATTTTTTTTTTTGCCTAATAGATCTGATTAAGGACTAAAGAAGACCAAAATGAACAATTTCACTTGCCGCCTGGTAAAGTTCAAGCCCACGCGGGTCATCAAAAAGTCATACATGAACAATAGAGCCAGCGCAATGCAATCAAAAGAGACTTTTTTCATATTTAAAGCAAAAATGCAGAGTCCCATAGTATGTTTCAAGCAGAACGAAGCAAAAAGAGAAAATATATTGCTCCAAATTCACAATGGAGTACAAACCTGCTTAACTTTGTTGCCTCTAGAATCCATTCCTCTATTAATCTCGTCATGTGACACATCATAAAAACTCTCACCAATGATAAGATTGATGATGGAATCATTTGAATACGCATCAAGCCAAGACGTGCTCACAGCGATCAACACGATTAATAGCACAAACGTTTTTTGCAGCCAATCAGTGCTGGGAGCCACATCACAAGTTTGATTCGGCTACACTTTATACACCAAAGACTTTTACGTGTTTCCAAAACCAATCACTCAAAGGTATTTACGAAACACAGAAATTTGGTCACAATTTCCATTTGGCCACGCCGGTTATATTATATTGTTTTCCTCTTTTTATCGTGCAACCTGCGCCTCTCAACATTGTACTGCACACATACCGCGCGTCCTGCATGGACCAGCTGGCATTTTGCATGGACAGGTAATCCATTGGATCAGTACAATTCTAGACCACGTAAAACGTGACCCAACTTGGCATCTCCTTCGAGCACTTGCTTCAATTCTTACGAGAAATCGAGTAAAACTTGCTGGATACTGAAAAAATAGGTTTTTTGGCTCGTGAAACCCCGTCAATTGGTCGATCAGCGTGACCTGACAGAGCCCAGTATGAGCTATTTCAAGGGCATGCTAAGGCTGCAGAACCAGCGGCCCAGGCAAGAAGAGGAAGCGATTCAAACACTAGGAAACCGCTTACAGCATGCAACGCTTGCCGCCGACCGCAAACTGGCCGTTTTGGGACTCAAGAGCTTCAGTCGCCAGTACCGAGAAGTCGTGGTACAATATGGGCTCCGCGGGCTCCTCATAACGCTCGGGAAAGACGCCGATAACGCGCCATTGGTGAAAGCCGTGTTGGAAACGCTTTTAGGCCTTTTCCTACGAACCAACGCGGGCGCCGAGACCGATCACGACACTGCAGGGTGGATTCTGGGCCAGTCACGTGTCCAGAATGGGAAGTACCCCTCACCGTTACTAGTGGCGCAGATCGAGCTCGACGAGTTCTCGAACTGGATCGCCGACGAGATTATTCTGACCGACGCGCATGTGAATAGCCTCATACTAGTGTTACAGCAGCACGAAGGGTTCCAGATCCGCTTATATGCACTCCAGCTACTCGAGGCAGTAGTGGCTACCCGCCCCGTGAGGGCAAAAGAGTGTATCCTCAACATTCCGTTGGCGGTTCTGACCGTAGTCTCGCTTTTGGACGATGTGAACGATCCGATCCGGAACGAAACCATTCTTCTTTTGATGGCGTTGGTGAATAATAACTACAACATTCAGAAGTTGGTGGCTTTTGAGAACACGTTCGAGCGCATTTTTGCCATTATTGAAGAGGAGGGCGGCATTCGTGGGCTGATCTTGGTGCAGGATTGCATGACGCTTTTGTCGAACTTGTTGACGTTTAACGCGTCGAATCAGACGTTTTTCTTGGAGACCGATTGCGTGCCGAAATTAGCCGCCTTGATTGCTGAGCCGCTCGAGGAGTCTCATGGCTATGGCGCAGACGGAAGTGCAATTCCGGCCCCGCCCATAGTGTGGACGGAGCAGCGGTTGCAGAATATGGCGATTTTGCTTGATATTTGCCGGGCATTTGTGGACCCAGAAAACCCGCGCTTGGTGCAGAACCAGGAGAAGCTTTTCTCGGCGGGTATATTCCTCAGCATCTTGCGGCTAGTGTTTTCGCCCGTAATGGAGAACCCCGTGCGTCGTGCCGCGTTGCAGGTCACGGGGGATATTATAGCCCGCAATGCAGATTTGCAGCTTCAATTTGCCCAGATTGATGTTCCTTACATCGACCCGTCATTGCCGCTCCAGGCACAAAACTACTCTGAGCCGATCCCGGCGCCGCTTGCCCTCTTGAATTGGGCCGTGTTGACGAATTCCGTACACATATTCGAGGTGCGCTTGGCGGCGATGTATTGCCTCGCAAAATTCTTCCAGGACAACTCGGATGCAAAAATTGCCTTCTTGACTGACCAAATTAAGGCCAGCAAGAATCCTGACTACTACAGCGAGTCGAGACAGATTGAAATTGCCGATGGAAATGGACTTGTCAACGAAACGGCCGAAAAAACAGAGGAAAACGGCCATTTGCCCGATATCAAGTCTGATGGCCTGTCTGATGCACACAAGACGCCGTATGCCAACATTTTCACCACGCTCACGGTGTTTGACTTCGATGCCAAGCTCAATCCATACAGCATATGGTTTTCTGCGGTCACTTTAGTGTGTCTCATCAGTGATAGCCCGGAGACACGGCTGTTGGCGCGTGAAATGAAAGTTGGGGACGCTGCTGATGGCGAGGAGGAAATGACGTCGATCCAGGCGATTTCAGGGATGTTGATCGCGCACTTGGAGAACCCGGACCCCAGAATCGCTGCAGGGTATGTCATTCTTCTCACACTCTGGCTCTACGAGGATTTTGACGCAGTCAACGATTTTCTTTCCGATGCTAGCGTGATCAAGACCATCGTGGCGTTTTTGTCCAAGAATTCGTCGGAATCTTCTGAGCTTATTCAGGGTATGGCATCTGTTCTTGTTGGAGTGTGCTATGATTTCAGCACCAAAGCTTCGCCTCTTCCCAGAGAAAACTTATACGATCTCATCACCAAAGCACTTGGCGCCGATAGTTATGCGCTCAAAGTGAAACAGTTTAAGAACAATGGTGTTTTCAGACAATTCGATGGCGACCTTGAGTCGGACTTTGAGCGTGACTCGTCGGGCCTCCCAAACCTATTTTTCATTCCTGAATACGTGGAACTCGTCAAGGACAACTATTACCGGATCAGAAAGTCTTTATCACGAGGCCCGCACTTCGAACCACGGCTGCGGATCTCCTTCGAGATCTATGAGGAAATGGAGAATAAAAATGTCGAGTTGAAAAAAGAGCTTGAGCAGTTGATCACATCTGCCGAGGAAAAAGAAAAAGGACTTTCCGCGGAGGTCAAGGAGAAAGATACAAGGCTAAAGGAAACGTCAGAGCTGCTCGAGAAGATGAATATGGCAGTGAAAGAAGCCCATGAGACCGAGAATGACTTGGTGCTGAAGATAGAGGGTCTCACCAAGAATATCGCGATCCTTGAAGCTGAAAAAAACAAATTTCAATCGAGCTCTGAACATTATACCGCGGAATTCCATAAACTATCAAAGAAGTCTGCTCATGACGATGAAGCGATCAAGCTGTTGAAGCATAAACTCAGCGAGGCAGAGGCCGCAAACAAAAAAGCTGAGGACGGGATTAATAAGATGAGCAGAGAACTCTTCCAGCTCTCGAAACAGAAAAGAGAGACGGACGCAACAATCGTCGGTCTTGAAAAAGAAGTCGCGAGGTTGAAAGCTCAGCATGAAAAGGCTATTCGGGACTATCAAACTTTACTTGATGCTTCAAGGAAAACAAATGAAGATCTCAGAGCCAAGCTCAGTTTAGTTGAGAAACAAGGTACTGGTCCAGTTGCTTTGAACGACGAGAATACTGCGTCAAAATTGCGTGAGTTGACCGAAAAAGTTAGCCAGATGGAGGATACAAACGAGAGACTTATGGAGAAATTGAGATCCGCCGCTGGTGTTGTCCAAAGCTTGAGAGCAGACAAATCGGAGTTGCAAGAAGAAAAGAAGACTTTGGAGGAAGAGTTGTCGAGTGCATATGAGGAGCTTGCAGAGTTAGCAGTGTCCCTTGCAGAAGCCGTGGAGGCTAAAGAGCCAAACAGGTTGTCTAGCGAGGAAAAAAACGTTAATGGAGATTTGATAACTGAACTGTCCACGTCCACGAAGACAAAAGACAGACTTGAAGACCAATTGGCCCAATCGAAGATCACCATCATAGAACTACAGGCTGCGCTTACCGAGGTGCAATCCAAACTTGATCATTTTGAGTCTTCGCCGACTTCATTCGGCTCGAAAGGCTCTTCCGCCGAGAAGGAAGAAGTTCCCGGGAGCGATCATAACGGGGTTGGAAAACAGGTGTCTGAATCTGACCAGAATGGCGATGCGAATGAATCCATTGCGTGTGCCAGTGCTGGAGAAGAAAGCGCCAAGCAAATTGAATCTATGCAATCGGAGCTCTCCTCTTTGCGCTCAACTTTACAACAAAAGGAGGACTTGTATAATTCCACTACCACCGGGTTCAACGAACAAATCAATCTGCTCAAAACAGAGCATGAAAAGCTCTTAGCTGACTACGAAAGTTTGGAAATAGACCACAAAAAGGTTGTTGATGAGTTTGATGCCAAAAAGATCGATACAGAGGGCGGCAAAGATAAATCAAACGATCATACCAGCGTGAGCAATTCTGAGCTAGAAGTGGCACGCAAGAGGATCAAAGATTTAGAGAAAAACATTGAAGTTCTCTCTGACAGCGCAAGTACTTCGTTGGCATCTTTCAAGTCAAGCCAAGATTCATTAAAAGCAAGAATAGACGAGCTAGAGCAGGCCAAATTGAAGCTTGTCGGTGAGATTGAAGATCTCAAAGAGGAAAGAGGGGTCTTGGTCAATGAATTCCAAGAAGCTTATGATGAACTCGACAGCGCATACATGGATATGGAGCTTCTGCTGAAGAACCTCGAGAAGCATAAGGACGAACTTGAAAAGCAATTTCAGAAACTTGAGAAAGAGTCGAGTTCCAAGATTGAAAAACTCACACTCGAATCCGAGAAATTGAGCAAATCATTTGCCGAAGTGAAAGCGGAAAGAGACGAGTTACGCAGGGAGTACTATGAGCTTGAAAAACTGACAAATATAATTGGGAGCGAACTTCAGGCAAAAGATGCCCTTCTTCAGGCCATCAGCAACAAAGGTGCAGATCTTGCTGCAAAGGATAAAATTGTCATTGAAATCAAGGAAAAACTCTCCAGTACAATTGCTGAGTTGGGCAACTCTGCGCAAAAGTTGAGGGTTTTGGCTGAGGAGAAATCTGATTTGGAAAAGTCTTTCAACGAACTCACTGCATCACATGACTCGTCGAGGGGAAAGATCGAGACTTTGGAGGGTGAGCTCTTTTCAAAACTGGAGCAACTCGCGAAACTTGAGATGGAAAACAAGAAGCATGTTTGTGAGTTGCAAAATCTCAGCGAAAAGAGTCAAGCTAATGATGAGAATTTGTCGAAAATTGAAGTTCTCGAAAGCGAAATTCTGACGTTGAAAGAAACTATCAATCAACTCAGCCTGTCATTGGACGAACAACGCAAAGCAAATTGCGAGAATTCACTGGCTGCGGTGTTGGAATTCACTGAAAAAAGCACCAAATTGGAGAGGTCTCTCCTTGAAAACCAACAGTCGCATGACCTTGAACTCGACAAAATCAGAGAGTCCACTCAGAGGGAAATCCAGGATCTCAACGAGGCTATAGACTCTCTCAGATCGGAAAATAAAAGTTTGCTTGACCAGTTGGAGAAAAGAAAAGAGTCACGCTCGAGTGAAGAGTCAAATGAATACAAGTCACGCTTCGAAAGCACTCAAGAAGATCTTGAGCAATCGAGACTCGACTTAGAGGACATCAGACTGAAAATGGCAGAGACGAGTTCCGAACTTGAAGTCAAAAAAGAGAAATTGGCAGACGTTTTGGAAAACCAGGCTAAAGATTCTCACTCTTCTATGGCTGAGATTTCTGGTTTGAAAGCTGATCTCGATGCCCTCCGGTCTCTTTGTTTCAGACAAGAAACGCAGATTAGCACGTTGGGCAAGGAGAGGGCCATGCTTTTGAGCGAAATCCAGAACTTGGGGGAGCAAAATCGGCTCGGTATGGAGACGAAAGACCGTCAAAATGTGGAGTCTCTGGAAGTCTTAAAAGCTGAGCTAAAGGAAGCACAATCTGCCTATCAAGAAGCCGAAGCTAGGCTTACTGAGAAAAACTTGGAGCTTGAAACCCAGGCCGAGCTGCTCGCAGAAGCGCGGCGGTCTTTGGAGGAGTTGCAAGAAAAAGCCAGCAAATCACAGGAACGTGAGAATCAAGAAACTGAGGTCGATGAGCTCAAACAGCAGATTGAGATGCTTCTGAACCAACTTGCATCTGCAAGACTGGCAGAACGAGATGTTGATCTGAGAAGTGTCACCGAGGGTCACACTGGTTCAGAGGATACTCAAATAGCCAGAGAACTGCCCGAAAATTTCGCTAGCAAAGAAGCTGAAGACCAGGTTCCCATTGACGAGAGTAAACCGGAAGAAGACATTTCCGAACGTTTGAGAGATCTTCAAGAGAGTCTCACCCAAAAGTCCGAGCAGATTTTCGATGCTACAGCGAGGCTCAATGCTCAGGATAGGACAATTGAATCACTCCAGAATGAACTCGAGAGCGCGCAGCAAATAGCAGATCTTAGAGATAAGGAGAATGCGGCGTTCTGGGAGGAAAAATTGCACAAAGCAGAACTGGAGTTAGCCTCAAAGGATGAGAAAATCCTCAGTTTGCAAGAGACCCCCACAAAGCTTGAAGGAGCAACGGATACAGAAAAGCCAGATGTTGATTCCGAGCTTGCTACGCAAGAAACGCCCGATGATCTTGCTGACTTGGTTTTACTCTGCGATCATCAGGAGCAGAAACTCGAAAAGTACAAGCGGAAGTTGAGAGCTCTTGACATTGCCGTTTCAAGCGACGAGGAGGACGAAGATGACCTTCTTTGATACCTTGGCTAAATCCAACCGTGTTGGTGCAAAATCCTGTTTGTACGAGGAAATGATGACCAATAAATCTGTGCTTGGGACGGTTTACCGAGCCTGGTAAGTGGCAATTTGAGTGACTCAGAGTTAGGTGTGTCATTAGCAAACTCTATTCCATGAAATTTCTCAATTGTTTTCTTGTGTTATCGAAGCCAAGTATTCAAGTATGGACGACTGAATCAATGAAGGAATTGACTGATTATGGGTGCCATTGTGGTACCACTTGGGAAAACAAAATAGTGAGCTCCATGAGAGGAATTTAGGGGTGAGGTTTAGGCTAAATATAGATCAGACAATTGTATGAAACCTATCAAATGCATATCATTTTCGTCGTTATCGAACAAAAAATGGCTTTCCTAAAAAACCGACCAGGTCATGAGCACGTGAAATGACAACACACGAGCAATTAGCAACACCCAAGTAGGAGGACAAAGAAACGTGCACGAAATCTATATAGACAAATTGGGCTGCCTAGAGGGCCTATTTTCAGGTCATCTTCAACCCTACTCGAAAAAAAGAAATTATTTACAAACAATTTTAAACCAATTTCACGTGTCAGTAGCGGCTTCTCGAGGCCGCCTTAGTGCGGAGAAAGCCCCCCATATCATCATCATGAACAGTAAAGAGTACCAAAAATCAGCATGCATTAGCCCTGAAAACCCTCAAAAATAAACACATCGAAAAGCGTGACCAATCGCGCTTTCTGCAGCATTTTCCTGTTCTGGACGAGGTCACACTAAAACAATAGCCAAACCTAAACAATACCTGATTGTCTTGCTCAAGCCGTGCGTCTCGTGTATGCGAGACAGGCGTGGGCCGAGCCGCAAAAAAAAGCGTGAGTGAGGCACACTGAGCATCGCTCGGGCTGCATACGAATAGACCACTTTGAGGAGTCTACCCCATACATTTCCCCCTAGAATAGCTTTTTTTTTACCGTTTTTTTTTTATGATTCTTCTCATAGACTCCTACGACTCGTTCTCGCATAATTTGCGGCGGCTCCTTGAAGTCAATCTGGGAAAAACAGTGGTGACGATTTTCAACGACACTTTTGCGCCTTCAGAATACGAGAACGCGTTCTTTACATGGATCCAGCACTTCGATTACATCGTGGTAGGCCCCGGGCCGGGTCACCCGCAAAGTGCCGCCGACGTGGGCATTGTAGGCTGGCTTTTCCGGCATTTTGCTGCTTTTCCTGCCCAGTGTGTGCCTGTATTGGGCGTCTGCCTTGGTTTTCAGAGTCTATGCCATGAGTTTGGCAATAAAGTCGTGCGGCTAGAGAATATCAAACACGGGCAGGTCTATGCGATCGAGGCTGTTGAGTGTGAACTATTTGGTGGCAAAGGCGCCGATTTGACGCCGTATGACAGCGTCCGCTATCATTCATTACATGTGGATTTGGAAACACTCAACGACGCGATTTTGCCGCTTGCTACATGCACCGAAACAGCTGCAAATCGAGGCAATTTGGACTCAGACAAGAACGGGAATGGTGTGAACCCAAAACGCGTTTTGATGGCGGGTAAACACGTCTCCTTGCCCCTTTATGGTGTGCAGTATCACCCTGAATCGATCTGTTCATCCAAAGGGGATGAGCTCGTGCGTAACTTCGACAAAATTGCCGAAAAATATAACAAACAGGAACGGCCCAGTCTTGGCCATTCGCAGAACCAAGCTGAATTGCTGCAAATCAACGAGAAAATGGTGAACTCGCGCCTGGTGCATGATGACTATCTCGTGACCGAGGGGAAATTCTGCTGCAATGGCGCCCCTGATGTGTTTGCCAAGCAATTCACGCCTCAAGACAAGAAAACCATGCCGATCGACGTGTGTGACTATCTTGCTCGAAAAAACATTGATTTCACGTTTTTGAACTCTGCTGCTGACCCCGGCCAGTGGTGCATAATAGGGTTACCGGAAAAGGGCCACAGTGAAGTCATCACACACTCCATAGATGCCCCAGAATACGTGGTGACCCTGACATACAAAGGCAATGATTCACAAAAGCATAGACTGGAATCCATGTGGAAATTCCTCGCGTCGAAAATGGCCGAGAAATACATCTCCAGATCAGCACTAGAGGCCCAAATGGGGCCCATTCATAATAGACCGTTTCCCTTCTTGGGCGGCTACATGGGTATCTTATCTTATGAGGAAGGCAAGTACTTGAACACGGCGGCAATGACACCGCCATGTGACGAGAATTCGCCCGACACAAAACTCGTATTTATAGAGCGGGTTATCTTGTATGACCGCGTGACAAAAAGCTGGTTTTTCATATCGATCAAAAATGGGGATTCCGAGTTTGGCGATAAGCTCATCAGCGACCTTTGCAGCGTGCCGGTTCTACAGCTAGACGCCGCCTCCGTGCCGAAAAGCGTCAAGGATTTGTGTCGCCCGGAGCACCAAAACATCCATTACGAATTCCCGTCCCGGGATGTGTACAGAAAGCAATTCGATCTCTGCCAGGAACATCTACACGCCGGCGACTCGTACGAGCTCTGCCTCACGACGCAGCTGAAGATTCTTCTTCCTCTGTACTTGAAACCATGGGATATTTATAAAGTTTTGGCCGTGCACAAAAACCCGTCCCCTTACCTGAGCTACATGGATTTCGACGATTGCGTGTTAATCTCGTCATCGCCCGAAAGGTTTTTATCCTGGGGCGATAGTCAGCAAGAACGCGGGCAGAAAGTCGCCGAATTAAGGCCCATCAAGGGCACCGTGAAAAACACCGAGCACGTGACGCTCGAGGACGCCACAAAAATCCTCAGGACGCCAAAGGAAATGGGCGAGAATTTGATGATTGTAGACTTGATCCGCCACGACTTGCAGCTGTTCACGGAAGACGTCACGGTTGACGCATTGATGGCGGTTGAAGAATACAAGACTGTGTACCAGCTCGTGAGCGTGATCCGCGGCCACATGCAGAAAGAGGGGTTCAAAGGGATCGACATTCTTTCGCTGTCGCTCCCGCCAGGTTCCATGACTGGCGCCCCCAAGAAAAGATCGATCGAGCTTCTTCAACAAATCGAGTCTCTCCAGCCCACCATGATGCCTGCAGGCAGACGTGGCCTCTACTCGGGCGTGGCAGGCTACTGGTCCGTTACTGATGATGCCGATTGGTCCGTGACAATTCGCTCGATTGTCAATTACAAGAAAGACCGGCAGAATTCGGCCGGCTTGAATGTCTGGCGTATTGGTGCTGGCGGTGCCATTACTGTGCTTAGTGAGGAAGAGGCTGAGTGGGAGGAAATGCACGTGAAGCTTCTGAGCACGCTTCAGACTTTCCTCTAGATGCATGTATATAGAAGTATAGATAAAGCATAGATTTAGATTCTAATGGAGAAGAGGGGAGGCTAGAGAGTGACTTATATTGATGAACATCGTAAAAATAACCGCTTAGAGCGCACGTGACCAAGACAGCGTACGAATGCAGAAATGCAACACAGACGTACCAGAACGACCTGAAGTGAAATGAATTTTGCAAAGTTTTCGTGATATGATTTTATTCTTAGTTTGGTCGTATTTAACTTGATTTTGTTCTCGTTCAGAAAGGCAGGGCACAAAGTAAGGGGGTACCTGCTGCAAGCAGAAACCCAGAATTCGGTGCTGATTCCTATGTACTGAAATTGGGAAGTTACCCCTATAGTGTATGGGAGTTGCTGTAATAGGTAGTTTTCTGAGACAAAAGCATAATATCGTAAAGCTCATGAAGACGAAATGTTCTCCATTGTCAAGTTTTTCTATCCAGCCTTATTGCTTTCGTACCATCTAGGGTGATCACGTGACACTGACTGGGCGTAAATGCTTCACTTATAAGTTTGGGTGATCAATGGATATTATATACTCCCTGTATATAAATTGGCTTTTTTTTGTCAAATCCTGGCTTCACTTCTTGAAGAGAATGATATTTTCCCACAAATCATTCCACCTCTGTTTTTAGAACTACCATTAAAGCCAGCTGTAATAGTGTCAACGTGTCAACCTCAGCTGACCTTATTGACGGAACGTTAGTAGTCTGCGCGATAAGGAACCACCCCAAATATAATACATATACATATACAGCATTCATTTCAACAAAGACTATCATAGAGCTAAAGTTCATATGCTCCAATGATCATTAAGAAAGCATGCAAAACAATCCCAAAAAAAAACTGAATCATATGAATATCTGTAAAAATACCTGTGTTTTGCCATGGCCACCCTCACTGCGCAAGCCTATGAGGGAGAAGGCGTGCGCGGCCCAGAAACGTCGGGGCGGTAGGGCGAAAAAAGAATCGGCGTAACTCAAACGTTAAAACCTTCAACACTGGCCAATAATAACACGAAAAACAATGTCGTTTTTTGGCTTTGACACCTCGGGCCCGCAAAACCAGGCGGGTGCCGACGCGAAAGTGTATGATTTTCAGGAAACCTACGAGGGATTGGGCGATTACGAACAGGACGATATGAAGAACTCAGAAACGTTTGGCGTCAGCGAAGTAGGGAAAAACTTTGATTTTTCCCGCTCGACTGGCGGCCAGGGTCACGTGCTGGCTGCAAAAACACGGCCCAACGTCAGCTTTGCACGTGCTGCAGCGGCTAATGACGATGAATTCATGAAGGATTTGTGGGGCGACAACACGCCCGAGCCGGCGGCACAAAATGCGGCTGGCGCGGCTCAATCGGCACCCAAGGAAGTGCAATCTGTGCCTGCGCCCTCGGACGAGCGGAAGGTCTTGAGTTTACAGGAAATTGAGGCTCAATTGACGGCGATCGACCCCTCCCAAGGCCATGCGCCCATGCCTCCTCAACAGCAGTTCTACCCCGGCATGCCGGGCGGCTACGGTGGCTACATGGTGCCCCAGGGGTACATGCCTCCCGCAGGCCAATATGGCATGCCGTATCCCGGCCAATTTATGCCCATGCAGGTGCCCTTCCCGCCCCAGATGGGCCAGCAGGGATTGCCCGGAATGCCAGGAATGCCCGGTGTGCCAGGCATGCCTATGCAACCACCCGTGCCACCTCAACAGAAAAATGCAGCCGCAGTGCCCCTGGCGCCTTTCCCCACAGCCCCTTCGAGCGCTCAGCCTGATTTAGCCGCCCATCCAAACGAGCCACAGGACAGATCCGAGGCTACAAAGCCAGTGGCCAGGTCTGACATGTCACAGTTCCCCGTCTTGGGCTCCAAGGTACAGAATCAGCACCGCGACGCGTTTGTGCAGCCACAAAGACTGCCCGTGCACGCCATGCCCCCTCAGTTCTCTGGTCCTCCACAGGAATTGCTGCCTGAGGAACAACACCGTTTGGCGCGTCGCCAGGAGAAAGTGGCAAAGATCATGAAGTACTCAGGCGTGATGAACCCGAAGGACAAGGATTTTGTTACGCGCTTCCAGCTCTCCCAAATCGTAACGGAGGACCCTTACAATGAAGACTTCTACGCTCAAGTTTACAAGGTGATCCACCCCAAGTCGGCGCCCAATGCGCTAGGCGCGCCAGTGACTCAGCAGCCCAACCTGATTGCCCAAGCTTATTTGGACCAGAGTGGCCACAGATTGGGTGGCAGGTTCAAGAGAGCCGACGTGGCGTTGCAAAGAATGCAACAACAGGTGCAGAAGGCTGTTTCAGTGGCCAAGGAGAGACAAAAGCTGACGCACAGCGCGCGTGAGGGTGTGCTCGGGAAGATCTCAGTTGGCCTGGGCAAAAAGCCAAGACAACAATTGGTCATTTTGAGTAAGGCCGCACAAAAGGCTAAAGATAACGAGGACCTGGAAGATATCGACCCACCAGTGCAGCAGAAGACGCGGTCTCCTTCCATTGCGGCGCCACAGAAGCCAATCAAGAAGTACACGAAGAAGGATATAATGGGAATTTTGGAGGAGATCATCAACAACTTGATGACTGTTGAAAGTGAGTCTAGGGCATCGCCCGATGTTGACACATCCAAATTGTGGGCGTCTATGCATGTGATGGACCAACCGCTGTCCTCAGGTGATGATGAGTCTTTTGTCAATCCATTCATTCAGTGCCTCAACTACGCAAAGGCCCTCAAAATATTGCCTCGCCTCTTTAAATTCTTGACGCGCGAGCAGATTTTGTCTGTGATCACGCTCGTGATGTCGAACTTGGAGAACTTGAAAGTGATCAAGGACGGCTCTTACACGACCTATGAAAGTAAGACTATTCCCGAACTGGTGTCGGCGTTGGTGGAAACATATACCTTGACGTTTTGCAAGGTCTTGATGAATGCCGCGCAAGACTTCAAGTTCAAGGAGATTTTGGGGTTGCTCCTGATTTTGGCGCAGCACAACGTTGTCTCGTTCGTCTCAACTACCAAGATTGGTTTGTCGATCATAACCACGCTCTTATCAAGAGCAGAATTGATGAGAGGCGAGGGCTCGATCTCTGCCACAGACTTGTCTGAGTGGACTAGCTGCTATGACGAGCTCTTCACAGCGTTGGAGTCCCGTATTGCCGCAATCTTTCCACCCACGCATGGGGATACTGAAGACGACTATGTTTGGCAGTTCTTGGCAACGCTATCATTAGGCGGCAAATTAAGCCATCAGAGAATTATTGTAGAGGAAGTCAAGGACGAGATTTTCGGCGTCATGAGCAGGGCCAAAGCAATTGACAACAGTGATATGGCTAACTTGTACAAGAAGCAGAGCATGATGAACAATTTGAACATGTACTTGGTGGTCATGGGACTTGTCGCTGATGAGAATGAAATCCAGGAATTGAGCACATAGCTCATTTGATGTGCTAGCGCTAGTGGATATAAACAACGCAGCACAAATCATGTGTCATTCAGTCTTCACCGAGTGATTAATGCGAGACAATCAAAAAGTCAAACACTCGAAATTGGTTCAATTCAAGCACACAAGAATCTAATCGTGTCCCTAGGATCAGAATGCAACTCCATTAAAAGAGGATAATCATTATAGGAATTGTGAGTTGCAAAGAATTGCAAAGAATTGCATACGCTACGCATAACAAATTAATGGTAGATGTCTACGATGTGAATTTCAGGCTATTTAATTTGTGGTCAGATTGCAAGAATCTTCGTGAATGTCGTTCCAATAACAGCCCAACTTTTGATCAAATATTCCCTGCTATCAACGTAAGCGATTTTGGATTTGTTTATCTTTAATATTGATAGCCGTCATATTTCTTTCCTCATTTCTTTTCCTTCCCAGCTCCTGTATTGGCATATATATGACGCCTGCGTGTTGTGAGTTTGGCAGACTTAGCAATTCTCCAGCAATCATCACCTTGATGAGTTTCAAGGTACGATATGGGTTACCATTGTTGAAAACAAAAATCTCCATACTGACCGTGTTATCAGAGGTGATGTTCTGAATTTCGATGCTGGAACAATCGGGCGAGCCAGAAACACTACTCAACCACAAAATTTTTCTGAGTAATCATTTGCGGCCATACAGGAGTGCAACCGGCGAAAGTGCCGTGAGCCACCCAGTATTTTTCAGTTCAAAACTACGTCTAATAAGTCGCGTGGTGCTTCAAAAATGAATCATCACTAGATATACGAGAACGTGCTTCAATGGATCAGTGGTTCTCGAACTTCCGATGGTCACCTTATTCTTCGTCAATCGGCAACTTGAGGGGTGCGTGTATGAGCCATGAGGCGGAACTGGATTTGTTGAAAGTTTAGCCGTGGGGTGATATTTGTCGATAGAATTAAGGCCACTCCAAGGCTGTTACTGATGGAAATCTGTGTCGAAACGATCCACTGCCTTAGGCTATATACTATTTATACGCAGTGAGTGTGGGGAAATAGGTTTACTGACTTGCAAGTCTTTGCTGTGAATTGTTTTGAAAGGATTTCAATTCGGCAATTCCGTCGCGTGCTTGATGAATGTTGAATGTAACACATTTAGCAATTGTCTACATCTCTTCTCTGGCTGTTGTCATCATTGTCCTATAGCAGACGGGGTGAGTAAAATTCTCCCAGCCTGAACATGGATAGGTGTTATTTTTTTCTTTTCTTTTTTTTGGTGTGAACGCCTTGCTGCAAAACACCAAGCACATTGCGTCAATTTATTGCACGCACAATTACCCCTTTTTGCAACAGTATCTCGAAGTATACAAACGACAAGGTATTTTTTATACAATCCCTTGATGATTTTATATTTGATCACAAGAAGTGAATCTAAGCTATTTTGATCAATGTTGGACTCCAGGGTCAAAATCGAGGCTGAAAACATTAGCGGGTCTGGCGCTAAAAGTCATGCAGACGTCCCCGTCTCAGAAGAGTCTCGAAGAAATTCGAATATTTTTGCGGATCGCTCGGCGGCTCAAGCGAATCCACTTGTCAGGATTTATTACTCATATAATGACACAAACACTGGCGCTCAAGAGAAAGGTACACGCCATACAAGAGCCAGCGCTAATTCTACATATGGCCAAGGTGAAGGGGAATGTGACTCTGTAGCTAACAACGCAATTGAGTCTCGTCACAAGCGGGCAGCAAATGACAACAATGTGGGTTCAAGAAAGAGAAAATTCCGCCGGTTTCGTCAAGCGGACGTTGCACCAAAAAGCCCGTTAGCAGAGAGCTATTCTTCTGCTGATACTCTCAGACAAGGCTCGTGCCCTGATCATTTGTCTTCTGGCAACTATACAGTTGTTTCTATCAAGAATGAAGACAGTAACACATTAGACGGAGAACCTATTAGCTCTTTTGAAACGCCCGACTCCTACAATCTGCTGGAGGAAACCGCTGACGAGGAGCAAGAAGCATGTAAAGGACTAGAGCGATTCTGTTTAGAGCGAGGTTCCCAAGTTCTTAGTTCCGGCGAGCCGTCACTTGAGGAGCTTGTTGTGCGGTCAAAATTGTCCATGCTCGAATTGATGCGCAAAAGGGATACGTCCGGCTTTGATCCAGGGCTAATTTGCCTACCAATCTCGGGTTTCGAGCCCCACGAGGAAGATCGCCTGCCTGACCAAACTCCCACATACATCAAGAAAAGGAGCACTCAAGGCTTGGAACAAGATTTGAACACCACTATCGAGCCAGGTCGAGCCGCTCGAATAGCTGTGCTGATGGGCAAATTGTTGGATCCGGGCAACAATGATCAAAGTCTTCCCAAAGACTTGGATAATTGCGCGGCCACTTTTCAGCTGCGAAATTATCACCAAGTGGATGGCAAGTCGAAACCTCAACGTAAAAAAGACGATTCACACCTGCCCAGCGAATTAGGTGCTGATGAAACAGCGCAGGGGTTTCAGTCTACGAGCACGAATGCAGTTGATCATAATTTGAATGCTTTGGACCATGAAAGATCCACACAGGGGAGATCTGTCGTTGTCGATCTCTTATGCCAAATGTGCTCAAAGACATGTGTATCTTTAAGTCAGTTAACTATTCACATGAGATCTCACACTGGTGAAAAGCCGTTCGCGTGTGCCAAATGTGATAAGACATTTTCACAAAGAAGTAACTTGACTAAGCACATGAGATCTCACACTGGTGAAAAGCCATTCGCGTGTTCCAAATGTGATAAGAGATTTTCACAACGTGGTAACTTGACTAAGCACATGAGATCTCATACTGGTGAAAAGCCATTCGCGTGTGCAGAATGTGATAAGAGATTTTCACAGCGTGGTAACGTGACTAAGCACATGAGATCTCACACTGGTGAAAAGCCATTCGCGTGTGCCAAATGTGATAAGACATTTTCAGAAAGTGGGAATTTGACTACGCACATGAGATACCACACTGGTGATAAGCCATTCGCGTGTGCCAAATGTGATAAGACATTTTCACAAAGTGGTAATTTGACTATTCACATGAGATACCACACTGGTGAAAAGCCATTCGCGTGTGCCAAATGCGATAAGAGATTTTCACATAACAGTGATTTGACTGTTCACATGAGATCTCACACTGGTGAAAAGCCATTTGCATGTGCAGAATGTGGAAAAAGATTTTCACATAGTGGTAGCTTGAATGCTCACATGAGGTCTCACACCGGTGAAAAGCCATACGCGTGTGCCGAATGTGGTAGGACATATTCACACAGTGGGAACTTGACTACGCACATGAGATCTCACACTGGTGAAAAGCCATTCGCGTGTGCCAAATGTGATAAGAGGTTTTCTAAGAGTAGTAACTTGACCACTCACATGAGATCTCACACTGGTGAAAAGCCATTCGCGTGTGCGGAGTGTGGAAAAAGATTATCACAAAGTCGTAGCTTGGCTTCTCACATAAGATCTCACACTGGTGAAAAGCCATTCGCATGTGCGGAATGTGGGAAACGATTTTCGAGTAATTGTGACTTGGCTTCTCACATAAGATCTCACACTGGTGGAAAGCCATTCGCGTGTGCAGAATGTGACAAGAAATTTTCGTACCGTCGTAGTTTGGCTGTTCACATGAGATCTCACGTTGGTGAAAAGCCATTGGCATTCACCGGCTGTCTGGAAAAGACTGCCACAAGAGGGAATTTGGTGTGACACTCAAGAATCAAAACTCACGATTGATTATGCGTGTTTTCCGATTGTGAAAGTGTATGCTCGAAAATAAAGTTTGGCGGATAAGGAGGGTAGGTCACATTGGCGATACAAATCAGTCCTCGTTCCCTGATTGATCCTGAGATGACTGTCGGAGAAAGACAGAAGCTTCAAAGCCCAATTGCATCCATTTTCAGGGAACTTCCAAAGCTTTTGCCACTCATTCTCAGATTATGACAAGGCCAGGTCTAACTGTACTCATCAGATGCGATGCTGTTTTAGCTGAATTGTCACTAATTCTCAGCATGTCTTAGCTGCCTCATAGAACAACATTCATTACTCGACTAAGTTATTGCCATCAGCAAAGCTAGCCTTGTGTTAATTATGTTGACAATTGAATCATGAGAGTGGATTGAGTAACCGTCGGTTATACCTAGGTATTCGCACTTCTGTGAGTTGAGATGAACTATTCAACAAAAGATGTCTGTGCTAGATATGTGCGTTCATTGCTGCATATCGCGGCTAACATCGGTGAATAAAAAATTGAGGAAGGTCTAAACGCTTGTGCTCACACTCGTAGAAAAGGTATGCGTTCAAGTCTTGTCTTATAGTAATGTGCAATTCCGCCACAGCGCAATCCCGCCACTTACACCTCTCTGGCTGCCCCTCTATCACCCGCTAATTTCATTCTCGACCAGGCTCCGAATAGAAAGCGGATTAGTTTCTCGTGCGATGTTCAGTTGTGCAAGTTTCAGGCTCAACTTTTCAACTTTTCCTTCAAGTTGTGATATCGTTTTTTCGGCCTTTGCCAGCATTTTTGGCGGCAAGCCCAACATCTTCTTGAGCTCCCATAGCACCCAAAGACTGCGAGAAGAATATTTGTGAGCGAAAATCAAGTTCGATGCGCGGTGCACACTCAATTCTTTAAGACACTCCTTGAATAAAGGAAGACTGTTTCGTCCATGGTCCAGCGTGACCTTTTTGCTTAACGCCTTGAAAAGCAATGATTTCTGTTTTTCTGTGATTTTCTTGTCTGGTTTACGCAGAAACGGCCTCCGGCCGACCATTGTAGTGGCCACCCGTATAACGTACTCCAAGCTACCCTCATTCATGAGGTGTTTTTGTTTTCGAGGACACTTGAATTTACTCGCTTTGAGCTGCTGAATACTCACAGGGTCATGCCTGTAGAGCCCGAACTCAACGCCTTGCGTATCATTATCATTTTTTTGTTTCCACTCTTTCTATGGTGAGATAACTGTCTGTGTTCGGAAGGCGCAACCCCCAAACATTGTACTCCAAACGCACCCAGTCAAAGCCCAAATCACGAAACAATCCATGGACACGCTCAGGGTGCTCCTTGAGCTCGGTTTTACTGGTCAGAATCATGGCTGCAAATCCATGGATCACGTCGAATTTGAGTTTCGTGTTGCGTATCAATTGCTGGTACTCGACAAGCCGTCTCACGTCATCAGCACGTGTTTGAGCCTCGAGCTGCTCGCTGGCTTCATCAACCGCTTCCTTATCCAGGTCTAGCTCGGCAAACAGTTTCTTGTCAACAGAGTGTCCTGCAGGTAGGCCGAACAACGTGGGCACCGACAGCACGCCAACCTGTGTTCACCATATCGATCACGTGGCAAATATCTTTACCCTTATGCAACCTGAGCCCCCGCCCCACCATCTGCGTAAGCAACGGCCGCGATTTCGTGGGCCGCGCCAAGATGAGCAGATCGATATTGGGGATATCCGTGCCTCCCGTAAAGACCAACACGTTACAGAGCACGGCAATTTTCCCTTGCTTGAAGTCTTCCAGAATGTCCTGCCGCACGTGCTTGGCCGTCTCGCCCGTCACGTATTGTGCGTTGACGCCGTGTGCCTGTAATACACCGCACAACGTTTTGCAATGATTGATGTCCACGCAAAAGACCAATGTAGACTTCAAACCCAACTCCTGCTGGAGCTGTATGTACGCCTTTGCCACCTGTGAATTGATATCGGCGTTGTTCACTGCCTGTGAGAGCACGGTTGGATCATAATCGCCCAGCCGGACATTGACCGAGTCCAAATCGAGATCCACCTTCATCGTGGCGAACCTCGCGTCACAGAGCTCTTTCCCTTGGATCATTTCACGCAAATCACGCTGGTAAACAACTTTCTCGAAGACGTCGCCCAAAGCCTTGCCGTCCGTGCGCTCTAGCGTGGCGGTAAACCCCAAAACCACGATTTCCAGGCTTTGATCAAGAGCACCGAAAAAGTTCAAGATTTTCGTCCAGGACTGCGCCGAAGCATGGTGGCACTCGTCGAGCACAATCGTTTCGTATTCATGAGAATCATAATAGGGCGCACCGACGTGTTCACAGACCCGACTATGATATCTGCCCGGGGCCCGGTTTCTGTTTCAGCATATCGATATCTACGGTCAAATGCGGGTTCATTGCCCGTAGAGTACGCGCCGTCTGCCGCACCAACTCCTCCTTATTATGCGCGAGAACTAATGTTTTCTTTCTATGTTCACTTTTGCCGGGGATCCGTGGAATCAAATGCGACATCACCACGGTTTACCCTCCGCCCGTTGCCAACACCACCACTGGCCGCTTTATGCCGGTTTTCACTGCTTCTAGCAAGCTATTGACGGCATCTACGTCTCATGGGTAGCAGAGAAGTGGCATAGAATTGCAAACCTTCACGGCTAGAAAACATCCTTTTATATAAATAGTATGAATTCGAGTTTGTGACCAAATTTGCTCTTTTTTGCCTCCTCAAATGCTCTTCATTCTTGGATGAACACATGTACACCGACAAGTCTATCGGTATAAATACGCACTTTTGCCGTGCGCGAAATATCCTGAATGATATGCATGTGACTCGGCTCGGCACGAATATCTATTCTTGTAAAGAAGACTATGCGCGAAAAGGGCTCAGCGATGAAAGTATTTTTCAATCACCACATAACATAGCGAATTTGTATGCTTTTCTATGTTTGTCCATTTTTTTTGCTTGACACGTTAAACTATTGCGCCAGCCAATAGTTCACGCCGGCAATATTTTGAAAATTAAGGATTGAAAAGCAGTTGTATGGAAGCAAATTGAAAAAAGTAACGCTCAGATGCGACGAATTAGCAAACTGTAGCCCTTGAATGTTTTTTATTGAGAATTTCGCATATAATCCTAAGAGATGCCAATTAGCTCATTTTGACATCTACAGAAAAGCTTGAAACTCAACCAGCTCATCCGGATCTGCTAGGCTATCAATACACTGGAAACACTCTAGGCTAGGTTTGTGGGCCACTCCCTTCCCAGACGATGATGTCGCGCGATTATGTACTTACACATCCATTCTACCAAGACAAGACTCAAGAGAAAAACAGAAAGAAAAAAAGGTGTTCCAAGTGACGTGCCAAAGCATACATGTTTATAATTAAAAGTTGTGGAATCATGTTCTGGTTATCTTTAAAAAATTCATTGTAATAGTTTGATGCGCCATCAGAATACCAAACCTAGTTTTTTTATCTTCTTTCATGGAGTGTATCATCATCTACAACAGCCAGCATAGCGCCGCACAAGCAGCAGTAAAACACTGTACTCAAAGCTAGTAAACAAGAAGGTATATCGTTGTGATAAGCTTACTTCATAATCTTCCATTTCTAGTTCAAAACAGAAAAGTAATTAGAGTCTCGAAACAATAAATGAAAATATTATCTTACATTACTAACTGAACTTGTGTGAGTTTATGTGTATTCAGATTTTTGTCCTTCCTCCTGACGTCCTTCAAGTCGCATCGTGGACGCGCAGCGCAGGCGTGCACAGAAACCCACATTACGTATCCCGATAACCACCATGGTTGATTTCAGAATAGCCGAAAATTCTGGACCCTTCTGCATCCTGGTGAGTTCCAATGGAGCCTTCTCTTTGGCTAGACAAGATCTGAGACTAGCAGGTGTGAACTGTCATATTATATTTTTTTTTTCCCGAGCGTCACTCACCTGGCATCACACGCCACAGAACACGTTTTTAACACTTATACCACACATCTTTTGCCTCGCATACACTATAGTTAGAGTGGGACCAATTAACACCAACCAACTAGACGCAAAATTTTTCAGAAAATCGGATTTTTAGATGTCAAATATGGGTCTCCAGCTCCCCTCTCAGAGGCGGGACGCTCAGGGACACATTCTTACCCACGGATACGTCCATGGCCATGTGCATCAGCATAAGGACCACGTGCACATCCATGGCCATATACATAACCATGACCACGTCGAACAGCAACAGCTACACGCCGTCGAAAGTGACGGTAAGGCCCAAATAGGACAACACACACACGCCGAACTTGAGTGTAAGGAGCTAGAACCGAATTTCGATCTATGCAACGACATTTTCTGCGACGAGCTTGACGACTGCTATTTATACGACTGTGACCGGCCTGACACGGCCGATAATTGTGCCACTGGCCGCTGTGAAGAGTTTGATGACGAGGGCGAATGCTGCGATAACGAAGCATGTTTCACAGACCCACAGGATGACATTTGCACGGATCTGTGTGCGAAAACAGAGCATGAAAACAGTCTCTGCGATCTCCAGAAACCGCGACTAACGATCTTCGAAAACTTGATCCAGAATGTACATAAAAACGTCGAGCAGTATACAGCGCCCGAGAACGTTTCTGGGCTAGCTGGAGAAAACGTGCATGGCGAAATCCCGGCCGAATTCGGTGGAAACTCGCCGGTACCAATCGATCCGCAGTTTCATATTCATTTTCCTCACCACTGCCACCAAGTACCGCTACAGAGGGATAACCCGGTACTACCAAATGCCCACACTCAGTTGCCGGAACACACGACGCATCAGCAATGCTTCCACGCGAAACTCCCGACCAAAAATACGTTTGGTGAGATGAAGCAAGAGCCTCAGAGCGAGCAGGACTACGATTTTTTCGTACAGTTCAACAACTTCAAGCAGATCTTTGACGACCAGAATGCCAAGGTCTCGGAACTCAAGGAGCCGCCGTCTATGCAGCCACACACGTTTCTGTGCCAGTGGGAAAACTGTCTCCAACTGGTGGATAATGAATCTTTGATGGACCATTTATTGGGCCAGCACTTAAATTGCGACAACCAGTCTCATCAGGGCAATCCGGTGAAACTAGAGTGCGAGTGGGACGACTGTGGGTTTGTTGACGAAAACGTGAAGCTGTTTTTGGACCACCTCAACACGCACAAGAACGAGGAATATCGAAAAGAGGCATCTCCACTCCTCACGCCTAGCCTGATCGAGGCCGTATGTGAAACTCCACATAAACTACACACAAATGACACACAGCCTCTTTTGCACCTGCACGGACTCAACATTCTGGAGATCCGCATCTCGCCCAAAACGGCACCTGTGCCCGAACCGGCCGACCCTCTGCACACTTGTAAATGGGAAATTGGCACCGATAACGCAGGCAACGCGGTCGTGTGCGGCCTAAAACACGCCCTGGATGGCGAGTTGCAGGAACACTTGAAAACGGCGCATATCGGCAGGGGCAAGCTGATCTACCACTGTTGCTGGCACGGGTGCGAGCGCAACCACGGAAAGCCGTTTGCACAGAGACAAAAACTCTTCCGGCACATCCACATCCACACAGGCCACAAGCCGTGTGTGTGTGACGTATGCGACGCCCGTTTCGCCGTGCCTCTGATGTTGAAGCAGCACCAGCGCATTCATCTGGGCGAAAAACCGTATAAGTGCGCAGAATGCGGCCGCTGCTTTGCAACAAGCTCGCTGTTGGCGATCCATACACGCGTACACACCGATTCGCGCCCGCTAGAATGCACGTGGCCCGGTTGCGGGAAACGATTTAGAGAGAGTCTGAACTTGGCGAAGCATTTGCGCACGCATACAACTTATGTGTGTGAGCATTGTGGCAAGCTGTTTGATACGCGGCGCAGTTTTACGAGGCACGCAAAAACGCACCAGGTGGTGTTGCCGGAGCAGGAGCCGATCCAGGCATGAATAGGTATATAGAAAAAATGGGTATTAAACACGTCTTGGATGTTTTACAGAAGAGATTGCGTGAGGCACTCCTTGTAGATAGAAGATCTGGGTTGTACAGGATGTGGCTCAGCGAAACCGGGCCGGGCGATCACTTAGTAAAGCACGCTATTTTAAAAGCGTTTGAACGGGTGAGCTATATTGCATAAAATTAGGTATCGCATGCTAGAGTGATGTTTAATTGTTCGCAATGGTTATGCATAACTTATGTCAATTTTGTCGCACTTGCTTTACACTATGTAGCGCCAGGCACGTATGAGATTAGTGAAGCCTAACCCGGCAAAGAGTCACGATTTTTGAAAGTTTTCAGCGTTCTTGGATACAAATATCTTTATTAATTGAATCTAAGGCTACTGATATGTTGTGTTGACTTGAAGTGTGAATGGTCACGTATATCTCAACACGTGACATGCCCTACCGCACTCAAGTCAATTCTGGGCCGAGTTTCTATTATTCATTTTTAATTTATGCAATAGATGCGCAATAATTTCTAATAAAGATTCAGTTTAAAGTTAAATAGAGTATCAGCACGAATTTCTGGACTCCTCTTGTACTCTAGCCTCACATGCGTGAGTACTTGGATAGCCTCGCTTCACGAAGTCACGTGCACCAACTCCACCTTCAAGTGCGAAAAGACCTTCGCGAAAAATATAGCATTGACTTAAGTCTTAAGTTTCTCTACGAATACTCAAACTCATACCATACCCCATATAATATACAACGAATGAAGCCCAATAGCAGACTTTTAAGAGGTATCAGAGTGCAGATGCCCACTGTACCTAAACCAGTGTACCAGCCACCAAGTTTACTGTCGATCACAGCAAATGAGCTTCCCAACAACACTTTCGAACAGGAAAACCAGTATCACATCACAAAGTCTAGTATCGGCAGTTGGCCCGTTTATAAAAAGATACAGAATACCAAGATCACCACGGAAATCAAGCGCGTCAAGGGAAATGTGATGCTTTTTGCCGATGAGTTGTCACGTGTACTCTTCAACAATAATGTTCCAAAGAAGCACGTGCGTGTGAACTCGCTCACGGGCGAGGTCAACATTAGGGGCGATCGCACCAAGGAGATCCGCAAGATCTTGAGCACAATGGCTAATCCCGAATAGGCGTCCATAGACCTGTACATATTATTACACACTTTCAGACCCATACCCGTAGAAACCGTTCGCGAAGACAGACCAGTTCATTGCACGGCGAAGTACACTTCATCCAACAGCCTCAAAAGAGCTCCACTTTGTACTCCAGCAGAGGAGTGTTACCCGACTCACTCGAACCAAAAGCCGCCTGCCGTATCTGCACAATCCACGGATCGTTCAAAAGCTCCGCCGAACTGGGCCGCTTACTGGGCTCGTGCTCCAAACAGCGTGACAAAAACTTGATACCAGCTTCGCTGAGCTGATCGGGCGACGGCAATTGGGGTTTGTGACCTGCCGCAATGTGGTACATGATAGCCCATTCATTGTCGAGGTTGGCCCATGGCCGCCTGCCAGTTGCCATTTCAAGTACGCAACAGCCAAGCGACCAAATGTCCACGACTCCGCTTTTCGACGAGCTTTGTCCTGTGATCACCTCGGGAGACATGTACATCGGCGTGCCTGTCATTGAGTTCAAATTCAGCGGGTTGTTGCCTGCATTTCCCGTTCGGGTTGAGCGCCCAACAGTGTTGCGCGTTTTCCCACTGGCTGCAATAACCTTGGCAGCGCCAAAGTCAACAAATTTAATCACACCGTTGTGATCTAACAAAATATTCTCCGGCTTGATATCCCTATGCACAACACCCGACTGGTGAAGGTAAGCCAAGCCCTCCAACATCTGCAAGGTGTATACCTGAATAACCATTTCGTCCTCGATACGACCGTGAGCCAAAAGACCCGAAAGAGAGCCTCCTTCGCAAAATTCCATAAAGATGTACACTTTGTCGCGGTGAACCTCTACGCCAAAGTATTGCACAACGTTGGGATGATTCAACATCTCAAGCACAGTCATCTCCTCTTTGATTGAGGGAATGAGCTTAAGTGACTGGCTGTCGTGGAATACAATTTCTTTCACAGCCATAACGCCTCCAGTGTCTAAGTTCACGGCGGCATAAACTTGTCCAAAAGAGCCACCGCCAATGAACCTTCCCTTCTGCCATCTAATGGAGACACTGGAGAAAGAAGATGCCAAGAGAGTAACAAACTGATACTCCAGATCCGAAACATCTAACACGCGACCAATAGAGTTAAGCTGTTCTTGGACGTCTGAACGGTACGCCTCTATCTCTGAGATCTGAGCCATCAAGTCCTCCTGATACGCTCTCAAGACTTCGTCATCATCAGCGGAACGCTCGATTATCTGCCTTTGCGAGTACCATTTGAGCAATCTGCGCTGTTCGGCCTCGCTGGATCGCGCACCCATAATATCGAAGTGAGAAATGAGGAGCGACATGCACCGCGCAACCTTTAGTTTGAGCTTGTAAAATTGATCTTCATCCAATACTAGGATATTAAAGCCACGCGTCATCTCCATGGCAAATTCCAACGCGAGAACACACCATCTAAAGGTCTTTCTGTCAGTGGGCACACAGTCGTCGCAAATGAAACTCACCCAATCAATCGATAAACGGATGAGACGCATGATCACGATGGACTTCTTCGATGAGTCCGACCACTTAACGGAACTTTTACCGAAGTCACGAGCATGAATGAAGTACGAATTGACCAATTCTTGGTATCCGCCTTCTGGAAACATCTTTCTGCACTTTGATGTCAAAATTTTTACCGAGTCGAAAACTGCCAAAGTCATACGGAAAAACAACTTGTTGATCTTTGTCAACTCTTGATGGACCTTAGTAAGTGACGACCGCTGCTCTACGGCTTTTAGCGTATCCCCAACAGAACGGTCTGTAACCGCCTCGAGAAATCTATCGCGCACAACATGTAGACTGAAATGCGGGAGCGTTGAAATTAGGAGTAGTTGGCCCGGGGACACATCTGAGATTGGAACAGAGTCCATTTTCAAATTGATCATATCGCCATTCCACACAATCGGTTTCGTCGGGCAGTACGTGATGACGTAGGACGTTGCGTACTTTGGGTTGTGGTGGTTTTCGAAAACTGTATAGTCCTCAAAATCTTGCTCTCTTCGCTTGATGAGATCCGCAAATTCAGAAATGCTTTCTTCAGGGTCGGACCCAATGCTCGAGCCATTGATTATACGCAAGATCTCTGCTTCGTTGTCACGCAACTCAGGGCTTGCAAAAAAGTACATTCCTTGCGCCTCAACAGTGCTTGTGTATACCAAAAAGTGGTCAGTTTCCTTCAAGACTTGTAGAAGTGTTTTCTTTTCCAGGTCAGACTTGCTGACAACGTCGAACACAAAGGAATTGGTGAATGTTTGTGAGATCTGACCTGTGAACCTCGCCAACTTGCGTCTGAGTTGACCGAAGTTTTCTGTCGTCGAAGTATACCAGCGACTGAAGTCGGCAGAGCCATTCACGGGTGTGGGTGGGTTATTCACTTGATGGTTGACATACGCAAGCAACTTGTGACAAAGGCGGGATGTAACCGACGTGACACTATCGGCCACAACGCTGCCTCCACCATCAATGTATTCGCCTAAATTCCGTAAGAAATTCCACGCGCTTTCAAGCTCCTCGGGTTCTTTGTTGGTGCGGAAAAGGTGAGGCAGACGCGAGCTGTCGTTGAGCTTTTTATTCAACAAGTTGAGGTAGTAGCGCACACACTGAAGGACGACACGGTCAAATTCCTCAATGTCCTTGTCGAACATGTCCTTTATGTACCAGATGCGATCAACGTCGGACTTGCAATATTCAATAATCCCACCTTTGATTTCAAGCGCAATAGCAATGTATGACTTGAAATCATCAATCATCTGATCAATCATCATCAAAGTAGGGTTCTGCAATTTCATGGCGTACCGCATACGAATCTCGATTATTTCTTTGATGAGTCGCATCGGCACGAGACATAGGTCTATCAAGTTGCGCACATAATCAGGCAATTTGAGTGTTTCAAAAATCGTACTGAAACGAATATAGTTCTTCTTCAGCTTCACCATCCACGGTGCAATAGTATTGAAGATTCGTTTGCGGAATATCATGCTTACATCTTTTTCCTTCACGATGCGCTCAGCAAGCGATTTGTTGTCCTCTTCGAAGATCTTTTTCACCGTTTTGCTCTCAGGGTCAGATTCTGTTACCGTTTGAGTGCGACCACGTGTGACGTCTAAATCCGAATTTCCAATCCATGCTTTGAACAGCGCCAGCTGCTGCGCAATGGCGTCACTGATCAGAAGCCACGCAGTAAGCGCATCAATGCGGTCTTGAAAAGATTCCAGGCGACACGTGGGCTTATCGAGGCGCATATCTTCAAGTGTACGCCATAACTCACAGGCACGCTCATAACGGCCCAATATGTCGACTATTTGCTCGCGAGGCAGTTTCGCGCCAGCTTCATAAGAGATTTCATACGCGATAATCTCTTCGACTAGCTTGTCCACATGGTTACGACGGTATAGCGTGATCTTCTTCTGGTCGTCAATGGACCGATCAAAGATTTTTGCACGAATCCCAAACCAGAGGTTCTCTCTGTATTGGGAGCGCAAGAAATGGTCCAGGCCTTCAGCCGGGTTTATCGTGTCAATGATTTTAGTCTTTTCCAGCCGCACCACGTCGCCTGTAAGCACGCTAAGAAGCATTGCTTGCCATTCTAACCTTTCGATGACGGCTGGGTCCTGCACATTCTCACGGCTGATGGTCTTTAGGTTATCGTCGATGCTGAGCTTCAGATTATTGCGCATGATGTCGAGAGCAAGGCTGGAGTCGAACTGGTACTTCTCGTCATCCAATTCCGTTAGAAGCTCCGAATTCCCATAGGAGGATAGATCATCGTCCTCGTCTTCGTCGTTGACACTAAAACTGGTTTTCGGCTCCAGATCCTTCGGGTCCACACTGGCACTGATGCCCTTAGTGTAATAGTCGTCTGCCCATTGGTTTCGTATGCGTTTGAGATACGCTTTTTCCTGCGCCAAGTACTGGTTTGAATTGAGCAAGTTGCTCGCCAAAACCTGGCTCAATGAGCGATGCTTGGCGCTGTTTTTGCGTGATTCAGATACGCTGCCGCTGCCGCCACCGCCGCTGCCACCACCAGAACCAACGCCGGCGTTCGAGCCGTTACTCAGTTGCAGGCTCTTGCGCGAGTCGGGCTCGTTTGCGGGAATAGCAGCATGGCCGGACTGCGAGCGCGTGAGCGTAGGTCTTCGACTGGACGTCGCCGAAAGCAGCAGGTGCGCCGCACTTCTGCTGGCGCTAGCGCTCAGTTCCTTGGTACCGTTGTGATTTGGCATTTCTGTTGTTGATTCTGAGAGAGTTTGCAGCACTTTTTTAGAGCAAAAAGGCGTGTTCTAGTGGATCTTGGATGTCAGCAAGACGCGCGCGGGTGACTTGGTCTCCAAGAGGGTTAGGAGAAGGTAAAATGCGCGATTAATTTGATCGTGCGCAAACAATGTCTATGAATTTGTCTTTGAGTGTTTCTGATCTGCTTAAAAATTGGCTAGTTCAGGAAAAATGTGTATCCTGTTATATCCTGTGAACTTTGAAGTGCCCGCCTGAATGCGTAGGGCGCGAGTGTGCTTGCTAGATCGTATAACAAGGGTGTTTGGAGCAGAAATATGACTCTAATTCTCACTTAAATGATATGTAGTGAGTAGTATGCTTTGGCCACAATTCGTGTTCGTTATCAGCACTCGCTTATCGTGAATATGCCTATGAATCCACCCTGACTTGTCGGAGAAAAGGCGCTTGAGGCGGACGAGCCGCTTTAATGGAGCGGTGCGGGTTTCCCTGGGTCTGAGAGGTACGGGTGTGCTGGCAAAGCTTAAGGTGAAGAGAACTAAATCATTTTGATTCAGAATTCTTTGCGTCGTTATTGCTATCAGAACATGCGTTCCAAATGCTAGAAAGTATTTCTATACCAATATCGGTTATTGCTTAGTGATAAGTCTACGAGGGGCCTTGTCTTGCCGTACTACGTACCTTATGCAGGTCGTTGCCAAACACGCGACTCATACAAGTCAATTCAAGGCGTGTTGATATATAGCCAAAACGTGTCACGGCCGGCTTTTTCATATTTACAAGCCTTAAAATGGTTTCATGTAAGTGCTTTCAAGGTGGATTGAAAGTACGGATTCCGTCAATAGCGTACCTTCTGATAGTTGGTATATGCTCGGTATATTGTTCATTGTCACGTGAGCATTGGTGCACTACTTTTACGATGGCAAGATTCTGTCCAGGCTCTTGATTTGTTCTTGGAATACCATGAATTACAATATATTCAAGGCCTGAATAATACTCGATAAACCAACCGTACCAATCCTATGCGTTACCTGCAGATCAATTTCCTTTATTGGTGCGCTTCACGCCAATGTTGCGAACTTGTCGTACACCATCGTATTCGGGGCTGTACGATGCTACGAAAACGATGGCCCATCGTATCGGATATCCGACATGTACGTCGTATTGGGCTGTACGATGCAACACTGCTGTTCACGCCGCGTCGAACTTAATGGCCTGTGTAGTTCACGAAGGAAGTCACGGGGCACGGGGTATACCTGCGACTGGAAGCTAAACGGCGGGAGCGTCTAACCTTAGTTTTGGGGGAAAGAGGTGAATTTTCAGATGTGTCAGAACTATCAGACATACTTATGAGGTCAATAGTTGAAGTTATATTAAAGTTATTAAGAAGGTTTTTGTGTTCTGTGTTCAGTTAGTATAAATGTTCTACAAGCTAGCGAAACACAATTGGTTATGATAAGAGAATGAGCTTCACACCTACGTTATCCAATCAGAAGGTGAGGAAACATGATAGAAGTCATCATGTGGTATCATAGGGCATGTGATGTATGCATTTAAGAATTATACGCACAACAATCTGACACTTGTTCTGAGATGTGTTAACATGCTGCCCTCGCAATTACCCTTTTTGCAACAAAATTTCGAAGAATACGAATGAGGGGAACTTAATGCAGTCCTGTGATGATTTAAGGCAAATTTGAACAAGTCACACCGAGAACTCTCGATCAATGTTGGAGTCCAGGGTCAGACTTGGGGCTGCAAGCATTAGCGGGCCTGGCGCTAAGAGTCATGCAGACATCCCCGTCTCAAGGGAGTCTGGACGAAAACCAAATTTCTTTACGGATCCCTCGGCGGCTAAAACAAACCCACTTGTCAGAATTTATTACACATATAACGATACAGACACTGGCACTCATGAGAATGGCGCAGACCTTGATATTCCCGTCACAAGAGCCCGCGCTAAGTCTACACATGGTGAAGGTGAAGAAAATTGTGACGATGTAGCTCTTAGGGCTATTGAATCTGGTCACAAACGGACATCCAAAGACGAAAATGTGGGAACAAAAAAAAGAAAAACCCGCCTGTCTCATCAAGCGGACGATTTAACAAAGATTCTGTTGGCAGATGACTGTTCTTCTGCTGAGACTCTCAGACACGACTCGCGCCCTGATAATATGTCTTCCGGAAACTATACTAATGTTTCTTTTCAGAATGAAGTAAGCAGCACATTAGACGAAGAACCAACCAGCTCTTTCAAAAAGCCCGACTCCTACAATCTGCTGGAGGAAACCGCTGACGAGGAGCAAGAAGCGTGTAAAGGATTGGAGCGATTCTGTTTGAAGAGAGGTTCCCCATCACTCAATATTGGCGAGCCGTCACTTGAGGAGCTCGTTGTGCGGTCAAAGTTTTCCATGCTGGAGTTGATGCGGAAAAGGGACACGTCTGAGTTCGATCCAGGGTTAATTTGCCTACCGCTCTCGGTTTTTGAACCCCACCACGAAGATTGTCTGTCTGACCATATCCCCACATACATTAGGAAAAGGGGCACTGAAGATTTGGACTTACGAAGTTCGAACACCACTATCGTGCCAGGTGCAGCCGCTCGAATAGCTTTCCTGATAAGCGAAATGGGGAATGCAAGCAATCATAGTCTGCCACAAGACTTGGATGATTGTGCGGCCACTCTTCAGCTGCAAAATGACCACCAAGTGGGCGGTATGTCGAACGCCCACCGTAAAAAAGACGATTTACACCTGCCCAGCGAAGCATGCACTGATGAAACAGTGCAGAGATTGCAGTCTACGAGTGCAAATGCAGTTGATCATAATTTGAATGATTCAAACCATAAAATATCCACGCGACCTGCGATTGGGGAATCCTTCGTTGTCGATCTCATATGCCGGGTGTGCTCTAGGACATGTGTATCTTTAAGTAAGTTGACTAAGCACATGAGATCTCATACTGGTGAAAAGCCATTCGCGTGTGCAGAATGTGATAAGAGATTTTCACAACGTGGTAACTTGACTAGGCACACGAGCTCCCACACCGGTGAAACGCCATTCGCGTGTGCGGAATGTGATAAAAGATTCCCACAAAACTGTGATTTGACTCGTCACACGAGATCCCACACCGGTGAAAAGCAATTTGCGTGCCCCGAATGTGATAAGAGATTTCAACGAAGTGAGATCTTGACTGCTCACATGAGATTTCACACTGGTGAAAAGCCATTTGCGTGTCCTGAATGCGATACGAGATTTACACAAAAATGTAATTTGTCTCGTCACACGAGATCCCACACCGGTGAAAAGCCATTTGCGTGTGTGGAATGCGATAAGAGATTTTCACAAAACTGTGATTTGACTCGTCACACGAGATCCCACACCGGTGAAAAGCCATTCGCGTGTACCGAATGCGATAAGAGATTTACACAAAAAAGTAATTTGTCTCGTCACATGAGATCTCACACTGGTGAGAAGCCATAGGCATTCACCGGCTGTTTGGAAATGAATTCCACAAGAAAGGAATTTGGTGTGACACTCAAAAATTCACACTTACGAATGACTATGCATGTGCTCTGATTGTGAAAGTGTAAGCTCGAAAGTACAGTTTGATGATAAAAGAGAGCCGATTACATTGGCGATGCGATTAAAATCAGTCTTTGTGCCCTAATTGATCCTGAGATGACTGTCTGAAAGTCTGAAGCTAAATGGCCTAATTGCATCGATATTCAAGGGGAACTCCAAAGCTTTCGCCACAGATTCTCAGATTATGACAATGTCAAGTCTAACCATACTCATGAGAATATTTCCACTTGTGCTGCTGTGTGAGTTGTATTGTCACTTATCCTCGGTATATCTTGGCTGCCTCATGTGACGAAATCCACTACTTATCAAAGTATTACCATCGGCAAAGTTAGCCGTGTTTTACTTATATTGGCAATTGAACCGTAAGGCTGAATTTAGTCACCGCTGAATGTACCTAGGTATGCGCACTCTTGTGAGTCAAACTGTCCAACAAAATATGTCTTTTTTGGATATGTGCCTGCCTTGTTGCATTTAGTGGTTAACATCGGTGAAAGAAAAAAATGATGATTGTGCTCATACTCGTCAAAAGCAAAGTCGGACGCTAGGTTGAAGCTGTACTACAAGGAACGTGCATACAACCAGATCTGCAAGACAGGCACCTAGAATCTATCATCCATTGTGCTGTATTGAGGCTACGACTGCTGATGGAACTTGCAGTTTGAGTGAGAGCCAGCACCCCTACTGCCACGCCTCAACACACAGTCGTACGCGACCTCAGAAATGTCCGTGTCCTGGATATTGGCGGCAATACCGGTCAAGGTGCCTCTCAAGGCGTCCTTCGAGGGAGCATACACCATTTTCGAGCGGACTGATGTGGAGTTTGGAGACCATGTGTAGAAAGAACTTTTTGCTCTCTTGCCTCAGCCACCGCCAATTACTCAAAATCGTATACGGCTTACTTGCATCTGTTTTTGGACAACTAAGCCGCGTCCGATGACGTCTTGTCCACGATAATTGGCGATTTTTCTGTGCTCAACGCGAAGATGATTAATTTGGACTTCTTGCTCAACTTCAAGTCGTTGAATGCGGACAAGGACTCGTCGACAACGATTGCTCTGTCGGGTTAGTATGGGGTGTATGATTGAAGATGCGTTCTAAACTGTTGTGAACGGTTTTTTGAAGACTGCGATGGGTCCTCGAGAAGGAACTTGGTGGAATTTTTTGTGTGTAATCAGAATGCTCTTTCGTTGACTTTACTTGTGGTGGCACTGAATCGGCAAGCGTTGGACTTTTCACTGATTGCGGGAAAAGTGTGAACAGGACTTTCTTCACAATCGGAGTCGAGAAAATTTTGTGGGCAAAATATCATTGGGTGTTTATGCATAATTACATTCCATTCTTGATTATAGCCCAAGCCTTCAGGTTTAATCATGAATGAGATTCGACTTTCACAGAACATACCCTGATCCAGTGATAATAGTCATGGTGATATTGACTATAACATAGGATATTATGACTATCCACAATACTTTTGGGTGATATTGATATTATACTTCATATCAATCATATCATGGGCGGAGTATCAATTATGCATGATATATCATAATATCTTCGTCTTTACGTTTGATGACTCCGGTGATATGGTGCAACGGGATTTCATGCACATTTAGCCAGCCAGTGAGGCCTCAAAATTGCAAAATCCACACTAAAAGGGGGTTTTCACGAGCGCCTTGTGTACTCGTTCGCAAGTGAACGCAACTTCATAGCTGCCAGTGGTGAAATAGACCTATACGAGCCTACCACCAAATCTATTAGTATGGTGCGGGGCTCAACTTAGCCTCACGTCCCAGAGTCCCAGACCAAATACGGGTCTATTTATTGAAGTTCAAGAATTCTTTCATTTCTCCATCTGCTTTATACTTCTTGGTTTGGTGCCGTCTTCTTTCAAAGTCTTGAGCCTCATTCGAATATCGAGTTTATCAACCACTGTCGCGACATGAAAATTTCTAAATGGCTCAATCAAACTCGGGTTAGTAGTACTTGGGAGTTTCAGAAAACGCATCCATAAAGCCAGGGATATACAAGTGGCGGGGCCCAAGAATTCGTGAAATGCTGACTTACTCTAGTTAAGTCAAGATTCAAGTCACGCAGCGTCCACTTGGCAGCCTCACTCTCCACCGCATTAGGAGAGTGAGATATATTATTCTCTTAGCTATATCAAACACTCCCGTGATACTTTTTGGCGATAATAAAATCAATATCATATTCATATCATACTATATTACCATGCGGGTGAATTATATCACGCGCAAAAGACCAATGACTAACAACACTGACCTGAACCAGACTATAACCATGCAATACAAATTCATATATAAAATACCTGCAAACTCATCAAGAATTCTTTTTTTCGGATCAAATTTTTCAGTCTGTGAAATTCATATCTTTTCGAAATGTTCAAAAATCTAGCACCAATTTAAAACTCGACCAATTATCTATCTATGCCATTGCTACATGTAACATCCTGCAGACCGTCTGTACGCTTCCATAATGTGCACACTCTGGAATCTGGAATCTGGATCTTTATACTGTACCTGTTTAGGTCCAATTTCAATCATCAACGTCTTTTAACAACCCCAATAAACAAAAAGACAAAAAACCGATCAAAACAATCTGCTCAAATGGAGAGCGAAAATGGTTTCTCTCTTTGACATCAGTACCCAAAAACCGCTCTGGAATCATCTCTCAACTGGTGTCCCCACGCTAGATCTGATGCTTGGCCTCCAGAGCGACGCGCTTCTAGATTGGCAAAGCGTGCCTGCAAACACATCTTCTTGGGCCCTACTATGTAGCATGATGGCTAGTCACCTTCAACTGTCGGTTTCTGCCAAAGTCGTGGTATTAGAAACCATAAACGCGTTTCCTTGGCTGGTTCTCGAAATGCACCCGGCATATGACGCGTCATGGGTGACTCAGGACAGAATCGTATCTTTCCAGGTGCCGACTTTCGCGCAATTATACGCTTTTTTTGCGTTTTTGCCGTTGCAGAGGCAAGACCCGGGCTCTGTGCTCATTTTCGTGACCAATTTCCACGAGTGCGTGGAATTCTACCGGCTTCAGGCCTCAGCCACGCATGAGGAGGTTCTACTCAAACACCAAATAGACAAAAACCGCTGTTTCATTGAAAACTTGCAGAAAGTGACTGAGGAAGGGTGCCTGGCGGTTAATTTGCCGCCTGTGCCATCTGTAACCCGCGAAAATCCATACAACAAGATCCAGGCTCAAATCAACGGACTCATTCTGATGATGTCAGAATACGCCTTCAAAAACTCCGCAGTGATAGTGCTAATCGGCCATTTGGAGCCAAAATATAAGCCAGTCATGGCAAAGCCACCCGTTTCTGCCGATACGTCGTTTCGCAGCTCACAGGTGCCCATGTCGCAAACCCCTTCGGTTTCTTCTTTCTCTAATAAAGACACATCTCGTTTGACCTTGATGCCTGTTACTTTTGGCCCGCCGAATGCCGATAAGCCGAACTTTGCGGAAAGCAAGATCACGGCCAGATTGGTCTTCTACAATGATTGGTTCCACAAGAGCCCATATTGCGAGCGAGAGTGCAAGAAACGTGACGGCAAATACCGGTTTTTCGTTTCTGTGGCGAAAGTTTTCAATTTAAACGGGATCAATAATATAAACGAGCCTGTTTACTTCCATTACCAGCAACTCCCGTTCATGAAAAACGCACAGGAGAAATGGCTAGTGGATCTTCTGGAGCCAGAACAAGAGAACCTGGGGCTTGCTTCGCTCATCCAGGAATCAATAATCTCGTCGACTCAAATCCCAAGCAGAGATATGCTCCCGCCGAATAACTACGCATCTAATCTGTTTGTGGAACCCCACCGGCGCAAAGCCCGAAAAATGTCGATTCCGTCATCTCCTCCGCATTTGACTATAGTAGACGATGTGACTTTTAGCCAGCACCAGATCTTGAGTGGGAAAGAAACCATTGTGCTGGAAAGCGAGCACAGTGAAGAAAGCGAGCATAGCGAAGAGAGTGCAGAAAAGATGAGTGAAAGCGATGTGGATGCAGACTCAGAGAATGAACTGGATAGCCAATCACATGTCAGTAGCGAGGAAATGGTGAGTGCTCAGGAAGAAGTACTAAATGAAGGTCTTGGCCCAGGTTTGCGCAAGCTTGAGGAAACCGAGTTTCTGTTTATAGAGGGGTCTGATGTGGAGCTGACAGGAACCTTATTCGAGGATATGGACAACAGCGAGCCTGAATGGATGATGCGCCATAGTTAAATGGAATGTGGCCTTTTCTGCTTGGCGAGTCTGTTGCTCTACAAAGGATCATAAATTTCAGAAAAGGGAAATTTACTATGATGTGACGTTTCGGCTACTATTGCAAGCTTGTATGACGGCAGCAGATGATTAGATACGAGTCTGCTCAGGTCAATGAAAAACGTCGATTTTGCGGAAAAACTTTAAGCCCAGACTGCAAATTCCAAGTGAATCAGCCTGAAAGACTTGCGCTTTGGCCTGAAAATTATCATTTACGAGACTGGCACGAGATGGTCATGTTGTGGAAATGCTACATAGAGGAAAATGGTGCTCACTTTGCTCAGGCTAGAATACCATGGCATACTCAACATATATCGGCAATACAGCTAAGGAAAAACGCAGGCACAGCAAACACTAAGCATAGATCGCTAAAAATATTGGATGATACGTATTTAGCTATACTTGTCCGTACACGCGGTTAAGGCATATTGATAACGATAAGGCGCGGCGCGGCCTCGAATGCTCAAAAGCATATTATACACTATATATTTTTCTTGGTTCTTTTTTTTGTCTTCGAAATTTTCATTACATTACAGGATGCTCTTCCAGAGTAAGACAAACACACTTCAAAGATTGCAAAAGCCATTTTGCTCATAGAATAAAATTCTACAATAGGTCGCGACTGCACCCCAGGTCTTCATTTATCAATACGAGATCTCTCATCTGAAATTACCAGCTTTTTCCTTCGAGGCCTCTACCCAGAGTACTTACCAGAGTTTCGGGATTGTTGTCGACCCATGGGATCGGTGCTCTCAAGATCGCGAGACAACCGTCGATTTAAAAAAGGGGCTAAACTAACATTACTCTTCAATTTCCCAGTGCCGTCCTCACTAAGCTTAACGTACCATTTTCACACCCCAATTGAGCTTGCGCAAGTTTGAAAATGATCAATCAGTGAGTGTGGGCATTCCCCTCAAGTTTATTGGTCTCAAAGAATCAACTTTGTATCACGAGTGTCCGAAGCATTCACACACATTGTAGAGATGAGCCAGCGTAGCCTCTGAAGAAACTAAAGAAAGTGTATCTGGGCACAAGAGACATTCCACGTACCGTCCAACCTTCGGTGAATCACGTACGCACACTTGTAATGATTGACCATTGATACTACTAGGGAGTTGTTTTAGCATCTTAGCCTCACGTGTGTTTTACGGAAGAAGTAATTGAGTACCCTAGATCCAGTGCGTGGCCACCAAAAGACGAACCAAAAGACCCGTGTCGTGCGTCTTCGCGGCTGCAACACTCAAAACAAAACCCACACTGGCTGCGACCGACCTGCACACACGCACGGGCGATGAGCATCAGGCAAATTCCGCAAAATAGCCAATCTATACTTTATTCAAAAAAAACACCCAAAAATGGCTACCGTGATCCCGCCACCATCCAAGAAACAGAAAAAGGAGGCGCAGCAGGTCCGCGAGGTGGCGCTTGTGCCCGAAGATCTCCCGAATGTGCTAATAAAGTTCCAGGCTGCGGACTCGGGTGAGAGCGTTGGAGGCCTGATTAGGGTACCTGGAGGCATCACCGAAAAGCAATTGGAAGAGCTTTTAAACCAGCTCAATGGCGAAAAAGATGAACCTGTGCCGTACTCGTTCTCGCTCTTGAACCAGAAAGACGGCGAGGCAGACGCGCTCGTGGACATCCAGGATAACCTTTATACGTCGATTTTGAAGCCCGGCATCAAAACCACCGAAGACTTTTTGACCATTGTGTACACGCCGCGGGCCGTTTTCAAAGTCAAGGCGGTGACGAGGTCTAACACTGCAATTGCAGGCCACACGCTGACAATTCTATGTGCGCAATTTGCGCCCAATGATTCTGGCCGCATGTGTACAGGAGCAGGCGATTCCACCGCCAGAATCTGGGACTGTAATACCCAAACGCCTTACAAGACGCTCACGGGGCATACCAACTGGGTGTTGTGTGTAGCCTATTCCCCATGTGGCACGATGCTTGCCACGGGGTCCATGGATAACACGATCCGATTATGGCACGCCAAAACGGGTGAGCTGATGGGTACTCCGCTCGTGGGCCACACCAAATGGATCTCGTCGTTGACGTGGGAGCCGTTGCACTTGGTGAAAGAGGGCGGGTCGCCGCGGCTCGGGTCCGGGTCGAAGGATGGTACCGTGAAGATCTGGGATACTACACGCAGGACATGTGACTATACTATGGCTGGGCATACAAACGCCGTTTCGTGCGTCAAGTGGTCCGGTCTGGACATTTTGTATAGTGCCTCGCACGACAAATCGATCAAGGCGTGGGATATAGCCGCCGGGGGCAAATGCATCCAGACGCTCAAGAGCCACGCCCACTGGGTGAATCACCTTTCGATTCTGACAGATCACGTGATCCGCAAGGGAGGCTTTGACCATACCTCGAAGGCCAGCATAAAAGCAGACGCAAAAGAGTTGCGCAAAAAGGCATTGGACCAGTATGAGAAGGTGGCTCGGCTCAACGGGCGTATCAGTGAGCGTCTTGTGACGGCAAGTGATGACTTCACAATGTACTTGTGGGAGCCATTGAAGCTGTCGAAGCCTGTGTGCAGGATGACGGGTCACCAGAAACTTGTAAACCATGTTTCCTTCTCGCCCGACGGCCGCCATATCGTGTCTGCGTCATTCGATAACTCCATCAAGCTCTGGGACGGAATCAAGGGAACGTTCATTGGCACTTTCCGTGGTCACGTGGCGCCTGTATACCAGACCGCATGGTCTTCCGACAGCAGATTGTTGGTGAGTTGTTCGAAAGACACCACCTTAAAAGTATGGGACGTGCGCACGAGAAAATTGAACGTGGACTTGCCGGGACACGCTGATGAGGTGTATGCTGTTGACTGGAGCATGGACGGTAAGAAAGTGGCTTCTGGAGGCAAAGACAAGATGGTGCGCATTTGGTCCTCGTAATTGTCAGTTAGTACAACAAACAAAAAAAAGAAAAAGAACAGGAAATACTTGTAAATGCTAGGCTTTTATTGAGAAGATAGGTTTCGTTTGGGTTTGTGTCTCATCAAACGTGTCTTTAGAGCCATGCGTCAAGGAATATGCTAGCCAAGTGACGATTCTGTTGGAGAGTCGAATTGAATTGATGACGACTTTATACCAATGCAAAAATGAATCATAAAAAGCTTTGGTGTTTAATTAATCTTCCTCCTTCTGTTTACGTCTGAATTCAGATGAAATATTTAGCCTGAAGTACCACCTGCATTGATTTCTATGGTGTAGGTAGTTACTTCGCTTTCGCCATTATCTTTGATTTTTTTTGTCTCACTTTCTTGCACCGGCTTTATCTACGATGGATCTTTTTCAGGTAATGCTCGGATCATACCATTCAGTGAAGTGCAAAGGGGCATGCTCGTTTAAGTATGTTTGGCACGGCAAAAACCAAGACAGCCTCAAGTGCGAACTCGAATAATTAATCTTTTTTGAGCAGTCACGGTAAATTTAAAGAATTATTTTCCTTCACTTTACATCTCGTGGCAAAATACAGATCTTGCAAATTAAATGAAAAATAAAATTAAATAAAGGAAAAACATCACGTTGAACTTGGCAAACTTCCACCAAAAACAAACACAGTTAGTAAAAGCACACACGCAAGAACTATCTACAAGCAAAAATTCCAGAAAGACTCACAAAACATTTGGCAACCATGGGCCAAAAAACTAAATTATTAAATGAAATTGAAAGGGAAAAAGACTAACAATGCATACTACGTAAGCAGTTTCGGCTTTCCAGTCCTCGATCAGAAAAACCGAGCAAAATAGAAGGTAATTTACAAACGATTTCTTTCCGCAGCGTAGCAAAAAGAGTGAGTTCTCACTGTTTAGATCAGATCTGGTAACAACCAATAGGCGTTTATACTACTGCACATTTTTTAGAATGATTCCCCTTTTTTTTCAATCCTCATTTTTTCATGAAGGCCACCTCTTATTCGTGAACTAGGTGCTTAGTTTATACACACTGAACTTAACACTTGAATACTTTGTGTGTTTTTTTAGGCTCTTTCAAATATTGCGCCTTTTTGCGCAACGCGCAATATCTTGCATACGCAAGCAATAGTGGCTTAGCTTGGACGTCTCAAAAGCGGTAGCGGTTAGTCCATAGATATACTGGGACCGACTGAATGATATGCCAAAAATGCACGTAGAGCTCAATTCCATGCAGCCACCCCACTTTTCCAAAGCAACCGGGTGAATCCGGGAATGTTCGTGACTGATTTCTGGGCGCCCATGTGCATGAATTCGCAACATTCAATTGCTTGCAACCATTTCCGCGGCGGGCTTAGTCAGCTTCGGCACGGAGATAGTCCACATGGGGCAATAAGTTTTGACCGAGAATTTCCTTTTTTGTACAATAATTCGGAGGTAAGTCAATGACTTATTAATCGAATATTGAACGCCAACATATATAAGGTCCACACCCAGCCCAAGATTCACTCAGATAATCAATAACATCAACCAAATCTTCAAGAACCAAAAATGACCACCACTGTTCTCGTCTCAGGCGCCACCGGTTTTATTGCTCAACACACCATCAAACTCCTTCTTTCCAAAGGCTACGCCGTGGTGGGAACCGTGCGCACGGCTGCAAAAGGTGACCACCTCATTAAGTTATTTGCTAACGAGTTATTTTCGTACGAGATCGTGCCTAGCTTGGACGCCGAAGGCGCATTTGACGATGTTTTGAAGAAACATAGCGAGATTACTGTGTTCTTGCATATGGCTTCGCCAGTGACGTTTTCCGCAGACGACATTGAGGCGGAATTGCTTAGACCTGCAGTGAATGGAACTGTTAGCGCATTAAAGGCAATTCAAAAATATGGGCCTCAAATCAAGCATGTGGTGATTACCTCTTCCTACTGTGCAATGGTGCATCCGGCACAGTGGCAAGACCCTGACCTTGTCGTCTCTGAAGACTCGTGGAGCTCGATTTCTTGGGAAGAGTCGAAAGAAAACGCGTTATTTGGGTATTTCGGCTCGAAAAAGTTTGCCGAGAAAGCAGCCTGGAGCTTCTATGAGCAAGAAAAGCCAAAATACACACTCAACATGGTCAACCCAGTGTTTGTATTTGGGCCTCAAGCGTTTGACTCTGAGATCAAAGACCAACTCAACCACTCAGTAGAGGTGGTCAATAAGTTATTGAGTTTGGAAAAAGATTCTGAAATTCCATCTGATAAAGGCAGTTTCGTCGATGTAAGGGATGTTGCGAAGGCTCACTTGGCTGCATTCGAAAATGGCTGGACGGGCAAACGTCTCTTGATGAACTCGGAAGACTTCAGCTCTCCAAGCTTGCTTGCAATTTTCAGGGAAAGCTTCGACTATTTGAAAGAGTCTTTACCCACGGCCGCCGTAGAGCCAATTGAGATTGCAAAAGTGGACAACAAGAAGACCAGACAGGATTTGGGTTTCCCTTTCTTGGATTTGAAGACTTCTATCGTTGACTGTGTGGGACAGATTTTGAATGCCAAAAGAAAGTAAGTCGATGATACTGATTGCTTTTGCTGATCAATGATTTTGACATGCTTTCGATTGCACATCAGTGCTCTTTAAGAACAATACATATTTTCAGTTAAACGTGACTCTCAATTGCTTTTTTTTGTAGCCAAAAACCGGGAGACAAGCCGATTTTATTAGGTGTGAGTATCGAACACGCTGAAAAGTCCAATGAACGGAATTGTTTGATTAAAGTCCAGAAAGTGTGGCTGTTTAGCAGAAAATATTATTATGTACATGTAAAAATGTACTCGATTGATTTACCCACTGTATTGTGAACATGTTCAACTGTGTTTGAATCAAGCCTGGTTGCAATTTGGCGCATAGGGCACATCTGAAAAGTCATAATCAGACCAGTTTTTGAAGATCTTGGCTAGATAATCAATCTGGTGTTTGCAATTTCTAAATCTGATTAAAAACGCTTCAAAAAAGGATACCTGATCAACATAACTACTTTTGCCCGAATGTTGTGATGATCCTCATAGACAGGACCACAATGTAGTGTTTTAGCAAATAACAGTTGCAGAAGAGCATTTTTCACCAACGGGCGTCTCACATGATGTCCCAAGTAAGATTTAATTGTAATCTGCATAAACAAGAATTGGTAGTCTCTGTTTTTTTCTTCTTTTTTCTTCAATTTATTTTTTCTTCATTCTTTCAAGAGTTCGATTCTCTCTTTTAGTGATTTATTACTCCTAGTTAAGGATCTTCGTATGAATCTGTTTTAGTCTTCTCGGCTCAAGCTCAAGCATCACGGCAGGACAGGTACGCCCGCCCGTGCTGCTCACAGCCACGATCCACTGAGCACTCTATCTCGCTTCAATCAGTCCACATAGTCCAGACTCCATATGAATAGGTCATGTAAAGTGCCATAGAAAACAAATTCAAGATCCAAAACACGCTCAAAAAATGCAGCCTCCGGTCATTTGCCTATAGAAATTAAAAAAAAATTCTATCTCTAGCTCATTTTCCCCTAGAATTATTGTTGCGAGCCAATGCCCAGAGCCAATGCCAGTGCCAAGCGGGCCGCGAATTCTAGCGGGTCACTGAAAATTCATGCTCCGCCTTTTGGGCGCGCACGCCTCGCTCGCGGCCTCGCCCCGGGCCGTATCTGCCGAAACCAGCAATACCTACCATAACTCAAATATACTCTAATATACCCATAAACCGATTGCCACATAACACAAAATACCCCCAAAATGGCCATTGTGAAACGCGGAGCGCGCTCCAAGGCCAAGCAACAGGCACCGCCTGCGAAATCTGGGATCAAAAAGGCCGAGTTCGACCTCACCAAGAAAAAGGAGGTGGGCGTGTCTGATTTGACGCTCTTGCTGAAGATTTCCGACGACGCCATCAACGAGAACTTGCAAAAACGGTTTATGAACGGGTCTATATACACGTACATTGGCCACGTGTTGATTTCGGTGAATCCGTTCCAGGATTTGGGCATTTACACGCCGCAGACGCTCGCTCTTTATAAGGGTAAGAACCGGCTAGAGGTGCCGCCGCACGTGTACGCGATTGCAGAAACGATGTACTACCACTTGAAGTCGTACGGCGAAAACCAGTGCGTGATCATTTCAGGCGAGTCCGGCGCCGGGAAAACCGAGGCGGCAAAGCAGATCATGCAGTACATAGCAAACGTCTCCGTGGACGACCAGATCGGCAACGGCAGCGGCGGCGGAGGCATTGCCAAAATCAAGGATATGGTGCTTGCAACCAATCCACTCTTGGAATCGTTTGGGTGTGCGAAAACGCTCAGAAATAACAATTCTTCGAGGCACGGCAAGTACTTGGAAATCTATTTCAATCCTGAAAACCAGCCCAGCGCGGCACACATCACGAACTACTTGTTGGAAAAGCAACGTGTGGTGCAGCAGATTCTGAACGAGCGTAACTTCCATATTTTCTACCAGTTCACGAAACACTGCCCCCCTCAGTACCAGCAGGCGTACGGCGTGCAGGGCCCTGAATCTTATGTGTACACGTCAGCGGCTAAGTGCATAAACGCCGACGGAATCGACGACGCCAAGGATTTCCAGGAAACGATCAACGCCATGAACGTGATTGGCTTGGCGCAAGTGGAACAGGATAACATTTTTCGCATGCTTGCGGCGATTCTCTGGATCGGTAATATTTCGTTTGTTGAGGACGAGAACGGTAACGCTGCAGTACGGGACGAGGGCGTGACTAACTTTGTGGCGTACTTGTTGGAGGTGAATGCCGAGATTTTGAAAAAGTCTATCATTGAGAGAATCATCGAAACTTCACATGGAATGAGACGTGGGTCAACGTATCACGTTCCATTAAACATTACCCAGGCCACCGCCGTGCGAGATGCGTTGGCGAAGGGAATCTATAACAATTTGTTCGAGTGGATTGTCGAGCGCGTGAACCTTTCCTTGAAAGACAGCGGGCAGAACTACGCTAAGAAGTCCATCGGAATCTTGGATATCTACGGGTTTGAGATTTTCGAGCAGAATTCCTTCGAACAGATTTGTATCAACTACGTCAACGAAAAGTTGCAGCAGATCTTCATCCAGTTGACGTTGAAAGCTGAACAGGACGAGTACGTACAGGAACAGATCCAGTGGACGCCTATTGACTACTTCAACAACAAAGTCGTGTGTGACCTTATTGAAGCTACTCGTCCTCAGCCAGGCTTATTCGCCGCTTTGAATGACTCGATCAAGACCGCGCACGCAGACTCTGACGCTGCAGACCAGGTGTTTGCGCAAAGGTTGAGCATGGTGGGCGCCAATAATCGTCATTTCGAGGACCGTCGTGGTAAGTTTATCATCAAACATTACGCTGGTGACGTAACCTACGAGGTAGCTGGTATGACCGACAAAAATAAGGACAGTATGTTGCGTGATTTGCTTGAGCTCTTATCGACGTCCTCCAATGACTTTGTCACGCAGTCGTTGTTCCCGCCACATCTCTTGCAAGCCCTTACAGACTCAAAGAAGAGACCAGACACTGCATCTGACAAGATTAAGAAGAGTGCAAACATATTGGTCGACACTCTATCTCAGTGCCAGCCTTCTTATATTCGAACAATCAAGCCAAACCAAACAAAGAGGCCAAAGGAGTACGACAATCAGCAAGTGTTGCACCAAATCAAGTACTTGGGGTTAAAAGAGAATGTGCGCATCAGACGTGCGGGATTTGCCTACCGTACCACGTTCGATAAGTTCGTGCAACGATTTTACCTCTTGTCCCCAGCTACAGGTTATGCTGGTGACTATATTTGGCGCGGGGACGATATCACAGCTGTGAAGGAAATCTTGCGCAGTTGTCACATCCCCCCTTCTGAGTACCAAATGGGTACGACAAAAGTGTTTATCAAAACACCAGAAACGCTCTTTGCTTTGGAGGATATGAGGGATAAATACTGGCACAATATGGCGGCGCGTATTCAACGTGCTTGGAGGCGTTACCTCAAGAGAAAGGATGATGCAGCAAAAGTCATTCAAAACGCATGGAGAACCAAGAAGCATGGAAACAAGTTCGAACAGATCCGCGACGAGGGAACTGCCATGTTACAAGGCAGGAAAGAGAGACGCAGATTCTCTATTCTCGGGTCAAGGGCCTATATGGGAGATTACCTTGGATGCAATGATTCGTCTGGTTATGGCAGATTTGTCGTAAGTCAGACTAGCATATCCGAGCCAGTTGTCTTTTCGGGAAAGGGCGAAATTCTTTTGTCAAAGTTTGGCAGGTCATCGAAGCGTCTTTCTAGGATATTTGTCTTGACTCGCTCGAGCTTCATTGTTATTGCCGAAGCATTGGTTGAGAATAGGCTTCAATTGCAAAAAGAGTTCACTATTCCTATCAGCGGTATTAATTACCTTGGCTTGTCCACGTTCCAAGACAACTGGCTTGCAATCTCATTGCATTCTCCAACGCCATCCACTCCCGATATCTTCATCAATTTGGACTTCAAGACGGAATTAGTCACTCAAATCAAGAAGATTAATAGAGGTGTCACTGTTAAAATCGACGCAACGGTGCAGTATCAGAAGAAGCCGGGCAAATTTCATGTTGTGAAATTCCAGCATGGCTCGGCGCCTATGAACAGTGACACATACAAGTCTGGTACCGTGACCGTGCAGCAAGGCTTGAGCCCCAACAGCAAGAACCCTAAAAGACCTAGAGGCGTCTCGAGCGCAGTGGACTACAGCAAATACTATAACAGAGGAGTTAGACGGAGCAACGGCGGTGGCCAAAGTGCTGCTGCACCTGCCCCTGCGGCCAGAAATACAGGTGCGCCCCAGCCGTATATGCCACCACAGCCTGCTGCTCGTTCAACTGCCCAAACCCCAGCGCGCGTGATCAACAACAATGTTGCGGCACCTGTGGCGCCCCAAAGACCTCAAGGACACTCAAAGCCAGCTCCAATGGCGCCTCTGAGGCCTCAGCCGCATCAGAACTCGCAACCAGCTCGGGTCGTACCTCCAGCAAGACCAGTACAAAAGAACGCTGCCCCAGCGCCGCCAGCGAGAAAAGTTGCTCCGCCTCCTCCACCCCCACCACCAGCTTTGGCCGTTGCAAAGCCGAAGCATCCCACGTATAAAGTTCTCTACGATTATGATGGCTCAGTGAGCGGTTCAGTGCCGCTTGTGAAAGAGGACGTGGTCTATGTTGTCAGCGTGAATGGCAAATGGGGTCTTGTGAAGGACTTGAAGGAGACAAGGGAGGGTTGGGCGCCACTAGATTACATGAAGGAAATTGAACCCCCAGCAGACCTCTTTGGAAGAGCAAAAGTGGCCGCGCCAGCGCCACCACCACCACCACCAGCCCATAATCTGGGTGCACAAAAACAACCACAAGCGTCTGCGCAACCACAAAGCTCCACATCTGTACAGACGGGTGGTTTGGGTAATGGACTTGTAGACGCATTGAAGGCCAAAAAGACGGAGGAGGTGTCGTTAGCGGGATCGCTTGCCGATGCATTAATGAAACGAAAGGGCGCTACGACTGATTACAGTGATGACAACGAGGACGACGATGACTGGTAAAAGGCAGAGTCAAAAGGCCGCGGATCTAGAGAGGCACTGCGACGACTTTGTATTGTTCCAATCAGATCGAGTCTGAAATGAACAAAATAATAGAACAGAGCAACAATCACCCAAATCTGTCAACACCTTATGGTTCTTAGTGCACACAGTCACATGCCAAATGGCGTTCATGATACTTTCTCTGGTTCTCAAGTGGCTGCCGTGAATAGATTTCCGAAAAAGAACAGAGAATCCACCATGTACCTATTTTGAGTTGCTCAGAAATCAGCATGAAACCTTTGTGCGCCTGGAATAAAGATGAACCTTCAATTCCGTAATGTCAATTTGATCGAGATTCCATCTTTCAGTTTCCGCACTAAGATTCAAGAGTCAGCCTCATGAGGCGCCCACTGAAACCACCAGAGTTTCTAGCTAGTAACTTAAGACTTTTCATAAATGCTCATTCAATATTACCAAATCCACCTATTACAAAAATAATTCTTTAAAAATCACACCAAAAAATCTGACTAAAAGCACTAAAATGGTGGTCCCAACATTTTGCAACCTCCGCTTGTATGCAGTCTTATCTGTATGGGAACCGGCGCGGACCAGGGCAGGCGGAAGCTTTTAGCGAGATCGCAATAGCGAGGCCGGCCGACATCTAGGGCATAGAGAGACAATCATTACCCCCCACAAATTCCCGCATTTCACCCCTTTTTTTCTCCTTTTTGATACAAAACTTCCCCAGCTTGACCCTCGCATGATGTCGCGGCCGAAAAGCAGAAACACATTGCTTGCTGGGAACGGGCTCGCGGCGGCGCCTTCCTCCGCGTCGCAAGATGACATATATCTGATGAAGTATGTGATGAATGAGCCAAAGGAGGCAATTTATCCCTTGGATGATACGCTCAAGAGCAAGAGCTACCCGGACTACGGACCGTGGCACGAAAAAGACCGGGAAAACCCGCGTTTGACCGCAGCTGAGTGTCTCAACAACGGCTATTTCGAGCCGCCGCTGGTTGCGAACGAGTACTTCTCCGCACGCAATTTGATCCAAGAAACGTTGTTCTCATCGGAATCTGTGGGAAAGCTGATCCTCCACGAGCTATCGACGAATTTGACCAAGGCGTACGCGGTGAGAAATGACGTGATCAACAAAATCTCCATGGCGTCACACGGATTCAAACTCCCGCCGCGGGTGACTTTGACCGCGCTGAAACGCGACGCGTGGCTCCGCGATTTGGCCAACTCAGAAATCCCGCTTTCCGCGGTTTCAGCAAAGATTCCGCACGGAATCAGGAATAAGGTTCTCATCGACCAGATGTGCGCGTGGAGAGTGCCTGTTTCGAGGGCAATTTGGTTTGTGAAATGTGTGCTTAGCAGCGAGCAAGTGCTCCTACGCAAAAGGTTCCATTCCAGGCAAAATCCGGCTGGGTCTCAGGCCTCTTCTGGCTTGCCTAATTTGGACGTGATAGAAGGAAGGTGGCTCCAGGAATGGACGCTGCAGGTGGCCGACTATATCTCGAAATTTGCACGCGAGATGCTGGCGGTGACCTCTCCCGACAAAAAATCTGCTTTCCAAGAAAAATTGGCCTATCTTCTACGCCTAGTGCAAACACTATACATTGAGCTTTTGATAGACCGCACGTCTTTTCTTTCATGCACGATAAGAGCATTTCGGGAAGGTTTCGCCTTTCTGGTGGAGGACCTCCCTGAGCTTATTGACATTCTGAGGGCCGAATCCGATGATGACGGTGCAGACATTTCCCAGCTACTAGCCCATCCAGTGGATTATGGCCGTCTTTTGGTAGCGTTGACTCTTGTGAAGACATATTGGAAGGACATTCTCATGCAGGATTTTCTCTGCAAACAGCTTGGTGAGGCGCTACTACTCATGTATTTCGTGGTGGAAAGATGTCCCACAATATCAAAAGTGTCAAATCCTCTTGAGTCAAGTGCGCTACCTCCTGATGTTAAAGATAATCTACTTCTTCTCATTTCAACTTCGGTCGCGGGTCTTTTCCGCCACAATTCCAACGCGTTTGTCCTTCCGGATTATTGGCCACTAATTGGCCCCTTACTTTACCGAATCCTTCTCAATAGCAGCATAGTACGGAATGACGACCAGCGGCAGAATTTCGAGGCTGTTTTCCGGCTCCTCAATTACAGAAATGAGAGTCTCATGTTAAACATGCGTTACGCAATCAAGGACCCCAAAGTCAGTCAATTGTCAGCAAAGAACAAAAAGCCATTTTCACACTCTCCATTCAATCATGCAAAAGTGTCATTTTCAACCCGCTCCAATAATGACACACTTGGATTCATTGACCAACTCGACGCAATGAACCTCAAAAGCAGCCTTGCAACATCTTTGCGCCCTTCTCAGCTGGCTGATCTGGATATCTGGCGAAGAAATCTAAACACACTCATAAGATGGTGCACCAGCGCCTTTCGGGATATGGGCTCTCTGTCAGAAAAGATCCTTATCTTATGTAATTTCATCAAGAAGAAGGTTTTGCAGCCAATGACTTCCAGGGGTAGCGTGCACCTTAAGGCAGAGTTCGAGAGCGAGATACTCGAAAGCATCTTTGACTTGGCACACGAGTCGCCTGAGACTATCTCGATGAAAAACTTGTTTGTGCTCATCAACGAGTTTTACCAGCTAAAAATCGTCTCAATATCCTCGTATCTTCGAAGGATCATCGCATGTGGGATTTTTTATATCTCGTCTCTGCAGAGCGATATGAACAAGGAAATGCAAAACGACCCACAGATCTCATTCCATCTCTCAGTCCTCTCAAATCTCCCAGCGTTGAACAATAAACAACACTACCAGATTTTGTCAAAGTGGACTCCTGACGGAGAAGAGATCTCGTCCTCGTTCGACCGTGGAATGGAAATTTGCAGGACGCATGTGTTGGAGGGTTTAGTCAGCGAAGTTTTCTCTGAGAATTACGAGGCATTTCTCGAAGAACTCAGTCTGTTCAGTGTTGGAGTAAAATTTCTTCTTGTGAATTGGCTCACCACCCAGATCAAAGCTACGATCACCCAATCACCTAAGCTCATACACATTACCCCCTCCACCATTGCCAGAATCTACCAGCTTTACCAGTGTACCGATAACTTGACTGTGTTCTTCAAGGCCTTCGTAAGGTTTGTTTTGAAAAACGAAAACAAGGTCATCATCTACTATTTGGACACTCTCCATTATCTTGGAAGACTACTCCAACATCATTACTTGCTAGTGAATTTTCTTCCAGGAAGCACTCCGGACCGTGTTTCGGCTGCCTATGAGCTCTACAACCTCATCATCATTGCTTACCAAGACTTGGCCACACGTGAGCCAGACTTCTACAATTTCAAGCCCCTCTGGAACTTCATGAGCCTGACGGTTGACAAAAAGCTTACGGAAGCTGTGATTGGTCTTCTGCTCAGAAACGATCCCGACTTGGACAAGTATATTTTCGGCAAGGACACGGCAGAGTCTCCTTTGAAAGTGCAGGTTCCGCTCCCACGCCGTAATCAAGTATTTTCAGCCCAGCTGTTCATGGAAAATTTGAACCAGCTTTGTACTACACAATCGACACGAGCGAGCCGCGAAGAGATCTCGGAAATCATGCAAGAAATCGACAGCAACAACCTAGGTCTCTCGGCACAAGATTTCACAGGTTTCACAGAAAAAGCAAATGTTGCTTCATTGACCAACACACTTATCCAAAAGTGGTTTGGTCCCTCTAATCAGTCTTGTGAACGCGAAGATAGTGCATTTGCAAAGCTTCTTCGGATTTGCGCGGCAACTGAAGAGATGGAAGCGAAAAAGCATTTGTTGGATTCTTGCAAGAGTGTTTTCGAGTTGAATGTCGAAGCTGATGCCATCAAGCAGTTCCTAATCAAGTTGGTGGCCTTAAATGTGGTTTCTATGAATGAGGCTATCGATATTCTAGACAATATGGCTGAAAAGGGCCTGGAATTGACAAGAGTGAGTTTTCATATTCTTTTCGGGGCTTATCGCGGTTTGCCTCCGTCTCAAGCCCTCATGTTGGATATATTGCGAGACGAATTTTGCTCGCGGCATCTCGAGCATGCTTACCTGTTGACGATCAGAGAACTACATGCCCTTGAGAAAATGAGTCAAGAGCCGGTTTCTGAGGCACATACAATTGCCATCAAGAAAGCGTTAGCCCCGGTGATCATTAATTACAAGACATTTGCGTTGCCCTCGTTATCATCGGCACTTTCTCTCGCCTCTAATTTGGCAATTTGTCGAGAATTACTTCACAATCTGCTTGACAAGGAAGATCTCCTGATGTTTCTGGTATTGGCACCGTTGGCCAACGAGTTCTCTTTGCCATACTTGCAATTAGTCTTGCGAGTAGTTTTCTCGAACAAACACCCAGCTGGAAATGACGTCGGGAAAGTTGTTCTTGAATTTTTGAGTGCGTGCAACAAAACGATGGATAAGAATATCCCCTTTTTTGGAGACTTGTTTAATCACCTAGAATGGAGTGAGAAAAGAACGGTGTTCAAATTTTTGGAAGAATATTATTTAACGCACAGCGAGCTACTGGTGTGGCTCAGCGAAGACACGGAGAATGCCTCTGACCAGAACTTGATCCAGCATTCTTCAGAAAGCTCGAGACTTTTGCCTCTTTTGAAAGATTTCTTCAAAAAGTTTTCAGTCTCCAGTCCCGAAACTCTAGCATTTCCGCTCGAGACATTTTACCAATTTTCCAGCCTTCTCATCAACATCCTAGGGCTGGTGGACAATGCGGAGGTGATTCAACACCACTCTCAGCAACTTCACGATATCATATCAATTTTTCTGCGGCTTTTGATCATTCACAGTGACTCGCTCACTGACATTATCGCACAAAACGATTCACTTGAGTTTCATTTCTTGAAAAACATGATGACATTGCTCAATTCATCTTTCTTGGCGCAGGGTCAGGATAAGCTCAAAATATTGCTCTACGATTTACTCCTACAAATGAAAGACGCGCTCACCCAGACTCTAGTTGTTGGATCGAGCGAGGACCTTATGGGTCAGTCTCCTCCACTATCCAAAGCAGAGCCCTCTCCGGACGAGCTTCGTCTTGAAAACACAGGTGGAGCGACTGCGGTTATGACCATGTCAATGATTTTGAACCTCCCAGAGCCTGCGATGAACCAATACGATTTTGGCGAGGATGATACCGCGTGTGTGTTGACACTTGATAGAATCGAATTGAGTCATGACAGTGATGCAGCTTTGGTCAACAATTCTCATCTAGTCTTGCGGCAAAAGGAGCGCGGAGATGGGGATGTAGATCCTTTCCAGAAAAACGATGTCAGGTACAATAAACCGTTTAGGATGGACAGCGTGGGCCTCATTGAGAATACTTCCACGGGGTTGAACAACGCGTGTCTTAGCCTTTCGATGTTTGGCGCCTACACAACGAAAGAAAATCCATATTGATCAGAGAGATCTTGCGCTGAAATAGAGGTTTTTTTTTTTCTACAGAATGAACATTTTCACTCAATTCAGGCTGCAAAAACCGCAGAGTTGAGAACCTTTTATAAAATTACTGCGACCGACGGCGATCGACGTCATCGCTGACACGCATCATCTCTGAGATCTTCTCTATGGACTGCATGAGCAATAAATGCCTGTGTATAAGCGCGTGCCTGGTTTATTATTATCGATGAGATTTCTGGCCAGTGCGCCGGTTGTGCACGCAACGCAATAACCTTAACAGTCCATTTACCTTGGACAATCGTATTCGCTAGATATCTTCAGGTAATCAAAACGGCAAAGTGCAAAAAGAGACGCGTTTGTGAACATTTCGAAAACACAACAACAAACAGAACCACTTTTGAAAAAGACGATTTATCCCCATATATTCAACTCAGTAACATCCATCTTCGAGTGAATCTCATAATGCCACAGCAACATATGGACGCGGGCCATTTCCTCGATTCGCCCATTTACAGCCAGATTTTGTCGGAATCGCCAGTAGACGATGATGAGTATCGACCAGAAATCACAAATCCGGGCCGTGTGCCGGACCTTTCCTTCTTGAGTGCCAACTTCTCGTCGGAGTCTTTGCATAACGATGTGGAGGCACAATCACAAAAAAACATTGCGTTGCAGATGCCTGTATGCGCCACAAACAACCCTGGCAATTCATCTGGCCCATATGTCAACGGCTATGGAGCTAGCAACCCGAACGCGTCAAATGTCGGCGGCGTTCCCGCACAAAACTTTCCCTATGCAAACAAACGGTACTCTTTCAACGGCAGCAACACGTCACTAGTCAACTCGCCAACGGCGCCCGTGGGCCAGCCTTCTTTTTCATACCATCAAAGAGCCAACTCTAGCTCCACACGCAGGCCCAAGTCGTTTTTTGGCGAATCCAGCAACCCGATATGGGAGTACGCTGCGGGCCTGCCTATTCTGGAGAATAGAGTGCATCAAGAGCCCGAAAAACAAACGATGATGAAAACTCTGGCACTGTATTCCAGGCGAAATAGTTACACGCCGTCGATTCTGCTTCCGCCCGTGGATTCTCGAAAACCTCGCCTGCGGTCCGGGTCACCTTCTCGCAGCAATTCTCCAGTGAGACAGAAATCGCCCCACAGACAAAGACCATCTTCGCCATCGAAATTGCAGCCATTCAACTTTAAGCCGCAGGACTTGTCAGTCACTGCAAGCCCGCTGCTCGTGGCGAAACCTGCTCACAGAAAGGGACATCGCTATAAGCATTCGTCGGTATCGATGAATTTGTTTCAGGAACCGATTCCTATTGCGGACGCTAACCACCAGCCTAGCCTTATTCCGGACCTGTATCCGATTCCCAACTTCAAAGAATCCTTGGGCAGTGCTAGCCGCACACAAAAGCTTAAAGTTGCCATGTCGTTGGCGCACGCGGTCACGTCTGTGGTCGTTTTCGTGACTGGTGTGCGTACACAGCAGCAGGCGTTCTCTACACTTGCACATTTGATTTTCTACGACTCTTTGGGCTCGTTTATGGCCGCGCTTGTGGACATCATGTCCAACTTCGAGGTCTGGAGCAAGTCATCGATCGCATACCCTTTCGGGCTAGGCCGGCTAGAAGTGCTAGCAAGTTTTGCTTTGAGTACTTCGCTGGTCATGGTCGGGTGTGATTTGATCAGCCATTTCGTGGAGGAGGTAGTGGTGGATCTAGTGGATCCTTCCATCGGCGAAACCACCGAACACGGTGCCCACCATATTCATGGCTCGACCCAAAATGGCGCTGCGGGCTGGGTTCTCTATGAGGCTATATTGATGCTCGTAATTGCCGTCACGTGGGTCACCTCCACATACATTTTTGCACAAGCTCCTCTCTCTGAGCTCATGGCTGAACCGAACACAAACAAGAAAGAGAATGGGCTTTTGGGCATAAACTCTTCAATGACTCAAAAATCGAGGTTCTCGCAGCGCGTGAGAAGTATGCTGCGTGTGTTAGTTAACAACCCAATACGGTTGCTTACGCTCGTGTATTCCGCATTTCTATCTGTGGTGCCATTGATTCCCGAAAGTTTGAAAGACGAATTCGGGTTTGATTTGAACGAATCGTCAACCTTGGTGGTGGCGTCTCTCCTCTGTTATGCAGGCTGGAACTTGGTGAAGACGCTTGGCGGGATCCTACTCATTTCTTTCCCGTACTCCGAGTACGACTTCACTGTGACCAAAGCCGCAATTTACGACCGGATCCTTGGACTTGCAAACTTCAAGGCATCTTATAGTATTGACAAGTTGCATTTCACGAAAGCCAGCCCGACGCTTTACTTGGCCGGTGTACTGGTGCACATGAAGGGCGGCAGTTCCGACGACGAGTCGCGTCTATTATTTGAGATCAACAGGATTGTAGTTGAAACGGTCAAAATTTTTGAGCCAGATTGTTTGGTGGAAACAACAATCAGCACCGACCGTGTTTGACCTAAAACATACAGTCTGATCCGACCAGAAACGTTTTTCTTTTTTAATGCATTCGGGAAATTTGGACAAATATTACTTTGGTAAACAACCAATTGGGCGAATTTGGATCAGCGGCACGAATTAAAGTCATACTTTGAAAGAAAAAGGCAAATCTGTTCAGAGTATAAGTCGTGATCAATCTTCAGAGCGGCACCGTACTTGGCGTGCGACTAATTGCAGCCTCCTGCCTAATCGGGCAATGGTTAGTCATAAGCGCGGTGGTGAAAAAATTTCCACGATAAGCAGGTACATAAAGCGCACCGCACCACGCTTTTTCTTTCCATAAGAAATACGAATCATGTTGAGAAGAACTTGCTTGAAAACGCCCAAACTTAATTTTGGCTTGAGACTGCTTGCCACGTCACGTGTGAACCTCGCTGCCAAATCACCCGTCGCCGATGCCGACGCTTCCTCGGTCACCGGTAAGTTTATTGACGATATTACGAAGCCGTATACTGTGACTACATATGCACGCCCAAACTTGGTAATTACCCGCGGAAAAGGCTCGTTTGTATACGATCTTGAGGACAGAGAGTACGTTGACTTCACCGCCGGCATTGCGGTCACGTGTTTGGGTCACAGCCATGAGGAAGTCAGCAACATCATCGCAAAACAGTCGCTGACGTTGATGCACTGCCTGAATCTCTACTACAACGCGCCCGCGGGCGACTTGGCCAACAAATTAGTACGGAAAACCGTCGAGGCAAACGGTATGGCCGATGCTCAGCGCGTGTTCTTGTGTAATTCTGGCACTGAGGCTAATGAGGCGGCATTGAAGTTTGCACGCAGATACGCCAAGAGACAGAACGACGCGAAAACAGAGATTATTTGCTTTCAAAACGGATTTCACGGCAGGACCATGGGCGCGTTGTCTGTGACGGCGAACCCCAAATACCAGCTGCCGTTTGCGCCGTTGGTACCTGGCATCCAAGTGGCCGATTCCTCCGATATAGAGTCGGTCAAGAACGTTATCAGCAAGGAGAAAACGGCCGCTGTGATCATCGAACCGATCCAGGGTGAGGGTGGTGTAAACACTGTCGATAGCGAGTTCTTGCGCGAATTGCGTAAACTCTGTACCGAAAACGATGTGGTACTCATTTATGACGAGATCCAGTGTGGACTCGGTCGTACGGGCCAATTGTGGGCGCACTGTGCCTTGGGCTCTGACGCTCATCCGGACATCGTCACCATGGCAAAAGCTCTCGGCAACGGTTTCCCAATCGGGGCCGTCATGGTGAGCGACAAGATCGAAAACGCGTTGCAGGTGGGAGACCATGGCACCACATATGGAGGCAACCCCCTTGGGTCCGCCGTCGGCGCTTATGTTGTGGATCAGGTCAGCGACCAAAAGTTCTTGAAAAACGTTGCTTTTGCCAGCAAAAAGTTCGTCGACGGTTTGAACAAGATCAAAGAGGCGCATCCAGAGAAGGTCAAGGCCGTGAAGGGTAGGGGCCTTTTGTTGGGCTTGCAGCTCCACGAAGGTATTGACGCGGGCAAAATTGTACACACTTGCAGAGAGTGCGGGCTACTTATCATAACTGCCGGGGGAAACGTGATCCGTTTGGTGCCTGCGTTGAATATTCCAGAGGAGGTCATTGATCAGGGCATGGAAATCTTGGCGAAAGCAGTGGCAGAGGCATAGCTTTTGCTGTATACATAGTCAATCGATATACAAATGATAGACGTCATAGTGTAAATTCAATTATGAATGTTGGAGAACGTAAGCAATTACATGAGTTAGGTGCCTTTTTGAACGATGACCCATCACAGATATGAGTTCGAGTATGAAAGGCGGTACTTTTTCATTACTATCAGCTGCGTGTATTTGGTGAAAACACTCTGATCCTTTTCTTGTCAAATGCATGAGGAAAATGGCCGTACCCATGTGAATACATATTGATCCTGGTCGAATCTCAGACTACACAGTCTAAGGGACATAAACCACTCAATTAGAGCCAGGTGACCGTGATTGTCAGAAGTTGGAAGCGGATACATCCAAGAACAAAGTCTCGGCTAACAAGACCGGACGAGCAAAACATTCTTTTTTTCGAGCTATAATTCTGACTCGGCATATCTGTTTAAAGACCGGAGAGCCAGCGGTGCTTGCCTAACTTCTCACAAAACAATAGGTTCATAGAAACGCAAACCAACATTACTCCCATGTACTTGGTCCACGATGTAAATAGAATCGAGCAGAAAAAGCAGGCTGAAGGAGCTAGAAGATTTCTATAAGATTGAAAACTCAAAAAAAGAAAGAAATTAAGAACATTGCACGAGTCAGCAAATGTTTAATGACTGATTTCAGTAAATTTGCATTAGTCTAGTCAAGACTTAAAATGAGAAAAGACCTAGAGTGAGATCACAGCGCTTATTGGTGACTACAATTTTTAGAAGAATCAGGTTGTCCGTAAAGAGATATTTTTGTACCCTACTTTCACTGCGTGCCTACATGAGGCCCAAGCTGAGTCAGCATTCTGGCACACTTGAAAAAAACTTACTTGTGAATTCAGGCCAAGTGCAAGAACAGTAAAAAACCCACAAGCTTCAAGAGAATTCAAATGTAGAAATATCGCCTGGTCTTACCATGTAGTACAACGATGTCTGATCACTTTTCCCTAGGCGATTCCGAACCACGCGCATGGTCGGAGACTCGGAGTCATTATACGTGACCAGCAGTGAAACCCATTAGCTTTAAAAGGGCCCTATCAATTGAAATGAGGCAAGAAAGTTGAGCTTATGAAAACAATATCGAAATTTGGCTTGTAAAAATGATTTCTAATTGACTCATATCACGAGAAATTGCAGACAATATGTCTACTTGTATTCTCATATAACTTACTTTCATACGTTAGTGCCGAAGTGCCCATACCGCGTGGATGGAGACAGTCGCGTGGAGAGTCGCGTGCCGCGGCCCCAGGGCCCCGGGCCCAGCGCAGCCAATGGGGCCACCAATACTTATCTCAGATACCGCTATAAAGAGCACAAAATCGCACGGAAGTTGCCCGAAAAATCGTGTAAATGTCCGGCTTCGCCATCCCGACGTCGGACCTAGACTACTGCCTCGAGCAGCTACTCTCACACCGCCCGCCGCGGCTTCTCCCGGAGGAAACCGTACACGAGCTCTGTCACCAGCTCAAAACACAACTTTTGGCGGTGCCGAACATCATGTCACTTAGCTCACCATGTACTGTTGTGGGCGATATTCACGGACAGTTTCACGACCTCTTGGAGGTATTTAAGATCGGCGGCGCGCCGCCAACGACAAATTTTCTCTTTCTTGGCGATTACGTCGATAGAGGCTACTATTCAGTCGAAACCATGTCGCTATTGATCGCTCTCCAGCTCCGATACCCAAGCAGGGTGGCACTAATACGTGGCAACCACGAGCTGCGCACTATCACCACCAATTACGGTTTTTACACCGAGATCTTGAACAAGTATAACGGTTCTCTCAAAGTATGGAATTACTTCACAGATCTCTTCGACTTCTTGCCGCTAGGCGCCACGATTGACGGCAAGATTTTCGCCACGCATGGCGGGTTGCTGCCCTCGTGCCAGCAGCTCGATCAAATCCGCATAGTTGACCGGTTTAAGGAGATTCCGCACGACGGAATTATGGCCGATTTGGTGTGGCTGGATCCGGACCCTGACATTACCGATTTCAAGTTATCGCCGCGCGGCGCAGGCTACCTCTTTGGGCGTGATGTCATCAATAAATTCTGTCACGATAACGATTTGGTGCAACTTGTGCGTGCACATCAGCTATGTAACGAAGGATTCATCAGCTATTGGCAGGGCAAATGTCTAACAATCTGGAGCGCGCCAAATTACTGCTATCGATGCGGTAACATGGCCAGCGTGCTTGAAATCAGCCACTCCAACTATGAGAGCGGCAGTAAACTGCATCGGGGCTTTCTCCCAGGGCAATTCTGCAATGTTTTCGAGGCCTCGCCAGAAAACAACCAGGACACATTAGAAGGCCGTGGTGTGAATGGCGTGGAGCCGAAATCAAAAGACGTGTTCAGTGCATACTTTGAGGGCCGCAAGCCGCGGCAGATTGAGTATTTCTTATAGAGCTGTTACGTTTTGTCTTTCTTGGTTGGGGTGGCTTTTCTTTTACTTCTCGCGTGTTTTAATACTCCCTTGCACCTTTATTTATTGTTGATACACTTTGATGCATACTTACATACTTTCAAGCTGTTGCATATTCTCGTTAATCAAAATATAGAGCTTTTTCGATTTATCTGTGCACTTTTGTTATTTTCCCCGCGACTTTCATGAGTACTGTTGTTATCATTATCGGTTTGAGTATGCCTTTGCAACAAGAGAGGGAACATATCATTTCAGTTGCCACCAACGATCATAAAATGAGAAAAATGAATAGAACAGAAAATGATACCATGATTCCCGTCATTTTCCGTATAAAATTGCGATTTCAGCCTGTCCATACTGGCTCATGGCTTCGTATCAGGTTCAAACTACTGGCCAAGTCACCACCAAGGCCGTTGGCCAAGCCATGATATTTAGTATATCGGGCCAGACATGACCCCGTCGCTTAGAATCTTCACACACAATTCACCCGTAATAAAGCTCGAAGTTGAACCCGTTATGCACCTCATAGTCATCAAGCGTGATGTGGTCCTTATACGTCTGGTGGCCCTTTCTCAACACCAATTTCTCCCATGGCGTGCCGACTTGTAAGGAGATAATCTTTTTCAAGTCGCCTACCGTATCGGAGGGAAGACACTTGACCTTGATTTTCTTGCCGAGCCGGTCGTTGGCGAGCACCTCGATCATTTTTGGATTATTGAGTCAAAAGAATGCTTTTTTAATGAATGAGCCTTGCCTTAACAATGAGATACATTATACAGTCTCGCGCGATGCGACGCGACCAAAGGGCCAGCTGGGGCCAGATGGGGCCAGATCTGGCATACGGGTTCCGGCCCGTGCGGCTGAGGTTGAAACAGGGGCAACAGGTACCGCAACGGACCCAAGAACAGTATATTTGTTTGATGTTATTTGTGAAGTCAAGTCTTTATACATTTTCAAATCCAGTAGACGAGAACATGACGTGATTTTTGAATCATAAGCTTTTTCTTGAAGTGTTCTCGTGATCTTACCTCACATGCTAGGCCCGAGCATGCATGCCACATATAACCACGTGCGATGCGCCCGCCGCCCCGTCCTGTGCCTTCCATGGCATGGCCCCAACAGGCCTAGATTGAGCGCAGGTTATCCACCAAGATCCAGTGCCGCAACCGAATCTACAGCGTCATTCATCAGAGAAACCATATGCGTGTTAATTTCTTTCTTTTTTTTTTTGATTGATATCGCAAAATTCTGGTGGTATCGAAATAACTGCATTCAATTTCACTTTAACAATTGCCGGTGCTGACTCACCCTGCCCTGGCCAATATGAAGTCTATCTTTTTTTTCTATTGGCTTATCGCGGTAGTCTGCGCGCAGCCCGGATTTCCCGGCCTCTCGTAAATCAGTTAAACACTATTTTGGCACCTGGCGCCGATCCATCATTTATTCTGTTTGTTGATTTCATCACTTGATAGAAACTTGCAAACTCTGCTTTGAGTCCCTTCTCATAAATATCCACATATTTGTCAAGTCCAGGCTGCCACCACGGGCTCTAGCATACTTGCATTCCCAACGAATTTATCCGAACCTCGCAGATTTCAAAAGTTCCACTTTTGCTCTAATGTACTGGCAAACATGACTTTTTCTGCACTCACAATGCCAGCGGCTATAAACGTCACCGACCTGCTACCCAGAGAATTTTACTGGGTGCTGTCCGTGCTGCGAGTCCTGGGCATTCTATCGTTGCTGGTGTGGCTCTTTGCCCAGCTTCCACAGGTTTTGGAAAACTATGCCAACCAATCAGTCGCTGGCGTATCTGCAGCCTTTTTGGCATGCTGGATTGCAGGCGACGTGACTAATCTCATAGGGTGTCTTTTGACACGAGCGCTCCCGTTTCAGACGTGTCTTGCTGCTTATTACTGCTTCATCGACCTCATACTCAGCATTCAATATTGGTACTACACCATGATTTACCCACGGCAACGTGTCCACCATAACATGCTTCAAAGCCCCGACATGATGAGGCCGGTGAAGCTGAACGGGTCCGTCAAAGGCATGCTTTCCTCAAGACTCAACCGGTTTGAGGCACTGCCAAATCCCCATATGCAGAGATCATCTTCATCGAAAAGAGGACCCCGCCGGCCACGCCGCAGCTTTCTCCAGCAGGTGCTTTCGGGCTCGGTCATCAGCACTGCTTTCGGAAAGGCCAGTGCACGACCTGTGGACGGTGAAAATATCGAAGCTCAGGCCAAACATTCGAGTGTTTACGCACGTCTGTTAGTCAACACACTAATTGCGTATTTGGCCACGCTAGCCCACTCTGCAACGCTCTTGGGGACCTATAGCGGCTGGCTCAGTACAGCTTGCTACATTTCGTCCCGCGCCCCGCAGATTTGGAAGAATTATAGGGCCAAACTGACCTCGGGCATGACCCCGTTTCTTTTCTTGTTTGCCATGACAGGCAACATTCTCTACACGGTCTCAATTGCGAGCGACTTGTATCTTTTATCTAAATATGATGAATATTTGGGTGACGCCGATTTCCACGCCGTGCTCAGTGGACAAATGCCTTTCTTGATTGGAAGCTCGGGAACCGTGTTGTTCGATGCAGTCCTATTGTTCCAGTTCTGGTTCTACCAAAAGCCCCAACAACACGCCACAACAGCCAAACCCCCCTCTTTTCAGATTTTGAGCTCGCTGCCAAAAGAAATCATGAAAGATGACGCGCTTCACTTCACCAAACCCGACTGGTACACGAATAATCTCCACACCGCAATCGGCCAGGGCTATTCCTATGAAGAGTTCCAGGAAATGCAACAACGGCACGAAAACGAAATGCATAAAAAAACTTTTGGAGTCGCTCTCCCAGATGAGCGGACGCTACTCATTGACCCCTACATCGTGTCTCCACCGCTGCATTACGTGGTGTCGTCCCAATCCAGTAATATCCGTTATCCTGCAGACAGGAGCCACCGCAAGGGTCTCTCGGGAACATTCAACGCCTTTGCCAGGTCCGTGGCAAATTCGCCAATTCTACGGTCCCCGTCAATGAGTTCTGCTATTGGCTCCGCACAAAACGCGTCAGCTCCAGGAACAGCGTTGTTGCCATCGATTATCGGCACGTATTCGTCCATTTCTAAGAAAATGGCCCACGACCTGAAGATGCCCTTCTCGCCAATTGATTTCCTTCATGACGATTTCTTGCATCGTAGCGGCAGTCTGGTGAATGGGCCTCACCTGCGACATTAGCATAACTTTATTGTTGAATCAAAACACAGTTCTTTCTCCCTTTCAAATAATAAAGACTGCAAGTATTAAGTCTTGCTCACTCTCCAAGCAGATTGTGGGAGTGCCTGTAAATACGACACTCTTCTCTTGACCCAAAACCAAATGATCACACCCAAAGTGATGCAAATTGCGCTCGTGTAGAAATAGCCATCGTGTACCATTTCCACCGAGCCGCCCGTGGCCAAGCATGACTGTCTTTCTTCTTCTGATGTGATCGTGTATACAGTCGTGGTGGACTGCACATGGCATGTTGCAAGCGTGAACTTATCGATCAAGTAGAAGATGATAAGCCGGGGCCAGGTGCCACCATAGTTGGAGAGTGTGTTGAGCGTAGTCATGTAAGTACCGCCAATGGCCGGGTCAGCGATTTTCGTGTGGAATGCACATAGCGAAACAAACTGGATTGTGGACATGAACAGGCCCAAAAGGTGTTGTGCGATGATGACAAGGAAAAGTCGGTACGGCACCTTCCCGTCCTCGATTTTCGGGAAGTAGTAAAGAATCACGTGTGCCCAAAGTGCTGCAAAAAGCCTGCCTGCAAAGCCAATCAACCACGGTTTCAACGGGCCTTTGCCCGAGGACCAGCGGCCTGCATAGTAGCCAAAAATCATCTCAAAGGGGAAGTCGATCAACACCGTGATGGATAAATCTTCCTTGGATAAACCTTTTTCCAAGAGTTTGAGATTGGTCGCGGCCTCATTCACCTGGAATCCGAGTTTGGCCACAAGTAAGATGACCATCAATGTCTGTACATTAGGTAGCTTGAGCACCTGGATCATCGATACATACACAGACTTGAGCTCTTGCAAGTACTGTGGCGCCCGTTCGGCGTACCGATTATGATGATCCTCGTTTTTGTAATGACCCAAAGAAAACTTATCCATATTGCGTTTGCGCAAATGGCGTGGCTCTTCCGGGATGAAGAATAGCACTGCGGTCACAGCCAAGTACATCCAGCCCCAAAAGGAAAGGTAGCCGCCCAAATTGAAAAGCCCAGCGTCTATCGGGCTTTTGCGTAAATACCTATTGGCGAATTCGGGCGAACTTAGCGCTAGGAAAACCGTGAAACTGGAAAAATACCCGCAATTCATGCCTATCGTCTGTGCCGTCGAGGCAAACGATAAGCTCTCGGGCGAAAGGCACGTCAACGCCCAGCCATCCACGGCTATGTCTTGAGTTGCACAGAGAAATACCAATAAGAAAAAACAAAACGTGATGCGGTGCAAATGCGTGGCGGGATCGTCCATAAACTTGTTTATGACTAGCCCCAAGTAGATGAGTGTGAGCCCCAGCACCAGCTGGACAGGCAAGATCCACAGCTTCCGGCGGCCGATGCGGCGGCTATATATCGCATCGACGATCGGCGACCAGAGGAGTTTGAGCGAGTACGGGTACAGCGCCAAGGAAAATATGCCCACTTGCGAATACGAGACTTTCAGCTTCAAAATGAACGGTACCGACCCAAATGCCAACCCCACGGGGACGCCTTGAAGCGTGTACAACACAATAAGCACCACGAAGTTGAGGTAATCCCTGCGATGCAACGTTGCAGACGTTTTCGGTGTCATGGTGGCATGTGGGGCTGCAACGGGCAACATTCCGTCATTTTCTTCCGTGAAAGCCGCGTGACCAATGGGCGTATTCGAGATATTAAGTTTTTTCTCGTCGTTATAGTCTGTGGCCGGGCCAGATGCACCTTGTCGCTTGTGAACGTCCATTCTCGGTGAATATTTCTCAACAGAAAAGTGTATGCGTCTATATGAAGTTATGCAAGTTTCTAAGGTGGGCCAACGATCAGATCAGATTAGATCAGAATAAGTCAGACACTCGAAAGTCTAGCTTGGTCGATACTGGGCTGGCAGAATGAGAGTCGAGAAATACGCTTTTAGAACCACGTAAAAAACAAATGTCTGGTTCCCGCGCCTGCTTCTAAGTCTATGGAAATGTCTTTTATGCAAAGTTGGTGGTAAAGGGTAACTCCAGTGCGGCTGTGAGTGATGTTTCAACCGGGCCCCGCTGATGCGTCGGTGGTACACATAGCACGATGGCATTCCGAAATAAGGTTTGGTACATTGGAGATTTTCAGTCGCAAAGATTGAGTTTGATAAGGATTTGTATTTCTAGGATATAATATATTATTGCCGCTGATAAACCAATTACCTGTGCTTTAATTTTGGTAGGTTTATATGCATGTTCGTCAGTGCTTATGAGAGAACGTATCGTGCGTGTTGATAGTAGTAGAAGAAGGCACCCAAATAATAGAATTACTTGTTTAAAAACTCATCACGAGCTATCTTGTTTTTCCAAATTGTGACTGTGCTGAATAAACAATTTGCTTGCAAATTTCGGTTCTTGTGTTACACTTCATTGTAATGGGTACTGGGACAAAAGTGAGCGTTACATATTAGTTATACGCCTAGATGCTGCAAAAGGTCACTGAAGAGCCCAACTGTAAAAGAGAATGATGTACTGACAAGACAATAAGATGTTCAAGTCATTCGAAACCTAGTAAGTCGGAAGTTAACTAACCACGGTATGTCAACGCGTACGTGAATGATTTGTGTGTTACTTGTCAGCAAATAAGCGTTTTGTTCGACTTTGTCCAAAAGACACCGCTCAAGTAGTTCACGTTCAGATGTTGGGACCTCGCTATGGGGAATATGTATTTAACTCTATGGAATGACCGTCATGTGGGGCAGCTTACAAGCCCAAGACCTTTCTGGAGGCTCTCAACACAACGTCAACGTCAGGGAAGGCAAAGTCCTCCAACTCCTTGGCGTATGGGGTTGGCACCTCGCAGCCAGTGACTCTCTCGACAGGGGAGTCCAAGTAGTCGAAGGCCTCGGACTCCATGATCTGGGCACAGATCTCAGAGCCAACACCGAAGGCAGGGTAGCCGGCCTCAACAGTCACCAAGTGACCAGTCTTCTTGACCGACTTCACGATTGCTGGCACATCCAAGGGCTTGATCGAACGCAAGTTGATCACCTCCGCGGCAACACCGTACTGCTTGTCCAAGAGCTCGGCGGCCTGGAGACAGTGCATGACGTTTCTCGTGTGCGACACCAAGGTGATGTCGGCACCCTCGCGCTCGATCTTGGCCTTACCGAATGGAATCACGTAGTCCGTGGACAACGCCTCCTCGGAGACCTCGAACGACTCACCGTAAGCGATCTCGTTCTCCAAGAAAACGACTGGGTTGGGGTCACGCACGGCGGCTTTGAACAACCCACGGTAGTCCTCGGCGGAATATGGCGATACGACCTTCAAGCCGGGAATGGAACCGTACCACGCGGCATAACACTGCGAGTGCTGCGCGGCAACACCGGCGGCGGCACCGTTGGGGCCTCTGAAAGTGATGTTACATGGCTGGATACCACCGGACATGTACAACGTCTTGGCGGCGGAGTTGATGATGTGGTCAATGGACTGCATGGCGAAGTTGAACGTCATAAATTCCACCACGGGCTTCAAGCCGGCCAACGCGGCGCCGACGGTCAAACCAGTGAATCCCATCTCGGTGATGGGCGTGTCAACGACCCTGCGCTCGCCGAAACGGTCGAGAAGGCCACGCGAAACCTTGTAAGCACCGTTGTACTGCGCCACCTCCTCACCCATGAGGAACACGTCATCATCCCTGTCCAATTCCTCAGCAATGGCCGAGTTCAAGGCGTCTCTCACGGTCATGGTCTTTGGGCCGGCGGCACCCGACGCCATTCTCAACGGCGCGCGCGCGGCCATGAGCGAGGTTCTGGCGACACTAGACAATCTGGACATGGTATACTATTGATGGTTTGCAAGTCGAAGTTGTCGTGTGTTGATGGGGTTATAAGAGGGAAATGGGTTGGCGGGCTCTTTTGTTAGCAAAATCCGCCGCGGCCTGGGGTGCACGGATCGATGAGGACCGGGTGCGCACTGGCCACTCGGAGCTGTACCTCCGGGTGCGGGCATGGGTCCTGGACTCTGGAGACGACAGCCAGTGATAATTGGGCACTCGATAACCCGTAATGAATTGTGCCGATTTTGTGTATGGTGTTGGTTTGAGGTTGATTCAGTACAGAGAAAATGTATAGAATTATTTTCCAAGATTGATAGGATAAAATTTTCGATTTTTGCATTTCTAGAGTGCTAAACAGAAGCTAGTATCAATAACCCGAATCGTTCCTAATCGGGCTGCTGCGTAGCGCGCCATTACGTGTGGATTTTCAGGCTTCAGGCTTCTCCGGTCCTGGAGCAGTGCGCACCGCACGGGCCGTCTTCGTAGATTGAAATTAAGGATCAGACAGTGTTCAATAAGAGAATCGTGGAGATTGAGCCAAAAAAAATCTCAATATTGTATAATGGCCTAGCTCAGTTTCAACATAGTCAATTCGTGGGAGAAAATAAAGTCGCGTGGTTTGATCACTCGTGTTCTTATAGAGTACAGTATTGATGTGCGTGTGTGTACAGTGCGGGAGGAAGAGTGTAACTGTAGAGTGATCAATGATGAATCATAAACTTGCTGTAGACTTTCAGGTGGACTTAATAGGTGTTATAAACGATGTTTGAGCCGAATTTCTTGGGCTTTTTGGGCATTGCAAGCGAACTTTTTTCTGAGTGGGATTTGAACACGTATTTAAGTGAAGTTTATTATTCATTAGAAGTGACAGAATTGTTGTTTTTGACTTGTATTGGGGCGCGTTTAGTCAATTTCAAATTATTTTTTGTCAAATCCACAAATTTATAAAAAAAACAAGTTTGGTGATCATTGTCAAATTCACGTGTTAAAGGCCATGTCGTGAAGCCCTGAAAAGAAATCATAGGGACCTATTCTACGGAATCTAGAATATACACCCAGAACTGTTTCTTCAACTATATATCAAAATGCTACCACATTCATTCTCTGCTTAAGTCTATTGAGATGTTGCTATTGGGTCTCATCCTTGATGATTCTCCAATTGATTCTCCTGACTTTTTCAATTCTAAAGATGAATGATTATTCTTTCTCTTGACCAACCCTTGTATGTGGCTGCAAAATCTAGTCTTCTCATGGACCCTCATCAGGCAACTGATAAATTTTACATATCTGGCTCACGAGAAAAGTGCCTCGCAGACTTTCTGCTACTACAATAGTACGAGGAGCCTCGAGTTCAAGTTCGAGCGAAAACTTGATATTTCAATGCTAGCTGTTCGTCAAAAAGCATGTTTCTATTCATACCCGTGCGTGACAAGCCGTCAATTTCACCCCTCTATCTTCCAACGAGTGGTTTGTGGCTGACTTGAAGTTTTAAAAACCCTTGTGCGTCATCAAGTAGCCTTTCACACATGATCTTCAGTCAGGTCAGCACCGTTGATAAGACTAGTGCTCATCGATTGGAGATGGCAGAAGAACTACCTTAGGGCTCCGAGCAAAGCTTGGATGACCCATACTAAAGTCACTTAACAAAGGAATCAAATGAGTACGCAGAAAATAGAGGTTTATTTTCAATAGACTAAGACTTATGGACCTCGATACTCTCTAGGGTCGGTCCTGTTTAAGTTTACCATATGCGGACACCGCCAACCAGCATATTTGCAAAGATGCAAAAAACACACAAACAGATTTTGGTCATTGAAACTCCTCACACTGCATTGTCAGGCAAAAGTCAGTCTTACACAATCATTCTACGCTTTTGTTGAGGTGCCTGACGGATGCTGTTTCTTTATATACCCCATCTGATACCTCCAACAAGCGTGCCTCCAGGGTGCAGATTCTTGTGTTCTTTTTTTGGTTTAAATATCATGGATGACAGAAAAAAATGCAGGACGATTACACTTTGAATAGCTTATCCACTGACACCCTGTCTCCGTCTCCGTGCGTGAGACCTTATCTAATCATCATGTTGCTGCGAGATCTCAACGCATGCTTATCGCAGGACGCCACAGATCTTTAATTGGCACAGTCTAGAACTTAAATATACACATTTGGAACGAAATCGTGTTTATGAAGATTGACGTGAATTTTTCCTCAAAACGTAACCGAGACGTAAGACTTTTTGAATTTTTTCGGACAAATATTCACTTTGGGCGGCCAACGAGTTTCTAAAGATGATCCCCATCCCAATCAAATCTCGGCCGGTCTCGCCAGCAAATGCTCAAGGCACGAAAAAGGAGATCTGATCACATGACATAATATGTCCAAATATAGCCCAGAATTGTGTTTACTATTTATCCACTGAATTCGCCCAACCAGTATCTCCTCAATTCCATTGTTCAACATTCGCCAGATATTGCAGATCCCCTCATCGCCCATCAACAACAGATGTTGGCCACCCCTCTTGACAAATTAGGCTTTGGGCCTTATCGCGCGGCGAAGCAGCCCGGGACGCCCGGGAGGTGTCGGCTGCGGCCACACTAGAGGAGAAACAACCCAGCAGTAAGTAAATGCAATTGGATTAGAAGTAGATAAAATTGAGTGATAAATGAATATGAATGTGAAAGAAAACAACTTTGTAGATTAATCACACAATCTTCATAGTAATCATACCACAGTACTGACACCCTGTCTGGTAGGTTGCTCGCTTGGCGATGCCCGGCCCAACATTGGCTGCGCGGACGCCCACACCTCATCCCCTCTACGTCATGTGCTCCATTGTGTGCACCACGCACGCATCGCCGCGTGGCTGCGTAAGGTATATAAGCGTAGAAGCCCGGCACTAATAAATCACAGAACCCATCTTTTCTGCACCAAGATCGGTACTCAAGACAATGCTGATTGCCAGAACCTTCGCTTTAAAGGCCAAAGCGCTTCTGTCCGTTTGCAGAAAGCTGCAGTTTGGCCTCACAACCAAGTCTACGCCGCGCTATACGACGCTCAGATTCTATACGAGCACCGGCAACGAAAACACCACCCCGGCAGCCGCCGCCGATGCCACGGCCACGGTCAACGCTGACCAGCGTGACAACCAGGTGGTGGAGCAAACGGCCACGTGGCTTGACGCGTTGACGGAGCGCGCCAAGCAGTTGAAAGACGGGAAAAAGTTGGACCTGTACAGTTACATCAACCCGAAAACCACCAAGGTTCTGGAACGCACACGCAGCGACTCGTTTTCGTTTCTCTTGCTCCCGTTCAAAGACGACAAATGGCTTTGTGATGCATACATCAACGCGTTCGGCCGTTTGCGTGTCGGCCAATTGTTCCAGGACTTGGACGCTTTGGCAGGCAGAATCGCATACAAGCACTGTGCACCCGCCGAGCCCGTGAACGTGACCGCATCCGTGGACCGCATCTTGATGTTGAAGAAAGTCGACGAGATCCAAAACTACAATTTTGTCTTGGCTGGTGCCGTGTCGTGGACGGGCCGTTCGTCGATGGAAATCACTGTCAAAGGTTACGCCTTTGAGGACCTGATTCCGGCTGAATTCACCGAGGCCGAGTTGCCCGCGGAGAACGTGTTTTTGACGGCCAACTTCACGTTTGTGGCGCGTAATCCATTGACCCACAAGTCGTTTGCTATCAACAGATTGCTCCCTGTGAGTGAGCTGGAATGGCTTGACTACAGAAGGGCGGAACTGTTTAATGCCAAGAAGAAGTTGGCTGCAAAGAACAGTGCGGTGATCGAGCCCACGGACGAAGAGACCAGACTCGTGCATGACATGTGGAAGGCGCTGAAACAGATTGAGAAGCTGGATGGGAAATTGAAGTTCATGAAGGACTCGAAGTTCACCCTGACGTTATTCATGCAGCCTCAGTACAGAAACAGACACTCGTACATGATTTTCGGTGGCTATCTTTTGCGCCAGGCATTTGAGCTAGCATACTGTGCCGCGGCCGCGTTCACCTCGGCAGGCCCACGTTTTGTGTCGTTGGATTCCACCACTTTCAAGGCTCCTGTCCCCGTGGGGTCTGTTTTGTCCATGGAGGCGTCTGTTTCGTACACGGAGCATTTGCATGACGCTGCCAGCACTTCCAAGGCGTGCCTGCCGTTCGACTTGCCGCCCACAAACAAGATCTCGAAAAACCCGAACGCGTTTTTGCTGGAGCCTGGCACCTTGGTGCAGGTCAAGGTCGACACGAACATCACCAACTTGGACTCATCCGAGCTGAAGGAATCTGGATGTTTCATCTATTCGTTCTTTGTGCCCGGAAGCTCGGCAAAGCAGCCGCTCGCATCGGTGATTCCTCAGACGTACTCGGAGATGATGGACTACGTTGAGGGCAGAAGACGCGCACACGACACTGCCAACTACGTCGACACAATCTCCAAGTAGATGTGGTGGTGTGCTTATAATAGAATGAAATAGAACTAAATATGCCATGGAACTATTACAAAGGTTTTTTTCAACAAATTTAGGGGTTGGGCGTAGAATGGGATAGCATAGGCTGGCTGTGCGAGATCTGTTTCAGAGTATTTATGATGTCCGGAGGGACAATTTTTATGAGAATATTGAGCGTTGGATCATGAGTCTAGACCACTCTTTCTACTAGAATGGATATGTTTTGTACGAAAGTCAGTATTGAACTTTTTCGTGCCATCCAATAATCTCATTCTTTGTTGTTTCATGTATTCAGTGCGATTTTGGAATGTCGTTTGGGCTCGAAAGAAATAATGAAACTCGTATATACTAAGCGACTACTCATGCGTCAAAAATGGTAGGAAACGGGGCTTTTATTAACTTGAAGTAGCTAAAGCTGGTAATCATATCGTGGTAATGTTTAGAGTTTGACCTTCATGTTGTAACGATTGATGATTACTTCGTCTGACGTGTTTTGGAATGGCCTGAATATTCATTTCATTCTGGACAAGATAATAATCAAGATCACGACAAAACCACGGGCTCCAGATTCCGCCGCTACTTTCCACTGTCAGTGTGGGCATTAATTAAGGCCGGAGCACATCCCTTCCATCTCCTTATAAACCATCTTTGCTTCTTTTAATACTACGTTCAGTCAAAAATATTACCGTTTCCATTGATTGTCTAGTATACAAGTATTAGTGTGTAGCCAGCATGGCCGCACGATGCATGAATTGTTGAACGCCCTCAAAGACCACCCTGGGCCCGATCGCTCAATCGCTATCGTCAAGGATCTGCGCCTGATTGGCAGGATGGTCGATGTATTGCTGGCGCGAGGAGTCACGCAAACTAGCTTTTCTCGTGAATTCAACAAGCTTTACTTTGCTGCCACGGGCATCGTCACCCGCCTCCCCGAACGAGAGGTCTGAATAAACAGAAGTTCGCGACAAACCGGCCTCGGCACGCTCAACCGAAAACTTTTTCGGGCTGTGTGAAGCATCGTTATCCAACAAAAACGTCTCGGCATCGGGCGAGGGTAATAGTGTGCCATTGACACTAGCACGCCACCTTTCGCTGTTGTCAGGCACGGGTGCAATATCCTTATTCACGTTTCCGGCGCTAAGGCTCGAGTTCTGCGACCCTGTCTGCAGCCCAAGAAACTTCGCTAGGAGATTATAGTCTGAAGATTCCTGCGTGTAAAATGTGTTGTTGCTGTCCTCTTCCAGGATATTATTAAGGCTCGTTTGTGTTCCTGACTTGGCCTTGGTGGGCGACGATGTGGCCGAAGAACCCACCACGTTACCATCGCTATCGAGGCGCTGAATATTGCCCGCACTCACGTCACGCATCACACCAGCCAAATCACCCGATTTCCGGAACGCCAGGCTGCGGTTCAGCACGCTATCGTCCACGAGCCTAACAGAGAATAACTGCTCGGTGTTGACAGTGCTGAGGGAGGCTTCCGACGCGTGTTTTTCGCGAAGCAACATCTTTTTCATCGCACTCAGATCCAGTGCTTCATTGGCCCGCCAAGACACCATGGGCTTTTCTTGCGCATCATGGAACTCGGAATCCAGGTCAACATGGGTGACGCTCAGCAGTACCGAGCGTGTGTCGTCGTCGAGTTTAAGCGCGTTCAACGCACCAAGCTGCCTCGCGGTTTCTGCGTGGTCATCATTACTGTCGATACGACCGAAGCCGGGCCCCGTGATCTCAGTATCGGACCCGGCGTCAGCTTCGTTATCCTCGTCAGTCGTCTTTTTGCGGCGGCAGCAGCAGAAGAGAAGAATGATAAGCGCTAGAAGAAGAGCTAGGAGCGGGAGCCCGATGGCTAGACCCAACACGAGCTTTCTGTGGTTGTCGTTGCTTTTACCGATAGGCAGTGATGAGGAAGACGAAGTAGCAGTGGCCGTGGCGGTAGATGACGCGGTGGCAGTCACACCGGCAGACGCACTTGACGTTTTCGAAGCACTGGAGGAGCTGCGACTAGAAGAACTCAGCGACGTGTGCACGCCTTCGACGCCCAATACTCGGAAAGAACGCGAATCGGAGCCGAAGCCGGAGCTGGCCTTGACCGTGACCTCTGCCAGGGCGAAATCCAGCGGCGTCTCGCCGTTCATGGTCATGTTCAGGCTGTGGTATGCGAGCCACGAAGCGTTGCTAAACGAAACTTCCACATCCGTGTCGCTGTAATCTGTGAAGTACAGCCTTAGGAGCTCGTGCAGGAAATACTCGCCACGCGTAGCATTCACGTCCCTTAACGAATCCACGGTAAACACCGAGTCGAGCGAGTCAAACAGGTACGGCAACGAGACTGTATCACCATACAGGTCCTGCACAACGACAGTGAAGTTCTGGAAAGACGACGCGTTCGGGAACGTGCCGCTGAGACTGTAGCTGCTGCTGTCGAACAGCACGTAGTCCGGCATGTTTTGCGTCGTCACTGACGAGATGTTAGCTTGCTGTATCAAGGCATTATCGAGATACACATCTGTTAGAATCGGCACCGTGTACAGGAATTCGGACCCGCAGGTGCCGTTGATCTTGATCAGCTCGTTGAGCGACGTGCTCAACTGGTGCGCGCCGACAACGAGCTTGAAAGTCCCCTCGGCACCGGCATATCCGGCATAATCCGAGGCAATAAACGCAAACGTGTATTCTATCGACGGCGCGATGCTCGAAACCACGTTAGGCACCTGGCCCGAGAACGTGAGCGAGTCCGCATCGAAATCGACCCAGTTGGGAAGCGACGTTCGGTCACCCGACCGGCCGTAATAGGCCACAATGGGGCGCGTCGCTCCCGTATTCTGCTTAAAAACAGATTGCGAGAACTCGATGGAAAATGTTTCGCCCTGCGACACCACTAGCCCGTCGGCGCCGTTGGTGTTGCCGTACTGGGCGATTTCCGTGAACATCACATCACTGCTCGAAAGCGCCAACCCACTACTGTTCAGCACTAGCATCAGGTAGGTAGCAGTGTAGTTTGAGTTGTCTGCAGAATCCGTGCCTGTGAGCGCCACCTCAAATGTGGTCACGTCGTCTGCCAGCGGCGTGCCGCTGAACGTGCGTGACGCCGAGTCAAACAGGAGCCACGAGGGAAGATTTGTGGCGGAATATGTGATTTGACCGCCTGCGCTCAGTTTATACGTAGAGTCGGCCAATGTGAACAGGTAAGCCTCCTCGGCCCTGGCAACGTTCGGGAGCTGTTCGTTCATGGGCCAGCCCACGTACACAGCGGCTGTATATGCCACAAGCGTGTGTAGCACTAGAACTATGTTCATGGCAGAATTGTATAGCAATAGCAATCGTGCGAGCGTAAACTCTTCAAGTATATGACTGACAGTTGTAAATTGTTCCAAAAGTTTTATATAAAAATTGTCTGGCTAATCGTACCCTTGATGTGCAATGAGTGTAATGGAGTAAAGGCACAGAGTGATAGCGAATGTATAGCGAAAGGAAGTTGATGAAGGCTGAGCCCGTAGTAGCCAGGAGACAAAGAATGACAGGCTTAGCTATAGTGGTGTGGGAGAGAAAATAGAGGAAACAAAAGAAAGATGCAGTGCTCACTACGCACTCCCAGCCGTGTATTCTGCTTTGGGAAGACATATAGGCATTTTCGATGCCGGCTGAAGGAGGTGTTGGAAAGGCCTGTCTCACATCGCGACGGACGTGTTTCGCGGGACGTGACGCGCCGCGTGCAGATCTTGTTTTGGAAACGCGAATCGCGTCCTGCGCCAGGGCCGGGTGGGTGGCTCGGGGTGACCTCGATTCAAATTTCTTTAGAATGAGTGGATAAATTGCAAAATTGAGTATAGACATCAAAAAAAGTGAGTAAATCTATAACAAAACTGTCATTCAGCATCACATATTTTCTGGACATTCACTTTTGAGGTCCTTGGCTAGACCCCTTATGAAATGTCACAGGCCCTCACGTGCATCGCGATCGAGGCCCTGGTTCTGCACATTCCACTGTCGATTAGTCAGACTCTCTTCTTGGCCATACCTCAGGATTGATACCGAAAGACTGATAGCTAACTCAAAGCCAAATCTTTGCGTATTCATAAAACTATTTCAAAATTGGTTATCGGTATTGTTCAGTTATACCATGACGATCTGCAAAATATGTATGAATTGCGCCGCACCGGTGTTTGTTTATACGCGGCGCGCGCGTGCCTAGATACGCATAAAATGCTAACGCGCGGAATCTCGTATTGTTTTGGCAGCCCCTGGTTGCACCTAACAACCGTGGATCAATAAACACTAGAAGCATCCAAAGCCATAATCTAATTTGATCTTTGACACATAATTACGTTTAGATCAAATTAATTCGTATTTTGAACCTGGTTTCCCGGAAAAGGGGCCGTTCGAAATTCATTACGTGGCTTATGCTCGACACAGCTTGACGTGTATGAGTGCTAGTATATTGATCTTGTGGTGTTTGAACACCAGATTGTTAAGTATCAGCACAAATAGCATTGCTCGTTTGTGTACAAGCAGCCTTTTGTGATTAGAACTCAGAAGTGAGAGTTTGAGAGGCAAGATTATGTTGTCTTTACGTCTTTATAAGTCGTACCGTACCGAGGCTCGTTTTGCCATAAGTACTGACAAAGCCTGATACGACTCTTGATCAGATTGTATTAATGATTTAACACCAATTGTAATTTGCGAGGAATTTTTATACTCAGGCTCAAGATTTAGAGATTTCTGTCCATGAAACTTATGTCAGCTGGAAGCTGGGAGTTGAAGAGTACTTCACAACTTCGCCGCCACATACCCCGTCTCGTAGGCTAGAGCCATGATACAGCGCTGAACTTTGAATTTTCCACTAATCTTATGGAATGATCAGCTTTTCGTTTTACTGTGAACAATAAAAAAGATCCGTAACATATATTACCAATAGGTCGATGACATAACTGATCCCAACACGCCAAATCAAACCGCCACAAAGTAGTTGACATGTGAAGCGACCCTGGCTTATTGTGCATGATCATCTTCCGTCTACCAACCTTTTTTTTAGACTTACACCGCGTTAACATAACTCAAGACAACATAGGCAAAGGACTGGCGTTAACTACCACCATGGTCACCACTACCGCACAAACAGGACAAAAGAACAAGGACAGGCATATGTGCTTTTGAATGTGAAATTCGTCTTTATAGACCTCGCTCTTGCTTTTTTCATGAGAAGATATATGAAGCAAAAAAAAAACAAAAGGCCACTGAGTATCACGATGGAGCTATTACCAAATGAGTATAGTATTCATGCTCAAAGAAGCCACAGTGAGAAATATTGAGTGTGAGTAAAGCAAATTGTACTCAGTTGCGAGTGGTTGCAAATTTTCGATGACAATGAGACAAAATTCGAGTATATATCTTCAAGGCTGATCCAGTAAACCAGAATTTTTACTTTTCAGGTCTAAGTTTCGGTTTTGAAGTGCTTTATGATGATTTCATCACAGTTATCATTTCCAATCTTTCTCTTCTCCGAACCAGCGAAACTGTCTTCAAAAGTGTATCATTCGAGTGAGCTTTGAACACTGTAGGCTCTTGTTCTGGATTTTCAAGACCAGGCTCGTTTGACTTGGCTCCTGTGAAGACCTATCTTAGTTCTATTCCAAGTCAATTCGAATTTGCCACAGAACCATTCGCAGACTGTTTTGACTCAAGTGCATTTGGTGGAAGCAAGCTACCATGCGTTTTTTCTTACTTTTTTCAAAATTGCTCATGTGGCTTGCTCGAAAAGTTGCACGAAGATATTTTATTCTGATCACATCAGCGCCCCCTGGCCCTTACAAACATCGCATAAGAAATGAGTAAGAATTCTCTCATCAATAACCCTTTGATAGTTGATGAGACTGTAATTGCTTCAAACTTGAGGGCCTAATTGCGGCCTAATAGCTGAAATTTGCAATCCTTTCGACAACGCAGTACATACGGATCTGTTTTTCACATATCAACTCGATGTGAGTCTTTAATGAAAATTTGAAATTCGCCTCGTCTTGGTCACAGTATGATTTCTCCTGAGCCTATATATTCACAGCTAGGGGCTCTACCCAATTTACTGTGGCCGCACCAAAAAGAATGTGGTTGTGAATAGCCCCAATAAGGAGCTGCACAAGCTCAGACTTAAAGGTATGACTCGTCACTTGAGACACAGGCTTTGTTATTCAAGATGAGTGAGATAGACACGCATTTTGTTCTCTTTCTGTTTTTTTCTTTCTCGTCTTTACTTCATGGTTGCTAAGCTAGCTCCTAGAGTTTTCTATAATTGTGCAGTCTTGTAAAGAGCTGTGTATGCATTTCTGACGTCCCCTTTTTTATCAGATCTATAGAGAGAAGAAAGAAAGCACAGGGCTGGCGGCTAAAAACGGTCGGACTGGCACCATTACCGCTAAATTACCACATTAAAGTCTCGATTAGGTCATACGCACGGGATCTCGGTTTCCAAAGTAAACAAATGCAATTCTCTGCCGACAAGTGTAGCCACTATCTGCGGGTCCAAAAGATCGGATAATATATCTTACATGATACATCACTCTTGGAGTAAAATGGCCTAAATCAACAAAAGTGCATGCGCTAGCGTGGTTTGTTTGAATATGCTCACTAACCTTGAGCATTTTGACATTATAGTATTGACTTGAGTAGATATCTGTGGTTATTTTTACTTACATTTTTGATAGAAATTGTTTGAGCCAACTCGTGCTTCCTAAATGTCTTGTTAATGCTGATTTTTCGAATTCTGAGAAATTACAAGGGCTCATGTGAAGTGTTTTTGCGAATAGCGTCGTAAAACAATCTCTTTTCAAAAAGCTATGCAACTCTTTGAAAGTAGACTACGGACAGTATGAAATGAAGACTTTGAAAACTTTTATAGTCGCTCATTCGTCTAAAAAACGAGGTTTTTGAATTCACTAATTATTATGTGTGGTAAGTGCAACTAGGACACGTTCAATTCGTGGTCGCGGTTCACCCCGAAGACCCGCCAATATGTCTCCAAACCCATCGAAGTCCGCCTGTCCCGGTCGTGTTCAGATTTTGTCTCTCCTCAAATGGTTTCATACCGATATATTTACATATGCATGCCTTACTCAAGATACCAATTGCCACTCCCAAGGCCGTAAGTAAGAGGAGACCGATCAAAAGTGTCAACGTGGTACATATGGGAAATTTCTTGAAAGAAGTCCATAGTTCCCGATAGGGACCCTGCTTAGCTTGCAGAGACCTGTAATAGGGTGGAGGACGGCGCGTTTGGTAGCGTGGGGGTAGTTGACCTTCAGGCACATTAATGCTCCCATCTTCTTTCATTGTGAGGAAACGAGATGGATGAAATGGTATGGATGTTGAAGAATTTACTCCTTCATTTTGAACTTGCGAAATAAGGCGTAGTATAAATCAGAATATTGACGCAAAAGGTGCGAATTCACAAGATGCCTTGAATAGCATTGGGTGGAGCAGGAAATTACACCTGGTAGCTAGACTGTTATGGCATAACATCCATGGCAGTTGGTGTGCCCAAAAGGGAACTCAGAATCATGCACTTGCTTGTTGAAAATTTTTTGGGAAATTATTTCAGAAAGATAGACTACGTGAGAAGCCACGATTTTTTGATTTTTGATTTTTTTGATTTTTTTGATGATTTATGTTACATCTTATATCATCTGTTTGCGAAACAAGATAGGAAAACTGACGCCGCTCCTTGTCATAAGAGAAAGTTTGATTGCGTGCGAGAGAAGTAAATCCTTGATGATATTTTGCAAATCTTAACAATTAGTATGATTAGCGCTTTTTGGAGCCAGAAATCTTTAAGAATGAATTTTTTTTTCAGTGAAATCATAATGTTTTCCAGCTGTGCGATCACAAGATGTGATTGCTTACAACTTTATTGCGGTTTTCGAACAGACGCACTAAAATTCAAGACGGTATGATACATTGGAGTTTTATAGTGGTTTTTAATTGCTGAAGTCGAGAAACAAAGAGCAGTACATCGGCTTTGAACAAAATTGATTTTTCTTTCGATCACATGAGTGAATAGGAAACATCACGCACCGCTTTCACAAGTATAAATTCTTCAACAAGAAAAATATTTGGTTTGGGAAACTATATACGTGGAAGCCAAAGGCGTTTATTCATCGACAGGATAAAAAGTCAGCTAGACTCATTTGAAAGACGGGCCTCAGCGGCGAGAATTGCCTCGAAATATCAAAAGAAGCATCATTGTATTGCATCCAAACCTTTTTGTAGCCCTTTTTCTGTACCTCACGCCGCCAATTTAACTTATTTTCGAAGATTTCTTTCAACTTCGATACTTTGTTTTTCCAATAACGTAAAGATTAAAATTGTACCTTCGTGAGTTTCGTTACCGAATAAAGACCGTCACATACCCTTCTCAGGCTTGTGCGCTCGCTGGTGACAACCTTCATTTCTGGAGTCATACAATTTTGCATACATTCTCAATAATTTTAACTGGGGTTTCTCCCAGACAATGCCTCGACTTTTTCGCCGCATCCAATACACTGACAAAAAATTGATTAGTTTTGATTGGGTGCAACATATTTCGAGCAGGGTGGTTTATATATGACGGAGGATGCCACAATGGTCGCAACGAAGTAGCATATTGCCAATATAGAGAGATGAATCAGGGGCATGCGAATGCACCTTCCCCAAGAACCCTTGCCACTTGAAGCAGAAGCTCGCCGCTGTGAATGGATATGCTGTGCACTTGATGAACTCCCTCCTTCGGCATCTAGTGCTCTCATGGGTATATCCGCCGTCGTAAGTGGTAATTTATTTGACATTTCAGTGGGTCACGACGTAGTATATTGATTTTTCATGGGTTTATCCGTCTTTAATGATAAGATTGTTGATCTGAAAAGTCTTTTTTGCGCATAACATTCATAGATATTAAGCAGCAATTTGAGGGCAGAAAAGAGTTCATCCTTATGGAAAGGGGAGCCCTAAAGCAAGCAAACTCCGATTTATCCCAAGCAAGCAAAAGGCTAAGTTTCGTGTTTTCAACAACATTATTCGGAAAGATTGGTAAATATTCCGATGAAATCTGAAGAAGGTGATGAACGGTTTTAGAATATGGCTCGAGCTATTCAATCTGGCTACGGGGTAGTAAAAAAAGTACTAGATGCAGATAGACAAGATAAGAAAGCAATTCGTGTCTTTCACGATCGTTCCATTTAAATTTGAAAAAACCATTGACCTTGCCTCAGATGACCTTTTTCGTTTCATTAATCATAGTGATGGAAACGTGGTGGTCCTTTAGTTTCAGCTTGGGTCTTTCCTTCTCCCCAGTTCCGTCTTGAGAAAAAAAGTGAAATCTGTTCTTTGCAGTTTCGTTTCAATTTCAGCAAAGGGCTTGGAAAATTTTATGAATCTATCCGAAGTTTGATTCTTCGCTGGTCACAATATAGCATGTGTTATCTCTCCATTTACCACCAGTGTTGCACAAACAGTCCACTTTTAGTCTCCAGCCAGATTAACTTATGATGTCTATGTAAATTTTTGTTATTTCAGGGGGTTTCATCGTTTCCAACAATCTTTAAATGCACAAATGCGACGTGACCTCAAAATTAGTCGTTTTTGACATCCGCCTTTTCTCTCCAAACATCTTTCAAAAAATACCTTGGCGCGTAATAAACAACAATCACGCCCATGTACCCAAAAACTAGCCCCACGAGTTTTTCGGCCAACGAATGGAAGTACATATTCGTCACAAGCAACATGAACCACCAGAGCGCAAGAAGAAGCATGATTGGAGCATGTGGTAACGCCCAAACAGCACTTTTCACCCGTTGCTTGACGGCAATCTCTCTCACAAGCGCAGTTTCTTTTGCGTGAGATATAAAGTACTCCCAGCCTGGCCAAAATTGTCTGATTTCGTGGAAAAGATAAAGTGACGCATGGACTAGAAGGAACACGTGGCCCAGTGGGTCGTGGCCACCTTCCCATGAGCCTTTCATTTTGCGGCAATTATATGACGTTACAGAAACGGATTCATAGTTCTCGCCCACTAGATAAAATGCGCGGTTTAGCCCGTTGAATCCAGTGGTGACGGTGGTTGTTGGGATCAGAGCACATTTGCCCCCTGTCAATACAAACACTTTGTCCATTATCGGGAGACCAAAACACCACTGTGTGAAAAGCACCCACCAAAACGTGGCTATGGCCCATCTTGAAATGGCCCCAAGAGCGATATTGACTCTATTATGTGGGGATTTCTGAAGATGCACAACGTAGAAGACGAGGATCGCGGCCGTGGTCCAGCCCCAGCCTTTCTTGACAAACCACTGGTTGAAGAAATTTCCTTTGTTATTATAGTAATTGTAGATTTCTTCCTCCTGTGAAAACACGTGTATGAGTTTCCCCACAATGAAGTTCGCCACGAACGAAAGGTCAAACACAACCTCTGCCAACGACACCTTGTACTTAGTTAGCCTGTTTGATAGGGCAATGACCTTGTCTGCATGCCTCTGGTAAACGCTCACCGAAGACATAAGTATGTATGAAACGGTCTTTTCCAAAATAAGCTTAATATGATCCCAGTACGGTACAGTCAATACTGGTTATAAGCAAAGCAATTTTCCAAAACTCGCTTTTGCAATGAACCAGATTGCAAGGGTTCGCCCAGCTATATGCACAACAAATTGGTAGATACACTACAGAATGTCAGAAAATTCGAGGATTGTTGCAATTAGGTTTTAAATCGGGAATTACGCTTTTCACAAACATAAAATCACGATGCACTTGCCCACCATGTAATCTTTGCCTGGCGGTGATTTTGCTGTTGCAATCTTGAGATTTCACTTCTTAAACCCTTGAGATATAGCCTGTACTTGAGATCTTTCCGATCAATCTCGTGCTCCTCTAAGTATTGCACGAGATGGTCTATCGACTTCAATGCTTCTTTGTGCTCATAAATAGGCTTGCATCTGGTATCCGTTTCACTTTCCACATGAGAATCGTCTTGAGAAACCTGGTCGGTACCAAGCAGTGTTTCGTTTTGGATATCAAGTGTCTGTTCGATCTCATCTTCCAGAGTGGCACTTTCCAGGGAATCGACTTCTTCTGTTTGCAAAGGTGGCGTCTCTTCAATCAGATCTAAGAAATAAACGTCAGTAATGTTTTCGTCGATGATCTTTTGGCGACGAAGCTCGACCAACAAGCCGTCAACTACTCTGAATCCTCCTCCAACGAGCTTACGTTTATCATCTCCGACAGCTCTGTGGAATCAGCGGAGCCCAGCAGTGTTTCGCTCGCGGCTTCAGAAGGATTTTCCAGGGGTTTTTTAAAGTAACCCGTGTGACGCCAACAACGGTAGATACAATCTGCATCTACTTCGTCCCAGGCACAGATTCCCCATTTTAGTGCCTCTAGCATCGTGGCGCTTTTCATAGGGACTATCGACTTTTCAAAGCATCTAAATAAGAATCTTCACCACCCATCCCTTTGCGTAACCGCTCTTGAACTTGCAAATTATGCCTTGATATAATGGCTGCAATTTGGACGTCTTAGGTGGCAAGAAATGCACCTTCACGCTGTCAAGCTTTCTGGCAGCTGCCAAAATTCTCACTGTCTTTTTATGAGAAGAGTGATTATCCATAAGCAATATGACTTTCCTGACCTTTCGCTCAAAATATTCATTAAACGCAACTGGCCACAGTTCCATAAGGTCAGCATCCATCCATGCTCTCTCACGCCCACTATAGTGACAACCAAGAGGGTCAAGCATTGCATTATTCTCACCAAAGCATTCGTAATGATCTTGCTTTCTATGAACCAGGGTCTGGATTTGTCGCTACCATCTGCATTAGAGCAAAGCATAGCCGTAACTCTTGAATATGTACCCCCTTTCTTTCCGCTGTATCGTTTGAATGAATACCCTCGTTTGGGAAATCTTTTCCACCAAAGGCCAGTCTCATCACAGTTCCAAATGTCCTCCGGATTGTATCCCGAAAGTTCTTCCTGCAATTGCTCTCTAAATTTTTTGAAATCTTCCTCATCAATACTCGCAGCTTCACCGTGGCGTGTGTACGAATAATATTCAAATCTACCTAAAAAGCCTTGAAGCCACCCTCCACTAGCTTTGAGCTCTTTATTGGTGTCCCGATCTCTTGACTTTTATAAATCTAGTGCAATTTCTTGAATTAGCGCACCACTAAAAGGAATGTTCGCTTCATGCTTCAATAAATATTCCATGAGCTCCATTCCGAACTTCGGGTGATCAGCTTGACGAAATTTTATCTTTCTACTAACGTTGCTTCCCGAGCTTTCAGCTTGTCCCCTCCCCTTATCGACCTGCGTTTTACCACTCAAGTCAATTGCTCTGGAGATCGTGCTTTTATGTGGAGCATATCCGAACTTATTGCGGAACCAATCGGTATAGAAATCGAGGGATTGTCCTGGATTTTTTTCGCCATATGCTCTAAGTGACCTTTTGTCAATCAAAACATTTTGCTTCTCTCGGGGTCCGTTCAAAGGCCTTCTTGTACTTGGCTTTGGCAAAATTCGACGCAGTTTGGACCTGGGCGGCATCTTTTTTTGAATGTTGGTTACTGCGCATACAACTCTTCGATTTAAGCGATATTTATAATTTACTAGACTCGAGACGGGATTGCAAAGAGACGGCGACGCGACGCGACCCCGTCGTCAGCTTCAAAAAATCGTTCGAAGCTCGTTTTAGACGAGACTGGCGAGTTCAGTCATGAGAGCTCAGGACGCAAAATCAGCCATTTTTTCGCTATATATCTGGACTTTGGCCGGTCATAAGCAACATGTTTTCTTGCAACGATCAAGATTGCAAAAATATTGGATATTTGTATGGGATTGCAAAAATTTTCCAAAAAAATCTCGCGCAACGATCCAGATTGCAAGATTTTGCGCATAATAGGGTTGCTTACATCCAGTATTGACTGTATCTCGGTGCGGCAGCAATAACTGCGCGCGGCCCAACCGGCTTGCCACCAAGTACAGCACCACCATTACATTACGAGTTGAAAGACTATGAAGAATATGTTGTAAATAGGAAATGTTTGGTGAAAGCGAGAACGAATAAAATTCCACTTTTTGGCCGCTACGAGTGATTGTGTAGAAGATTTTGGATTTTCTGGTCAATGAATGTGATTCATGTCATGTCATTGTTAACGTCTTGTGCGGCGAGCCGTTCCTGCCATACATACTACATACAACTGAGCCAGGAACGTGGACGGCCCCGTCGGGACGGCGTGCAATTTTTTTTTTTTGTTTTTTGCTTGATACATCTGATTAAGGACTGGGAGCCAGAGCTGCTTACCTAGCTCTCCAAAAAACTATATATGAATATACATAAAACCTTAGCCAGCTTCGCTACCATGCCTAGCGGCGTGGCTGCGTATGAGAACTAATTCGGTTGTCATCGCCATAGAGGTTGATTAATGTATTTTTTTTTTTTTTTTTTCTTGCTCTATATTGCATCAAACTAAGGCCAAATTACTTACCTAGCTTTCCACAAAACCATAATTGAAAGTATGTTTGTGTGTACTTTATTTCTGTTTTATTGAGTCATGCCATTGGCTGCATTAGTGATCAATTTTTGAACTAAAATTTATGCCTTCATTCTGATTGTCTCGTATGCGATGGTCTGCGTTTTTGTTTTTGATAAAGGACTGGGGGCCAGAATCGTTCACCTGGCTGAGCTCTACATGTATGTCGCCGCCCAAATACATGATTGAGCAGATATAGTCCCTGGCTGACACTAACGCCAACGTGTGATTCCAGGGACATTTAACGATGAATCTGCGAGACAGGGTCATTTATTTTCTTCCACTACTTTTTTTTTTCATTTTTTGCCAATCGCTTCTTATTTTGCCCTTGAATCCATCGCATGTTCATTAATTGCAAAAAGAGACTGTTGTCTAAAGGTGAGGCAAAGCTTTCACAACTCTAAGTCTTAAGCAAACAAGCCCGGAGATCTGTGATCACTACCTAGCTTATTCATCATATTCTGCCAGATGGTTTAACGAAATCATCGTCTTTAGACTAGCTCTTCGAATTTGCCGATCCGGAGTTTTTGTTAATTCAAGATGAAAGGAGTCTGATATGAGAGCATAACATCCCTCATAAAGCAATCAACCTGGACAAGTGGACCGAAAAGCACACCAGAACTCCATCATTAAACAGACTTTAAGCTCTACAAGTGAGCCATGCAGCGTTTTGTCTTGTCTCTTGGAATAGCTTAACTGCATATACTTCATAAGTTCATGTAATCCAAAACTTGCTGGCGATTCTAGCTTTCACAATTATTCAATTCATGCTCTCTGCCAGGTCTGTGTTCTCTATCTTAACCTCTGATTGGACCTCACCGTTCTTCCCATTTGGCTCAATATGACCGTTATTTTCTGCTTTTTTCTCTACACCATCAATTTCCGCATTCTGCTCCTCTTCTGGCGAATCCTCCAGTCGCTGCCATTTCTGGACCATATCGTTCATCAAAGTGTTCATGAAGTCCGGATTCACTATATCCTTTCGAAAGGCCTCTTTCTGTAGTAGTGTAAGAATATGGAGGCAGTTTGGATACACTAAATACCGTGCGTACTTGGCGTCTTGCCAGTAATTTAGGTACTCGAGGTACGCAATGAAACTGGGGTCAGAGAAGTACCCGTTTTGTGCTAAAAAATTCACATACTGAATATTAGCTAAAGATTGCACAAACTCAAGCTCAACTTCCCATCGCGTCGGAAGATCGTCCATGCTTTTTTATGTTATCTGATCGTCAGACTTGGAGAAACTAGAGGTAAAGGTGTATCTCTGAAGATGAGAGATGAACCGGACTCTTTTTTGAGGAATGAAAATATGTTATGTTCCAATAGCGCACTCTGAACAATTTTGAGGTTACTTTGTTTACGCAATTCAAAAGTAAATGCGGTTTTTATTGATTCTTTTGATGAATATGGCTTGGATTGGCTAGTTGATCTCTGATGGAATTCGGATTCGAGTGTTTCGACATATACAGGCACGCATTTTGTTGTGTGCCAGTCGTCGCGAGCTATTGTTGGTCACGTGACGTGATACTCGTCACTCAAGCAATGTGGAGAAACGGGCAAATTGCTTGAGTGAAATCTGAATTTTGTATTCTAAAGATGTTGAATCGGAACTAGCTAAGCCGGGTTTAGCATACAAGCGGCTTTTCTCTGCTGATTCCCAGTTAGTTCTTCTTGACAATCTCAAATATCAGAAACCTATGGGTTGTTGAATACTAAGGATGCTGTGGATGGCTTCCCCAAATTCACTGGAGCTCCAACCAAGAAGCTTATATTTTTCAGTCTACCCTTAAAAATGGGGTCTCTGTCTACCACTTTGACGCTGCGGATCACATCTTTATGTACCTGTTTTGCATGAGTTATGTATTGATACTGAATCGGACAAATTGCCTGTTTTTTTTTTCTTTTGCTTTTCGTTGAATGGCTAAAAGTAAACAGAAGCAATCCACCTCAAAAACATCGTTTTTATCAAATTGTATCGACATTACCATGACTCAGCTAACAAATGAGCTGGGCAAATGAGTTGGACGCGCGTGGCTTACGAGGCGCACTTCTCGCGCAGGCGATCGCTCCAGATTTCCGGACCAGAGACGCGATGTTGACTTTTGAAATGTAAACACATCAAACTCTCCTTGGGCACAGTCTTTTTCCACCACCGATATTGGTAATTTTTAGCTTGAAATCCACACACGTGCAAGTTTTGGCCATTTATATCCACAAAAAATCATCTTTCCCCCCTTTATTGAAGAGACCACTAGCAACTAGCTATATAAGAAGTCTGTGATGTCGCGAGAACTATCACTAGAGAGAGAATTAGAGCAACTAAACGCCCTCAATGCAAGCGTGGACCTGCTTCTATCGGCCGTAGCACGGGTGAGCGAGAACGTGAATGCTGCAAAATCAAGCACCGACAATTCGGCGGCCTTGCTAGAAGATTGGACCAGTATTCTCAATCAAACGCGGTTTGCCAATAATGCGCTACGAAACCCGCAGTGGAAAGGCACTTTAGACGACACAGAGGATGAAATGGACTCTGTGCTGCGAAAGCGAGCGCAGCTAGAGGCGGAACTATTGGCCATGGAGGCAGAGAATGAGCGGCTTGAAAAGAATCTGGTGCCGGTAACTTCACCTAAGAAAACGCCGAAACGCCCTCGCAGGTAGACGCTTTGGGAATCGTTTATGAGTAGATTTGACAATATTTGAGGGGATTTTTGATAAGAGTGAAATGGTTTGAAAATATTGCTAACACCGTGGAATAGAATGGTCTTGCAGGCGTTTTATCTCAAAAGTGTCATATAGTAAACTGTTTGACTTGGAGGCTTTTTCTCATCACAGCTGTATCTGGACAACATTTCGTGACACACATGCTGGTGGGTGTGTTATGTTTCGTATAACCGACCGTGCCAATTACTGTCACTCATAGTTTCACTTAACTCTTACTCTCAATGAAACAGATAGAAGTCTTACTACATAAATCAACATACGTTATTTGAGCACTCGCTTATTTGAGCACGCTGGTGATCAAGTCACCTGAGTCCACGGAGTCACCCTCCTTGATCAAAATGTCGCCCACCTTACCACTCACCGGCGAGCTGATGATCATCTCCATCTTCATTGCACTCAACACAGCAATTGGATCACCCTTCTTGACCTCCTGGTCTTTCTTCACTCTGGTCTCGATCACAACACCAGCCATAGGTGCACCCACATCATTTGGCTGAGACGCCTTGGGTCTGGAAATGGTTTCCACAGACACCTTCTTGTCATCAACGGTGACAGAACGCATTTCACCGTTCAATTCGAAGAATACCTCGCGCGTACCGGTGGCCTTGGAGATTTCACCAACGGCCAATAACTTGATGATCAAGGTCTTACCTTGCTCAATGTCCACCACCATCTCCTCGCCGATGTCCAATGGTTTCAAGAAGTAGCGAGTAGGCAACACAGACAAGTCACTGTACTTCTCAACAATCGCACGGAAGGCCTCGTAGACCTTGGGGTACATCACATAGGAAGCAATGTCAGTCTCCGACACACGGTCGCCGTAGCGAGAAGTCAATTCCTCTCTGACCTTAGCAAAGTCAATAGGAGGCAAGGTCAAACCTGGACGTTTGTCCAACTTTGGTCTCTTGTTGCCCAACATGTTAGTACGCAAGGGCTCTGGGAATCCACCATAAGGCGTACCCATCAAGCCCTCCATGAAGTCCAACACGGAATCAGGGAAGTCCAATTCTGGCGCCAACTTCACCACATCTTGCTCGGTCAAATTGTTTGACACCATGAACTGGGCCAAGTCACCAACAACTTTCGAAGTAGGAGTGACCTTGACAACGTCGCCCAAGAGCCTGTTTGCCACCTTGTAGTTTTCCTTAGTGAGCAACCATTTGGCGCCTAAGCCTAGCTGCTGCGCCTGGAAAATCAAGTTCGTCAATTGTCCACCAGGGATCTCATGCTGATACACCTCAGGGTCTGGACCCTTCAAGTCGGCCTCGAAGCACGAGTAGAGCAAACGCATCTGTGCCCAGTAGTTATCCAACTCACGCACCAAGTTCTCGTCAAGACCGTGCTTCACGTCGCCCTCAAAAGACGCAATCAAAGCACTGATCGAAGGCTGCGACGTCATTCCGGACATTGCGTTCGACGCAGCGTCAACAACATCGGCGCCAGCCTTTGCAGCAGCGTCCATACTGGCCACACCAGTACCCGCCGAGTCATGGGTGTGTACGTGTATTGGCAAGTCTGGGTACTTCGCACGGATAGCGCCAACAAGGAGGGAAGCAGCCTTTGGCTTCATCGTGCCGGCCATGTCCTTGATACCCAAGAAGTGCGTTCCCATGGCAACAATTTGGTCCACAACCGACAAGTAGTAGTCCAAGTTGTACTTCTTTCCTGGCTGCAACATGTCGCCAGAGTAGCACACGGTAGCTTCAATCACACCACCCGCCTTTCTCACAGCGTCCACACCAACCTTCAACTGATCCAAGTCGTTCAAAGCGTCGAACACACGGAAGATGTCAACACCATTCTCCTTCGCCTGCTTCACAAACTGGTCAATGGCATTGTCGGGCAACGAAGAGTACGCCACTCCGTTGGCACCACGCAACAACATCTGGAAGGGGATGTTAGGCACCAACGCGCGGAGTTTCCGCAAACGGACCCATGGATCCTCGTGAAGGAAACGCATCGATACGTCGAAAGTGGCACCGCCCCAGCACTCCAACGAGAACGCGCCGTTCAAGGCGTGAGCGGTGGTAGGGGCAATGTTCAACAAGTCGATGGTACGCACACGCGTGGCCAACAAAGACTGGTGAGCGTCTCTCCAAGTGGTGTCGGTGATCAAGGTGCCGTCGAAAGCACGCACTTTCTTGGCAAATTCCGCTGGGCCGACCTCCAAGAGCACCTGGCGCCAGCCACGTGGAGGCACTGGCGCGTCGACGTCGATTTCGGCGCCGGTTTTTGGGTCGTGTAATACCGGAATGAGCGCCTCGGAGTTGAGCTTGGGCAAGCCCATCTGGCCCGCGATCGATGATCCGTTCACGGCCAAGTCGCCGAGGTACGCCAACAACTTGGTGGCTCTGTTCTGAGAGCTCATCATCTGGAACAAGGATGGCGTGTCGTCGATGAAAGTGGTCCAGCAGTCGCCCTTGATGAACGTCTCGTTGGTCAACATCGCCAACAAGAACGGAATGTTGGTCTTGACTCCTCTGATTCTAAACTCAATCAATGCACGTAACATCTTTCTACGCGCAATCTCGTAGGTGGAGCCGGAGCAGGAACATTTGACCAACATCGAGTCATAATGGGGCGAGATTACCAGGCCGGCAAACCCGTTACCACCATCCAAACGCACACCGTTACCACCGGCTGATCTGTACACCTCGATCTTGCCCGTGTCCGGCTGGAAGTTCTTGGCCGGGTCCTCAGTGGTGATTCTGCACTGAATAGCAAAACCACGCGTGGTGATTTTATCCTGGAGCAAGCCCAACTGCTGCAACGACGCGCCCGCGGCGATCTGGATCTGGGCCGCCACAATGTCAACGCCCGTGATCTCCTCGGTGATTGTGTGCTCGACCTGGATACGCGGGTTGATCTCGATGAAGTAGTGTCTGTTTTGCGTGTCCACAAGGAACTCTGCCGTACCAGCATTACGGTAGTCTGCCAGGCGCGCCAATTTCACAGCATCGGTCAAAATCGCGTCACGCACCAGCTTCGGCAAGTTCTTGGCCGGCGCAATCTCAACCACTTTCTGGTGTCTTCTCTGCACGGAACAGTCACGCTCGAAAAGGTGAATCACGTTGCCGTAGGAGTCCGCAAGCAACTGCACCTCGATATGCTTGGGTTTGTCCAAGAAACGCTCAATGAAGCACGTGCCGTTGCCGAAGGCCGTCAACGCCTCGGACTTGGCTCTGGTGAACGCGTCCTCGATCGAGTCGCCTTCTCTGACCACTCTCATTCCACGGCCACCTCCACCGAAAGCGGCCTTGATGATCACAGGGTAGCCGTATTTCTCGACAAATTCCTTGGCCTCCTCAGTAGAGTCAATTGGGCCGGGCGTGCCAGGCACAACAGGCACGTCATTGTTGATTGCCAAGGTTCTGGCCGAGACTTTGTCCCCCACAGCGTCAATTGTCTCGTGAGACGGTCCAATCCACGCAATTCCAGCCTCCTCGACCTTGCGGGCAAACGTGGAGTTTTCCGAAAGAAACCCGTACCCCGGGTGGATCATGTTGACGTTGTGCTTCTTGGCAATGTTGATGATCTCGTCGATCTGCAAATACGCCTGCACAGGCGAGTACTGGCCCTTTTTGCCAATCACATACGACTCGTCCGCCTTCAAGCGGTGCATCAGCAACCGATCCTCGTGCGCGTAGATCGCCACGGTTTGCATCGACAACTCATGGGCGGTTCTGAAAATACGGATGGGGATTTCTCCGCGGTTAGCCACCAAGATCTTGTTCATGGGGCCCAAAACCGTAGACTCGCGTCTCATTTTGTTCAACTTGCCCTGTTCGCTGTTGGAGTTAGCGAGCGAGGCCATGGTAGCAGATTCGGGTTGGAAAACGTGGCAAAATGCTTGTTTTTGCTGGACTTCACTGGCTGAACAGAGGTATATATATTGGTGAGATAAGCTCGCCGGGCACTGCAGAAGGGTTTTTTTTTGCTCTCTCCCGAGTGGCCTGTATATGGGTGAACAGGCTTATGCGATAAGCTGGCGCTATGATATGAAACAGCAGGGAAAGCTAGGGCGAATGTGACTTCCGAGGCGAAGTTGTCAGCTATAGATTAGTTAGAAAAAGGAAAAAAATAGAAGAAAAAAGAAGGTGGGGTCAAGGCGGGGGATCGGGTGGTTATATACCTCTGGTGCTATTGTCCGGTGGTGCCAGGATCGCGGGCCTGCACATAAGCGTAAGGAAGTTGAACTCCGACCGCCGATTCGTTCAGGGGAAAACGGGCATAGCCTGGGCAAGAAGGGCGCTTTTACAGTGAAACAGAAATATCTTGACGGACAATGTTGGTCTCACGTGACTGGGTAAGCCATGAAGGTCTACTTGTCTTTACATAACTGTTTTGTGGAAAGTCTTGTTCTTCCTTCAGTCCAGGATCAGATTCGTCATCTGGCTCGTTCGGGCCGAATGAGCTTATTTGCGCCGCTGCGACTCGCCAAATTTGCATCGTCCAAAGAAACTCGCCTCACGATAATCTCAATCAACGATTGAATGTTTTTTTTTTTTTTTTTGTTACAGATTTTGCGTCATTTTGCTTGACGCGTGACCTATCTTTTCAACTTTATTGAATCATTGATCGCGTATAATCAATTTGTCGCTTTCAAAGGCCAGGGGTGGGATGAGTATGAATTAACAATTTAGAATTATGCGCGTCTGCTGACGTCGATGCAATTTCTACAGTACACTTTGGGTTCCGTGGAACAGATGTATATACTCGCAAAAAATCACCAAAAGAAGCGAATTTTCGACACAATCAATACATCCGTGCTTATTATCTTTGGCCAATTCTCGGTATTACCATCTCTTGCGAAACAAATCATCGATTGCTGGCATTTTTGGTCAGATCTGTGCATTTCCATTCTCGTACTGTGCGGGCTCGGAGCTGAGTCATAAAAACTCCGACGCTATTCTGCAGGACATGATTCATCAAGCTGCACGCTCGCTAATTGTCCCGTGCTTTGATTGGCTCCAGATTAACTCCCTGAGGGTGGAGAATTTCCGGAGTCATTGCCAGTGCAGCCCCCAGCCGACCAATATCATGAAACGCTTCGGAGATTAATGTGCGTTGCTTAAACCGCCCAATTTCATAAGTGTTTCATTTGCCAAAAAAAAAAAAAAAAATGTATAGATGCAACGAAACTTTTCTGATTGGCGTTGTCTTTTCGGCTACAGCATGAAGTTTGGTGCGTTTGAGAATCTTTGCGGTCAAAGTCGGCCGAATCAGATCTCTCCAAACGGGCATTCGCAAAGCAATGGTCTAGTCAAGGAGGATGAAGATAGATATGGCTGCACGCGGATCAACGGCATGAATATTGGATTATATTTTCTTCATTATGTGTGTTTTCATGCGTTCTTATGCGAAATACAGCTTTTTCAGCTGTTCATCTAGTGTTTTGCGAAATAGCATCTTGCTAAGTTTTTGTTCCCCAGGCCCACAGTCGGCCGACCGACTCGAGGTCTCCAAAATTCTTGGCCCGCGTTGATCCTGCGTGTTGTGCCACCGTGAATGCAATGGGCACTGAATTAAGGATAGGACAAATCTTTGACACATCGAGAAATTGTATGATTTCTTTGTGTGAATGGCATGATAAAATGTTGGATGCGAGACCTATGAGACTATTTTGTCATAATTACATGGCAAGGCTCCATTTACGAGAAGTGAGATCAATAACTGGGCTCGCGCGTGGCCCCAAGAAAAATGCGCTTGGAGAAGTGAGTTGGCTCAAACCTGAAAAACATGAATGACATAATCATACAACGTGAGCTGCACGAAAATGTGATCAAAGAATATTGAGTTTGACGTTCTTTTCTTCAAAATTGCAGCAAGTGGACACACACGCAATTCTTCTTGCCGATGCTAGTCTTTTTGATATGTAATCTTTCCAGCGCATGTTCCTTAGCGCGGAGTCCGCACGCCGCACTGTGTGTTACTAATCAGCTTGGAGAAAATTTCGGAGATCGCGCGCCGCCGCAAGCTGAAAGAAGGTGAGGAGATGGAGTGAAAAAGGGAGGCAAGAACAGATCAAACAGGGCATATAATGGAGGGAAAAGAGACTTGAAAAAAGATGTCATATCTAGAGCTAAGAACAAACAACCTTGAGGAAAAAATTCTCAAAATTCTGGCTAAGGCCCTTCGATTTTTACACCAAACAATTCAATCGAATCTATGAGGAGAAAAAATTTCCGCGCCAAAATCACCCCATCGGCTTAACTCCGTGGCTCCGTTTGCTCTACGCGCTAAAAAAGTGGCGTTACACTGTTCATAAGGCGAGCGGCGGGGAGCGCGTGAGAGCCACACACAGGCGTGTTGATAGCGCGGCACAGAGATGAGCATAGGCGTATAAAGCCTAAAGTGGCCGCACGGATTTTTCACGGTCAATTTCTGTTTTTTTCCATTCAATCTCTTTACCATCACAAATCCAATAATGATCAGAAACTTCTCTACCACTGCCGCCAAAGCCTTCAAGAAGGAATCCGTGACCCAATTCAGCAACTTGATCAAGCCACGGCCCGCCGCTAAGAAGTGGCAGCCAACGGCTGGAAACTCGTTCCGTTCCTTTGCTGAGTACAGATTGCGGGCCGTAAACCAGTCACCTTTGAACTTGAGAAGTGCAGCCAAGAAGTCTAACTAGATGCTAAGTTGAAGATTCGATGGGGCTGCTTTTCGTGCCATCGGCTAGTGTGCTACTTTCACAGTGTGCCATATTTTGGGTTTACATATATTTACGACCGAGTCCTCATTGAATGGGGTCCGGATTTAGGAGAAACGATATAGAGTGTTTATGCTGTGTTTCTATAGGTTATAAAATTTCAGTTCTTTACGGTTGACTGGTGTTTGTGTAGCGTTTTGGCTGCGGCGACTTTTTCACATGCGGGAGTTGAAGTCCGAAGCGATATGAGATTAGGGAGTGTGTACAGCATGCCATATCCGTGTTTCGGCACTTCGCGGCGCGCCGGCTGTTATCAGCTGCCGGGAATATTCATGAAAGATTAGTTTATGTACAATCAGGGTTCGAGCAAAATGCGAAGATATTCATTTTGCTCCAAATAGTTGCTCAAATGACAATATTTGCATCAATGCGTCTCTTTATAAATCTTTTGATTTATTGCCAAGTGCAAGAGCTTGCATAGCACGTGACTCAACCGGCTCCGACGCCTCCCATTGGGCTTCCCGCTGTTTCCATCAGATTGTGAAAAGGAGAGCAACTCTGATTACCTGAAGTTGAACATGGCGGCGTGAAACAAAAAAACCCGAATAATTTAGCACGTGACTTGCACAATACCGTAGCAGCCTCATGATCTTATCACAGCGCACGTGACATGGCGCACAGCGCAAACTTTGCAACGTGGGGGCAATTCTTGACCCTTCATCACGTGACATGATACAATCTTGCGCGCGCTTGACTGCGTATAGCATGTTTTTTCTATGAATGGCGACTGTCTTGCGCACCTATTCTGGATTATAATCGTAATGCGGAGACTCCACAGTTTGGTATCCGCTAAGTAGACTTGGAATCGGACAGGCATGTACGAAGTGGGAAAAAAAGTCATACATTGGACGAATCCGGAGGTAACACAAAACTGATTCATAAGCACGCTGTCTGTCACTTGCTACGGTGTTCACTCATACAATCCATAGTCTTATCTTATCTAGTTGGTAGTCATTTGAAACTCATCAACTGAGTCTAGAATAGGACAGCCTTTTCGTGAATTTGAAAACGGACTTTCCACGCAAAGTTGCAAAACTTACGAATTTTTTCAACACTTCAAAAGCAAAGCGAAACATTGCATAAGCTTATACAACACCACAATTTCACAGGAAAATGCAGGAGACTTCAGCGGCATTGATCGAGCAGTTGGTGTACTTTGACAATTTCATGCTTGGCCAAGAAACGCCAAATCTTGACATGGATGGCCAGCTTTCGCTAGATTTGGCGGCGTTTGCAGACGACTCGTTTGTCTTTGCCGACGAGGACAAGCCAGACCCTCAGAATATGAATGATATGGATGATAACGACAGAAACGATCTAAATCAGGGCCCCAGCAGCCGGCGGCCAATGGAAGATCGGGAAATTCACGAAAACAACGATCCCCAGGGCACTGAGGCTTTCAAGGAAGGAAATATACAACCGGAAAGCACTGATGCATTTTCGCTTGGGATTGAAGATAGCCAGCGCCAATCCACGTTATCACTTTCGGAGCCATGGTTTGCGGAGAAACCAGCGGAAAGTACCCGTGCAAATAATGCAGAGGGGAACCAGTTACATTCAATTTTGAACGACAAGATTGAAGCGACAAAACGTCATAAGTTTCATAATCATGTTGGCCATTCGGCTTTGGCTAATCACAGTGCCAGTGATCCCTTCTCCGTAAACTCTCTTGACCGGCGGAATCTTCACGCTGATTTCGTTCAGGGGCAAATATTCGATGACGCCCAGGCTGCAAATATGAACGGGAATGGGACCCTGGACGCCTATCGAAGCAGGAATCATATTGTGGACCCAAATTTGAACAATAATGAGAATCATATTCCGCCCCGCAACGGTATCGGAAACGGCCACAATCAGACAGAAGAGACCAATGTGCGGAGTGAACAGAATCTGGCGAGCGAACAAGCAGGGATTCCGGACCTCTCGCACATGCCGAAGTACCCTGTTCCGCCGGGCGCAAAAAGCTCTTTGAAAAAAGCAGGTCTCTCGCAAAACCAAATCGATTTGCTTTCGGCTCTCATAGCTCAGCACCAGACATCTTTGAAGACGGAAACCGGGCTCACGCAGATTGGTGAACCTACATCATCACTGCATACCCCGCTAGGTGTGGTGCCTACTTTAGTGTCTAGCGCATCCTTCCATTCCAGCCACCATACCGACCACGTGAAGGAAAGTGATCGTTACCCGCTTAATGGGGTGGCGCACGTGACGCAGGCTCTGTCTCTCATGACTAGCCCGATGTCCACCTATGGCTCTGAACATAGCACGGAAAGCACCATGTCAATGGTGGATTCGCCACGTAAAGAATACTCTTCGGCCAATCCGTCTGATGGTAACGGTTCTGGCTTGGACCTAACTAAGCGGAAACGCAACACTGCTGCGAGTGCACGCTTCAGGGTAAAGAAGAAAATGAAGGAGAAGGAAATGGAGATTAAGATTCTGCAGTTGGGCGATATGATCCAAAAGTTCGAAATACGGATCGACGAACTAGAAATGGAAAACAGGTTCTTGAAAAACTTGGTGATCGAAAAGGGCAACCGTGCGTCCGATGAAGAATTGCGTTTGTTGAAAGACAAGGCGAAGTACATTGATGTCAGCGACCGCTCCGATGCCGACGACAAGGCTTAGACGGGCAATCCTTGTTCGTGCTTCCATTTCTTTTTTGTACCACCAACAAGAATGACCGGCCAAGCTTGCCTGCTAAGTCTCAACGAACGCCTGACCCCCCATGAGCTCAATTGAGGTATCACGATAATGGCACACGCATGGTTTGCTCTTCCGCCAAGCGTGGGCTCCACTTTTCCACGCGACACTATAAAACAGAGCCTTTTGCTTTCAAAATGATCATGCTTTCTTATAGAAATTACAACTAGACCAATTCTATCGGGCTAATAAAATAATATAATCGTATTGAGTCGTAAGGTCTATCAAGGTCCATGAAACGTGAGAAAACGCAAGAGCGTGCGTGCACGCCAAACGCAAAAAAAAAGGGTATAAATGTATCAACAAGAAAAGGAAAGGCAGGTCAGAGCGAGAAATTCTCCTGTGGCTTCTCGGACGATGCCCGCCGTGTGCGCAATTTCCTCACCGTCTTCTTCCACCCGGAATACTCCCGGATATTGTCAAATACGGAGCCTAGGGACAGGCCACGTGACAGCGGACGGGTAGAGATTGCGCCTGCAGAATTAGTTCTGCTTTGTGTGCCCGAAGATTCACACGAGCTGGCGAGTTTCAGCAGCTCATAGATTTCCAAAGTTTTCTCCCACTGGGCCAGCAAATCGGGGCTGATGGTGTGGAAAATCGTGTCAGGCAGCAGGAAATCGCCGGCAAATGGCAGCTCCTGCACCACTGTTTCTGGGGCTACCATCTCCAGGCATCGACGCGAGATCGGCCTGCGGTCAGAGTGTGTTTCTCGGGTCGTAGTAACGAAATCGTTATAGTTGGCCGAAAGAAGCTCATACACTTGTTTGCGAAGCACCAACAACTCCTTTGGCTCCGGCAAGGTGTCTGCCAAGAAATGGTCGAGTAGCTTACCGGGAACATTCACCTCCTTCGGCGCTGTTCGGGACACATAAGTCTCATAAATATATGACCATAGCTTGACTAGACGCAGGTTTTCAAGAATCGCCTCGTCATCTAGAAAAGGAACATTTTCCAGCTTATCAAACTTTGAAACGTAAGTGTCGACTTCGAGTACAAACTCAAGATTTTCGGCGCAATGTGACTGCTTCAAAAAGTCAATAAATGACTGCCTGCTATATGGGCCGGGAAGCAGGGCAAGCCGGTGTCCCGAGACGATTTCCTCGAGACTCGGAATGATATGAGTTGGGAGGAACTGGATGGAACCCATTTCTCCTTTTCAAGAAAAACACCAGAATTCGGTGGCAACGTGAGGGTATAGAAAGCTTTGGGACCGTGCCTATAGTATATCTGAATGGGCTGATAATCCACCTATAATATATATACCTTATGCACGCGGCTGTGCTAGGATATAACGTGTTTATAGGTCCTCTGAAAACGAAAAGGGGCCAAGGCTTTTTTTTGCTAACAATGAAGGATTTGACAGATTAAAAGGAATACACAAAGAACCCCATGGATAGTTTAAACAATTCCATACGCTCCACAGGCAAAACCGTGGCTGTTTGTGATGTAGACTTGGCGAGATTACAATGAATGTATTGGGTGCAGGCCATGCGCCTATCTCTGCAAATCCTGCGCGATTAAACGTGGCGATTGGGGCACGAGTAAATTAGACGAAAGGGGCGATTCTGCGAGACTGACTGTGATTAGCGGTGGAAAATAGAAAAAAGAAAGAAAAAACCACGGCCGTGTATACACACAAATCACACGAGTGGCCACAGATGAGTGACGGAGGAGGGGTATATTCTGTCAGGTCAGAAGAGCGGTTTTGCCCTAGTGCGCACGGGGATCCGCGTAGTCCGCATACAATGGTAGTTAGCCCATTTCGTCATTCCCAATGCTCACCGGAACGCGCAGGTGTTGCGTAATTTTACCTACATTCTCACTACTTTTTCGGCCATAAAAAGCACAATTGTTTTTGGGGCTATGATTTTTTGAAAAAATGAGCCTTTTACAAGGCTTTTTACCAACAACCCCGTGACTGTCCTTGCCAAGGCGTGTTCAATTTCCTTATCTGAGAGACATCCGTTTTGGCAGTCCTGCAGGAACGGTGACCGCGACTGTGGAGAAGATATTGGCCAGGTGCAAGATATCGGCCGAGATGCGTTCACGGGGCTCGCAACATGCCCGATTCTCGCTTTTTTTCAGTCGAAAATTTGCTATGATGTATTCCTTTTTCTGAGCGCTTAGGCTGTAATACGGAAGTGTCAAAGGGGCCAGATCGTCGTCATGTTCACATAGGTAAGTGTACGTCAACCCCACAATTCACATATGGGAAACTATAGACAAAAAATGTTTTTTCCATGTATTATCCCGAAAACATTTCACCAGCAATCGCCACACTCGGTCTCGCTTCTTCTTACCCAAGCTGGCTCCGCCTCGGTTCGGTGTGTTTTGTCGCGGTGCCGAGATAGGAGAAAAAAGCGATGGTAATCTTTGCACGTTTTTTTGTCAATTGATAGAAAAAATCTCCTGTGTAAGCCCACTGCAAAAAAAATTGCGCGTTTGTTGATGACGTCGAGGGCTGCTTTGGGGAACCGGAGTTTCCGATACTTACAGTAGTATCATGCTAGCTCTAAATTGACTCCTCGCTTTCACGCCATAAGAGGAGACATGCGCCAGTTTGTTAGTGTTTGGCCGTTTCTTTTTCCTCTTTCCTGTTTCCTTCCCGAGCCGGAGTGTACAATTGCTATTGTAAAGTGCACTATAACGGACTTTTACGGGGTGGGCCCACTTTATAGTTTGCGGCTATTCAAGACTTACCCGTCTCCGCCTTTTCTCAAATTGATGACCAATTCTTTACATTGAAGGATTTTGATGTGAGCACTAACAATTGTGCTGTTACTCATTTAATATCAAATTTTGTAAAAAAGTTTTACCGCAGCCACCAGCTAACACAACTTAGGATCATCGCTAGCGTTGCCATTGTCTGGTCGCAAGGTTCGCTAGATCACGCCATGAGCAAGTTATGTATTCCACCGTTTAACAAACGCCGCGCCATCTGTCAAACATGAGTGACAATATGCTATTTGTGATCCGTCGAACCGACACCTAGCCCATTGTTAACTGAAACATGGATTCAATTCCATGAGACTATTCCTCTTTTGGGACATGACTCAAATCGCTACTATGTTAACGCGGCAGACTGAAAAAGAGGCACTGTTGTCTTTTTGATTATGTAATTGACCGCTCGAAAAGGGAGAATTTACAGTTTTCACTGGTTGAATAAGAAAAATTCTGATCTTTTGATTCATACTAAGGCTTGTAGTAAAGCACTCTAAGGGCTAGTAAGCGGTAGTTAAGCATTATGTGGGTGCGTGCGCTGCTTCAATATACTAGGCGAAACACGTCATAAAGGTGAACGTGACTCGCTTTAAACGTGTATTTGTGTAATTCAGCATGATTCCATTCTCATTTTTATTCATTGAGGTACGTGCTCAGCTCATTGCAAGGTTTGGCGCTACAGCTGCCTATATTTGTGTGGATGATTGTTTGCGTGACAAATCGGCTCCTTTTCTGGTCGTTTACAACCACATAAAGTGATCACTGGCCTATTGGCTCCCGTAATTACAGTGATGTATTATCCATCTCGCGGGATGAGTCATAAATTTATTCCTCCTATATATGATGTGTAGTAACAAAAGAGACCAACTTCAGATGCAGTGGAACATATGCCTAAAGCTCAAGTCGTCCTCGTTCATTGGCCAATTTCTGCCGGTTCTCGTCGTGCCCTTGATTTCACTTCTCGATTGTGTTCAACTCCACTCGTGATACTTGCACGTCATTGATCTCATTTCCTCGACTCAAGACCCTTCACATTCACGGAGATGGCGTGATAAAGAAGCACAAGGCCCACAGAAACAAATCCAAATGTCAACACAACGGTGTTCAAGTCTCCGTCGGATATCATAGTTGCAGGGTGTCCACGTGGATTAGCGTGAACTAATCGAAGCGCTGTCCACTTGATCTCGCGTTCGCGAGTTTAAGAAAGTCACGTGCGCGGCCATCCATCCCAATTTCCGTCTGCTTATAGAAGTAAGCAACACCGAATCGAATATCCACAAATTATACTATGAGGCCCCCGTCTTCGCTCGAAGAGCTCTTATATCGAAAGCTCATGACTTCGCATGCATTTCATTCGTGGGTGAGAAGGGTACACGCTCGAATCAATCGTATACCTTTGGAGGAGCAGACATTGGAGGCGGATAATTCGATCCACGTCCACGACTACCGGCCAACAACCTGGCATAAAGTGAATGCATTCAGGATTATATTTTGGGACGAGTTGAAGAAATCATTTACGTTCCGAAGTTGAATGGGTTGAAAGAGAATTTGAGGACTCTATCGCCGATCCATAATGGAGCTCTTGTTTGCCACCTTGAGGTCTTTTCTTTTGGTTGAAACAACACCGTTTTGCAACGCAGAAAAAATGTCGTTTTGTGAGTGGTAGGAGAAATTGTCAACAACGACATCCTCGTCATATCTTAAGAGCTTGTACCTTGGCTGCTTGGTGGTACCCTTAATGACATCTTTCAAAGACCAAGAAATGACATACGGTCCTGCGGACGTGACAATCAGCGTCTCCTCTTCCGTCAAGGAGGTGTTAAACACAGCACGCGTGAACTTGATCTTGGGCAAACCTGTGGCAAAAGTGATCTGGGACACATGTTCTGGCAGAAGCGTCAATCTCTTGGGGACAGGCTTTTTGTCTGCGTCAAAGTACTTCTTGAACCCGATCTCGCCAGAGTTCTTCTGACCTGTGCCTATCTTGGTGTCAATGAGGAGCAATGATTTCTCGCATGTGGCAAGCAACCAGCGGCCATCCTTGGTGACATCAAGACCCTCGTATCTTTCCCCAATAGAAGGAAGAGTGACGGTACTCTTCTTGCCAAATCTTTCGTAAAGGCGGATTGTGCCGTCCTTCAGGCCCACGGCAATGTACCCCTTATCTGTTACGGCCATGTTTTCGAACATGGTCTTTGTCTTGTACGTCTTGTACGAGTTATCTGCGACAATCTTACTGCCGTTCAATCTTGGATCAATGTGGAAAAGCGAGTTCGAAGATACGCCTAGCAACTTCTGCTCGTCAGTCAATGGCGCAAATTTAGATATTGGCGCAAACGATTCAAGCAGCCCCTTGTCATCCGCTTGCCACGACTCGACAATCTCACCGCGCGACAAGTCCATTCTGTAGATATTATTATCATTGGGCGCATCCTTCCTCAACAATAACGAGTTGTCTCTTTGGTGAAGCATGCTCAGCTTCGGCACAAACTTTTTTCCGTTAATATCTTTGAGGTCATTTATCGTGGTGACAAAGTCGATACTCTCTTCTCCGTACTTGTACACGCCAAGATTATTACCCCTTGTCACGTAGGAACGGTCATTTGCATTCCCCATGGAAAGACCCGAGTTTGGGTCTTTTAAGCGCAAAAATTTTCTTTCTCTGTCGGTAGTGACTGATTCGTCATCTTCACTATCAGACGGCACAAACAAAGCAGATCTTCTCCCATCTTTGGACTGCACCTGGTCACGTATGATCTTGTTTATTTTTTCATCATTTGACTCATCTTCGCTGTCGCTTGTTTCCGGCAGACTGTCGTCGCTTGCTCCCAAATCCATATTCTGCACCGTGCTGGCCAAGTACTCGATATCTCCAGCAGCACTCTTGGCTTTAGCGTTCAAACTCTTGGTCATCGCATCTTGGAAAAGGTGGCCAAAGCGGTAAAAGTCATCAAGGGCGTGGAATTGGAAAAGCAATGAGTACGACGCCCCGTCCCCCTTTTCGTTCAACGAGTAGTAATTGAATATAAACGCCAAGTTTTCATTATTGAACACTGGGTTCAACTCTTGCGCTATAGGCACAGAAAACGCAAATTTCGGCGTGGTAGACACCAACGAGAATCCAACCAGCTGCATCAATTTGATATCCGCATTGGCAAGCATCAACACGAACAGGTCTGTTGCCGGGTCAAATACACGAAGCTGGACTTTGAAAGAGTCCACAACTGACCCTTCCGCAGCAACAGAGTCCTTGAAAATGAAGAAGGGGACACTTAAAGCATCTCCGTACGTTTCGTCATCGGAGTTTTCTTTGTCTTTTTCGTCATTGATCGACTTCAACTCCTGGAGTACATCTATAGAGTCCGTTGCTCGGGCCTTGCTTGGGCTGGCGGCAAATTCCGCCACAAGGGCCTTTTCAGGCACGCCGGCAGAAGATTTCCCGTACTTCTGTTCGTAAAGGCACGCGTATAAAGCGCGCATAAAGGTGTCAACGTCGCTGTACTTGATTTCCTCGTCGATAGCAAACTGCCATGTCTCGCCGATGTCGCCGTTGACATCACGCCACGAAATGATTTGGGAACCATCGTTTTTGGTCATGAGCCTGACATGGAGGTCTTCAGTGAGAAAAAACAGCCGCTCGTCGCTGTTGCGAGTATCTTCGCCCGAAGGCTCGTCATCGTCGCCATCCTCGAACTCACCTGTTGATTGCGAGCTGGACTCGCCCTCCTGGTAGGCTTTAGTCACGGATAATTGGTAACAAAAGGGCTTGGTAGTTTTCTTCATAGAGAGAACACAGTCGTTGAAGAGGCATTCGAGGGCCCCCTTCGGCAGCTGTGGCAGACGAGCCAAGAAAAACTTTCCCACGGGAATGCTGGCAATTTCGTCCGTAGGAGATGTCTTGATGAACTTTCTGAGGAGATTCATGGCGGTGATAAGTTAGATAAACTTTAGTTGTGTTCAATCGAATAGATTTTGAAGTTCTCTTGAATAAAAGTTTCAGAAACGTGATCTTTCAGCGGCTAAAACGGATATCAATCAATATCTAGTATGTAACCGGGCTCTTCTTGAGATTTCTGTGGGCTCTTTTTAGCCGTTGTTATGTGGGTTTTGTTGGTGTGCTACGCTGACGGTAAAAACACTTGAGTTCAGCACTTATCAACAAAATTCTGCCCTCTGGAAATAGATATGACGGGATTTCAGCCTAAAAGCGAGAAAAAGCCTGAATATCAAAAGTTTAGCGCCAATGATTTGTGCTGTAGAGGCTTTACGTGACCATACGATAACCGTCACGGGCGCAACGCCTTATCCCCTTGGCGGTTATGTGCAGAACGTTTACTTGGGACATATTCACCATAACATACATGTAAGAAACTTGATGAATTTATGCTTGCGAGACAAGTTTCTTTCTTTTCTCGAGACAAATACTCATGCTTAACTATAACGGAAGATTTTTTTTGTCATATGGCAATATTTACGCCTCGTGTCTCTATGGTTAATTGGCTCAAGGCGCGCACGTGACGTGAAGCGCATTTGAGAAGCCCATCACGGAAATCTCGCCTAAAGCCAGATTATTTACTCGAATATGTGGAGTCTCGTTCAGAAACACGCCAAGGCAAATCTAAAAGTTTTCAGGGCATATAGCCTGAGCTCACTCACGCCGTCTGAACTTCGGTTCAAGGAAAAACTCGAAGAGGCTGATCGTCAGCGGCAGAAAAACGCTCCGGAATGGGAAAAACGAGAACTAAGTCTACGGAAAAGATACGGGGACTGGAACCCCACGCGGAAACTATCACGCCTGCAAATGAATGATATCAGAGATTTGGCAGCACGTGCGCCCGAACTCAAAACAGTGCAGATTGCAGATTTCTTCAAGATCAATCCAGAAAGTATCAGGCGTATTTTGAAATCCAACTGGAAGCCCAGTGAGCAAGAGCTCGCGAGACAAGAGGCACGTGCTGAGAAACGGAAACAAGAAAGTCTCCAGCGAAAACTTGCTGAAAAAGCCGAATTGAAAAAAGAAGCGGATTTGCATATTCTTAAACCCCAAGTTGCACAATTTATGGCGGTAAAGAAAAAATCACCGCCCCTCCAAGTCAAGAATTATAAGTATAAACACCATAACAAGCGTGGAACAGAGAAGCCTGCAGTGCGCAGGCCCCGAACTCCCTACACACAAGGCGTGGGGGACCTCATAGAATAGCACATGTACATAGATAAATCACGATGCCTACGAAGAATACACATTATGGAATGAAATTGCGCTGGCTGCCAATACGAGCTTTTACTATGGGGTGGATCGTAAAATAGTGACCAGAACCTCCGATCTTTGAACTAAAGGGAGCTAAAAGGTACTGAAATTGGGAGAGGTACGGGTGTTCTGTGCATCCTGCAAATAAATTGCTCAAAAACTCAGGCACGCACTGAAACTACGATCGTCAATTAAAAACTTGGAAAAACTTGGAAACCTACTACACCCGTACCTCTGCAAAATCAAAATAAACAAACAAGACGGTGTTGGCGATATTACCCCACGTTTTGTCTTTTTCAACATCCCAATATTTTTTTTTCGCCCCACACTCAGATCAAACACCGATTTATATTTTCTTCAGCAAAGCAGTTTGAAATGAGTTGTATGTGATTCTCCTCACCGACTTCATTCATGAATTTTACTAACTCTAGAAGGCAACATCGGACAATTTATCTTAGAAAAACTCACAAGCCCAATAAGCTTGGAATCCTTGAATCCGAATTATGAACATGAAAGGGTCATTCTAAAGATGACAGTCAAAGAAGTAGTGGACCATATGAAAAAGTATGAAATTCGGCTATTTTATCGTCGAGAGGAAATGTTGAAACAAAGAAAGATAATTCCGTCCCCCAATCGTAAAAGAATTCGTCTCAGCCTGGCCGGGCTGGATATATACTTGTGTGGAAGCGCTAAAGAGAAAATTGCGAAGAATGCGCCGGTGCTCAGAAAAAGAACTTCTAGAGCATGTGGCTGCAAAACCAGGTTCACCATCCAGTTTCCCCATGGCTACAAACACGCGCCGAACAATGAAATCAATGTAGGCGATCATGGAAATGAGAGCGTAAAAGTCACTTGGGCCTGGAAGCATAACCACGATTTCAATGACCCAAACCTATTTGCCGAGCTACCATTATCGGGGGAAGCGCGGTCTTTGCTAAGAAGTGCGGTTCTGGACTATGGGGTCACCTGGTTTCAGATTCACCAAATGCAGACCAAACTCCGGGAAAGTGATCATATGGGTCCATGTGAGCTTCTCAAGATAAAAGATCGAAACGTGCGCTACATAATGAGAGAAAGCTCTCTGAATCAGCCCTTCTCAAGCATGCCAGTCGTTGCCAGTTTTGACATTTTGGCCAATGTTATTCAGTCATCGGGGGGCTTCGCTGAGTATTCAAAAAAGTTCAGATGTCTTCCTGGAAATGGACATCATGGGTCAGAAGACTTGAACAACTCAAAAAAATTTGGGAAGTTTGGTCATTCTGCTTCATGTCTGCTTGGCAAAGAGATGTGTTGAGACAAAACCCAAGGATGTTTCATGTTGATTCAACACATAAAACATGTTTTGGGCTTCGAAACGACGACGAAGATGCATACTTGTTTACCATTTGCGTGAAGAACCAAAAAACCGGCTCTGTAGCTCCGTGTGCTTTTATGTTGAGCAATGCGATCACAGCGCCGGTGATAGCAGACTTTTTGTATAAAGTGCATGTATTCACGGGGGTTATACCATCGCAAGCAGCCATAGATTGTGATGAAGCTGGAACTGCCTTAAGGGCTGTGTGGGGGCCTTTTTTTCCGATAATCTATTGCCGGTTTCATCTTGAAAAGGCTTTCAGGGAACAACTCGACCAGAAAATACAGCCATGTGCCAATAAAAAAGACATCAAAACCGAAATTCACCATGATTTTCAAAGAGTTTTGGCCAGCAGAAATGACTCAGAGGCGCATCATAACATATGTTGGTTCTTGAAGAAGCATGAAGTCCATGCTGAATTTGTTTCATACATGGCCCAACATTGGTTCGCCAGGAGAGACTTTATTATTGAAGGGTGCAACCCAAGGTATGTGCTGGGTGAAAACACACATAGTCTCCTCGAGCCTTTCCACTCACTCTTGAAGCTGCTCAAGTATGTACGTGAACGCTGTGATCAAAGACCAGATGCGTTGGCTCATTTGCTTTTCACGTACGTCGCTCCGTCATTCATGGGTAAAGAAAAAGAGGCAGAGTCCGGGGTCACGCATAGGGTCCACAATAAGGCCGAGGCTTTAGCCAAAGGCGAGGCAATGGAGATCCCGAACGAAGAGGTCGAAAAAAGGGTCTTTCTTTCAGGCGAAGGGCAGCTCACCGTCCACTCATTCACTAATGGAAAAATGCTGTATTTGGTATATCTTGAGGCCGCTGGTGGGAAAAAGGACACATGCACGTGCCCAGTGCATTGCGATAGTGGCTCGTTGTGCAAACATATATTTCTTGCTGAAAGATTCTGGAAGGCCAAGTCTTCCCCTCAAACTAATATCTCTGAGATTTCTCAGAATGGTGATTCTACCTCGATGGACTCCAAGAGCTTGCAAGTGAAAAAGGCGGCAGCAAGCGCAAACGACACACGCAATTCTGAGTCTCTATCGAGCTCGGAAGAAACCCTTGTAAGTCATCTGGATTGTACCTCACAAGGCCCGGAAGATGTAAGTCATCAATCACCTGACTTCATGGATGCTCAATCAACTATGGCAACCGACGTGGATACCGATGACGACGTTGCCGAGATTGGATCAAACATGGCATTTGACAGGAAATTTGAGGAGATTATTCAAGCATTAGCTGTTGAAGTAAAGTGGGACATCTCCATTGTCAAGCATGGCCCAAGTGGGTCTATAGAACTAGCTCACAGCACGAACGAAACGGTGGAGGAGCGCCAGATCAGATTATCTGACCAAGGGCTTCTTGAATTGGTCAAAGATATTTACAGGCTTTACTGTGAAGCGCCTTCTGAGGAAGAAAAACTTCGGCTTCTTGATTTTTTTGATAGGGTTTCAACAAAGGTCTTCTTGGAATTGACAGAGTCTGATACCGAACAAGAAAAAAAGGTTTGATCCCTTGATGACTTGTTATTGATCTGGCTGCAATTTGTTACCTACCTCAAACGACTTGAGATGGCAGGCGATGGCGATTCTTTTGCCCCGAGTGTTATTCCAAGCTACTTATTACCACATTCTGATACAGGTCGAAAGATTGGTTTCGTCGTAATTAAAAAAAATGACAAAATGGAGTTTTAGAGACGACTTAGGGAGTTCACACGCATACAGTTTTCAGTTCATATGGATCTTGACTCAATTTATTGGCCTTTGATTCGTGTTTACCATAACAGTGCCATCCGTACTTTGGCTACCTCTTTAATGACACATTTATGCAAAAATGACTAGAATTTTTTCAGAATTGGTATAGAGAAGTTAATAAAAACGATAAATAAGAGCAGCCAGACGCATCTGATGCTATGCACAAGGATGTGTAACTTTGAGACGTTCGCGCATTAGCCCGGGGAAGTTTCGAGGCTCCCTGTTGTTAGCAGTCATGGTGACGTGACCTTACGGGGGCGGAAGAAACAATTTTGGGAAACACGAGACAGCCTCGCTGAATCCTTCGATTTCTGAAAACTCTCAAAGAAAACTGCTTAGATCTTGCCTTTATTGGGAATGCATCTGGACCGGTCACGTGACATATGCGAGAGAAGTGTTCTAAGCTTCGAGACAAAATAGGGAATGTCTTTCAAGGATCTTTTCATGGATGAAGCGTAGGAAAATACAGCCCCAATAACCACGTTGAATTGCCGATAGCCATCGTGGAAATTTTCTTTTGTGAAAACCCCCAAATGCAACTAGTTTATAGATAAGCCAGAATATTCTTCATGAAACCCGTGCACCACGGTGAGCCTCGGTTCGTGGGGAAAGATGTTAATGCCCATGATTCTCCCTCCGCATACCCGTCACCGCTAACAAGCTCCACACAATAAACGTTGTTCATGTCCGTGCCAATCCTAACTATACCGGAAACGGCGTTCAATCCTGCCGGGTATTTGCCGGCAAAACACGCACGCCGGTCGAGATTGCTACGGTACATGCTCACGCTCACAAGAACACTGGCCGCGGCGCTTATATTGGCATATCTTGTTGGACTCTTGGCGATCAGGCCGCTTATGGAGACCACGACCACGCAGCGAATCGAGTTTCTTGAGGCATGTCGAACCAGGCTAAGAGCTTTTTATATTAACGTGATGGGCCGGGTCGAGTATATCCCCACTATAGGCATTGAGCGGTCTCATGGGGTGGTAAAGAAAGTATACGCAGATTCCGTATGCCAGACGGAGGATTTGGAGAAAAAACAGCTTGCAGAAAAGCCATTGGAAACGCTTGGACAAGCGCTGGTTTTAGGTAAATTAAGCCTATTGTTGACAAAGCTCCAAGAGTGTCTGGCATACCTGGTGCAGGACATCGAACACTATAGAGTGGTTGACTTCTCGTTGAAGGACTTGCGGCAAAAATCTGAAATGGTGTATTTCGATCAAAGCAAGCTTTTCTCGGAACAGGGCCAAACACGCAAACCACGGCACTTGGCGCGGGAAGTCAAGCAGGATATACGTAGCATCAAAGGCATGTTCATGAGCGGACGGGCCTAGGCGATTCGAAGTTGGGATTTTTTCGGTTGGTGAAGTCTAGGAATTTGCATGTATGATGGGGAATTGATAGCCGAAAGCTACTACCGTGGCAATTGAATGTAAAGTTTCATAAATTTGGCAGGTCTCTTGAAATAGGGTGATGTCTTTCAAAAAAGCACCTGGTTTGCAGGAAGACCTTTTGCAGCCGAAGTGATAGGCAAATCAAGCCAAGATTTGTTGAGTATGATCCGGAATGGATAATAAATCTCATATCAAGAAGGAGTGAGTCCTTTTTTGGTTCTGAAAAAGTCGTGTGTCCGAACTTTTTTTTCTCAATCAAACGATTCATTCATCTTACTCTCGAAGGAAAGGATGCGCACATGTATGAGAAAGTGTGAAAGATATCTGAGCTTTATTTTCATTTTTTTTTTTTCTTTTGCTTGATACATCTGTTTGAGAACTGAGTGCCAAATTTTCTCGCCCAGCTTTCCACAAAACTATAAATGAAAATATAAATATCCCTAGCCAGCGTCGCTACCTAGCCGTGCGTATATCTTGGCTTGGCAGCGTGGGTTGTCCGCCCTAATGGGTAAACTTCCCCCACCCAGAAAGAAAAAATACGATTCTTTTACTTAGGGTAGATATGAAATATCTTTTTCTTTGAGAAGATTATTCTATGTGGTTCTTAACTCGATTTGTGATTTATTAGGTGGAATTTTGGTATTGGCTTTTAATCTACTGTGCGAAAAAGAGAAAAAAAGTTATCAACTTAAGGCCGATTTCTTGTCAAATCCTTTTAAATGCCGTTTGCTATATTTCCGTCAAAAGGCAGTATTAAATAATGAAAAAGCCAGATGTAGCCTTGTGAAGCAGCACTTTCCCGAGAAATAACGTTTGAACTAAAAAAACATTCGCTCTGAACGTTTATATGAATATTGGGTAAGACACCCGGACTGTCGGACATCAAGCGAACAAGACGCGCACCCGGTCAGACGGCCAGACCTCACTTACCAGATCAAACCGTTTGAGAAAGCCGCAATTACCTCCTTTTATCCCACATAAACTCGCTTTTTGTCACCAAAATAAACACTAGCTTGTCATGTCTTCACGCCGGTTGAGACAGAAAATCCCATCGAGTGACGAAGAATCTGATGCCGCGCCTGCAACCGCAATTAGCGATTCCGAGGAAATCAGCGAGGCCGAATTCGATGATGAGGCGGCCGATGATGACCATATGGAGGCGGAAATCGACGAGTTTTCCGAGGACAACTATGAAGAAGAGCCAGTGCGCCCGCTGCGGGGGTCTCGGCCCGTGCGTGAGAGCAAAAAGCGACAACTCACGTTCTATGAAGAAGACGATTTGCTCGAGAGTGAAGATGAGGCGCCACCCAAGAAAAAAGTATCTGTGAAGCTCAAAATCCCTCGGCGGGTGAAAAAAGAGGAGGATTTCACCACCCCTGAATATAAGCCTGACGTCTCACGGATGACGGAGCGGCAAAGGGCACGGTTGGTTGATGATGATCCGTCAGAACGGTACGAGGACCTGATGTTTGCGCGAATGGACGAACAATTGCTTGCATTGAACAGGAAAACACAGAAAAAACAGGAAACTGCCGAGCAGATGGCGGTGCGGAAGGCTGAAAATGCCCGGAAACGCGCCGATTACAAGACTCGCCAGCTAGAGGAAGAAAAGAGAGATACGTTGAATAAGTTATTGAAAAGAAGGGCCAATAAAACGCGCGAGCGGCCCGAGGATGAGCCTGACACTAAGCAGACGTTGAAGCCGAGACGCCCTGTGATGGGTCATCCGGCGTTATTGCGTTACGTGAACCTGACCTCTGGTGCGTTATTGGGAATTGCAGAGTAGACTGGATTGGCGAGGGAAGCAAGATTTATGCTTACTGATAAACTGTATCGACGAAATAGGTATATGGCGGGAAGGACTTGGTGAGAAATGGACTATTGGGGGTAGCAGGGGTCCTTTTTGTGAGGATTCCTGGCACCTGACTTGTGCTGAGGCCGTCTATATTGCATGCCCATACTAACCTCACATGAAGGAAAGAATGGAGGAACGATTGAAGCCCAACATGTTTTCATTTGCGAGTCGTGTGAAACAAACAAGATTTAGACCAGTGAAGGATCATTTCTCTCAATCTCACGTCTTACTGTCTCAAGTCCTCACTGGTTGATCCTGACTACTTTTATGTAACTTCGCATCCCATGGAATTTGCAGAAAAAAGGCCAAAAAAACAAACGAACACTCTTCCCAGACCGTGCAGTCATTATATTGATTTTGCTAGTCGAAAAAGAGTGTCTTGCAAAGGTAACGCAGAGCCTGCAAAGGAGAAGACGCGAACATCCACCCTTCATAGTTCCCGTATGAGTGGCTGAGGCACAGCACTAATAATCATATCAGGAAACTTCTTTTATGTAAGTGACGATATGCTCAACCGCGTCATTAGTGACTAGGCAGAGCACGCTATTTGCAGATTCCGTTAATGATAACACCACTGCCGATGCTCCTATCTCTCCGGATTGCTCCGGCTGTGTGGTGACGTCAGCCTTTACACGCGCTGAGCGCGACTCCAGCTCAAAGCCACTTACGTAATGAACTGAAAAAAAGTGTAATACGCCAAAAAAAGGGGAAATTCCCGGGCAACAGGTATAGCCAAAAGCTCTAGCCATTACTGAGCCGTTAAGCTTGAATTCGTAAAACATGCCATTTCCCGGCCAAATATCGGCGACCATAACCATGCACTTATGTCTCCTACGGACTGCATATGCCCTATTATATATTCTCCTAACCGTCTTGTGAGACTTATTTTGGACGTGAAGAACTATCCCGCGTTCTTCTCCCACCTCGACGTTTTGCATATACACAACCACCACTTTGAAGCTTAATTCTTCAGCAAACCTAAAACGAAGTACAGGGGAGGCCAAGGAATCTTGGGGCTGTGAAAAGCGCAAATTTGATCCTGCTATTCACATAACACTTCCAGTCAACTCTTTCTGGAAGGGCAGGATTCCAAATGAGCTTCTGTATTGTGGAAATTGTGCTACTTGTTTTATTTTTGTAGTGGACAGAGGCGGGCAGGCTTTTAGAAACCTATTCCTGGAGGCGCTTGTGAGGCGCAAGGCCACATACACACCAGAAGCCATGACACGCCTAGATGAAGATGAAAGCAGCCTTTCGCACGCAACAAAAAGAAGAATAATAAAAAAAGATAGGACATTAGGCTATTTAGCTGGCCCTACCAAGCCGTGCAAGAAAAACAATGGAAAAATTCACCTGTATCCTGAGGTTTGGCCGCCCTGAAAACGGCATGGATAGTGATGAACCGATGCGACATGAGGCATACCTGTATTTGACCGGCATTCGTACGTGTATATGCAATACCACTATGAGAAACAGTGAGGAAGCGGTTTTTTTTTGTTATTTCAATTTTAGTGTTAGTATCATAATGTTTCACTTATGAAACAACAAAACCCCGTCATGACAGAAGTTCTGAATGCAACCAAAATAAACCCTTGGACTTGAGTCGAGTCAATGTTGCGTTCGCGGCCATGGCCCGCCCTCTGCGGGATCTGGTTTTTTTTCGCCCCGGCAAGCTCATTCATCTCACGCACAGTACGTGCATGATGCATGAGGTTGAGAGAGTGCCGTCACTGGACAGACCGGCTAAGACATATGGGACGCAATAGTGACTTAAGGCCCTTTATATTTAACCGTGTGGTTCTTGCTTTTTCCGTGTTTCACTCAGAATTCACATTGCAGTTGTCAGTTCCAGACATAGCCTAGAACCGTGATTTCCATCGATACCTTGCCGCAGACGCCTTCAGCCGTGCCGTTTAGCGATAAGTGCCGAAAACCATCATCATTTTACGGCTGGAATTTGCATGAAAAATGGCCAATCACGACCCTAGCATGAACTATGGCCCACCACAAACACTATCTGGATCTGCCACGCCGACAGGCGAGAATGGATTCTTTTTCAACGGCAATTTTGCATCCCATCCGGCACCAAACAACCATAATCAGATGATGGGGTCTCCACATGTCATGGCGCCACAAATGCGGTCTGAAATGCGGCCCGGCATGGCCCTTGCGCAACAACAGGGCTCGGCAGGGGCCCCAAAGAGCCATTCTTTGGCGAGAAAGGCGCAAACGGTGCCCAGTGCTCACCACAACAATACGCCAGTGTCGGTGGTGAGAAATGCACCGAAATCGAACGGCAACATGCCTCAAGGTTTCAGCCAGCAACATCTTTTACAACAGCAGCAGCTACGCATGCTACAGCAGCAGCAAAGGATGCAGGCGGGCAACGCACAAGGCTCTAGCCAGATTCTGCCACAGGCACAGAACCAGCACAAATCGCCCCAAAACCGACAAAACGCGCCAGGCCCATCGGCGCCAAAATCAGGGCCGTCTGGCCAGCATAAACAGCAGCAAACTTCACAGCTAACAGCGGCGAATCAGGCTCCCAATGGCCCGAGAAGACATAGTTCAAGTGCGGGTTCTCAGGCACGGCCCGCGGATGCAAATGGACCGAACTATATTGGGCCAGCGGCTAATACACAGCAGGAGAGCCTCAATGCACGTGCCATGAGGAAAAATGCCGGCAACGCCGCGATCATGCGTGTTCTAGACATGGTGGAGCTGGTGTCGAGCGCGCCACAAGAAATGATCACGAATCTCGGGTTCTGGGCACGCGTGTGCGAGGCCTTCTTCAAGCCGTCGTCGGTGATGCGGATCACGGGGCCCGAGCGCGATCCACAAGCCTCAAATGGGCCAAACGGCGCGTTTTTCACCCATTCTGCCACAAATCTGTACCAGTTGAACGTCAGTACTGCCCCCAGGTTCCTACTAGCGCAGGTCCAGGCCCATAACGTGGGGAAACACGACATTTTCTTCACAGGGTTTCGCTACCAGATGCTCGCCGGCGGGTACATGGTGCTTGTGTGCCGTCTCAACGTCACGTTTCACTACAAAGATGGTTCCACGGGCACAGCATTAGGCACGTGTCGATTCCTCATGAGCAAGGATCTTTTCATCCAGCACTTAGACTGCCGCGTGTTCACGTTCCGCAAACAGGTCTCGATGGACTTCTTACAGCGGCAATGGATCTCGTTTACAGAGCTGAAACAGGGTGATAATGTGCACGGAAACCAGGATTTCTATCGCCATGTTTCACAGGACGCAGAATGTTCTAAAGCGGAGGGGAACGCCGGGCTTTCGGTGAATGCGTTGCGCCTCATGCAGATCGGCGATATCATGTCGTGCCTACACCCACTCATGCAATTCACGAAAGCCAGTAATATCAGCTCACCGTTGATGGCACTTGAAACGTTTGTGCAGAATGCATCCAGACAACAAGAGGCAAACACAGAGAATGCTTCACATAGTGGTGAGGCCATGAGCCCGTCGCCGAAAACAGTCACTGCGGGAGAACCAAAAGCTGTGAAGAAAAGAAAAATGTCAAGCTCATTCAACAGCCCTAGGCCAGATACTAGGAAAGTATAGGGCTGAAATGGGAATGATACGGGACCTTGGCAGGATTATGAATATAATGGGAAATAGTAAGAAAGAGAGAAAAGAAAAAGATTTTCTCAGTTCCGAAAGCGCTCTGACTTGAAAAGAAAACAATTTGCCGGACAATAGGCCAAATTGGCGAGTTGCGCACAGCACGAATCCATGAAACAGACAAGACAACCATTGATGGATGTAGCCTCAAAAGCATTAACGATATTGCACGAAGAAAAAAAAATTTCTAGCCGGATTCTCGATAAACAATGAAAGTTGAAAGTTTTTTTTGGCATTTTATCTTTCTTTTATTAGCGGAATTTTAGAGGCATTCGAAGCAAATATCCATATACAAAATAAACATCTTGAATCTTGAGCGCACTGCCAAGCGCGGCCCGGATTATTATCTAAATTATACGTACGCCCCAATCAAAAACATCAATTAATCCGTCCTTGCCACTGAGTCATCCCAGAAATGGTGAAAGCACCCAAAGTTTGCTTATACAAATAACCATGCTGCATGATGAAACACCCATATCAAAACATGCGCAGCTCCTAGCCAGTTTCGATATGCCGCTCACCGAGATGATCCGGCCCAAATCTTTTGCAGAGTATATTGGCCAAGACCATTTGCTCAACGCACAAAATGGCGAGATCTCGAACTTCTTGCGTCTAGGCCGACTCCCGTCCATGGTGCTTTGTGGACCGCCCGGCGTGGGCAAGACCAGTCTTGCCAGGCTACTTGCAGACGAGGCCAACTACGTATTTATCGAGTATTCTGCCACCTCATCCACAGTGGCCGATCTAAAAGAGCTTCTGGGCGCTTTGGAAACAGAAAACTCAAAGAGGGCGCGCAGGCACGTGCCCAGGCTCCGCGTGTTGGTGTTCATTGATGAAATCCACCGGTTTTCGACCGTCCAACAGGACTATCTCCTTCCATTTGTTGAGTCTGGAGCGTTCGTGTTTGTGGGCGCCACCACTGTCGATGCACAAAAGAGCGTGCGTCGTGCAATCTTGTCACGGTGTCATATGTTCGAACTCGAGAAGCTCGGCGACCAGCATTTGGAAAAAGTCGTGTTTCGGGCAGTTCTCCACGAGAACATTCGACGGAAACTCGCACACAAGATGTGTTTCTTGAAGTACACCCAAGAAGCCGTTCTTGAGGTCGTAAAACACGCAAATGGTGATATGCGAAGCGCCGTGAACCTCGTGGAGATCATCAGTACCCGTCTCAGCTCGGCCGAGTACGCCATTTCGGAGCAAAACAGTGAAGTATTGGTTGATGAAAGTATGGTCACTTCGGTGATCAAAACACTCAGCAAGGCACGCTTCGGGCTCAACTCTGAGAAAAGTCTCCCTCTCCTTTCGCGTCTCTTGAAAAGCCTACGATATCCTTGCAGTGCTAGTAACCAGAACCCAGAAATTTCTCTCGACTCTGTATCGGGTGTTGATGCCTCGGTGTCGGATCATGGAAACACGGATTCCGGCCCGAATTCCGACGCCGAAAGCTGGGTGGACGAAAAAGACTATGGAGACTTTACGGGTGACGAAAACGTTCGAGATTGGGCACACCATTTACCTTTTTCCGATGACGAGGACGCGGCCCCGGGAAATATCTATTCTGACGACGAATATGACCCGATCAAGGTTCCAGATTTGGCTCGCCATTCTGCCTCTAAATTCCGGATTGTTTCGGCAACCCACGCCTGTTTACAACTCTTAAACCAGGGCGAGTCGCCATTGGCAATACTCAAGTACCTACTTTTGTTTACATGCACTCATTCACGTCCCGAGAAAGGCGAGCTTATTCACGTGCTCTCGGTATTAAAGGCCGTTCAGAAGTCCGGAATTGGGGGAGAGCATTTGTTGTACAACGTCATTGAAAGATTGGCTGGTACAGATTGTTATGAGCCTCAGCTGTTGAGAACACGCATGGAGCCGGCTGAGCAGTACTGTTTAGCATACAGATCAGACGAGACAGCAGTCGACTTTGAAGATGTAGAGTATGGCGTTGTTTATGACGAAGATTTGGCTGAAAAACTACTACAGGATACTGTTGAGGAAGAACCTGTACCACAAGCAAACATTAGCATCATGTCTTTGCACAAACTTGGCGCCGACTTCACACTTGGAGAACGCCCTGGCGCGAGTCGTGATGATTTCGTGAGCCAAATCGGTAAAGCTACATTGTCATTTTGAGTCTCCTTGTGAATCACACTACTTCAATGGAGGTCATGGTTGCGAGGTGTATATATTACAGTTCAATTTATGGTGAGAAAAATGCAAGGTAAGCAGGCCACATGGCCTAGTGATGTGCTGAAGCGAATTAGTTTGCGTGAGATTCGGCATCCTCTTCTTCGTGATCGCCTCCCAAAGCGGCAAACATGTTGGATGCCATGGAGTCTGTTCTTTTCGAGGTTTCGCGAGGAGCTAAGTTGGATGAAGATGGTGTAGTTTCAGCAGCGGGTCTGTTAGACTGCGCTCTGGAAACCGAGGTGAAACCTCTGGAGTCTTTTGTGTTCGATCTTGAGTCCTTTTTGTTTCCCCAAGACGAGCCGGATCTAGCCGAGTTGGATCTTGAATCACCACCACCGAAACCAGAGTTGTTATTGTACCCGCCCTTGTTCTGTCTTCTCTTTTCGGCGTTTGCTCTGCCCTCTTCAATCTTTTTCAATTCAGCCTCATTGTGAATCTCCTTGATGGTCTTTGGACCAGCATCTTGCTTCATAGACTTCCAGCTGCTTCTTCTCAAATCTTGCAAATCCATCAACATAAACTTGATTCTGGATGAAAGCTTACAATTGTCTAAGATCTGCTGAATGTTGTCGTAGACCAAGTTCAAGGCAGCCCTGTTTCTCTCAGTGGCCTCAAATCTAGGTCCGACAGTCTTGATCAATTGGGCCAAGTTCTCCAAAGAATCTTCCGATGGGTCCACAAGGTTCTTAGACTGGTCTCTCAAACAATGCAAAATGACTTGATCATTCAACATGTTCAAGATGTACAAGTTACCAATAAACTTCACCAATCCAAGACCTCTTCTCTTAGCGGCTGCCATGACGTAGTATTCTTCAGACATCATCTCCGGCTCCAATGGAGAGCCATCCTCGTTAGTTGGAAGTTTGTCAACCCATCCCTTCTCGTATTCAACCTGACAAGTAGCCAACAAGATTCTTCTGGCTAAGTCACCACCTGTGGCTGGCTCCCCATTCTTGGTGAGCGTGTTCACATCCTTAACCTCGTCTGGAACCTCTTTCAACATCTTGGCGCAAAATTGAGCGTAAACAGAAGACCAGTATGGCTCATCACACGCCTTAGCAAACGTCAAAGAGATGACTTGTTTGATAGTCTTGGCATCATCCTCCCAAATGGACTGCTTGCCAATCTGCAACAAGTCCTCGGTAATTGGCTCGAACATCTCCAAAGTCAACTTGTTCAAGGCGGAGTTCACCTTTCTCTCGATGTCTTCTGGCTCGAGAAGTACAGAACCGTCTGGAGCATACTTCACTTCTGTGGTCTTGGCTCTGGATCTCGGTACCCATCTGTTGGCAGATGGCACCAAAGGCTTGACTTCCTCAGCTGGTTTAGGGGGTTCTTCCTGCTCTCTGCCTCTCTTAGATTGACCTCTGTTTCTCAAAGATCTGTCTCTTGGGTTACCACCACCAGAGCCACCCCTTCTCTTCGATCCACTTCTAGAATTCTGTCTATCGTTGAATTGACCAAGTCTACTTGGCACAGATCCATTAAATCTGCCGCCTTGAGACTGGCTTCCCATTCTGTTCGAGTTCATTCTCAGCGGACCACCGGAAGATCTTCTGTTGGACACGATTCCCAAGCTCTCGAGTTTCTCTTTCCAGGCATCGTCGATTGGGTATTGCACAAAGTCGCCGAACTGGAGCAAAAATTGAGGGTCGTATCTGTACTTTTTAGCACCCGACTTCCATCTGGCATCAACACCGGTCAATGGATATGGGTAAGAGAATGAGAATGGATCATCTATGGGCTCCGCTGTTTTGACTCTTTCAAAATACAGAGAGAGGTCAAATACGGGGCCCTCGCTAACATGCTCATGCTCTTCATCGTCGTCGTGGGGGTGATCGTCGGAAGCGGGTTCGGACACCGTATCCTCTTGTGGGCCAGCTGCCTCACTAGCCTCCTCGACTGGGCTCTCAGACTTTGACTCAGTCAATTCCGTTGACTCAGCAGAATTGAGTTCTCTGGTCTCGGCTTCAGGAGTCTCGGATTTGGCCTCCAGGGTAATTTCCGTGGCTGGCTCGGCATCGGTGGTAGTATTAGCAGCCTCAACTTCAGTGACCTGCTCGGGCACAGACGCGGGAGCAGGAGCAGGAGCAGGAGACTCCGCAGCAGGAGCGGCAACAGGTGTCTCGTCGTTCTTGACGGCAGGCTCAGCGGAAGCAACAGAGGCCTCGACTTCAGCGACAGGTTCCGCGACTTTTTCTACAGGCTTTTCAGAAGCAACCTCGACAGGTTTCTCTGGCACTGGCTCCTCCTTAGGGGTAGCGGCGGCCTCCTTGGCTTTAGCCTCGGCCTCAAGCCTGGCCTTTTCCTCATCCTTCTTTTTCTTGGCAGCCTGCGCTTTTTCCAAAATCTTTTTCCTGAATTCCTCAGCGGCAGCAGACGCGGCAGATGCAGCAGGTGTGTTAGACTCAGCAGAAGCAGGCGCGGTCGACGACAGCGTGTTGGGAGTCAGGGGCACGGAAAGCTGTGCGGCAGCCGCTTTCGGCGTCAGCGTCGACAGTTTCGTTTTCTCTTCCCAGTCAACCTGCTTACCATCCTTATCCGTGATCTTGACCTTGCTGATACTGGGTGATACGGGGAATTGGGTAGCGGGTTGCGGCAGCTGCGGGTTGTATGCGGGAATCCCGTTCATGCCGGGCACCATGCCCTGGGCATAGGGGTATGCGTAGTAGTTGTACCCGCTGTACATGTTCTGCGGGTAGGCGGCGTAGTTCTGGTACTGCTTGTTGTTCTGGTGCGCACCGGAAGAGTGGTTGTTGCCCTTATAATTGCTGTTGTTACGCTTGTTGTAGTATGGCTTGCCGCCAGGGGTGTTGCCCTGGTAATGCTGCCTGTGGCCCTGAACCTGCTGATTTTGTGCCAGGGGGCTGGCGTTACCCGCGGGACTCTGCGAGGGTTGTTTGGCGTGTGGCTGCAGTGGCTGCGAGGCACTGGTGGCTTTTTGTTGCGAGCTATTTTGCGTGGCTGGCTGCGTAGCCGCCGGAGGGGCGGGGTCTGTCTTGTCAGACATGTTGCTCGGTGTTTTTTCCGGGGGAAAAGCGTGTCACAAACACAATGGTAGCCGGGCAAGAAGATGGACTAAGAAAAAAGGGCGGAAAGGGGTAGTCCGACCAGGGATTTCCTAGGTGGTTTTTTTTGCGTGTTTTTTGGAGCGAAAAATCGGGCGATCCGTGGCTTCTCCAAAAAAAGTAAAGGGCTGCGTTGACGGGGACTCGTTTCTGTGTAAATAATTAACCGAATAATTAGATCCACAAGTCAGCAATTGCAAGGTTTGCTCAACGAAACTGGGGGGCCTCTATGATATTTCGAAAGGAAAAAGAGGCGGGTGGTTGTGAGGGCGAAAAAGTGTACCTAGAGATCGTGAGATATGAGGGCATAAAATTTTTTTTTTTTTTTTTTTTTGGCATTAGCCCACCCTGTTGCGGCACGACTTTTCCACTGAGGCACGCGTGGCCTGAAGAGACATTGGCTGCGAAGAAAGGCGGGATAAACGAGTTTGGTTCAGTATGTATTAGTAAGAACAAACAAACTTATTTTCGGTATACTATTCAGATCCTTGATATAGCGGTTTTTTTTTTTTTTTGGAAAATGGGTCGGAAAGTTTGACCCCTGATCTGAAATTAAAGTTTGCTACGCTATGGATGCCACGTTTCGCGTCACGCCGATCCCGATCCCGATCCAGGTTCCAGCACACCCCCGGGCCTATGGCATTATCACTCAGAGTGCTTATTGTTTTTGCAGCTCTTACTAAATGCGGAAATAGAGAAACGAATGATTACCATTTTTTGATCACGTTTTTCTTTTTTCATACGCAGTTGTAACTCATATTCTCGAGCACAATTTGAGGTTGGTATTTCCGCACACTCGCCCCGTTATGGAGGGGTGTTCGGACGCGACCTGCTTGAACATAAAGGAAGAACACCTTTCTATGAAAGATAGTCAATTTTGTTTTTTTGGTCTTTTTTTCCTTTTCGTTGTCGACTGATTCGATGGAAAAATTATGAAAGTGGAACCATGGAAGCTAAACAGAGGTGTCATGCTTGATCTTCACCCGTCCGTATTAGTCGTAGGCCATACAAGAGGGGTGAAAGAGGACGGTAAAAAGCTTGACAATCGGGTGTGTTGTGAGAAGTTAAAGCCTATATCTCAAGAGGCCAGGTATTTTCCCGTGGACTGGGAATAAAAGAATTGATACTCAGCTTGATTTCAGGCTCAAAACTTTGAACCTAGGCCATTTATATCGATGATTCCAAAAGTCTGGAATGTGCTCGGGGCATCAACGAAAGGCTCGTTCGTTCACGCGAGAGGCTAGGGGTGGTCGCGATCGATTGGATCACAGGCAAAGTTTTTTGGAACAATAAAGAACGAGAGGATTAACAAAGAATGAAAAACATGTTCAAGCCTTTTCTATCCTTTCTATTGTTCTCGCTCTAAACTGGTAGATCTCATAATCTCATCATTTTCGCCCTTATGAATTGCACATTCCAGCCCGATGGGCATCGACGTGCGGCGTCACAGCGCCTACTCCACTTGCCGTATTCAGCGATTGTAGACGCGACAATCAGCACAGTAAAGCCAATATAACTCTTGTTTTTTAGGCCAGAAAGAATTCCCATCTAAAGTTCAGTAAAGTTATTTGTCTATAGATTAAATCATTGTCTAAACACCCTTGTCTATGTATTGTTTCTAGGCAGGCCATTGTGTGCAGGTCACCCACGGCTAGGCAAGACCAGCTTGCCCAAAAGCACCACAATCGCCAAAATAAACGCATAAACAATTGCCTGCTCCTTGCGTGACTCATTCTGGAAGCAGCTGATTATCATGGAATCTGTTGTCTTTTCCGGTAGACACAAGCTGGCGTTTTGCTGGAGGCACCATTCTTTCGTGCACTGATCACACTGGTCGATTTTCTCCACCAACAGCTGCTCGTTGCACTGACATTTGCAATAGTGCTGAAACCCAAGGGCAAATGTGAATAGTGATAGAAGAGTGAGAATTTTCATTTGATGAGGGATGTTTTTGGGTAAATATACTTCAATGCTGTGATAGTTGACTATAGTTCAAGATTATTCGTATCCGGCCGAGCCTCATGCCGCGTGCGTAAAGAGAGGTTCCTGGGTCGGCCTCGAGGCTGGACACCCGTACACCAGACATGGGCGAATATGGAAGAGAGAAAATGTTATAGAGACATGCTGGAGTGGTAGTGTTTTCTTGAATTTTATCTCGTTTTTTCTTCTTTTCATTGCTTTGCAGTTTTTTGGAGCTGCGTTTGAACTTTGTTTGGGTCAAAAACTTTTACCTCATGGTGTTCGCTGAATATAGTGTGTAGTTAATTGATGGTGTTGTTCATGGCTGCAATGCGACACCTCCAATACTGTTGCACCCAGCAAGTGGTATTTACTTATGAGATGGGGTTGAATGACAGGAGACAAACAAAATTGCACATATATGTCGCTTAATTGAAATACATACACCTTCAATTTGGTAGGCGATTGAAAACATGATTGTTCTATAGTCTTTTTAATGATGGAGGTGGAAGCTGCCAATGAATTGTGGGCCTGTATCACACACGTGATCCGTGGTGACCCCGATTCTTATGGAAAATGGCAAAATTTTGATTTCAGGCTCAAACCCGAGCCTCAAATATCACAAATTCGGGCTCTTTTCAAATTTTACACGATCATCAAACAACAAACTGTTACATGTATATATTGACAATTGAAACGTCCGGCATACAGTGCAGGTCTGGTTGTGCCGGTGCGCCCCACCTTGGAGGCAAACGTACTGTAATCGAATAACCCATTTTAAACACTCTCAGAAACCCATATTTACCCCACAGAATTCATACGGAAATGGCTGCAGTAGACACTCCGTACGTGCACCAGGGCGGCATCAAGCCATACTTCGAGCAGCAGATCCAGGATACGGAATTCAAGCTCCAGAGCACGGCGCAGAACTTGCGTCGTTTGGAGGCCCAAAGAAACAAGCTCAACTCAAAAGTACGCCAGTTAAAAGACGAGTTGAGACTCTTACAAGAACCCGGGCTGTATGTGGGAGAGGTGGTGAAAGTCATGGGGTTGAAAAAAGTCCTTGTGAAGATCCATCCCGAGGGGAAATACATTGTGAATGTCACCAAGGACATTGACATCAAAAAATTGACGCCCAGCTTGCGTGTGTGCCTCAAACTGGACCTGTATGACTTGCACAAGATCTTGCCCAACAAGGTCGACCCGTTGGTGTCGTTGATGATGGTGGAGAAAGTGCCGGACTCGACCTATGACATGGTGGGAGGCTTGGATAAGCAGATCAAGGAGATCAAGGAGGTGATTGAATTGCCTGTAAAGCACCCAGAACTTTTTGAAAGTTTGGGCATAGCACAACCCAAGGGTGTTATCTTGTACGGCCCGCCAGGCACGGGAAAGACGCTTTTGGCGCGTTCGGTTGCTCATCACACAGACTGTCGTTTCATCCGTGTTTCCGGGTCGGAATTGGTGCAGAAATATATCGGTGAGGGCTCGCGGATGGTGCGTGAGCTTTTCGTCATGGCCAGAGAACACGCGCCGTCGATTATCTTCATGGACGAGATCGATTCCATTGGCTCCTCACGTGTGGAGGGATCCCTGGGCGGCGATTCCGAGGTGCAAAGAACCATGTTGGAGTTGTTGAACCAATTGGATGGGTTTGAAAGCTCCAAGGATATCAAGATCATCATGGCCACCAACCGGTTGGACATTTTGGATCCAGCGTTGTTGAGACCTGGTCGTATTGACCGGAAAATCGAATTCCCGGCGCCTACAGTACAGGCGCGTGCAGACATCTTGAAGATCCACTCGCGCCTGATGAATTTGACTCGCGGAATCAATTTACGGAAAATCGCCGAAAAGATGAACGGCTGCTCTGGTGCAGACGTCAAGGGTGTGTGTACGGAGGCGGGTATGTATGCGTTGAGAGAACGCAGAATCCACGTGACGCAGGAGGACTTTGAGCTTGCAGTGGCGAAGGTGATGTCGCGTAATGACGAGGGTGCTGTGTCGTTGGCCAAGCTTTTCAAGTGATCGCATGGTGGTTATAGGCTAGGCTTTTGCATATAATACAAATACAGAAGAAGACAAGTAGAGGAGTATGATTGTAGTGTTTAGACCGATTTCGGTAATATTTTTTTAAGAGTCGTTGCTGATATTAAAACTGGTGAATGATAAATGTGAAGTCTAGTTAAGTGAAGTGAATGGTTGTGAAATTGGATATATGCTCATAATTAGGTGATGTATCATCAAAGTGACAACTGTAAGCATTCACTGCGCCTGCCGGCAGAATTTGTAGACATAATAGCGGAAAGCTTGCAAGACAACCGTCATGTTTTGAGTACCATGCTTTATGTTGTTTACGGCGATAATTCAGAAATTGCAATAAGGAGATAAGCCTATTTGGGATATCACCGTCACGCACATGTATGATTATAATTCCATGAATGGAGAATGCGTTTAACATTCCTTTTATGACCCAAAGAAAACACGAAGAGACTTTATTCACTCACTGAATGCGATACAACGTCACATTAATTGTACTTCAGGGAATCATTTGGCCTCTTCATGATTCCTATACTATCAAAAGCACCGAGTGTCTCCCAGGATAATCAAGGAAAATTGTCCATTCGACGAATCGAGTTTTAGTAATTTGTATTAAATAGGAATTAAGTTAGCTCCGAAAATATGTAATTTCATCATATTAGGCCACCAGTCTAGGAGTGATAATGAGCCATGCAGTATCTAGTATATGGCACGGCCATAACCATATGGATGGAAAGCGGTCAATTGCTAGCCAAACGCCCATAAGCTGGACAAAAAAGTAGTCTTCGAGAATTTTCAGAAATAAGATCAGTTTTGAAATTTGGTACACGAACCAACTCAATTTTTTAAAAAGAGTCTGCCCTGGGTTTAGCCAAATATCAACTGTTGCGACTCAATTCTTGATACAGCACAGTGAATGACCATTACCTCTATAGTCGTCTAATATATGTGCCACATCTTTTCTTTCAAAAGAAAAGGCCAGCTTGACGCAGCTGTCTGTAGTATTTCCTTCCATAACAATAAATATCATACATTCTTCTTCCATTTCTCGTTGTACCTGCCAATATTTTTCCATTCGGTTCCACCTGGCGCGGATGCGAAATGTCCACGTCGCACAGTACATGTGCACTACGTCACTACAGGTTTTTCCACCCAAAAGTGTTCAATTCACGTCAAAACCGCCAAAAATATGAGAAAAGCATATTTGTTTTCGCTTCTAGCACTAGCGAGCGCCTCTTCGTCCGGAAAGGAAATAGACTGGACGCTGCGGGTCCAGCATGCGCAAAAACTGCTTCTTCTGCACGGCTCCACAATTGACGTTCTCACTGAGTATGACGATTTGGTGCTGGCCATGGGGAAGGCTGCAGAAACAGTGCCACAAAATGCATTGTCACAGGTATATTACCAGCGATCACTCGTGGAGATGAGTCTTGGCAAAACGGCACTAGCCGCTGCAGATTTGACCCAGGCGTTGTCTATCGACGGCACATTTCAACCTGCAGCTAACAAACTCATGGAACTATGGCTAGATCGCGGCCAATTCCATGAACTAAAGGCGAAATTCTCTGAAAGTGAGTATCCTGATACGTACGCGAGAATTGCCGAGTGGGAGGCGGCTCACGCGGAAATCGGGGCTGTTTTGAACAAAAACGATGAACCTTCTTTGGACCATGGGTTGGACTTGGTGGACAGCACGCTTTTACGTATAACAAGCAACTACGCGCCGGTTTACGAGCTACGCTTGCAATTATTGAAAAAGAAAGCACTTTTGGCCCACAAAAGGGGCGAACAGCCGCCGTACGGCGATATCGTGCGTGACTATAGCCGGCTCATAAAGGTGCTGCCACAGAAAAGCCTAGCTCAGTACCTGGACTTTTCACAATACATCTTGTTCACACGCGGGAATTTCGAGGAGGCCTGGAACGCCGTAAAGGCGGGGCTTCGGATCGATAACGACCACAAGCCATGCGGCAGTTTATCGAAGGTTTATAACCGATTGCAGCACGTATTCAAGCCCTTGGCAAAGTACTTTGTTCTCGATGAATTTTTGTATCCAAGCACAGACAAGATTCTGGATGTTCCGGACGACATCTTGGACGATTTTGATGTTGATTTCAAGGCTGTGTTTGATGCATTGACTGGGCCTTTGACTCTCTCCAAACGCGATATGAAAGACTTGCCTGCCAGCATCAAAACAGTCAACGATTTCATCATTTACCGTGCCAGAGAGTTCGCCCATTCTGAATTCGGTGAACGGAAAATGGGCGACACGCTTCCTTTTATCAAAACGATGCACAAATTTCTATGTGAGGCCAGTGTGAGAAGTAAAGGGGACAAAAAGAAACATTGTGCCTTGGTCAAAGATAGCGAGCAGCCGTTTTTCCCCAAGCACTTGCTGCAGATCGATACTTTGCTCAAGAAGAAAGACTACCACGCCGCTAAAGAGTTGTTGGCCAGCTACAATAAAAATATCCAGAAAACCAGCCTTTTCCAAAAACGGTGGAGTCCTATCCAGGATTTTGAACAAAGGCAGCAGCAACAAAGACAACAGCAGCAATATCAGCAGCAACAGCAGAGACAGCAGCAACATCATAGACAACAACAACAGCAGCAGCAGCAACAGTCAGGTATCGACCGGTCCAAAGACTACTATAAAGTATTGGATGTGAGCAAAGATGCCGATGAAAAGACCCTCAAAAAGGCGTACAGGACGCAAACACTCAAGTACCACCCGGATAAGTATAAAGGCACCGACCTTACCGAGAAACAGATCGAGCTGAAGATGCAGGATATCAACGAGGCATACGAAATCTTGTCGAATCCCGAAAAACGGGCGGAATATGACCGGCCCCAGGAGACCCATCATGGAGGTCCTCATTACCAGCAGAACCACGGAGCGCAAAACGTGCATTTTAATTTTGACCCAGACCAATTTATGGGCCATTTTGGTGGCAATGGCGGGTTTAAGGTTCATTTCGGGTAAGTTATAGAAACCCCAATTTTTTTATCGAAAACCTGATCTTCCGCCATGTGTCGATTTGAGTCACGTGCGCTAAGTCATCAGCAGGAATTCTCGCCAAACTTTATGGTAGAGGTTTCATACTGGTACATTTGATGAGGGATATTTGATTAAAGCATGACCTCTTTGGATCACGTGCTACCAAGTAATGTTTGCTTGATAGGTGTGTTCCTTGCTCATGCTCATATTCTGGCCAAGAATGGAGCCAGGATTAATATTGATTGGCTGATATTTTGGGGTCCTGGTTATGTAGCCTCTATTATCGCCCACTACTTGAAGTATGAGATCTGCAAATTGAGATTGTGCAACCAAACAGGCTGAACGAGGCGATTTGAGGAATTCGTGAATAAGAAACATACAAAAAATTCAAGACTCACAAGAAGTGTCAGTTTGCATTTGTCTTTAATGAAAATTCAAAGCGGAATTTATTCGAGGTCATTAATACCATTTCTTCTAGCACATTAATAGCTCTAATAGTCAAAAGTTTCCATGCAGTCTGCTGATGCATGTTCGCCTAACGATTTGAATGTCCAAAGAATCGCGTAACGCTGCCAAATAACATTCATAGTGGAACGCGTTGAAGGTCAATAACTATGACAAATAAACCCAATCACCCGGAAACAAAAAGTTGGTCTTTTTATTTCACCAAGTATTTTCTTCTCGAAACTTTATCATCGTCTGCAATTGTCACAAGCATCATTTTGTGTTATCATTGGGAAACAGCCAGAATCTTCAGGGCGTCTAAATACCCACCCATCTTAGACTACATAGTGCCCGCTGACTTTTTGACGGCCATGCTGACTTTTTTGTGTGGAGTAATAATTACTATATTTTTTGTGCTTACAGATCGGCCCGGCAGCTGGGCTTTACCGCTAGCTCTCATAGCATGGGCTATTATGATGATTTTGAGGTTGTAAATGTGCTCATTTCGACATTATCTGGCTGCAAATGGACTCTTTTGCATTTCATGATGGAAAGAGTCACTGGAAACTGATATTTGCAACAGTCATGGATTCTCGTGGTTATAAGGTGGACATGAGAAAAGGGTAGTCATGACTGATTTAACTCGGACATGTGGCCTGACGGTCATTTTGAATACCGTTGAAAACCGTGTTTCGGCTCCACAGAGTGATTGGGGGCTAGTCTGATTTGGGAAAGTTCCTGATCTACGCATTTGATTGTCGGCGTTGGTATCAACAGGAAAGATGATGGTTCATGCGTTGTGCAAATATTGACCAATGCTCACTGAATACGGTACTAATTTGGACATTTCCTGAGAGTGTATGGACTGTTGTTTCACATCTGACGCTTACTCCTGAAACATTTATCTTCTGCTTCTCGACAACTACAACAAAAGCATATGGGTCATGCATCGATGAATATGAAGCAAATATCAGCCGGGAAAGAAACCCCGGCGCACGAAGGAAGTTTGCTTTTTATTGAATTTCGGGTCTTCAAACGCTTAAAGTTACTTTTGTTTATGGGTTCTGGGCACATAGCTAAAATGTCGTGAGGTTTGCTTACATGTTTGGTGGTTCAAACTTTTCGAGTGCATGCCATAAGAGGGAGGGAACGAAATACAAGAAATCGACAAGACTCAAACAAGATGAACCTGCTTTTCCTGAAATCCAAAAATGTGTTTCCTGGTATTTGCCTTGACCTAAAATTGGGCTTCGTTTAGCTGAGTCTTGTGGATGACTTGTTTCGGGCAAATTGAGATGGACAACAGCTGCCAACTCTACCTTACATTGGCACGTGGCTGTGAGTTTCGAGAAAAAGGTGTGGAATTATATCTTCACAGACCGCTTGGCCGTTTCACGGTTGCGGTAATTAGCATGTTTGGCCAGATGTTCAACGCCACAACCAATCACCCAGAATCCGACCCTATAAATTCCTACAGTTGGGAAGGTTTTCCAGCCTTTCCTTGAAACCCAAGGTACTGCCTCGGTCTGAAAAAAATGGTCCCAACAAAAACAAACTCGATTGAGTTTCCGTTCATCGCCGTAAAGAATTGCTTACATGAATCAAGCATTAGACAAACTGGCATTACATCTCAAACCCTGTTGGGGCCAGGATGCCGGTACACCACACTATTATCTACATTTTGTGGCTAGTCTGCGTTTGATTGCAACGAACATCCACTGAGATTTCTACGCAGCGTCATGTGTGAGAGTCACTGGCAGCTTCAGGAAACCGATCCTTACCTGACCAGTCTTGACCGACTTCATCAAGCATATTACAAAAAGATTGGCCAGCCACCTTCCAAGACCGGCTGGTTTTCATGAAAAGCCTAAAAAGTCGGTATTTTCTCGCCGGAAGAGAATTGGCTCCGCAGTTAGTCATTATCGAGTACATTGAATATGCAACTGCAATCCAACAGGCACTCACATACTTTCAATTTACCACACGTGAGACAATTGATTACGATTTGGTCTTTTACTGGGATACAAACAAACGAGGATGCTTCAAAGCCATATCAAATTCGGCTTCACAAGCAGCCTTTCCGCGTTCACGTGATTTTTGCTTTTCTCGTAAACACCAACTTGCTCGTTGCTCCTGTTCGTGTGACTCCACAATCGGCTCCGGTCATAATTCCGCGCACCCATTCTGCAGTCCGATAAGTGGCGCTCAGCTTATACTTTTGCCGAACCCGGTGTTTGAAACAACACCAACAACAATTGATCAGTACATCCCCAATCAATGCAATAGGTGTTTTTGCTCTAAAATTCAAGAATAACGATGTTCAAACCTTCACTCAATCCGAAATATTGGAATGCCGGACGGCCATCTTGTATGAGCGGAGTGATAAGACCGGCATGCCGATGGCGCACGGCTCTGTGGGGCACGGGTGTGTGCGCTTTGTATAAGAAGCGAGCCCGGGCCACAAATCGGGCTTTTCGCCGCAACAATATTGCTACTACAATTTTAGTATACCCTAGCAAACGATGAGACTCACGCTTGCTACGCTGCTCGCTATACTTGGCGCGGCACAGGCCATTCCTACTTTTCCCGGGAACGCGCAGGCCGTGTTGGCGAATCTTGCGCCCGAAACGGAAGCTCAAGGCGAGGCCTCGAGCTGGTTCCCATGGCCGCCATGGACTAAGCCCGAAATCGACACGGAGAAGTTACAGGAACTGATCACTGCTGACGCTTTGCGGTCACGCGCCGAGACGCTTTACAACATTTCGAAGGCGTCTGTTAAGGATTACGGGCACCCAACCAGAGTGATTGGCTCCAGAGGCCATTGGGGCACGGTGAATTACATTTTGGGCGAGTTGCAGAAATATAGCAAGTATTACACCTGGGATGTACAGAGGTTTGACGCCGTGGATGGCCGCATCAAGAGCTTTTCGCTTTTGATCGACGGCACCGAGCCAAAACTGGTGCTGGCGCTTGCGTTGACGCCCCCTACCCCTGAGGGGAAACCAGTGCACGGCAAATTGGTTTTGGCACGCAATTTCGGCTGTGATGCTGCTGATTACCCCGCCAACTTGACCAACGGCAACATTGCACTTGTGGCGCGCGGGAAGTGCGCCTTTGGCGACAAGCTGATAGCCGCTGGCCGTGCAGGTGCGTCTGCCGCGGTGATATACGACGAGGATGCGCCTTTGCACGGAACTTTGGGCGAACCCACAGGCGCCGAGGTGCCCACGTTGTCCATCAGCACAAAAGACGCTGCGGCCTTCATTGCCAAGTTGGAGAAGAACCCAAGTCACGTGTTTGAGGTGACTTTGTTTGTTGACTCGTATGTCAAAAAGATCAAGACCATCAACGTTGTTGCTGAGACAAAGGAGGGCGACCACAACAACGTGGTATCATTGGGTGCACACTCGGACTCGGTTGCCGAAGGCCCAGGTATCAACGACGACGGTTCAGGCACGATTTCGTTGCTTGAAGTCGCAAAGCAATTGACCAAGTTTAAGGTCAACAACGCAGTGCGTTTCGCGTGGTGGGCGGCCGAGGAGGAGGGTCTTTTGGGTTCTTATGCGTATGCCACTTCGCTCACTCCCGAGGAAAACTCCAAATTACGTCTTTTTATGGACTACGACATGATGGCCTCGCCAAACTACGAGTACCAGGTATACGATGCCAATAACAAAGACCACCCAAATGGTTCTGGTACACTCAAACAGCTCTATATTGACTGGTATACCGCGCAGGGCTTGAACTACACGACAGTTCCGTTTGACGGCAGATCCGACTATGTGGGCTTCATTGATGCGGGTATTCCTGCAGGCGGAATAGCCACAGGCGCCGAGGGCGTGAAGACGCCCAAAGGTCAGGAGAGTTTTGGCGGCGAGGCAGGCAAGTGGTTCGACCCATGCTACCACCAGCTTTGTGACGACTTGCTGAACCCTGATTATGAAGCATGGGTGGTGAACACAAAGTTGATTGCACACTCTGTGGCCACATACGCGAAGAGTTTTGAGAACTTCCCAGAAAGACAGGTTTCGGCCGCGTCGGTTTCTGACCATAAGTTCAGCAACGGGCTCAAGTACCGCGGCTCTCAACTTGTCATGTAAGCAGATGATAATATCTTGACCTGTCTGGATTTTCTGGGTATCTTGATTAAGTATTATGGGTGATGTTCGCTGACATAGTCTAGTGAGCCACCATGCATTGTAGACCCTCAAGAGTAAACCTGTGTTATAACTAAGCAGCAATAAACAATCGCACGAAAGCACGTTAAATGCTCAAAATCAGGAATGTCAGCAAATGATTGATGAGTCATAAAGTCGTGAGCACATTCTGTGATAAGATAAACGTATCGGCCCAATCAGGCAAAGATATCCGTTGCGCGACTTGATGCCAAACACGGTAAATAGATAAGCTTACCACGGCCTCAAGAAATCACTTTGAACACATAGAAAAATGCCAAAAACCACCTGAGAGGCTTCTTAAAATAACATCCTTTTGTATACTTGGAGATCCCCACGGTGCATCACCTATATTCACGAATATTGGGGCATGCAGGCCGGAGCGTGGGGGATGCGTGGGGGACAGCCCCGAGCGTGGGGGCGCGCGGACAGAATGCTATATAAGATGGCAAGCACGCACTCTGGCTACACCAAAATGCACACGTTTTCCATCTTTCAACGCAGACTTCTATCGTCAGGAAATATCCTACTTCACAAAATGCTGCAAAAACCAAAAGTACTCAGACTCGGTGCGTGGGGCGAAGCCAAGGCTGCATGGGCAGAATTGGGCGAAATCGTCGAGATTGTTGATTGCGAGTCAAAAACCAGAGACGAGTTTTTCGCGGATTTGAAGACTAAGTATAATGATATCACGAGCATTGTGAGGACATTCTTCTCCGTCAACAATACTGGCCGGTTTGACGCCGAGTTGGCTGCCCATTTGCCCGAAACTGTGAAAAGCGTCCTGCACAATGGCGCAGGGTACGACCAGATCGACGTGCAGCCTTTTACTGACAAGGGCATTCAAGTCTCAAACATCACGACCCCAGTTGAGGCCCCCACGGCATTGACGGCGGTGTACTTGACTTTAGCCGCGTTGCGCAATTTTCAACAGGGCCATGAAATGCTTACCGAGGGCAAGTGGAGTTCCGGGGGCAAATGTGCCGGTGCTAATCTCGGATTGGACCCTGAAGGTTTGACCGTGGGCATTATTGGAATGGGCGGCATTGGGCGCGCTATCAGAGACCGCCTTGTGCCGTTTGGGTTTGGAAAAGTCGCGTATTACAATAGGTCCAGGTTGAGTTCGGAGTTGGAAAATGGCGCTGAGTACGTGACTTTCGACGACTTGATTGCCAAATCCGACGTGATCATGCTAAGCGTGCCGTTGAACGCGAAAACGCATCATCTCATCAACGCCGACGTGCTTGCGAAAACGAAAAAAGGTGTAGTTATTGTTAACACCGCGCGGGGCGCCGTTATAGATGAGAAAGCTCTCACCGATGCGTTGAAGAGCGGCCATATTGGCGCGTTTGGCTCGGATGTGTTCGAGCACGAGCCAGAAGTGGCGCCTGAGCTCTATAACATGCTGAATGTGGTTTCTTTGCCCCACATGGGCACGCATACAAAACAGGCGTTGGTCAATATGGAGGCGTTTGTGGTGGAAAACGTGAAAACTTACTTGACTACGGGCAAAATGTTGACGAACGTGCCAGAACAAGCCAGTGTGGACTTCAAGCACACACCTGTAATCTGAATTGGTGATGATGTGACTTAAATTGGCGCGCTTTTTTTCTTTTTCAAGCTGGTTTCAAAGAACCCATTTTTATGGATAACCTTCAAAAAACGCCAACAAAACTAATAGTCTCTCATATACGAAATGCATGCTATAAACTTTCCAGATTCCTGCTTCATGCATTCTCGGGTCGGTTGGATGTCAACAACCTTTGCAAGATCCCACATACATGTCAGCATACTAAAGGAAATGTTTCTTACATAAGTGTGACGAGTTTACCTATCAAGCACGCCCGTTTTCTGTTCATTCACGCTTAAAAAGAGTAAATTAATAAAAGAAGTGAAGAAGAAAAAAAGAGTACAAGAAACGAGCATCATACAACACCCAAAGACATTTTTCAAGCGTGAGAAACCTCAAGTGCACTTATAGATTCGAATGTGTTTTTTTTTTTCTTGCTTACTTACGATACCTAATGGACGATCACTGGGTTTTCACACAAGGGCCCGAACAAATACCAAATCAAACAAGACTCCAATTTATCCCAGTTTTCAACAACTGGTTTTCTTTAATTTGCCTAGTTAGACTTTTCACATTCTCACTTGCATGTATGGTATCGGCTGCGAAACCTCTATACTCAGGCACGAGACCGTCAGTTTCAGCCAGGCGCGTGATGTAATCAATATTTTGTTTTTCCAAAGTCCGTACTCGTCACATTGTGATGCCCATAAACTTCAAACAGAAGACGTGCTAGGAGAAAACTGTTTCATTAGTACCATTTTGATGTCTTTCATGATGACACCTTCTCTGATTGGCTATGAGGCCTGCAAGAACACCTAACATGGTCCAACAAGTAAGCACCCCTAAAACGATAGGGCCAACAAGATAAGGGCAAATTAGAAATGCACCCCAGAGTTTGCGGAAAAAGCTTGCATCGCTTCTGGATTGAAGGTACAAGCGGGTGACAGGTCTGTTCATGGGATTAGACATGATATTATTGCAGTGGCCCGAAACGTATGTTGACAAGGTTTTTAGCTGTACCGTGATCTCTATAGAGGTCTTAGAGAATACGTACAAATGCACGCGCAAACTCGGAGCGCTAAATAGTAAGCACCAGAATGCCTGAATGTTACGGCATGGCATTCGTGGATAATCATCGTTCAATTTAATAGTATGTTCATATGGATTGCCACAATGGGTAATTCGTGAGTGCGGTATGATCTGAACTTGATTGAATAATCCACTCAAGGTGATTATGGGGTACTAATGATAATTTTTCGATACAAACGCTACTCTAAAAATCACAATTATATCTGAAACTTATATATTCTTTTAAAAACATGCACCCCGATACTGAGATATTTGCAAATATTAATGTATCTCACTCAATATAGCATCGCGGAAACCTCACAAGCAACAGAACCCTAAATAGATCCCAAGAAGAAACACGTTTTCTCTTTTGATCCTATAAATTCAGCGGGCGTGACTATTATAAATATGTAAGGAAGTAGCCTCGCTGTCATTGGTACAGCGTCAACTGTTTCAGGTAGTGTTGGTATCCTCACATCCAAAATTAATCCCATAAATCGTGATTATGACAGTGAGAACAAACCAAATAATTAGTAAAGTCGGAAGGTATACCGGTGTCTGAAGACACCAGCATCTCTCCTTTTCATAAATGGGGCCCACTTCAGGATTCCGCTGTCCTATCAAGGTTGGCGCAGTATTCGAAAGCCCCGACCCTACGCGATCGACCGTTGTCATGGGAACTTCAACAGACATTTTAAGCTGACATAAATATGAAAATGATATATGGCTGCACAAAATATTGTTGGAGGGCGTCTTTCAAGTTGACTATATATAAGAATCCTGCGTGTGGAACTGCAGCGTAATTTTCTTCTTTTGGGACAAGAAGAAACAGTAACACTGATAAGGCGCCTTAGTGGAAACTTATCATGCTGCCAAGATAGACATTTTAAGAAACAACAATTGATCTTGTACTTTCCGGCGAGAATTTCTAAAAACAAAAAAAGGATACGCTTTACGCTTCCAAACCAAGAAATTAACGCAAGGCATGGTAGAGAAGCTTGCTAGGGATTTACATATATTCATATACAGTTTTGTGGAGAGCTAGGTAAGCAATTCTGGCGCCCAGTTCAGAATCAGATGTATCAAGCAGAGATAATAATAAGTACATAGAAAATGCACCGCTTTTAATTTTGCGTATGTTGTGCATGTTCCCAGTGAATACTTCAGGATTGTGATATTAGACAAGTAAAGTGGCAACTGATAAGTATCAAAATATGTTGTGTGCAAGTTTTTTATGCACTTTCATGCACCTAACATACACCATGGCGTTAAACAAATGCCATATCTTCGCAGAAAGTGACACCCTAAAACGTTCTTTAGACGATAATTGAGTTTCGTAAGGAAGCCATCCAGATAGTAAGACGTTCAGACATTTGGGGTGATGACTTCTTGAGAATATAGCCACATGTGTGTCTCTAACTTAAGAAGTACGATAAAAAAACTAGCTCGCGCGATTTTGTTTCGTCATTTGCTTATATGGCAGAGAATATGCATCTAGTGCGGAAAATCTGCAGCTCGTGCGTTTTACAACCCTGCCTGTTAAAATCTACTTGACTTAAACACCACTTCTTTGCCTTAGCCATGTTCAAAGCCATGCCAAGTTTTTCTTTCCGCAGACGGCCAACAATAATCACCGGACAGGCTGAATATACCTCAGTGTTGTGCGTTTCGCCGTAATAATTACCCGCGAGATGCACTTTCATCGACGTAAAGTTGTACTTTGTCGGCGTCACTGTCTATGTGATGCGTTATCGAATTTTCAAGGCTAGCTTATTGTTCTATGTATCAAATTAATGCGCTTGGAAAGCTTTTCGAGGCGTTAGGCGGTTTAATATGGTCTCTAGACCTTGAAAGCAGTCTTAAGTTTTAATCTCTACTACTAGAATCTTCAAACAAACTTTCTCTCGTCTATCAGTCAGACTCTTCAATGTCCGGGACATACTTCAAACAAATTCATTGTGAACATTGACTCCACTTCTGACTTCCGCTCAACTCATATTGGGTGAAAAATCCAGGTTGTTGTCCGAGGCAGTGCTGTCAGAAGTGGTCTATTTCGTAGTGTTGCACGTCGGTGCGTAACCTCGCTTTATAATTTTTGCGGCACTCTCAGAATAGTTTATATCACTTGCCACGGCATCATTTTCCTTTCCTCATCTTGTACGATTGTACCTCACTCGGTCAAATCCATCATTGCGGAACTTGTTTTTCGTAATAGTCGAGTATGAATCTTTTCAAAGGCGTTTGAATTTTTCATAGAGTAATTCAACTTACTTATTCACTCGTTTCGCGGTCCGCTCAGATTTCAAAGACGCTTTTTTGGATGAAAGAAACTTGTTCAGTTTTATACGAAAGCCCTTTTGCTCTCAAGGCCGACGAGTGGGATCTCGGAAACCAAATTAACCTTCTTGCAATTACTTTGCATTATTTTGATGACCCGCATAATCGCCAGACTTATACCATTGAGTTCGAATGCTTGAACGTGTGGTGAGATGCTTTACAAGTGCCCCAAAAAACTTTTGGTGGAGCACGGTATAAATGGTCGTATAAGCTCGATCACTAGGTACGATTCCCGGCCCATGAACGTTTTCAAAAGCTCGCCATTGACATGGTCGGTATTGAGTTTCATCCTTCAAAAGACTTGCATGGTTTCAATTTGATGAAAGAGGGTACAATACCTACACTTTCTATAAAACAAAGAGTGCAAGGGGTTTTGAGAGATGTTTTCATTTTGAATGACAATCCTGATACTGTGGACTCAGTATTCAGCTAAAAATCTTAGCACCATGGTGTATCAAAAGACGGGAAAAGTTTGCCCGATCTTATATTGAGCTGTCTGAGGACCTACTCAGCCATTCCGGGTATATAAGCGCCTTCCGATGCGCTTTTCTTACGGGTACCCCTCATTAAATCAAAGAAGAGAAATCAGTTTCTTCCAAGCACCAAAATGTTGGCAATATTGAAGCTCAGGGCGGTCGTAACGGACAATTCGAATATCTTGGACCTGACGAATGGCTTCGAAAAGGTTAGTATTGAGGAGGGGATTACCGCTCGGGAGATCAAGGAACCATCTGATGAAGATGTAGCCTAGAAGACGACAAGCTGACTTTGCGAAACTAACTAGTTTTAGATTGCTTGGAGCACACGTCTGCCGGTTTTGTTATCTGTAGATATGTATTTCTGTTCCTTTCAATACAAGAAAAAGGAAAAAGAAAAAAAAACGCGTTTTCCGCTTTGAGTTGCATTTTTCATGTTTTTAGTTCATTAGTAGCAACGAACAACTCTTAGCTGCACGCTTACGATTACGCGAAACATTTTTACGAGTGATTTCGCAACACTGTCGGACGCGGTACGCAACTCAACAGCTTGACGCTGCAGAAAGCGCACCACAACACCATCTAGTCCTTTCCTTCGGACTCTGAACCAGAACTACTTGTGCAATAAACTGACTTTTAGTGAAGAGAAGCATTCCATGAGATATGATAGTGGCGTTTTTAAAGGGATGATTTTATTAGAATGAACTTTTGTAGATACCTTGATAAGCAAGTGTGGATCCCTTAGTTATCTAGATGATACAGATAGCAAACAAATTTGAGCATTATTTTCGAGCAATTCTTGGCTTTTTTCTCTTTATATCACGACCAACGTGCAGGCGTGTAAACTTGGAAGCAAGTTGACTTTTCCAGCAACATCTGGTAGCCCCGTTCTCAGGTACTCCCCAATCTCACTCTTTTTTCGGTGTCTTCTTCAATCTCCACTAGGCAAGTGTCGACTTCATCAGATTGATCAAGTCAAACCGTGGAAGGTTTTCCTATTGCAAGTAGGTACCCTATCGCTAATACACATGTGGAAATGGGCCAAGCAACTTTGCACCAAAGGCGCAGGGACCACACTGTGTTTATGCGAAAAAGCGATTCAACACTTCCCAAGACTTCTAGCGGCGCAGCTTCGAGTTTGAAGACCATTAGCATGAACATATTGTGAACCAAAAGACTGCAATATATGCAAACAGAAATGAGTGAGAAAAAATATTGTTTCTCCCTTTCATTTGTGAATATTGCAGCTATCAATAGCGCAAGTCCAACTGTGATTGCGAGGATGTCACTGCAAATGATAACAACCTTTTTTATCCAAGTTGAGCTTGTTAATTCGAGCTTTGAAAATGCCTGTTCGTCACAGTCGTCCCTAAAGAGACTCTCATCATACTTGTCAGGATGAAACCAGCGATATATTCTTGTGGCTATCGAACCCTTGTTGGTCGCCTGTGCCGCCTCGAGGTTATCCTGCTTGAAAGAATGTTGGTTTGACAGCATGTTGATTGAGAATTTGTAAAGAAAGAGAAAAATGGGGATACGCCACAAACAAGAACAATTGCAGCGCGCTTTTATCTGTATTTTTTGAGTTTACAAACATAAAAAGAATTCTCTTATTACGCTCAAATAATGAGCCGGGCAATTTCAAGTCCCCTCTTAAATAAAGTGTTCTGTGCTCAACACAAACGCAAAAATTAAGAGACAATGTGGGCAAAAAATTTCGCGGATACTTAAATGGAATACAGTCATCAAAGGTTTAGTTGCTTCAACTATTTTTTGAGATGGTTACACAGCACAATTTTATCTGTGTAGAATTTTGGATATCGGGGACGATTACGTGACATGTGTTAGGGCGGTATGAACTGTGTTGCAGAGAGGGGCCAAAAGTGCGTAGCTGCGTAGAACGTGTCATGCGCTACGCTACTGGGTAGCGTAAAATAAGGTGGGCAGACTTCGGTATGCAGTATAATTCCCATATGGATAGATAACCGGTGTTAAGGGTGTCCCAACGGCTAGTTTTCAAAACGTCCCTGACTCGCGGGCCCGAAATTTTATTTCGTTGCGTGGAATGGCAAATTGTGTGCATTGTAACTTTGAAAGGCGTGAACCGTGAAAGGCCGTGCCTTAGATAATTAAAGGCGCCCCAGTACACGAAATGTAAAAGGTGAGAGTGGGCGTTGCCTTTCAGGTTACACTTTCGTAATTCATAAGGAGAATTGTTTCTGTTGTCTTCTTCAAAAAAATCAAACTTCGCATGACAAATTCTCGATATCAAGCTTAGAACCGCCTGCGGACTCGTATTATGAGCACAAAATGGTGCCTGCAAACAAAACTACCAAAAAAAGTACTTTTATGTGCTACCAACCAGCCACCAATCCCACTCTATCATAAAATTCAACCTGTTCGAATGGCCCACCTTGCCCGAAATGCCGGGTGGCCGAACACGAATCGTCACGAAGTGAACTCTTCGTCACAAGAAGTATTCTTTTAACAGGCAACGGAATTAAACGACTTTGAAACTGTGAAAATGATTCGGCTCATAACTTGACATGGTAAAGCGCGAAAATAGAAGCCAAAACTTCCTCCGTACCAGATGATGCTTGGGTCTTCACTTATCGGCTCAAGCGGCGCCTATGGAGGATACCAAGCTATTGACGATTATTTACCTCAAGGACATTCAATAAATTTAACTTCACGTACACCCGGAAGAAAAAGCACCAGCGTCGTGAATTTGCTTGCTTGCTTTCTTTTTTTCAAACAAGGATTTGTATGTATGACTCCTTCTAATTAAATCAGTGCCTTGCGTTTGTGCTTAGCGCTACTTGCTTGATGTCTTTATCTTCAGTCATACCATCGACTACACAAGATTAATCGTGACTCATACGCACAATGTAAAAGACTGCTTACTGGAGTTTATGCTACGCGAAGCATTCGTGGAGTTGAGGTTTTATCAGCTACTCGACGCAAAGTAGCTACGTTTGCGTAACGTAGACCTTTTGTATTGAGCAGATCTGTTGTTGAGTCGAGTGTCGCCTTTTGAGGTCATTAGTGACGAGGTTTCATCGCAGCGAGATGATAATGATTCCTTTTCCTACGTTTTCAAGCAAAAGTTAGTCTAGATTACCAATGCAAGGTACTTTAGGCTAGAGAGTACTCAGGCTGAAGCACTTTTCGAATTAGCACTCTTCTTGTAATCACCTGAAAGTAGCGCGTTAAACATAGAATTGAATAGAATCCAACATCGAGTCGCTAGCAAGCATCCACGAGCAAATTGTATATATTGAGTTTGAATTTTGCTTGAATTTCAAAAAAAGAGAGAAAAGCCACTTTCTTGAAGTTAAGTCCTTGTTTCCGTTGATAAGGCACTCGAAACACACCTCTCGTATGTTAGGTTCTTCATACTTGACAAATAATTATTGTGATTTCATCTGGTGAATGCAGCCTGACTTCTCAGTATTCCGGCGAGGGGGGGGGAGACATCATTATATACTTGAGACTTGGGCAACTTACGTTGGCCGTCTGTGGTAAGGAAGGCTTGGCACGGCTAAACCTCATTAAATTCGGCTAAGGCATATGAGGTACCTAACATCATGCATAACAATTTACATTCAGGCAGACATTGCTGGTGGGTAAAGCATCTCGTTTCTCTAGTCTCGTGCTCGTGAAATTTCAATTTTTTCTAAACATTCGGGAGTAGACGTGCTAGGAGAACACTGTTCCACTAGTACCATTCCGACGTTTTTCTTCACGACATACTACCAGATTGGCCACGCAGCCTAGGCAAACACCAAGCATGGTCCATGCACCAACCACAATCAAAAGTACAAAGCCAACAAGAAGAGGGCAAACCAAAAACGCTGCCCAGAGTTTTCGGAAACAGCCTTCATCCCAGCGGTGTCTCACAACTATATTGGGTAGAGAGTACGAGCGGCCGGAAGGTATGCTCATGAGGAACAAATCAAATTGTTTGAACCAAGTGGTGCAAGAATAATAATGATAAAATTTGAGATGTTTGGTGATCTCTATGTATAGAATTTTTAATGAGTAGGTATAACTATACGCACAAACTTGGAGCGCTCCAGAAAGCCTAAAAGTCACGGAATATTGATCACCCTATCAAATGGTATCTTTATTTGAATTGCCACAATGGGAAATCCGTGAAGGCGGCATGATTTGGAATTGATGAAAATTCCCGACCGAAGGTGATAATGGGGCAATGAATCAGTGTTTTGAGGTAATTTTAGGTACACACGCTGCTACAAAAAAAAAAAAAAAACTATATCTTAAACGTATATACAGTGAGACCTGCTTATAAGGATCCTTCCTTTTTGGCAAAAATAACGATAGTAACCAGGTGTTGACACAGCATATCTACCGACAGTGGTTATTTTGTATATAGGAAGGATCGCAGCCATGGGATGTGAAAAGCTTTCACGCGGGAACCCCTGGCGGCTTTCTTCTTGACCGGAAAATAAGATTACGAGTGGGTTTGAGTGAGAGACCCTGACACTCAAGTATACTCAATACCATATGTGTAGGAACTGGCATTTGGTGTTTCAACACCAGGTTATCTTACTAAAGAGATTCTGAATGGTGTACAGGTTTCCTGATTTTTATTAAAAGTCTTCAAGAACAAATTTGAATATTGAATTTTCGGAAAATGAGATCAGTCAGGAGGCACAAAAGCCAATTTAAAGTGTAAATTGCACCGTGATATTGATTACGAGTTGATGAGCATCCCTTTCCCAGAAGTCTGCTGTACTTTGCAATTGCTCTGGGGTCGCTAATGCGTGGCTGCAAAAACTGTCCGAAGATCAACTCATAAAGCTCTTTGTCTCCTACATAGTTTTTGACTGTCTCAAATGCTTTATCTTCCGGCGACTTATTAAATTAGACAACGTAAGTTTCGCTCTCATCTGGAACACCCGACAAAGTTTTTCCCGAAGTTACTGATAACAGGTGAAGGGAAAAGCTCCGACTTCGTCAGCACATATGGACAATGTCCTTAGACATCAAATCCTGAGCCTCGATATTCCAATGAATTGTTTTGCACATTTTCATAGTACTCAACGGGTTACGGCCATTCCTCCTCGGCCATCTCGTTGGCCCAGCTCTTGCGATGTAAAAATCCTGTCATCACCTGTCGATCAAAGTCTTGCAGCCATTTCATCAAAATGGGTATTGTCATCCACGCATTCGCACTGAAGCCGTGAAAGCAGCTAGAAGGCGTGTATAGCAAACATCTGGGATCAAAACCGTGTGGACGAGCAAATTCCCATTTTGAAACTGTGATCGGGAATCTGTGTCGCATAGTCGATCGTTAGTCTCGTGCACCAGTGGAAGGGGATTTCAAGGCTGTAGTAATTGATTTTCCGTCTAGAGCCAAAAGTATAGTGCTCCTCTTTGTATACCCAGATGATAGGCTGTGAAGCTTGCAACAGGCGTGTTTCACTCGCCATTCCGTGTTTGTCCGCAACGCGGGCGCCAAAAACACAAAAACGCTAATCACTTGGTTTTTTTGCTGCCAATCACAACGTAATTTCGAATGCAGAATCCTTGATTCTTCTAAAATCCCCCAACCAGCTATTCACGTTCTCTTTCGGGTGGCCAATGCCCTCAGGTACATGCGTCCATCAACGCGATTAACTCGTTTCATTGTATGTCACTGTTTTTACCATGCACGACAGCTAACTCGCACCCAGGAAGGATTGCAAAGGGTGATTCGTATGTATCAAGGCGTCAACATTGTAAGCGGGTCACACAAGTTCCCGAAAGTCTTGAATTGACGACTTTTGCAGGGTCCTAGCCATTCGCTCCAACCACTGTTTATAAGGATTTTTCTTCAAAAATCGAGAAATATGCCAAAAACAAAGGTTTAGCATATTAGTATGGAAAAAAGATCTAAAACGGAATCTTAGCTATAAAGATAGGTTTATCTTGCTAAACAAGATCCTTGCAAGCAGGTCTCACCGTATAAATTTCAATATTATCATTAGGGCTCAAAACCCGTTGCGATAGTAGGCCAGGGGTATCCTTTTGAGCCGCCTTTACACATTTCACGTGATCGATCCAGATTTCCAAAATTCAACAACAAGCAAAACCGCGATTTGATTGCCGGTTACGATTAAAATGGGGAATTAGGAGGATGAGCAAGGGGCCGGGATGGTCATGGGTTCTCGCTACTCACTATTCCTTCCAAAAAGGTAGTTCGCGGTTTCTTCTGTAGGTATTGTTCCTTTTGGAAAGGAAGAAAAAATAGTTAGAGCGAGGTGCTGTAGAACCATTTCAGAGAAAAGCTTGTACAACTAGAAAGCTTTTGTGTTGTGACATGGTCCATCTAAGTATCCTCGTAGTTTCTTGCCAATTGTGACTCTTATGTTTTGCGTTTGTGCTGGGCGCAGAACAATTTATGCAAGAGGGAACTTGAGAATGCCTGGCCTAGTATCTGAGAGTGATAAAAAAACTCCTTGTTGAAAAAGGCTGATCCCGCGGTGCGATTGATTTTCTTGAGAAATTTTTGTGGCAAATCCTTTTCATAACAAATATTTAACCAAGATGCTGTCAAGCCAACAATCGTACAAGCAGGCCATACTTGAAGCAGCGCAGACTTCCGACAAGGTCTCGATATTGGGAAGAATCTATTACTGGCTTTTTCCCCACAAGTATGCTAAGAGTCTCTTCGGGAACAAATGTGACAAAACGGTACTTTTAAAGCTTAAGTCACAAAGTTCAACCAGGATTATGAAGGTTGTTTACTATTCGAATGTCATCTTGTTATTATTTCTTGCAGTTGGGCTTGCGATAGGTGCAATGGTAATAGAGGACCCGGGAATTTATATTTATCTGGCAATGAGTTCTTTTGGCATATTGTGGTCTCTTGCGGTCCATTCTGCAGCCTTCCTTCCGAGTTTTGGATGCGAAGAAGAGCCACTCGACATTGAGACCAGTCTCTCATCGTTTATTTGCATTGAAGACATTTGGTCACAGCGCCTTTGGAGCTTCGCTCCTTTGCCGATTACTGCATTTGTATTGGCGTCGTGGTATCTTTTTGTGATCGTATAATCTTTCACAATTTTAGGGTTCATTGAATCTTTGAACTCGACGCTTGTCTTGGGAAGATAGAGGAGGGCGGTGGAGAAGGAAAGGGGTGAGGTCGGGCCGCACATGAGAGTGGGGCTACCAAATGTTGCGTGAAAAGACAACTTGCGCTCAAGCTTTCACGCCTGCACGCTGGTCGTGATGTGAGGAGAGAGAAGCAGAAAAACAATCTAAGAGATCCACACTTGCTTTTCAAGGTATAAGCAAAACTAATAGAAAAATCCCTTAGTCAAAGCCACTAGTACATCTCATGGAATGCTTCTCTCCACTAAAAGTCAGTTTGTTGCAGGAGTAGTCTTAGTTCAAGGTCCGAGGAAAAGCACTAAATGGTGTTGTCGTGCGATTTCTGCAGCGTCAAACTAGTAGCCAGAGTCCCCATCGTTAAGTGTAGGATCTGTCTGCAGGCGGAAGCTAAACTTACGTTCCACTGCATCTTTAGTGGTCACTATCTCGGCAGTGTGAGACATCTGAGAATGTCATATGAAGTATTCTAGAGTCAGCAACAAAAGATTTGCTTACATGTTCTCTCTTTCCTAGTTTAACCTCCTGCGCGTGTACGGTCACATGACTACTATCACCTGACTAGCTAGTTCGGGGCTTGGTTGGATTTTATGCAACACCGTGTTTAATGCGCTAGCACACAGGTAATTACAATTGATGGGGTGCCCAGGTTTTATAGTGGTTCAACCCAATATGACTTGGGTCTACGTCCACGTATCTATTTAATATAGTCTATCTGGCGCTTAAGGGAAGAAAAGGGGATCTTTTCTACTGCCGCTGTGAAAATATTTTCTCGCAGTGGTCGCACTCTCGTAAAAAACCAACAGGCTTGCGCACAACGGAGTTTTCACCCTGCGGTTTCCCGCTCAGTAGTTTACTCCCTTACAGGTCTGTGGTTGTTGTGGGCAGCCCCGAGTATTTTCATTGTAAGAAAGAAAGTACTCAAATACCTAATGCTTACACCTACGTGTATGCTAGACTAATAAAGCTTTGAAAGCTGATCAGCGTCGTGATAGTTTTATCTGAAACTGTGATTAGTATAAATAAAAGCTATGCCGTAGCAGAAGGCTTCTTGACGTTGACTATACAGCGAGCCAATCCACCCATATTCCCGCTGGTTCACTTGAAGCCCTGAAGATATCACGCTACCGCTAAAACCCTTGTCAACATACGTTTCGGGCCACTGCAATAACCTCATGTCTCATCCCATGAACAGACCTGCCACCCGCTTGTACCTTCAATCCAGGAGCGATCTAAGCTTTTTCCGCAAGCTCTGGGGAGCATTTTTAATTTGCCCTTATCCTGTTGGCTTAGCAGTTCTAGGCGTGCTTACTTTATGGACCATGTTAGGTGTTCTTACAGGCCTCCTAGCCAATCAGGGAAGGTGTCATCATGAAAGACATCAAAATGGTACTAATGAAACCGTTTTCTCCTAGCACGTCTTCTGTTTGAAGTTTATGGGAATCACAACGTGACGGGCACGTGCCTCGAAGAACGGTATGCCCAACGCACCAGTAATGCGTGGCTGAATGTGAGTTGTTACGCATTTGAAGCCTGGGAGTGTCCTCATAAACGAAAGAAACGGCTTCTCTACAAGAAAATGGCTTTTCGCCCATCTTTTCACTTTCCACACTTGTCAAGACAATGTTATTTGGAATGACATTTTGTTCGTAACGTGTGGCGATATAGTGCTATTGTCAAGCAAAAATTGATTCTGATACATACAGTTTGCTCATTAAAGCATTTCCGCATGTTGTCTTTCGTGCAACCCTTAATGTTTAGTTCGCTGCACACAGGTGATTACAAGAGGGGTGCTATTTTGGAAGGTGCTTCAGCCTAAGTGTATCCAAGCCTGGTGCACCTTCCATTTAAATATCTTCGTAATTTGTTGCCTATTGCAACTATTCTTTCTGCGTTCGTGTTGGGCGCAGAACAATTTGTGCAAGAGGGAACTTGAGAATGCCTGGCCCATTATCTGAGCGTTATGCAGTAATTCCTTTTGTGTTTGTGATCATACAAAAAAAAAGTTTAAAACGCGCTGATTTTCTTCTCTACATCACAAATATTCAATCAACATGCTGTCAAATCAACATTTTTCCAAGCAGGATAAACTTGAAGCAGCGCAGGCGACCGACGAGGCCTCGATAGCCATAAGAATGCATCGCTGGTTTCATCCCGAAAAGTACGATAAGAGTTTCGTCGGGAAAAATTGTGACAAAAAGCTCCAAAGGTTCAAATTAGAAAGGTCAACTTGGATAATAAAAGTTGTTCTCGTTTCGAGTGTCATCCTCTCATTAATTTTTGAACTTGGGCTTTTGATAGGCGCAAAGGTCTTAGAGGGCACCCCGAAACAGTATCCTCTCGACCTCATTTCCTTTTGCATATTGTCGACTATTGCGGTCTACCTTATGTGCTTTGATTTCAGGCCAGAGCCGCGCGAAGTGGCGGGCAGTCTCAAATCTCTTTCTCGCATTAACAGAACGTGGTCACTGTGCCTTTGGTTCTTCGCCACTTGGCCGTTTACTGCAGGCATATTAGCGCTTGTGATTCACTTGGTGATCGGAAAACTTCAGGCTGTATCGAATCGATGAAGTCGACATCTGCGTATAAGAGACAGAAGAAGACAGCGGACATCTAATGATGCGAACGGGAAGAAAGGGGTGAGGTTAGGTAGCATATGAGAGTGGGGCTACCAAATGTTGCATGGAAAGTCAACTTGCTTCCAAGCTTACACCCCTGCACGCTAGTCGTGATGTGAAGGCAAAGCTTGGAATTATTTGGAAGTCAGCTTGGGGAGGGAGATGGGTTACTCAATAAAGGGTAAATACTCAATGGGGTCCCAGCACCACCCGTAACGAGAGGTGATAACCCCTTTATATACTTCCCTATTCAACAAAAACACAAATCGAGCCTCATGCAAGTCTCACTGATTGCGGTGTAGATCGTAGCAGGCACGTTAATGTAGTCACGTGCTTATCGGGACGGGTTGTCGGTTTTTGAGGTCAGCGGACACCGATCTCGGGAGGCGCACGACCCCCGAGAGGCGGCGGCCGCGCAGAGCGAAAAGGGTTTTCATCGTCGCTTTCCTCTATTAATTCTTTGAGCAGTGGCTAATTTAGATTACATACACAAGGTGCACTTGGCTTGGAAATACTCAGGCTAAAGCATTCTTCCAAACTATCACCCCTCTTGTAATCACCTGTGTGCAGCGCATCAAACACAGTGTTGCATAAAGTCCAACACGTGTATGCAGCCAACCGTACTACCTGTCAATACAGCTTGAAGCAGTGTTGTGAAAATCGGTTTTTTTTGTGGTGTTGCACGTAGGCGCGTAATCGTGCAAGAAAATATTTTCCGCTTTTTCGTACTTTTATTTGTCATCCGCACTAAAACGTAAGCCAAAAAATATCTGTTAACGATTGCCACGGCATCGTTTTCCTTTTCGCATCATAAACGATTGAACCTCACTTGCTCAAATCCATCATTGGAAAACTCCTTTTTCGAAATTGTCGACTGTGAATCTTTCCAGAGGCTTTTCAATTGTTCGAAGAATAATCTAACTCACTTAGTCACTCTTTTTGCGGCCGCTCGGATTCCTAAGACCCTCATTCGGTTCGAAAAGGTATTTTTATAGGGGGAGGTGATTACAGGTAAGGAGATCAATGATCCAATGAAGGTGTAGCCACCGAAGACGATAAGCTGCTTTTGTGAAACTAATTAGTTTTTGATTGCTTGGGGCAGACGCCCGCCGGTTTTGTTGTCTGTAGATATATATTTATGTTCCTTTTAATACGACCAAAAGCACTTTTTCCACTTTGAGTTGCATTTTCTTCTTTTCCGTTCATTGGTAGCAGCGAAGAACTCTGAACAGCACCTTTACGATTACGCAAACTTTATTCCCATTTTCTGAGATAAACGCGTAATCGTTAAGCCTCCTGGCGAAGTGGCACGCGTATTTAGTGCCATTACACGTTTTTACAAGTGATTTCACATCACTGGTCCGAAGCAGTATTGTTAGTCATGGTGATATTGACTATATTATGGGATATTGAAACTATCCATGATACTTTTGGGTGATATTAATATTATATTATATCTTAATTAAATAATGGACGGGATATTAACTTCGCATAATACAGTAAGACCTGCTTAAAAGGATCTTGTTTAAAGAGATAACCTGGCTTTATTCATCAAAACACAGCGCGAGAAATTGTTTTTCACACCAAGAATGCGCTCTTTAAGAAGATAACCTGGTTACCATCTCTATTTTTGCTCAAAAGATGTGATCCTTATAAACAGGTCTTACTGTATATCATAACATCTTGGTCCTGAAGTTCGATGACTACGGGGAATTAGTGGACCGAGATTTCATGTACCTTGGACCAGCCAGTGATGCCTCAAAATTGCAAAATTATTACAAAGAAGGAATATTTACAAAATCCTTGTGTACTCTTTCACGATTGAACGCAAATTTCATAGCTCCCACTGAAGAACAAGACCTTTACAAGCATATAACCAAATTAAATAGCATGGCGGGGCTCAACCTAGCCCTCTCTTCACTGCCATATCAAACACGTTCCAGAATTCCGAACCAGACACATTTCTATTTGTCGAAACTCAAGATCTCTTTCATATCCCTCTTCTGTTTTTTACTTATAGGTTTGACGCCCTCTTTTCCTCATCCTTTTACGAGTGTTATCGCTTGAGATCGGCGTAGATTTTTTGAAGTCTTGAAATTGATTCGAAGATCCAACACTGTCGCGACTTGAAAGATTCTAAATGGTCAATGCAATTGTCTCAAATTGGTAGTGCTTGGGATCTTAGTACACGCATCCAGTAGGCCCGAGGCATGCAAGTGCCGGGCCCCCAAATTCGTAAAATACTCCAGTTTAGTCAAGATTCAAGACTCGCAGCTTCCAATGGGCAGCCTGACTCTGCCCCCATTAGGATAGCAAAATATATTAACTATATCATTGACTATATCATAGATCCGCATAATACGTTTTGGAAATATAAAAATTAATATTGTAGTCATATTATATTGTATTATCATGCGAATATGATATATCATGTGCAAAAAACCAATGACTAACAACACTGGTCCGAAGAGCGCTTCACTTGTATTAAAGCGTCAACAATGTAAGCTGGTCACACGAGTCCCCGAAAGTCCCAAAATGATGACATTTACAGGGTCTGAGACTTTCGCTTCATCTGCTGTTTATGAGAATATTTCTTATAAAGTCGTGAAAGATGCCGAAAACAAAGGTTAAGCATATTAGTATGGGAAAATGATTTAAAGCCGAGTTTAGTGATAAACTTATTTTTATCTTGCTAAACAAGATCCTTATAAGCAGGTCTTACAGTACAATACGAACAAAAATCTGTAAACTTTTCATCTACTTTCCATTTGGAGATAGTGATGTTTTTGTGTCTACTGTGACTTTTGTTTTTGTGTTGGGCGCTAAACAGTTCATTGAAGTTGGCGCTTGAGATTGCTTGGCTCCGGATTCGAGCGCGATGCAAGTACTTTTTTCTGTTTGTGATCCTACAAAAAAAAGCTTAAAACGCGCTCCAAATTCGCTTTGGAGAAATTTCCGTAATATATTCTCTCCTTTTTATTACAAGTTTCCAATCAACATGCTGTCAAGCCAACTATCGTACAAGCAGATCATACTTGAAATGGTGCAGGCGACCGACGAGGTCTCAATACTGAAAAGATTAAATCGTTGGTTTCTTCCCCACAAGTATGCTAAGAGTCTTTTCGGGAACAATTGTAGCAGGATGGCGCACCGAAAGTTCAAGTTACTAAGTTCAAGCAGAATTAAAAAAGTTATTCTCATTTCAAGTGTCCTCCTCTCATTTTCTCTTGAACTTGGGCTTGTGATAGGCGCAAAGGTCTTCGAGGGCACCCCGAAACAGTATTTTCTCGAACTCAGTTCCTTTTGCGCATTGTTGACTATTGCAGTCTACCTTATGCGCTTTGATTTCACACCAGAGCCGCTCGAAGTAGCGGGTAGTCGCAAGTCTCTTGTTCGCATTAACAAAACCTGGTCACGGTGCAATTGGTTCTTCGCCACTTGGCCGCTCGCTGCATGTCTATTAGGGTCTTCGTGTCACATCGTGATTAGAAAACTTGCTTAATCGAATCGTCGAAGTCGACACCTGCCTATAAGAGACAAGAGAAGACGGTGAATAAAAAAAAAGTGAGCGAAGAGAAAGGGGTGAGGTCAGGTAACACATGAGAGTGGGGCTACCAAATGTTGCATGGAAAGTCAATTTGCATTCGAGCTTTCACGCCTGCACGCTTGTCGTGATGTGAAGAGAGCAAAGCTAAAATTCAGCTGAAGAGAATGCTTGAATATTTTTGCTAGCATCATCCGCTAGATGATTAAGGGATTTACATTTGCTTATCAAGGTATCTACAAAAGTCCATGCCAATAAAATAAACCCTTGGTCAAAGTCACTACTGTATTTCAAAAGTAATTCTCTCTCCCCTCAAAGTCAGTCGTTTGTAAAAGAGGTGCTTGATTCAGGGTCAGACGGTCTGAACTAAAGTCTTGTGGTGCACTGTGAGTTTGACAAAACTGGGAGGGTCGTGTTGGTTTTTGTATATCTGAGACGATCACGTGACCGTGAGAGCGCGGTGTGAAGTTTCTTCAAGCCATGTGCTGAAGTAATTTCTTACACCTTAAGCCTTAGAATAGAGTAGATTTTGCCCAAATCCTACACCGTGGATTAAGCTTAGAATATTCTTCGCCCAACCACGTTAAAAGCTGATAACTCACGTAATAAGCTACCAGTGTGCCAACGCATCTGACACTCTGTTCTGAGATTTTCCAACAATTTCTTACACTTTAAGCTTGAGACAGGCTATATAAAATAGACACGTAGACGTAGACTTAGGGTGTTTTGGGTTGAACCACATTAAAAACTCGGTGCTACTATATTGTAAATACCTGTGTGCGGCACATTCGACACGGTGTTGCATAATATCCAACAAACACTGGCCCAGAAAACATGAGGTCATCTGCGCCAGAAGCCGCGATATCATGTTTAGCACAATGTCGTTGCCGAAATTCTTCTTATAATTTAAGGGTGTGTCGAACTAAAGCACGACTACCTTTCGGCTTTGGAATAGGCGCTTTGAGTCCGATAGTGAGCTTTCAAAGAACGCGGCTGGGATTGCACAAGTGGGCAATAGTTATCATTGTCACTTCGGGAGTAAAATTTCATCAAGAGGTTTCAAGAGTGGCAAGGGATAAAAAGTAATTACCAACTATTCTTAACGCCGATTGGGCTGACGGCCTTGTCAAGACTATGTGCAGGCCCAATCAATATGAAAAGAAAAGAAACGGGCCTGGCCGTAAATGTAGCACGGCATGAATCTAGGGTACTAAAATACCTCTTTGGGAAAACACACACAGCACGGCTTCTTACAAACACCGGATTATTGTTTCAAGGGGCTAGATGGTTTCGCGAGCACCGCGGCCTTGGTATGCGCGTATCTTATCGTACTAGAAATTGACCCTTCTTATCAGGTCTCTAAAAACGTAATAATCATCTGAAAGCACTCATCATCTGAATGATAACTCACAAAGTTTAACGGTAAAAATTTTTATGACGGAAACAGGCCGGGCGAAATTGAACTCATCTTTTTTCATGGTAGCACTTCGTTAATTGCCTCTGCTGGAATCATATAATCAAGGAAGTAAAATGCATTACTGTTCAATCTCAGTGACTGGCACGTGCTGAAAGTCACGAAACCCGCTTTCAAAAGGAGGAAAAAACTTACTTTCGAATCGCCCTGTTTCGTTTTGATCCACTTTTTTCACATAATTTATGAAAAGTCAATCTACCCGTCAATTCATAAATTCTGTAGAATCCAGTCTCACATTCCGCGGGGTGGCCCGCGCACTCCTCCGCAATATGTCATGCCCTGGGGCCCGGGATTGACTGGTAATGCGCAGCTTCGGCCGCTGAACTTGTCTCTTTTCCATATACTGTGGGCTCTTGGTTGCTGATAGGCGCCGGCGATGCGTTTGTTTTCTTGAAGAGGGTCTTATCACAGACACGAAGCATTTTCGAAATAGCTGTATTGGTCGAGGTTTGCTCCGGGCATTTTCGTCTGGTTTCTGTCAAGTTGTTCTGGGCCGGAGATACGTATAAGAGCATTCGACCTCAAGGCGATCCGTTGAAACGCCAAGGATTTGGTGCATACATGCATGAAGCACCGGTACGTTTTATTTTCGTTCGATCTTAGTGTCTCAAAACGAACAAGTAGTTAGGCACTGTCTATGTGTAAGAAAAGGCATGAAATTCGTGCAAGTTCAGGTATGGCTGCAAACTTACACACCACCGCTGGGCGCGTCTTGGTTGCCCAATGTGCGACTCCCGCCGCTTTTGATGCTTTTTGATCTCATCTGCACGCATCACACAGACTAGCGAAGTTGTCGGGAAGAACGGGTCTTACAAATTAAACATGTTGCGAAAAGCGCAAGTAACTCGAAACTTTAGTCTATCAGCAAAAATCTTGCGTAAATTGCACTCAAAGTTAAGGGACATTTTGGTGCGTTTTGAGCATTTCCTTGTGTCATTGATAAAACACTCATATCCCCGTCTAAACCTCCCTAATTTTCTCCTAAAATTTTCTGTCAAACTTGAAATATCAGTCTTTTATATGATCCAGTTTTAAGAAAATTGTTAGGTAATCTGGACCACTGACGAGTCTTTTAACTTTCCTACAATGTTGAGTAATACCCAACGTTCCTCGAGTGGAACAGACCATCCGCCCGACCCAGTCGTGCGAGAGCATCTTCCGCCACCCCCGTCCGACGTAGTTACGCGCACCCAACCCAGTGTTATCCCGTCAAGTGAGCAACCCTTTGAGGTTTCTGTTGAGTTTCAACCTAGGACTGTATAGGCGGTAACGTCTATGTAGGATAGGCTTTTGTATGGGCTTCAACAGCACAGACAGCACACAACCAAAGACGTGTAAGTAATCCAGTGTATACAGGATACTCTAGAAATGGGGTGACAGGTGGGCAGCCACCGGGAACAAGTCCAACTTTATAAAGGGAAGGATCCAGGATCAAAGATATCCTGGATTAATACCATCAATGACTTGAGTCACTTAGAGACGACTGCATGGAGTAGAATGAATCATCTAGTCTAGCTCACTAAGTAAACAAGTTAAGATATAAATCCATCTGGGAAGAATCAGTCATCTCACGATTAAGGTAACTTGGGTTAGTTCCTTCTTGTTCGTTGTTGTTCGTTGTTGTTCGTAAGAAAGGAAGAATCTTCAATGAAGATTTTTCCGTGGTAAGCTTCCATGCAGTACACTACAGTCTCTGACTAGCCAATAGTCAATGATCTAGATTCTACAGTAGTGTGCAAATAGAGAACTGGACGGGCCGTATAAGTGTGTAGTGTATACAACACACACACTATATGCACACGGAGACCAGGTTCGTGACAGTTTCGCTCATCGCGACAGAGAAAACACCCATCGAAGCAGGTTGTGAAAATCGGTTTTTTTTGTGGTGTTACACGTAGGCGCGTAATTATGCAAGAAAATATTTTCCGCTTTTTGTTACGTTAATTTGTCATGAGCACGACGTAATTCGTAAACAATAGCGTAAAAATTTATCCTTTTGATTGCCACGGCTTCCCTTTTTATACTCGTAACCAAAATTGCCCGATTGCCGTGGAACTCACGAACCGTCTTGGCAATTTTGATGCAAATCATTTCTTGCGCTCGCAACCAAATAAATATTTAGCGTTTGAAGCGTCTTGAAGCGGCTGGAAGTACGCAGATATCCTTTTGGAAAGTTTCCCTGTCGAATCTATGGTCTCACGGGCTTTATAAAGATGGAGAGGCAAAAAAGAGACGCTCAAAGAGGGATTATAACCACCATGCCTTTAGCCTGAAGATTGGCAGTCTTTCGCTTCGCTCGATGAAGAACAATGCGGCATTTGTTGAGATCAAAGCCTTTTGACGAGGTGGGGCTTCATTGTGAACATGGCTGAGTGTCCCTTGGCAAGAAAAGAGTTCATTGTGGTCGCCCCGAGTATCCCTTAGCGATACAAGAGGTCATTGTGAACATGACGGAGTAATTTCAACGAGACAGGACTTCATTGTAACCGACCTCCCTTGGAGACGATTTTAACCTCGATGCTTATGAGATTACCGATTTCGAGTGGGACTATTTGTCAGTTGTTCGCGACATACTTCAAACCTTTATGAAGCCAACTCTCAACCTTGAAGCTTCTTTGCGCTCGACGATTAGTTTAACTTTACCTTGCGTTTATAAAGTTTTGTTGGGTCTTGAGACATTAAACTCCGACGACTTGAAGGCTAAAAATCCCTACCTTGCCTTTGGACTAGCTGAGGCAACCAAGAAGTTACTTGAGTACTACCCTATTCGCAGTGGCGATATTGCGTCAATCAAGAAACTTTGCCTCGCTACATCCTTGACCCTCGATACAAGCTAGGCGTGTTCAAGAGTCTTGGCTCTCCCCAGTCTGCTATCGATGAAATCGAGTCATACTTTTATGATGTGTTCAACCGTTAAGCGGAGGAGTTCGAGGAAGATTTGTCAACATATTCCAAGTATGGGTCGAGAGTGATTGGAAGTAGTCACGCAAATTCTCTGGGTCGGTCTAATGATGTTCAAGAGGAAAGCGATAGTGTGTATTTTCTTTGGTATGAAATCGATGCGGAAGATGTGCACGAAATCGATGCCTAACTCAAAGGGAGTCGAACACGCCAATGTCACAACATCATGATGTATCACAAAGACCGAAGAGAATTTGCTCCGATCATATATCGGATTGCGAGAGACTATTTGGCCATTCCGGCTATGTCAGCGCCTTCCGAGGCTCTTTTCTCTCGGGTGACCGATATCGTAACAAAGAAGAGAAATCGTTTACATTCAAGCACGATCAAAATGTTGGCGATCTTGAAATCGAGGGCTGTCGTGACGGACGAGTCGGATATCTCGGACTTGACGAATGTTTTCGAAAAGGTAAGTCTTGAGGAGGAGGTTACTGATCGGGAGATCAATGATGCATTTGATGAAGGTGTAGCCACCGAAGACGACGAGCTGGCTTTGTGAAGATAGTTGTTTTTTATTGTTTAGAGCAGACGTATGCTGGTTTTTTTGTCTATAGATATATAGTTTTTTTTCTTTCAATACGATTTGCTTTTAGCTTTTTTGAAAAAGAAAAAATCATTCGCCTTGCCCGCTTCGAGTTGCATTATCCTTGTTTATCTTTGTTTTTCGTTCATCAGTAAAAACGAAGAACTCTTAACAGCACACTGACGATTACAAAAGATTTTTTCCCATGGGCGCGAAATTGTTAAGCCTCCAGGCGAAGTGGCGCGCGTATTTAGTGCCATTACCCGTTTTTACGAGTTATTTCACATCACTGCATCGAAGTTTGATCCACAACCAGGAGAGTGCCAAAGGAGTGGCTGGAGACGATGAGTCCAATTTTATTTCACCCTCGCCTGAGTCTTCGCACCTGGGCGGAGGAGGGTCGGCTGAGCTTCAGCCGGCTCAGCCCCCAGTCACCCATCTGAGCACCGAGTCAACAGAAGAGAACCAAAACTCCAAAAACATAGAAAATCCTTCAAAAAAACAACCTCTTTCTGAGACTCTCAAAGCAAAGCCGGCTGTCGGAATTTTTCGGCAATTCAGATTCGGGCGTGGAAAGCGCAAAGCGTCCACAAACAAGACCCCGGAAGATATTCGGAGATCAGACTTGAAGTTCATTCAGAGTGAGTTTAAAACCCTAAAATTGGGGTGAAAATGCAAACTTCAAATCCATTCAGGCAAAGTGCTTGATTGAAAAGAAGTCTAAGAACGCTAACTTTTTTGACATCCTAAACGGGCTTCCAGAAGGTGACCACTCGGTTAAAGTTGACCTTAATAATCAGTTCGATATTCTCGTTAATAATATAGAAGACGCCTTAGATGCACATTTCATGCAAGCAAATGGCGAATATTTGGAAGAGTATAGAAAGATTTTTTCGTCATTGGGATGAATCCCAGGTCAGAAGGACCTGAGTGAGGTAGAGATGGAGGAATCGCCGGACCTGCTGCTAGACAGCGAGGGTGAGAGATTTCAACTTGAAGAATTAAAAGCAATGGAAGTGGTCACCGCAGCAATGGCTTGCATCTTTTTGGCTAACGCAAGAGTCATTAAGAATAAAGTTTACATGATGGGAGCAAAGTCTCGCGATACCATAGCCTTCATCCTCTCCAACAATGCTTAAGGTTTTCAAAAACACTCGTTTATCACCGAGCGGTCGGTTTCTTTGAAAATTAGCGAGTTGATTCTCGGACAACAATTGTTTGATCGGGAAGAGCCCTCGAAATTCTTTTCGTTGGAAGCAAGTCCAATTTCATCAGGAAACTTCATGTGGGTGACAGTGGCTCATTTCCGCATGGCCGACCCTCAAGAGTACTATGAGCAAGTCTTTCTCACTCCTCTTGACCGGGTGATTGCCTGGGTGCCAAGCCGGAGACGAGCAATGATAAAATTCAGGTCGATGTCATGCTTGATTTAGGACTGGACAAGATTTCTCTCAGAAGATTAATTATGAACAAACAAAAACAGCACTGCAAATACTTGATGAAGCATAGTCAAGGACTCGAGTTGATCGAGGCAGGCCGAGAGTTATTGAAAGAACGTTTAGCCAGCGAAGGAGAGAATGTTTCGCCGGAAACACAGAGATTCAAGGAGTCAGTAGAAAGGGCTATCCAAATTTACAAAGAGAAACGCGATGATTTACAACACTTGATCGACTCAAGCAAGGAGGAGAAACAGTCTGAAGTACGCGAGGACCCCGCACAAATGACTTGCGTCATTGAGTTCAGCAATCAATACTGCCCAATTTGCCACACTACAGACCATTCGCTCAATAAGTGCGCAGTCAAAGGATGCTCCCTTTGCCTTCATAAGAAACACCCATTCTACAAGTGCCCCGAGAAATGCGAGTGCGCCAGAAGGCCTGTCCACTTGGCGGATAGATGCCCAGCCAAACAAGCACCGAAGCCAATATTCAAAATTCCAATGCTCCTGCCACCTAAACCTCACTGGGCGCTGCCCGGAAAACACACCACCTGTGACTACAATGTGTTGAACATCGAACCCACCTCAGAAGAGGAGGCGTCATCCCGAACCAGCAAGCCCGTATCTCCAATACAAAAGAGCCCCGTCAGTCTGACTAAGGGCGCTACCATGGTCAACTCAAGCAAGTCAATTTTTGGCCAGAAGGAAGGCACGGCGACGTCGCTTGCATCGGGCTCTCGGGCCTCTTGGGAGAGAACATTTAACTTAGGAACTCAATCCAACTCATCAAATCAGGCCTCTCACCTGATCGGAAGCATTCCCTTGGGGGCTGCAACACCTAAAGCGAAGGCACCAAATGCGCCTCAACAATCCAAATCTCAAGTGAGTACGTCTGTATCTCCTGTCACCAAGGGCCAGGGTCTGGCCCAACCGTCTATTTCATCCATAGGCTCATCTGTCACCAAACTGGGGCTCCAGGTTCTCCAGCCATCGCCCTTGAAGTCACCGAAGGCGGCCTCGAAAGCCTCTTCATCTAACGGGAAAGATTTTTCGACCCTTGTTGCAGGGTTGGAATCATCTGAATTTTCTATGTCTTCCATCGGTTCGTTTACAACAGAATGGGGATTTCATATTCCCGGGAAGTCGACCAAGAATATAACCGAAGGCGCCGAGCCAGTAGGATCTAAATTGGCTTCACTCTCTTCTGCAACTACATCCCTGCTTAATCCAAGTCAGGTGAACCTATCAATATCGAACCATACTCCAGTCGCTTCTGGGTCGATGCTCAACAATCCCGTTGAGTTGCCTCAGACTCCACGAGCTCTGGTTTCAACGGCAGAAGGAATTCTGGCTAGCAAAAAGACGCCATCCGACGCAGTTTCTACGAAGGTCGCACGTCCCAAGACCCCTGTCCGCACTGGTCGACTGATGCAGGGACAAGAGGCTCGAGATTGCTCACCAGAACGCTCGCAACTGCCATCGAAAAGACATCACTCGAGTGATTCGTCTCCAGCAAGCCCTTTTAAGTCACACCTTGCGTCGCCGAAAAGACCTCGCACATTACCTTTGAGTATTTCAGAATCTCCTTCCAGAGGTCCTGAAACACCAGAGGGGGATCCCGAGCTCTCACAAGGTGAGCCCAAGTCGTCTTCGAAAGCGGCTTCTTCGCCTATGAAAGATTCAAGTCGGCTGTCTCACCCCGAATTAGTTAGAAAGAACTTAGCAGTAACCAAGCTGAATGTCACAGACAAGCCTCCGCTGTGGGCAGAAGAGCTTGCAACACTGAAAAGTGCAAATACATCATCAATTTCTGCCACTCAGCCGGACATGGCAGAGACACCGACCCAAAAAGATGACTCTACTAATGATTTGTGAAACTATCAATTCTCATCTGATAAGGATTAAAAATCCGAATCAGAAACGAGTACTGAACCTAGCTATGTCGTCCGTGACATTTGCTTCATTCAATATTCAAAAAACTAGTTTGCTAGCATAAGTGGCACAAATAGCAACTCAATATGATGCTCTTTTTATTCAGGAATTCAAAGCTTCGCCTGAAAACGTGCAAGCCAGCGAGGACTTTGCTGAGAGCGCGGGCCTTCGTTTCTTCTCGAGTCCAACTGGCTCGGCTTCTTTCAACACCACTGGCATTTTCGTCAACACTAAAAGTATCAAAGTGGAGGGTCAAGGAGAACTCAATCTCTGCATGAACAATCGAACGAGAGGGACTGATATCAGAGTCATATTGCCGTCAGGGGCTCATGTGATTCTCCAATGCCTTTATCTTCCTACTGGCAACAAGCGTTTACAGGCAGAGATTCCTCAGGACATGTCTTTCGGATTTGAGTGTTGGGCAGACTCTCATCCGGGCCTCGATTTGTTTTTCGGGTGAGACTTGAATCATTCAATGGAACATACAGCAGCCGAGGAGCGTGAACCTCGACTCATGATTCTAGATGTGAGCAGGAAGCACAAGTTGGAAGATGTGGCTTCATACGAGCGCTCAATATCATCATTTCCAACGAACAAGTCGAGGTCGTGTCGGCGCATCGATCGCTTCTATGCTCCTATCTCTTGGAAGAGCAGGGCATTGTCGCATCAAGTGACTAAACCTCCGGTGATCACTACATCGCACCATTTGATCGCGATAGAGTTCAGGATTGACCTGGTTAAAGATCTTCAGATGGGGGAGAAACGGTTCAGGTTCCCGTTGATTCGCCTCTCGCCCCCCTTTTCAAATTGCAATAGGATGCCGATAGACCTGGAGTCATCCATGGATGAAGCGATGTATGCCATCAAGTGTGACGGAATGAGGTATATCTCTTTTATGGACTTTGAGCGCAAACACAATCCTTCTTTCGCGAAGGCAATTCTCGCTGAGAGTTACGATGAGCTGGAAGCAGAGCACTACGATGGCGCAATGAAGACTTTCTTCCAGGCCAAAAGGGTGGAGTCTACGGTTTTTACATACCTCTCGAACGCATCATCGGCGCAAGAAGCGGACTCAACGTTGGGAATGCTTACATTGGCCACCGATCACTACAGAGAACTTTATCAAAAGCCGCCGGATGTTTCTGAACAAGCCATTCATGACTTTCTCGATCCGGTTCGAAGACGTCTTTCTGCAGCTGAAAAAGTTGAGCTAGATAAGCCCTTTGTGGCGGATGAATTATATTCGGCCCCCAGTACAGCGATCATGGCTACGTCTCCAGGGCCTGACGGTATTCAGTTTCCGGTCTTGGAACTGTATTGGGACAAGATAGGACCTATTCTCACGAACGCCGCCAATAATATGATGAAAACAGGTTCCCTACCGGACTGCTTCAAGGTAGTTTGGATTACCCTCATTCCAAAGTCTCGTACGGCGGAATCGACTGAGGTTAAAGATCAAAGACCTATACTGCTCACGAATACGGCCCTCAGAGTCATTGCTAGGGCAGCATGTACTAGGCTTCACAAGGTGCTCAACAAACTCATCAGCCCACATCAACGAGGGTTCATGAAAAACGGAAGGATAAACCACAATACGATGGAATTCTTCACCCTAGTCCAGTTATTTCAGTCTCACCGTGCAAGAGTCACTCAACCTAAATTTCAGGCAATCCTAATGGCGGACTTTACGAAGGCGTTTGACAGAATCTGTAATCAATATCTACGTGCAGTTTTCATGAAAATGGGATTCGGCTCTGATATTATACGTCTCTTGACGCTGATTCTTGAGGGACAGGTGGCCCAGTTGTTTTCGAACAATTGTAAGGGCCCTCGCTTTCCGCTTCAGTGTGGGACTAGGCAAGGAAACCCCCTCTCTCCTCTTTTGTTCAACTTGGCGCTAGAACCATTTCTAGTGCACTTAGGGCTCAATCAGGGCTTGAAGGTGATGTACCATAACTGCTTACTTTTCACGATGAAGTTTCACACGTTCGCGGATGACGTCAATATCCACCTCAATGATATCGATGACTATGAGCGGACAGCCAGGGTCATCTCCATCTACGAGAATGTCAGCAATAGTAAGGTGAGCGCCGAGAAATCCAAGTTAATTGGTTTTCACAGATCTTACCCTTCTTTTGCCCAAGCTGCCCTTCCCTACACTCAATCGCACATCAAGAGTGAGCAGGCCACCTACTTGGGAATCCTAATCCAGGGAGTGGACTGGAATCGTTTTATTTCGAAACTCCCATTCATGACGCGTCAACATGGTTACAGACAACTTGACTTGATCAGCCGGGCTCTTGGCACCAACATTTTTGTCTGCTCCAAAACAGTATACAAGGATTTGGTCCAATGCATGACGAAAACAGAGCTCAGGAAGATTGATCTCTGTATACAACGGATGTTTCCGGGGATCAGCCCAGCAAAATTATACGCGAGGCCAAAAAAAGGAGGCTATGGGCTCATTGAATTACTGACGCAGCTTCTAGGCCACAGAGCCGAGGTGATCGGAGAGACGTTGAGTCAGGCAAATGGGTGGTTCATCCAATACTTAAGGGTGAAAATGCTCCATCACATGGCTAAGATTCTCGCGGGGAATGAACACACGCGAGTCCTTAAAACCGGGGGGCTTCACTGGCTCCAATTTCTTCTTGAAAAGACTGATATATTTGAAAAGAATTTGCATTGGACGTTTTCTTCCAATGAAATCCACTACATCAGAGCCTGGCGCGAAGTAACTTACAAAAGCACAGAATATGATGTCACGAAACAGCCCTACATCACATCGGAGTCCACGCTTATGGAAACGGTGGCTGACGGTTGGTTGCCCCGAGCCGTGGCGGAAAAGGTCAGTCAGGTTCAGTATAAGTCTTTGAGTCGAAAGAAACAGGAAGCTTTGTTACCGCTTACCCCCAGACGGTTTCAGGAGATTTGCCCGGAGGTCGAATCGGTCAAAAGGTGGGAGAAATTCTGGAAAGTTTTGTACAAAGAAGAGTGGATACTCAGACACGATCTCACGGCCCTTCACCTCTTTAATTTCGGGTCCTACGTACCGCTATTTGATGTGGTAGGCGACATGTCGGTGATGCGATGTCATCTCTGTCTCAGTCAAACCACCAAAGACGGCATACTCGCGCACATTTATAATCAGTGTGAGACTACCAGCATTTGGTGGCAACAAATAGGGCCTGAGGGCCCAATGCATCTTAACTCCATGTTGGCGCCGGTCAACGCATCATCGGATAACTTAAGAAAATTAAATTGGTTTGTGAAGACCGTCAAAAAAGTGTACTCTTTGAGACGGCGCGAATCACCGGATGGGCTCGCATTACTGACCCTTCTGTTGCGAGAGTTGAAGCGACAGGTGGGGGAAGTACAGCCTCTAGGGCGATGACAACCGAATTAGTTCTCATACGCAGCCACGCCGCTAGGCATGGTAGCGAAGCTGGCTAAGGTTTTATATATATGCATATATAGTTTTTTGGAGAGCTAGGTAAGCAACTCTGGCTCCCAGTCCTTAATCAGATGTATCAAGCAAAAAAAAAAAAAAACAGAACACACGGTGATAATTTCCGTGGCGCTCGCACCCCTGTTCGCATTACCGTGATGCTCGAACCTTCAGATCTCACGTTTCTCCTTTTGTGTTTGTGATCCTACGAAAAACGCTTAAAAGGCGCTGTTCGTTCCGGAAAAATCTTGTGACATGTTTTTTTTTTCTTTTTTGATTACATCACAAATATTGAATCAACATGCTGTCAAGCCAACAATCGTACAAGCAGGCCATACTCGAAGCAGCGCAGACTACCGACAAGGTGTCGATATTGGGAAGAATCTATTACTGGCTTCTTCCCGACAAGTATGCTAAGGATCTCTTCGGGGACGAATGTGACAAAACGGTACTTCAAAAGCTTAAGTCACAAAGTTCAACCAGGATTATGAAAGTTATTTTTTTTTCCAGTGTTATCCTGTTATTCTCCCTTGGGGTTGGGCTTGGGATAGGTGCATTGGTAACAGAGGACCCGCAGAGATGTCATACTCTCTCGACCAGATCGCTTTGCATATTGTGGACTCTTGCGTTCCATTCTATAGCCTTCCTTCTGAAGTTTGAATACGACGAAGAGCCACTCGACATTGAAGCCAGTCTCTCATTGTTTACTCGCATTGAAGACATTTGGTCACGGCGCCTTTGGTGCTTCGCCACTTTGCCGGTTAGTGCATGTGTATTAGCGTTGTTGCATCACCATGTGTTCAAAAAATATTCCACAATTTCAGATTTGATCAAATCGTTGAAGTCGCCACTTGCTTAGGGGAGATAGAGGAAAACGGTGAAGAAGGAAAAAGGTGAGGTTGGGTGGCACAGGAGAACGGGGCTACCAAATGTTGCATAAAAAGTCAACTTGCATTTAAGCTAACAAGCCTGCACGCTGGTCGTGATGTGAAGAGAGCAAAGTTAACATGACTAACGGAAAAAAAAAATGACCTAAAGAGAATGCTTAAATTAACTTGCTATTTTCATCAGCTAGATGATTAAGGGATCCAAACTTGCTTATCAAGGTATCTACAAAAGTGTATACTAATAAAAGAATTCCTTAATCAAATCACCACTATCTTATACAAAAAACTTCTCTTTTCACTCAAATTCAGTTAACGTTGCAATCATTTTTGTCCTTTGTTTGATTGCGATCTCAACTTTTGTACATGATAAAGGCTGTATCCGGTCATTCATATTATTTCTGATAAAACTTCGAGAGAACCATTCTTATTCATTTCCTTCAATAATTCAGAGGATTTGTAGACATGAACGAACAAGACATGGGATCTCCAGGTCAATTTGTGGTGTATCTTTCATGTATATCACAGAAACAGCTCAGCCTTATTTTCAACTTTTCTTGCTGAGAAAGAAGCGAAAATTATCATCCGAAATACCCACAATTCATTTGATAGACCTCAAGCCCAAAAGAGATTGCGTATGTATTAGTGAAAGCTCGTGAAATGAAGAATATGTAATTACCATTTTTTGTATGCGGCTTTCAGGAATTATTCCACCCATTAACCAGCGCATCCCCGTGGGTAATTTTATGGCACTTGAGGGAGAAACTAAGAGACCTCAAAATTCACTCTTCTAAGTTCTCATGTATGAAAAATCTACCATAGGTCAAGTCTCAGATCACTCATGGTAGTAAAAGAGCAAACTTTTCTCGTGCAAAGAAATGAAGTTTGAAGAAAACTTATAGTGAATTCTCAGGATTTTCTCTTTGAAGAAGAGGATAAGACTTTGTCGAGCTTTGATTGGCAAGGGTCAAATCTGTGAAATCGATACATGTTTTTGACGTGCCTCGGGCCATTTATATTGTTGAAACGGTATTTTTAGTATTGTAGTTTTTACGTATCACTTTTTTCTTCCCTGTCTTTCGCTACATGTTCTGACTTTGAAAGGTTGTAAGGCAAAAATTAACATGATATGGATGCTCTCAGCCTTGATTACGTGTAATGCGCTGGAAAGAAAAAACATTATCTCAGACATTCCCGACAAAATTACTTGTTGTGTTTGAAAATACTTTTCTCCTTAGGAAGCAAAGAAGTGAGTTTCATGTATTTTCTGAAACAGATACTTCTGTTCAGTTCTGAGTAAGGTAACAAAGCCAGCATACTATTCTACAATCTATCGATTTCGAGAAGCTAAGTCTACATCTCTGACTATTAAATTTCAAATCTGACGGATCGGAGTCAAGAAACAAATCCAGAAAGAAAAAACACATTTCGAAGAGAATATCCCGAGAATTCAATGCCTGGCTGGGAATGACTATATCATGTGCCTGGCGGCGACGAAAATGCCGACAAAGTTTCAGTGATACGATAAAAGCGCCCGTCCCCTCGAAAACCACATTTGAAAAAAAAAAAAAAATTAAAAATCCAGTCCAAAAAATCCCCACAAGAGTATTCTCTAAACGTAAACACGGCTCTCAAAGGAGTGCATATAGGGCAGATTCGTGAAAAATTGCAAGACCCCAAACCGAAAAAAAATTGAATCCCGGACCTCGGCTTTCACGAAACCAGTTATGCATATCGCCCATCATAACACCACAGCCATATCTTGACAAAAAGCATAAATGTTCTCTGAATTAGATTTATTAGAATTATTTCGAAGGAAAAAAATTAATTACCCGCTCTTCCAAAACTTTTCCCATCTTTGTCATGACTCACTCTGTCGAGCCATTGATTAATAAGATACCGTGCCTGGCCCACAATTGAGACTTGCGGTTGCGGTAAGCATGCGGCTCAGGCCCTGCTGCTGCTGCGCGCTAGGCCTTGGCGCACCACCACCAATTCTTGCTAATTAGCGATGAGTTAGAATGGAACCAAACCGATAAATAAAGGGACCGATTTGCTTTTCGGCAAGTTTTTGAGAGAAAAACCATAAAATTAGAACTAGCGGTCACTTCAATTTCCCATAAAGTTCGTTGTGGTCACGTTTTCCACTTGTGTAGATTCTTTTCTCGGTCACCGTATACTGGAGATGGCACGGCTTCGATGCGCCGCGAGCGGTGAAAAAAAAAAGCCGGGGCCCGAAATTAATCATCAATTTTCAAAAGCCTGGTGGCATCACATCTGAGTCATCGCCAATGGTAAAAAAAAATAAAGATTTTGTTTTTTAGTGGTTATAACTATCAAACTCGAATTTATTTACCTCTAAAAAACTGTCAATTCCTCATTTATCTTGATTATCATTTCGCAGCGCTCTGAGCACATTAGCACCGAATTTCACCACGCTCACCGGCGCAACCAAGCTTTGCATTCTTTCTTTGAATCTACACAAACCAGCCCACGCCACTTGCTAGTGACACCTGAGGAGCTATTATCCGAAAAGCGGGCCATACCAAGCACTACACTGCCAAAAAAACGGAGAAAAACGGAGTATTCTCGGCTTTTTCTCGACACTTTTGTGATCTCACTACGAAAAATTCATACATCCACATAAATGGCCGATCATCCACATCATCTAGGCGCAGACAACCTCGAGGTGGATTACGAGGCACTTCCGGAGGACGCCAGCATAGTCGCCCACCTCTCTGCCGGCGCGTTTGCTGGTATCATGGAGCACACGGTGATGTACCCCGTTGACCTGATAAAAACCCGCATGCAGATGTTAGCGCTGGGCCAGGCGCCGAACCGGCTGGTGATTTCGTCGATTCTGAAGATCGCCTCCAGCGAGGGCGCCCATGCGCTTTGGCGTGGCGTGCTGTCGGTTGTGCTAGGCGCCGGCCCGGCCCATGCCGTATACTTTTCGACGTTTGAGGCGCTGAAAACGTTCTTGGTGGGGAAATTCTCGAAACCAGCGCAAAACACAACCAGCCGCTGGGTCACCGACGAGAGTCACCCGTTGATAGCATCAGGGGCAGGCGTGACTGCCACCGTGGCGCTGGATGCATTGATGACGCCGTTTGACGTCTTGAAACAGCGTATGCAGGTCGGCGACCATTCGTCCTCTGGCACCAAACTTTTCCGCACCGCTGCCGCCATCTACCGCCAGGAGGGCCTCAGTGCGTTCTACATCTCATATCCGACAACGTTATTCACCAATATTCCGTTCGCCGCCTTGAACTTTGGCTTTTACGAGTACTCGCTGGCGCTCTTGAACCCCTCCAACACTTACAACCCGTACTACCACTGCGTTTCCGGTGGAATCGCCGGCGGCATTGCAGCGGCCTTGACTAACCCGTTGGACTGTATCAAGACGGCGTTGCAAACGCGCGGAATCCTGACCAACGAAAACTTGAGAAACGTGAATGGCTTCAAAAGCGCTGCCAGGGCCTTATACAAGCAAGGCGGGGTCGGCGCGTTCATGCGCGGGTGGAAACCCAGAATCATCTTCAATGTCCCGTCCACGGCGATCTCGTGGACCGCGTACGAGATGGCGAAAGAGCTCTTGTTGCGCGATTGAGCGGCACTGTGTGCCCGAGCCCCGGCCAGCGGAGCGTATGTATATATATCTTCATGAAACGACCCCAGCGTTCCCAGGAAGGGTTTAGAATGTGAAAGCAAACGTGCAAGTGCATGATTTTTTGCGTTTTTCGAGCGTAGTCCATAGTAGAGTCAACCCGGTCAAGACTGAATTCAGTTCAAGGCTTTGATTGATGCAACACGAAGCTCTGCTTGCTCCACAATTCAGTATGATTGAAAAATAGAGCTCGTTTTGACAAATCTCGTGATTTTCAACACGTTATGGGCTTTGATGGGGTTATTCGCCAAGCATCATCGTAAGCAAGACCACGTGATATACTTCATGGCATGCCAATGTATGAGGAAGGAAAGAAATCGAGAGAATTGCAATTGAATTTCTTTTTTTGTGGGATCTCTTTTTGGAAAATGCTTATTCAAGTTTCTGCCTTATTTGCTTTTAGCTTATTGGTTGACTGAACAATGCACTCGATGAGGTTACATAACCACCAGAGTGATTGACCCATAATAATGGTTATGCCCGCATAAAAATATCTGTTAGCGACGTGTCTTGATAGATGTTTTGCAGAAAAGAATTTGTATTCAATAAGTAAAAAGGATTTAACAATCGAAAAACAAAGATGGTCGCCCAATGGTCTGCACGCCTGGGCCGGGTCTAAATTCTCTCAGTTACGGTCCCTCTAAGCGCATAAGTTTGAGAGCCACATGTAATCTAGATTTCTCCGCTACACAAACTCGTTACTTTTTTCTTTCGGCTTTCAATTGGAAAAAGGTGTGCTCATGGCTCTCCACTTTTCCGTCTTCTTTCAAAGCTACCTAACAGTAGCATGCAGAATTTACGGCGGATTACGTAAGCGTAAACAGCTGATTCGCCGGCGGTGGATACATTTCATTCTTCGAACACACAATCTTTTGATTGGTGAGAGTGAGATCTGAATATGACATATATGAAATTCTTTAAAGATCTTCTAAATTAGATCGACTAGGGACGACCTCGAAAAGCTCCACAACATTTGGCCTTTCTCAGCGTTGTGCGCTTAACTCTGTTAATGAGCCTTTTTTTTTCTTTGCTTGATACATCTGATAAAGGACTGTCCGCCAAATTTGCTTACCTAGCTCTCCAAAAAGTTATATATGAATATATATAAAATCCTAGCCAGCTTCGCTAGCCTAGCGTGGTCTGAGCATAACGGGAGTACAGTGAGTTCAGCTTCGAAATGCATATTTTCTGTTATAGACCAAATGTAAGTACAGTTTGAAAAGATTACTTGAAATGGTGTTTTCCGAACCACCAATAATCCCCTTTTCTATGGAAAAACCGCGTGTTGTGCGTGATTTCCCTCTCAAAAGACGTGATCCTTATAAACAGGTCCTAGTATCCATGAGGAAGAAAGCATGGCAAAGTGACAACTTCCATGAGGTTATCTTACAATACTGAAGCGGAATTATTTTTGATTTTTTGAGAAGCTTCAGGCAGACAAGACGAGATTTCATTTTTATATAGCACCAGATACGACGAATTACATACTCGTAGCCAGAGTCTTGACGTCGAGTACCAGCCCATTGAAGCCTAATCCCGGGCCAGTATAAGGTTGACAGTGTGACGTTCTACGTCTATTAAGCCCTCATGGGAGTATCACCGAGATTCTATAAATCTTCAGAAAAGTCCAGGCCAGCGTATTCGCCAACCAATGTAACCTATACAGGCGCGGCATCTTTATTTAGCAAGAACAGATTGTTGTCATGCATTTACGGGCGTGCGGCGTCAGATACGGTGCGGCGCCAGTTTCACTTGCTGGCAAATTAGCGCACCAATGGTTTATTATTATTTTTGTTATTGCTGTGATTCGCCAGGCACGCCTTCGAATCAGGTGATTACAACATCACAACAGATAAAATCGCAGACCCAGAATATTGAATTCTTCCTCAGATGATTGATAATTCAGTTGCCACATATGCTCCCAGAATTCACATTCGACGCAAGCGTTTCCGGAAAAGCGGTTCCAAAAATACCCGACGAATTGTGCATTCACTGATTAGCCCGTGCTACATGCCCAATGCCAGTAAATGTCACTCCAAGTTTCTATAAATAGCGTTTCCGAAATCTTATAAAACAAAACAATGAGACATCCGAAAGTCGTTCATCACAGACCCGTAAAATGTTGTTTCTTCCATCTTTAGGACTTCTTGCCGCCTTAGTCTCTGCATCATACATCACTAACACGACCACGCTGGGCGCGAAATATGTCAAGTTGGATTTTGCCGTTAGTGCAGGCGAAAGCCCCGCGTTGAAAGCAGTAAGAGGGGGCTTTCTGAAAAGAGGCCGGGAGGAAGTGGAATTCTCTGGCGAAGATACGTTTTATGCCGCCACACTTAGAATCGGGTCTGGTCAGGCCGAAAATGTCGTCGCTATTGACACTGGCTCATCGGACTTATGGGTGATGGAAACAAACGTGGTATGTATATACCCAAACTCCAACTCTTCAGTGAATGAAAGATTGGATAGGGTCAGTCCTCACTTTTTTGGTGCAATTGCAAATGAGTCTCCCATTGAGAACAAGCAGAAAAAAGCAGACACGCCGTCGATTGTTGTTAGTGGTATTTGTACCGATGACGGCTCTTTCAGTATATCTGAGTCTGATACATTTCATGCCAATGACACTCTTCCGCCATTTTTCATCTCGTATGAGGACCTGAGCTTTGCTGAAGGCGTCTGGGGCTCTGATAACATCGTGATTGGCACGACCAATGTCACCGACTGCAACTTTGCCGTGGCGAATGTTTCATCTTCCGACTGCGGTATTTTCGGCATAGGGCTTGTTGCGAATGAGGCAAGCGTCACCAATGACCTGACCTCGTTTGTTTACGAGAACCTCCCCGTGCGCTTGAAGAGCTCTGGCGATATCGACAAGGTCATGTATTCGTTGTACCTTGACAAAGCCGATTATCTGTCTGGATCAGTGGTATTTGGTGGGGTGAACCATGCCAAGTATAGTGGCCAGTTGAAAACCGTGCCTATCGTCAACATCGACCCAAAACACAACGATAAGCCTATAGAGTTCCACATCGTGCTCAATTCCGTGACATTGGAAAGCCCCTCACAAAACGTGACGGTGTTTGACGCGCCCATTGCCGCGGTGCTTGATTCGGGCACCTCCTTGACGTACCTTCCCGACAAGATATTCAAAAGTTTGGGCAAACTGCTCCACGGAGACCTTGGCTCCGAGGGCTTTTACCGCGTCAGCTGCAGTTACAAAACCAGCGCCATTACGGCCAAGTTCAACTTTTCCGGGGCCATCATAAACGTCCCAATGTCCGACTTGGTGCTGACACTGGGCTCGCTATGTTATTTGGGCGTGGGACTGGTGTCTGATCTGGCAAACGGTCCAGTGTACACTGCGCTTTTGGGCGATAACTTTTTACGTAACGCGTACGTGGTTTACGATTTGGAGGACTACGAGATTTCGCTTGCGCAGGTGAGATTCTCGAGTGTTGAAGATATCGACACCGTTTCGAGCGCAGTGCCGCTGGCAGTGCAAGCTTCATACTATTCCTCCACGGCCTTGGCCACGTCGTTGAATCCCAAAAGTACCCACTTGAATTTCCCTGACCTGAAGAAATCTCAAGCCTCAATTTCTGGGCACTTAGCAAGGTCAATTTTATTTGCTAGTCTTTTGCTGTTTCTTGCCGTTGTTTGATGCAGGTTTTGGTTGCAAGGTATGTTTCACAAGCAATTTAATAGAGTACCAGCGTATTGAGTGGTGACTCTTGCATGGGTTATAAATAAACTATTTCTTCTTCGACATTTCTGTGGACAATGATTAGAATAAGGAAAAGGCACTTGCCCAGGAATGTGTTAATTAATGGTACTTCAGTGACCCTTTTTTTATTATAGCGGTATTGTGTTCAACGCAAAAACCATGTATCTTCACCTTGACTAGTGTGTCGCCAAGTCTTTCATGAAGCAAAAGATCCCTTTGAACTAAAAGTAAGAGGCGGTTTTGGAAATCAAAATTCTACGCCAATTGATAATCCTCAAAATGTCTACAAATCAGCATCACAAAGCTCATGCTGCCGGGGATCCAGCAGGCGGATCCGGAGTTAGACTTCCGCCTATTTCGTTTAATTCCACGGGACGGCAGTCTCAGCCAATTTCTTCAAAAGCCCAGTCTTTAGGAAAGCCCAACTATGGCGAAAACAAGTAAAATGGTGCCTTCAGTTTCCAGAGCATCAAGAGATCTTCTCTGTGTGACCAGGAAATGTCTTTGCCGGAATCACAAGCGTTGTGCTTGTTCCCAAAACGGACATCACATTCGCCTCAAAGTGCCGAATCGAGTGTTGGTTTTGTCGATGTTCAGAAGCCCGAACTGGCTTTTTTACATCAGCAATATCATCAGCTGACCAAGGTGCTAGGCGCGAACAAAATGCAGCCCTGGATGGTCAGATTCTGCTTAAATCACATCTAGAAAGTGGAAATCGCCCAAGTGGACACTCTAGAAACAGTACAAAGCATCGCAAAACGTAATGTAGCATTCAGGTACACCATTGTCGGTTTTGATGAACCATCTTCATTCGGAGTTCATATTTTGGAGGGACTGGTTGAGACCATAAGGTCTTTAACTCGTAGCCCTCGACCACAAAGTGCCGGCTTTATGATCATATAGCACGGGAACTAACCAGACATGCGTCAACATGGAGGCAAAGCCTTGGTGAAGATGTCAGCAATGTTATCTATTGTGTGGATGTAACTCAAGGTCATGTTTCTGAGTTCCACAGTTTGCTTGACAAAATGAGCTTTGACTCGGATGTGCTTGCTTCCCTGAAGAAGAGAGCCATTCTTCACTGTCTGGATGGCTCCTTGATTGTCGCACAAGATATAGCAATTATTGCCAAGACCGAGTTCAGCAAGAAGGTTCTGTAACCACACAGCTTCACATGTGGTGTAGAAGAGCGACACCAACTCTGAGTTGAGTGTCGAGACAGCGACCATCGTTTGGAGTTTTGACTTCCAGCTGACTGGTATATCAGCATACGTGAAGAATGAGCCTGTCGTGGATCGACAATCAGCGTCCGATTCAGATGCGAAATTTGCGTCACAGAAACAAGTCAATTCTTTCTGGGAACTGGACAGACATACAATACAGTATGTTCTTGTTTTCAGCAAGCAGCGAATGACGCGTTTAGCTGCTCTCATATGCTTTTCACGCGGATCTGAGAGGTATCTGGAAAGCCTCAGTACGACATAGTTTATGTCGAAACGCACACAGTTCGCGGCGTAAACAAGTTTGCCTATAATTGATCGATATTCTTTCTGATCAAATGGCTCGTTATCGTCTTCCAGATTTGCATCTAAATCCTTTGGTGGTATGGGGATGTTTACCCCGCGTAGAGCTATTCGTGAGCAATATGGATCCAAGCCACCGCTATCAGGCAAGGCTTTATGCAGAAAGTCACGCTTTTTTCCCAAATTAATCATGCCTTTTTCATTGAGAGGCATCAAACCTGTCAAAGCTTCATCTTCAGGCTTGCTCATCGGCTAATTATAGAAGTTGCAGGGGCTGTTTTGAGAGTTTCTGGGCCACGAACGAGAAAATCACACAGCTGCCCAAAAAGCCCAAAAGATTGAAGAATGCGCTCCTTGAATAGGCCTTTTCTTCTTCCTCCGTGCGGAAAGATGTGAAAATGCGTCTAATGCTTGCTATAATCATAGTGGTGAGAAAAATACAAAATGGTGTTGAGTTGGTGAATAGTGTATCGTGTACACGAGTCACGTGCGTCGCTTGACCGAGTACGTTTCTATGGGCTCGCCCCAGATTAGTGGGCCCGCAATAGAATTACATAGACTGATTGATTGAAGAGAAACAGTCTTCAGAAGATACTTTTAGAAATCTGGTAGATTTAAAATTCCGAAATTCTTATACGGAAAGAGATTCTCGAATTGATAATTTTCCAACCATCCATTTGTGCCAGTGCTTATTAGAAATTGGCACCAAGGGCCAGTTTTCAAGCTAGGGCCAAATCTCTGCGCGGCCGTTTCACCGCCCAGCAATAAAGGCCCATAAATGACCGATGCCGAAAACATTCCAAAAAAGAAAAGGCCAGTTTTGTCTTGTGTTTGCCATTGATCACAACATAAGTTCAAAAATCAAAATTTCAAATTCGTAGATCATTTATCATTTATCATTTTTTTTTTTTTTGTCAGAAGTGGATGAGATGCGATAAGTCTACTCGTTTATTTCAATCACGTGGGCATAATTATCAACAGTCTCGAGTCCACACATTCATCTCTTTTTATTCTTTATTTCACTTTCCTTGAGACATATTCGTTCTTCGCGCAACTCAAGACATTCAAAATGATCATTAACTCTTGGGCCAGCTAAAATGGGGTACCCGCCACTCTCCTTTGTGGAAGCCATTGGAGACGAAAAATGTACGAGTAAATAACAGGCTTCTCTTTTTTCAAAAAATGAACAATTTAAAAATTCCGAGAATTTTATAAAACTGAAGAATGAAACAAAAAGAAAAAAAAAGAAACCCGACTCTGAACAGTGATCGGTATCGGGTGCCAGAGGCCGCAAATTGCACTCAACAGCCTTCCTTCAAACAGGAAAACCAACCATCCGCGCCGCCTCCCATGCACCGAAATGCTGTTTTTCTGATGGCGACGCCCGGCGTAATTCTACGCCATGGACGCTCTCAAGAGCATTAAATCGCCCCAGAAGCCGAAACTCTGGGGAGGGATGGAGAGAACCACCGAATTTCCCACCCGCATTGGGCCACGGGCCCCAGTCAACTGGCTCGAGGTTCGCACCCCGGGCCAGCCGCTGTGTGTAAGCGGGTATTTGCGGCATGCTCAGAGAAGGGTTAACCAACGCGCCAGATGGTGCACTGATCCGTGAAAAAGCGCAATGAGTGGATGATTGATCTAGGGCAGGCTTTGATGATTGTAAAATGCCGGTGGGGAATTTTTACCCGTCTGCCGCTTGACCGCGGGTATGGGAATTGCTTTTAAAGTTGTACCACATGTTTGAATTGACAAAGCATGGATTTTGAACCGACACTACTAATATTTCGGCCTCAATATACTCATGCATGACACTAAGGCCTCGCTGACAGAATCTCTAGTCGGCTGCGATAACCGCCAGCAAAAGTGAATACGATTTGTTCCTTTATAAAAAAGAAAAAGGAAAGAATCAGGCTCAGTTTCGACACCCTTCATAACCTTCAGATGAGTGCTTTCCTCGTACCCTTAAGGGGACAATTTTCTTCAGGTCCGTGACAGAATATAAGATCTTGTTGACTCATGTCGTTCTGAGTGCGTTGAGGTATTTTGTGGTCTATAGCCGTGGTTTCATATGTGATAAATCTTCAAAAGCAAAAGGTCTGAAGTGGAACTCTTTTGGTTCTTCAGGCCTGACAGAAATGCATTGTGTGCTTCATCTAGTCTAGTAATGCCAGCCTGGCTTCTCAGTATGACAAGGGGAGAAGCCATCATTACATATACCTGCGAGTCATAAATTGACGCTGGACATCTGTGGTAAGAAAGGCTTCGCACGGCCAACCCTCATGGAACACGGCTGAGGCAAATGGGGTTTCCAACAAAACTTTAAACTACCATGACTTTTCTCGGCGACCGTCAGGGGGTGTGAAACACTTTAATGAATGCATTTCATAATGTGGTATCTTGTTTCGGGCTTTTTTTGCGCTTTGATGAAGTCTTAAAAAGAAGAACAAAAAATTGGAAAGACTTTGCGGCAAGTTATGCTCCCTTTTAACCAGTACCAATCAGACGTGGTGAATTGCCCAAGAGACTGTGAGGTGTTCAATTAGGTCCTAATCATGCAACGCTCATAGTTCTTCTTATTGACATTGCTATATTAGAAGGCTCACTTTAACAAACATTGAAGACTTTTGCTAATCCCCCCAACTCATATTTTCGTGCATGCATACTCTTTGAAGCTCAAAACTGATACTTAGCAACTGCTCTATAGTCCTCAAATGCAATTCTTACCCGTTCAGTTTCGAAAAGTCGATGCGTAGACAGATCTATATTAAGTGAGAATATTATGGAAGAGCATTCCGAAAACGGTGTACTCAATCACCCTCAAAAGGCTTCCATTCAGGCCTTGTTAGCTCAATCTGAGGTGCTCGCATTTAGTGCAAACAATGCTACAAAGATTTTTCAACGAATTTTTCAAAGTTTTCTGCAATAATTACAGACTCGGCCTTAATCAAGCCTTCGCTCGACACCAATAAATAAAAATAAGCCCAAAACATGCATTATATACTGTTCCAGACTTTTTGCACCCAATTAACTTTCTCCACGGGTGCAATTGAAGACTCTTCGTCTCCCACCACGCCTTCTGTTTCAGTTCTATCGCTCTCAAAGTCCATTGACAGATACGGCACCCATTTGCTCTTCAAGCCAAACTTGAAACCAGCCCAGCACACGAAAAAGAGCGGGAGCATGATATAATAATCAACAAAGTCGCCGGGCAAAAACGGCTTGAACACCAGCCATCCTTGCACCAACACCAACACTATGCCCAAAATAATGCCCACGTAATTGATGTATGGGAAAAACGGTACTTTGTAGGGCAACTCTTCAACCGTCTTGCCCTGCTTGAGCCAGCCCTTGCGGAATCTGTAGTGCGTATAGATGATCCCCGTCCACACTATAAATGCACACACCCCGCCTAGATTGACAATGTACCCGTATGCCACTTTAGAGCCGCTCGTGATGGACAAAAGCGCGAGAAATCCAAATATGTGTACCGTTTGCGTGGCAACCCAAGGCACGCCCTGTTTAGTAACAATCGTAAACACTTTAGGCGCCACGCCGTCATCTGCTAGCCGTTTCAAGCTTCTTGCCGCGAAGTAAACGGCACTATTGATGGAAGAGATTGCAGTGACGAAGACCACAGTGGTGACGAAATACCCGGCATTTTTCCATCCGGCATTCACCAAAGCAATCGACATGGGCGAACGCATGGTTTTGCTGCCGGAAGACAATTGAGAGTCATCGTATGCAACTGTGATTCCGTATGCAATTGTGATTCCAAAGTACACGTAGAATATGCGGAACACTGCCTGGCGCACGGCGCTTTTCACTGCAGAACGAACGTTTCTCAGCTCACTGAAGGTCACCGAAAGACTCTCGATGCCTGTGTAGAAAACACCGGCGTACACAAACGAGTTTGCAATTCCTTTGAAGCCGCTGTTCAAAGGCTTATCTTTGAAGAAGTTTTCCGGCTTGTGGTCCGCAATTCCGCCTGCGGCATATATGACACTGAATAGGTAGAACCCTGAGATGAAGAGGATCTTGATGAATGCAAGTATATACTCGACCTCGCCAAAAACGTCCACGCCGAACATCTGGTAGAGGGAGAAGACGGGCCACAAGATCAAAAAGTACCCATAAAGCGGAACTTTGGCGCTGTAGAAAGAAAGCACGGAAATGACCGAGACGTATTCTGCAATAATGTTGCATATCCATAAAAACACGTAGAACCAGCCCATGGAGGCGCCAAAAGCAGGGTCCACCCAGCGCGCAGCGTGCGCATTGAAATTGAAATCAAAAATACTGTTCAATTCACCGATACAAAACATCATGATCATGACCAAAACACCAACAATGGCAAACCCGGCGATAAGCCCCACGGGCCCACCTGCGCTTAACGCCGAGCCCATGCCAATAAACACTCCAGGACCAATGATGCCCGCTAGAGCCATCATGGAAATGTGCCGTGTTTTGAATCCTCTTTTGACACCCGTTTTTGGGTCGAACTCGTGTCGAATCGCAATCGATTCATTGGTCACCACCGGCTGCTCCTTGAGAGACATTTTGCTAGAATAAACTTATGAAGATTAGAAGTATCATCAGCAGCAGACCCGGAATAAATTCATCTTTAAGTAAGGTATTTATCAGGTTCATGCACATTAGCAAATGCGAGATAAGCCCTCATTTCATGTAAATTTAAGGTTTTGATCAAGTGGCGTATATCGGTCTTATCTATTGGACGTTTACGGCCGCGCATAGACATGCACGGCTCGGGCTACCCGATAAGGCTACATCTGCGGCAAACAATTCCGCTTTGTCGCGATCTAACCGAATCGTGCATGGAGAGATGAATCAGATACCGGAAATACACTATCCACTGATTGTGTCCTCTGTAATTTCACTTTTCCACTTGCTCGTTTTTTTTCCATATATTCCATTCCCAGCATGTCAATTGAGGACCGTTTCAACGTCGTAGCGGCGAAAATCCCCATAGTGGACACGCATAACGATTTCCCCTACCTAGTTCGGGAACAGCTCCATTATGAGGTCCAGGAAAATTCCAAATTCACCTTCAAATCGGGGCTCACGTGCCACACGGACTTGGCAAAGCTTGTCAAGGGAAAAGTCGGGATTCAGTTCTTCAGTTGTTTTATTGAGTGTAAAGATACGGACCCACTTTATCAGGACTTTAATAAGCCCACTACGGTTGTGAGAGACACGATGGAACAGATAGATTTTGTGCGCCGCTTGGCAGATATGTACCCTGATGACCTTGAGTATGTAAAAAATAGCGCAGAAGCGATCACTGCTTTCAGAAAGTCGGGAAAGTTGGCTGTAACGATGGGTGTGGAAGGATTACATCAGGTAGACGCATCTTTGGCTGTGCTCAGACAATATTTCGACTTGGGCTGCAGATACATCACGTTGACACACAATTGTGACAACCCTTTTGCCACAGCGGCATCTTCAGTCACGGGCGGGCTTCCAGATAAAGGCTTGAGTGACTTTGGCCGGAAGTGTATTTCCGAAATGAACCGTTTGGGCATGATGGTGGACCTTTCTCATGTCAGCGTACAAACCATGAGAGACGCGTTGCACGTGACGAAATCTCCAGTTATTTTCTCCCATTCTTCTGCGTATGAGCTCTGCAAGCACCCTCGGAATGTGCCTGACGAGATTTTGAGGCTAGTCCAGCAAAATGGCGGTGTGGTATGCGTGAATTTCTACCCAGATTTCATTACGAGTGCCGCCGACGGCAAGGCGACTATTCAGGATGCGGTGAATCATATCTTATATATTGCCGAGCTTATTGGCTGGGAACACGTCGGTTTGGGATCTGATTTTGATGGCATTCCTGAAGGCCCAGAAGGTCTTGAGGATGTATCGAAATACCCTGATTTGATAAAAGCCGTGATGAAGCAATCAGGGGCAAGTGATGATGAGATCGCCATGCTTATGGGTGAAAACGTTTTGCGTGTATGGGCAGAAAACGAGAATGTTGCAAAAAAGTTAAAACAAAAAGGCCAGCCTTTGATCGATGCGAGCTGGCCCGATCGAGAATGGCTGTTTTTCAGCTATTGCAAAGCATTTCCAGAGGTCTACCCTGGAGCAAGAGACGAAAGCAATAACAATTACAGCGAGGACCAAAGTCTCAACGTTTTCAAAGATTTTGATGAGTCGAAGTAAATACTGTTTTGGGCTGGAACTGTCTCTTATATAGATAAATTAGTGTTGAAGTTTGTGAAGAACGCAAAATCAATTGAAATAAGCACACTCTTTAATACAGAAATTAGCGCTGTGAACATATTTAGCAAAAAGAATGAATTGACTTGTTTCAGTACGGGTATGTGTGAGAAACCGATACGTCTTCGATAGGCTGAACTACCTAGTAAAGTCCCCGAAATCAATTGGAAAGAATCACAAGTAAATTTGAATCGAACGATATTGAAACTTTGTGGAATTCACATTTTTTTTTCGTTTAAGGAAGATTTGCCCACACTTCAAACCAAAATATCTGTGGATTACTAAGCATATGCAATTATGCCCAAAGCGGCTGGGTTGTCCGTACTAAGATACTCGTAGATGTCAGTAATTCCCCCCTAAATAAGTGAGCAGATTGTAAAATGCAAAGCCTTATCCTCTGTCAGGTGACTCCAAGCGGACGTTTTTCCATAAATAAGCTCCTTGACAAAAAATGAGGAAACATAAGACTTTTCAGGATTACCCACTTTATTACAACATTTGTCACGTGACTCAGCTGTCAATTTTTCGCAAGTGAGCGTGCGCAGACTAAAATTCGCGCACCCGGAAAATCTTCACGCATGCACAATTTTCACACCCAAAAAAAAAATCACATCAATATTCAACAATGAGACAGTCTATAAAGACAAAAAAGAAGCGACCTCGGTGAGGGTCGAACTCACGATCTTAAGATTAACAGTCTTACGCCTTAGCCAACTTGGCCACGAAGTCGTTCTTGTTGATGCGTGCCATTTTTAGAATATTCTCATTTGAACGACTTAACGCACGACAAGAAGCGGCTTCCGGAAGGTAGAAAGGGTAATACAAAAAAAAAAAAAAATGTCGGACCAAATTCGACATAATCCAGGGGGTGTGGACCCTCTGACCGGCCCCCGTGGTCGGCACGGCCCACCTGATCCCCCAGACCCAACTTCAGCGAGTTCCGAAGCGCACTTGGCGACTTTTTCCCAGTCACCCCCTGAGCCCCCTTCCGAGTCTTCACAGGATATTCGTAAGGATAACCTGGTAAACTCGAAGGATCCGGACCAGATGGAGGACTCAAGCGATGAAGAGTATGTTGATAGTCAGTCCAGCGGCTCTTCCATGGAAGAATCATCGAGCGATGGTTCAAATTCAGATTCGAACAATTTAGAGGGTGCCGGGGTGTTGAGCGACAAAACTCACGGTCCTGCACATAAGGAAAATACACTTGGTACTAAGAAAATGACTTATGCCAATGCCACAAATCCAAAAGCCCAAAAACAATATAAAACCAATAAAACCCAAAAAAAAAATCAAACTGATGATGAAGTTGAGGAGTTTGTCCGTGAGGTAGAGGAAGAGATGCGGAAAGAAGTCGACTTTCTTTACAAAGGGGTAAAGGACACGATGCAAGGTCCAGGCAGTGTTTTCCAACGTATCAGCCTTGACAAGTTGATGGGACTGATGAAGCCAGAGATGCGTCTCAGGGTCCTCAACAAATATTTTGAGAACAAAAACTCACTCAAGATGAAATTGGAAAATCCAAATGAGTTGAGCAAAGAGACTATCATAACCATTTTGCAAGAATGGTGTGCAGCACGCTTGGAGAAGGAAAAAACAATTTTTCAAACAGTGTCCCGCACAATCAGGAACACTGAAGAGAAATTGGAAGAGCTCATGGAAAGAGCTGCAAATGAAATGAGTCCAACTAAAGAGATAGTTGTTGAAAAGACGAGATTGACTGCTATCTTAAATGATCTGTTGCTGGCGGTTGAGGAACAATTCAAGCTTATGGGAGCTTTGATGTTGATTCCAACGGCACGTATAGTGGATAATCGAATCCATTTTCCAATGAGCAGACAGCCGAATACAGCGGCGGAGTTGAGGGAGGAATTTGACCTCCATGAGGACATACATGTCAGTGCGGATGCCATAAATGATGCAATGGCACAAATCTTGAGAGACACAGATTTTTCCCTGGAGAGAGTCGACACAGATTGGTTCTATGTTAAGGATGCGCCGAGAGTGAAGGGCCAACTTATGGTCTTGAATGTGGGGTTTGACCCATTCGGGCTCATTCGTCAATTCGTGACAAGATGTTTTCTTCAGCCTGAAGATTCGATCCTCGCATGGTATGATGACGAGGAACGCTCAACTCCTACTAGAGCGTTCAGTAAGGTGCTTGTTGACCTTGGCCAACTGCAAACTCCCCCCAAGAGATTAACCTGGGGCGTTTTCGCTTCGAACCACGCTAGTCGGTGCCAAAAGTTCGAGAAGAGAGCTAGGACTCTTAAACAAAGTGATGCTGAGTTTGTTGAAACCTACAAGGAAGTTGACCCGGAGGCAATTAGCCAGCTTCAATCACTTACAGATGATCTCCATCAGAGAAGGGTGGAGGTCATTAAAGCTCAAAAGGAGACTTCGCTTGAATTAATGCAAACACCAGCACACGCTAAGGTGGTCGATAAACATAATGTGACGGTTGAGGTTATATACATCTTCCGTCTTTGCCCAATCTGCCACACTACGGAGCACTCGTATAATGAGTGCATGAAGAAGGGATGCAAAGTCTGCGGTCACCCGTATCACCCAGATTACTCGTGCAGCAAAAGATGTGGCTGCAACAAAAGGCCATTTCACAAAGTAGAAAATTGCCCTAACAAGAGCCGGAAGATAGCTCAGCCAAAGGCGGCCGCCGCTGCTTCGCAAAAAGCCACAATAGGTTCTCAGAAGGGCACCTACAAACAAAGCAACATGTTCGACATTCTCGCTACTCAAGAGGATGACGAATCACCAGAGGTCATGGACACCGAGGAAGATGAAGATTTGGTCGAAGCAAGGCTGAAGGTTGTCGATACCCGTCACAAATATCAAAAGGTCATGAAATCTAGAGACACGGTAGAAAGGCAGTCTCTTGTCTTCGAGAAATCCGTTCAGGCTGCGACACAGCCTAATTCCAACAAAGAGCCTCGCGAGGACTCTCCCGAAAGGGCGCGTAAGCTGACTTCTCAGCCTACCCGCCTCGGCTCGATTCTTAAAGGCGATAACAACAATCGCGTCTCAAAATCCGTACAAGAGGGTCAATCCTCTTCAAAAACCACTTCTGCTGATGTACAGAAGTTGGCCATGCTTTCGAGTAAAGCAAATGAGGGGCAAGGTGCTAGTGGGGAAGTTGGCCCAGCATCAAATGCCCCGGTGAGCGTGGCGTCTGGACCAGTCTTGGGAACGACCGCAGTGGCGGAGAAACCCCGAGGCCCCCCAGATAAAGGACAGACTCGACCGGAACACGACTCTGGTCGGTCCCCCCTGGACATTTTGAGTCAACAGGGAGGGAAAGGTCCGATCCCGGACCAGCCACTGGCTCAAAGTTCGAAAATCTCTGCTAACTCTCACATACCGGAGCTAGGAAGCAGCCATTTTGATAAAAGCGCTACAAGCGCTTCGACCAATCACAGTGTAGCTCATCTCGATTCGTCGGGAAAGCGCCTCTCGGAGTCCTCTTCGGGAGACACTGTATCGTCAAGAAAATGAGTCCGGTTATAGACGAGCTTGATATCAACTTAGTGATGTCAACACTGATTCCCCGCGCGGGGGGTAGTGAATCGCTCGATATCGGATCATATAACATACAACGTACCAAGCAACTTTCTATTGTGGCCAGATTAGCTGCAGAGTACGATGTATTTTTCATTCAAGAATTTGAAGCCACAAAAAAGAGAACTGAGGCAATGGAGGACTTCGCTAGACGAGCGGGACGGCGATTCTTCACAAGCCCTAGTCGCAACGGCAAAGTAAATTTAACAGGGATTTTCATAAACCCAAAAACCATTACGGTGCTTGGAATGCATGAACTTCACGCTGGAAGCCATTCCCAGCGGTACTCCACAGACATCAGGGTGAGAACGAAGAATGAGGATCATGTCGTTTTCCAAAACTTTTATCTTCCCTCGGCTCAAAAGGCTCATCAAGCCTCGATCGTCGAGGAAACGATGGACAGTTTTGAGGATTTGAAACGTCAACACCGGGCCTTGAAAATATTTTATGGAGGGGACCTTAACAACTCAGTTGAGGAACCAGCAGTTTCGGAATCGGAAGCGCTACTCGCCATCGGCGAACTCAATCGGCTTGCCCGAAACGAGGATGTGGCTGCATATGATCCTGACATTGCGATAGCGCCTACGAATAGATCCGTGACTTGCCGACGCCTTGATCGCTTTTATGCCCCACGCAAGTGGAAAAAGCGGGCGATGCGTTATCAGATCACGAAGCCGCTCGGGGTGAATTCTTCTCATAACATGATTGTGGTGAGATATCTACTTGACCTTTCTAATGGAGTGCAAGTGGACCGCCCGCGGTTTCAATATCCACTTCATCGTATGCAGCCTCCGTTTAACGAGGCAAGAACCTGGGACATTCCAGCGGATACGAATATAGATGAGGCCATTGAATTGATTCAAGGGGACGGCTACGAATATATATCGCTTATGGGGTTTCTACGCAAGACGGACCCGGGGATGGTGCGGTACTTGCTACAGAATGACTTTGAGGAATCCGAAGGGCGGTCAAAGTACAAGGCAGCGCAATTATTCTTTCAAGCCAAAAAGCCGGAGCAGGTGATTTTTACATCTCTCAAGAACGAAGCGCTAGGTATAGAGGCAAAAACTTCCCCCGAAATGGTGAAGTTGGCGACGGACTACTATCGAAATCTTTACCTGAGTCCTCCGCAAGCTCTGTGGAACGACTTGAAAAGATATTTGAAACCAATACGGCCAAGATTGTCAGGACTCCAGAGGCAGGAGCTCGAGAGGCCCTTTACCCTCAAAGAGTTGGAGCATGCCTTGGGGTTGATGGATAAATCAAAAGCTCCCGGACCAGATGGACTACAGTATCCGGTCCTTCAATATTATTGGGACAGCATTGGGGCAAGTTTGACGCGAGCAGCCAATGATCTCATGACCACCGGAAGACTCCCACATTCGTTCACGAAGGTGTTGATCACTCTTATTCCAAAACACAATGTGGAGACGTCCAAAGACATCAAAGACCAACGCCCTATATCGCTCTCGAACACCTGTATCAAGGTTATTTCGAAAGCAGTATGCACTCGTTTGCAAAAGGTGATGGGACATCTCGTTGGTCCATACCAGAGGGGTTTTATCAAAGGCCGGAGGATTGATCAGAATACTCTGGAGTTTTTCACAATGCTTGATATGTTGAAGCAGGAGGAGTCGCAGGCGTCGGATGGGAAAGCGATCCTCATGGTTGATTTCAACAAAGCTTTTGACCGCATCTCTCATCAGTATATGAGGCAGGTCTTGTTACGAATGGGAATTGGGGGTGGTCTATTAAGGTTGATTATGCTGATCCTTACAGACCAGGTAGCCCAAATCATGCTCAATAACTTTGAGGGGGAACGTTTTCCTCTCAGGTGTGGGACCAGACAAGGCAACCCGTTATCACCGCTCCTTTTCAATCTTGCTTTGGAACCTCTCCTTGCGCATCTCTCGGTGTTGCAAGGGATCCCAATCAAGTATGAGGGAGAAGTGATCGATCATATGAAATATCATGCTTTCGCAGACGATGTCAACATCTACCTTGGGAATGAGAGTGACTACGAGCTTGCAGCAGAAGCTATCAAAGGCTTCGAACGGGTAAGCAATAGCCGGGTTAGTGAGACTAAAACAAAATTATTGGGAATTAGCACAGACTATTCCCGATATCAACAAAATGTTTTGCCTTATCCCCAATCATATCTTTGGTCGGAAGACTTGACGTACTTGGGGCTCACATTGAAAGGGGTGGATTGGCTTCGGTTCATCTCCAAACTTCCTTTCATGACCATGAAGCAAGGGTATCTTCACATTGACTTGATTACTCGGGCCGTCGGGACGAACACTTTTGTGTCGTCAAAAACGGTGTACAAAGATTTGGTTCAATGCATGACTCCTCGTCAACTCAAAACCATGGACCAAGGAATTCATAAAGTCTTTAAGGGCGTAAGTCTCAACAAGCTATATGCCAGGCCGAAGAAAGGTGGGTACGGCTTACTTGAGATGCAAACGCAGATGCAAGGGCACAGAGCTGCAGTGCTTGTCTCAACCTTGGGGGAGGCAACGGATTGGTATACCAAATATCTCCGTTTAAAACTCACCCATCATATGGCCAAGATCATCACTCGCAGGAAGAAAACCGACATTTCACGAGCACAAGGTCTCCAATGCGCCGACTTTTTGTTGGAACAGACAGGGAGATTCTTCAAAAACCTCGAATGGACATTTACGAGAAAGGAAATCTGCTATTTGAAAGCTTGGGAGCAGGTGGTGTCACGCACGCGAGTGTATGACATCACTACCCTTCCAGTGGTTGCAGAAACTTGTCCATCGGCCTCCGAGGTACCAATAGTCAGTGGACATCGGTCTACCCTCACAGAGCCGGAAGCAATGATTTGTCATCCGGTCAATTTCCGTTCTTTGAGTAAGAAGAAACAGGAGAAACTTCTGCCAATCATGCCCGAGCGGTTTTTGGAGATTTGCCCTGCGGCCGCCTCGCAGCGTCGCTGGGAGAAATTCTGGAAGCGGCTCCACACGTTTGAATGGAAGAAACATAAAGATCTCAAAGCCTTGCATCATTTCAACTTTGGCTCCCATGTCCCCATGCATGACACCAAAACCTCGCTGAGGGGCTTTCGGTGTCATCTTTGTTTGAGCCCGGTTGATTCGAGACAGTTCCTTTATCACCTATACACCGAGTGTAGGTGTTCCAAAGTCCTTTGGGATAAATTAAACATACAAGCACCCATGAATTTGAATTCGATGTTGGCACCATTGAACACTACCTACGAAAATTTACGCAACCTTAATTGGTACGTCGACACCGTCCGCCAGGTCTATTCATCCAGACGCCGGGAGGCAACCGGAGGCACCGTCCTCCAGCCTCTTCTGAATAGACATTTGAAAAAGGCGTTGGAACGAAGTAAAATACGGACAAGTTGACACTACCTTATACAGCGGCTAGGACAAGGAGGAAGACCTAAGGCTTGGGAAAGTCGGGGGACTTCATTACTCAGTGTTCTATCCAGACGTATGCAGGTTTTTTGTCTATAGATATATAGATTTTTGACCGTTTAACCGCGGTTTCCTGTTAATACGATTTGTTTCTTTAAAAAAAAAAAAAAAAATACGATTTGTTTTTTCAAAGGAATTTTTCAATGAAGAACAATCACCCGCAATTTTCTTGATTTACCTTTTTTCATTGCAAACAGTTTTTTTCCTGTATCTGCTTAAGTCGTGTAGGATGTGATAAATCCTCTGACAACACTGCTGGAATGCTTATTTGGCCTCATACCCTCAAATAAAGATCAACGGTGATATAAGATGGGCAGCGATTGAAAACTGATTACAGGCTTAAGGCTTGAAGATTAGCAACATGGTTTATGGGTAGAGTACTGAGAACTGTCTGATATATCCTTCAAAAACACCTGATGAGAGTACGATACCATGTGATAACTCTAAAGCCATTGTTGTGGCCTGCCCGTAACACACTGATGAGAGTGTCTTATAATGAGATAAATCTTTAAACACCCAAAAAAAAAGATAAAGTCCTTTCCTGTGACGATTCACGGTACGCATAATTCAAAGTATCACATGCCAAGGTCTAATATCACCATGTAGTTCAGCGGATGATGCAAATAACGCTTTTTATTCAACTTTTGAAAAAACATTCTCGACGATATAGTGAAAGTATTGAAATACTAATTATCTAGGTTTATTCAGTATCCCGCAATACTTGTCTCGTTAAATTTCTGGCAGCAAGGTTAGCCTAAATGCAGCTATCAGTTTCGAGTTAACTTCTCTTCTTGGCTCAGGAGTGTATAATTTTGTTGTGAGAAAAAAAAGCCTTTCATTACACCTCAAACGGTGCCAATCATGATACGTAAGGTGACTCGCGAATACAGACCTAATACAAGCCTAAGCCACGATAGATAGACATATACGGAAGTCGAAAATCGACTATCAGGAAATGCTTCACGTGCCCAAAATATCATCAGTTCCCAAAGCAGAAAAACTCATACAAATTCCCCGACCCCTGTCTCTCCAAAGAGTCTCCCTCTAGAATTACTCGAAACAGTAATTGACAGATCGAGACTGGGCGCGAATGTGGGGGCGCACGCGCATGTAGGTAAACAAACGTGCGCGGGCGAAGCCCTCATGCAGGATCGTGTGCAGGAATCTCCGATGCAATGCGAGTTTCACCGGCCCCGGGCATCATCATCATCATCAATCGCATCCGAGCCATCGACTAAAAACAACAGGCGGAGCTAGAACCTCGTTGGCAATCACAAAAGCGGCGCGTAATCGTGCAGGGACTTCAAACTCTAACCATAAACCGCCATGTCCAACTTGAACCCAACGAAAAGGACAGATCTCCACGGTCCAGTGCTCACTTTTTTCATCGTCTTGAGCTCGGCCGTGGGCTCTTTTCTATTCGTATGGTCGGTCACGCTAGGCGCAAACATATACCATTTGAGGGATATTTTCAGCGGCCGAGAAAAGGCGAATAAACCCAGAACCGAGAACTCGGTGCCGAACTACACGCCGGTGGAACCGTACCCGAATTTGGACAAACTTAAGCTCACGCGGAATTTGCGCTACTACGCGCAATTGTTGGACTTGGACTTAGAAGAGCGTGAAATCACCACCAAGGACGGGTATGTGCTCATATTGCACAGGCTCATTGACCCGAACGAGAGCAGTGAGTCACGTGACGAAAAACCACCAATCATTTTACAACATGGGCTCTTGCTGTGTTCCGGTGCATACCTAGCCCCAGGCAAGAACTCGCTTCCGTACTTTTTCTTGAACCAGGGCTTTGACGTGTGGATGGGGAATAATAGATGTGGATTCAAGCCTAACCATGCAGAGCTAGCGGGTAACCTCATGCACAATGAGCATTTCTGGGACTGGGACGTGCGCCATCTAGCATTCTACGATTTGCCGTGCCTTATAGATAACGTATTGGCGCATAAACCCCACCATGCGAAAGTCTTTTTGGTGGGGCATTCTCAAGGATGTACACAAACACTTCTCTTGCTCAGAAACAAACAATTACAGGAATATCACGAAAAAATCGAGCATTTCTTTGCGTTGGCGCCAGCAGCGTTTCCAGGTAAATTGTTCCACGAGCGCCGATTCATTAAGTTCATCCATAACAAGTCCCCGCGCATGTACAAGGCTATTTTTGGCAATTGTTGTTTTTTGGCGATGTTGACCCAGCTCCGCAACTTGCTTGGCACAACTCGTCTATTCAGTCTTTTGCTGTACCAGATCTTCAAATACCTTTTCGGGTGGAACATCCGGAATTGCTACAACCATAAAAAAGTCATACATGTGCAGTTTCTATTCAATGCCAGTCTCGTGCTGGCCAAGTTGATGTCTTGGTGGCTTTCTGATTTCGTGGAAGAAGGCTTTTCGAACCAGCTACAGCCGAAACAGGCCTATAAGGATGGAATCACCGCCGATTTCACGCCTCTCAATACACGTGACGACGAGCACGCAGAGCAGAGAAAACAAAATGGCGATTTGGAGAAAAACATGGGTGAGTTGGATGAGCATAAAGACGAAAAGACGCTTTTCCCGTATAAAACCGAGTGGTTTGCCACGGAGAAGAAACGCGTGATTCCGATGATGGTATTTGTAGGTGGAGAGGATTATTTGGTGGACGGGCTCCGGTTTGCCACACACATGAAACACTACGAGCGGAATTTCTATTCTGAAAAGCGGAATTTGGAAGTTGTTGAACTAAAAGAGTATAATCACCTTGACGTGATCTGGGCGCTGAACTGCATAGGCTTGATTGGGATGCCGATTTTGGACAAGATCAGGGGTTTGAAGGAAACGGCAGAGTCTGAAGCAGAGACTGTTAAACAAGAGACATTAGATGTAGCATAAAAGGACTAATAGAGACGTTTCATTATATTTGTGTCACATTCCCTTATCCTATATAGAGACAATTTGGATGAGTGTTGTAGAATATGCTTTACATCATGATGTTTTCGAAGAATGGAGAATTGTGATTTCAAAGTTTTGCTAGAGAAGTCCATTATCGTAGATGATAATCACATGCCACCAGGTACTTTTCTGGAGTGAATCCACTTGACACTTGTCATCAAGAACAATCATGTTTGATCAATTGCATCAATATGTGGATGTGAAAACACTAGGTCTGATTTCTTCCGTAGACTACTCTGGTAGAGGTTAGCATGCATCTGAATGCAAAGTTTGTGGAGTAACCGCATGACTGTCCAAACCTCTCTCGCCCGTTTGTCGCCGAACGTCAAGTCACAATTTCAATTCCTCACTGGCCATTCGCGTTGCACGCTTCTTTGACTTGAGGTTGTAATCGAAAGTCTACCTTTATATCGTCTCCCGTCTTTGCGAGCTTCTTTCCTGTTTCGTTTTTTTTTTTTTTTATTTCACGGAGTCATGAACACATTTTTGGTGAGCTTAGCGATATAGTTCTTCTATTTACATAATGCGGGTGAGAGAGCTAACAAAGAGTTTGGCTTTTTTGATCACATAGTAGTATGGATACAATCATATACGATTTTACCACTTCACCAGTTTCGGTCGTTCGCTATGAGAAATGCCAAATAAATGTATAAATTTCTCATTTTTTGGCAATTGAACAGTAAAACTACTCGGCACGAGCAAACACCTGTTCGTCTGCAGAGGCCAAGGCTGCCAAAACGTGTTTCCAGAAAAACGGCACGTTCACGCTTTGCCCCACGTAAACACCGCCTTTTTCCACGCGCAACGGATCCCTATCTTTATTCTCAAACAGTGTGCGCCCCATTTCAGGACCCTCAGTTTCAACAATTAGTTTTCTTTGTAGATAGTGGAAATCACATTCGTCAGCGAATTCAGCGCAACTTGCGTGCTGGCCCGCATAAAGCGGCAAAATGAGAAATAACGCAAGCGGGTCATGGATCGGCGGGCCTGCGGTATGGTTATATTTCTTCACATACGCGTCGCTGTAGAAACTCAAGATCTGCAGAAACATCAATCTAAGCGGTGAATTATTTTCGCCATCAGAGTCGTATATGGCCTTCTGCACACGTGACGTGGCTAGTGCAGTATTTGTCAAATTTAAAGGTGCAAGGGCTATCTTATTAGCCAATCTGCGTTCGTTGAAAACAATCTGTGCAGCATGCGGGTCTGTTCGCATATTGAACTCGACATTCGGCGCAATGTTGCCGCAGTCAAATGCACCGCCCATGATCGACACAAACCTGATTTTCAGCACGTCCTCCGGGTATGTTTTGATGAAGTTGGCAAAGTTCGTGAGTGCGCCAGTGCACACGATACAGATCTCGCCGGCGTTTTCACGCACTGCATCTCTCATTGCGTGTAAATAAGTAAAATCTTTGTTTTCTACAAGTCGTGGGTTTTCGGGTAACTCGGCGCCGCCAATCCCGTAGTGACCGTGTATGGCCTCGGCGTGTAAAGGCGCTACTTTTAGCGGCAAGGCTTCGCCTGGAAACACGTTAATCTCGCCCTGCGTGAATCGCATGGCTTCTAGTATCGCCAAAGTATTCCGTGTTGTTTTGTGCAAAGCCACATTTCCGTGAACAGTGGAGATTCCAATGAGACGGAAGCTCGGGTGAAAAGCAGCCAATAATATGGCAAATGCATCGTCGTTTCCTGGATCGCAGTCTAGCCATACCGGCACCGCGGTGGGGGTGGGTTTGTATGTGGAGGGCATGATGCAAGCAATGAAAGAATGATTTGTGTGAGATTTTGCTTCACACTTTTATATTTTGCGGGAAAAAAACGGGTTTAACGAGTGGATCGGTTGGCTCGGGTATGGCGGAGAAAAATATGTTGTTGGGTGATGAAAAGATGGGTTTGGTATGACCGGCCGGCTGGCTGCAACCGATGGCGCACGCTCGACGCCGCGGACGCAGCCGGTGTTTTTTCGCGGGGAAGCACCGGCGCTAAACGAGATCGGCTTTACCGAGAAAACCGTCTCTCGCCGTTGACGTAGCTTGAGACGGGAGACGGGAGACGAGAGCAGGGCATGAGTCATGACTAGAGCCCATAAGCTTATCGTTCTGATTCCAAGTTTCGGGGGTTTTGTTTTGTACTCACTGGTCAAGTGTGCTGGGAACGACATTTGAATGAAACATTGTGAGATCTCCTCGTACCGTTGATGTGTTATTGATGCGCACCTCTCAGAACTTAGTGTCCATCTTGTGAAACAAGCTGGGGAAAGTGGATAACATGGATCGATTCCATTAGAGGTGAAATTTGGTCCAAAGCAAAAAAAAATCTTTTGGAAATCACGAGAATCACGTTAATGAAAAAAAAAAAAGACGCGGTTGTGATTGGGTATTATCGTCATGCCTAAGCTCAGACCAGATCTGGCTTGTAATTGTCTGATACATTTAACCCTGACAATAATGATATGTCGCTTTTGATGAGCATTGTGTGATACCGTACAACACTGTTGGTCACCAGCTATCTGTCCTTACATCCTGCCTGTTCTATTCGTATCTGAGGACACTCTGCTAAGACGAGACTATTTGTGCCACTATCAAGGCAATGGTTCTTCCTCAAATCCAAGCCCAGAATGCAAGACTTAGGAACCAAGTCATGGTCAATATATTCTCAAGATTCAAATTTTATAGGGATGCAGTGCTGAGCCTTCAAAAGAGTGGTTCTGGCGTTCAACTTCCATAGTTCTCTCCTGATGCTTGCTCAAATCTCTAGAAAAAGTAATGCTCAATCCTGAGCTGGTTAAACTTACAGTAATCTTCCAATTTTGAGGGATTCAACGCAGTCTTGGAAAGTATAAAATGTCTTGAGAGATTATCGTGGAGGTTGCAAATGTGTTGACTGTATTTAGCTATGCGTGTACTTTGACTCTCCATCACACAATTTACTTGAAGCTCAACTGCTTACAATTCCACGATTCAAAAAGTGGAACTTTTATCCAAGCTGGCCCACTTTGATTCTTTTATCACCGCGTTTTCTTCGTGCTTGCTTGCATCGAGCAGCACACTTCCACCCAGCAAAGTGTGATGGCTGAATGCTCCCGACACAGAGAATCTCTGTCCTCAAAATATCGAGATACAGAGATTTAGATTGGACCTGTTCTATTCGTATCTGAATCTATCTACCATTTCTAAATTCTATAAAAAGCTAAAATATGCACAAAAACTACTGTTCCTCGCCCTCTTCCTCCACAGGCACGGTGAATGCACCGGACAAGTAGAACGCAGGCTCTTTGATGTTGCAGTGCTGGTAACTCAAGACACCTACTCCACCAGCGTCCAAAACCATGTCTGGATTGACATTCAAGGGTCTTCCAACCCACCTAGCGGCAAAACAACGCAAGATATGGCCATGCGCCACAATCAAAATATCACACGCAGCGTTTTCCTCGATTGCTTTGGCATGCACATCTCTGATTCTCGCGATCAAACGGTCAATACGCTCGGTCACCTGCAAATGGTCCTCGCCATTCTCACAACCCTTCTGGAAAATCGTCCAGCGGATACCATCTTGATCAAGGCCTCTCTCTTTACGTAAATCAAGAATTTGTGGCGTCGTAAGACCCTCGTAGTCGCCATATTCCCACTCTCTCAAGTCGTTATCTTCAGTGACAGTGATACTATTCTTTTCATCGGTCAGCAAGCTCTCGAGCAACAAATCAGCCGTCTGTTTTGCACGTGTACGCGGAGAGGTGATTATCAACTTGAGGTTTTTCGGCTTGATCATCTGGAACGGCGTGTTGCCGATCAAATGCTTGCCTGTATTTCTCATTTGCTTGACTCCAAATGGAGTAAGCTCTAGGTCCGTCACAGAAGTGTACTGGCCGGACTTGGACCATTCGGTCTGCCCGTGGCGGACGAAGATAAGTCTAGGGGTGGGCTTAGGCATCTTTTCTATGTGTGTCTATTTCGATTGTGGTGAAAATTTCGGTAAAATGAGTTTTGGGCAGATCGGGAAGAAGTGGTACGAGTACAGCGCGTCACGTGACATGGAACGTGGGTCTTGGGAACTTGACCTATCTTGCAGATACTGAGTTTGACTTACCTATAATCTTATAATTTGAGAGTGATTGAGACATTGGTTCACTACAATGCTTTTCATACCTAAAAATCGCATTATTCAGGTATTGGCATCAATAGAGTCTAGCCACATCGTACAGAATGGGTTATGGGTCACAATGTTTCCCAGAAAAGCCGCATGCATCGAAAAAAGAAGAAAAAGAAAAACATCATACTGTGGAGTATTCTTGTCGCTCAGGAGAAAAGGTCTTTTCAAAACTTCATGCCCGACTTTATCTCTCTTTCTAAGTATTCAAAGAAGCAACTGTATGGTAGTGCATACAGAAAATCCCACTGTTCTCATGCACCAAAAAAACTCTAGTCATATCTCGATAAACCTGTCCGTCCCATAAAATGTCCACCAAAGCACAGCTAGCCGAGAAAATCGTCTTGCTTTTGAAAACTCTCCCGAAAGATAGGATTAAACATTACTCGTCTTTCAAAGACCTGCAGCTCGAGAGGTTTCAGAAACCTGATGTTGTCGAGCTGATTTCTGAGCAAGATTTGAAGCTCCAGTATATTTCATTACGAGACTTGGTCAACGATAAATATAGAAACTATTATAAACTCGATGATAAGTTATTGAAGCCCAAGGGTAATCCTCAGTATTATGACCGGATTTTGTCGGAAATCAAGGGCGAGGGCAAAGAGACGTGGATGAGTGCAATGAGAACGGTGATGTTCGGCAGGTAACTTGTAAATATGGGTAAACTAAGAAAGAAATAAATTGGAAAATTGGGAAAAGCGTTCGGAGCGCATGAACGTGTATTTTTATTCACTTTTTTTGGTACTGTAGTTGTGAATCCGAAATGTCTTCTGATCCGCCCATCTTCATATTTTCCAATCAGCTGGAACAGCTCGAAGGCACACTTCCTGCAAAAATATGAACTTGCAAATGTAAGGTAGTAAAAAAGCAATTATGGAAACCGAGAATAGTTCTTCACAGCTAAGGATATCTGAATAAAACGTCCGTTTGATAAGACTTCCAGCGACAGGGGTATACCCCCATGTTCGGTTAAAAGCAATGGTACTTATCGGGAACGAGGCGATGCTTGTCAATCAAATTCGTTTCCTGCAAACCAAACTTTTTGTGTGAAGTAGAAAAACGAGACCGTATGCAATAGTACAGCCAAGTAAAGCTTATCAGTCCAAATCTTTATGAACAGGTCTTATCGGAGTCTCATTCTTTTAACCAATATATGAAGAGCATGCTATGGCCGATCCTGCACTTGAGATGTATTCTATTCATTTTCAAAATCTTACGAGATTGTGAAATTCCTTTTTCAAGCAAGCGTTTCACTGTAACTGATTTCCTGCGGTCGAAATGACAGTCATTAAATTTGATCAGCCAGGCAGACCTGTGAACCTCCATGATACGATCAATCAGGGCAGACATGAATGCATAAATTACTGAGCCTCGCATTTACGCCAATGTTCTTTTTGCATTTCTTCTTTCTGGCCTTGACCGTACAATTGCGAAAGTGCCCTGAAACATTTTTTTGAGTGCATTGATATTTATATTCTCAGGTGCAAGCCATGAAGCTATTTCTCGAAAAGCTGGTGTTCGTTATGTTGAATCAAACTGATGGATTTTCCGTAATACGAGTCCAAAAGTATATTTTCTGTAGCCCGAAACCCGCTAAAAAACAACAGAAAGATACATGTGTTTTCCGAAAGCGTACCGAAGTGCAGAAAGGGCGGATATAAAGACTACTGAGCACTTTCCTCGTGGATAATCATGTTTCAGTACTCTGTCAGGAGATGTACTATTGATAATACAAACGATTGCTACAATCAATCATGCTTATATTTTTTTTCATTAGATATTAATCGATTTGGACCTCTGTGATTCCGGGCTTTTTTGCCCTTTTAGTGTTATCCCCAGCGTTCTACGCCATTGGTCTCATTTTCCCCAAAATCGTACGGGGCAGTCATACGTAAATATCCACAAAAAACAAGCACGACTCCAGTCAGCCAAAAACAATTCGATTTTTCACCACTTTCATTCACTCATAGAATATATTTCAGACATTCACGTGTAAATCTTCCATCAACTCTTGTTCATACGAGAATGCAAAAAGAAAAAAGAGATCTGACGAAATTGCCCAGAATCCTGCACACAACCAATGCAACCCTGCATATACCCACTTTTCTGCCGCCCGCGCATATACCGCACCGAAAGCGGCGACGTGGCCCCACGGCCAAAGTCTTCGGGCTAGCTCGATTGCAAAAGCTTACTGGATTGCACACCAAGGGAACGAGGCAACGAAACGCTGGCCGATTTGGCAGACCCGAACCATAAATAGCCCGTTTTTTATCTTTTCATGGCCCTGCAGACGCTAAAAACCCGTGCCGTCGTGGCTCTTTTCTCGCTAGCATCGCTAGTAGCGTTTTGGTGGTTTGTTTTCGCCAGAAAAGCGTCTGATGAGTTCACGCCCGAGGAAGTCAACGATTTGTTTCAAAACAAAAATAGCGAGGTACATGTGAAACGTGTTGAGTTGCCGCTGCATGCAATCACATCTCCGTTTCTCGATAAACAGCTGTTGCAGCTGCCTAATTGGGATCTTTCTGGCGATATAGTCGTTCAAAATGGACAGCATATTAGTCTCACGCTGGACGGCAAACACCAGGCGGGTAACATGTTTTCGAAACAGCCACTTCTGGCGGAATCTTTTGAGATGGAACTCACATTTCATATCCATGGGCAGGCCACGCTCAAAGCGGACGGCATGGCCGTGTGGTTTGTTGACAAACAGCTTCCTTTGGGCGACGTTTTTGGCGCACAGAACAATTTCAGGGGGCTAGGGATCTTTATTGATACGTTCAGAAACGGGAGACAAGGCGATTTCCCACTTGTGACCGCGCAGTATTCGCAAAGCTACCTTTACTACGATAAACACCTTGATGGATTAGATACGAAGATGGCGCTGTGTATAGCCAAGCAGCTTTTGAACCCGGCCCTGGGCAAGACAAGGATGCGGGTGGTGCATACAAAGAACGGATACTTATCTGTGGACTTCAACTATGACCCTGACAATTCTGCCGACTGGCATAACTGTTTTTCGGTCATGAACGTGAAACTCCCGCTGCAGCCATATCTCGGCATATCCGCGGAGACCGGCGAGTTGTTTGAAAATGTCGATATCATGGAAAACAGGATCTTTGCGTTATATCTGCCTGACGGGGACCATTTCATCGAGTCTGTTGATGAATTAGAGACGATTATGGAACAGCAGCAGCAGCAGCAGCAGCAGCAGCAGCAGCAACAGCAGGTTCCCACCATGGGAAAAGTGCCTGAAAAGCAGCGTACGCGCAAATCGGTTTTGCGCTTGCGCAATGCAGAAAAGCGCATCAAGGAAAGAGAAAAACAGGAGCGCTTGCAGAAATACGGCGACGCAGATGCGACATTTGTGCGCCGTTGGCTGAGAAGCGTGTTGAAAGCAGGAAAATACGGACTTTACGCGACTGTGGTGCTTTTTGCAGCCTGGATTGTGAGGATCACGCTCAAGAGCAGGAAAAATAAACGTGGATATCGCTCATCGGGTCTTTTGGACTAAGGCAGTGTTTCCATGAACAAACTTTGAAAAAAGATTTCTACTCAGACATCCATACAACCCATGTCTAGCGCAAGAGTCCACTTACATATATAGAAGCTGTTTCTGAACTTTATCTAGATGACAGGGGCAGCTTAAAGCTTAGAACACCAATAAATACCATCATAGATTATAGATTTGTATGATACACGTTCCTGTGCATAACTTTGCGATAAAGGCGAGGCTTATCTCATCTAATTAGTGTCTATTTTTGATAGGCTGCTCATGACTTAGGTTAAAAGAATTCCTAGGATGACTCATCGCAGGTCTTGAATAATACGCATGATGAGCCTGCAAAAACCATTCCAGGTGTAAAATTCCGGTCTTGTATGAGTTTTTCGACACGAAAAGTCAACATAGATCATTCCACGATGAAACATCTTGCCCGTATCTCTCTACCTGTCAGTCACCGTTGTAATATCTTAATTTTCATTTTTCCCACCTTCTCTTCATGCTCTCCTCTTTGCGCTTGTTTCATTCTTCTTCACGGCAGTAGACCCCGTGACTAAATCCACAGTGTTGTCCAATTGAAGTTCGTAGGATATTCTTGATATGCCAAATAAGCTCAAAAGCGCGCCTGCTGGGATCACGAAAAAGAACGTTTTGGTGGCTTCAAGCGCGAAGGGGTCCAATTTTGTCGATTTCTCCTTTACGGAAAAGCCTTCTTCCGCATAGAGCGACGTGAGGCTCTTGTCAACAGAATACGCCTCTGCCGCCAAGACGATTCTTATGTTATTCGTGTGGATGTTATTATCCAGAACATACCGATTACAAAGCACGCGGGCCTTTTCCTTTGCAAACTCCAATAAGTCCTTTTCCACGCCTGCTGTGCGGTATGCTTTTCTCACGTGTAAGCCGGTGATTTTGGCATGGAACGTGTCCCTTGTAGACTTATCTGGTAACGGCACGACCGTCACAATGGCGATCGGCGAGTTTCGGTACTCAACGAGATCCGTGCTTTGCGATGCAGCCTCAACAAACTTGGTATTTGCATCTGTGGGCTGTGCGTTTGCATATACTCTCAACGGGAATCTAAAAATCTGCGCCATGTACGCGTCCGAGGCCAATTTGTCACTTATCACGCGGAACTCGTCGGTGATTGTGAAACTCACCAACCCAACTGTGCCGGCGGCAAAGATCATTGCGGGGAAGTATTTTGTCAAAACATACTTGTGATATTTGAGCAAACTGAAAAACTCAGAGATCGAGTCGGAAACATCCACCAACTCACGGAAAACATAAACTGTTGCCACAACAAATACCACAAGAAGATACACCTGTGTTATAGGGTGCCACACAATTGCGTGGTTCGTCTTACTCTGCACTTGTCTATAGTAATCTCCATGCAAGGTCAAGGCGGCCGTGGCCAGCGCCGGTTCTAGCGGAGTGCGCCGGATTTTCGCCTCCTCAGTGGCATCCAATGGTTTATTAAGATCCACTTTTTTCTGCTGTGCCATTTTTTTAGGTTAAATTGCGATTTATGTTAAGAGTTTTGAAAGGTATCGACCAAATATAGTGATCTTTTTCATGTTAATATATGTGGAGACGCGCGATCGAGATGCGCCCACATAAGTCTGCACGTGGGCAATAACTCGATTAGTATGTACTGTGCGGCGCAGGCGTGGGTCGTAGATCATGAGGTTAACAAAAAATTCTAGTAAATTTCGTCAAAGTAGTCGTTTTTTCGACTGAACTTGGTTTCTTTGCATAAAACGTCAAATTTCTCTGCGCCCAATGGGTTCCACCGAGATTCACTTTTCTGTTTAGCTGACTCATTATTGAAGACGTCCACGGCTGAATCGCTACGACAATCGAGCTTTCCATGTGGTTCCTCATACTGTATGATTCGATGAAATTGTTTTGAGCAGAATAAAAAAAAAAAAAAAGGTAGTAACCAATCTGCGAGAAAAGACTGTTTTGTCTAATTACGGCTTGGAGCTGCCCTTTTTTGTGGAGAGCTAGTTTAGCAACTCCGGCTTCCTTTTTCTTTAAATCGGTGTATCGGCATCAAAACGGAAACGAGAGAAAAAAAAGCATGTCGGTTCTATGGGTATTCATATTCGGGGGATAAGCTCATAGGCTATCGGGCCACGCGAGGTCCGGTGAGCTCCAAAATTCTTCAAAATCTTCCGTTCTCTTCCTTCGTGGATTCATCACAAATCTGGCTGATTTTCAAGTCGTCATATAATATTTTTCTATCGTAGCCTTCTTCAGGACTTTGCTTTGGAATCACTGGCTTTTTTTTTCCTTACCTGAATGAGATCAAGGACATATAGTGAAAAAACTGTCGCATTCATGATTCTCGCACAATTCTTGGAGGTAATTCAATGATGAATCTCTCGTTTGTCTCTTTTTCTGCAATAAAGACTATGAATCCTGATTCAATCACGAAAAATCGCCGATTGATGGATATTCATGGACTGCCTGTGCTGCTCGTGAATTCTTCAAAAGACAAAACTCACACAAATTCAGGCATTAACGTCGAAATCTTTATTTAGCTAGTGCACGATAAGAATTGTCAAAAGTTGACCTGGCTATATGAGCAGATTGTGCCTCAGAAACCCGCTGCATTATTAGTGGACCGCTCTAAATATTTGCATAGTCATAAGAAAAAGAGATTCAGGCAATTTCCCAAGGCATTATTTCTTTTAATCTGCGTGGGTCTCGAAGAATTCGAGAATGATCCCGCCGTAAAGTATTAGAACACTTGTGTGCTAAGCCTGTACACATTTTGTGTGTTTAAGTATATGAGACAAAATTGTGAATAGTTTGAAATATGGACTTCTTTATGATTTCAGGGCAGCTGGAATTTTCAATCACATTTTCACGGAAAATTTACAGTGCATGAAAGTGGGACAGATCGGTCTATCAAAAACTGTGGCGCAAGAGGGGAAAATCTAGTCCGAACTAATACTAACGCACGGGCGAGTGAATAAAACACCACTTTTCTTTTGGCAGCACGCCAAATCACCAATACCATTCGATCAAAATGGCCCGATTATCTATGTTTATCTTTTGATGGCCAAATTCGGAAATGTACCCTGACATTAATGGTGAGATCGCACAATCAAGCAGGTGTGGCTGCGAACCACACTAATATACTTTGCGTGATTTATAAGCCAGGGACAGCCCCGGAAATTGGGAAAAATCTTTCAGCTAGCTTCCACAAATCACATTCTTTAGTGATTCGCCACAACCCACCTCTCAAGCGGTACCTTCGATCAATCTTAATTACGGCCCAATCTTTTGCCCAGCACTCATAAATATGCCCACTCGCACAGGCTACTCCGGCTATACTGGGTCACGTGACTCACCGATCAAACTATCAAAACTGCAGGTTAGAAAAGTCGGTATTATCGGTGGCGGGGCTTCGGGCGCCATTGTACTAGACAGTCTCATCCAGGAAGGCCATGTTTCAGAAATCGTTCTCTTCGAACGTCGTTCCGCTTTGGGCGGAATCTGGCTTTTCGACGATAAGTCAAAACTCGATCCTGTCCCTATAATAGAGGCCGGTGCCACGCGCGCGCAAATCGATCCGCCTATAACCAACCCTTTTTACAGCCAAAACGAAGGTCATGGTTTGGGGTCACGGGAAAATGAACGAATTTCACAAAAATTAATACTCCCGCCGTTTGCGCAGGAACGGTTTGAACCAACGCCGGCGTACCAGCAAATGAAAACAAATATAATCGAGAAAATGATGACATACAGTGATGAGAAACACTGGGGGCCGGCGCCAGGCGAAAATTACGCTGAGCGGGAGGTGGTTCAGCAGTATATCACAAGGTATATCAATCGGCACAAAGACAACGAAAAAGTGCGTCTTGAATTGGGTACCACGGTAGAAGACGTGGCGCGCGTGGCGAGAGTAAAGTCTAATGAAAACAGTAGAATCGAGGCTGATAGCGGCGCTGAGGGCGCTAATGTTTCAGATTTGCCCTACGGATTTAGGGTCACGCTTCGTCAGCGGCTAGAGGATGGCACGGATCTTTGGTATCAGGAGGAATTCGATAGCTTGGTGGTGGCCACAGGACATTACCATATTCCCTATATCCCCAAAGTCCTGGGCAGTGAGATAGTGCAGAAAAAGCACCCAAAAGTTTTTGAGCACGCGAAATTTTTTGTCAATGGCGAAAAGTACAAGAATCAGACCGTGATTGTTGTTGGATCTCGTGCGCTGGGTACAGACTTGACCAGATTTACCGCCGACCATGCCGCCCAAGTGTATCAGCTGATTCGCAGTGTGGCCAACACCAAAAAAGTGTTGCTGCGTGAAAACGTGCACACAAAGCCGGTGATCGACCATTTCAGGGAGACAAAGTCAGGCTTCGAGGTGGTCTTCGCCGACGGCTCCATAGTATCCAACCCGGATCACGTCCTTTATGCTACAGGATACCAATTTCTGTACCCGTTTTTAGAGCGTGAGTTTGGCGATATCACGGTTCAGGGCCACATCGTACCAAAGTTATACCAGCACACATTTCTTGTCGGAGAGCCGCTTCTTAGTGTGGTGGGCGTGCCTACAGACGCAATTTCGTTTCGTGCCTTTGAATTTCAGGCGATTTTGCTCGTGCGTTATTTGGCGGGGAAGGTGGCACTTCCGCTGATCCTGGCGCAAGAACAGTGGCTCCAAACCAGGTACAAAAAACACGGCGCAAAACGATCTTACCACACCATTGGCGCAGAAGACGCCCGGTCATACATGCTCGAGCTCACCGAATTGGGAAAGCTAGAAGATCCGGCTGATTTTCTGGGCCGAAAGTTCCCGGTCACGACAGAGGAAGAAGTCCAGGAGTACGTGCAGGCAGCACTTGCCCGCAGAGACTTGTGGAATTAAGAGGCTCATGATATAATATTTCACTAAAAGATGATAGATTTTTGTATAACCACGCAAGATAAATAATATGGCAATACGACTCGGAAAGTGAGCTGTCTCTGGTTCAATGCCGTTTGGGTCAATATAGATCATGTTTTCTTGCTTCTCCAATCGTTTAGGTAAAATTCTGTCGCCAGTGAAAACTCTAATCCTCTAACCTTTTCCGTTGATTAATAAGCACCATTTACCCCTCGTTCACTCCGCTGAAACTTCCCGCCGTCCTAGTAAACCACATGAACGTTCAAATTCTCTGACCTTTATTGATGACTCTTCAAAGGCTCCACAACGAGTTTTTCAACCGTGAACATCTGCGAGATTGTCGTTTGTCTAGTCAACAAGGCCAAATTATTCACACCTTCGTTGTAAAATGCCGTGATCAACTTCTCATCTTTGAGGTCTTTATGCTCCTTGAAGGAATCATGGACTTTCCTCTTCGAATATTCGCGAAAGTTGTAGTTGTCAAATTTGGCAGCTTTCGACAAAAGCTGTCTGTATAGACTAAGGATCTGTTTCGTGGATGGGGCCATTTTGTGCTGAAGAACGAGATGACGGCTTGGGAGGAGGTGAAGAGCGGAGACGGAAACGGATAGGCAGAAATCTGCGTTATATGCCGGACAATGGCGATTTTCGCGCTGACTCGAAAGCTAGGCCTTGCATGAGTAATGAAGGATCCCCCGTTGCGACGTTCGGCGAAATGCTTGCTGCACTCAAGCCATCAACCACTTTTTCAAAAACCTTAAAAGATGTTGTAATCACACTCATTCAGCTGTAATTTTCATCATTCTCTAGATGACTCCGGATCAACGTGGGAGAAGTACTGCTCAAAGTCCAGTTGATCCATCTTCTTTTTCTTGCCGCGAGATTTCTTTGCGCTGGCCTCGGCCATCATTTCTTCAAAGATACGCGCCTCTTCCTCCTCTTCTGGCGTGCGGCGCGTGGCAAGCATTTCTTTCCCGAGAAAGAGAAGTGCTTCGGCACGCGCAACACGCTGCTTCTTACTCAATGCCTTATCGTTTAATACTTTCGAGGTGACTTTCTTCAAGATTCCCTGCACCTCAAACTGCGTGGATGCCCAAGCCGTGGCCAAGAGCTTGCCCGTAATCAAACGTTCGGCCTCCATGAGCTGGTACTTTTCCTCCTCGGTCAACTCAACGCCACTCTGCTCGATCGCGGCTTGCCTTTTGACCACTTCCTCTGCATGCGCTTGCGCGTCTAAAGCGCTTTTCAATATCAGGAACCCGGACTTCACGCGCTCGCTCTTGGACTTGACGCTGGTGAAGATTTTCGACACGCCAAATGTCTTGCTTGACTGGATCGTTGCGTTTGCCTGCGTCACGTAGATTTTACCGATCAAATGCAAAAGTTGGATGCCAAATGATTCGATCTTCAAGTCCTCAAACTCGTGCTGTAGCTTGACTCTGTATGCATCTTTGCTCTCGGTGGTTTTACAGCTCTGCAAGGCGTCGATCCTTGAAAGAAGTGTAGCAGTCAATTCATTAATTCGCTGTTCTTTTGCTTTTCTTGACGCTTCGTGTTGCGCCATAAGTTTATCTCTCTGCTCGCGTGAGAGCTTCTTTTTATTCTTCTTGCGGCTAACCTCGTTGTTCATATCGGTGTACGGTGTCGACAGCTCCTTCTTGACGGTGGTATTATCCTGTTGGGACGCTAACGTCGTTGAAAGCGATGTTTCCGCCGCGTCCGGAGCATTATCGGAGTTTTCGGCTGCAAATCCACCATTTCCGGCGCTAGAAACCCCCTGTTTCGTTGGCACGGCGCCACTTTCATCGTCGCTCTCGCCCAAGATTTCTGCGGCGCCGCTCATATCGTCAAACATCGACAATTTGCCGATCCAGCCCTCGAAACTATCGCCGCCGAAAATCATCTTGAAGAACTCACTCGGATCGATATCCGCCGCCGCATCAGCAGCACGGTTTTCCTTGAGTCCTTCTTTGCCGACCTCGTCGTATAATGCACGTGCTTCTTTATCTGAAAGCACCGCATAAGCTTCTCCCAACTCCTGGAATTTAGCCGCCGCCCCCGGGTCGTTGCCATTCTTATCCGGGTGAAGTTGAATCGCGCGTTTTCTATACGCTTTTTTCAATTCAACATCAGTCGCTGTTGGCGGAGCACCCAAAATATCGTAATATGTTGTGTCTTTGACCATTTTGAATTGGCTTTCGGGTTGAGAATGTACCATAGTGTGTGCTGCGCTGATCTGGGGTCATGTTAGTCGTGCGCGGACCAACGTTTGAAGCAGTGGTTATCACGCCAGAATGTTCTGTTGACCATCAATTTTCACGTAATATTTTTTTTTTTTTCATTTAAGAAGTCAATTGCGGAAATCTGTGGGTATAACGAGGTTTGAAATCGACCAATGGCGATTTGCCAAAAAATTACAAGGCCCCACCATGGCAGTTACGGTACTATTATATGCAGGACAAGCGGTGTATAATTTTCTGCTTATCAGCCTCAATAAAAAAACACAAGACGCTTTTTCCTGTGCGCCGCTTAAAGTAGCCTGACATGAGGAGATTTTAATTGAAATTAATGGACAAAACAGCCTCCAACATGCATGTGTCGTGCATCTGACCAGTTGGCCCCCTCCCCTCTTTCCTTGGCCGATCAAATGCTCAAATTGAATTAGCATGTCCTTGGGTGGAAAAGAACCTGCGCCGAAAATTGTCGTAGATACCCAGCCTAGAATGTTCGACACAGCCCCTGAAACATGGGGAATGTTATTTGAGCAGTGGCCATTGTTCTTGAACGGCCCATTGCCGCATCTGGGGTAGAGTGTCCCAGAACGAATGTTTTTGACACGATCCACTGATTGAAAAAATTGAAACCTCTGACCCTTTTCCAAAGGGCAATCAATTTCCGAAATTCGGAGATAAGGCCAAATTACTCAGGCACAAACTTTATTTTGAGTGCGGTGCCTTGTGCACTGCCGCACTGATAAGCGTGCAGCGTGCGGCGACTCAAATCATATGCAATTGTGAGATCTCGCAAAGGCCGTTTGTCGGCCCCGTGACTGCCCCGAATTGCCCCAAGGGGGCGCCAACGGTATGAATTCCCGCAATGTGTGAGCCCCGTCCCGCTTGCAATTTCACAATGTGGGCTTTTATGCAGTCCCGCCGCTTTCGCTGTGGAACCTTACTAAGGCTCTCCCGAGGCAACCCGCAGTTTTGCGCCGTGTGATAGGCGGCTACTGCGCACACGCCGAATTTTTGCGCTGCAGCTTGCACATAAAACATCCAAAGGCCATGTTGTCCTAGGTTTCTGTTCGGAAAAACTTGCGCTGGCACATTCTGGGTGGCATGGGGCGTGATGTGACCATCTGCAAAGCAACCATGACCATCCGTCATGAATGATCTGGCCCGTTTTCAATTCCTTCCTCCCGTTCCTAGCATATGCCAGATTTCTATTTCATTGTCTTTTTGTCTTGTGTAGACTAATTGCGATTTCATTGTTTGATGCGGTGCTGTGCAACGTCAAGCCGCAGGCCCGAGGCTCTGGGGAGAGAAGGCCATTTTGGTGGCATTTCAAATCAGTTGTGCATTTTGCCACGTGGAATGCTGCCTTATCGCTTAAATCAGTAGCATCGCCGTGGCATTTTCTCACATCCCATGCCCCTGCCACACTTTTACTTCCACGTGCATTTGATACCAAACTATACGTTTTTTCGAAATTAATGAAAAGTAACAATTTAACTCTTTATGAAATCCGTTTCAGGAATGCGGGGGGATCTTTGTGCTCTTTCTCTCACACAACGTTCGATCTGTATATACCCCGTGAAATAGCCCCTAGTTCCACCGGTTGAAAAACGCCCTATTATTTTTATCCCATTCTTACCCTACATTGCTGCCAATTTGACGTAGGCCCAGAAAAAAAAACTCAGCAGACTGGCAACTATTTGCGATAACCCTTTACTCAGGTGCGGCGCGCACGCTTTTGTGTGCAGGTTGATGGAGTGCATGTAGGAAAGCTATCACGCCAGGGCTGCAAACACTGGCAATTGGCTGCGACGGGCTCCTATTAATTTTCCCTGAATCTAGACTCAACAATAGGGCGAAGCCACGTATAAGTAGTTCATGGTTTCCTGTTGAAATCGATAACGTTTTTTTGTTTTTTATTCTTTGCAGTTCTCGATCACTACCTCCAAGGCTGGTTCATCAACTTTATTCACCTTTCGACCATCAATACATAGTCAATTAGACCTCAATAACATATTTTTGTCCCTTCACAGCATGTCCTTTCCAGAAAAGTCTGTCAATATCGCCAAGATGGAACCTGCGCAGAAACCTTCCGGGAAGCGTGACCAGATATACCAGGAAACTAGTCTCTACGATCTATCCGATGCAAATTCTCTGGCGGGCCAGAGCGAGCCCCCAAAGCATTTGGAGGACAAGTTAGGGAATGCGCATGTGAACCTTTTGCCCACGAAGAAACTCATTGTATGTCTTTTGGGAACCTCTCTCAGTTTATTTGCAGCCTTTTGTGACCAAACCAGTGTCACGGTCGCGCTCACGTATATTGCGAAAGATTTGAATGCACAAAACACCATCAATTGGGCCGGCACTGCGTCGTTATTGGCTAACACTGTGTGTCAGGTACTTTTCGGGCGATTTGCAGACATTTTCGGAAGAAAGGAGGTGTTGCTCTCGTGTTTGGTACTCCTTCTTTTCTCAAGCTTGCTATGCGGATTTGCAGCCACGGGGCCGCAATTCTACGCTCTCAGGGCCCTTGCTGGGATCGGATCTGGCGGAGTATCCTCGTTGTCCATGGTGATCATGAGCGATGTGGTAACTCTCAAACAAAGGGGTAAGTTTCAGGGGATTTTGGGGCTGAGTGTGGGCATAGGTAACGCTGTCGGGCCGATCATCATGGCCTCTTTTGCAACACATAAGACGTGGCGTGACTTCTACCGCATGATGCCGCCCATTATTGCAGTGGTGATTGTGTTGGTGCATTTTTCCGTTTCCAGTAAAAAGAAAAGTTTGGACAATGTGCTTTCGACCCGGGCAAAATTGAAGAAGATCGACTACATTGGTATATTCTTTGCCGCCGCAGCACTCATACTCCTCCTTATTCCAATCAGTGGCGGCGGCTCCACTTACGCCTGGAACAGCCCTTTGGTGATAGCCATGTTCATCGCTGGCGGGGTCTGTTTCGGGATTTTTTTGCTTGTGGAGTGGAAAATTCCTGAGTTGCCCATGATCCCCCTCAGCATCTTTAAGAACTTCACACTCAGCACGATTCTACTTCTGACATTCTTCTTTGGCATGGCCTACTTCTCCTTTTTGTTTGCCGTGCCATACTACTTTCAGTTGGTGAGGGGACATCTGATCATGCGACTGGCTATCTTCACATTACCACTTGTGCTCATGCAAGCGTCCATGTCCGCGTTGGCTGGGTCCATCATAACGTTCACCGGCCGATATCTCCCCGTGACAATTGTGGGCTACTCTTTTTGGCTCACGGGCCATGGAATGACTTTAGCATGGGGCGTAAATACTTCCGACGGCTTTATCATTGGCACAATGCTTGTGTTAGGCACTGGGGTCGGTTTTATTTTCCAGCCAACCATGGTTGCGGCTCAAGCCAACTCAAGAAAAGCTCAGAGAGCGGTGGTGATAAGTGCACGTAATGTCATCCGTTCATTTGGAGGCGCTTTAGGCACGGCGATTGCTTCTTTGATTGTGACAAACTCGTTGTTGAAAGATATAAACAAACAAGCCAAGTTGACAAACTTGCCGGCGCTGTACTTGGAGTACATGAAGGCCAACATTTACTCGCACCCAGACGTATCTGTTTTGACTCCAGAACAGTTGGCAGTGGTGAGGCACATGTATAGTGGGGCACTCAGAAACTACTTCTACCTCACGGTGCCGCTCCTTGGCATGTGCTTGATTTTTGCATTCTTCACTAAGGACAATGGGTTGCAATGTTTGGATGAGCCCAGAGCAGAGAAACGCAACGACATTGAATTCGGGCGGTTCTTCAAGCGTTCGAATACTTAGCTGATTAGCCTATATAGTCTGACCATAATAATTTTGAGATATCGTAGTTGGGCAATATACACCACGTAATGACCAGAAACTTCCTAGCGCCCCCCATTATTTGCAAACCCTAAGTTCCAGAAGTTTTGCAAGTTGTTGCCCCTGACAAACTTCTGAATATGATCGATGTTTTCAGAGGCAAAATCCCTAGCCCCTGTTTTCAACGTATCGATTTGCTCTGCGTTCTCTGCAATCCACCCAGAAGCAGATTTCTTCACGGCCGCTGGATCCAATCCTGTTTTACCCAAAATATCGGCGTATCTTATATTCTGGATGTTTTCCTGGTGTTTTTGGCTGACCAGCTGCCAGAAGTTGTACACGAACGGAAGATCTCTTGTGAAGAACCTGTGAGGACCCCTATAATATGCACATGACGCAATTACCACCACACTGAAAAGCAACACTGCCTTGATCACGAATTTGAGCATTCCCCACCAAAACCTTACGATCCTCATGAAGCTTTTGAACAATATATACGCTGCCACCGCCATCGAGGCGATCCGCGCCGTTTCCGGATAGTTAGTATAGAAGTATCGCACGGCAATGAGCAAGTTCGACATCGCAATGACTATGTACGACACTGCTGTGCCTAACACCTCCTCTAGCGTGCTGTTTGGGGAATCCATGACGGTTTTGTATGGTTATAGACACCTGGCAGGATGAGCTGGTTTGAAGTTGTGGGGCGTGTGTGCAGGAGAGATCGATGGAAACAATGGGGTACATGTTTTTGTTTGTGCAGGATCATCAGCTTGAGAAGGAAGTTCTGAGTATACACAAATGGCATTGGGTATGAATATTCTTTATGTTTTATTTTTTTGAATCACGACTAATAGGGTAGCTTTAGTAATCTGGAGGTCGAAAGGGTCATGAATGACGGGGATCCTCGGTATATAAGGCTGCATATAGTATAAGTTGATGTTTGGCTGTTTCATGAAACTTGTATACGGTCAGTCTCTGAATGTTTGGGCAAACTTCAGACAGTATTTACAAATTCGGTTGTTTAGTCAGGTTAATTTTGGTTAATTCGGCACAAACTTCACGCATTATTAAATATGTGGGAGTTTGGCTTTGTTCTCCTCCAGAAATATAGAGGAAACAGCACCCAAATTTGAAAACAGGTTTGGCGGCGTGAAGAGCAAGCACTAGTTTTGGACTTTTTCTTGAAATTGTAATCATCAAAGCATCACCTTTTGTTTGTCAAACATGAGAGAAGTTTTGTTTCACATCATAATAGAGCATTTGAGAAACTGGTGGTAACTGGGATTGGTAGGAACAAGAACCTACCTGGTCGCCATTTTCCGGTGAATTTCATTTTACAAACAAAAAAAAAAGGCGATTGGGAACTACTTATCCAATCACATGCATGATGCGTGCCTCATGAGGGTACTTTACAATTACATAGCAAAAGCATCTTTCTTTCCGCTTCGTATCTTTTCTTTTTTTTTCTCTCTTTTTGCTTAATACACCATATTAATCACTAGGAACCCGGAATATTCACCTAGCTCTCTATAATACTATGAATATATAACCCTAGCCAGCTTCGCTCCCGCGCACTTATACTTAATGTCTTGGCCTGGCAGCGTGCGAGATTTATGTAGGTTGTCATCGCCCCAATGGCAATACTTCCACCGAAAAGAGCATCTTTTTGTACCCGAGATTTCCCCAGAAAAAGTCTCTTGGTCCTTGCCTAGTCACATGATCTCGAAAAGAAACAAAAAAAGAAGTGGAGATCTTAGTCATTAAAATCCGAACATTGCGTGGCTTGATCTGATACCATCCGCGATTTGTGGAAAAAGACAAAAATACCACAATAAATTGTCTCTGCAAAAATCCAGTTTGAAACAAAATGCCAATGTATCGCATCGTTCCTTACGAAAAAAGCGCTGAGAGCATCCTATGATGAATGAAAATCATTCTATACTTTGGTATTAGGTGAACTCTACGTTTTGGACCCTTGGCAAATTTTGACGCTATGAGCAGAGTTACCCGGCACAACGCGCGATATATAAACGAAGAGACATCGCGCGCATTTTACAGTTTCCTATTTTTTCTTCAGAAAGTTGCCGCCGGGCGTCTTCACATTTACTTTTGGCTGCAGATACGCCTGGTCTGTGTTTCTTGACCGTCTCGCTCAGCTTCGTGCTGAAAGCTCGCCTCCTCGTGTCTCGCCTATTAACTTAGGGAGACACACTATGGGGAAGCTTGTTAGAGACGTGTTGAGGAGTGCAGATCGGGCAATGTGCCTGCTGCCGGAGAAGTTCGGTCAGATCAATGTGGCTATACAGAATATGCTGGGGGTCAGAAACCCCAGTGTATCCCGTTATGTCACGACATTCCCTTTGTAGCGAGCCTTGGTTGGTCTCATGTAATTAGTGCGATTGCTGTTGATTGGCACCGTTGATTTGCACTATCTCAAGAAGTGTATTAAATGGCTCTACCATGGCACAAACCATCTGCGCTTCCTGAGAAAGTTGAACACTTCAATCCTCTGGTCAGTGGAAACAAGCAAGGTGCAATGCAATTGCTAAATGCTGTGTCGAAACTGTCCTGATACGCACAACTCTATTGAACAGCACTTAAACCCTTCCTTCCTTGAAGACTCTTCGTCGTCTCAAGTAAAACATTTGTCAAGTTTACCAAATTATTTTCCAGGCTCTTAGGTTCATTTTGAGGCGTAGCAAGTGGACTTCTCAAGTGTGCCTCAGTTATCTTGACCAGTGCACGTCTTTCTCGCAAGACGAAACAAAGACCACACCAAAAGTCTAGACAATGCCCTCCAATGTTTTATCGTCTTCAAAAACTTGCTCTCATCAGTCGAATTGAACAATTACCATTGTTTTTATGCAAAAAAAAATGTATATGTATAGATCGACCTTTCCACACCTTGGTCTTTGCTGGCCCCTGTAATAATGACGTAACGTGCAGGCGAGGCGTGGTGCACACAGCACGGCGGCCAGGATTGTCTGCCAAACAGCCGCATGCACTGGTCTCCTGGCTTTTTATATCCTAGGACCAGCCAAATCACGCCAAAACGCATAAATTTTGGGACAATTCTTCAAATTTCTCATTTCTATCATATTGAGAATACACCCAAACCCGAATCATCATGTTTCTGAGGAGAAAACCGCCGCTGGGATACGTGTTGGAAGAGCTTCAACAGACGTATAACGACGTGAGCGACAATTCCGTGCGTAACTTGACGCTAGAAGACCAGGGCCAGTTCGGCGAGGCGCTTCGTGGGTGGAAGCTGTTGCATACGCTGTTGCTCTACAAAATCGATGCCTTTGAGCGCAAACAGGGCAAGTTTCTGCCCGAGGAAAGTGCGGTTCTTGCGGATTTGAAGGCCATAAGGGACGAGAACGTGAAGCATTTGGTGCGTATTCAACTACGGCTCGATGAGCAAGTACGCAAAAGCAAACGCGTAGGCGAATCAGCGCCGGCGGCTAATCAGGGGGCGAACGCTCACAAAATGAGTATTCCTTCGTTACGCTCCAGTAATCCGCAGAGCCGCTCCTTTAACAGTTCCCAGCAGCGCCACATGGTCAAATCGCTTCGCAGCTCGCAAAACTACCAGATGTCGCTGCAGAATCGAGACACGGTGAAAGCCGCTGCTAATATCTCATGGGCCAAGCCAAAACCGGCGGGTAACGGTCTGCTGGCGCAGAAGAAATACGATACAGACATTTTCGAGGATTTCGACCAAACAGAACTCCCTGCGCGAGAGTACGCGCGACTCAACTCGATTGAATCTACCGCACAGCCGCTGTCGCGCCTGGAACTGCCCGTATCGGTGAATTTGATCGATATGGATGATCGTATAACACACAGCTTGCCCAAATCGTTTGAGGACTTGAATTTAACGGAAAAGAAGGCGCCGCCGCCAATCCCGCCCAAACGGAGCGGGTTGCGTGTTGCCACGAAAAAACCAGAGGAAAGCCCGGTCGGATCGCCGTCCTTCCCACAGGAATCTTTGGGTAATCTTGCGAGGCCTGCTATTAAAGCAGCATCCAAGCTGACGTCCGATATCCCAGAGCCGCCGGGGCCCGAAGCTAAGAAGTATGTGTATAAGAAGCCTCAGCCGCTCAACGTGCTGAAGATGATGCAGCAGGGCGCACGGAAAGCCGCCAGCAATGGCAAAACCAAGCGGCCTTCAGCAACGCCTACACAAGGCACGGCAAAGGCACACACAACCGCAAGCGAGGCTCCACGCGCGGCTAAGGCAGTCAAGAAGTCAAACATCACATACAACTACAAGCCCGTGGAAAAGAAACCTGCAGCGGCTAAGCCAGGGGCGGCCAGGACAGCGGCTAATACGAAGCCACAGGCGAAAGCGGCGCATCCACCAACGCCCACTTCCCCTTACATGAACAACATCATTAGTGACTACGAGTCTGATGATGAGGCCGCGGTGGCTGCCCCAGAGATAGTCAAAAGTTCGGGGGACATGACACCTCAGGAGCAGGCCGCGCTCATTTCGTCCATCAAAGGCATTGACGAAATGTCTGCCAATCAGATTCTCAACGACATTGTCGTGCGCGGCGACGAGGTCTACTGGGACGATATTGTTGGTCTTGAAGCGGCGAAAAATTCCTTGAAGGAGGCTGTCGTGTATCCATTCTTGCGGCCAGATTTATTTCGCGGTTTGCGCGAGCCGACAAGGGGCATGCTCCTTTTTGGCCCTCCTGGAACGGGTAAGACAATGCTTGCACGTGCAGTGGCCACAGAGTCGAAGTCTACCTTTTTCTCGATCAGTTCATCCTCATTGACGTCCAAGTACTTGGGGGAGAGCGAAAAGTTGGTGAAGGCATTGTTTCTACTTGCTAAAAAACTCAGTCCTTCGATCGTATTTATTGATGAAATCGACTCCTTGTTGGGCACCAGAACCGAAGGCGAGATCGACAGCATGCGACGTATAAAGAACGAGTTTTTGGTACAATGGTCCGAACTCTCGTCAGCGGCCGCTGGCCGCGATTCTGCTGAGGAAGACGTCAGCAGGGTACTTATTCTTGGCGCGACAAACTTACCTTGGGCCATAGACGAGGCTGCTAGGAGACGATTTGCAAAAAGAGTGTATATTCCTCTTCCGGAGGATGAGACAAGAAAACTTCAGATATCCAAGCTTTTGGCATACCAAAATCACACGTTGCTGGACGAGGATTTCACGAAGCTAATTGACCTCACGCAAGGCTTCAGCGGCAGTGATATCACACTCTTGGCCAAAGACAGTGCAATGGGCCCATTACGCTCCTTGGGCGATAAACTTTTGAGCACGCCCACGGAAGAAATCAGGCCGATTCAGCTAGAAGATTTTGTTGAAAGTCTAAAGTACATAAGGCCATCTGTGTCGAGCGAGGGCTTGGGAGAGTACGAGAATTGGGCGGCCAAGTTTGGTTCATCCGGAGCATAGATGATAGGCCTACTACACACCGCGGGGCTAATTTCTATATTTTGCATTGGTTTCTAACCTATCAATCCAACATGACGCTGCATAAATACAATGTGTCTTACAATATGTCTTGCACTGGTGAGTGCACCAGCTAAGTAATTTTTTTTGGTAGTCTGGACACACACTGGGCCAAATTCACCATATGAATCATGAATTCTTAAATGCCGTCAACAAAACCGTTGACAACAGACTTCGAAAAGCCACCTTCTTTCACGGCCAAGTCGTAGTAGCCGTAGATAGTGGTGACACTCAACAAGATCGAGGTACCGCTACCCAAGCAGCCCACCATGTCACTGATCACGGACAATGCGCCGATGGCGACACCGCCCAACGCAGCAGCGGTGGGAATGATGCGCTTCAACTCCTTGTAAGCAGAAGTACTTCTGTAGCCGGCGATAACCAAGCCTTGCTCCTTGAACTGCTTGGCCACATCACGTGGCGAAGTGCCGCTGATCTCAATCCAAGTGGTGGAGAATACAGCGCACGAGCCCAAGACAAACGTGACGTAGATTGCCGTCTTGATTGGGTCTACCAAAGCCTCAGCAAGCGAGGTAGGTGGCTGAATGTAGTAAGACAAGCCGCTGGTGGCGTACAACTGAGAAGAGCCGCCGCGAGCACCCCAAGAGCCCAAAAACTTGACAAAGAGATTGTTTGGCCATCTCAAAAAGAGCATCTGAGAGATAAGGAAAATGTTCGACGATAAAGCAGACTGCAACATGATTGGCGTATTCGACGTGTAAAACAAGCGGATAGGGTACATGATGTAAGGTCCCCTCTGTCTGACCGAGCTCACTGGGAGATCGACCCTGACGCCTTGCAAGTACACGACGGCGAAGAAGACAAGCACGGTGGAGAGAACTTGGAGCATGTTTGGCAAGTTCTGGCGGTAGAAAGCCTCCAAAAGCGCTCTCTTCTTGTCTTTTCTGGAACCCAACAAGTGAAACAACGCGACCACGGCACCGTCAAATTCAGCACCCTTGCCGCTGGCTGAGGTCGTGGGTGCAAACGCTTTCCACATCACCTGCTCACAAACGTTGGTAGCAGTAAACAAGGAGATACCGGAGCCAAGACCGTAGCCCTTTTGCAACAACTCGTCCAACAAAATCACAATGATGCCGGCGAATACCAACTGCAACACCAACAACAAGCAAACGCCCGTACCCAAAGTCTTTGGGGGCCCGTACATGCCGGTCAACACGTACACAGTGGCCTGGCCAACGGCCAATACGATGGCAAAGAGTTTCTGCGCGGTCTGGAACTGTTCTCTGTCCTCTTTCTTCGTCATGTCAACATGAATCAACTTCGTGCCTTGCAACAACTGGAACACCATCAGCGCCGAGACGATCGGCGTGATTCCAAGCTCCATCAACGTACCTCTGTTCGAGGCCAACATCATTCTGAGCCAAAGCAACGGGTCCGAGCCGTCAGAGGACACAATACCGTATAATGGGATTTCCGACATCACAAGGAAAATCAATAACGTGACACCGGTCCACATCACACGTTGGTTGAACGGCACCTTGCGCTCCGGGGCAATCACCTCGGGCACCAAGGGCTCAAACGGTTTGACTAGGTCCAAAACGCGGAAACTCATGGTGGTGTTTCTGTATGGAAAAAGAGAAAAAAGTGGTTGTTTCGGCGGCTGCGCTTATGGTCGTTGACGTGTTCTTTCCCGCGGTCACATGACGAAACCCGCCGCCGCGCGTTTTGTTCTCGGCAAGGCAGAAGCTTCTTTCATGCGAAAGATGGAAAATTTGTTATTCTTTATTGTTATTTCTTGATTTTTATAACTGTTAAAGTGTTTTGTTGAAAAAAAAAAACCATCAAAAAAATAATGACTTGTTTCGGAGGGGAATGTTGGATTGTTGGGACCAAAATCAAGGTTGCGACAAGTGCTGCCCGTGCAGTTCCCTTGCAAGAAGACTAAATACTCTGATGCCCTTACACATACCTTCGATTCACGAAAATTGTGCGATTGTCGTCAATATATAGACCTTTTGAAAAATTTGAAGATAACGCCGCACGTGATTGTAAATTGAAAATTACTTCGCGGGGGAGAGAATGCTAGGGCTTATTCTACCCTGGCCACTATTGTTTGGAAACTTGAGGCGCGTTCAGCCCAATGGAGAAGACAGGCATTAAAAAAACCGAGTCTGGAATTTTAGTTTTGGACACCAGATATGAAAGGTATACACAAGAGCATGGAAATGTCACTGGTGCCGTTATTGTCACTGCCGTTACGGAGGACTCTGCTTATAAAACTTAATTTTGAGCAGAAGTAAAATCAGCACCTAGGTAATAATTGAGAAAGAACGCGTTTTGGGTGTTTACTTCTGTAGCACAGCTAGTTTCCAAAGACTTGAGGCCAGAGTTTGTCAATAATTAAATACTTTCTGAGCAGGAAGAACCCGAGTCCTCTCTGAGACGTCTAGACTTGTATCTGGTGTAGTTATTGATGTTTGTCATTGAATTTATACTGGTCCCTAAACTCTCATGCGAGGTTCCAAATCGAGTATCATCATAAAATAAGAGAAACCAAAAAAGCGTCCTTTCATAAAATCAATCGAGTGTTTCAAAAGCAATTAAAGATATCATGAAGATGCACATCAACGTGTATCATGTTACAATCTTGCATATGTTGCGTAACCGTTGCTTGGGTCACCCAAGCAGCTGGCTTCTCTGCAGCTAACAGAGTCAATCTCCATGCGTTCGCTAGAAACGAACTCTAAGTCGGCACTGAGAACTCGCAAAAGTTTGAAATCTGATAACATCGTGGCGTAGTAGAGTTGGCTCGTATAGAAGATTAAAGAATCAAGAAAAATGCATATCTTTGCTAACAGATTCAAGATGCACGTTGCAGCGCTTCAGGGCCCAGGCATGTAAGATGACTCGTGCTCGCGCGAAAATACGATTACGACCTTCTCCTTGCAGGTAGTTTGATGAAGACAATTTGTCGTAGAAATTAATCGGTAATTGTGGGAAGAGCGGACGAGAAGCAGCGGTGTAAAATCTAGATATCATTTTAAGCTCACCATGGCAAAAAGACAAGTAAAAATCAAATTTCAAGTACGAACCAGCCATTTGTATGCAAGATGTCTCTGCTGGCTTTGAGTCGTTTACGATTAATTGTGAAATGTGATCTGCAATCATCCAGAAGCATGTGCCACACTGAGACAATTACAGCTTTGTATTCAATAAAAAGGAAACGGTTGCTCTCAATTAAAAGTAATTTAGAAGGACCGCTTTTAAGATTGACAAGATGCGTAACGGGTAATAAAAGCGCCTTCATCAGCCAAGCACGGGCTTAAGGTGGATTTCTAATGCTGATACAGTCGTACCTCGCTATAAGACGCCTCGAAAGTCGCGAATCCCTCGGACCCTCGACTTGAGTTCTGATTTTTGGTGCTAAGAAGCGGTTGCATTACATACAAAAGCCCAAAATTACCGAGGGTTCCCTCGGCCCTCGATCCCCTTGAAAAATTTTTCGTTAAAGAGGGCACTATTTTTGACCGTTTTAAAGGGATTCAAGGTAAGGAAATATAAATATTTGACTCGAATACAAGTGACAAAGGCCTGGAACGTCGATTAAACGCGCTGAAATCGCGTAATTTTGCGTTTTGTGTACTTGTGGCGTGCCTTCGAAGGTACGCGTCCCCTATGCGATTATGAAAGGTTGCAACAGTTGCATAGTCCTCAGATCGTTATCAAAAATCTGCTGTGCTGAAATGCCTGAGATTGAGCACTTAAAGCTTCCGAAGAGAGGGCCCATGAAAAGGCTTCAGATGTTGAAATGGTAGAAAGAAACCCAAAGCTGGAGGCTCAGAATGCCAGTAGGGATCCTGGAATAGAGGAGCTAGGTGCTGAATTTAACCGAGCAAACAAACATAGTCGCAAACGCCATGGGGTGGGATGAATACATCAGTTTTATCGGAGAAAATATGCCTCAAAATACAGAAGGGGTTGCAGATAATGAAGACGGTAGCGAAAAACACACAGAAAGCTCGAACATTTCTCAGTTTGAAACAAGCGGACTGGCACAGCTTCCGGTTACAATCGGCGCCAATTCAGTTGATAGCGACGATGACTTTGTGTATCAGCTGACTCACGGCCCTCAAAAGGTCATTTACATGGCTGATTACATGATGGGATTTTTGAGAGAAACGGAATCATTGGAACACGAGAAGAATAAAGGTATACTTGCCAATCATAGGAAATGTGCGAAAAAGGGCTTCGGAAATGCAGCCCCCTAAAAAACAGGTGAGTATTGATAGTTTCTTTTTAGCCGGATGATACACACCTACAATTTCGTGAAATTGCTCAAAAGATGAGTGAGCGTGCCGTAAGATAGTTCCCTCACTTTTTTACTCGGCTGTCCTGCACATAGTGGATTTCTTCCCTCGTACCTCGAATAGGGCCCCAAAAAGTGTGTGCTAAGATGATCTGTCTTATAGCGAGGTACGACTGTATTAGCGTTTCGTTTGGTGGGAAGAATGAGTTGATATATCTCAACACAAAAGAAAAAAATGAAAAGTCAGCCAAAGATCAGCACCTCAAATAATATAAATTCGACCAAAATGCCTGAGGCAACTTTAGGTGAAGTGGTGTGTTGTTGCATTCGGAATTTACGTACTAACATTATATCAAATGTCAACTGGCGCAGAGCAGGCTGCCCAATCAGCGTTCCACAAACAAATTTTACGACGACTTTTCCCTGCTCGGCACTTTGATGTAAAAAGAACCAAGCAAACAAAAAAGGGTCCATAAAGAATTAAGACTCCGTTTGTTGAAAGCTTTGCCCTAGGTTAGTGCCTTAACTGCAGACGTAAGATCACGTGACAAAACTCATATGGTACTGGTTAATTGGACAAGACGAAAAGTGTGTAAAGCATTGACTCGATACAACGAAAAAATAAGATTACAACTACTAAACCCAGTAGAAAACTTTTTGTTAATCATCAACAAAATAATGTCTGATAAGATATAGCGATAGTTTCCCCCCACTTTACTGATGCATCAGTATATGAAAGTGCTAGCCGGAAACCGGATTGGCATGCGCACGTGACAACCTCCCAGGCTCCAGCGCAACAACCTGATCTGGCTTTTTGAGATTTGCACATAATGCAACTATCTACAAATTGTGACCAGCAGAGTCAAAATCACACAAGTCACAATTAAAAACATGTCTGACTGGGCGGCAAAACTACTGCAGAAACCTAGCCTTGGCCAAAATGCAACCAATGCTCCAAAAGCAAATATACTGAAAACAGCCCCGGCGCAAACCGGGCCTCATATGGGTAACGTCAATACAAACAGCACAAAACAACAACAACAACAACAACAACAGCAGCAGCAGCAGGCCAAAGTGCGGCCGGCGAAACCACTTAGACAAGAGTCTCCTCTGAGAAGCGCCGCTGCGCTGCCGGAACCTTTCAATGGCGCCGAAATATTGGCATTTTTGACTAAACGTTTCAATGCAGATTTAGAGGACGCACAACGCGATAAATCGGGCGAGGAGGCTGTGATTTATCGATCTCTAGAAGCATCTTCGTCTTGGAAAACAAAAGGCCCTAGTTCAGGTCGTAAATTTAACAAAGATGAGGATAGATTCGATCTCCTACAGGAGATCAATCGCGGCTTTCAGTCTAAAGCGAAGAGATATTAAGCGGTCGGGCTTTTCGAGTGAAACATTTTGAAAGAATTGAGGACTGAAATTTAAGGGGTTTATGGATATCAGTCTCCCAGAGCAACGCGGGCAGTATCAGAGTGTTAAGTACGGATACTCTTCGGGGGGTTCTTTTTTTTTTTTGGCATGAACCAAGGTAGATACATAGGAAGTGAGGAAAGCACGGTTTTTCATCGGTTTGGAGACTGACCCAGATGTTTCTTATACCATAACAAAAACCGGCTTTTTACTATTTACTGGGAACACTTACAGTCGATCATGCACTAAAAAGCTAAGTGGTCACTTTCGAGTCGCCAGTTTGAGATATCATTCTTTCCCCATATTTCATATTTATTCCTGATTTGGCCTCGATTCAATTCACAAACAGCTAATGTTGGATGAAAAGTGTAGATTGCAGACTCACATCGATATTCTCGAACGTACACTGTTTTTGGCCCACAGTACGCAAGGAACAATTGTAAGAAGTTTATATTCTGGACAGCTTATCAATTGTATACATGCATATAGGCGACGAAAGAGAAGAAATTGAAGTAGAAATCAAATTAAAAGAAAAGAAGCCCAAGGAAAACAACATTTGACTAAAAACCTAGACATGAGGCAGAGTGACCCAGTAGCGTTTCCATTCTTTTGTCATCTAAAAGGAGGCTCGACCGCTATTACTAATAACGATGTCACGTAACTAGTCACGCACGACTCATATTCTGAATCTACACTATTCGGTTTGGCCCGGCAAAAGCAAATATACCCTGGCTGTAATAATTGGTGGGAAAGCGAGTTGCAGCTTGTCTATCCGCAGCGTGTGTCAACCTCAAAAAAGTATGCAAAACCTTTTTGGCGCTAGCGAGAATCCCCGGGCTTACTCAAATTAGTGTAAGCAAAAATGAAAAAAAAAAATGAAGCTCGGTGATAAAGTGCCTGTGTTTTGCATAAAGCGCGGTCATTCATTCGCGAGGCACAGAAGAAGGTGGCCCGGCCGAGTTGCGAGTGGGGATCTGATATGAGCCTGGCCGAGACAGAATCCAATCAATAGCTTATTTGGGAAAGAGGGGTAGAAATTGACTTCCGTTATTCTAAAAAGACCGCAAAAAACTTCATTCTACGAGGAAACACACTTGTCGAGGGAAAATTTGGGCTTGAACTTTACCATAAAATTTTATTTAGTCAACGTTTACTCATGACAATGTGTGAGCGGCTTTGCCATGTGTCAACCCCCACTTGCTACGGCATGCGAGAGCTCCACTGCCCCGGCCCCACACCCGGCAAGTTGCGGGCGTGGAAGTTTTGGCTATATGCAGTCCACTTGCGGAGATTCCTCATTTCGCCGGGTCAAGTATAAAGTCTGGGGTAAATCTGAGAAACTTCGCCAGTCTTATTTCCTGATACAGACTCATTTTTCTTTTGAATTCTTGAGAAAAAGTATTTTATTTATTTATTCTGATCGCAATTGACCGCTTTTTTACACAAAAAATACTATTATTCAACCATGTCACAGTCAGTTTCTGAGCAGATGCATGTGGACACCGATATCATTACGTTGACTCGGTTCATTCTTGAAGAGCAACAGAAGTTTGCGCCAAACGCAACTGGCGAGTTGTCGCTTTTACTTAACGGTCTTCAATTTGCCTTCAAATTCATTGCGCACAATATCAGACGCGCGGAATTGGTGAATCTTATTGGAATTTCGGGAACGGCCAATTCCACCGGAGACGTGCAGAAAAAATTGGACGTGATTGGAGATGAGATATTCATCAACGCCATGAAACTGAGCGGAAACGTGAAAGTGTTGGTTTCCGAGGAACAAGAGGACTTGATTGTGTTTGAAGGCGGCGGCCGGTATGCAGTATGCACCGACCCAATCGACGGCTCGTCAAATATTGATGCTGGTGTTTCCGTCGGTACCATTTTCGGTGTATACAGGCTCAAGGACGATCTGAAGGGCTCGATCAAGGATGTGCTCAGAAAAGGCACGGAAATGGTAGCTGCAGGATACACCATGTACGGAGCGTCTGCACACCTTATGTTGACTACCGGCCGGGGCGTGAATGGGTTCACTTTGGACACCCAATTGGGCGAGTTTATCTTGACGCAGCCCAACTTGCGTATCCCGAACACCAGAGCCATTTATTCGGTCAACGAAGGTAACTCGTTCTACTGGCCCGAGTCCCATAAGAAGTATATTGAGGATTTGAAAAAGCCACAGGATGAATTGGACGGCAAGCCGTACTCAGCCCGGTACATTGGCTCGATGGTGGCGGATATTCACCGGACGTTGTTATACGGCGGGATCTTTGCTTATCCTGCAGACTCGAAGCTGAAGAACGGGAAATTGAGGGTATTATACGAATGCTTCCCCATGGCCATGTTGATGGAACAGGCGGGCGGATCTGCCGTCAACGATAAAGGTGAGAGGATCTTGGACATTTTGCCGAAGGGCATTCACGACAAATCAGGCATTTGGTTGGGCTCAAAGGGCGAGGTGGACAGGTTCTTGACGTACATTTAGGCTTATTTGAAAGGGGTCTATAATGAAAAGAAGAAAGTAAAAACACTGGTTTTCAACAATCATGTATTTGCAGGCTGTGGTGGTTGTAGATTGGAAGTCAAGAATAGGGGATAAGGGATGATTGTGTTGGTCATATACACGATGCAAAATCTTCTTCATTCTGCCCCCTTTTAATTCTTTTCTTAGACGCTAAACACGTAAGCCCGGCTTATAAAATGTGAAGGAGAAACCACATTAGCAGCTTGGTAGATCAAAACTAGTCAGAGGTATTTGGCTATGGGAAATAACCGCCCAGAAAAGCAGCCCTTAAAATCAAGTTATCTGCATACAATTGACAAAAACCAGCATGGCTAGTCAAATATCATAATATGAACATTGACAAGTAAGGGCCAAGGCTCTCTACAGGGAGCAGAAAGGGTATTTGCAGCCAAGCGTTTCTTCAGATCCATGGCAGCAAACAAAATTCTCATACAAACTTTTATTGTATTTACTTTTGAAAAATGCAATTACCCCATAGAGAAGCGATTACCTTAACGCTTCTTGTTATGATCATTATTATGCTTGTGTCGAATGTGTGTCGCCTTCGAGTGAGGGTTCATGAGATTCACGTTTATCTATACCAATCATCCACACACCACCAGAAAGAAATATAAAAACCGTCCAATATTCTAATTAAGACTGAAGCCATGACTTCAAAGCTAAAAACATTTCACAATTTATGTTTTTGTGTGGTATAATGCAGCACACTTATCCTGACCCAAATACGTGGCCTGCATATAACACCCACCTCGACATGATGAATCATATTTGAGATTCTTCTGAGCTCTGGCTCGACAATTTCATTCACACATAGCTAGAAAATCCGCCTCGATTCAGAGCGGTTGCTAGTGAGATTTGCTTTTATCGATACTCAAAATAGCATAAGCACATTTTTATTTCTATTTGAACCCTGAATTTATTCCCGGCTTCCATGACTCACGGCATACTTGTGATTTCTTGCAAACCGAGCCCCACAGAACACTGAGAGACCAAAAAGTTGACTTTCCATAGGTGATAAAACACCGGAAAAACGCCACAAAAATAAACATTTGACATGCAAAAAACACTCTACAACATCACATACCGCATTCGACACACACTCGCGGCCCGCTATGACCTCGTCCACCTAAAACGGTGGGCGTTTGCTATCGCGTTGGTGAGCTGTCTTTCGCTGGGCCTGATCATGCTATTTTCGCTATTTTCGCTGGCCTTGCATCACTCAGTGGGCCTCACGTACACTCAGATCAACCTCATTGTGTCGTTTTCCGCGGTGGGCATGTACTTGTGCCTCCCCGTGTTGGGGTATTTGGCCGACTGCTACGGCCCCGCGCTTTTGTCGCTCATTTCGATCTGGGCCTTCTGCCCCGCATACTTTGCCAATGCGGTGGTCGTGCGGGCGCTGGGAGATACAGAGGTACTTTCATCAGGCCGCGTGGCGGCGTTGGCGGCGTCTTTTTGCCTCATAGGACTCGCCACAAGCTCTCTCTACTTTTCCAGTTTGCTCACGTGCGCGAAAATATACCCAAACAAGAAAGGTTTGGCCATCTCGTTGCCCGTGAGTTGCTACGGCGTGCTGTCGCTATTGGGGGCTCAAATCTTGAAGCTAAGGTACTTCCAGTTGTCTGATGGTATCTTGGACCTATACAAAGTGTTCATGTTCTTTTCCGTGCTCTACCTTTTCGTGGGCGCACTCAACCTAGCCCTGAATCTGATCGTGACGTTGGAACAGGATGTGGTTTTCGGCGAAAACGAGCCGCTTTTGGCCGAGCTAGAGCGCGATCCAGAACCGTCCTTGACGCCACAGCGCTCTGCCGTCGAACCAGCGCACCACCGCGAACGGTATGTGAAATTTTTGAAGGACAAGTCGGCGTGGATACTTCTAGTGACATTGTTTTTCCTGGTGGGTCCCTTGGAGAGCTTCCAGAACAATTTAGGCCTGATTATAGAGGCCACTGCGGGCACGCGCACACACCTCTCTGACCAGGTATCTATTATTGCAGCACTGAGCACGGGAATCAGACTCTTCATCGGCGTGGTTATAGATTATGTGTCGAGCGAAAAAAGAAGGTATCCCTTATGCAAGGTGTGGTTTTTATTGGCGCTCATGTGTGTTGGGATAGTTGCCCAGATTGCGCCGCTTTTCTCGCTTAATTTCACCGCCATCTCGGTACTTAATGGTGTCTGCTATGGCGGGCTATTTACTGCGTTCCCGACAGTGGTCGCCTCGATTTGGGGTGTCGACTTGATGGGCTCAACATGGGGTTCCTTTATGGTGGCGCCGGCGTTTGGCAGTATCACATTTTCGCTCTTGCACGGCTACAGAATGGACGTATGTGCTGCAGACGCAGGCGCGTTGGGCTGCCTCGACCAATACTTTCGCCTTACTGCTGCGTGCTTCTGCATTGCATTGGCGCTCGTCGCTTTTGCGTGGCGCGGTATCTGGTGGCGCAGGGGTATGCGCTGTTTTTGATCAGAACAACTGTACCAAAAAATTACAAACGTTTGATTGGTACGAGGTATAAATTTGCATAAAGTGTGATACATCGAAGACTGGGTTGATTGTGGATGTTTTTGATTGTTGGTTGACAGCCAAGAGAATTTTTTTACGGTTGATGGTTTTTGACGTTGAGACCATTAATGGCATGAGCCAACGCCTTGGACAATGGGCATGCGTGACCGAGGGCTCAAAGATGTGCTGCTGATTTGTACATGAAGTCGGTGAATTGTCTCAAGGGTGAACTTTGAAGTACAGGCGGAGCATATTCTTCACAATACTCTTCCCGTTCCATGTGTTAAGCGATGTTTGGATAATAATATGAATGCAGCTTATATTGAAAAGTACGGGTGCTGAGGAGCCTAGAAGCACAAGATGGTTCGTCTGTCACGCCTGACGCATCTCATGCGGCATCAATCTGCAGCTTCTTTGTTCCAAAGCGCCAGATTGAAAGCTGGACATCTCAGCTGGGCAAATAGCTTTACCAAGAAGCAAAAAATAGTCCCGCCGCTAATCAAGTGTAGTATTAAGCCAACCCTGGTTGTACACTAGACTAGAAACCATGAAAAAGGCACGTGTTTACAAATATGATGAACAGCAAATAATATGAAGCTTATGCTTATATGCATCCCGTGGAACAATTCAAGTAGACTCACAAAAAGGGCCTACTTTTGATCTCAGTTAGTTGGCAACCATGCACGCCACGCCCAGAAATGCGTTTGTTTTGCCAAACGCGACACGCTTTTCCCGAAAAGCGCGTATGTGGTTATGCACCCCTGCCTGTTTCAAATCCCGAAGTACGAGCACATCACAATGAGAAACGTCTTACCCTAAAAAAGACAAGGATCTAGAAAAGTTCAGTCATGCATTCTGGCGTTGCGTCATAAGACAGTGGAACTTCATATGCCCGCAAAACCCAGTTTGTTCTGCAACCCATAGATTTTCTGGCACTTGCATGAATAGGGTTTTTGGCCCAGCACACATTCCGCGCTGGCGCCCGCGCCCGATTGCAGAATGGAACCACACTAATTTTCCGGCTTGTTTGCGCTCGAAAAACAACACTCAGCATAACGGAATATCGGGCAAAATAATCTCAGCATAGTTGAAGAATTTGAGTAGACGGCGATGCAAATATAGTCATAGTGAAGGTGGGATCTCAATCTACACTTTGTGTGAGGTTTGAAGACCGGATTTGTGAGATCCGGTCACGTGACAACAACCAATTCGGCCAACGTGTCCTCAAATGCGAATGTGGGCTGAGACCCTCGCTCGAAAGGGCCGGATCTAAAAAAAGAAAAACCGTGCAAGAAAAGCCCGCCCTGGCGCAATTCTCTAAAAAAGAAATTAGCTTGATTTGAACAAATTGCGTTTATCTGTCATAAGCGCATGAGACGAGAATGCAGTTCCTAAAAACCGTTACGACAATGAGGGTCGGACTATTGTTGGCCGCTATCATGCCCGAAAGGGGAATGAGGCTTCGATAGAATCAGGGGAACTCTTCGAGAGGGCCAACACAAACAGGTGTGAGAAGACGACATTTTTGCGCCGCGAGCCCGATTCCCGACGCGCTCGGCCAGTTCACCGCCGCGCCAGCACCTACACTTTGGGAACATGTGCATGTACACCTGCCTCATGTGCAGCACCGGTGTACACTATGCAGTATTGAGTTATCTGTGTACAGATTCATGCATTATCCAGCACGTCGCGCCGTCTGCATGCGGCGTGCGCGCGGGCACGTCCCACCGCGACTTTTCTCAAGAGTGTTCGCGTCCACGTTTTTTTTTCGGCGGGAATATATAAGACAACTCTCGCGCCCAACTTATCTTATAGTTCTTTTTCTTTGAGGACATACCTTATTTTTTACAGACATATCATGAAGGCCATAATTCTTGTTGGCGGGTACGGTACCCGTTTGAGACCCTTGACGTTGACGTTGCCAAAGCCCATGGTGGAGTTTGGTAACCGCCCTATGATCCAGCACCAGATCGAGGCGTTGGCCGAGGCTGGCGTGACCGACATTGTTTTGGCTGTTTCTTACAAGGCCGAGGTGATGGAGGCGTTGTTGGAGGAGTACAAAGCCAAATACGGAATCAACATCACGTGCTCGAAGGAGGAGGAGCCTTTGGGCACTGCAGGCCCCTTGAAGCTTGCTGAGAAGGTGTTGAAGAAGGACGACTCGCCATTTTTCGTGTTGAACTCGGACGTCATTTGCGACTACCCCTTCAAGGAGTTGGCTGCATTCCACAACGCGCACGGTGCCGCCGGTACGATTGTTGCCACCAAGGTGGACGAGCCTTCGAAGTACGGTGTTATCGTTCATGACCGTGACACTGTGAACTTGATTGACCGTTTCGTCGAGAAGCCAGTTGAGTTTGTCGGTAACCGTATCAACGCCGGTATGTACATCTTGAACCCAAGTGTGCTTGACTTGATCGAGTTGAAGCCAACCTCGATCGAGAAGGAGACCTTCCCACAATTGGTGGAGCAGAAACAGCTCTATTCGTTTGACTTGGAGGGCTACTGGATGGACGTGGGCCAGCCCAAGGACTTCTTGACCGGTACGTGCCTGTACCTCTCGTCGTTGACCAAGCGCAAGCCCGACCAGATGTGCCAGGAGAAATTCGTGCACCAAGGTAACGTTTTGGTGGACCCTAGTGCGCAGATCCACCCAGGTGCCTTGATTGGACCCAACGTGGTGATCGGCCCTGGCGTGATTGTCGGCGAGGGTGCCAGAATCCAGCGTTCCGTGTTGTTGGCAAACTCTCAGGTCAAAGACCATGCCTGGGTCAAGTCGACGATTGTCGGCTGGAACTCGCGTATCGGCAAGTGGGCCAGAACCGAGGGCTGCACCGTGTTGGGTGACGATGTCGAGATCAAGAACGAGATCTACGTCAACGGCGCCAAGGTGTTGCCCCACAAGACTATCTCGGCCAACGTCGAGCTGGAGGCCATCATCATGTAAGCGGAGTCGGATTTGTACATTATCTCATAATACAAGTGTTTAGAATAATCCTGGATGTAGCTCAGGGGCGCTCCCTGGTCGACTGTGACACACACGGTAGAGCACCAAATTGAAGTCTCATCCTCGAATATGGCCAATGAGACTTGTTGAAAGCTCAAATTCCACATATTTCGCTGGTCTATACCACTAAAACTGTGCAATTGTGGCTATGCTGAAATAAAAAAACATCATTCACAGCCGCACTAGATTGATCATCCATGACCAACTTGACTACCTATTTCAGGTTCTACATAACTTATTCTTATGGTGAGGGAATATTGTGTCTGGCACACATCTCGATTAACATAAAGAAGTCAAGAACGGACAATTTTAGTGAGACTGTATTGGCTAGTTCTTCGATTAAAGTACAAAAAAAAAAAGAAAATGTCCAAGCAAAGATTGAGAGAGTTTCAAAATCATGCTGCCGTCGCCTCTAAACCCTCGCAAAGTGTTGCCATATACGACTTCAGGATCACATGGCCAGGAACATGACAGGCACAATTTGGAACGATTTTCAAATCGATTGAAAAGAAATTGAAAGTGGGGCCCTCTTGTGGAAAATTCTCGCAAAAAGTATGTTTTTGGCTAGCTAGTGTGTTCGTCTGAAGCAACACTGTTATTGATCTTTTACGCGTCGGAAATTATCAGCTTCAACAAAAAAAGGACCGGTAATGGCGTTTTTAGGCTAAAGTCATTTCAGCAAAATCCATAAAACCACAACGAGCCGGCCAAACCAGGACAAGCTTAGGTGGTAAATACTAATTACATGGCTGAGAGTGTTGTTGATGTCACGTGTTCCTCTAAGGCAAGTAAAGTGCAAAAACCCTTTCCAAATGATGCATTTCGCCTTATTTTGACGCTAGCAGAATTGACTAGTCACGTAGGATTGCTGTCCGAATCTTAGATCGAAAAGTTAGCGTATGGCACAGCTGTGGCTGCTTTCGCCTAATCGACCCTGGCTTTTCCATTCAAATGGATCAGGCAACCAGACAGGTATAGTCAAGGATACACTTGCTAGTTGTATTGTTGAAAATACTATTTGGCGCCATGATTTGAATCGTCAGAAACAATTATCATTCAGACCTTAGAAAGAAGAATAGAAAAATGTGTTCATGACTACGTTATCCCCTGACCAAAAAGAAGAACAGATATATTAATCAAGTTATCTAGCGAAGGACCGCTTTGTCGGCGTGAAATAGATGACCTCAAGCAGTTTCTGGCGAATAGAAATGAAGAAGGCGATTTCTCCACCTTAGACCCTCATAAATGAGTCTCGTTTCAATTTTCTGGCCTTTTTTATCATTGGAATTCTAGACCCGACAATTCTATCTAACAAGATGAAAAAACATGCTAGAAAAAAATAACCAAACATGAACCTGCCGGATATCCAGCCTTCCAGATCTCCGAAACAACAAACATCCAGATTTCACATAACTATTTACAGACAAAAACGGTCACAATTTCCTTTTTTTTCTTCCTTTCTTCCTCTAAAACCACTTCGTCACATAGTGCACGAAATCTTTCCTCAAAGGTTCGCTCAAGGGCTTCACGCTGCTCAAATACAGCACCAACAACACGGTTGCGATTGCTGGCTCACTCACCGTTCCCATTGGCTTCAATTCTTTCCCCTGGTGGAAGATTTGCGTCTCACGAGTGTTGGAAACGACCCACAAAGTATCGTTTTTTGGCACTGAGCCGCGGAATCCCGCAAACACTTCTCGCAACTGCTCCACGCCGGTCGTGACTTCATCTCGAATCGTTTTCGCCATTGGATTTGCCAAAATCGACTTTGTGAGCCCGTCACGCAAGTGGCCGTAGTCTGTATTTCTCACGGGCGTGATTTTCACTGCGTAGGGCACTTTTGACGCGAGATCGGCGATGATTTTTTGCAGAAGTGTCTTATTTTCCAAGAGAGTTTGTGCTGTCTCACTTGGATTTTGCTTTAAATGTTTGGAAATGACGGAAACAACTGTTTTCTCGTGTTTTTCCGGAATATAAAGCCCCACGCCGTAGACTTTGAACCCCACAAAAGTCACCAGGCGCACGCCCGAAGCGATCAACTTATAATCCGACAGAAAGATTTTATTTTCAAATGGCAGGATTCTCGTGGGGAAAGCGTCGATTGACGAGTCCACGGAAACGCCATCCAAAGAATTGTTACTCTGATCATTTGCTATGATGGAACCAGTGAGAAGAAGAGAGAACAGTGAGACTGTGGCAAGAGACGTTTTAAAAAAACGGGGATTTTTGAAAACAGCCAGCAGTGCCAATCTCGGCACACGCGTTCTGAAAAGGTACCACATCATGAACGAAAACGTGTGTGTGAATAGACCGAAATGGTATGGATAATTGCTGGTTTGGACCGTCTTGTATGGAGATTCGCGTTGGTAACTTGGTGCTAAATCCGGAGAGGATGAAATGCCAGTGCGTGCGCACGCATGCATTAGGGTCCAGTAATGTTGATTCTTATCATTTGATTGCATGTGAGGAATTTGATAGTGATTTGTTGATTGGTGTTTTTTTTTCGATAATCTGATCATACTCCGAATCCGGCCCGACATGAGGCATGTTACTGGTTTGGTTGACTCGTCAGATACTGAGTGCGATTATCTGGCTGACTTACTGTATTCTCAGCACTGCCATGGTACGACAAGTATAAAGATGGTCGTGTTTTTGCAGGAGAGACCAAATTCAAATTCTTGAAAACCGCGTATTGAGAGTTTTCCTGTTGCATTTTAAAGAAGAAAAGATTATCATCCACTCGAAGAATCTGAGCCACTTTTAAGACACTATGATGTGAAGAGACTCCAGAAATTGTCTAGTTGTCAGCTCGGGGAGGGAGATGGGTTACTTAATAACGGTATTTACTCAATGGGAGAGGAGGGTTTACAGTTGGTACGCGTTATAACGATATAGGAAAGTCAAAATATTTGTGTCCCATAGTTAAGGCGCAAAATTCCCGTTCTCTCCAATACCGGTGGTTTCTCGGGTGTACCGGTATGAATGGAATTTTGCTATCTTTTGACGGTTGTACGTGCTTTTGGCCAGAAAAGCACGTCCATCACTTATCCTTGGGCCTTATCTCAGAATAAGATCAAATTACGCATTTGTGTGACGAAAAAGTGCGTGTGGGGTTTGAAAGATCGCTTTTAAACTGCAACAAACAAAACTTACGCGACGCGCCACAGTGCACCGAAAAAAGGACAATAATAGCTGATCAATCAGAGGGACCAATAAGATAAGATAGTGTCGCGGAAAAACTGTCTTATGTATCAAAAAGATGTCTCAAAGAAATGAAAGGGCGCCCTTTGTCAAGAATCCTGATGAGAAAAGTGTTGCCATTGATATTGAATGGGATCGGGCTTGCAGGAATGGCAGCAAAGCCATCAAAATCAAAAAAAATCGTGCTTGCTGGAGCCCCGCAAATAATAGGAGCAGTATTGATTTTTGCACCAAAAAATCCAACACACTCAGTCAAATGGGGCCAAATTTCGGTATGATACTTGCGTCCACACTGATTTTTGGAAGTTTTCACATCACATATAGGATGAGCTAAATTCTATTACGATTTCTTGCGTGTATCGTAAGAAGGCCCTACGATTCAACATCGTTATACCGCGCGCGCTTGTTTGCATTTCTGGCGAAATATATCCTGCAAACGCGCTAGAGCCCCAGAAAAAGCCAGCTCTTGCATCCAACTTTCGTTCCGGGAACCTGAACGACGACCAATCGCGATCGTGGCGAATGCTATGTGGGCGGTTCTATCAAATTACCAATTCGATCAAACGCTCACCAGACCGAATCTTCGCAATTTGCGAAATCTCGAAAAGGATGAGACACGTACCGAGGGTAAAACACCCGTACACCATACTCATGCGCGACATCTGCAGGAAAGTTTCTATTTTCGCGCGCGGCTCAGAGTACGCGTCAGGTTTAACCTCAATCGGTAGAGTCCACTTGTTGACTTGCACACGTTGAACTGAAATACAATTAGTAGAAATGGAAAGTGAATCTCTCAATGACCCCGAAACTGAACATGAAATAGCTACGTCTAAACGTAAATGCGAGTTGGAAAGGGACGGCAAGAAACTGCCCAAGGGTGTGCTTCCTGGTTCCCGGCTAACTTATAAGCCTTCAAAGATGTTGCTCAAAAAATCGGAACCAATAACTCTTGGATCCTGTTTGGAAAGGGTTGACGAGAAAAACTATATATATCTCGAAGGAGATCTCATTTCGGAGGAGCATGCAATGATTACACTTCACGACAACGACTTTATTCATGTGCATGACAAGAATCTGGCACATGGTATTACTGTTGACGACGACCTTGTCCCCACGGGCGAAAACAAGGTCGTCGTAAATAAATCCATGATTAAACTCGGGCTTCAATTGCCTCTTGCGGAAGCTCAGTCTTTGAAAATTGTTGCGGACTCGTCTATGTGCTTGCATCTTAAAGTTGAAAACGCCCAATTCTCTCACAATATCCTTCTTGGAGTCCATCAGATCGGTGAAGATGAGCAAGAAATTCTGTTGAAGCTTTTCCAACCAAAAATGAAAGGGCGCACAGAAATCAGGCTTATCACTAATTCTTCAGACGAGAAAAGATTGTGTACCTACTATTAAAGTTCATGAAAATGCTCTGCTGCTAGTGCGATTGTGAGGAGAACGTTAAAGCGAAAAAAAAGAAGTAAAGAAAATGAACATTATTTAGTCATAAGTACGTGGTGAGCTGTGCTGATCGGCGTGGCTAGCCAGATGCTCAATTACACAATCTCATCATGTTTCAATAAAGAAAATTGTCCTCGGGAATTTGACTTTGCCATCTTTGGGTCTCATTTCCGCTTGACGGGAAATCATATTCATGCCTTAACCGTATACGGCAACGGTTTCTCAAGCTGGTAATTGGATTTGGCAATCCCCACTCTTATTGCTTGAATAGCCGTTTAGCTTGCGTGCGTAGGCCGCTTAGAATTCTTGGAGATGGCATGAATTGTAGCCACGACTCAATAATCTACAATTCTCAGAAACATGAGAAAAAAGAAGAATAAAAATGTCTTCTCATCACGTTGATGTGTGGCTCCTTGCTTCATGAACTAGTGTATTTTGGTGTCCGCGCGTCTTTAAGAGACATTCTCAATTCACTGAAATACTCTATAAGGCATGTTATCAGGACAATACAATATATTGCCATAGTAATAGGCAAATCTGGCTTTTGGGGAAGAAATTAAAATACAGGCAGATTCAACCTTTTGGTGAAAAGAGTGGTGATACCAGTGCCATATAACTATAAAACAGGGCGCTTCATCTTTGAACCATCGTGCAAGCTAGGACAGACTATCGTGAGCAACTCGCATGGTGCAACAAAGCTATATTATTCGTTCTATCGTTGTCATGGACCGATCAGCCAGCGCCATTGACGTGCCGCACGTGTGCGTCTAGACGCGTCTGTTTTGATTACCTATTTAGTGGATCAAACTAACCCTTCGCGCCCAAATTCTGTTGACCCGTGTTTTGGCCAATAGTTGGTTTGAATAGTGACACGATCACGTGTCAAGAACAAACCTCTCGCCGATCTATCAAAAACACAATTCGCGTTTCGGTGTCCTTGTTTTAGATATTTACGGACACTTCCCGACGGGAGCAGATCTTTCTGAACCTCTGAATAAAGGTATATCGATTTTCATACTTTTCTCCTTCTCTTGTTAGATTCTCTTGTTAGAGTATAAGAGACTGAGCGCTTATGACTGACTGAAAATGCAAGAAATGGCGGCCAGACACAAAACTTTTGGTGGCTTCAAAAGGAACAGTATCCAACCAGACGGGTTTGTATTACCGCCAAGACACCTAGCGCATCCTGTGGTGAGACTTGGCTAATTCACTTGGACACGTCTACCAACACTCCGGAAAGACGAGAGGTGCATACGCCTCTTGTGCGTGACGTGCAAGAAACGTTATATTGAGACTTACCCAGTCGACTTTGCAACACTTCATACGCCGACGGCGGGTCTGCGGAACCGAAGAGTTTACTAGTCTGATGTGGGATGAGAAATCGATGTGGTGGAGTAAGTATGGGGAAGAGCGCCTGACTGACAGGGTCCCACCCCCCTGGCGGAGGGGGCAGGTGTAGGTACAAATGCGTTGGTATATTATTGATTCGTTTCTTTGTATTCATGAATCTGCGAATTTGCACCTTTGATCCTTTGAAGTCAATGTGCACGTAGCCTTCGGTCTCTTTTCCATTAGATGATGTGCATGTCCAGTCAGTCATCGGCAAATTGACCATTTTTATTTCCAATGATTGTTTTGTTTGAGCCTAAACGACACAATTTCAAATTTCCGGAAAGCCAATAAAACGCCAGGGGGCGCCCTTCCATGCATATGCAGCTCTTTTTCTTGAGGTCAATCGATTCTGCCGTTTCCCAGGGGCCCATAGATAGATAACTTCTCTGAATGCACTAAGTCAAAATTCAATTCATCAGAATGGACAGATTGGACAGCTCAAATTATTCAATCTTTAGAATCTCCTCGCTGATCGCCAACGGACTCTCGAGACTTTTTCCACTGGCAAGCTGTGATTTATAGATTGTCTCCCACTTTCCCCATTCTTGTTCCAAAGACTCTATTTCAGATCCCATCCAGTTATTATTGATCAATGCGGCGCTTAAATAACCCACGAATGAGTCGCCCGCACCAGTCACATTCACAATATTAAGATGCTTATTTTCCTCGGGAATATCGTAATACTCCACAACAATGCCAAACTTTTTGTCGTCTTCGTGGACTTTTCCGCTTGAAACCAACGTCGCAGTTGGCACGTACCTTGATGTTGTGGGTATGGATCTATAATCCCCAACATTGGTACTGAGTTTGATCAACAAGCAGCCGTGTTCCCCGACTTTCACCAAAATGTTGGGTATATATGGGAGCAGCTGAAACGCTTGCTGAAACGTACCTTTTTGCAATAGTTCCTTAATCGCTGGGAATTTGAGCCCAAAAGCAGTCAATTTCTCACGGAATACAGCATCAATCCCAAGACTGTCTAAGGCGGGAAACCAGATATCGTAGTCATCGAAAAACTCTCGCTGCGCAAAGGAAGAATGTATCTGTTCGAGCTCTGCTGCCGTGGGTGTGATAAGCAGCACGATATTATGCGGAAAAACCTGCAATTTCGAGGAATTGACCATGCTCAAGCGGGCCAGTTTAGGCGCAGAAGTCGGCTCAACAATAACCGCCGGCTTTGAAGGCAAAGATGCCGCGGCTGCAAAAACGCACTCTAACGCTTTTGGCAGGAGGTTGCAGTCAACCACAATCTGTCTTGGCTGAGCTCTTTCAATCTCGCGCGAGAAATGATTCATGAGGCCAACACTCTCAAAAATACGCATATCGGCACATGCCACCACCAAACTCCCCTCAGAATCCAACACAGCGTTGTACTGGGCGGTTAGCGATCCCTGACAAGTTTTTATTCCGGAGATATCTAGATCCTGGTCTTTGAGCCCCTTGATTATTGTCGATCCTGCCAAGTCGTCTCCCACTGCAGAAACGAAACGGTAGGTGCTTTTTAGGTTTTGGTTTTGAAGACCGTATTTATGTGCGAGACTCACGTTATACCCGACCCCGCCTAAAGACGCGGCGATGCTTCCCGGGTTAGAGTCGCCTAAAAGTGGTTTTTGCTGCAAGGTGCAGATCGTGTCTAGAGCCACCAGGCCAAGTATGATAGTATCCACTTTATCTTTAGGGACTGGTTGCGAGGGAGAAAGAGGGGATGGATCTTTTGGCTTTGTGCTCGAGACCACTTTATCTCCACCTCTATCTTGCTTAGATTTGAGCTGTTTCAAGCCCGTGCTCGGTTGGAACAGCAGCTAATTGTTAGTATATAATTGTAGTCTAGTAAAAACATGGGGATGGACATTCAACGTACGTTTGCCGCTGCAGGAGCGTTGGTTTCACCGGAACTTTTCATTTCACAGAGTTGCTTGGCAATCTCGCATGCTGCCTGGGCATTGTTTATCACGAAGTTTCTATTGCAGTCCACAGACTTACCCTTTGTGGCGGCTGCGATATTCAGAAGCAAAAAGGGAGTGAGCTCCTTTCCCATGATGCCTTTCTTTGCAGCCTCAGCATTAGCCGCCGAGATGATGCTTTCGATCATATCGCTATCAAGACAAGACTCCAATGGTGGCGGCACGCATACCAAATTGCCCAGTGAAAGTCCCATCACCTGGTTTTGATTGTACACAATCAGCGCGATTTCTTGCCACGAGGAAAACGTGTAGGGAGACTTCACGCCCAGGGACCTGCAGAAAAAGCCTGGAATATCCACTTTTTCCCGCCCGTTGTCATTATATGTGCCCACAAAAACACCCTGCGTCTCCAAGAATTCCATCGTGCGGGAAATATCCAAGATCAGTTTTGGCCCGGCGCATACCACCGTCACGGGAGTACGCGACAATTCCGTCAAATCAGCACTAACGTCCATTGTGATGTGCCCGTCTCTATGGACTCCCCCTAAACCCCCAGTAGCAAACACATCAATGCCTGCCAAATGCGACAAAATCATTGTTCCCGCAATGGTGGTACCGCCGTCGAGCCGCTGGGCCATTGTAGCGCCAACGTCACGGCGTGAGACTTTATTGACCCCCTTTGTCGCTGCCAATTGCTCGATTTGGCGATCTTCTAGACCTACATATGGCACGCCTTTGATGAAGGCGCAAGTTGCCGGCACACACCCGTTTTCTCTGATTTTCAGCTCAACAGCACGGGCCATTTCGAGATTTTCAGGGTACGGAAACCCGTGCGTGATGATTGTAGACTCAAGAGATACCACGGGCTTGTTCTCATGAATCGCCTGGGAGATTTCCGGTGAGACTTTTAGAGGAAGTTGTTTCGTAGAAAAACGTCTTAAAAATGACACCGTCAGCCTCAAATTTGGTGATTTTATCATTTTCGGGTATTTGTGCAGCCACACAACAAATTGAAAAAGAAATCACACTTGTCAACAATATTTGCTACCACTTATCTGGAGATCTTAAACGAGAATTGTCTCCACAATAATCGTCTTCGCATGTCGCACGCGCGCGTCTTCAGATTGAAAAGATAGATACGATGCCTGGTTAGACGGGCCACTCAAAATCAGTTTTTATACGTCAAGAAGGCTAATTTGACACTTTTTTTCGTTTTTTCAGCAAATTTTCGATATAAATCCTCCTTGAGTAATCTAAAAAATGGGTCTTATTGCGGAGTCTGGGGCGACTTCTGTGGAGGCACTTTTACGTGAGAATCTGGAGGCACTGCTAGCCATTTTGAAGAAGCAATTGCAAGGCCAAGGAGATATTGATGAAGAGAATTTACGCTTTATTATAACCACGCTCACGCGGAACCTAGAAATCTCTAAATTCGACTGGAAATGGCTCGAAAATGCAGCCCTGGATAGGGTTCTAGAACTCCAGCTAGAAATCGCTGTCACGTGCATAGACTTATGCCCAGATGACTTGATGCTCCTGCTAATTCTAGCAGTATCATACTACACAAATGCTCACGTGCCTTGGAGCAACCAGCAGCTTGCAGAGATCAGCCTGGCGGCAAACACGCAGAAAAGTAGAGTTTATTTGGCTCGTTTCGCAGATTCCATTCTACTGCGGTTTCTTTCCGTCTCGGGCCAAACATTCACTACCGTTTCCAGCCGTCGTAACGGGAAAAAACATTTCGCCAAATCTCGGGTGTCCCGGCCGGCGTTGGGCTTGCAAATCTCGAGTCTCACTGAAGATAACGAGCGTACTGGCTGGAAACAGTCATCCAGCGTGGCTGCACTTTCGTCTGCGGTGTTTCTCATGATGTGTGACGAGTCTAACGAATACGCCGCGAAATGCAGCACTTTTGCGCTCAATGTATTGGACGACCCAGACCCGCTTTTTCGTGCACAGGGCTGTTTTTTGGTCATGCAAATGTTGAAGCACGGCTACGGCTCGTTTTTGGTGCGTGCTGGGCTAATCCCCGTCTTTTTGGAGTCCGTTAAGACATGCCTCACGTACTTGCCCCAGCTCACGCCCGCCAACATTTCTTTGTTCTTGCTCAAAGAGGCAGCCTACCCGGCCCTTCTTGCGTTATTGGGCATCAGCGAGAATTCAAGCTATGTCACATACCTCGAGGTTTTGGACGGCAATCTCTTGGCGCTGATCTCACATGTACTGGGCCGGAACAGCGATGCCGAAACAAACTCTTTGCTAGCGTTTTTCTTCATTCAGACCACAACTTTGATCGAGCAAAACTTGCGTCTTTCCGTTCTCGCCTGTTTTTCGCGGTTGAACTTTGTGCTCTGTCAAACGCTCACCAATCCTTACTTGATCGAAAGCGAAAACGGCGGCCAAGTTGTTACTGCGGCTTTGAAAGTGCAGAATGCGATTTTCAGTTTGTGCTTTGAGCATGAAGATCGGCAGCCTAATAAACTAATATTACAGTACCGGCTAGACTTTTTGGCGGCCTGGGCGATTTTGGGAAAACGCATTGTAAAGTATGGTGTCGGGTCTGCAGAAACCAAGCAAGTCCTACAGTCAAATGTGCTGAGATTACAGGAATTGGCGGGAAAAGCTGGCATGCAATCGGTCCAAGAGGATCTATATGCTCTATGGGATAAGGCGCCCGAGCTTCGAGAACTCATGCAAACAAGCGAGTGAAATAGAGATAAAGAGCTTTCTCTCTTTTTCTTCTTTTATTTTTTTTTTCTTTTTTGGTTCCGAAACCCTTACTTTTCTCAACAACAGGTGTCTATTAGTATGTACAAGAGTTATATTGTGTGATCACCTCTGGCCCTGCAAGGCCTGCACAACCTTGATGTTCGTGTCCAAAAACCTGTTCAAACAGTTGGACAAGCACTGCTCCTCGGGCTGCGTCAATGTGTTTGACGAAATCGGCACGTTTTCATTGCACTTCTTGAAACACATGTCGGTGAAGTTATGGATCGACATTTGGACCTTAGACTTCGAGTTTTCCAGCTCAATGAACTGCAAGATTTCCTTTCTCGAGGCGTCATCGAGATTCTGCAATGCCGCTTGCGAAATTTGAGACATTTTGTGGTATTTAAAGACGTTTTCTGGGAAGTATGCTGGTCAAACAGAATTGTTCAAATCGACTATCACATCATTGATGCAAATTCGGTTGTGTTGGTGCACGGGTGTTTTAGGGGACGATTTCAAAAGATGCAAAACACAACTTACATTACCCCACAATGGACACAAAGGAGCAGAAACTCCGACTCCTTCTCAATCGGCTGCCTGCTGCAGTGCTGGAAGCACCTCGTAGCGCCTCGCAGGAAGTTTACCGGCGAAAATTGGCCGCCGATATCGCCCGAACGAAGAAATTCATAGAGCAGGCTAATCATGCGATTGAACAGCTCCAGGAAAAGCACGGGCTGTGCCCTGATTTGTATAATGAAACTACAGGTAGTTTTGCAGGTGAACCTGAAGCTCTGAGTGAAAAATGGGGCCTTGAAACGTCGAAAATGGCCCATTTACTCGCACATTACGAGGTGTATAAGCAAATGCCATATCAGCCAATGAAAAACGACCTGATTGGAATCGCCACAGCGCTTACGTTGACCCTGGACGCCGTTTCGCAACAGACTCTGGCCTCTGATTACCTACAGCATCAAAATGAGCAGAAAACCGAGGAAATCGCAGAACTCAAGGCGATCTTAGCCGATTATACGCTCGCTACCGTATTGATCAAAGAAAGGGTTGCGAAACACCCGCTTCGAATGGCCGAAATGCAAGAGAAACTTGATGGCTGCACTTCCTACGAGGCAGAAATTGATGCAAAGCTCTCGCAGGTCCAAACACTATCCGAGATGGCGAAATCTCGTGAGGAGAAAATGCACCATAATCTACAACGAGTGGTTCTCAAAATGCACGCGATGATGGACTGGGGAAACGCGCATTTGATGGATGAAGACACATTCAAAAAGAGCATTTCTCTGTCCGTAACATTCCTCAAAACCCTTATTGCTAACATCAGTGACGGAAAGGAAAAATGGATATCTGTACTTCCTGGCTCAGTCGAGGAAAGGCTTGCGGAGATCATGGTCCGCCACGATGTTTTGCTTCTACGAAATAACGGGATGCCTGAAGTGAGACTACGAAACTATGGCCGCTGTTAAGTATCCTGATGCTGAATTTCATTATGAAGAATTATTATCATCGATGTTTCTTTAAAAGTGAAGAGGGCACGTGATATTGATACAGGAGTTGAGAGTGAGTTGCCTGGCGTAAGTCTCCTCAGAACGCCGCCATGCTGACTGATTCGGTCGGATACTGGTAGATTGAAAGATTGATTGAATGAGGAATTGATTGCTTGATTGTCTGATTGATTGCTTGCTTGTGATAACGAAGATTTGCAACTTCGTATGAGGTGATCACGTGATCGATTTGCATTGCAGCAAAGTTTGTTCAACTGAAGCTCGGTTCATCATGCTGGTACAGAGATGACTGCTTGAAATTATCTTGATCAGGAAGATGACCCTACTGAATTTCCCAAAAGCTGGTTGAGATGGTGTGTTTTTTCTTCACACCAAATATGCGCTCCTCATAAGGGATTACTCGGTCCAACTTTTTTTTTCTTGCCAAAAAGATGTCAATTTAATAAGCAGGCCTCCTTTTTGGAGACGAGTCGTCATTTTTAAGTACATCTGCGGGCCACTCGGAAATTTATTTGATACATTATGGATGCAATTCTTTGGGATCACTATTCACAATTATGACACCCGCAAGATCTGTGCTTTAGAACGGCATTACATTTTGAGACAAAGAAAGTTCACATTATGGGAACCCAAGATAAACAATCACAAGACATTATATCTTGACCCATATGTTCAAATCCGAACCCCATCTGAAACACATCAGTCACTTTCATTTACAGGTATATACAGAACACAGGTCTTAATCTGATGGACAGGAGCAACTTACACACCACAAGTTCCTGAAAAGAACGAGTATGTAAACATATCAAGGGTGTTTCTGGTAATAGTCACAATTTCATGACTGACGTGGTTTTACACAGCTCAACAACGACTAACTTTAGCGGTAGAATAAAGTACATACTCTGTTAATAAAGCAGCAGCCGAAGAGCTAGAAATCTCCACGAATGATAAATTACGTTGATGGATCTGGTTTCATTACCCACATCTTCTGTTTTCAGTATATATCTCTTGTGATAGCGCTACTACCTAGCGCCCGAATTGCCGTTTGACGAGTGTGAGCTCAAACGCTTGGACCCTCCTCATTTTTTGTTTCTTTCACCGACGTTAACCGCCATATGCAACAATGCAGGCACATATCTAGCAAAGACACCTTATATTGGATAGTTCAAACCACGAAAGTGCGAATACCAAGGTATTTCCGAGGGTCGCTTACTATGATTCAATCACCAACATAACTAACACACGGCTAGCTTTGCCGATGGCAATACCTTGGTCGGGCAGTGAATGTTGCTCTATGAGGCAGCCAAGACATGCTGAGAGCTGATGACAGTTCAACTAGAACTGCACCGCCAAGAAACACGTTCTCATGAGCACGTTCAGACATGAAATTGTCATTATCTGAGAATTAGTGGCAAAAGCTTTGGAGTTTCTTTAAAAATTGATGCAATTGGGCCTTCAAGCTTCTGACATTCTCTGGAAGTCATCTCATAATCAATTTGGGCACGAGTACTGATTTACATCGTATCGCCAATGTAATCTACCCTCCTTGTCTACCAAACTGTACATTCGAGCATATACTTTGACAGTCGGGGCACGCGCATAATCATTCATGAGTGTGAATTTTTGGGTGTCTCATCAAATGCCTTCTTGTGGCATTTTTTTCAGACAGCCAGAGAGCGCGTTTGGCTTTTCACCAGTGTGAGATCTCATGTGACTAGTCAAATGACCATTTCGTGAGAATCTCTTATCACATTCGGTACACGCGAATGGCTTTTCACCAGTGTGAGTCCTCATGTGACTAGCCAAATGACTACTTTGTGAAAATGTCTTATCACACTCGGCACACGCGAATGGCTTTTCACCAGTGTGAGTCCTCATGTGACTAGCCAAATGACTACTTTGTGAAAATGTCTTATCACACTTGGCACACGCGAATGGCTTTTCACCAGTGTGAGTCCTCATGTGACTAGCCAAATCACCACTTTCTGAAAATCTCTTATCACATTCCGCACACGCGAATGGCTTTTCACCCGTGTGAGATCTGATGTGACGAGTCAAAGCACAATTTTGTGAGAATCTCTTATCACATTCGGCACAAGCGAATGGCTTCTCACCAGTGTGAGATCTCATATGAGTAGTCAAATGACTTAAACATACACATGTCCTTGAGCACACTCGGCACGAGAGATCGACAACGAAAGACCTCTCAATCGCAAGCTGTGTGGATCTTTCATGATTTGAAGCATTCAGATTATGATCAACTGTATTTGCTCTCGTAGACCGCAACCTCTGCGCTATATCATCAGCGCATGCTTCGCTGGGCAGGTCTAAATCGTCTTTTTTGCGTTGATCCTTCGACTTACCGCCCACTTGGTGATCATTTGGCAGCTGGAGAGTGGCCGCGCAATTACCCAAGTTTTGTGGCAGACTATAATCAGGGTTGCTCGCATCCAAATATTCGCTCATCAGCACAGCCACTCGAGCAGCTCGATCTTGCACGATTGTGGTATTCAACCTTTGTGATCCCAAACTTAGAGTGGACCTATTCTTAATGTATGTGGGGATATTGTCAGGCAGGCGATCTTCCTGGTAGGGTTTGAACCCCGAAAGTGGTAGGCAAATTAGCCCTGGATCGAACTTATACTTGTCCCTTTTGCGCATCAACTCAAGCATAGACAAGTTTGACCGCACAACGAGTTCCTCAAGTGACGCCTCGCCAGGTTTGAGTAATTGGAAATCTCGTTCTAAACAAAATCGCTCCAATCCTTTACATTCAACTTGCTCCTCGTCAGCAGTTTCCTCCAGCAGATTATCCGAGTCGGGCTTTTCGAAAGAGCTGATAGGTTCTTCGTCTAAAGTGTTGCTGGCTTCTTTCTTCAAGGAAACAACTGAATAGTTGGCGGAAGACAAATTGTCAGGGCGCGAGTCATTTCTTAGAGTATCAACAGAAGAATAGCTCTCTGCCAACGGGCTCTCTGTTGAAACGTCCGCTTGATGATACCGGCGGGTTTTTCTTTTTTTCGTGCCCACCTTGTTCTCATTGGCTGTCCGCTTGTGACGAGACTCAATAGAACCGAGAGCTACAGAGTCGCATTTCCCCTCACCTTGGCCATGTGTGGAATTAGCGCTGGCTCTTGTGATGTGAATATCTTGGTCTGTACCAATTTCATGAGCGCCAGTGTTTGTGTCGTTATATGAGTAATAGATTCTGACAAGTGGATTCGCTTTAGCCGCCGAGCGGTCCGCAAAAATATTTGGTATTCTTCGAGACTCCCCTGAGACGGAGGCGTCTGCATGACCATTAGCGCCAGACCCGCTGATGCTTTCACCTTCAATTTTGACCCTGGAATCCAACATTGATCAATATTGATCCGTTTCAGTTGCTGTAATCAAGGCCAAAATCATAAAAGGGCTATATAAATCCCCCCTTGTTCGTGTTTTTCGAAATCCTATTGCGAAAAGGGTATTTGTGAGTGCAGCAAGTTTAGGCCATGTGTTTAGTTTTAAGCAGCAAAGCTCTCATACTAATAAAAAAAAAAAAGAGAAAAAAGGATATCAATACATGCTCAGGCTGAGAAAATTTTACTCACCACGTCCGCCATAAGACAATGGTGACATTAGCCATTGAGGAGATGAAGACAGACAGTCGCTAAAAAAACAATGGTGTTAATTCGCGTGCAGCCAAATTCATGACTAATGAGCACAGTAGAAGGTACATAGCGCGTTTTGGCCAGCCAGCCAGCCAGCCAGCGTACTGGAACGTAGCAGGACGCGTCTTTCAGTCACCTATATATACACATGGCGCTATTTTCTTTTCTTTTTTTTTTGCGTTATACATTCGACTAATTAAGGACAAATCAATTACGTAACTTTTTGTCAGCCTGAAGTAATCATGCACTATGTGACAGGGTCCCTATATGTATTGTGCATCGCACTGCACTCGGTCTTCTTGGGTTCCGCCCTGGTCAACTCGATACCACGCATGCACTCGCATACTTTTTCTGTAATCGAGTAATGCTGGCAAAATGCAGTAAAGTCTTGACATAAACTCTTCTTCATTAGTATGTAAGGGGAATCGCCAAAAATAGAGCTAGTTAACATACCAATCATGCATTCCCAGTAAACACTGATGCATTGAATTTGACATTCATGGCAATGATTACAATGCAAACGGCGACTGGTTAACTAAAAATCACGTTATTTAAGACGAAATAATCATCAATATGCACTTTTATGAGTGTTAAAGGGCTTTTTTTTTTTTTGCTTGAAACATGGCTGAAGGCCAAGATCTAGCTCGTTGCCCGATTTAGTGTGTAGACTGGTAATAAACGGCTGCAAAGGAACAACTCAGCAAGGACCATGAGTGTTTTTTGTTTCAAATAGTCTTTTCGGACTACCAGAAGTGGGTGATGGGCGTATTGGCTGCAAAAAAGAGATTTTGATGAAGAATAAACTTGCTCAAATAACCAAGACTGGTGCAATTTTGCGAAGGTCAAAAATGTCCCATTCTCTCGCAGCGTATGGTGATCACCGACTTCTATAGTGAACCAGGCAGAAAAAAGTACATGCCTTAGATTGGCGAATTGATCAATAGCCTGCTTTTTCGAAAACCCGAAAGCTTTGATATTATATTGAGTTAGTAAAATCAAAGCTCAAAACAATCAAGAATAATGGCCTTCTTTTTTCTGATTAATTCTAACGCCTGCGGTGCTGCTAGCCCCCAAGAAGATGCGCGATAAGTATATAAGCGCATACACTATAGAACAACGCATTCCACTAAATAAACAATTCCATGGCAAGAACAGTAATCCGAATTTTTTTTCGGAAACATTCATAATAACCAACATCATCAAACAATAACAAAAAACTTATCCGAATCGGTCACACGTTTAAGGAAAGCCGAGGATTTTTTCTCAAATTCATCAAGATATTTGCTCAGATTTCGTCTCATACGACCGTAACAAGGACAAGAATGCGGTCTCAACTTTCGCCATTTCTCGACGCTTTTGAGCGTGAAGTGCAGCGTTTTGTTGCTTGAGCTGCTCGTACCCTATGACATAATCAATGTCAATTTCCTTACCATTGCCGCTACTATTAACACTGATCAGCTAGCCGCGCAACACACTCATTCATATTACAACATGTTTTTTCAAGATAAGTATCGTTTTTTTGGCCGGTATCAAGCTCTTTTTACATTAATTTTGTCTATAGGGCCTCAAAACCCGCTACCAGCTGTGAATTCTTCGAATCAGGAAATGCCAAATAGTTCTATGTGGTGTACGGGTCCATCTCCACAATTTACGAGGCTTGCGAAAAGATGCAAATCTTGATCTCGTATTACCAAGATTGCATGACCATGACGGATGAAACCAATGTGAAACGGCGCCGTAAACGCCTGACTGTGGTGTGCCTTCGCTGTCGACAGAAAAAAGCCCGCTGTGATAAGCTGTTTCCATGCAATCAGTGCATAAGAGCAAATGCAGCTGACGAATGCCTCTATGAGGCCACAGGGTCCCCTTCAGAGACGGGCGAGAACGGGCCTGGCGAGGGTTTCAGGCTTGCGGTGGCCCTGGCTCTCGATTTTTGCCGCCAAAAGGGCGAAATTCCGGTAAGATCTCAGAAAAGTCTTGGTTATAAGGGGTATATGCTCGGCGAGTACCCGGTGGTGCCGTCAGCAGACAAAATGAACATGCATATGAATTTGGCGCTGCTCGATCTCAAAGACGACAAAGCCGTGTCCTCTCCAGGTTTTATCGAGCCAAAATACGTACAAGTTTTCCATAATTTCAAGGCATCCATGCGCACGGTGTATCCCATCGAATTATCGCAACAAGATCCAGCAATAAAGCTTTATTGGGAGCATAACGCGCTCGGGGAAAAGCTCAAATTGATGACTGTTCAAAACTTGGACCCTAGCCGCCGCGCCGATGCCGTCAAGGCCGCCAGTGTGCACTTTGGAACGCAGTTTTTTTCCAGCAACCGGCTCAGCCGCGAAATGGCCCGCCAAAAGCTATCTCAGTATGGCCAGCCGCTCGGGTTCTCGTACATTCAGGGCTGTTGCGAAGATGACGGGTTCCAGCAAGGTCTCCGCAAGGTTTTACCCGCAGAACCGGTACTTCTCGCCTATTTGCGCCGATTTTTCGCCAAGATTTACCCCATGTACCCAATCATCGATGAGGAATGGATTTTTGCACAAGTTGAGCGGCTCTTTGCTTTTTCCGGGCCTGCAAATGCCTTTTCGCATGCAAATTTGGCCTCGCGTGATGACGTGATCATCGTATCCATTGTGCTTTTCATGTTACAGCTCGCATATGGCTCGTATTTGACAAACATCCGCTCGCAAAATGAGAATATCCTTGAATCCGTATCTGTCGGCGGGTACCCCTTGAAAGAAGTCCCCATACCACTCAACACGGCCGATTTCGCGCTGTCGATGTTACTAAAGGGCAATTTGCGTGCCAAAGCGCTGGTTTGTCTTCTTCAGGCGCACATGTTGAAGAATATTTATAGATCAGTCTCTCTAGATAACGAGACTGCATCCTGTGATGCAGATGGTATTCTGGGCACGGGCGCCTTGATCTCATTAGCGATCCTGCTTATGTTGGAACGTGACCCGGGCCAGATCGCCAATTACCCGGGCGACGAGAGACAGCGTAACTTGCGCCGTAAATTGTGGTACACTCTCGTTTGCATGGACTACACGCTGTCGTACTTGTTTCTCACGCCGCCAGCAATTGCCACAACAGCATTCGGGACAAGTTTGCCTGCATTCGGCAAGAATTCGTGCAACATTGCCGATAAAGAGTTGGAAGCTAAAACAATTAAAAATCTTCATGACACGTATCTGGTCGTGAGTGCGGGATATGCTCTACTTGAGATGGCGACCAGTGCAGTCCCGTTCAGCGGTGCCACATTAGTGCAGCATCTTAGCGATTTCGAATGTACAGTGCTGGAGAAATTGGGAGTGATTGATGACTTTTTCGAGAAACGCGTCATGCACCAAACCCCAAGCGTGTTCAGAACGGCCAAATTCAAAGTTCTTTTGTGTTTGCGGGTATTTGTTTCCTATATCAGCTACTTCTTGCATCTCTACTACCGATACAAGAGAAACACGCGGCTAAGCTTCGTTTTCCTCAAAAAGACACTTCTGGTCCACATGAACGAGTTTGAGTACCTTTGTCCGCGGCTATTGTTTAGTGGGGAGAAGTATTTTGATGCGTCTTTCTCATTGATGTTGTCGCCGTTGATCATGTACATCAAACAAACATCATTTATTGTTGCTCTGGCGATTTCTATATCCCTCAGATGCTCGGTGATTGCGCAAAAAATGCCCGGTATGGCAGGAGGAGTTGCACGGAATCCCGAGATCATGCGAGACTTGCTCACAATCGTCAAAGAGTCGGCATTGAGAACTCAGAAATTCTGCAAAATATTGAGTGAGCGCTATTTCTACGCATGGAAGTGCCTGAAAATCGACTCTTCCGGGTGCAAACTTCTTGATGAGGACAAATTCTACATGATCGCGCCACACAAATTGCTTCAGGCGGCAATGCCTTACACAGATGACCAAATGGTAGAATTGATGGGCTGTATACGAGAAGAATGTAACCTAGAAGTCACGGATGCTGAAGAGTTTGGGGCAAATTCATATACCAGTCTTATCAGCGGGGACGACACAGACTTGCAAAATGTCGATTTGTATAAGACACTCCAAACGGATAACTTCTGGATCGTGCTCAACACATTGGCTGAGCGTGAATATGCTGCGCTGTACCTTTCTGCTGAAGACCCATCCGAAGCTACCGAAACGAAAGCGCCTGATCTTAGTGCAATTCCTGCGAACGAACACGATGACGACATCATGCGCACGGTTTCTTCGCTCTGCATGACGGATGTAAGCAGCAATCCGACATTGTTTGAGCCTGGTGCTATGCTGTTTGTGGACATGAGCTTGCTCAGCTCAAGCTTGAGCATGGGGAGTTTCATGGATGGCGGTATCGGTCCGTTCGACTCGCTTCTATAGTGATTCACAAAAACAGTAAGAACCACCCAGCCTTGTCTTGTTCTCGTATTGATGATTTCAATGGACTTCTTTTTCTTCAAAAATGACTAGTCCGACTCGAGACTAGACTTGATTCATGCTATCAAATTCACCCAAACCGCAGATCCAGCAAAGATTAATTTTTCTACGTCGCTCTGCAGGTATGAAGTCTGGACCTGAGAAATTCTGATGTGTACGAAGTGTGTGAATGTGAAATGTATCTCGCCTGGTATTGCATACCAGTATCAACAAGGCTTTGGAGGGCCTTTGACATCATGAAAACGTTGTTTCGTGCTTTTGTGGATGATAAATCAATTGTTAACGATGGGGGACTTTGGGAAGGCAGTGGCTAATTTGCTAAGAGTGGCTCATAGGAATACCCAAAGATTGTTGCGAAATCATATCAAACTAAAATTGAGATTATTCTTTCTTCGCAATGCATCTTTGCATGCTGATGTGAACGTTTCCGCTTCGATGACGGAATGATCAATTTTGCTCACGAAATTTGTGATTCGAGCGACTTCAAGACGGCTGACCATGATAGTTCCGGCTGAACTAGGTCCTACGCTTTGTACATTGTAAAAGACTACTATCACGTAATGTTGGTATGAATAATCTATAAGCCTATGCTATCTGGACGGCCTCATGGTGGCCCTTGTACATGTAGAACTGCAAGAAGATAATACAGTCCTCGAAAATCGTGCCTAAGGAGCCTAGCAACCAGCTCATGTTCAACAAAAGGTACTTCAGGTCGCTTCTGTAGAAAAGAATCTGGCCAGCGTATGTCAAATTGCCCAATGTGGAAAACAAGAAAAACAACAAGCTCAACCCATCGACGGAACGTCTCTTGTGGTTCTGGATGATCTGTGGGATTCTCGCTCCCAAGTATAAGAGCGCAGAGAGGTACCCTACAATCTGGGGCCCCATCAAAATCTCAGAGTCCTTGCCGGAATCTTCAGGAGACGAGTCTGAGCCCGAGAAAAAGTACCCAAAGCTCCCGGCACCAATAACAAACAACATTGGGAGCACGTATTTGGTAAATACACTATGAACTTGAGGCTCAAGCGCAATATCGGTGAGAGTCGAAGATCTCCTGCGTAAAAGCGGGGCCTGGGCCGTTTCGGCGGCTGAATCTGCTCGAGCGTGTTTTGCAGGGTGGTGTTTCGGGTACATTCTTGTGTAGTAGAAATACGACAAAATCATCATGAAGTCTGCGATGCAGAACCAGATTGCAAGAAATACTACTTCGGGCAATAAATGGGCCCAAAGTGCACCGATTAGGTTAAACACATCGCCCAAAAACCAGATCAGAATAAACCCTATGGCGATTCCTTCGGCAGATTTCATTCGCCACTGCTCAATGAGCTGCGGCATGAGCAAAACTATCCAGCATGCAAGGCTATACGGTTAGTAGATTGATTTAGGGTGAAAAAAGTGAGATTTCGGCCCTAAAAAGACCGGAACTCGGCCATTATTCGGCGAAGAAAAAGGCTCACATACGAAGTCAGGCCCATCACTCCAGACACGGTGGTCCTCCAGGACGCCAGGTGCTCGGCCAAGGCGCTGAGAACGGAAAACATGGCTCGGTTTATGGCTACAGATAAGAAATTTGTTCGAGAAATCAGTGCAGGGAAGACTGGCTGGGCTTCGCGGAATCTCCACGCAGGTTTCCGAAAGCCGCGTGCATCAAGATGTTCTTCGAGAATATGGGGTGATGTAATAGGTCAAATTTCTGGATGGCGTGACCTTATTTGAGGAGTTTCGGTTTTTGTATTGAGAGTAATCTCATTTTCAGAAACTATTTCCTTCGTGATTTTGTGTTTTGCATGCTGCACATGACAATGGGGGGCCGCCATAGACAATTTCTTAAATGGGCCGATCCGTATCTGACTTCGGATTCCGCGCACTTTCGAGTGCTACTACTATTTAAGGTCAAAAGGCTGGGCTGTCTCAGCTCAACGCACGTTATTTTTCATGACAAACCAAGTCCAATTCAGCCGAAATTATTCATCATTGGATTATTCCTCTCCTTTTTTTTTATTTGTCTTTTGGGGTGCAAATAGTACACCTCAGTCGTATTGACTCAAGCTTACAGTATTCAGAGTCTGTTGATATACATCTGTGCAGTACGCAGACACCTTTGGCAAGACAGATCACCGCCGAGATCAATGAGATCAAAGTTTTCCTGATAAAGATTGAGTTACAGTCAAACCTGTTTCTAAGGATCACATCTATGGAGCAGAAATAGAAATAGTACCCAGGTTATCTCTCTGAGAAGCGCAATTTTGGTGTGAAAAACACATTCTCGCGCTGGTTTTGCGAATATTGCCAGGTTATATCTTTAACCAAAATCCTTGTAAAAAAGCATTACTGTACTTATTTGACTTTGTGTCACCCTTTGTTAAAAAAAAAATTATGTAGTTGCAATATCACATCACCATAGAAATAAACTTGCATACAATTTGCACCCAAAACACACCCAGACATCCCACTGCACATATGTCGCACCACCGATGCGAAAAAAATTTTCAATTTCCTCAACATCTCTTTTTCTCCCAATCAAATCAATACAATGGTATGTTCTGACGCTTGAAGACGTCTTCTGCACTTTACCCTTCGGATTATGTGCCAGGATGCGGTGCCATTTTTTCCAACTAATTTGTGTGAGAGCGGCAAAGCTCGGAAAAAACCCACCTCCGGAAAAACTCGGATTTGGCAATTCATTGCATACAGTCCAGCACTGACGAGTGATGATGAATTCATAGATTTCCATGACCTTCGTGGGTTTTTTCTTGAAAAGACTCAATTTACCGGCTCTGCCGTCTCCACATAACATATTTTAGTAATGCAAGAATGCGCACGCGCTTCTTGGTGCATAGGCTGAGTACCTTTATGGTACTGTAGAGTGACGTTTTTGAAGATGCAAATGACAAAAACTAACTCAATGACACAGCCTGCCTCCAAGAAAGTCGCCCCAGCCCCATTGGCCAGCAAGAGCCAGGTCACAAAGACGGAGAACCCGCTTTTTGAAACCACCCCTAAAAACTATGGTATTGGCCAGGCCATCCAGCCAAAGAGAAACTTGACCAGATTTGTGAAATGGCCGCAATACGTGAGATTGCAGAGACAGAAGAAGATCTTGAACATGAGATTGAAAGTGCCTCCTGCGATCGCACAATTCCAGAACACTTTGGACAAGAACACTGCCACGCAGACATTCAAATTGCTCAACAAGTACAGACCAGAGACTGCCGCTGAGAAAAAGGACAGATTAACTAAGGAGGCTGCCGCGATTGCTGAGGGCAAGAAGGCCTTTGACGTGTCGTCCAAGCCAGTCGTGGTCAAGTACGGTTTGAACCACGTGGTTTCGCTCATCGAAAACAAAAAGGCCAAGTTGGTGCTTATCGCCAACGACGTTGACCCAATCGAGCTTGTCATTTTCTTGCCTGCTTTGTGCAGAAAAATGGGCGTGCCTTACGCCATTGTCAAGGGTAAGGCCAGATTGGGCACGTTAGTACACAAGAAAACCTCCTCCGTCGCTGCGTTGACTGAGGTTGCCGCCGAGGACGAGGCCGACTTGGCTAAGTTGATTTCTACCATCAACGCGAACTTCATTGAGAAGTATGAGGATGCTAGAAAGCACTGGGGTGGTGGTATCATGGGTAAGAAGCACAACGACAAGGTTGCTAAGAGAGCCAAGCAGATGGACGTTGTTCCTACCCAGCCTTAGACTGTTGTGTGTATTTGTGTTAAATAAAAATTTCGTAAACTTTGATTAATGTTAGAAATACTTGTAGTAGTCATTTCAAGGAAGTGACATGTGAGGAGTGCACACAGCTTCAGCTTCCTTCATATACGGGTAGTGTTTTTCACCTACTTGTTCCTTTCTTGGTGTAAGTAGTGGTTGAAATGTACCTGAAAAATACGCCTCTCCTGAATTGTCACATCTTTTGTTTTGGCTGCCTCTAAATGGTTCGTTATATCTGAATAGTATGATGTTGTTCTTCAGCATAGTGCAGCTGTGAATTTGCCTAATTAGTATACCGCGGGCACCATCTACAGCGACATCACATAGTACATGACAACTTTCCCACAGATCAAGAAAAAGCTGGTGAAATATCCATGAAACATTTTTATCAACGAATATACACATAGTGTTTGACATCAAAGAGTAGAAATTGCGTTTTGAACCGTTTATCGATGCTAAACGATTTATTATGACATTGTCTGGTGTGTCACGTGCGCGGTGTGACTGCGCGGTCGTGCGCGCGCTTCCAAAAAGTTTTCGCCCACTCTGGCCATGCTCAGAAAAATTAAACGGGCTAAGAATAACCTTCTTTCGCCTCTATAGACCAAAGGTATGTCCAAAGAGTCATGCTTGCAAACGCTGACCAGCTGCCAAATTCAGAGCTTTGATATTGCTCATTCAGATGTCTGACTTTGATTGCCAAAATGCCACGTTTTGACTTGTTTTATTGGTGGAGATTCTCGATGACATTTCAAGGTGATGATGCTTTCAACAGTGACCAAGTCAATGGCATAACCCCGGTATTTTCACGTACATCGTGAAGTCTGGGAATTCACGGGTTAACGACCATTAACCCATAATCTTTCTTGGTCGGCATTGCAAGCTTTATATTCGTTTCCCTTGCAATCCTTACTAACAACCCAGTTACCATGTCGAAGTCTAAGAACCACACCAACCACAACCAGAACAAGAAGGCCCACAAGAACGGTATCAAGAAGCCTAAGACTTACAGATACAGATCTTTGAAGAGCGTCGACGCCAAGTTCAGAAGAAACCACAGATACGCTTTGCAGGGTACCGCCAAGGCCATTGCTGAGGGCAGAGCCGGAAACTAAGCGTTTTGCATAATTCCTGTGTACACGAATTTATAGTATCGAATGTATCTTCAATCCTGAAATCATCATCGTAGGTCACTTACAAGAGTTTGTTTATTGTTGATAATCTTTGAATTTGTTGTCCTCGAGATGTGCTAAGCTTGTTTGAGCTAGAGTGTAGCAAGACGAGGGAGAAGTAAATCATATTGGACAACATTCATGAGTCTTAGTACATGGCGATGAGACCAAGTACTTGTGAACGTTTGTCTTGTCTATATCTTTTTCATGCCGTTTTTGGCTCTCTCCGGGCAATCTTTGACGACCGGAATTTTTTTTTTTTTTCTGCCTTTCATGACTCGTTTTGAGTGTACATCTCGACTACTGTAAGTAGCGAAGAATTTCTCAAAGTACTGCCAAACCTTACGATCAATATTAAGTACAAATACAAAGGAAAGTTTGAGTACCAGGCTTTTTTTGTTTCTTTATTTTCGACGTACTGTAAGACAGCCCTCAGTTCAAAACAATGGTTGTGAATGACGTTCCATTGTACGTATACTTGTCCCTCCTTCTCTTGAGTACCCTTTTAGAAGTGACTGCTTTTCGTAAAATATCCAAGAGCCAAACAAATAAAACACGACATTCGCTTAATTAGTACAATAATTTAATTATAGCTAAGCAAGACTTCATTAATACACGTCACGTACTTCGTTTGCAGCATCAGAAGGCTGTAAATTAAACACGTTCTTGCTGCGCGGACGGGATTTGCAGCATGAGCACAAAAGCGTGAGGCTGCAAAAACAGCGCCAGGTGTCATATATAAGGGGGGTCCCATTGTCCCTGAATATTTTCTGTGTGTCCCACATTTCCAGTTTCAAAACAAATTCTATTTTTTCCCAAGCCCCTGCGATAAATTAATTCAAAGAACCCCAACAATTATCACCTGTATCAATGTCCACGCAGAGCAAAGTCTACATCTCTAACCTCAATTACCATACTACGGAGGAGGAATTGCGGGAATATTTGGCGGACACCAAAGCGTACGTGTCTTTTTAATCTTATATATTTCATTTATTTTACAGACGATGTGAGTTGTTCAAGGCGACATTTACTAACAAGAAAGTGCCAACGTATTCATTCCTAATCATTTTGTGGGTTTTGGTAGTCTGCGTTTGAAGCCATTGGGGATCGCTTATGCCGACCTTCCAACCGCTGAAGAAGCTGAAGAATTCATCAAAGCATTCGACGGCAAGCTGTTCAAGGACAGAAAACTCAAGACTAAACATCATGTGCCCTACATTCCCAGTCAAAAGCTCTCTCGTCTTTCAAGTGTGAACTCGATTAAAAGGTTGTCCAGAAATGAAAACCGCGAAGTTAAAGAGGAGAATAAAGAGAACGTAAGTACCGCACATGCACGAGCTCTTGTCGAAAAGACTTTTTCGGAGAACGGGGTATTTGTGAAAGGCCTAAAATCTAAAACTTGTGATGAGGATCTCAAGACAATTTTCAGAGAATTTAATCCAACTGAAGTCACCATCTTTAAGCCGAGAGGATGGATGAGAGGATTGAAGCACCGCTCGCATAATGCAATCGTCACCCTCGATCTTCCCAAGGATAAAACGGTAGACGATGTGGTTAGTACTTGCAATGGTGAAATATGCTGTGGCAATTCGCTCGTCGTGACTAGAGCATTCCTTAGAGTCGAGCGTGACGCTGACAAACTTGGGGATGGAGGAAAAGATGAGCCAGTACATGAAGCTAATGCCCCCACAGAACAGAACGCAAATGGAATAGCAGGATTAGGTGAATTGCCAGAGGAAGATCTGACGGAAGCGGGCAAGGTAACTGAGCCACCCAAAATTTCGGGGTCCAAGGATGCTTCCCATGAGCTGAGTGAGCGAAGCTACGACCAAGATCACGTTTCTGATAAAGCGATCTATGGGGAAGTCGGAAGCTTTAAAGAAGCAAAAAGCATCGCTGAGGCCAAGGCGGCATGACCACAACAAAGTAGCTCGCTCATTACTAGCTCAATAAATATAAAAATAAAAAAGCCGCGTATTCTACGTGTGCTGCAGCGACAACATGTCCTTGAGCCTTCGATTACCTTTTTGCATCATTACTATTTATACATCTGAATTAGCAACTCGCTTAGTCGGAGGTCTTCTGGGTACCTCTCAACAAACCAGTTCTTCTGGCGGCAATCAAACCAGCCTTTTGACCTGGAACGGCGTTTCTGGAGATGGTGGAGGCCTTACCAATATGCTGGTGGTTACCACCACCGTGAGGGTGATCAACTGGGTTCATGGCCACACCTCTAGTTCTTGGCCACGAGTTTCTCTTGACCTTGTACTTGTGGAAAGCTCTACCAGCCTTCAACAATGGCTTGTCAATTCTACCACCACCAGCGACAACACCAATGACACCTCTGGCGTCAGAAGAGATGACCTTCTTAGCACCAGATGGCAACTTGACTCTGGTCTTGCCCTCGTCAGGGTTGTGTCCGATGATGATGACGTAGTTACCGGAGGTTCTACCCAAAGCACCTCTGTCACCAACCTTCTCCTCAACGTTGGAGACGATGGTACCCTCGGGGCAAGAGCCCAATGGCAACACATTACCGACGTTCAAAGAGGCCTTGGCACCACAGTACACGAACTGACCGGTGTAGACACCTTCGTTGGCGATGAAGGTCTCCTCTCTCATCTTGTATCTGTATGGGTCTCTGAAAGACACCTTAGCCAAAGGAGCACCTCTGCCGGCATCGTGGATGATTTGCTTCACGACACCACGGATGTAACCATGACGCTCGGCGTAGTCCAAGGTTCTCAACTTGGCAGCGCCCTTTCTCAATCTGGTGTTAGCAGTGAAAATGGAGCCAGCACCCTTTCTCTGGTTACGAATAACTCTACCCATTTTTGATGTTTGGCAATAAGGTTCAGGATGTTAGATTTCCGTCAGCCAATTTTCACTATTGAGTGCGAAGTTTTTTTTGGCTCGCTAGGACGGCATACTGTGAACAGCCATTTAGGGTGCGAGCCCTACGAAATGTGTGCGCACGTGATATGACATACAGGTCCAAACATGGGACTTTTGAATAACAGCTTCATGAACCTTTAAGAATGTGAGTTGAGCTGATTTGTTGTTTTCAAAACTCATGGCTCTTGTAATCTCATGATAGTTCAAGCGGAATTCACCATTCTGGGCCTTTTCTAATTCTCACGCCGATGAACCTGGCAAATTCATCAAACAAGTCAGCAATGTCATCGGCAGTAAATTGCGCAAGTTTCTGCTCGACGGTTTTAGTACCCAGAGATGTATTCATCAACTTTTCTGCGTCCTCTGGGGTCAACGTATCGGATTTGACGATGGCCTCAAGCTCTGGGTTTGCCTCATTCTCCATAATTAACTCGTAAAACTCGCATAATCGAAGCAAGTCAGCTGGATCGAGCGCATTCAAATCGGCTTTTGTTTGAGGAAAGAATTCCGGCGCCGGCGTGCCGTCCTTATTGCACAACGGGGCGATTTTTGCCAGTTCGGGGCTTACTTCCGTCAAGTGCGAATTGAACGTTCTGGCGATCAGGCGGTCCTCCATGAAATCAAGCTGGCCTTGCAATGCACACACCAATTGCACTATGTCCTCATTTGTTGCATAGTCCTCGATGTTAAACTTCTGCTGCGGCGCGTCCATCTGCGCCATTCTCGATTTCACGTCGGATAATTGCATCTCCATAAGTTGTTTGCCCGTTTTGGCGATCATTTGGCCCTGCTTTTGGACTAACTCAGAAAGTTGTTGCACCTGCTGCGCAAGTTCTGTGTGATTCTTTTCTGACATTTCGGAAGCAAAAAATCAAAACCCAGGATGTAATGTGATTGGAAATTTGTATTCACTTTTCGCTGCCTTATGTTTGTTGTGAAGTTAAGCATGTGTGCGGCGCGCGCGATTTGTGAGACGCCACTTTAAGATGCCAATGTTGATTTTTCATGGTCAACTAAACGAAAAAATGTTTGCAAGAATATTTTAATTTTTTTTGCTTTGATACCTCTACTTTAGTCTTAGGTGTTTGAAATCATCCCAGCAAGCTTCGCTTTCATGCACCGCAGTTGGCGTGACAGTATACGAAATGCAAGTAATTTGGTGCCCCAATGGCTGTACTTTGCCCAACTCCCACTGCACCTCTCGGAACCGAAGGGGCAGAAACGCGAGCCTGTTAGGTAAATCGTGGTGTCTTTGATAAACCTCGATGATGTATCGTCAAGACGGTCTTCCAAAATCAACTTGATTTTCTTGAGTTTCCAGCTGATGCTTTGGCTGGAGTCTGGCGCCAACATGGATCTAAGGTGCATTGGACTTTTGGGCCCTATTTGCTGCTACCCAATGTTGGCGGTCTCACAAATTTAATGGATGTAATGGAGTATGTTTTTGATGTTGAGGCTGAGGCAGAGATGACACGATTTACCTGCAGCTGATTAGCACAGCTAAAATTTCTTTGAGATCATACTCGGAAGCGAAAGAAAAAAAGAACACATCATGGCTCTACTTTCATTTGGATTATTGAATTTTACACCACGATTGCGCTCGTTTCAAGGCTATCCTGGATCCTACTTTCTTGACTCGCACAAGCAACATGATACACATAAACGAGGAAGAGTGTGAGCTATTTAATCAATTTCATTGTGAACTGAAATATTCTGAGCGGCATTATGTGTGAAGTTTGGTTGAAGCTTTTCACGAATTGTTTTCGAAAGCCGCCGAACACTATGCATATTGATGCTTGAGCTCGCGCAAGGCTCTGTAATGGCCATCAATCCACCACAATTTTCAGTTTAGCCTAAGTGGTTGCTCCGGTCCAAGCTCCAAGGAACCTGAACATTAGTCATACAATTCGGAGATGGAAAAAAAAGATCCTTTTTCTCCTACTGGAGTGCCAACTAGCGAAGTTTTACCTTAATGGCCAATGTATGCCGCGATATTCAATGCTTTGCCGCCAAACTTTGGTTAATATACATGTATTCGATCGAATCAAAACACTCATTATGCCGAGTTGAAAACATAAGTTGCTATTCTTGTATCGAGCGCTAGCCATTGGGCGAGTCAAAGAGGGTGACGCAAGAGGTTTGATTGCACTACGTGATAACACTTAGAGAGAATTCCCCTGCCACAAAGCACTATTTGCCGCCCTAGATACGGCGCGATTTTTATCAGGTGTTCTGGAAAAATCCCGTCATACTGTCTCCGCTGGCGAAAAGAGGGCAAAGTAATCATTGAATCGCCTACCACTATTCAACTCTAATTTATAGATCAATTTGTCGTCGTAAGTTGTGCTGTATGACGAAAACCCTCAATTGGGCCATTTCTTGAAAGGTATAGTACCCAATTAAAACTCATACGCTGCCAAGCCAAGATTCCAACGCAAGGCATAGGTGCGAAGCTGGCTAGGGTTTTATATATATTCATATATAGTTTTGTGGACAACTAGGTAAGCAATCCTGGCTCCCGGTCCTCAATCAGATGTATAAAGCCAACGAAAAAAGAAAAAAGAGGAAAAAAAGAAGAAGCTAACAGTTTACTGGGCCAGAGATCTGGAGATGGATACATGGTTCTCGCCGCGCTTTATTCAAGATACTTGAAGGTGAATATCAATACACGAGGCATTTACATGCTGATTGAAGTGACAGCCATAGACCAGATTCTAATCGCTCATGGTCGTAGTGATCAAATTCTTTCATTAATTATGAATTTGGACAAATATAATGTAGTGGTCTTTCACAATTTTAGCATATAGTTCACCCTTTTGGCTTTTTTACATCAGTTGAAAAGATTCTTTTCCTCCCTCTGAACATTTCCTGCGTTCTCGGAAATTCGGACACAGTATTTATTGATCATGCGATTCAAGTTCTGGCAAAGACGTGATGACGAAAACTCGAAGTAAAGCTTATCATGGAAAGTTAGTGCTCCCACGCATTTGGCCAGCAAGAGAAAGACATATGGTCAACAATGGATATCATACAACCTGATAAGGATGCCATGTCGCCTGAACCAACGTGGGTGAGTTTACAACAATCTAATTCTAGCTACGTGGAATCTACACGGATTCTACCTTGCAATGTTTTGATTGAATCAGCGAGATGTCTGGTTTTGTTATTCTCTACATCGCCGTTGGTGCAAAATTTACAGGCAAAAGATGAGGTAATTCAATTGCCCTTTCCTCAAATACCACATAGCCTCAAAGTCGCGCAAGAACTCGCTTGTTCCATGCACTCAGTCCAGAAAGTGTTCAATCTAAAATTTTCGAAAAAAAGGGTGGCTCTCCGAGTTTTTCTAGGCCCTTCGGACTTTTCGGTCTTCACGGGTTTTGGCTTTTCTGGGCATCCTTGGCCCGGGGCGTGCAGTATACGACCACCACTTCACAACATGCACGAAGCTCTGATTCATGACGGATTTAGATGTTGATTGAGAAGCACTAGCCCATCTAAGTCTTCTAGAAATCACAATCTAGAATTCATTTGAAAATCCCTCATACCCGAATCTGTCAATATGAACTTATGCAAATAATTTGTGGAGATGCGCGGCGCCTAATTTCTCACGCGAGTTGTATGAAATTTATCGGGGAAAAGCCGAGCATGGACTTATACTAATCTGGCAAATAAAAGTAGGCCGTTTCCCCCACATTATATAGCACGACTCAGACTTTTCTTTCACAAATTTCAACTTCGTCAAAGCAAAACCAAAAACTAACATAATGTTTGCAGTTCGGTGCGTGGTGACGTTTTTCCTCTCAACTATAGCGTTCGTGTTTCTACTCTTGGCCAATTTGAGCGGGGCCAAAGCGCCGTTTGTGAGAAACCTATATTTTTCGAAGATCGAGGACCAGTACGGCCAATATATTTGGACCATGTACAATTTTTGTTCTTTTAGTGGAAAGGAATTGACAGGCACAGGCACGTGTTCGGCCACTAAAGCGGCATATCCATATGAGCCATATAAATGGGGCTCAGGCTTCAGTCGCTACAATGTTTATAAGAATGGCTCGAAAGCCGCGTATGCGCTTATTCTTGTGGCATTGCTTTTAACGATCCTCGCAAATGTGGCGAACCTTGCTGCTTTTTTCAAGAGGTCTAGCAAATTCTTCAGTGTATACAAATACACCACTTTGGCAGCTCTTTCGCTGATTTTTATTGGTGCGGTTATAAACACAGGCCTTCATAAGAACGGCACGAAGCGAATTGTCAAGGATGGAGTGTACACGGCACATATGGGCAAAACAATGATCGCATTTATATGGCTCCCCGTCATTTTACAGCTTGCTTCGGTTCTTGTTTCGTTTTTATGGAGGGTCAAGCAAAGCTCACGTGATGTTTTGAACGATAAAGAGCATTATGACGAAAACCCGTTCGAGTCATCTGAGCGCCGCGCGTTGTGAAAAGCCAGTTCCAATTGTAAGTGTGGTTGGAGGGAGTTTGTCTTTGAAAAGACTTTTCTTTCACCGGCACGCTTTCGTAATGTATATCAATAATAAAAAAAAATTGAATTTCGTTCATTTTCATTGAATTGTCTCTGCCGCCTGTTACTGGCACTGGCAGAGGGGCGATTGTTGCAGCCACGCAGGACTGGTATCAGGCAATCGAGGCGCACTAAAATTTAAAAAAATCAATAATGAAGAGTCTCAGATTTGCAAGATTTTTCTTCTGAAGCAATTCAGACGACACCAAGTGTATGAAATTTTTTATGGCGGACAAACTTATCCCCACAATGCGTACTATCATGGCCATGACCTGCAGGTACTACGCACAAACACTGGGACCTCTGCACTGCGAGCCCGACATTATATGATGTGATGAGCCAAAAACAAGAATTCTCATGATTTTTCCCCACACGGCTGAAAGTCACTCTTAAAAACATCTTAGTCACTCTAAGGAACACGAATATCAAAGCATTTTGTAACTCAAATTCTGTATAGCTGGAGCTAAGTATTTTTTTCAAGTGTTTTGCACATTGATGAAAAATACATTGGGATTGATATGTTTTAAGGAATCCACAACATTATACCAGAGGCTCGATAAATCTAATTTTTTCAAATCATATCGGTCATCTTCCAGGTGATTGTAAGACAACTTTCATGATACATAGGATGACAAATGTCAGCACGCTTACTTTACTAATGATCAAGCGGAAGAAAAACATCCTCATTGTTCTCGTCTATTGTTGGCCCAGATTCACGAAGCGCAGTCACGAGACTGCGGAACTATCATGCGAGCACATTAACGAGGCTTGGCCCGCACACAGGTTTGCCTCTAACCAGCCAATGGACCCTTAGAATTACAATTCTGTGAAAGCAGACGGAATCCGTCCAATAAAATGGCGAGCTTGATAGAACTCATCCAACTCTCTATGCTCTGGCGTAACATCTAAATTTGCTCTGCTATTTATCATGTGTAATCATTCAACTGCACTTACGCTTCATGCGTAGTATGCACACCATGTACAGCCTCGCGGTTTGTCATGGGCGCACGTGCACGCCAGTTTGTCCAGGACGGAGCTTGGCAAAGGCTGACGTTCAATCTATTGTTAGACAAGAGAATGATCTGCGGGAAAATAACAAACAGGTATAAATGCGTAGCAGAATTCGGGGCGGCAATTTGAGTGGCAATTTCAACACGAACAAAAAGAAAAGCAAAAAATAAGAAACAATTATACAATAGAACCGAAAATTGAGTATGCTTAGAAAATTCCTTTCATGCTTACTGGTGGTGTGTGTCATGGGCGCCGTCACGGCGTTGGTGTTTGTTAACATTAGCGGCACATCCAATGACAATTTTGTCTCCAATTTTTACTTTTCCGAGGTCGAGGGCACGTACAGGTGGACGATGTACGGTGTTTGCCAGCAGGTCGACAACGGCGCAATACAATGTTCGAGCCCTTCGCCCGCCTACCCTTATTCGCCAGCAGAAAATTTCAGTTTTAACAATATTCCCGAGGAATTCCGCTCGCAGAGAAACACATACTACTACTTGCTGAGAATTGCATACGGGTTTTTCCTAGTGGGCTTGCTTTTCAGCGTGCTCAGTCTCATTGTGGTGATACTACCTGGCTGCTCTATGGGCCACCGCACGGGTCTGCCTGCAACCACGATGCTGTTTATGACGTTTTTGTTCGCAACAGTTGCAGCCACTTTGGACACTGTGGCACACATGAAGGGTGTGCGCGTTTTCACCAATGCTGGGTTCAGGGCCAATATTGGCCGCAACATGTTCATATGCATGTGGACCGGTGCTGGCTTGATGTTTGTGGCGGCCTGTGCGCTAGGAATTCGCAATAGACTTCACCAGACGAAGATGATGCATCCAAGAATGGCAAATGTGTAGGAGCCATAACGTGTGATGATGATTGGTGAGAATTAGCATGTTATTTGTGAAGTGGTTCGGTGCGCACGTTGGCGCTTCGACACGAGTTACGTATACGTTTAGTTTTTGTATTTTGTTATAGATATGGCATATCGTCTATAAAATGCTTATTATTTGCCTTGCGTGGTGGTAAAGATCGAGTGACAGATCATATTTTTGAATCAAACAGTTGTCATTTACATAGTCTTCACCAAATTATCTTATAGCTTAGCACTTTGGATCGATCTAGAACTCTCATCAGCCGCTAGCACCAGTGCCTTCATTTGGCCGAGAGACTCTTTCTCCAAATGCGTTTCGCTATTTAAACCACTGGAAAGCACGTTTGCCTTAGGAACAGCAACAAAAACCAAAAAAAAGCTTAGTTCATGCCCCTAAACTGTGAGGGAGCCTTCCAAACAAGATGTCGGCTAGAACCCATCTCCACAGCCAAAATCCTGCATACATGCTAACGGTCTCCACATTTTGGCGGGCCGAGAAATGGTGATGTCACAGCAAGTGGAACCTCAGACGGGCATATAAGCAAATCGTGATGTCACATCCCCGGGCTGTGCCTGACTTTATATAAGATGCCTGATCGCTTAATTTTGGGTATAGTTTTGGAAGTGCGAACATTCACTTTATTTACTTTTACCCTATAAAATAATCATAACAAAAAATTAAAATATGAAGGAAGACAAAATTGAGATCACCGCGCAGCCTGCCACGCGGGAACAGAGAAATGAGGTCCGGGACACCACGATAAGAAAGCTAAAAGATTTAGTGAAACAAGATCTCAACAAGGAGCTAGGCTCAAGCGAAGAAGTATTAAATAATCTACCCAAAAACCCTGAAGAGGACCCAGAAAGCGACGAACTGGGCGATTATGATCAGGATGGTTTCAGAATTCCTGTGGGGAAGATTCCGTTGGATGGCCAATTCTCCACGCTGGAATTGAAAGAATTAGTGGAGCTCAGTAAAGAGGAAGGCCTATTACGCGATGATGTCGATGTCCGCGTTAGAGACAGAAACTCGCTTTGCGAACACATGGAGATTGTTGAACCGAAACAAGAAGCTGTTTGATCAGAAAATTTTGATGTATCAATGTTTAGCCTGTCTGGATGTCTATCATGGGGTGTCTCTTTCAAGCACTATAGAGGCCAACAAGTTTACGAGTCCGTCTGATAATTTTCATTAATTTTATTTATTTACAAAAAAAGAATTACTTTCCAATTAAGTAGAAAATTAAAAAAAACACACAGTGTCTCGACATGTTCATCAAGTAAATCCGTGTGATGTATATCTTGAGGGTGGACTGACAAGCTCAGCACATGCACTAGTATAGTTTGTTGGGAAAAATCCATTTGAAGAGCGCAATGAAATTTTAAAATGAATACTGAACAAAAGAGCAGTAGCAATACTTTGTGTCATATAAATCAATGAAATAACAACTTGGCCATATATTAAACCCATTTTTTCCCATTTTTTTCCATTATTTCTCACTATGGCTCATACATGATGGCAGCTTTCGCAGCCCGGTTTCTACGCTGCGAATCTACAGCTCCAACTTCGTAGCCTCAGCGCGAGCAGTCGCTCTATAGTCCATACTACCATATCAAGGCGCCAAAAAGGGTCCATCCAACCACGCAAAAACAGGTAAAAATATACTCCATGCCAATCTGAATCGATTTAAATACTTATTAGTACTCCCAAAATCCCAATCACTTCCAGCGAAAACCCTACTATGATGTTCCGCGATGGCCTACGAAGACCGCTCTACCCGATCGCGATCCTCGGGCTCATGTTATTCGTGTTAACCGCCCACTTGTACCGCCAAGGATCACGTGAGCCCGTGGATGCCAGCACATGCAAGTCCGTGTACATGTACCCGTCGTACGCACGGATCCGGCTGTTCGACGAGACACACACGCCATTTGCATCGAAATACCTGCTCTATTTATACCGGGAACAGGGGAAAGACTATGTCCCGGAGAAAGTCGGCGAGGGGTTCAAGGCGCTCGACGGAGTGCCTGTGCTTTTCATTCCGGGAAACGCCGGCTCGTACCGCCAGGTTCGGCTGATAGCCGCCGAGTGCCTGATTCTCTACTTTGACGAGAATATTGACGTTGTGCGCAACGAAAACAAACGAAATCTCGATTTCTTTGCAGCAGACTTCAACGAGGACTTCACTGCGTTCCATGGACGTACTCTTCTCGACCAGGCGGAGTACTTGAACGCGGCCGTGCGCTTCATTTTGCTGCTATACGCGCTGGAAAAGAACGCGCCAACGTCGGTGCTCATCTTAGCTCACTCAATGGGCGGAATTGTCGCCCGCGTGATGCCCACGTTGCCCCTGTACGTGCCGGGGTCGGTAAACACGATGATCACGCTCGCTTCCCCGCACCTGGCGGCACCCCTCACTTTTGACGGCGACGTGTTGAAGATTTATCTGGCTGCGGACCGCTTTTGGCATGATGCGTTCCACAACTCAGGGCTGCTTGCCCACGAGCGGCTTCATAACGTGCTGGTTGTGTCTATCACTGGCGGCACCGCCGACACCGTCTTGCCTGCAGACTACACCACGCTAGGGTTTCTCGTGCCTCCGGAAAACGGGCTCACAGTATACACCACGGGGATCCCTGGTGTGTGGACGCCAATGGACCACTTGGCCATCGTCTGGTGCCGCCAGCTCCGGCGCAGTGTGCTGAAGGCACTCTTGGAGATCGTTGATTACTCATCCGCGAACAGAGTATACCCGCTCGAAAAACGAATGTCCGTGTTCAAACAAAATCTTCTTTCGGGATTTGAAGAGACTGCAAGAAATGAGTCTATGGCACGGAGCCGCGACCGGCACACGTTTTTTAGACTCCGTTTTGACGTGCAAGATGCGGTGGTCCAAACGGGGGCCACGGGCATATGGAAATCATCGGATACAATTTCTTCAAAGGACCATATGTTTGAGATGTTGCCACTTACAGAGACCTCTACGCTTCTGCTTCTCACAGATCAGGCCCCAAGTTCCGCTGATCTGATTGAACGCATCAAGCTGGTGCCTTACAGTGCCTTTTTATGCAAGAAAGATGGCGAGGCAGAGCAGTCGTTTGACTTAACCAAGCACAACACAGAGAAGTTTTTGGAATTGTCCTGTGTTGATATCTCATCGGATTACCATCAAATCCCAAAATCGGCCGAATCTGTGACCCGTCTCGATGCCTCCGGCTTCGACGGTGAGACATCGCCCTTCTGGGCTCTTCATTACACAAGTGACGACCTCCAGTATTTTGAGACAGTGCTCATTGTTCACAACCGCGAATCAGCAGGAAAAACTGAGAGATTTATGATAGCACAAACAAGCCAGAGCGACTTGTCAGAGCACATCGTGCGTGGGGACATGTTCTCACTCATCACCCGCGGTGTCGAGATATCGTTGTTGGCTAATCGGCCTTTAGCTGTTAACTTCAATTTTCCCGGCGCGTGGTCCAGTCTCTTGGCGTACAAGATCGAGTTGAAAGAGAGTAGTGGAAAACTCTTCGAACCCTTCATTCGCCAGTGGATCGAAGATCCGTACGAAACCAAGTGGATCATCAACCTAAGGGGCAATTCAAAGTTCCTGATTAGCATGCATGGCGTTGCGCCGTACACACCTTTCAGTAATCAAAAGCCAAAATTGGGATTGAATTTGCAACTTTGGTCGGATCCTCAAGGAGGCTGGTCTGATGAGAATGTCGCTGCGGTGGAGATGACGCTATCTGTTGACTGGATCAATAGCCTCAAGCTTCTTGTTTTGCGATATCGTCTCGCTGTCGTGTCCCATTGTCTTGCAGTGACAGCTCTAGTAATGTTCCTACAATTCAGGTCATACCTCTGCTCGGGCAAATTTCCTGATTACGCATATGGCCTAGCCCGCCTCACTAGCTGGGATATCTTTCTTCCACTAGCAGCAACTTTGTGGGCACTATCGCCCATCACGAAGTCACGCGTGGTACAGCATTTGTTGAATTTCATTGACCCGGTTGTACTCCAAGATCCGGACGAGATAAACTTGAGTTTACAAGATGATTTCAGACTCAACTCATTCTACCTAGGCCTAGAAGAGAACTGCCTAGCGTTCATTGGCCCACTTTTCTACATCATGGCAATTGGGATCAATCTTTTTGTTTATCACGCCCTCACCAATTTTGGCTACATCATCGTGAGTTTGATCAACTTTTCAAAGAGATTGTGCGTCTATCTTCCTGCAAACCTGAGCATACAGGTCGACCTGGATGTCACACCAAACGGATTTGGGAAAAAGATCATAGCCTCAGCATTGCTTCTTCTTTTGATCCCAGTTTATCTTCCCTATCAATTTGCATTCGTCATCTCCTTTGCTATCCACATTACCACTTGTATCAAGATCATGCTCAACAAGTGCTCGCGGTCATGCTGGAATTTCAACATCAGTCTATTAATGATGATGGCCTGGGTATTGCCGATCAACATACCGGTTTTGGTTGTGTTTGTTCACAACTTGAATGTCAGCTGGGCAACGCCCTTCTCGTCTCACCACAATTTTCTTGCCGTGGCTCCGGTGCTCACAATGGTGGAGCTCTGCAGCTATTTCGGAAATGCCTTACCACTTGGGACCGAAGCCGGTGAAAAAGTGAAAAACGGCTGGGTAAGCACAGTATCTTTGTCCACGTTAGGCTATTTGGCAGTCTACAGTATCATTTACGGGACTCGCCATACTTATTGGCTTCATCATTTGTTTAATTTGTGGTGCTGCAGCATTTGCCTCATGATGCTCAGATGCTTATATAATGACGCCCCTGATAAAGTGCAATAGCGCACTCAAACTAATAACCTAATCTTACACCCTTTCGCATATAATCTTGGTGTCATTCAAATTTCAAACCATCAATCATCAGAGCAGTCTACTAAAAAAGAAAGCCATGGCTAGAATACAATAATAAGTTCCATTACTAATATACAAATACACATTGCACCAGCCTATCCTTGACTTCAGTGCACTGAAACAATTGAGTGGCAAGACCTCGGCAGACACGCAGTGCTACGAGCGTCCCAGCACTCACACATACCTTAACATCATGATTAGTTGGCAGCAGAGGAGTACTTGGTGACAGCTCTGGTACCCTCGGAGACGGCGTGCTTGGCCAACTCACCTGGCAATATCAATCTGACGGCGGTCTGGATCTCTCTGGCGGAAATGGTGGACTTCTTGTTGTAAGCAGCCAACTTGGAGGCCTCGGTGGCAATTCTCTCGAAGATGTCGTTCACGAAAGAGTTCATGATGGACATGGCCTTCTGGGAGATACCAGTGTCTGGGTGGGTCTGCTTCAAGACCTTGTAGATGTAAGAAGAGTAAGTCTCCTTTCTGGTCTTGGTCTTCTTCTTTGGCTCACCAGCGGAGGCGGTCTTCTTGGCGGCTGGCTTCTTCTCAGCTGGAGCCTTGGATGCGGGTTTCTTCTCTGCCTTTGGAGCCATTGTTGATAATTATAGAATGAAAATAAGTTTGTGTGAAAACTAGTCGAAATGGTAATGTCTCGGGGATTCGCTCCAAATTATATACTAGTTGCCACAAGCGAGCGTGCAGGGCGGAAATCGCGTACCGTGAGGAACACGCCAGCGCGCACTCCTGCTACCGGCGCGGAGAACGCCATTGTCGCCGTTCCAAACAAACACTTGCGCGTGATCAGATGCGCACCGGCGCGCGCACATCTCAGCACACCGCAGTCTCCTCGCGCCAGCTGCTACAGTGCCAATCACAACCCTCGACTGGGGCCACATGGTCCCGCCGTATTGATTCTCAATTCTCGCGGCGCGAATTCACGCAACACGTCTGCACTCAAAGCACAAGGGCGCGTCAAAGATAATGTCACAGCACTAGTCACGTACACCAGAAACACGCTCAAGTCTGATTTTTATTTTTTATTTTTTGCAGCCACAACCCGTGCGGCGCCTGGTTGCCAGGACAATCATTCGCCCTATCAGGTACAGGCCAATTTTTGTGGTTAAGCTCGTCGAGATTCATTGATTGTCTCTCGTTTCAACACAAGGAAATTAGTTTCATTGTGGAGACCGTCCTAACGGTCCCTGGGGAGGGCGGCAAATCCACCATGCTGCGATAACCAAGTGGTCCTTGGAGTGACCATGGGATGTATGCTGAAAAGTACATGTGCGAGTGGGTAACTGTGAGCATGGGCTCACCGCGCGTGTAAGTATGGGACTCTCGCCGCGAGGAGAGCGTGTGGAGATAACTAGGAGAGCGCAGCACGCGGCGTGTGCAGGAGAACAACACGGGAGCAGCCTACGGTGGAACACGCGCACAGTGGCGTCTGGGGGCACGAAAAAAGCTTATATAAAACCGAAGCGCGCCCCTCGTCTCTCCAAGAATCTTTTCCAGTACAAACTTATAACAAAAAAACTATCACATAATGTCCGGCGGTAAAGGTAAAGCAGGTTCCACTGAAAAAGCATCCACTTCCAGATCCTCGAAGGCTGGCTTGACCTTCCCAGTCGGAAGAGTCCACAGATTGTTGAGAAAGGGTAACTACGCCCAGAGAGTCGGTTCCGGTGCCCCCGTCTACTTGACCTCCGTGTTGGAGTACTTGGCCGCCGAAATTTTGGAGTTGGCCGGTAACGCCGCCAGAGACAACAAGAAGTCCAGAATCATCCCAAGACACTTGCAATTGGCCATCAGAAACGATGAGGAGTTGAACAAGTTGTTGGGACACGTGACCATCGCCCAGGGTGGTGTCTTGCCAAACATCCACCAGTCCTTGTTGCCAGCCAAGAAGGCTGCCGCCAAGGCTTCCCAGGAATTGTAAGTGGGCTGCGGTTGAGAAAATTGATTTTTCCTCGTTCCTATGTTATAATTTAAGGCAATGGCGTCGGTCGCCTTGCTGTTATGTATATTAGTATGTGGTCAATATAATGTTAAGATATATTACTGTCATTTTGAAAGCTGTAGGCATGTTTTTGTGTCCTAATCAAGTATACAATTAGGGATTACGAAAATCGTAGGGTCACGTGATACGCACCGTACCTCTGATAAGTTTTAGCCCACTTTCGAGTAAAATTAAGGCCAATGGAAAAGTTCAGCAACTGGAGGGATAAGGGTACAGGCATCTCGCCGTTTCTTCCGACGGTCGTACAGACCTCGAGCATCAGAAAATTTGTCGTTAACCCGGCTGTTGTGGCGGTAAAATGGCCTTTATTTGCACTTCTATACCTCTTGGTATCAGTAGCCCCGAAGCCGGCCACTAGACTCATTTTCTCGTGGTTATTTTCGATTGCCGATATTGATTTGCTGGTGGAAGGCGTGCGCAAATCCAACACAAAGGAAATTGACTTCCAGAGGCCTTCACTGGGCGAAATAGTTGTCTCAAACTTGGTATCTCCCTTGGACATCTTCACAATCTTTCTCTTGTCCAAAGTCCGATCCCTATCGTCGATAGTTGTTTTGATTCCATGGAAAAATGATCTTTACAAATTCACAGTGTGGGAATCACTCTCACTTTTCTTCTTACCATTAGAATCATCCATCTCACAGGGAACCAAAATTGAGGGTAACTATCAAAATGTGATAAACGGAAAGTTGGCGGTGGTTTTTGCCGAGGGGACGCCATCTAACAACAAGGCAATCTTGCCCTTACAACAGCAGTGTGCCGAGCTTTGGCTGGGCCTCTCGATTCCCGTGAGAGTGGCTGTTTTGAGGTACTATCCCAGCACAATTTCGCTTCCTGTGCCCCACGTGACGAGATCACAGTACGTTTCGAAGTTGTTCACTCAGCCAGGAAAAGCATACATAAAAGTGAAAATTGTCCCTGTGAAGCTTCCATCCTTAAAGTTGTGTCAGGCGGCATTTGTCGAGAACGGTTTAAACCAGGTCGAGTTAGGGGTGCAGGAGAAAACCGAGTTCTTCAAGTACTTCCAGAATTACTCTGTGGACCAAAAGAAAAAATGGTAGTTTGGACACGATGTAAGTGATTTCAACTAGCTTCTCCCTTTTGATTTTTGTCTGGTAGCTCCCTTTTGACCATATCATTATTGTACTTTATGCCTGCGCCATGCTTTTCTCTCAATCAAACACCTTTCTCTTTTTAGTTTTTAGATCACCAATCATATTCTTGCATCTGTCTCTAGTTCAGCATCCCTGTCTATCAAGTGTGGTTCCTCGGACTGCTTTTCCCGGCGGTGTCTTTTGCTACGGTCTCCATTTTCTGATGACTCATGTTTTCTGCCTTTCCCATGATGCTTTTCTCCACTGGATTCCTGCAAGAATCCGGCCATTGGGTCTGCAAAGTCGTCGTCATCTTTCAGTTTAGCCACGTGATCGAAGCAATCATCATTATGAGCGAAAGTGGCCATGAGATCAGAGAAATCGTCGTCTCGGAGATCAGATATGGATGGATAATGAGGCTTCCGTTCCGCAGAATTGCCCCTTGAGTTAGTCGCAACCCCTTTTTCGACCGTTTTTGGTGTGTTTTCTGTCCCTTTCTCCAGCTTGTAAGGCAAGAGTTTGGGCGCACTCTGTATCCGCTTAACTTCAGTGTTTCTCGCCAAACTATCAGGATACTTTACTCTGAAATCATCTTCAGACTGGCCTCTTGCTAGCTTGTAATAGGTGTGGTCCACTTTCAAAGGTTTCTCGTAAATCAACACGCCGTTGAAATTGTCTATGGCCAAAACGCACGATCGCTGGTCCTCATACTTAAGGTAACAGAAACCTCTTGATTTGCCCGATTCTCTGTCCTTGACCAAGTTGATATGCGTCGGGTTACCGTATTGGGAGAAAATCGTCAAAATATTTTGTTCAGTTAGACTCTCATGAAGATTACCAATGTAGATATATGAGGTGTCGCTATAGTCTGCGTGCCAGGAAGCCTGGTCAGACACGTTTAGCAGGAGCTCTTTTTCGTTGATCGCGAGGATTTTGTGAATTGCATTCATCACAAAAAATCTTTAGGAAAAGAGAACCTTGATTTGCCAAAAAATCACTAATTTTGCCGATTTTTGTGTTGGTTTATCAGTGATGCCTGTGATGGTGAATAGCTATATCAGGCACTATTATGTGGGGAGGGCGCGCTCACACTGGCCAGAAACGGCCCTGCCAAATGTATTATATGCCGTACGCCAGTGGCTCCAGCTTGGGCGGTGGTGAAGAGCCTTCCAAGGGTCTAGTCAAAATGACACCAAACCTCAGAAATTCTCATCTGAATAAATATTCTGCAAATTTAAGCTTTCATAAACATAACCTGAAAATTTTTACTGTAAATTTTCAAGATCTACACAAAAATCTACGTATGTATATATTATCCGTGGCATGTCCCCGGCCGCTTGGGGCATCGCATCGGCTGCGCGCGCCTGCACCCACCACACACTACCGATGCTCTTCACAGAGAGAGATTTTTCCAGCCTGCATTGCAATTTCTAGATATCTGAAACCAATGGCTAAACAGGACAAAAACGCCACGGCAGCGAAAAGCGTTTCCGAGGGGCTGAAAAAGAGAAAGCCCGAGGACTCGGAGGATGTTGTTGAGGACGAGTTCGAGGTCACAGGCATGCTTGACCTAGGCGAGGACGACGACGATGAAAGCGATGATGAAAACGATACAAATGCAGCCGAAAACGGTGAAAATGCCGCTCAACAAAGCGAAATCGAGGAAGGTGATAGCGAGGAGAGCGGTGAAGATGAAGACGATGAGGAAGACGACGAGGAGGCCGAACTAAACAGGTTCCTTGCCGCCGAAGAAGGCAGTGGAAGCGAGTCTGGGTCCGAATCCGGGTCCGAGTCCGACCAGAGTGAGCCAAACAGCCTCCATGACAGGCTCAGCGGCGTGACGTTGAAGACTATCGACACAGAGGACGACCAGGCCGTGCACACGCGGTTTTCCGACGGTCGCCCGCGTATCATCAAGCCCGAAATCGACCCTGTCTACGATTCCGACGATTCCGACGCGGAAAACTTCAATACGATCGGTAATGTGCCGCTCTCGGCGTACGAAGAGATGCCTCATATTGGCTACGACATCAACGGTAAACGCATCATGCGCCCGGCCAAGGGCAGCGCGTTGGATCAGCTTCTTGAGCAGATTGATTTGCCTGAAGGATGGACGGGTCTTTTGGACCAGAACACGGGCGAACTGTTGAATCTTTCCAAGGAGGAGTTGGAGTTGATCCGTAAAATCCAGAACAACGAGAATACCGACCTGTCGATTGACCCATACGAGCCTATGATCGAATGGTTTACGCTGAAAACAGAGGTGATGCCACTTAGTGCCGCGCCAGAACCAAAACGCCGGTTCATGCCTTCGAAACACGAGGCGAAACGCGTGATGAAGATCGTGCGGGCGATCCGGGAGGGCAAGATCGTGCCGCCCAGCAAGGCGCAGGAGCAGCGTGACGAGGAGCAGAATAACTTTGACTTGTGGGAACAGGAAGACCACGTGCCTGATCATGTGATGAACCTTCGGGCGCCAAAGTTGCCGCCGCCGCTGAACGAGGAGTCGTACAACCCGCCGGAGGAGTACTTGTTCGACAATGAGGAGAAAGAGCGGTGGTTGGCGACGGATCCTGCAGACAGAGAAACGCTGTTCATCCCGGCCAAGTACCTGGCCTTGCGTAAGGTGCCTGGGTATGCCGAGTCTGTCCGTGAGCGGTTTGAGCGCTGTCTCGACTTGTACTTGGCGCCGCGCGTGCGCCACAACAAGTTGAACATCGACCCGGAATCGTTGATTCCCGAGTTGCCCTCGCCCAAGGATTTACGGCCGTTCCCAATCAAGTGTTCCACGGTTTTCCAGGGCCACACTGGCCGCGTGAGGACCTTATCTGTAGACCCACTGGGCTTGTGGTTGGCCACGGGCTCTGACGACGGTTCGGTGCGGTTCTGGGAAGTGCTCACTGGCCGTCAGGTGTATATGGTGCAGGCCATCGACACCGAGGAGAACCCTGAGGATAAGATCGACGCGTTAGAGTGGCACCCAGACACATCCACGCCACTCGTGGCCGTAGCGGCCGCAGAGCGTGTTTTACTCATCACGCCGCCAATTTTCGGCTTTGATTTCGAGAACAACGCGCGCGTGAAAGTCGAGGCCGGTTGGGGTTACGCCACGTTCGGCTCGAAGCGTAAGGATACCGAGATTAACGTCAATTCCGACGACGAAGGCACGGGCGAGACCCAGGCCGAGCCTAAGGCCGAGGTGGCCAAATGGTACACACCTTCTGCAAGCCAGCAGCAGGATGGCATCAGCGCCGTGATCGAGTGCAAGAAGGCGATCAAGAAGCTCGCGTGGCACCGTAAGGGAGACTATTTCGTGACTGTATCGCCCGAGGCCAAGAACAGTGCGGTGCTCATCCACCAGTTGTCGAAACACTTGTCGCAGCTGCCCTTCCGCAAGGCCAAGGGCACGCTTGTGGACGCGGTGTTCCACCCAACCAAACCACACCTCTTTGTGAGCTCTCAGCGCGCCATTCGCGTCTATGACTTGGCCCAGCAGGTATTGGTCAAGAAGTTGCAGCCGGGCGCACGCATGTTATCGGGAATCGATATCCACCCGCGCGGCGACCATCTTTTAGCATCCTCCTACGACAAGCGCGTGTTGTGGCACGACTTGGACTTGAGTGCCACGCCCTACAAGACGTTGCGCTACCACGAGCGTGCCGTGCGCCTGGTCCGCTTCCACAAGGGCAAATTGCCGCTTTTCGCATCCGCCTCTGATGACGGCTCAATTCACGTGTTCCACGGCACAGTCTACGATGACTATATGACCAACCCGTTGCTCGTGCCATTGAAGAAGTTGACGGGCCACAAGGTCACTGCCAGTATTGGTGTGTTGGCCTTGGCCTGGCATCCAAAGGAGGCGTGGTTGTTCAGTGCAGGTGCCGACGGCACCGCAAGGCTCTGGACCACTTAGGCGTCTGCTGTGTATATTGTGTATGGGTGTAAAATTTGATAGAAAGCTTTCAAACGATCATTTTGACGCCTCGTTGATTTTTGCCTTGACTGAAGAGTCATGGCGTGCCCTATCTATTCTTCCAGAAATGGCATATCTGTACCTACTTTATAGTTACATTGGGATGGTCGAAATTGGAGTGGAAATTCAGAATAGAAGGAAGTCTGTAAAAAAATAAGATTAAATGTTACGCTGGAGACCTGAGAAAGGGAGTTTGAGAATAAGGCCCACATTAATTACACCTTACTTGGAGATTAACGTGAAATGGATCAACGAAGTCTGGTTCAAAATCCATGCCCGAAATAATCTCTTGCTCAGAGCTATGATGTACTCGACCCAAAGAACCTGCTGAGATAGGCACAATCATATAGAATTGAGCGCCCCTGCCCCAAAAAGCAACATTCATATACAAATTAGAAATTAGACCTCGATTTTGGTCAAAAAAAAAGAAAAATAAAACGGTGAATTGACACACTTATCGGCCGATTTTCGTGAAGGATATGCGTTCCCGCATCCATATCTGATGCAACATGATAGTCCCAGTAATTACTTGTAGAGCCCGATCGTCAGCCACTCCTCAGACAAAACGATATTTCACTTTTATAATTGAGTTTACCAAATAACATGACATTTCCCGATACGAAGTTGAAAGCGATGGGTCTTGGCTTGCTTATGTAACCTGGGCTCAAGACTGAACCGAAGCTCTTCGAATACTCGAAAGTGAAAAATATCTACCGGCTTCTTCAAACCCAAGACGAGAGTCCTAACGCCACAGACTTTGTTCTAGTTAGATCTAATCGCAGAGTTAAAAAATGTATTGTAATGCACTGATGTGTTCCGATCTGTTCTAATTTTTTCTGATCTGTTGAGTGAACAGCCTATTTCAACGAATCAAATATCATGATATGTCTGCTACCACTGTCGACAATTTCCTTTAGTTTCGCATCTCGAATTCCGTCATATCGCCCTTATTTGGGGGCAAGACTCACCACGCCAGCCTTGCACTGGTAAGTTTCGCAAGCACACCCAATCAGATCACCTCGCTCTTTTGGCTTATGCTGTGTAATTGCATGAAATCAACTTCTTCCCCTCATATTTAGATATCCACACCGAATTTGGGCCTGCCGAGAACAATTCTTCAAGCATGATCTTGACATTGTCGACCACACCGGTGTTTTCCTCGTGTAAAAGCCAGTCCAAATGTTTCCAATCCAAAATGCCCTCATGGCAGTGCACCCGCGGCGTTGTGTACTTCTCCATCTCTGCTTTCGTGATATCTGCTGTAAAAATATGCACACCGCCAAGATCATTCCCGTCCCGGTACCATCTCATCACACCTCGTTCTTCATATTGGGGAAGCATTAGCCCTGTTTCCTCGAAAGTTTCTCTCACTATACAGTCATATGGAGATTCCTCAGGGTCTAGTTTACCGCCCACGCCATTCCAGCGGCCCATCCAGGGCGCCTTTTGCCGGTTTAGGAAAAGAATGTGATTGGTTTCGGACCTGATAAATCCTAGGGTATACTTTTGTCTTACCTTAGTCATAATTGGGACGGTGGATAAACAAATATAATGGGATTTTTAAAAAAAAAAATGGGAAGTAACAATTTTCACCTTTTCTGTGACTATTTGTTAATTTTGGAACTAAAGAGGTTATCAGGCCATGGAAAGTCAGATATCTCATTTCGACCAATTAAGTGGGCTCGGCCTTAAGCACGCACGCGTCGCGCGTGTCCCCGGAGCCAATTCCGGGGGGCCATTTCCGGTGCTTAGCCGAGTGAGTTGATACATTGATAGAATTCCGGCCATTCTAAAGGCTCGTCGAGTTCCCTATTTTCGGTATTCACCCACAATTTTTTCCTTTGAATGTGATTGTATTGCTCTCGCCTGAAAAATTGCTCGATCCTGGCGATGTCCTGTTCGTTGGCAAAGGCCTTGATATCCTTTTTGAGAAATAGTAAAATCGCGGCTCCACGACTCAATGAAGATTGCATATCCATATAAAAAATACCCAACGCTCCGCAAATCGTGCGTACTGCTATTGGCACCGGGAGACCTCCATAGCCGGCACCAATAGCAGGTACAATCACGGTATCAAAATCGTCGTTACAGGCCAAAAGCGTGTTCCACATGCAGTAGAAAACAATGGTCAGTGTGATTCTCTCGGGCACAGCCATTGTGGGAGTTTGGATAAGATGTGTCACATTTTTGCCGAGATCATCAAATATTTGGTTTGAGTTTGCAAACGCTTGTTTCAAATTCACTATGCTCGCCGTTTGTGGGGGTATAAACCCGTTGTACTTTGAAAGGGTATAATTCTGTACTACGGCTTCAAAGTCCCGGTAATCACCCCCAGGTGTGGTGAACAATTCAGCAATGGCACGGTCAAATCCTGCACCCATCAAACATAAAGAGTTTGCCGGTGATAAAATCGCCACTTTCTGGTCACTAGACCGTTTCAAGGTTCTTACAAACTGCTGTAGGTCACCATGAAAACAATCGACAGTGACACGTCCCGAAATGGCCGTGCTGATTTCCAGAATCCCCTTTTTGAACGCACGAATTGTGCTTTCGCCAGAATTAACAAATACAAACCTCATGGAGCGTGCTTTCCATGTATAAAAGTGAATGGTAATGGAAGAACAGGGGTCAACGAGAAATGGACTCACCTCGCATTGCGCTTCTGTAGGTTCAATATATTGGCGATTCAAGTCAACTAGAGCTTCAAGTTCATGTCACCGTGACTGATCTTCATCGAGCAATCACACTGTCATTTTACATAAGCTGGATTTTCTTCTCTTTTCTCTTTTTATATTCATCATTAACATTCTTATCAGGGTGATGTGGCGTTATTATCAACAAATCAATTACATGTGCGCACGTGCGTGGGGCCGAAATCCGGGGCGTGAGATAATAATTACCTCCAAAAGCAAACTATCAAGAAAGACCTGCTGAATGCCATAGGTTCACGTTTTTTTGTGGATACATCAGCTCGGTTAAAGCATAATGCCAAATAAACCGATCTAAATCAGAAATTCACGGTTGAATGACGAAACACATGATGTTTTTTGCAGGATCTGAGTTTTGTAGTGACCTGTGCGGGGGCTGGCCGACGCGAGCACTAAACCCCGAGCCGAGTCGACAAGTCATATCGGGAGCTTCACTTAGGACCTGATCAAAGTATACGAAGGTAAAAGATAACGTCTCAGTTGTCACGTGGGCATGAAAAAATTCACAGCCCGCTTATCTTGTAAAACAATATACCAGAAAAAATGGTTAGAGATACCATTATCTCATCCAGCAAAGCTGAAATCTGGGTAAAGACTCGGTGACCTCACCGCGTACTTACTGGGCCAGCCAGTAGCCATAAATACCCTGTGATAAACCCCGAACGCGTTCATAATAAAATCCTTAGTCTCAAACTTATAAATTCCTATCAGGCCAAAAAGCCAATAAACATGATCGAAATCTGATTATTTACATTTTGACTCAGATTACCCGTTTGTCCTAACACTGACTGACAGACTCCACAGTTCCCGCGTGCCGGCACTAGGCGAAAAACCCAACGAAAACGCGCATTCTGCAGGACGGCACCCGCGCGTATAAAAACCGTCGCAGATCCGCGTCGGCGGCGCTTGCGCAGTTTTTGAATTCCCCACCAAAACCACAACACAACCCCGTAAAAAATGGCCCCCGTTGCTTTCTCCGACATCCAGAAGCCTTCGAACGACTTGTTGAACAAGGACTTCTTCCACTTGTCGACTGCCGCTGTCGACGTCAAGACTGTTGCGCCAAATGGTGTTGCCTTCACCGTCAAGGGTAAGACCGCCAAGGACAACGCGATTGCCGCGTCTGTCGAGGCCAAGTACGCCGACAAGGCCACTGGCTTGACTTTGACTGAGGGCTGGAACAACGCCAACATCTTGAACACCAAGATCGAGTTGGCCGAGTTGTTGACCCCAGGTCTCAAGGGTGAGTTGGACACCTCTGTTGTGCCCAACGGCGCCAAGAACGCCAAGTTGAACTTCTTCTACCAGCAATCTGCTGTCAACGCCCGCTTGTTCTTTGACTTGCTCAAGGGCCCTGTTGCCACTGCTGACTTGGCTGTGGCCCACGACGGTTTCACTGCCGGTGCCGAGTTGGGTTACGACATTGCCTCCGCCAAGCTCAACAAGTACTCCGTGGGTGTTGGTTACGCCAACCCATTGTACACTGTTGGTGTCACTTCCACCGCCAACTTGTCTGTGTTCACCGCCGCCTACTTCCACAGAGTGTCGCCCTTCGTTGAGGCCGGCGCTAAGGCCACCTGGGACTCCGTTAAGTCGCAGAACGTCAACGTCGAGTTCGCCACCAAGTACAAGTTGGACTCCTCCGCCTTCGTCAAGGCCAAGATTGCCGACTCTGGTTTGACCGCGTTGGCCTACTCGCAGGAGTTGAGACCAGGCGTCAGATTGGGCTTGGGTGCCTCCTTCGACGCCTTGAAGTTGGCCGAGCCTGTCCACAAGTTGGGTGTCTCCTTGTCCTTCGCTGCTTAAGCGCTTCAATATGTATGTATAGCCAAATCACCAATTGCCATAATCATCGGCCTTTATTCCAATTGCTTGCCCCGTGTAGAACTCAAAGTGCACACCCGTACACCACGAGCATACTACATCACTGCCACTGGTCCCCAAAGTTTGATGCCAAAATCACGAAATCGACATGTCTGAGAAAAGAGCCAACTCGGAAGCTCCTGGAACGCCGGCGCCGCTGCGGCCTGCTGCAGACAAACCCACGATTCTACAGGTATCCCGGCCATTTCTCTCGCATGCAGAGCTCTCATACCTCCATGCCAGTACCATTCCAGACAATAAGAAAATCGCATACAACCAGCGCAAGCATCAGATGTACCAGTTCCTCTTCCAAATCGTGAAAACCATGAGGTTTCCCTTACGTGTGCTCAGCTTGGCCATGAACTACTACCAGCGATATTACTTGTTCAACAGCTTTGAGGAGCAGTCGGATATGAACCCAGAAAATGACCCCTTGGCTGAGCTTGAAAAGGACCCATACATGGTCGCATACACGTGTCTCTTTCTCGCCACGAAGAACGAGGACTGTATCAAGAAATTACGGGAAATTCAAGCTGTGGCAAACAAAATCAGGGATATTGACGGTGAGTCCAGAAGTTATTACCGTAATTTAAACAACTCCAACAGCACGGTGACTGAAGTCCAGCGGAAAGTGATCATGTCGCTAGAATTCAAGTTGCTCCAAGTGCTCAAGTTTGATTTCCTCAGTGGTGCAGCAAACATCCCCTCGGTGGACCAATTAGTGGTTGTATTCTCAAAACAGTTGGGTTTGGACTATAAACTAACCATGTTCGCGTGGCTTGTGGCTTTCGATATCATGCTGACCCCGCTCTCTCTAGTAATTCCTCCGCACTGCATAGCGCTAGCGATAGTCATTGTTGCGTTGAACTTGAAACCAGTGGATTTGCTTGCAAAGTATGGTGATGTTGGAGATTTGGAGAAATTCGGTACCATTTTGGAGAACATCGACTCGATGCGTGATTTCAGGTGCCCGGAGCCTTTGGTCAATGAAGGCATCGTCTATATCTTGGACTACTACGTGCACCAGATGAATTTTCTGGTGCTTAACGAGTACTTACCGACGGTGAGCGCGGATACAGGGAAAGAGCAGATTTTCAAGTTCATGGAACTCAAATCACGTTTCAACGACTTGGCCATTCTCAGCGAAGAGTCTGTATCCTCGCCCGCTTTGCTAAAGCAGGATAATTACTTGCGCAAGTGGGATTACAAAGTGGGCAGTAAAGGTGCGGCCCGGTTCATGATAGGCAACAAGCGGCGCCGCTTTGACGAGGAGTACAGTATCTTGCGCCCGCCCAGACCAAACAAAGCATAGATGTGATGAACAAACGACATTGGTGAGTGTTTTGCGGGGCTGCAAATCTGTTGTTCTGCTGTCACTACATAATTTGTATACATGCGTGATGTGTACTGGACTTATTTGTTTTTTTTTTTGTACTTATTACCCATTCTCTTATTCGATTTTTGCTCTAGCTTGAGCACATGACCAATCGGGCTTTGGTGGAGTCATCGAACATTTGTTAGACTAAGTCACATTGTGGAATCTCGAACAGCTGAGTTCAAACGACTGTGTGGGACACCGTATGCTCGGGAAAGCTATTTTACTTTTTTTTGAAGATTTCTCATCTGACATTTCTCAGCTGATACTTCTCATCTGATATTTCTCATCTGATATTTCGGACGTTCAGGCCAGAAACAACTGGTTAAAACTGAAGGCGTTTTCGAAGTCATCTATACTGCCCCATTTCTTGTTCCACCACTTATACTCTAATCATCCCAATTTGTAGCTCACAGACGTGCCCACGTTATGCAAATTTGTATTGAATTCGGAGAATTTCACCGAGTCAGCCTCGCCCTCGATCATCCTGCCGTCACCATGTGTGTCGGCCCATTCAATAGGAATGTTTTTCGTCTCATACGAAGGGTCTGTATATACCAACACATTAAATGTGTACTCGTCATCTTTTAAAAAGGGAAGATAAGATACTGAGGCCGTAATCTGGCGGATGATTGCCTGGATCTCTCGCTGGATCTCCGGCCTGCTTTTTGGCGTCTCTTTTTCTCCATCCTCACTCGTATCTAGCAGGAATTCCCACCGTTCAAAACTCTCGGTGGTAGCCTTATTGATGATGACTACAACCAACTTGGAGAGCCGCCCTCCGTAGATCCATTTCTTCACCTGGTCCATGATTTTCCGTATATACGCCTTCACCTCGTCGTCTGCGCTGACAAGCATGGGCAAATCATACTTGCGCACAGTGACAAAGTCCTCTGTGGGATAGATTCCCCGCTGAAACAAGATGCTATGTATGGCAAACTCAAAATAATCCGCCACGATCTTCAGCGAGCCCTTGAGGGCCAATTTCGAGAGTGATTCCGTCATAAGCACTGTGAGAATGGCATTGTTTGGGCTGACTATTCTCCATGCGCGTTTCGACCGACCGCGTGCGGTCTCGGGGCAGGACCACGAAATGAATGAAAGAGGGAATTAATAATCTTGATGATATTTTGGAAAAATGAGCGATTTTATTGTGGTATGTTGATTGGATAGTATCTTTGGTATGTCCATTTATTTCATGCGTATATCTGCAAGTAAATTTCTGAAGATCTCGATTTTTGCCGGCTGTTTTTGCAGTTGCAAAATGTTGATCCTTGACGTACTTCTGTTATTTCGAGCATTCTTTTGTCACCAACACCTTGAAACATAAAACCTTTTGAAACTTGCCGAGTCCAGATTATTATCCATTTCTTGACACGTGAAAAGCCCAAAATGATTATCTGTGACTTTTTCCGGTCTCTTTATCAAGCAAAAAAAAAAAAAAAGAGAAAGGTGTCATGTGGGGCCAACCGCCCACTTATACGCTGCCAAGCCAAGATATCAACCCAAGGCTTGGTAGCGAAGCTGGCTAGGGTTTTATATATACAATAAGACCTGTTTATGAGGATCTTGGTTAAAGAGATAACCTGGCTATATTCATCAAAACACAGTGCGAGAAATTGTTTTTCACACCAAAAATGCGCTCTACAGAAAGATAACCTGGATACTGTTATTATTTCTGCTCAATAGAAGTGATCCTTATAAACACGTCCTACTGTATTTACATATAGTTTTGTGGAGAGCTAGATAAGCAATTCTGGCTCCCGGTCCTCAATCAGATGCATCAAGCATAAAATATAATTTAAAATGCGTCAGTCGAAAAATGCCGTCGGTGAGTTGCAGTGTCTTCTGCGGCTGAAGAAGACGGAGGCAATGCGTTGACAAAGCGCAACCCTGCCATTATTTCCATTTTAATTGCATTTTCAATGAATCGTAGGTACACATTAAATAACGGTAAGTGCTAGGTAAATAAAGTTTGAACTTGTTTGAAAATTCTGAGGTCCAGTCGGTGAATGCAGTCCCCGTGTACGACCTACATTTCAGCTTAGAGGTGGATGGGTCACTAAGTAACGGTCTATTATCGATGAAGTCCAAGCACAACCCATACCAATGTGGATTTAATTTTAATAAATGCGTGACTAAGCTCACGTGCCCGTTGAGACGGTATAAGTGGCCAACCGTAGGCCGCAAGCCCTGTCTGTCACCACTCGTGTATTGAACAGAAAACTTGTTGCATAAAATAGTTTTGTGACAGGATGATTTCCTTTAAAAAAGTTGCTTTGTGGAGAGCAAGGTAAGCAATTCTGGCTCTCCCGTCCTTTATCAGAGAAAAAAAGAAGAAAAATAAATCCATTTCGGGGAGTGGATGCATACAAATGCAATTGTATAGGCTCTCATTTAGAAGAGATCCGTCTCCACGCTCTTATCTAGTGTTTGCATATGTGAAATAGTTGGATTATAGATTTTTTTTTTTCGAGAAGGGTACATGGGTATCTCGCTCAAGAAGCATCGTATTGCAAAAATATTTGCTTCATTCCTGTCCACAGCTTTCCAGTGCAAGAATCCATCTTTTTCAAAGTGTCGCATTGTTTCTCAAGAGCTCAATCTACTGTGAGTCGTCCATAATATCTTATGCATTACGTTCATTCTTCCATGCTGGTCGATCCTCGATTTTGTGGAAAGCCTTTTTTAATAAATGCGGCCCCGAAAGATCCTTGAGTCCCTGGTTCCTACGAAACATAGTGGCACTCACCTCAGGCCTTTCTCAATCTTTTGGCTCTCATGTATTGAGGGTTTTTGGCGTCACACAGCGCATTGAACAAACGCGAACGAAAAAAATTCCTTCTTTGAGATTTTGAGACTTATGCTTTTGAATTATAGTAATATGAAGAATGCTGGGTGTTTCTGCTCTCTATTGACCACCAGCCACCAGAATATTAGGAATTAAACCCTTAACTTTCATAAGGCACGGGTGCTCAAAATTTTTCTTGTTTTTTTTTTTCTTTTATCTGCGAGAGTTTGTCCGAGGACTGAATAATTCTAAAATCACGAAATTCGCAGCAGCCACATGCGTCAGTGATGTCACTCGGTATAGAGGAAGGACTACGCGGTTTTGCCAGCATGTATTTCTGGATGCCGCAGAAAGTGGCTGAACCCAAAAAGTTATTCTGAGGCATTACAACAAAATATTCCCCATCGAGATCAGCGGGTATCATGTATGCTTGGATCTTCCTATTAGAATAAACTGATACAGATGTGTACCCTAAAGAAACGCGTTTTCGTGAACATGTGTACACTGTATTCTCTGTATTCTTCAACGAAGTGCTACGGTGATGAATCGTAAGATGTCATTGCGACGTATGTGCAAGCACGACACATGCACAAGAGCTTAACTACACAACAGCTACTGCATACAGAAAGTGGTTTGGGTAACATTAGCCGACAAACGCACACGCAAGGCTGCCAAAGTGGGAAATCGTAAGATGTCATCGCGTCAAGTGTGCATGTATAACTCTTTTTCAGCGGTAGAATTGAATATATCAAGTATGTGCATATATATGACATAGCTCACTACGATAAATTGACCCTTGAAGTGGTAAACCAGCTTGATCCGCACGGTAACAGGGTGAAGAGTTTTTCACCCAGATGAGCGGCTTGCATACACCGATTCTCCTGCACTGATACAATGTGACACACATGCAAGAAAGCTGGAAATACACAAGAACTACTGCATACATGAAGTGAGAAGAGATTTGAAAAACACACACTCAAATCTCAGCATGGCTCAAAATCCGAGCAAGAGCTGATTGAGCTTTCACGACTGAAATCGCATAATACAAAGCATGTGCTTAGTATACTTGCGGATTTTTACAACGGAAAACCCCCGGCGGTATTGGTGCGGCGAGAGGAGATGACGCCGTGCAAAATGGACGTGATGCCATAGCTGCATGGGACGCTTGCATCACGCGCAAACTCCGCGGACAAGAAAACTTGTCTTGACAGCAGTACACGCTCAAATAAGGCTTGCAGTATGATGCGTACCCGCAGGCCGCCATATGCACGGTAAAGCATGTTAAACCCGAAGATACCGAAATGCCTTCCTGTGTTGAGGTCACGCAGGCGCCCGCATTTGGTACAATTTTGTTGGATAATGACGCTGAGACGAAATCCTAGGGTATAAAGCGTGGTGATTTCCTGCTCAATTGTAGAAAAAATCCAGCAAGCATGAAGGGATTTACATCCATCGACACTAGCGTGACGCCTACAACGACCTTCACCACCACTGAATATGGAAGTACTTACACCATTCGCTATCCGTGTGACGCCACGGTTGTAGATGGATGTTACGTGAAAAAGAACGCCGGTGTGATGCCAAAGCCGGGCATGTCGGCCGGATTGTGGGCTCTAGTGATATTGTTGATATCATCGCTTACTTCTGCTCTTGCAGCCTAGACTGATCCTGTCCCTATGCTCGTTTCCGGTAGCTTGAGCTCGGCCATTGACTCGATCACTGCCATGGTTATCGAAGACCCTGCCACCACGCAGTTTATGGTCCTTATTGAGGACCAGCTTTTCGGTATCACCAACTTTACTATCGGGTATCCGGCTAATGTGACCAAGAGATGGGATGGCAGCAATGCGCCTTTGGGCGCATCATGGACTCAGTACCAAACGGCGCAACAGGGCACGTGGTGGTCCCCTTGGTACCCTGCATCCTGCGTACATCAGAACGGCTATGGAGATGCACCAATCGAAGTAACAGTGACACAATCCACCTCATACAGTGCAAGCTGGTCAGAAGGATTTTCGTTGAGTTATGGAACCGAGGCATCGGCAAATATAGGTCTCACTACCATTAAGACCAATTCCGTGTCCGAGCAAGAAACTTACACCGTTCCTGCGCACGACTATGGCCAGGTTTGGCAGCAGCAATTGATGATTTGGCAAGACCAGCAGCACCAGCATTGCCACAAGTATAACTACAGCAAGAATGATATCAAGTGTGGCGCATGGAGTGAATACGTTAGAGGCAATTTGCCTGTGAAAAACGGACAGAGCTTTGGCTGGAGTACGAGATATGACAGGATGGACTTTAGTTCTTGCGGCGGTGGAAATTAAATTCTCCAAGGGCTTTACAAAGAAAAGAGATTTGTTTTCAAAATAGATGTTCAGTAATTTAAAGCCATTTTTTTTAAACGCAAAAGAGTAGAAATTGAGACAATGTGCAGAGCTGATCCAGCAAGACCTGTTCACAAGGATCGTATCTATTGGGCAGAGATGAAGATAGTACTCAGGTTATCTTCTTGAGAGCGTACTTTTGGTGTGGAAAATTATCTCCCGAGCTGTTTTCTTGAAGAAAGTGTAGTCATATTATCTTCTATAACGTCACGGATAGGGTTCCCGCGCACGCGTAGTTCCCGCGCACTCTCGCGGCTGCGAAATATTTAATTGCAAGCATAATCGTAAAAAAGCCATAATATTGAAAATATAAACTAAGTGTTAGATTTTCTGCATCTTACTCTGGTGTATCTCAGTCGTCCGGAAATTTCATGCCGTCTGGTGTTTCGCTTACGTAGCGATGCACCCTCATTGGTCCGGCTGCGAATTTCTGAGTTTTTCGACTTTTGAGCGTGTAACTCGGCCAGATCTGTTTTTTATTATTCATAGAGCTTAAACCCCGTTATTTCGCTAATCCGCTCTTCAATCACAATCTTTTCATACAATTTTCTTTTATTCTCAGCGGGGATATCCGAGAACAAGTTGTGCGTCTTCGAGCGATGAGCGCAACGAGTCAATGGCGGCAAGCGTTCTGAAGTGTCGTTTGATCCAATTCAACGGTTCGAGAAACAAGTGGATAGTGTCATCCATTTGGCTCAATAATTCGTCAGAGTTTGGGGTTCTTGGGGCTGAGCACGGAGATATCCCTCCCGATTAGGCTCGAGAACTTGTCTGTAGATCGAACTGTATCTCGAGCGTGTATATGACTTTATGTTGGCTGAAAATAGACAATCCTGTAGCCTTGAAGCTGCATCAATCACCAGATGCATAAAGTGCCAGAATTATTTTGTTTTGGTGACACTCCGAGGGGGAATCACTTTTGAACCCACGCGCGAAGAACCCATCCCCACGCTTTGATGGATTCGATCTCCTTGAAGAACACCATGTTGCCAAGTAGTACTCTTTTGTTTCAGAACATACATCTGAACCTGGAATAGCAACTTATGGCCCAGAAAAGTCCCGAATTCAAACTTTTTTCTCCGGCAATGTACGTGCTACCTTCAGGACTCCCGCTTTGACTCTAGCTCTGTTTTCCAAGTCAAATCACGAATGAAAAACAATCGAATATTTGCGCATAACTCTTTTGAAGTCATTGCACCTGGAGATGACAAGATATAATGGCTGCATTTCTTTACACGGGTCTTGTTGCACGCTTATGTGCCACAGAAAGACTTTGACCAAATTTGCGCAGCGCGAGCGCAAAATCCGCCGTATCTCATACGCCAGCAACCCTGGGCGACCAGAGTCTAAAAAATGTAGAGAATTCATCTTGATAAAAACATAGTCTTTAGCCAAAGTGGTTTCATCAACCTCAAGCGTGTTGAAGAGCTATGCAACACGTCGCGTGGCCAAAGTCGCATGATCTTTTCAGCACCGGTAAAAGTGGCTGCAGCGGCACGCAAAGAACAGTGTTCGCACTTTTTATGGGCTCGGGCGGCAATTCAGGCTCTCTTCTTCTTCTCGTTCAAAAATGGAGGCGGTACAGGCAAAAGCAAATTTATGACGCGGGATTGAAAATTAGAAGAATTTTTGGAAACGCGTTTCGTATCGCGTGCGCGGGAACCCTATCCGTGACGTTATGCCTTTTAATTATAGTAATATGAAGAGTGCTGGGTGTTTCTGCTCTCTGTTGACCACCAGCCACCAGAATATCAAGAATGAAGCCCTCAACTCTCATAAGGTACGGGTGCTCAAAATTTTTCTTGTTTTTTTTTTCTTTTATCTGCGAGAGTTTGTCCGAGGACTGGATAATGTTAAAATCACGAAATTCGCAGCAGCCGCATGCGTCAGTGATTTCACTCGGTATAGATGAAGGACTACGCGGTTTTGCCAGCATGTATTCCTGGATGCCGCAGAAAGTGGCTGAACCCAAAAAGCTATTCTTAGGCATTACAACAAAATATTCCCCATCGAGAGCAGCGGGTATTATGTATGCTTGGATCTTCCTATTGGCATAAACTGATACAGATGTGTAACCTAAAGAAATGCGTTCTCGTGAACATGTGTACACTGTATTCTTTGTATTCTTCAACGAAGTGCTACAGTGATGAATCGTAAGATGTCATTGCGACGTATGTGCAAGCGCGACACATGCACAAGAGCTTGACTGCACAACAGCTACTGCATACAGAAAGTGAATTAGGTAACATTAGCCGATAAACGCACACGCAAGGCTGCAAAGGTAGGAAAATCGTAAGCTGTCATCGCGCCAAATTGAATAGTTGACTCATTTGAACGGGAAACTATATGTATCAAGTGGGTATAAACGTAGGAGCTAGTTTAATACTATAGCTAGAGCTTGAAAGAGGGAAATCAGCTTGGTCCATACGGTAACAGGGTGAAGAGTCTTTCACCCAGATGAGTCGGTTTGCATACACAAACTCTCCTGCACCGGTACAATGTGACACACATGCAAGAAAGCTGGAAATACACAAGAACTACTGCATACATGAAGGGAGAAAATGAGATTTGAGAAGCACACACTCGAATCTCAGCATGGCTCAAAATCCTAGCAAAAGCTGATTGAGCTTTCACGACTGAAATCGCATAATACAAAGCATGTGCTTAGTATACTTGCGGATTTTTACAACGGAAAACCCCTGGCGGTGTTCGTGTGGCGAGAGGAGATGGCGCCGTGCAAAATGGACGTGATGCCATAGCTGCATGGGGCGCTTGCATCACGCGCAAACTCTGCGGACAAGAAATGTTGACACAGCATATCTCATGACAGTGGTTATCTTGTATATAGGAAGGATCGTACCCATGGGATGTGAAAAGATTTCACGCGGGAACCTATGAGTGCTTTCTCCTTCACCGGAAAATAAGATTACGAGTGGGTCTGAGTGAGAGACCCTGACACTCAAGTATACTCAATACCATATGTGTAGGAACTGGCATTTGGTGTTTCAACAAGAAAACTTGTCTTGACAGCAGTACACGCTCAAATAAGGCTTGCAGTATGATGCGTACCCGCAGGCCGCCATATGCACCAGAAAGCATGTTAAACCCGAAGATACCAAAGTGCCTTCTCGTTTTGGGGCTACGCAGGCGCCCGCATATGGTACAATTTTGTTGGGTTATGACGCTGAGACGAAAACCGAGGGTATAAAGCGTGGTGATTTCCTGCTCAATTGTAGAAAGAATCCAGCAAGCATGAAGGGATATACATACATCGACACTAGCGTGACGCCTACTACGACGTTCACCACTACTGAGAATGGGACCACTTTCACTATTCGCTCCCCGTGTTACGCCACGGTTGTAGATGGATGTTACGTGAAAAAGAACGCTGGTGTGATGCCAAAGCCGGGCTTGTCGGCCGGATTGTGGGCTTTAGTGATATTGTTGACGTCATCGCTTACTTCTGCTCTTACAGCCTAGAATGATACGGTCCCTATGCTCGTTTTCTTTATATGTACCTGGATTTGCAAGTCCAACCTTCTAATCCTTCGCGCCAATGAAAAACAGATAAACACCCTCGTCCCTCTTTCGTCCGTGATATGTCTTATGAGTTTTTTCGGGACGAATTATATTCGAATAACACTTGAACATTTCTCTCAAAGAAGTTCCTATAGAGTAAGATGACCAAATTTTTCAGTTTGTTTGAAGTTTCAAAATCCTCTGTATCACAACTCTTATCAAGAGATTTGAAGTTTGTTGTAGACTCGGCAAAGCTATCAATTGAAGCGATAGCGATTTTCAAGATTGTGCGAATTTTTATTGATTCAAACAAAGTTCATTCAAAATCTAGCACAGGGGTCATTTCGTGTTTTTTTTTTTCCAGCTCACATGGACCCACGATACAACTTGCCAAGACTTCAGTCTGCAATCGCTGAATCTGACCTAAGGTGACCTCATAACTCAAAGCCGCGACTCTCAGCAAAATCTTTGCCTCCCTCGACATCGCTTCCTTGGCATATTATTCTAGATTATTAGACTCAAGTTCATCATCTTTCCGAGCCCATGTGGCCTTGACTCTGTTCTGTCCTTGCTAGTCTAAATTGGGTTCGTTATCTGGCGTGTGCTCGTAGTCACATGAAAATTGAATCGTGAACCTGGATTTGCAGCCACAATATTGAGTATGTCTTTCCCCGATTACAGGCGCCGTCTTCGGATTAGCTAATTTGACATGCTGACACGAACACAAGTAGACATTCAGCCCAGCAAGGCCAAGACGAGTCCGCTCATAGTTTTTTGCAACCTTATATCTCTCAAAGTCTCTTCCCGTCGATGAGAACTGTCAATTTTGTATTTGTTCATGTAGGCTGATAACTCTCATACGGTCATGATAAGAATTACTCGGTCCTGCTCAAAATTGGGATTTGCCTTCTCTGATTTGAGTGGCTCACAAAGCCTATTTATAATAAGTTCTCCAAAATTGCCTTTGAAATGAGTCTTTCGAGTTGGGAGGGCCACGGCTAGGGTATCAAGCACATACAAGGCATCATATCTCATAGTTTTTATGGCGGTAGAAGCAATGAAATTCAATTTCTTCTCAAACTTCGTGATTTTTTAAGAGAAACCGATCGTTGATGTGGACGCTTTGCTTGTTTGTTTGTTATGATTTTCGAAGGGTCGGCAGCAGCACGTACAAAAACAGAGCTTCACGTCTTGTATTAGGGGCAGGGTATTATGACCAGAATTCTAAACCGTTATCCCGAACCTGCCATTTATCGTGTTAATCGCCCATCTTTCTCTCCTTTCCCCTCAAATTTCTGCATTTGACAAATTCAATTCGTCTTCGAATTCTCAACTCTCCAACATCTGCACTGCATCGTCCTGGGCAGGTGCTCATGCATCTTCATTCTCAATCACCGAATACGGCATGTGCTTTGCATTGAGAAAACCACCCAAATTCCTTCCATATCAAATCCCAACAGGGGTTTTGCCCGGAAACGATAATAAGTATCCACAAGACCAAAGTGAAGACCAGTTGCAACATTTTCCGTCCCCCGTCATATACAGCGAAGTGAGGATAAATCGGCATTTATGAATCCTGCTGTTGTTCGAACCATAGCACTGGCAATAAGAGTGAATATGAGTAGTTTTGCAATCTTGAATAAAAACTCATTGGATAAGAATTGTGACACAGCGAACTCGGCCGGCGTGAAACGAACTTTATCGCGTCGATTACTCGTGCACAGATTTTCTTCAAAATGGGCGAGGAATCTCAAAGAAGATGAACAGACGGGCAAAACAAACCTAAGCCGGCACTTTCTTTTCAAAACAAAGCTTCGAGTGAAAAGCAAGCATGGTGATAATGAGTGGTGTGTGAATCCGTTTCTTGCAGTTGACTGAACAAAGCATTTATTGCAGTCGAGAGGCTTTCGATTCGTTTCCACGGCCAGCTAGAAGGCAAACTTTCTTTCATCTAAGAAAGGCATCTATGCTGTAATGGCTCACACCCGTATCGAAATCAAGTTTGGTGCCCCAGTATGGAGACATCCTGCTCGAATATACATCTCTGCAAAAAGCCCCAAACCCAGCGATCAAAAGCACAAGTGGCTCATGTACGGGTTTTCCAGCAATTCATCTTGAGGTTATAAGGTTCGCCAAGCCAGTGCTGCGTCCCAATGCGTGGTCGTTGGGGTTATCATGGAAGATGACAAGGCGGCTCTTCATAAATCATAACCCTCTTTCTCTAGCCAAATCTATCACCCCGATAAAGCTAGCATCGATCATATTCGAAAGATGTGCGATCATGTGATTATGACTCAGGCTTGAGTGTAATCACTAAGACCGAGTACGCAGCGAAAAACGACGCAACAGAGCTCATAAACAAATGTCTCACATATGTAGGTCGACGGAGCCGAGCACGGGCCACTCATTCACATCGCCTTCGCAAAGCACTAACTTCAACACTCCGCCTTCCCAAGAGAGCCCGTTTCCGTGCACATCCCACTGCGCCAGATCACAATCTTCTAGCGAGAGGTAGTCCAGAACACGCGACCGGATCGTGTGCCACAAGGCGGTATCGATTGGGTGCAAATCGCTGTATACTAGCGATAAATGTGGGTCGAACTCATCCGTTGACCAGCGCGCTGCCTCCAGCGCCAGCTCCAGGCGAATACGCGGCAAATCCAACGCAGATTCCGGCAATTGCGTCTGTTTTTGAGCCTGTTTGCGGTCACGCAGCGCCGATTTGCGCCGCACGATGTTACCCGCCGAATCCGTCGTGAAAAGGTGTGGGTTTTTCGCTTTATTTTCAAGCTCAGTCTTTTCAGGAAGTATCACGAAGAGTTCACGTACTATTCGGGCAAACGACACGAGCGTCGGGTCACGAAAGACCTGAAAATAGAGCTTTTTGAAGTACCGTTTCTGACTGGCGACGCGCCCGGTACGGATCCAGTGTTCATCGACCGAATCGCGCGGGAGAGAGTCGAGCGCAATGCAGCACGCCAGCAAGATCCGATTGACGTCATCACGGGCGTTTTCCGTGTCCAAAACGATGTTGGACGTGATGGTGATGTGCGGCTCGAACTGTGGCGGCTGGCCCGGGAAAACGGTGGCTAGCAGCCGCATTAGAACCTGCAATTTGTCATAAAGCGCGGTATTTTTCTTCGGACATAGCCAGAGCGAGACGCCTAGGTTCGTGTTAGCTGGTTTTTGTTTCATTGAATAACTTTTTTTATGTATTTGCATCGGTTCATGTGGCCTTCACATACCCATATTCTAGTAGGTGATGGTGGGCCGGATGCGCGGCGCGGTAGCCCCGGAGTCATATGACTGGTGGGTGGCCTGCACGTCCTGCACAATAGTTTTTTTTTTGGCTTTTTACATTGTTATACGCACTACCACAGAACAATAAGGTCAGGTCAGGTCAGGTCCAGTGGACTGTTGTCTTTGCAAGTAAATCAAGTGAGTCGGATTTTTCTTTATGATTGCGCTTAATGGATTCTAAACGCTTGTATACGAGCTGGTTAGGTTTTTCTTTATGGCCTGGATTTGCTTGAATCTATTTTATTGGCTTTCAGTGATGCATGCGCCTCAGGCTTCGGAAAGCCCGGCTTATCTCTTCCCGAACGTGAGACTTTTATACGCAACAAGAATATTGCACAATTGATAAATGAGCGGTGATTTGTTGAGTAGATAACAATTGATAGAAAATAAGCTCTATTATTTCTTTCCAACTTTCAAACTGCGACCTCGCGGAACAGATATGCGATGGATTTAGCACTTCTAATAGTCGGTACAGAGTCTGTACTACAGACTAGGCTGTTTGAGCTACCAAGGACTGGCCCGGCAATGTCTCCACAAGCATATTTCAGATTATGGCTTTTTGGAATTATTTGGTAAAGCGACTGGAAGAAAGCAAATATTTAGGGGAAACAAAATTATGGCCTCAATCGCAAATCTAAAGAGACATGTATCTTATCATACGGCAGTGTAGCACAATCTTAGTACCCAAAGCTGGTGCGCGAGTTATTGATATTACTATAGTAAGGAGCAACGACATTTCATTACTATTACCGGTGATTTGAAATTGGATTACTCACCGCTATTGCTTTTACTTGATAATAACTTGAAATTCTTAATCCGATATCTGTGCTTGGCCTTTAAATAGTGTATTCAACCGGCTCAGAAACTCTATAGGGAATTGTTCACCATCGATGGTTGGGCATGAGCTAAAATTTAACGGGCTGTTATTTCCAAAATCGCTTGGCAAGGCAAGATCAGTTTGTAATCTAAACTTCATTGAAAACGTTCACCGCCAAAAAGTCTATCAAACCCTAGAAACGGTCAGCTGCTCACCATCCCACCCGCATGTGCTGACTCCATATTATCTATCGTCTGCAACCAAAAGCGCTGATGGCCACTCGATCGACCTAACTAATGAAATGTGCAACAACAATTCCAAACAACATTCGTACTATCTCCTTTCCTCTTATGTCTGCTTCGTATGTACTTTTGATGCTTTCCGAAGCATCGTGCCACGTGAGATCTGCATGCATGTTATTTAGTGATCTTAAAATACTAATTTCGAGTTGTTCTTACTGGTCTTTTCATTTCAAGTGACTAGTAACCGGCTACTTATTGGGATTGCTAGTATTGATAAAAAGAGTGGCGCAAACGTTCTATTTCTTAAATACTGTGCCACACTGTTATACTGTATCATGCATTCACATCACTCGCATAAGAAAACCTAGGAATACAGACACTTTAGCGAGTCAAGCCACTGTCCAAGTCAATAACTTCCAAAACGAGAAAAAAAAAAAAACAAAAACAAAAACAAAAATTATAAATAGCTCCATTAATTCTTTTGTTATACACCATAATACATGCCTATCCAAACAAGCTCAGTACTTCGAGGCCGGCACGCTGATGCCTGTGAGCGCAGCGTCGTTGACAAACCACGCCACAGGCACGCTAAGGTCATTCACGAGCTTACATGGCAACTGCGACAGTTTGTCGTTGAAAATCTGGTCGATGACAGGCGCCTTGCCCTCACCTTCGGCGATAAATGCAATGGCACCGGCCTTGGCCAAAACGGGAAATGTGAAGGTGATTCTTCTTGGTGGCGGCTTGGGCGAGTCTCTGATAAGCGCAATCGTCTTTTCCGTCTCCTTCAACAACGCATGCCCGGGGAACAACGAGCATGTGTGGCCATCTGGGCCGCAGCCCAAAAGCACCAAGTCCACCTTCAAGTCTTGGGGAAGAATGTCGGCATAAGCACGTGCAATTGCCTCGTCCTTTGCCTCGTCGGCACCTTCAAGCTGTCCGTCTTTGCCCGTAAGAAGCGACGCGTCAATAGTGTGAACTTTCGGTTGGGCACCTTCAATATACTTGAGCACAGACTCTTGCAAAAGACCATAGTTGGAGTCGGCATGGTCCAATGGAACCAAACGCTCGTCAGAGAAAAACACTTCCCATTTATCCCACTGGACTTTGCCCGCGGCTGCAGCGTTGTCCACCAAGCCTGCTTTCAAGACTTTGCCCATGGATCCGCCGGAAACGGCGATTTTGAATGTACCCGATTTGGCAAGAGCCTCGTCCTGGTGTTTGAGCACGAATGCGGCCACGGACTGGGCCACTTCGGGCGATGTAGCGCTAGTGTAGATCTGAGCCATTTTCTTTGAATCACAAACAGTGTCCACAAACTTTAAGAAATGGTGTGAAAGAGTGTTTTGTGCCTGTAGATGGTGATGTGATAAGCTTGCTGGGCTCGATTCGCTCGGACTAGTCCCGGCCCTCTGCATTGTGCAGGACGACCGGTCTATGTGCAGGTTCACGACAAATGGCGCGCCCTTCCATTAATCACATATCAGCAGCAGTGGTTTCGAAAAACAAAGAAAGGTCAGCAATTAATCAGTGCCCAGTCCTTGTAGCGAATAACCTACCCAATGAAAAACGGGAACTGCATCGGGGTAATTGATTTGTTCTTTAAAAATTCAAAGACATGTGAATGACAAAAATGGCTTTGCTGCATTGTCATAGCCGCGGTCAAAGTAGTATGCTCGATAACTTTGATAAAGCCCCTCATTGGAAAAGACATCGTAAATCTCGATGGGTACCACCAGTGAGACTTTTTGACCTCATTTTTCAAATTAAAATGCACGGGAGCAAATCCTGCTTATTTTTTTGCCGCTGAAACCTAAAATTCCCGTGCACTCAAATGAACCCTTATCTCACCTCTCACAGTTCAAGGAAGTGTGCGTAATCGGCAGATTCCTTGACCTTTTTCGTGAGGAACTTGTCGAGCTTGGTGGCGTTTTTGTAGTACGTGGTAGTCTCGGCATTGTATGACCGGCAGTTGTTGAATATGAGCCGGCAATCGTATAGGAACTGGTCAAAGGACTCATACTTGTCGTTTTCAAGCTTCAGCTCCATTGTCGAAAGGTCCATTGGCTCCTTGATCACGTCGTAGTAATCGCCAACCTCGTCCTTATTCACTGGAACGGCAAACGGCCATGCCAGCGGGTGATTTGTGAGCTCCGAGAGAAGCGTGACCATGAAATTGTAATGTGGCCCGCGTTTTGGTTTCTGTGCAAGCTTGTCCATTTCCTCCAGCCAGCCGCTTTCCACAAGCCCTGGGATTTCCGACGCCTCGAGTTTGAAGCCCGGCTTTGCAGTCTTGAACACCTGTAGCCCCAGCCGGACCACATGTGACTGCGAACGCATCTTGATTTTACGCTCGATCGCAGCTTTTTGAAGCAAGAGTATTTTCCCCAGGTCCAAGTACCGGAGCCGAGACGGGAGCATCTGGCACTGCATCAACGTGCCGCCCTCATAGTCCTTGATGTAGCCGACCCACCGCAGTTTATCGAGACTGACCTCCTTCGTAAAGCCTTGCTTCTTGAAGTACCCGATTGCGTAATTGTCGGCATATGTGAGGAAATACTTCACGGGCGAGGTGGCGCGCACGTAGTCTTTCAAGTGGTTCATCAAATGCGCACCGTACCCCCTTACTTGTTCGGTCGACAGGATGGCGCAGAAGACAATCTCGGCGAATTCCCGATTGTCGAATGGGCGGTACGTGATTCCGCCAACCACAGTTAATGGTTTGCGCACGACGGCCATGGAAAGGTGTGATCGGTCATATACCAATCGCAGAATGTACTCGCGGGGCATTTTCGGAAGCTGTTTCTGGAATATGTTCTTGAGCCCGGTAAGAACGATCATGTTTTCCCGCGTGTTATCGTTATTTACAACGCGGAATTCGATTTTTCCTTCTCGTTCTTCTAGGACAGAAGGCCGTTCTTTGAACGAGTACTCGACCCCGTCAAAATTGAACACGGTGATGCGTCGTTTTTCCTCCTCGTCATCATCCTCCTCTTCCTCGTTCTCATTGTTTTCGTCATTTTCGTCATTTTCATCATTTTCATCGTTTTCGTCATTTTCATCAATTTCGTCGTTTTCATCGATCTCGTCTTCTTTGACATGGCCGTTGCTGGCTTTGGCTTCTGCGTGCGAGTCTCTAGCGCCATCGTCATCGTTCTCGTCTCCATTCAAAGTGTCCTCGAAAACCTCGTCTTCATCATCATTATCGTCATTTTTTGCGTCTTCACCGGCATCGCTTTCGTGGTCTGAGTCCGCTTTGGGAGTAGTTGTGAGTGAAGGTTCTTCCTCCGATTCAGCAGGAGGCACGGATTTTGGCCTCGAGTCACGTTTGAGCTTTTTGGGCGGCGCCTCGGTAATGCTGCCACCGGCTCTTTTACGTTCCACCATTTGATATCTATATACAATGCCTTCAAGGTGTGTTTAAACGCCCTGATTCACGATCGTTTATCGTTGAAATCGGCCCCAGAACGCCCTGTGCACTCCGAGCGCACGGTCGCACCACCAGCGGCGTGGGGGTACGGGTCTTTCACCCTCTCATTTGTCATGGCAATGCTCATCTCGCATCTTTTTTCCGAGATGCCTCAGCGTACTTTTACTCTTTACCAGAACAGAAAGAGGCAAACTTTGGACGTGTTATACTCCCCAAACTCAAGGCTGAGATTAATCTTCAAGTTCCAAAGAATTCTTCTTGAGCCAATTAGTCTTTTGCATACACCGTTTCACACACTCTGAGCAGTCGTATCGGTATACAGGACCCGGATAAACCACATCTATAACTCAGCAGAAAAACCCACAGATTCACACAAACATGTCGTACGCGCCGTTACAACCGCACGTGCACCCCGAGGGCGTGGCCACCGTGCTCTGTTGCAACTGTGGAGTGCCCATGGACGGCTCGCTGGGGCTCGTCATGTGTTACGACTGTATCAAAATGAACGTGGATATCACCGAGGGCATTCCTAGAGAGGCCAACATAAGTTTCTGCCGGAACTGCGAGCGGTTCTTGCAGCCGCCAAACCAATGGATCCGCGCGGAGTTGGAGTCACGTGAGCTTTTGGCCATTTGCTTGCGCCGCTTGAAAGGCTTGCTGAAGGTCAGATTGGTGGATGCGTCGTTTATCTGGACCGAGCCGCACTCGCGTAGAATTAGGGTCAAGTTGACCGTGCAGGGCGAGGCGTTGCAGAATACGATTGTGCAGCAGACGTTTGAGGTGGAGTATGTCGTGATCGCCATGCAGTGTCCCGACTGTGCCAAATCTTTCACCACCAATACCTGGAGGGCCACGGTGCAGATCCGTCAGAAGGTGGCGCACAAGCGTACGTTTTTGTACCTTGAGCAGTTGATTTTGAAGCATAACGCGCACGTGGACACGATTCTGATCCAGGAGGCCAAGGATGGCTTGGACTTCTTTTACCTGGCCCGGAACCATGCCACGAAAATGGTTGATTTCTTATCTGCAGTCGCGCCAATCAAGAACAAGCGGTCCGAGGAGTTGGTCTCGATCGATACACAGTCGGGCCTGTCGCTGTACAAGTTCACGTTTTCGATCGAGATCGCGCCTATCTGCAGGGACGATTTAGTGGTGCTCCCCAAGAAATTGGCCAATCAGCTCGGCAACATCACGTGCCTCGTGGTGTGTCATAAGGTGACGAATATGTTGCAGTTCATCGACCCAAACACGTTACAAACAGCCGACGTGCCCGCGGCGTTGTACTGGAAAAAGCCGTTTTTGTCGTTATTGGACGTGAACCAGCTTATTGAGTTCATCGTCTTGGACGTTGAGCCCACGGGTGAAATGCGGGGGAAACACGTGCTTGCAGACGTCACCGTGTGCAGGGCCAGCGACTTGGGCGTGAATGACCGTACCTTTTATGTCAGATCCCACTTGGGTGCTTTCTTGCACGCAGGAGACTCCGCCATGGGCTACTACTTGACAAACACAAACTTCAATTCGGACTTGTGGGAGTCCTTGGACACGGACAACACGCCGGAAGTTGTGTTAGTCAAGAAACATTACGCACGCAAGAATAAGAAGCGCAACCGGAAGTGGAAGTTGAAGCGTATGGCACGTGAGCACAACGAGATCGTGGCCAACGACGACTCGAGGCAGGCGCGCCAGGAGCAGGAGCGTGCCGAGCGCGACTACGAGTTGTTCTTACAAGAATTGGAGGAGGATCAAGAGTTGCGTCAAACCATTAACTTATACAAGGCTGGCGAAGAGGCACCACCACCTCCCGTGGCCGAGGATGGCATGGAAGAGGATGAGGAGGATGAGGACGCGGTTGAGATTGGCATTGACGAGTTGTTGGACGAGATCGACGGCATGACGTTGGAGTAAGTCTTAGGGATGTACGGGTGTTTTATTAATCTATTAAAAGTCCCAGACTCTGGGGATCTAATGTTGATCAGTAAGCTTTTCAGATGCCTTATGTCCATATGGCAATAAGACTCTAGAAATTGTAGTTAAGCTGATACTCAAGCTTTTCTGGTCACCAGCACAACGCGCCAGAACTTGCAAGACAGCTAATCGAAGGTCTAGGCGAACCTATAGAGCGAAACTATATCTTCTAAAGAAATATTCTTATTTTGCTTGATGAATCTGATTAACGACTGCGAGCCAGAACTGCTTACCTAGCTCATTGTGATTCTTTACAAAAAATTGTCCCATCTGTTTCCCCTATCTGTGTTTCTGCAAGCAAAACTCCACTTTAGTGGGCGTCTGTAGACACATGGAAATACATTTTTGACTGATACGCCGACGAGAAGAAGAAATGAATAAGTTGTAGTTCTTCTTGCAGAACTGTCCTTTCTGTTTTTGCTTGACATATCATGCTAAAGATTTTGCTCCAGGAGACATCCACAAGCGCACATGATAGTAGATAGGTATAGGTATTTGGCTCGGTGATTTCATTCGAATTTATCGTAAATACCTCAAGAGGAAGAATTTTAGATTTCACGTAACGGAACGATCTGTCTATTTCGGAAGGCTCTACCAAGCATTGTTTTTATTAAGACTAGGGCACAACGGATAATGTAGTCATTGGCTAAAATATATCAATGATGTGAAAAAGTTCGCTTGGTCTGTTCTTTGATGCTTGAACCCCACTCCTCTGAGAATTATATCCAGGAAAACAAATTGAACTAACATCAAGACGCCGTTTAATGGTTGATGTATAGACAAAAGAGATGTATAGACAAAAGAGATGTATAGACAAAAGAGATGAAGATTGCACACGTCTGGTAATCATGCTAAATAATGATAAACCCTAAGGTGTGCATGCTTATTCCCTCCTGTTTCAATCCGTCCAGTGAGGAAGACCGAACCTTTATTGAAATAGCTTGCTTGTAGGTCTCGAAGACAATAATGACAAAAGCCTCAACTGGGCAGGGAGCATGCTTCCATAGCTTTACGGCATGGGTACCTGAAGCGGTTTTACTGAACTTGCTCGGTTATCTTCCTTTGTTCGACAACGTCTAAGACAAGTTCATAATAATCGGTCTTGAAAGAAAAAAATAGAAAGACAAAAAGATTGCAACACCTTAATTTCGCATATGGTCTCCCACTACACTACTCAGTAAGGCCCTAGGCAGGTTAACTAACGTTGATCGGACGGGAAACAGTGCTTTCTACCTGGAATGGTCGCAACCGAAAATCTCTTTTTTTTGAAAGAGATGATGAAGGAATTAAGCTTAGATAACAGGGAAAATTGACTGAATTCTTTGACCGTTTAACCGCGGTTCTCTGTAAATACGATTTGTTTCTGTAAAAAAATGAAAGCAAGCAGAAAGTCAAGTATGTTGGTGAAAGGCTCATCCTAAGCTTCCACCTGTTTGCATGATTTGAAACCCGCTCACTTTTTGTAAATTTGTCATCGAAGCTTTGTCACGAGGCACTTGTAGCTCGTTTCAGAATACTTCCCGATGAATCGAATGGCGAGGTATATCTACGGCTTCTCAGGCCATAAACCGTGGTTCTATGGGAACAAAGAGATCTAGACAAACTAGTCGACTAAATGGTGTGGGGATCAGAATCATCGAAAGCATTTACGCTTTTGATTGAGATCTCGCTTCAATTTCAGATAATCGCCACAAAATGAAATATGGAACTGGTAGGATTCAGAGACTGGGTCCATAGCCATCATGAGATCTGCCCGGAACAATTATTTAGTGAGCAAACATACTTCGAGGAGAAAGAAGTGCCAGAATTAAGCCAACAAAAAGACCATGAAACCACAAAATGTCCTGCAAAATACACCAAAGCCATGATTCATTGGACATTCAAAGATGCTTTTTGCCCCACACTTTTCCCATGCCTGCACAGAGCACTCATGTGTCTCACTGCGCTTATATCCAGATAAACATCGCACGTGCACCATTAGTGCTCAACTTTGAAGGCAAAAGCACCGATTGACGTGTCAGCCAGAACTTGTTCAGCACAAAAATTATCATGAGCCAGAAAGTGCAATTGAAGTATCATGCGATTCAGTCGTTTGTTGACTCGTCGTTCTTCACGAATTTATCGCACCGCAAGCTAAACGAGTATAAGTTGGATTCTGGGCCGCGGCCGATCCATGCGTTTATGAGCCAACCTTTGAAGTTGAATAAATTCAACGAAAAACCAATTTTGAACCTTGATTATAACTCTTTTGAGCCGGAGCAGACAGATGCGCTAACGAGAACAATCGATGGCACTTTATACAACGTAAATACGATCGAAGAGTTCAAGGCCCTAGATAAGAAAGAGCTTTTGACGACATGGGGCCACGATTTGTTAAAGGAGATCAACGCGGGAAATTTTCGGGAAAAGTTTTATTTGTTGACGTTTTCCGACTTGAAAAAGTATAAGTTCTACTACTGGCTTGCGGTTCCCACCTTACACTCTGTTTGGTATGTACTCAATACCAGCACAGAAGTTGACGAATTGCCAAGGATCGAAAAATACGTTTCTGGAAACGAGGCCATGTTCTTTCAAATCAACGAGAAAAATGACAGCATTACTTGCAAATACGATGATTTCCTGCGCAATGGGATGTTTGTGTATGTTGATTCCTGCCTAAGCAGCGATGGCAGCCCATCCGTGCAGCTCAAAAACCACCTCTATGCACTAGCGATTCGAGGATTCAAAAAAATCACCCTAACAGTTTTCCGGAAATATGGCCTGAGAATCCTAGAGCTTGAGCTAGACTCCGGTTTCTGTGCAGAAAAAGACCCGCAAGTTTCTGGCTGGGAGAGGACTGCGCAGGGCAAGCTCGGGCCGAAAATGGCTGATTTGGGCTCGCTCATAGACCCTGCTAAACTCGCGGACCAGGCGGTAGACTTGAACCTTAGGCTTATGAAATGGCGTGTGGCGCCCGAACTCGATTTGGATATTATCAAGCGCCAAAAAGTGCTTTTGCTTGGTGCTGGCACTCTAGGCAGCTATGTTGCCCGTGCATTAATGGGCTGGGGCGTACGTGATATCACTTTTGTTGACAATGGGCGAGTTTCGTATTCAAATCCAGTACGACAACCGCTATTCACATTCCAAGACTGTTTTGCAGATCAAAATCAGGGGGCCCCGAAAGCCGTTCGGGCCAGCGAAGCATTAAAAGAAATATTTCCGGGCGTGAATTCGTCCGGGTTTTGCATGGAGGTCCCCATGATTGGGCACCCCGTGCAGGAATCCGGCGAGGCCGAGGCACGCACAAATTACGAGCAGTTACGGGCGCTTTTCGACAAACACGACGTGATTTTCCTCCTCATGGACTCACGCGAGTCGCGCTGGCTCCCCACCGTGATGGGCGTGGCGATGAACAAAATCGTGATAAATGCCGCTTTGGGCTTTGACAGTTACCTTGTGCTTAGACACAGTCCGTTGGATGCAGGACACAGACTAGGGTGCTATTACTGTAATGATGTGGTGGCGCCAACAGACTCGTTATCAGACCGCAGCTTGGACCAGATGTGTACTGTTACCCGCCCTGGAGGTGCACTTCTTGCGTCATCGTTGGCAGTGGAACTCCTCATATCCATTTTGCAGCATGAACTCAAGCACCGCGCTCCGCATAACGCGAAATCCAAATTTGGCGAGGTGCCGCATCAGATCAGAGGCTTTCTCCATAATTTCACGCAAACAAAATTGTGCACGCCGGCGTACCATCACTGCTCTGCATGCTCGCTGGTGGTGATAGAAATGTACCAAGAAGAAGGCTGGGACTTCGTAAAGAATTGTTTAAACTCCACGGCGTACTTGGAAGAGGTGTGTGGGTTGAAGCATGTGCAGGAACAAGCAGACCGCGCCGCAGCCGAGATGATGGACGAGTTGTCGCTTTCAGACGAAGACTTTAGCGAGTGATTTGAGGATTTTATGCAATCTTAAAACTTTTCATTGGGTATGGAAGATCGAACACGCTGGGGTTGTGCGGATAGACGCGTTTTGGTGATTTCGCCGGCGTGACTCGTCGCGTTTTCTATGTTTGTTTACTTTCCTCACGGCTGCAGGTCACGTGATACAAACACACCAAACTTATTATGCTTTAAACCATCTTGAAACACGCATTAACTACGTGAAAGTGTAAAAAAATGCCGGAATCATGACTCAGTTGAAGGCGGTACTATTTTCCTGGTTGAAAATCATTGGGCGATACCAATTATTGGCGTCTTGCGCGTCGTCCGGACTTCATACTCATGCGCGAAGGCACAACACTTACGAGAGCTCGAAGAATGGTTTTTATCAGAAAAGCTTCCGAATGAAGTATATCTCCGCAATATATGATTATACTTGAGAAATCTCCATATAAAAAAAGGTCGTTAGGGTGTTTTTCGTGGTGCCATATGGTCGACCCGTAGGCGTCCTGCACATAGCGCACGCATCAACATGTATTCTCAGTGCACGTGTAGGCTCCATAATCTCCGCAATTACAAACATAATCATGGACCAGAGCCTGGACGGGTCTGATATCCTGCTGCGGCCGCCATCTAGGCTTGTCACGCTACGCCCGCTGTTTCATCTCGACTTTTCCGTGCGCTCAGACGTGCATTCTAGCTCGATTAAGCCTGTTTCGCTTAGCGATATCCAGGATGTATCCACACAACAGGCTTTGGTGATTAAAGACATGCTATTCGCGTTGCTAGGCTACGAGGGCCATTACGTACGACACAGCGAGCGGTACCTGGCAAATCTGCTTCGAGACCGGATTCGTGGACCTGATTTTAAGGTCGCTGCGCCGCTCAATATCAGTCTCAAAACAGTCACGAAGAAATTGCTCCGATACGGCAAATATTACCTGGGGCTACGCCATTTCGCCCAGATATACGACATGCTGCATTTTGGACGCGTAAACCAACGGCTTTGCTGCGAGATCAGGCGCTGCCTAGCCCAATTCCGCCGCCTAGTGTTATCGTTTGAACACCAGTTTGACCATAGTGACCATTTCTCGCTTTCCGTCATGGACAACGAGATTCAGAACTCGTGCGGTGACAAAATAAGGCACCTTTACGAGATCACGTGTGCCATTCACGCCGAGACAGAACAGCGCAATCCACGCTTCGAGACATCCACTTCTGTTTCGTCGGCGATTTCGGGCGATTCTGCCGGCAGAGACCCGCGATTTGATACGTTTCTAGACTCTGTGCGCACAGACATTAGTCTTGGCACCAACGTTTCCTCAGACCCAAACCAGTTCGACGTGTGCAAAGGCGGGCTTGTGCTTCAAATTGTGGAGACGCGGATTGCGCAATTCGAGGGCGATATGAAGGCCGGCAAATTTCTCTTTGACTTGTTTGAGGCCATAAGTTTGGACTATGTGGCGCTGCTCAACTTGTGGCTCGCAGAAGGGGAGGTCGATGACCATTTCCAGGAGTTTTTGGTGAAGAAAAACGACCTCCCAAAGAGCATATTCTATGCCAATGTGGAGCGATACTGGGACGAGCTCTACGTGGTGAAAACCGACGGACTCATCAGCCAGTTCCTGGGTAAGGACATACAGGCGAAAGTGTTGGCTACAGGCAAATATCTCAACATATTCAAGAGATGTATAGGCACCGCTAGCTTGCATGATTTCCCTGACAAAATCTCCACCGTGGCATGTCCAGAAACAATCACCAGCTTATGTGCACAAGACCTTCATCTCAAGATTTTCCAATTCTACGATAGAGCGAACAATCTTTTGTTGAAATTGCTTTTCCGGGGCTACCACTTCAAAGAATTGCTCACGTGCATACATGAGAGCTACCTACTAAGCGACTCTTCGAAAACTGACTCTTTTTTGGATAAAACCCTTCATGAATTGGGCAAAACCAAGACGTCTGTTTCGACAGTGACACTTATAGACACGTTTAACGGGATATTTCTGCTCGGTTCAGAGAACCGCAGTGCCCCAAAAAACCTCGAGCTGGCCTCCACCCACACACGTGTTGCCAGCTTGCTCAAAACGTTTCAGAAGTTCAGTATTGACACGAAAAGCTTCTATGAGCTTTCTGAGGAAATCATCAGCACGCGCACTTTCGACGCGCAGACCGACTTTACTGGAGATGAACAGGCCTCTAGAGCGATCAGGAGGCTAGTGAGTCAATCTTTGAAAGAACAACAACAAGCCTCCTCAGCAAGCGACCAGTCGAGCGAATCACCCGATAAGGATCACGTGATTGCAGCGGTGAATATAGACTGCGAGTTGCCATTCCCACTAAACTTGATAGTGTGTGAAAAACACGTTTTTGAGTACCAGCTCATTTTCAAGCTCCAGATGATCTTGCGGTATGTCAGCAAAACCGCCGACTATGCCCGCCGCGACATCATGCATTCCAGCGTCTGGAATTACAAGCACTTTCCTCCCCCTGTGAGTAAGCTTGTTTTGCGTTTGCGCGTGTTGATGTTTCGCATGAAAAGCTTTGTTACCGAGCTTCAAAATTACTTGGACCATATTGTGATAGACGCGAATTTCAGTCTGCTTAAGTATGTGATCGAGAAAATTTCGTCATCGATCGATAAGCCGAGACCTGCGTCGCGGGCGGCACGTTCTAGCTCTCCTCACAAAGACATACAACCACTTGCAAAACATGCAAACAAAAATAATAGCATTTTTGACGAAAAGATCAAATTTGTTGCGAATAGACAAGCGTCGGCGGCCAATTTCGCCAGGGATACAAACTATGACGACATACAGGGGCTTGGAAGGAGCCTTGAGACGTATCTCGGGAACATTCTACGAGACTCAATGATCACCAACACTCAGCTATTGGAACAGCTTCGACACACGCTCAATCTCGTGTCTGGATTCGCGAAGATGACTGGCCGGCTCAAGAAAACGTTCATCTCAACAGAAGATGCGTTGTTTCAGGCGTTTGCGCGTGACTACCCGGGCCAGTTTGAAAATATTGTTGTTGATGACGAGACGGTGAGACAAAGGACGATGGGGTTGAACAATGTGATCACAAAATTCTGGACTGATTTCAACTCATCGTTGCGGCTGCTTTCAGACGGGCTCAAGCAGGCCAGCACGGAAACTGCTGCGTTTACAGCGCTCACTGAGAAGTTGGCCGTGCTCTAAAAAGACTTTGAGAGTCCAGATATGCATGGCTGTCAATGCACAGATAACATTGTGTAAGTATCATTGTAACATAGACTCTGAACGATTTGGAGAGTAACTGTCTGATATGATTATTTGGTTTAAGAAAATCAAATTAAGGAAAGCGGCCTTTTTTTTATATAGCCTGAGCAATATGGCCTAATGGTCGGTAAGTGAATCCGCTTCGTGATGATAAAAGACGTTTTAAAGAGTATGAGAGGTATACAGACCGAGGTTATATTATGCTTAGGGGTAAAAAGATTGTCGGATTTTTCAAGAAACTACTAAACAATATAACACTCAGATCTTTGTCGCTTAGTAGGCAGTGGGCCGTATCCGAAACAGAGGTCCTTACCATGATCTCATATGTGAGTTATGAACGTTCATGATGAGTCGCCCCTACGAAAATCATTACTGAATGAATGACAGGAATTAAGCATCTTTGATTTTTCGGTGGTCTGATAATTCGAATAACCCTTTCGGTTCAATACACAACCCCCAGGTCTCTCTTTTGTCGTTAATACTGAACTATGATCTTTTATACACTTTGAGAAGGACTTGAAGAATACTCATATCCATGGAAACACCAAACCAGAAAGGGTATCCCCCATGCTTGTAGTTCACTTTTCTTCACATTACGTACTCGATCCTACCTAAAGACCTAGAGCTGAGCGTCGTCGGTGGCCGCAGCACTCAACTCCTTTATAAGTGCGTCGGTCTTGGCGTCGTCGTAAACAACAAAGCCGCCCTCCTTCGTGACCGACGCCAACTGCGCGTTTTTACAGTCCAACTTCTCCTCCATCACCTGTTTCAAGATCTTCAACGCCAAGAGCTCGGCCTCCTTCAACGTCAACGATTTATGGTACTCATTCTGCAATTCCGTCTGAGCGCCCTCGGAGCCAGAGCCAATTGCTTTTGCGTCGTATTTGTAAAAAGTCCCCGAGGGCTCTGCATGGTACAATTGCGGGCCCTTCTCGTCAATCCCGGCAATCAATAACGCCACGCCAAAGGGGCGGGACATCAAGCGTTTTTCGCCCGAGGCACCTTCGCCAAACCGCAACGCCAAGTCACACACAGATTGCGTCAAGCTCTCGACCTGCATGTCCTCGTCGTAGTATAAGTTGTGGGTCAAAGACGAAACCCGCGCGTGATCAATCATCAGACGGGCGTCGGCGGTTAATCCCGACATGGCACAGCCAATATGTTTATCGATCTCAACGATTTTCTCGATCGAAGACGACTCCAATAACGACAGCGTGACTCGTTTCTCGACGCCCAAGATGACACCTTCGGCGGTTTGGATCCCGATCGCTGTGGACCCTAATTTGATAGCCTCCAACGAGTATTCGACTTGGAAAAGACGGCCCTCGGGCGAGAATGTCGACACTCCGCGGTCATACTCTGACCTTGTTAAAAACATATTTATGTAATTATGATAGTATTATGAGATATGGCGTAAATTGGTGTTATACGTTGACGCTGTGGAGATATGACTATGGATCTTGGATAGGTATATGAAAGTGTAGAAGCGCAGTGGCGACACGGCCGGCCGCGACATTGCGACATCCCGGCTGCGAAACGACATGTCACGAATTCATATGGAAATTGGCACGATATATAAGCATACTGTTTCAAGACCAGGATTTGTATATTTTTGAAGGATTTGGATTTTCTTGAGAAAAGAAAAACGGTTTCAAGCAAGATTCCTGGAAGTGGCCCTTTAGTGGGTGATTCTGGGAAAGGGAGTGAGGTGAAGGTATATATGGTAGCTTTCGCAGATGAATCACCAATGGAAAAAAGCTTACAACGATGGTGGAAGGGGTGATCATCATTTTCTGGGTAATATGTAAATGTATTTTGATTTCTGGAGCTGGGAATATCTTAAAAAAAGGATGTTATGATACAAAAGAAGACCTTAATTGGATAACTCACATGAAGCCAAACCGATCGTCTATGTAATGATGACAGGTGTGGAGTGCTGCAGTAAACCCACGCCGTACAACTTACGTCTAGCCAATATTAGGAATGGTAATGCAGATACTAGCTACACGCATTGGTACGGCCAAGAAACCTATTATCAAAATTATTATCTAATCAAGCAAGATGAAGAATGCAATGGGGCGATGAGTAGTATTCTCATAAGGTTATGGATATGATACCAGTACAGGCTAAGAATACGGTGTCACTGCTGCATTATTGAACATGTTTTGCGTTCATATATGCATCTAGGCATAACGAGCCACTTGAAGAACAGGGCAAACTGGTCTTGGTTGGATAACTGGACGCTGGCGGGTTTAGTGCTCGTGACATATGCAGCCTGGGGTGGTTGGTGTGCTTACGCTCGTAATGGGGGAGGGCAGGCAGGATGTGCGGCTGGCATGCTATCATTTGGAGTGTTTACGGCCGTGGTAGCAATACTGGCCATGCACACGGCACACGTGATGGCAGTAGAGGGCCAAAATGGATCACGTAGAGCAATGATAAATCAGATGGGTTATACATACGGGATCTGCAACTATGAGCGGTGGTGCAGTAAGCGTGATAGACGTAACGTGGATGATTTGGTGAGCGTACAAGAAAGCTTCAATGGTTTACTTTCAAAAACCAGATACTCAAGACGTGCATTTCTCAGTTTTAAGAATGAAAGTAGTCTTTCATAAACTGGGTTCAAACCCTGAATGTATTTTCCAAAGCTCCTTTGCCAGTTCAGGTACCTCGGGTCAACATACATATATCATGACAAAAAAGAAGAACCGTTTCGCACACTAGGGTGAAAAAGGCCAGATAAGCAGGAAAGCAAATGTAGATCAACAATGGTCAACAGGCCCACCATTAGTAATCGAGATAAGTATCACATTTGGTAAGGTATGTGTTGAAAGTCTAACAGCGTTATGGCTCTGACATACAGAGTGGGGGCAGTGGGTGAGCACTAGCATGTACCAACAATACTTGATGCAATGAATTCTTACACATTGAGATCTACGGCTAAAACTTGGCTGTTTTTCATTTCGGCAAGAGTGCTTTTCATGGAGAGCAACTTCATCAATTCTCACACGTGAACCACAACACAAAGGTCTAATGGTCTACAACAAGTCTTTCAGTTTATCTCTTATATGAATATATTGCAAGTGAGTTAACTTAAGCCTTTGGGGCCAACTCGACGATCTTCTCGGCAGCAGGGTCCAAGTCCTCGTAGGCGTACAACTTCAAGCCAGAGTTGTCAATCAACTCCTTGGCCTGCTTCATGTTGGTACCTTGCAATCTAACGACAACAGGGATGTCCAACTTGAAGTTCTTGGTGGCGGCGATCAAACCCTCGGCGACGTAGTCGCATCTGACGATACCACCGAAGATGTTGACAAAGATACCATTGACCTTCTTGTCAGACAAGATCAACTGGAAGGCCTTCTCAATGGTCTGAGGCGTGGCGGTACCACCGCAGTCCAAGAAGTTGGCGGGCTCACCACCGTACAACTTGATGATGTCCATGGTGGCCATGGCCAAACCGGCACCGTTGACGATGTTGGCGATGTTACCGTCCAACTTGATGAAGTTCAAGCCATATTTGGAAGCCTCAACCTCCTCAGGGTCTTCCTGGGTAGGGTCTCTCCACGAGAACACATCCTTCTGTCTGAATTCAGCATTGTCGTCAAAGCCCAACTTGGCGTCCATGGCCAAAACCTTGTGGTCTGGGGTCTCGGACAATGGGTTGATCTCGACCTGGGTGCAGTCCTTCTCAATGAAGACCTTGTACAAGTTCTGCACGGCCTTAGCAGCCTCTGGAATGGCCTCCTCGGTGTAGCCCAAAACAGAAGCAATGTCCTTGGCCAAGGCATCGGTGACACCGGCGTTCAAGTCAACAGAGAAGGTCTTGATCGCATCGGGGTCCTTGGCGGCAACACCCTCGATGTCCATACCACCCTGGGCGGAGGCGACGATCATGGGCTTCTGCGTGGCTCTGTCCATCAAGATGGCCAAGTAAGCCTCGGTTCTGGCGTCTCTTCTCTCGACAACGTAGACGGCAGTGACCTCCTTACCGGCGGCGCCGGTCTGCTTGGTGATCAACTTGTGGTTCAACATCTTGGAGGCCAAGTCCTTGGCTTCCTCAGGAGACGAGATCAATTTGACACCACCCTGGAAACCGTTGTCAAAGTGACCCTTACCTCTACCACCGGTCAAGGCCTGGGCCTTGATCACCAACTCGCTGGTGCCCAATTTCTTGGCAGCGTCGAAGGCGCCTTCGGGCGTAGTGGCGGCGTAACCCTTAGGCACACCAACACCGAAAGACTCCAAAAGGGCGGCGGAGCGGTATTCGTGCAAAGACAAACATCTTTTTTGCACAACCTGGCGGTTAGTATTCGTTAGACGTGGAGATACGGAGATGTGGTTGAAGGAACTGAAGGGTATTTGAACGATCTGGCTGTGCTTAAGGACTGCAGCAAAAGTCCTTGATTCCTCATGAGAGCTCAAAGCCTTGGATTCCAAAAGGAGGACAGAAACTCAAACCGAGTTGTATTCAGCAAAGGGCCTCTTAAGACCTTTAAAACTCTTCCTCACAGCGTCAAAATACATATCAAATAGTGGCATGTGACTGTGAGAGGATATCTCCACCACGCCGGGAGACACTTAGCCGCCGCAAAAACGCACGTGCCAGATAGTGCGGTCTTCCCGAAATGATGTATAAACCAATGTTTCGGCGTAGACCCAGGTTTAAGCACAAAAAGAATATGCCAATCACTCACCAATGTTTTCCATTTCAGCGTCTTTGAGCATATGGCTGTTTATGCCTCGGAAGAAGGCTACTGGAATGCCCTCTCAGCTAATGACAATAACAAGATCTCACATCCAAATTAAGAACTTCAAAATATCTCTTCAGGAAGGAAAAAGAAAAACATACTCTTGTAGCACGGGCAACTCTGGTCAACATTTTCAAGGGGTTGATTGGGAACTGAAGAAGCAGTGATTTGGGGAAGTTTCAACTACCTTGAATTGTCGCGGTGATGGCAGCACCACCACGCTCGCCGCAACGGCGCTCGCTGGGGCCTCGGACACGTCTGGTCCTTGTTTAGATGCAGGTCCGGGAGATTTTTTCTCGCCTGGGCCGGTTGGATACTTGTCTGATACATAAGGTGAAATCAGGTTACAGTCATGAAATAGGATTTATCAGATACGGGAATATACTGAGAAAGGTTTCTATTTCTAAAATTGATTATCTATACTTATTATTTGGGCTTTTTCCTGGAGTTGTTGTGGACTTGTAAGTTTTGCCTAGTGTAGTAAGGCCTGGCTCCGGGCGCGGCTGCCAATGTGCGAGCCCCGGCCCTCATGAGCTAGGAAATTTATTGGCCAGCCAATAGACACTCCAGTGTCCAGCGAGCCGGTCTTGAATTGGATGGATAGATACTTCGAGCTCGCTTTGATCTAGGCGAAAACGACAGTTTGTGTTTATATTCACGAATTTTTTTAATACTTCCAGCCGGAAGTCCACATTGAAAGCACTACATAAAGATTTCGGCGGAGGGACGTAACTATTTTCTTTGCTGGTGGCTCTCAGCTCTTATGTTGAGCCTATTCTCATTCATGACAGTGAGATTTCATGTGATTATCCCGGCTGCGAAAACCCCGAGGAGACTTGCAAAGCCAGGATCATGGGACTCATTTAGCAATAGTGATTTCATATCTGTGGAGGAAAAAGAAAAGATTAAGAAAAAAAACAACGTTGTTTTTAAAGATATCATGCAAAGTCATTAGTGGAAATGGACCTCCTATGAGCGTGTTTCCTTTGGTAGAGCTGTGGCTTGGAATTTATCGCATGAGAGAGTTTTGAATGGGCTAGTTAGCACAGGCGCCGGCCAAATGACCCATTTTCTTTCCGTTCGCGTTAATAGTAGAATGACCTTACTGTAATTGAAAGGCACACGACTTGTTTACACTATTTTCAGGACACGATCTACCCATGGCCAAAGCATGCTTGATAGTTCATGGTTAAGACCGGCCGTGCGTGATTAGTAAAGGGGATATTAGTCGCATTTCCTGAAGGGCCAGACATTTTCATACCCGAGGTTTTTTTTTATTCTAAAAATCATACACGAAAGGTTTATTCATGGCACATTTTACAAGACCCAATAATTTAACTTTATCTACTTATTCGTGGATCATCTCTCCTTTTTAAATCTCAACCTTTGCTTATCTCATCGGGACTCGGGAGTGCAGACGCACCCGTACATTATGACATCCAGTTGACCTGCATGGACACGAGATGCCCATCACAAACCATTCTTCACCATAATGAATTCTCGTGTGAAGCCAGACCTAGCGGGCTCAGATCTGGACTCAGAAGATGATTACTTGGGCTCAGTGCTCACGCAAAAAAACCAGTTTGAAGCAGACAGCGACGATGATTATTCGTCGTTGTCCTTTGGTGCATTGAGCTCTGCGCAGAAAAAGCTCATGGCCGAGGGTACCGGCAAGAAATCGCTGAAGAAATCGAGGAGTGCCAATCTGCTGGATATATCGGATAGCGAGAGCAGCGAGCTGGAAAATGACGGCTTTCTCGAGGAAAAAAAGCCGAAAAAAAAGGGCAAAGTGCAACATAGAACAAATAAACATGCTCCTGCAGAGTCCAGCTCGAAAAGACCGGTTTCAAAGATCAGGGAGATCCCCGGATTGAAGACGTCTAAAGAGAGCACGCTTTATCACGATATCAGGTTTGATGCCGCCTACGGAAAGGCCGACTGGAACCGCATCAGGAAAGATTACGCGTTTCTAGATGAGTACAGAGAAAAGGAAATCAAAGATATGCAAAAAACGCTCAAGGACAAAAAGGCGTTACTGACTATGTCGCAGAGAGAAGCCGATAACCTCAAATTCGAGATGCAATCGCTCAAATCGCGGTTGGATACGTTGAAGAACCGTGACTTGGCAAATAATATCGTCAATTCTCATAAGAAGGAGCAAATGCAAAAGATGCGTACGGGAGAGCAGGTAAACCCATATTTCTTGAAGAAATCCGAGCAGCGGAAGATGATACAGAAGGCAAAATTCGAGAGTATGCGCCTGAACCAGCGCGAGAAGGTCATGGAGCGTAAACGTAAGCGGAGATTGGGTAAGGAGTTCAAGCAGCTTGAATTCAGAAACCTGCAGCAATAGATTTTTTTCATGAATACTGTAAATTAATCACGTGTGAGTTAATTACGTATTTTGAAGGATGATTGTCCGCAGGAGGAAAGATTTTGGGGGTGCTTTTAGGCCAAACAGGGCAGTGGGCCTCCAAGCATTGAGAGGTCACAAGTTGTGCTCTTTAGACTGCTTATTTATCCCCAAAAAGCACTCGAGTTTTTCTTTTCTGGCTGTTGATATTTTATTGAAGAGTTTTTTTGAAGGTTTTGCTGGAAATATATCATGAAGTATCCCAAAGGCTAAACGTCGCCTGTCGCATTTACATGGTCCCCAAAGAGTGGTTCGTTTATGAATAAGCTGGAAAAGGTAAATAAATAATTAGCCACATATATAAAGCGCAATCCCTTCTGGCGTAACCATAAAGCAAAAAGTCTAATTACGCGACCAGTTGGCATCACAAGACAGATCTTTCAAACGTGTGATATAACCTAAGGATGGATGCCAAAACAGTACATGCCTTTCGAACATACATACGAGGTTTCCGAAATCAAAGAATAAGCTTGTTTGTGCGTACTTAGAGCTCAAAACCGTGCAGTGTGCCCTCGTTGGGCCGGGTTATATACAGAAGAAGAAGGTGAGTAAGGAGTGGCGGCAATTCAGCCAAAAAACACGTATAATTAGGCCTTTTTGGCGGCGTGTTCCTGCGTGACCCAGTCCTCATACGAGCCCACATAGTTCCCGCGCTTAGTGTACCCAAAAGAGTTGGCCAATTCCTCCGCAGCGGTCAGCCTCACGCCACCCAAACAGTAAAACACCAAGGGCTGGTCCTTGGCCGGTTTGGGAAACCCAAAACTCTCCTCGAACTCCTCCTCGGTCAAGTCAAATGCGCCGGGGGACGATTTGAACGGCACATTCTTCGCGCCGGGGATATGGCCTTCGTGGAACTCTGCAGGCTCTCTGACGTCGATGAGCAAAGCAGTTCCTGGCTCCTGCACAAGCTTCTTCACGTCCTGGTACTTGTACTCTTTAGCAGCGCTCTGGGTCAAGACGCTGTAGTGTCTGAAACTGTAGCTATTGATCGGGCGTATCGCTTTTTGGCGTGACGCAAACGACCCGGTTTTCGCCGGGAACGAGAGGTTTCTCGCTGGCACTCCAGATACCGTGCGGCGGAGCACGTTCAAGGCACCCTGGCGGGCCACCACCGTGTTTCTCAAGGATTGAAACATTTGCTCACTGGTGAAAAAGTGGGAAAAAATCAGCACTAAGTTGTGTCTTCAGCACAGATGGGGGGCAAATCTCTGCTATCGCAGGGTTTTTCCTCGCCTTTTTCGTGGGTGGTATCGGTGCGATCGCGCAGCCAGTGGGGACTCGAAGCCCCGGTGCAGGCAGGCCTCCAGGCAGAGGATGAAGATGATGACATTGAAGAAGCCATGAATTCTGGATATGTTTCGAAAATGACAATAGTTAAAAATTGGAAGTTTTTTGTTTTTGTTGGTTTTTGAAATTTGACTTTTCTTTGATTCAAAATCATTGCAACCTGAAGAAATTGCTTGGACCTATTTGTTCTGTTCTCTCGTAAGTAGACGTCCGATTCGCAGCCGTGTGACAATGGCCCAAGCAACCCGTGGCCAAGTACTTGTTTCAGAAAGACTCTAAAAGTGAGATTTGAGGGAAATGAATCGAAAAAAAAGGGAAAAAGAATGAATGACGTTTTTTTTATTATCTTTTATTCTGAGATTTCGCTAAATTCACGGCGAGGTGAAATTCTGAGTCTTGCCTTGTCACCATCACTATCACTTGTCTATGACAGAATAATTCTAAGATCACGTTCCAGAACTGTCTAATTTTCAGGTTATGTATATATGGAAAGCAAAAAAACAGAGGAAAAAAACAGAGGAAAAAAAACCCGACAAGAGTGACCATTATTGGGAATAAATTATTCTTTTAGTCGACAAGTCCCTGCCCCAGAAGATACTGTTGAATCCGTCCCGGTGAGTGCTTCATTATAGGCCACCTTAGAGTGAAGAAAAGTCACGATTTGTAGTTTTTTTTTTTTTTTGAAGGTTTAGTCAAGAATCAGGTCTCAGCAAGAATTTTCCTTTCCAGAAAACGAATTGGCGTGAGCAAATGCTCGTGTCCCTTCAGTTCAGGCTTCTTCAAAGTATGATGCTGCAAATTAAACATGGCATTTCCAGAAAACCTCCACATTTGCCACGAATAGGCTATTGCAAAAGTAAAAATGATGCAAACTCTCGACACGATTACCACTTTGAAACTCAAAGTCTCGTTTTTCTTTGGGCTACGCTTCGCTACGCGGATGTAAGTAATTGCCTGTATTAACTTAAGGTGAATTTCTGTAATACCTGATTCGTGGGGTGTTTCGTAACATCATAAAGTGTTGAACTTCATAACTTGTGTATGCGTTCCTAGAACAAGCCGTCGATCTCGCCGTCCTCGTTGACCTCGACGTTCATGAAGCCACAGTGCGTGGGCAAGCCGGGGATGGTCTGAATCTCAGCAGCCAAAGCGTACAAGTAGCCAGCACCGATCGATGCACGCACGTCGCGGATGGGGAACTTGAATCCGGTGGGCACGCCCTTCAACGCTGCATCATGCGACAAAGAGTACTGCGTCTTGGCGATACAGATGGGCAAGTCGCCAAAGCCTTGTTTCGTGTAGAGATCGATCTTTTTCTGGGCCTCGGGCAAGAACTCGACTTCTCCGGCGCCGTACATTTCGCGCGCAATCGTACTGATCTTGTCCTCGACGCTGGGCTTCGTGTCGTACAAGAAACGGAAGTCCTTGTCGATGCGGTTGGCGGCATCAATGACACCGTGAGCGAGCGCCACAGCACCCTGGCCACCTTCCTCCCAGTGGTTGGACACGATCGCGTCAACAGCGCCGTATTTCAAGGACTCCTCGCGGATCACATCGTGCTCTTTGTCAGAGTCGGACGACATCTTGTTGATCGCCACCACCACGGGTAAGCCGTAGGCCTTGGCGTTAGCAATGTGCTTACCCAAATTGGCACAGCCCTCTCTCAACAAATCGACATTCTCCTGCGTGTACTCAGGCGCCAATGGCGCGCCGGCCTTGACGTCGGGGCCACCTCCGTGAACCTTCAACGCTCTGACAGTGGCAACAATGACAATCACGTCGGGGGCCAAGCCCGAGGCACGGCACTTGATATTCATGAAGCGCTCACCGCCCATGGTGAAGTCGAACCCGGCCTCGGTGACCACATAGCCTTCCTGCTGTTGCCTCTCCTCGTCCGATAAGTCCGGCAGCGTCCCGGCCAACTTCAACGCCATTTTGTCGGCCAACACGGACGATGCACCGATGGAGATATTGGCGAATGGACCGGCGTGGACGAACACGGGCGTGCCCTCCAAGGTCTGCATGATGTTGGGCTTGATGGCGTCCTTCAACAACGCGGTCAAGGCTCCGGCGCAGCCAATGTCCTCACAAGTGACTGGCTCGCCCGACTTGGACGCTGCCACCACCATCTTGCCCAAACGCTCTCTCATGTCAGACAACGACGTGCACAAGGCCAAGATTGCCATGCACTCCGACGCCACCGAGATATCGAAGCCCGTCTTACGGGTCATGCCCTTTTCCGTGGGCGCCTCGCCAATTGTGATTCCTCTGACGAAACGATCGTTACAGTCCACCACACGTCTCCACGTGATCGTGTCCGGGTCGATGTCCAAGCGCACAAACCGCGAGATCTCCTCCTGGGTCAAGTCGTCTGGGTTCGTCTTGTCGATCCCGAGTTTCTTCAATCTGTTCAAGAACGCCACGGGGAACTTGCGCTCGCCCTTTTTCGCCGGCACCAATCTCTTGTACAACGCAGCATCCTTCTGAGTGTTTTCGTGGAAAATGCGTGTGTCGATCGCAGCCGCCAACAAGTTGTTTGCCATGGAGATCGCGTGAATGTCGCCGGTCACGTGCATGTTGAACTCATCCATGGGAATCACCTGCGAGTATCCTCCGCCGGCGGCACCGCCCTTGATACCGAAAGTGGGGCCCATCGAAGGCTGTCTCACGTTGGCAAACACGTTCTTGCCCAAGTGCGCACCCAAAGCCTGCGCCAACCCAACAGTGGTGGTTGACTTACCCTCACCCAAAGGCGTGGGCGTGATACCAGTCACCAAAACGTACTTACCGTTAACCTTGTTCTCCAACCGTTTCAAGATATCCAACGAGACCTTGGCCTTGTAGAAGCCAAAGGGCTCCAACTCGGAGTCCAAGATCCCGGCCTCCTCGGCAACCTGGTTGATCCTTTTAGGCTGTTGCGCGCGCGAAATCTCGAAATCGGACGGCACAGGGTTCTGCAACTGCAACTTTGATGGGTTGGTGAACTGAGGCGTTTGGTTGTTTTTCGCGTAGTGCGCCTTGGCGGCTATCACCACGTTGTCCAAGAGGTTGGCCACGGTCATGGGGCCGACTCCGCCCGGCACAGGCGTGATCAACGAGGCCACAGGCAAAGCCAGCTCGAAATCCACGTCACCCACCATTCTCAGGCCCAGTTTTCTCGTGCTGTCATCGACAAAGTTGGCGCCCACGTCAATCACGACGGCACCCTTCTTCAACCAGCTGCCCTGGACGAAGTTCGCCACACCAATGGCCACCACCACGATATCGGCATTCTTCAAAAACGCTTGCAAGCTTTCCGGGCTTGTTTTGGAGTGCAAAAGCGTCACGTTAGCGTTGGCCTTGGTCAACAAGCTTGCGATTGGGCGCCCAACAATATCGGAGCGGCCCAACACGACCGCGTTCTGGCCCGAAATAGGCACGCTGGCCAGCTCAAGCAATTGCATGATGCCCTTGGGCGTGCAGGGCAAGAATGTGGGTTTACCGCCCTTTTTGCCCAACTCGCCCACATTGTGCGGACCAAAGCCATCCACATCCTTGCTGGCGGCTACGCTATTGGTGACTTTAGCCTCATCCAAGTGTGCGGGGAGCGGCAATTGCACCAAAATGCCGTCGACGGAGATATCGGCGTTCAACGCGGCGATTTTCGAAAGCAACTCAAACTCAGACACGTCGGCGGGTAATTTGACCAATTCGCACGTGATGGCGGCCTCCTCGGCGGCCTTTAACTTCATTTTCACGTATGTGGCCGAGTCCGGACGGTCGCCAACCTGCACAATAGTCAAGCTAGGCTTGAAATCGGCATGTTTCGCCTGCACGCTTTTGATGTCGGCATGGATCTGCTCACGTAACTGCGAGGCCACGGCCTTACCGTCGATTAACTTGGCACTCATTGCTTTTTTTTCGGTTTGTGATGACTGAAAAAAGCTTGGTTGTGGATTTATACGATACGTGGCCGCGGTCCGCTTTATAGCCTCTATTTTTTTTTTTTTCACTGACTCTGGTGCGCGGAGTCACTGCACGCTCATACTTCTCCAGATCTGAGAGAGGTCATGAGTGAATGCGTGAATCTTTGGGAATATGTATTTATTTATTATCTAGTAGGTTCATTATTGGAGAACGGTCCAGAATATTATGCAAAAATTGCTTTTCACCGCTCAGAAACACTTGTGTTTGGGGGTATAACCCTTGTGGTGGTTTTTTTGTTGGCCCTATATTTTTTTTTTTTTTTTCTGCGCGTCTTATCAGTCCAGATCCGGCGGTGACTCTAAACATCGCACGGCCCCATGCATTTATGGGATACCGAGCTTGCACGTGACCTGGCAGGGTTTCAAATCTAGTATAGTTATAGAAGGTTTTGTATACAGCAACGTGTTTGGAAATGGCGAATAAATCAACATTTATGAGTGATTGACCAAATCAGGAAGCCCAAAGCGGAAATAATTGAAAGGTTTTGTAGTTCAAATCCGGGCGTGATTCCCATTAATGAGTAGTTCGTATCGGGCCAGTGGCCCTGGGAGTGATCCAAGGATATGAGTGATTCTTCACATTACAAGCCACTTCTATCCAATTAGCGTTCGAAGCTGACTTGAATGAAACGGTACATTTAGTTGAAAGGCTTTCATATCGAATGATTTGTGAGGTTGGATTCATTACCTGATTGCCGGGTATGTATACTGTATTGCGCCATAATCAATGAGAGTGCGTCGAAGACGGAGAGGAATCCAATACTACCTGAAAGAATTGAGCACACTCGAAATGGATTTAGTTCATTTAGTATTTCCTCAAGACCAGAATGTAAATTGTTCTGTGTGTGTGTTTTGATTTATCACCGAGATGTACGTTTCTCACTGGGTGACTAAAGCCTAAAGCACGAACATAAAGGCGAAATCATTGGACCCAAATTGCATGGTAGTTTGAGTAAAAAACACCTCCAATGAAGCAGGGGATAGTCAGCTAATTGTGAATAGTCAGATTTCACAATCAGCGATTATCTCGTGGCTATATCCAGCACTAACTGCCTTGCAATGGGGCCATTAACCGGTGTTACCGCTAGATACACACAGGGTTGGTTAATTGGGCTTATTTTAGAACAAAACAGTTCTGCCCATTTGACACTACTTTCACAGAAGTCCCCTGCAATCATCATTTCAAACGCTCCGCCAAATTCTGCATATCCTCGGCCGATTTCAACGCAATATTCTCTATGCTAAATTTTGAGTTGATAGCATCGAGTGCACTGCCCGGCCCCAAATTTATTACCGCATCGACTTTTGCGTTCTCCAAAAGCTCCATTGATTGTTTCCATTGCACAGGCGTAGAATTGCACTTCACTGTGTTTTCAAACAAGTTCCCGCTCGAGATCTCTCCAGTATAGTTACTTATCACGGGTTTTGACGGCTGGCTCAGCAGAGGCACCAAGCTTGCAAGTTCAGGCTCAATTTGGCTGAGGATATGGTTATGAAAGGGGATTTTTACCGGCAATTGAACCTGTTTGAGTACGGTCTTTTTAGGAGAGTTTAGCTCATCGATCACAGTATCTAGAACGGCCGGCTCACCCGAAATCAGGATCTGCGAGCTGTTATTTGCACACGCAAGCACTTTGCGGGACTTTGCAGTTTCGTAAACAAACTTATACGCGGCTGGTCTAAACACCAAGACTCTCATTTCGTATTGTTTGTCTTTCACAAGTTGTTCCATCATAAGCCCACGTTTTCGGACAGCACTAAGTGCCTGAGGGAGAGTAATCACTCCTGAAAGTAGAAGAGCAGTGTATTCGCCAAGAGAATGGCCTAAGAAAAATGAAACTTTTTTGTCTGAAGTCAAGTCGACGCCAAAATCGCTTTTTAGAATCTGCACAAGCGCATATGTTGATGCCACAATTGCCGGTTGTGCATTTGCTGTTGACATACTCCATGGATCAGGAGTCTTCGGGGGCATTTCAAGCAAAAAATCCGACACTTTTTCTCCAAAAACCAGATCTAGACATTCTAGAGTGTTTTGGAAAATGGGCACATGTTGGCGTACATTGTATAAGCATCCACGCGTGATAATACCTTGACCAGGACAAGCCACAGCTAATGATTTGAGCGATTTCACGCGACTCATTTGGTGAATTTTTGGACGTTCAAAAAGCTTTTAAGAAGTAAGCTGGGAGTATAAAAATATTGTGCATACATACATAGCTCATCCTATTTTTCGCGGTTTACTCCGAGATGCGGGGACATTCCGATCCAACGGTGCGGCATCGAAATTGCCATAAACTTTCATGTATGTAAGCTACGGGACATTAACAAACATCGTATTGTTATGATGAATGACCCCACTTGAGTGATCCGGAAGTTAGAAGTGGGTTTACACTTAAGTTTGTTTTGAAATAATCTGAAAACTTTCAAGAAGAATCAAGAGGCGCTCATTTATCGTTATACCGTATTTATGAATTACTACTGCGGAGCGCCATCCATTCTGGACCACGTGCTTTTTTATGATCTGGTCTTTACTCAAAATTTCAACAAGGCCGTGGCCGATTCACGTGGGTTCATCATATACTTTATTTGGTGTGTGATCAAAAAAATACATTCTTGGGTACGAAATTCGAGAATGAATTAGTTAAAATCGAGTGACGATTTGGGGATGCAGTACTCTTCCAGGCACTGACTTCCTTTTCTTAAATTTGCAAAGGCTTAGCTTCGGCTTATCGGTTTTTGTTCCCCTGAAGTGTCTGATAAAAGAAAGAATAGACATTATTGATCATTCCTTTCCCCAAATAACTGTATGATCATCGATCATCGAATAACCTTAGCCAGCTTCGCTTACTTGTGCTCGGGAGAATTACAAGGACAAAAGGTGCCATGGTAGAGATCAAGACTTTGCAAATCTGAACGTGCCTTGTAGCTTATGGGCCCAACATGAAACCTGTGGCAGCAGCAGAAAGACTTTTGTGGTCAGAGACTTTTTTAACTCCATTGATTGTTGATGAATCTTTTGAAGCATCTCAAGACATGCGTTCCGTCGTGTTTGAGTCTAAATAGACATGTCGCTGGGCCTGTAACAATCACTTCTCTGCTTGAATTTTTAGGTGCTCCACTTATTTCAAATGCGGAGATGCTTACCCAGAATAATACCACGATTCCAAAGTTCTCAGAGCCCACCGACTTCGCTGTGAGATACCCGAAGACCGCAAAGTCAGACAAGAAGAGATAGTTGTATACATTTACAGACAATATCAGACAATATGAAAGGGAACAAATGTCCTCATCGATTGAGTATTAAAGTAGCAAGAACAATCGCAAAAAAATAAAAAACTTCTCCTCAACCAAACCATCTTCACATATATGACCAAAAGTGATGGCAAGTTTCACTTATCAAATCAATCATTAAACAAGCTATGTACATACACCAGACTCGACAGACCTGGCCCACGCAGGGCCGCCAAGCGCGCGTTGCAGCCAACCAAAACAAAGGGCGGCGCCAGCCAGCCACCACGCGATACTACATGCTGTGAGAAGCAAAACATGAATCTGATAATGAGTGTAGTAACATATCATACTAAGCACGACTTATATTAGAAAATTTTGTTATTTCCGCTCAAACTCTATACCCTCCAATGCCGGGAATGTCTTTTTCCCGAAAATATATATCAAACGTTTTTGGATTTTAACATGGGTTATCCTTGTCTGGAGTCAAGTATTTCTGGATGGGGCCGCGGCCCTATTTTTTTTTTTTTCTCATGCCTGCCGCGCTGACCCCTCGCCGTCGCCCGCCCGCACCGTCGCCCGCCCGCCCCGTACTGTTTGTTTATTTCGTCGGGCGCTTTTTTCCCATGCCCTTTTCATTCTTTTCAGATCAATTCAAGGATCAATCCAGTTTTTTTTCTTTCAGCACTATTCTGGCTTTGCTTCTGTAACATACAGGCTCAACTATTTTAGTATCAACATTCATTTGCTATCGGTGTGCCTGCCAACTGCCGCTTTACCCGCCGTTTTCAAGCATTTTAGGAATCTTCACTAGCCTTAACTGATCAGTTCCGACTCAAACCCTGGTCACGTTTCAAATACAAGTTTGTATATTATCAGAAGAAGTTTGGAATTAGCCGCCGCCCCTGAATACAAGCACCCCTCAGAAGGAAGAATTCAATCATGTCTGACAACTCAAATCTGGCTGCCGCTGACGATTTTCAGAACGCGAAAAACGCTCTCGTGTCGTCGCTCTGCGAACTCTCCACCGCGGCCACGCAGACAGCCACTGCCGCGCTTAATTTCTATAAGTTTGCTGACGCGCACGGCGCCGAGGCTCAAAGCGCTGGGTCGTCGTTGAAAAAATTGGGCGACACTGTGCTTGCAGCCGCGAAGAGCGCCACAACCACGCTTTCTAACGGCACTACCGCCGAAGCGAAGAAGACGCCTGCGAAACAGGTGAAGAAAAAAGACACCACCGCTCCGCCAGCGACTCCTGTCGAAAAGCCTGTCGAAAAGTCTGCTCCTGTTCCCGCACCAGGTCCAAAAGCCGCTGCCGAGTCAGCACCTGAGCTGGCTTCGAAACTGGATGAAGACGTGCTTGCCAAAACAGACCCGGCGTTAAAGCCTGCGGTTGAAAAGGTTGAGAAAGTACGCAAAAAGCGCGCAGAGAAGGACCCCAACGCGCCCAAGAAACCAGTCACGCTGTACTTGCGCTTCAATCTTGCTGTACGTGAGGAATTGCGCAGACAGAGAAACGAGAGTGGTCAGCCCACACTTCAAGCGACTGAACTTAACCAGATTATCGCTGAGCGGTGGGCCACGTTAGGCGAGCCTGAAAAACTGAAGTTGCAGAAGGCTTATGAGTCTGAGTACGAGGTGTACAAGAAAGCGTTTGACGAGTACAAGACGAAGAAACAAGCAGAGAGTATTGCCCCATCCGAGAGCTCCGAACCCGCGCCCACTTCTGAGCCTGCCGAAGTGGTTGAGCCTAGCTCCCCAGCTGTCACTACAGCTTCTGAACCCGCAGCTTCTGAGCCTGTTTCTGTGCCAACTGAGGCTACGCCCGCTTCGCCGGTGGAAAAGCCCAAGAAGAAAAAGAAGGCACCAAAGAAGACCGCTGAGCTCAGCGAGGTCGAGGCTGTCGCTGCCGCCGCCACAGAGGCCGCCAAGGCTGCTATTGCCGCCGAGGTTGCTCAGAACCAGGCTAAGCCTTCCAAAAAGAGAAAGGACAAAGAGCTGAGTGAGAAACAATCCAAGAAAAAGAAAAGCGAGTCCCTGGCCTGAGATTCACAAGTGCATCTCGTTTCTAGCTTCAGTTCTGCCTTGTTTTCCATGTACTTTTGAGTCTGCCAGATTCTACCTGTTCCATATATATAATGTATTCTATTGCTATCCTCAACTTGACCTCAATGGCCCTTCTTCTTCTGCTTGTCGATATGGGCACGCAACACCTTCTGGCGATCTCTAAGCGACAACTTGTGTTTGCCCTGCACGGCCTTCTTGTGGATCATCATGACAAAGTTCTTCTTCCTGGCCTTCTCCTTGTTAGTGGACGAATGCGCCACATCACGCTTTCCGCGTCTCAGGCCGAACTTGTCTCTCTCCTCTCTACCCTCCTTGGCATGCGCAACTCTCTCCTCACGCAATTGCTTATACTTAACCTTACCCACCAATTTGGTCAGGTCGACCTCCTCCTCGTTCTGCTGCTTGCCCATGATCTTGTCGACACCGGCTTGCACACGCAATTCCTCCAATTTGGCGAAATCGGCGGGAGTCAAGAACCGGCTGGATAACATCTCATTCATGGCTTCTTCGGGCGAAACAGTCTTGGCCTTCTTCTGAGCAGGCTCGTCCTCAGTTTCAGCAGTCTCATCGTCATCATCCGAAAGTTCGAGGTCAGAGTCCTCTTCGACACCCTCCTTATCATCATTTTCATTGTTTTCGTCCTTTTCGTCATCAGAATCGGAATCGGAAATATTGATTTCCTTGTCGGACTCAACCGCGATCCAGTCTCCCTCCACGTCACTGGCGTTTTCGTCCTCGACTTCCCAATCGGCATCGTCATCTTCGGCACCTTCAAGACCCTGATCTTTTCTCCACTTTGCTAAAAGTTCGAGGCCAGGAATCGACGTTACTGTGGTACTCTCAACACCGAACAGCGGCAAGCCCTTCTTCTCGCCATGCTGCAACTCCATCAGCGCCACCTTACCTCTGTCTTTCCGCTCCAACATCTCGGGTGCTACTTCTCTATAGAGCGAGATCAATGAGCGAGCAGCCATCATAACAGCCTTGGACTTGGAGCCCTTGTACTGGACCAAGTCCTGCAACAATGGTGGCTCGATTGCCAAAGGTGCACGCGCCAAGATTTCTCGGATGGTGTTGATTCCAGCAGCGGCTACTTCAGCGGCCACACCGTCACTGACGAACTCGTCGGCGATTTTGCGCACCACAGGTGAAATCAGCTCTGGTGGCACCAAATCGTGCGAAGCCTGTGCGGTAGCGGCCATGATCTGGGTCACATCACGTTGTTTGGGCGTCAAGAACTTGAGGAAGAACGAGTAGAGGCCCAATACAGTCAATTTATGTGTACCCACGAGTCGAGACACGAGGTTCATGAACAAGATTTTCTGCTCCAAGTTGTATCTGTTCGCATTCTTGTGGCTCAAATGGCCGTCGAACAACTGCTCAGCAAAGCCCTGGGGATCTCTGAGCAAGTGAATCGCCGAGAAATTAAGGTAAGTGGCAGAAACTTTTGCACTGTTCTTCTTCTTCATTGTCTTGAGGGCGTGGTCCACCTTCCTGCTTCGCTTGCCCGACTTCTTGTTGTGCTGAGCCTTATGTTTCAAGGCATTCATGTCAAAACCTTCTTCATCCGACGAATCGTCCTCCAAATGGTCATTACGCTCCTTGTCTGCGCCCAAGAAAAACCTGGCGCCGGCAACAGCGATCTTGATATCCGGATGCAACGCGGCGTGCGTCATGATCTCCACCGTCCGTGTATCATCCCAGATTCCACGGCGCCACAACTCACGAGTCAACTTTGTCGCCCAGAATCCTTGCGAATCGCGCTGCTCCAACAAATTGAAGAGTAACGCTTGCGTTGACCGATTAAGTTTCTGGTTTTTGCCGCCCGTGTTCATCGACTTCAACAAGGTGACCAAAGTACTATAGATTTGCTTTCTTACCGCCTTGGCATTCTGCGTCAGCGTCAGCGAGTTCTGCAGCGTGCTGCTGTACAGCTGCAAGAGCGGGAAAAGCGTCAGGATCAACAGCTCCGCGCTGATCACGCCTTTATTCCGCAACATCGTGAGGCACTGCACGATTTTCTCTCTGAGGTCGGCGTGCAAGTCGCGATGGTTTGTGAGCAAGATGTTTTTCAATTCGTCGGGGAAATTCGCCGTTTCCTTAGGGTAGCAGCCACAAACAGCGCTGACAAACCCGATCAAATCGGCAAATTCCGTGCCTTGATCGGCGCTGGGGTTCATCAAGAAAATGTCTCTGAGCGATTCATAATGTGAATATTGCTGGACAAATTCCTCGTGGTACGATTCCGGGTCGCGCTTCACCACGTTTTGAAGCAAGATGATGTTTGTCGGGAGGATCGCGGCTCTTCTCTTTTTACCCATTTTGATGTTTATGTGTTTTTTGAAGTTTTTGTCTTTTTCAAAAAGTGGCCTGGTGGAAAAATTAGGGCCCGCTCATCGCTGCCATCGCACAGCACGCACTGCTGTTGTACAGGATCTGGGGTCAGCGGGGCATAGTAATTGATACTTACTACTTCCGCGGTTGGTGTTGAAACTGGTAATTTTTGATTGATGTTCAATCTATGGCAATTATCCTACATTTATAAACTAGCCCCTTGTTCTTTTTGGACCTGAAGGAAATGTGGCCACATCTACGCCGTCGAAATGGTAGGGTTCGGCTATATGCAGTCCGAGAGGTTGACGGCTTATCAGTTTTTCTCATCTCTTACCACAACAGTGGTCAATGTCAGTCAAGGATCAGATCATAGTGGTTGGATCATTCGTATCTATTAATGGCGACCCTTTTTTCCTACACCATGCTTCCCGTAAAGAGCGTGATATTCTTCGCCGTATGGCTTTGTCACGTGCTAAGAATCTGCTCTGAAATTAGCTGAAAGTTTGATTGTGGGCTTTCCCCACCCTCGATTCTCTTCAAAAAATCAAAGACAAAATACAAAAACGCTTAATGCAGACTCGTCAACATACTTCCGATATCCTTGTCACGGTTTTTATAACAGTCCCGGTGAAACACTCAGAACGTCGCAAACGTGGCCTTGACTCCGTGGCCGCCCACAGATTTCGCTCCAGGCTTCCACGACTGCGAAATTAGTGTACAATAACATCAACAACACCCGCTATTCTTGGCAGGCGTTACTCATTGAACAATTCACCGATGCTGCTGTAGTTGATTTTTCTCGAAAAGGACTTCTTCTGTAACATCTGCTTCGCGTTTTCTGCCGGCGAGATCATGCGCCCACCCTCGCCAATCAGATGTATGGCTTGCGCTACTGCACCATCATCTAAAAGAGGGTCGGCTTCCTTAATCTTCCGCCGTTTCCGCAGTTGGCCTGAAGTATTACCCGTTAACTCATCTGCCTCGATCTTCAACCGCTTTCTTTCTTGTGCTATCAAGAAATCGTGGTTGAGAGCAATCCAAATCCTCTCTTTTTGCGTCTTTTCCTCATCTGTGAGCTTCACATTTAACACCTCTTCATCCTCATCGTCCGTATTGATAGTCTCATCATCACGCACTCTCGAGAGAATTTGTCTCGTGGTGAGATTGTTAACCACTAAGTTCCTTGGTCTGTCCAAGTCAATTTGTTTGAGGATATCTGTCTCATTCTGGAGCTCGGCCGGCGTGCGATATAATGAGGAGTCGAGGGATTTCTTCTGCCCCTGCAAAATCTTGTCAAGAGCTATTTCTAGGTCTTCTTCTTTGATATCGCCTCCTCGAAGCACGGCCTTCAAGAGTTCATCTTCACGCGCATCTAGCTCCTCTTTCTTCTTCTTCTCTTTGAGCTCTTTGAGCTTGGCCTCGTCTTTTTTCTTCCTCAACGGAGCAGTCTGCTTCGACGAGTTTCTTCCTCGACGGCCTGACGCGCGAGAATCACTGATACTTCCAAGTCTGGTGCTTTTGGAGGCCAGCTGTGTTTCCGATGACTTATTGGTACTAGAACGGAGGTTTCTGCGCGTGGCAACAATTTTGCTATGCACTTGATCGTAATCCTCATCAGCCTGGTCCGAGTTATCGGGAAGTGCATCATACCCGAGGTCATCCTCATCTGATTCTGGCACAAAAAGCTCATTCACTTCATCTTCGTCGTCAGTTTCACTCAGCTTTTCTGAGGTCTCAGTGGGCTGTTCCGGCTTCTCCTGTGCACTTTCGCTTGGTGTATCTTGCGTTTCAGGAAGGTTGGTCTTTGTTACTGGTACTTCATCGGGTGGAGCTGCCAGCTCAGGTGATTTTTGACTCTCCACGTCTTTTGTGCCTGTCATCTGTGCATCCGTCTGAATCTCAATGTCTTTCTCGCATTGAACCTCGGGAGTGATCTCGCTTTCTGGCTGAGCCTTTTTTGAGCTTGCCTGGTCATCCTCAGCATTAGCGCTCAGAGCATCAGTTTCACTCACTTTGTCACTAACTTTGGCATTCTCGTTGGGCAGCGTTTGTATCGACTGACTTTCGTCCTTCCCAGCTTCTGCGTTTGTTTCACCATTATGACTTTCATTCACCGGACCCTCTAAATGGTCAGCAGTGGCCTCTTTCTGCGGAGAAGCCGGTGTTGATTCATTCTCTGGGCTTTCTGGCTCATCCAATTTCAAATGTTTAAACAATTCTCGTTTCTTCGCGAGCTCCTGATATTTTTTCAAGGTGTGGGAGCGCTGCCGGAGCAACTTCTCAATTTTCAGCTCAATTGCACGATTCTTGTGGTATGAAGGCGGCTTGGAGTCATTTGTATTCGAAGAGTCTCGGAATGCCAGCACCGAAAGCAGCGCGGAAGACGTCTTCTTGAACTCATTAAGTCTCTTTTGGAGAGTTTCTTCTCCGACTTTGGCGACAGCCACAATCTCAGCATGTGATCTCCTGAAGTTGTTCATTCTGGCAGCCAAAAGAAGGCATGCGCCGGCGATCCCCGCTGGGCGACGACCCTCATAGATCCAGTCCGAGGACATGCGCTGAGCAATTTTCGTCGCATCTCGACAGATTTTGGCCGTGTGTTCCTGAAAATTCAACCGCTCTGCGAAATGCTGAATGAAAAGCGAAGGATCTGCCAAGGGGAGTCGTTGAATCTGTAGCGCACGCACGAGCTTGAGATATGTCGCGCCTAGCGAATAAACCGAGATCTGGAGCCGCGAGCTGAAGTCTATCAACAAATGCGGGGTTCTCTCGTGACGACATGCTACGTACAAACAGGCAGCAATAACGTTTTGCGAGCGGCGACCTTGAACAAAGTTTTGCACGAGCGCCAATTTGAACCAGCCGCACGCAGATTCATGGATGTAATCTGGAATCCGCATCGACGAGGCAAGGAGCCTGATTTTCTGTTTGGCGTTCATCAAGGTTTGTTCACGACTTTCCAACGAGTTGCGCATGTTATAAACACGTGCCTGATCGGCGCCAACCATGGCACCTTGAACGGTGGCGGCACCACTGGACGACTCACCAAACTGGACCTCTGAAACGATGGGGTTTTCGATCTGCACCATACCACACAGCAGACACAACACATCACCGGCGGTTGCTTGGAAATCACGTGTGAACTCAGTGTGGCCACACCCCGCACAGGGCTTGGCGGCGGCTACTTTGCTCATTCTGAAACTCTTTCGCCTTCAAATTTCGAGAAAGATGGTTTGAGAGAAAGACTGTATGCTCTTTGTATAATCTAGCCTTATAGCGAGACCTTGTTGTAAATAGTAGGTGGTGATCTCTGACCACAACTGGATAAAAAGAAGGGTTTTCTGCTGCCCTTTCTTAATTCTTGCACTGTGTCACGAGACTTCGATAGTGGAACTTCGAATCTGACTTTATTCCTGTTGAAGCTGATCAAAAGAGGGGCTAATCTAGCCGCCGTGTATCTTCGGGTTCTCTTTGGTGAATGATCAACAAAAATTATCACTCTGCTGCTGTTTTTATTCCGTCTTCAAGATCCACAAATACACGTCCAGTTCAATTGTGTGTAAATCTCCCTGTTTCCGTGTGAAACAGGCTGATTTGCTAGGCGCCGAAGGATATAAGACCGGGGCGAAATGGACCTATTTCGGCAAATGTATAGAGAAAAATAGTCAATCTCAATCAAAAAAAAAGGTATCTTTCCTGGGTATTTTATAAAATACCGCCCTTTTGTTGTTTGCCTTGTTTTATAAAGACCTTAAGTGTGATTAGTGTTTTTTTTTTTTGGCGGTAAACAACTTGTGCGATGTACTTTTGATGGAGTATCTACGAAAAAGCGGGCTTGCAGAGCGCGCTTTCTTGTCTGGCCCGACGTGTGTATCGGCAGGCACTCAATATACTTAGTTTATTTGAATGCCTTTGAGTCATGATAATTTCGTACCTGGCTAGCAAATAATATCATCTTTTTCACTCAAAATAGCTATAAAAGTGTCAAAGCAACCCATGAAAGCTGAAGAATTATATATACACGAATTGGTGTTGATTCGGTGGACATGTTACTACTAAATCATCTGCACTGGCATATCACGCGACGCGTGAGTTCGAGCCGCGCACCAGACGTGCCTTGCGAAGACTTAGAAACAGTCTACTCGATAACATTATTGGAAAATAGCTTTTTTAATTTTATTTCAAAGTTCTTCGACCAACTAGAAGAGGTTCTAAGAATTAATTTGTCTTTGGCGCTCATCTAGAATTGTTCCATGGGTACACAGGCCAATGTATGAGGCAGGGTTCATAAGAGGGCATTCGTATTTTTATTAATTTACCAAATAAGCCCATTCAGATGTCTTGCAAGGATCTAATTTGAATCCTTCGCTTGATACTTCTGATCAAAGGCGAATTAGGGTTAAACTGCGTTATTGGCTCTTCTCAAAACCATTTATCTATGGAAAAATCTGGCCAGTCTCGCTACATGCACTGAAGTTGACTTGTCTCCTTAGCTGATAAATTAATCTACGCGTTCGGGTTACGGGATTTCAATCACAGGCTTTGCCGAAAGCAGGGTTTCATTCTATTTTCATGCTCACGCCTTTTCTTTTTTTTTTTTCTCGGGAGAAAATCAGTATTTTCCAAAACACAATGCAACTATCAAAAAGGCTGAATGATTGTGTAAGGGGGCATAACCCGGCATCCGCTCACGTGATGCTACTGTAGTCACGTGATTCTCGTGAGCGCTAATAACTGGACACGTCCGATGAGAGAGATTGGACACACCAACTCATTCAGAGGATACGCCTAGAGCAGTCCATACATCTTATCATAGGTGGGTAAGGTATCCCCTTGCCCAGCGTATCCCATTGTAAGGATTAACTCCATATAGATTGTGGCCTTTTTCGCATGGCAGAAGCAACGAGTAAATGACAATTGGCATTCAAAGCCAGCATTAATTGAACTAAAGAAAAAAAAAAAAAACATTTCCCAAATTTGATACTTTTCGCCTGGACTATTTTACCTCCTGTAGTACTTGCAATGTCTCTAGTAAATAACCAGAAATCGAAATATGAACGTATACGAGTTATGATACACCAGTACATGCGTATCACCCTCAAATCAAATTCAGCATCAGGAATTTGAAGCGGATTAACGCCACTTTTCCAAATCTCGACTTTCTGGAATATTTCATACACGACGCTTCATAATTCTCCTCGAATAGGTCTGATCACAAAATAAGCCCACTCAGCTAGTCCGCGTGCGCCGAGAAGTGTGGCTCAAATTCGGCTCTCAATGCTCATAATCGGCCCTAGTCACATGACCAAGAGTATTCATCTCTTATCATACACCACAGCATCACGAAACAACTTTGGAAACCATCCCTGGATTTTATATTCCGCTCCCTCAAAAAAGCTATGCCAGAAACAGAGCCCTCGCCTCTTCTGCGGGCCAGCTCACCTTTGGAATGGGACGACCCCAGAACGTCACTTATGCTGGCATCCGCACGGTCTTTGAGCCCGTTCCCATCCATACCAATTACCCTGGCCAGCGCCTTTTCTCGAAGGCCTACTAACATTTCCGTAGAGGGTATACTAGACAACACTCAAGGCGAAGAAATCGAGGAATTCCCGCCAAATTCTCGCCAAACATGGTTTCCGAAATCGCACATAATCAGGGTTGATCTAAGCGAGCCACGTGACGTGCTCCAGAGCGAACGCACGTTTCTAGGGTTTATTCGGTTTGCGCTTTCGTTGTATTTCACGGCCATAGGCCTAATACTCGGCTTTCGCTTGAAGTCAGATAGCGACGGCGATCTGGGCGCAAAAAACACGTTTTCGCTCTTCAATAAAGTCGTGTCGTTTATGCTCGTATTCCTTGCTTTCTCCACGTTGGCAATGGCCGCAGTGAATTATTTTAGGACGGTCAGGCGGTATTCTCAACGGAAGATCCGTACTCATGGCACAAACAACACGGTTCTGGTGGTGTGCGTGACCGCAGTGGTGGTGACGCTTGCGGGGCTTAATGTGTCGCTCATTGTGGAAAGATATCTTCAGGAAAGTTGATCATGACGATGATTGTTCGATTCCTACTGCAAACTATTTATTTTTTCCATGCATGTGAAAGAAACTAAATTGGATTTTGGTGGTGCACGTGACATCAAGTCTAACTTGATGATGTTTTTTTGCTATGAATATGAGACACAGTTTCTCATAAATGGATGCCGAACTCACGATAAGCCAGGTCTTAAGTATATCAGATTTTTAGTCCAAAAGTCTATTCATGACCTACGATTTTCAAAAAAACTTATCATGTCAAGTTTACTCCAACACGCGCATGGAGTGGGACTCAAGCCCAAGTGTCGACCCAAAACGTGCTCGTGAGGCAATTGCTTTAGAATTAGAAGTAATACCCAGCAACTATAGAAGACCATCTTATGAATAATGGACTTCAAAGAATGTAATTTAGGGTAGGTTGGTATTTTGGTCTTTCAGGAGCGGGCGCCCGTGTGAGATTTGTTAGATTCCGAGAAAAAAAGTCCACACATCCGGACTTTTAAAAGTGTGGTCAGAATAAAGTTCTACGCTTTTATTTCTTGGGGCAAAAGGGATGAGAGAGTCTCCAACGATATTGTAATCTTTCTTTGTCTCATTGCCTGTCTTTATTATTTGGTAGCGGGCACTTCTGGCTGTGCAAGAAACTATGATCATGATGTGCAAGTCTTCGTTTGCCATTCCTAAAAGACAAAGCAAGCAACAAAGACTACTCTGACATGTATCTGAAACACCAAATTGCTGATCGAGGAGTATTCCTTTTTAAAAAATTTTACGTGCAATACACTTTATGAAGTCTAATTGATTAATTCATTTAAGATGTCTGTAAAAAACCACATATTTCATATCGTTCGGTGCAGGCCTAAACTTCCTTCGTAGTTGATGGCTGAAAACTCAAGAAAAAGCTTCTGCAAATCCCTTTACCTTTTGGGGCCGTCAAATTAGAAACATGCTATCAGGAATCATAAGCGCTGCTCACGAAGTCCGGTTCCGAGGCTCGAGAGTGAACAAAAGCACTTTTTTAAACCTCATGATTCCAGCAACGAGTCTATGACCTTATCAAATAATCACATGTCGAGCCACACAAACTTAGTAGACTCTCATCACCCACTCAACCAGGGCCATGAGCAGCCACCAGCACCCTGATTGAGATCAGCACTCCATCCATATTTTCCTCTTCCCAGCTTACTTCTTAGCCCGTTTCTTGCCGTCCGCATCTCTCAACTCCTTCTTGCGCTTGTTTATGTCGCGTTTCTCGCCAAAATGCTCCCTGTCCATGTCCATCAACGCCTCGCGCTTCGCATGGCCCAATTTTGTGAGCGAGGACGAAATCACCTTATCGTCCGACGCGTCGTCCAAAAGCTCCATTTTCTTATTCGCGCGCTCCTCAATCGCATGGATCCGCTCGACGTCTCGCTCAGTGACGATACAAACAGAATCGCCGTGACGGCCTGCACGCGCAGTTCTACCCGCCCTATGAATGAAATCGTCGGCGTCTGCAGGAATATCGAAATTGACTACAAGCTCGACCGTTGGAATATCCAATCCACGCGACGCCACATCGGTAGCGATCAAAATCCGCGCGGCCTGGGCCTTGAATCGGTGGAGCGAACTAGTCCGTTCCAGCTGCGGCATCTGCGAGTGGAGCGAGGCCACGCGTAAGTCGAGCTTCCGTAACGTGCGGCGTAAGAGCTCGGCCGTGTGTGTTTTGTTGACAAACACAATCACGTTTGCCTTCAGGTACTTTTCGAGCGACACAATGGTATGGAGGTACGCCTCCTTGACGTAAGACGGCACGAACACGTAGTAAAGCAGGAGTGTGGGCGGGAGCGCCACCTTGTCAACACTCTCAACCTCGTGCAAGAACACGGGTGGCTTATTTGCGCCCTGGGGCTTGTTTTTCAACAGCCTTACCGCGTCGGTCACGGTGGCTGTAAAAAGGAGCGTCTGCCTTTCGGTTGGCGGCGGCAAAACGGCCAAGCACCGCGCCACGTCCTTGCTGAACGTATTGCTGAGCACACGGTCAGCCTCATCGAGCACAAGGTACTTCACGTGGCGTAAACCTTTGACTGTCTCCTCGCCACTATGTAATATATGGTCAGCCAAGCGGCCGGGCGTGGCGATGACAAAATGCGGTCTTTTCTGTAGCTCGAGAGCTTGCTTGACAATGTCCTCGCCGCCCACCACTACGCTGAGCTTGATATTCATCTGTGCACCCAAGGCTGCAAACTGCTCTGCGATCTGCATAGCCAATTCACGAGTGGGCGTGAGAACTAGCCCAAAAATGCCCAGCGGGTCCTCGGACCATTTCGTGAGCATGGGCCCGGCAAACGCTATCGTCTTTCCGGACCCGGTTCTTGCGCCTCCAATGCAATCTCTGCCTTTTAGGATCTCTGGAATGCACGCTTTCTGGATCTGCGTAGGAGTATGGATCTTCATTGCGGCGAGCGACTCGTCAAGCCATTTCGCGATCCCAAGGTCAGCAAAGGACATGTTATAGGTATTTTGGGGTTGAATTAAAGGTTAAAGAGGTTTTAAAATGAAGATTAAAGCCTATTTTGGGCTCTTTTCGTATAGGTTAGAAATGACGTTAGTAGCATTTTAAGACGCGCGACTTTTTCCGGCGATGCTCATCGGCTCGTTTCGCTGCGCATTTTTGGGCACTTGACAAAATGGATATGCGGGTTTGAAATTGTGAGTTTGATTGAGCTTTTTGAAATCATTGACATTTTTTATATCAAGGGAAAGATGGAATCCACCCAATAATGACCCCTCTGTGTGGATATTTGCCTTGCCCTAGTTCTCTTCTAGACGTCACGTGACACGGGCCCTCACGGTGCGCCGCGGTGAGAATGCATGAATGCATGCACCGAATTCATGGCTCGCTTACCATCAATTTTCATCCACTTTGAGTAGAAAACAGCTGCACGAATTGCATAAGTTCCGGGTTTTACTACTACTAGATTTCTTTCTTTCCACGTTCATTTTCGCTTTCACAAAATCGCATACACGATGTTGCGGCAGATTCACGTGCCCGGTGCCATGCGCAGGTGCAAATTCAGCACATTTGCCAGAATGCTAAATGAAACAGTTAATACACCTGCTGTAAAGCAAGATCCATACGCGGAAATCCCGCTCGAAACGTGCAAATTGAGCGGAATCAGACTGGAAAATGCAGTTGAAGACTTCAATCATGGCGTGCACCACTATAAAAAGGGCCAGGATGAGTTGGGGCTACAAGACATAGAAGTCAGTATGGACCAATACTTCAACGGCGATATTCACCACACACACAAGATCTTCAGTGGCGGCCAGCACAACTATAAGCAGGGCCTGCGTATAGAACAGCGCACGTTTGTGGACTTGCGCATGGTCAAACTACAAACGGGGAACGGCGGTAATGGTAGCGTTTCGTTTTTGAGAGACGCCCATCGGCCGGTCGGGCCCCCTGATGGTGGAGATGGCGGCGACGGCGGCAACATCTATGTGCAGGTGAAAAGCAACATTTCCCTGTTGCACAAAGTGAAACGCACGTACGTGGCGGGTAGTGGAAAGGCAGGGGCTTCGAGCCAATTGGACGGCAAAAGAGGCGAAGACATAATCTTGGAGGTGCCCGTGGGGACGACCATGAGATGGATTCCGGACCCGTTACTAGTGCGAGACCAGATCCGCGAATCTCGTGGTGACCTCTCGAAAGTGATCATGGGCGTGAAGGCATCGAGAAACATGGATATCCAGCTTTTTAAAGACGACTATCGACCCGGTGAAGGCTGGCTCTTTAAGGATAAAGACGAGGAGTACCACCAAGAACGTGAGTATTTCACGGAATTGAATGAGCAGGTGAAAGATTACGACCGCGAAATCATTGCTGGCGAGCTTATATTCGACAGATTCCCATTGGCAGGCATTGACTTTGATAAGCCAGACGATAAGCCATTTCTCATTGTTAAGGGTGGCAAGGGCGGCATGGGCAACATGCACTTTCTCACGGCCAACGTGCGAAACCCGCGATTTAGCAAAAAGGGCCGTTTGGGCGTGTGTGAGCATTTCTTGTTAGAGCTCAAATTGATTGCCGACTTGGGCCTTGTTGGGCTCCCGAACGCGGGGAAACTGACGCTTTTGAGAGCAATTCTGCAGGCCCGTCCACGCGTGGGCCACTGGGAGTTCACAACGCTTCAGCCCACGATCGGAACCATTTTCACAAGAATCGATGAGGACCCATTTACGGTGGCCGATATCCCGGGAATCATCAAAGGTGCCTCCGAAAACAGAGGCATGGGCATGGACTTCTTACGGCACATTGAGCGCAGTGGCGGGCTTGTGTTTGTCGTTTCGCTAGAAAGCAAGAACCCGGTCGCCGATTTACAGTTGCTCATTGACGAGATTGGGCCAAGAAGAATGGAGGGAAAGCGAGTCATGGTGATTGCCACGAAGGCCGACTTGGTGAAAAACGCTGCCGGCTACAAGGCATTATTGCTGTTCATGGAGGGCAACCAGCGCCTGTGGAGATGTATCCCTGTATGTGCTCCAAAGGGGGAAAATATCAATGAGTGTATACACATGATGGGCGAGGTGGCCCGCAGCGGCGAAAACACCGGGGCAGAGAAATCGTTGTAAGATCTGGAAGCATTACTTTTTAAGCTCATCCAGAGTGGTTTCGAGAAAGAACCTGGATGGTGATTGTCGGCTATGACCGCGTCCTTTTCTTCGAGCTCAGCGGCTCTAAGGGCCCCATACAGTGAACGAATGGCCTTCTCGATACTACAGAGATTATATGTACTTTCGCTTGAGGGTCCTGGCACACCCAGCAAGGTTCGTGTATATGCTGGTATATGCTGGAATATGTTTGACGTGACGACTCTGAGTGTTTCTTCATGATCATCGGTCTAATATGAGAAATTAATTTTTGGCCTAGGTCCATCGAATTCGTGAAAGCTAAAGAGATCCAGCCCGAATACAATAATGTGACGAGCAGCAATATACCAACGTATTTCAAAATACTGATCATCAATATGTTTTGCTAGCTTATCAGCATGACTTCGTTAAAGTGACTACTATAATGGTGGAAAAACAGAAATTTCCGTGACTTGCTCAAATTTTGTCTGACTCCCTTTAGCTTGCTTTTCATATCTATGTGCGCAAAATCTTCAAATGATTATGCGCGACGATAGTGTCATAGCAACTTCTCGGATATGTCTAATCTAATCCAGAGCGGGCTATTTTATCCCTTCAAAGCCGCAATGTGGGGCGGGATAAGAGATATGAGACACGGACGCGGACGCGGGCGCGGGGCTGGGCTCGGGACGCGGGTCGTGGAAAAGACTGCTACCCGCACCCAGTGTTGTTCAAAAGGATCGATTTCGCATTACGTCGACAGCGTTTTTACGTATCGTATTAACGCCGTAGCGTAAAATTGAAATTACGTTACGGAAACGCCAGCCTCCGGCGTAACGTAACGTTGTAACGTTAAGAGCAATTTTACGCCATATATGCAGTATTTTAGAGTATATGCAAGACTTCAATTGGACCAAATGGGCGAGATCTCAAGGTGTGGGCGCGGGTGCAGAGATCGATAGACCATCCAGCCGGCGTATGTGATAAATGCTACACGGCAATAAAAGCCAATTTGACGGATTAATGGACAGTGTGAGCTTTCACATTGGGGCGAGCTTGAAGATTGATTCTTCGAAGAGTGCCTCATAATTTTGTGCCTTAGCTAGCCAGTCTTCCAGGCTTGGTACTCTCAATCCTGCTGTCTGCTTGTTCTTCATTCAGCCCAGTGCATGTAGCATTATATTAAAAAGGCGAGATTCTTGAAGGTCATAGCGCCGCCACACTTCGAAAGTGGGGCGTAAAGTAGTAGCCTGGGGCTTACGTGAGTAGAATATTAGCTTATCTGCTTGAGTGCAACTCATGTGGTGTCGTGATAAGCGGTACTCTTTCTGGGTAAAGGTTCTGACACTCCATGCAAGAGATACATATGCTGCTTACTCATACTTGACTTGAGTAAAATCCACGTATTTTAAAAAGAGCTCAGCGAAAATTTTGAGGCATTAATTGCAAGCCTCGAAAAGGGATACCCAGCTTTAGAGGAATCCGATACACGTACGGAAATTTTCGCAAATGCTATACGTTTCATAATTTTTCAAATTCGCTACAATCTTGAGATTAGGAACGCCATTCTGATTGTCGTTGAAGATAAAATGAAGAAGGAAAGCACGAGCCTGGGTCCTGGAAAGATTACCGGATGACAAACGGTGGCTTTCCACTCACAAAAAGATTAATCGCTTCGTCTACTTCCGTGATGAAATTTCAAAAGACTTGAGACTTGCTTTGGAGGACGAGATCGTATTCCGATCGTGGTAATTTTGAAATCACTGATGATGACTGGCTGCACTTGAGGTCTGTGCGAGGTGTTTCGAATGAATTTTGGTATCATACAATAATGCAACAAGCTGTGTCTTACTCTACAAAGCTTCAAACAATTTCACTAGTCTACGCTACTTTATATTGAATTTTATGCACCCGGTGTTTCATGCGTTGCACACAGGTGATTACAAAACGGGTGATAGTTTGGAAGGTGCTTCAACCTGAGTGAATCCAAGCCTAGTGCACCTCGTATATGTAATCTAGACCAGCTATTGCTTAAATCAATAGTAAAAGAAACAATCATCATCTCGCTGCAATGAGAATATTTTTACGCCGCGGCCACCCCCTCTCACGGGTCGTGCGCCTCCCGAGATCGGTGTCGAACCGACAGGAAGTAACGACGGAGTACTATTGATCGACTACAGGGAGTTTGCAGAAGAAGACACTGATGAACTTGAATTGTTAGCACAAGCTATAGCTGTGCGAAAAATAAAGTTCGTATGTAGCTCAAATTTTGAGTTATTCGATTTTTCAAATTCATGTTATCCTATTTCGAGCGTAAACACGCTGAAAATTGCTTACGGAGACTAAATTGCTTACGGAGACTAAAATCCTAGCGTATCGTAACGTGTTACGGAAAAGCTGAAACGTTTCGCATTACGCATCGAATTTTACGTTACGGGCCCGACTACGCTCGATTGAACAACACTGCCCGCACCAAGGGAAGAAGTGTGTTCAAACACTAATCCTGCCCAACTTTTTCTTGCATTCAATTCATTGTATGAATTTTCGGCAAGGCGTGCCGGGGTTGTGTGGAGTACAAGTTTTTGTCTAATGAAATTTCTCCCTTTGTTGGTTACGGTCCCCTATGCCATAGACCCGCAGTGTGTGCAGGTACAACGTGCACCTAATTGTGATAACTTTAATGCCCCTCGATTGTAATTTTTTAGGGCGTGATAATCTCTCGCAAGAAGGTTACAGAAGTGTCATTGCATATTAACTGTGTGAGTTAAGACCTGTCTTGTTTGGTTGAACACGTGCTCTGTCTGATATCATACCCACTGTTTACTCTATTGCTACTTTGCGGCGGGATGGATAGAGGCGCAACGGTAAGTGCAAGAGTTCCGGCAGACGCCCACGCATGACAAAGCGGTCCGCCTTGCCCTGTACTTCCTGCATCAGGCGCGCCAAGAAATGAATACCGCTTTCGGAAATATGCCTGCATATAACTCAAACCGCCCTGCTTTTACGGCAAGTTACCGTAAAAAAGTCCATTTCATACTGATGCTCAGGACTGCAAAAACGATCGAATTTGACAAACCCAGTCTGGGAGCGATAATGTATGAATCAATGCGGATTTCAAAAACTATCGCTTGCAAATCATCTTGCTCATTGATTGATGAGCCGGCATAGTCGCCTCGAAAATGGAAGTGGCCTACACTTCAACTTACTGTTTTCATCTATTATGCGTATCCACGCCCAGCCGAATATATATAAAAAGTGTCGTTAAAGAGAGTACCAGTATTGTCAAAAACGAATGCCGCAAAAACGTAAACGCGGGCTTAAACGAAGTGAAGTCATCAAAAAGGAAAGTAGTCATGAGGAAAAGCCAGTTAGAAATTGGCTGGGTCGCATTGTGCGACAGAAAGAAGTAGCTCTGAAACCGCTGCTGTGGCTGCAGCCCTGGATGTAACGTAAGCAGACCCAGTTTGAGCAAAAGAAGCCGTGTCTGCAGCCTGCGCAATTGGGCGTGAGCTTGTAGACGTCGAATACAAGGCTGTGCTCGCATCGGTGTCTGGGATAAGCTCTGGTGCTGGGGCTGAGCGCATCGCCGCAGCCATGTCGCACATGCTGTCGCCGCACCGGCCGGTAAGCACCTGCTCAATGTCCCGGAGTATACCACTATATCCTCTATGCACAGGCTTGGGAATGGTCATATCGAACCCGCATTTCTCGTAAAGTTTCATATCTGGGGGCGTGCTTTTCGTTGTTACAGCAACCAACCCGAGATTATTCAAAGCGGTCCGCAGACGCACTGCATTCGCAATGTCCACGCCTGTAACCTGCGGCATCTCGATATCCAAGAACACAATCTTGTATTGTGAAAGTGCACATGGGTCAACCTGGGTCGAGTCTTGTATCGTGTCAATAAGACTGTAAGGGAAAAGTTTCTTGAGCACCCGGCGGAAGATGCGTAAATTGATCTCATTGTCGTCAACAACCAAAAATTTGTACACATTTTGGTTGGGAATAAGCCCCAATGCCGATTTCAGCACCGGCGGAGGGTGTAGCGAGAATTGCGGCACCGTGTTGAGTAGCTTGGCCTCAAGTTGGGGGGTTTTGGGCGTGCGCCAAAAGTCGAGTTTGAGAGGACTGGTGTCTGCCAATGGCGAAATCATCATTTTCGAGAAGCGCAAGATGATATTCCAAGTGAGTTATGATAACGCGGTGTTTTGTTAAAATCCTTGTAACCCCGGGCCATTTGGGGAATGTGCATACTTTTATACAACTCGGGCAACTTCGCCTACACCTGCTGATGGGCTCGAGGCCCTGGGGCGAGCTCGCCTCATGCACTGCAGTGGGGGTAGAAGCCGCGCGTGTGCAGGTGCAGACATTTTATTGCAATATACAGGGTTCTGCCTAACGAATGTTTCCCTCCCGAGCAGAGCATCGCCTGTCGCGCCCAGTACTGCGCAAGGACGTGTGTATGGGTCTGGATCACGGGTGGTGTTCCGCGTTTGGGTTCATGAAACATTTGGAGCGGAATGCATAGTCTCATGACACTTGAGTATTTCCGAGCGTGTGTGAGCTCGCATCCTTGACGGAACACCGTCTTGGAACATGTTTGCCCTCGCTGGGCTGGGGGCTCAGCAAAACTTTATTTTCTCCTCATTGCTTCTGCGCTTAGTCACCCACGCGCATTCAATGGTGTATGGTAACCCGGGGCGCGCAGAAGCAGCGCAAGAAACAAAAAAAAAAAAAAAAAATGAGCGGTGCGCAATTGGGAAAATCTACGAATAATCTTGCTCCCATATGCGATGCCGAGGCAGCGGTCAGGCACAAAGATGTCTCTAACATGCTGACTTTAATTCTTGGCCTGCTCAATACGAGCCACGGATTTGTCTTCGCATTTACAACGTGTCGGATTTCGAAGAGCCAAAGACCCTGTTCTGGGTTGCATAAAGAGAATCATAGCTTCGAATTTTAGTCAGTGATGTGCGTTTCGCCGTATTTACGCACGTAATGCATTTTTGTCGACGTAAAGTTGAATTTGGTAGACGTAACCGTCTACGTAATGCGTAATGAAATTCTGAGGACCCGCGTAATGTTTTGCGTATCAACGTATTACGCGAAAAAATGCGTATCGAGGGTTTTAGGCGGTTTGGTATGAGATACAGACTTTTAAAGCAAACTAACATGTTGATTCCTTATACAAGAATCTCTAAACAAAATTTTATCCACATCAAGCTTAAGGGGCTGCGGTAACATCGCTTTGTGTGTCGCGCTCGGTCTCAATGCCCCCATTTTCTTGATGCGCGCGAGTGCCCAATGGTGCCTCCATGGCTGCTAAGGAATCTTCCATCACGTTTGAAGCCTCATCAACCAATACTGTCTCATCCGGAAGTTTCCCACGAGATTTCAAAAGTGCTAAAATTTTTATCGTGAATGGAGACAACCGGTTTCTTTTTTTGGTAACCATGTCTCCAACCTGAGAGAAGAGTGACTCCGAAGGCGCTGACATTGCTGACATGGCCAAGTAATCCTTTGCAATTCGACTAATTATTGGGTATGTCGCCTTCCGATCTTTATAAAATTCGATAGGGCTGCGGCAGTCAGCTCTTGGTTGCTTGAGGTAATTATCGACTTCATGCTCAATGGCCTCTTCATCACGTCTGAGAAAGTAGTCCTCGCCATCGTCTGAAAGATCAACATCAATAGTCTCCCGTCTTCTCTTCTGTGGGACTATCTCTTCAGGTTCTTCGTCCGCCTCCTTGTGATACTCTTCTGAGTATCGGTCAAAAACTTGATAAAAATACCGCTCAATTTGATCTATTTGGGCGGTCGTTAAACCGACATCTCTGAAAAAAGAAAGTTTGTAACGTGGGTCAAGAACTGTAGCGAGAAAAAGGTCTTTCATCTTCTCTATCGATTCATCCCACACCGGATAATACTCAAGAATCTTCTCCGATGCCTTAGAAATTCCCATGGCCAAATATGGGTTGCTGCTTTCCAAATCTTCAGATTGGTGACCTTCGATATCTTTCAAGAGCCTCAAAACGCATGGTGTGGTACGATTGATCGTGGAGTAAGAAGAAGCTTGAAGCTTGATAGTAGGCCCACGGAATGCCGCGAGTATGTCACGCAAACTCCCTAAGTATTGCCACTCCCTCTCGGAGATATCACAACATTCAAGATCTAAATCGTCACTTTTACTCCGGGCACTAGCAGCACGCAACAAGTCTTTGATTTCGTCCTTGAAATAAAGAAACCGGTCAATCATCTTGAAGGTTGAGAGCCACCGAGTTTCATTGTCCCTTACCAACACCTCGGGACCACAACGCACACCTCTGGCAGATTTCTTTTTATCAGCCAATTTGGCAAAAGAGTTTTTCAAAAAATGATTGTGGCGTATTCCGCTGATGATAGAACGCACAGTGACCGGTAAAGTCTTCATACTGAGGGCCAAATCCCCGAGACCGGGGTGCATCTCGGCTATTTCGGTCAACGAAGCTTCGAATTTTTTTGTTCTTTTGACTCTGAAAAACGTGTAATACAAAAGTGCCTCAATGGCCAAGTTGAAGACGTGTCCGACGCAGCGCACATCTCCAGAAAATTCGACTCCCTTCAAGCTCATTGAGTCAGCAAAGAAGCTCATGCAAGAGTTCATTGGGCCGGCGTTGTCTCTAGTAATTGAGATGATTCTATTTGTCAAGCCATAGTCTTCAAGTGTTTCACCGAGGATTTTAAATAAAGTTTCACCCGTGTAGGAAGTAAACTCATTCAAATACTCAAATCCAATGTTGTAAGTCTCAAGTTCAAAGGAGTTGTTGTAAAAGTGCAAGGTGATTGCGAGAAAGTCATAGTTGTTGGAAGAGTTCCATTCATCCATAGTAAGAGCGAATCGACTTTGGTTTTCGGCAATCCTTCTTTTAAGCCACCGCATTTCTTTGTAGAACAAACGGTAAAGATCGTTCTTAATAGTGTGCCTGTTGACCGTTTCAGGCAAATCTTCCTTCAAGTATTTGACAAGGTCTCCAAAGGTTGGAGAGTCAAGAACAATGAATGGCAAACCGTTAGCTATGATAAATCTCAAGACCTTTTGCTTATACTCATTTATCTGAAAATAGGCATGAACTGGCCGTGACCTGCTCGAAGCCTTCAAAGATGCATCCGCAAGGATCGGAGCGCTGACCACACCACGGTAATCCTCGAGAGTCGGGGTCGGCTCACTGTTGATTACAAGGCTTGATTCCAAAATGGATCCCGTCATTGGGTCGTCGGACTCTAACGCTTCATTCTGGAGCCTGACAATCGTGTTGAGGTGTCGATTATGAACATGATTTTTCAAGGTTGTCGTGTTAAGGGGCCATTTCATCTTATAGCTTTTCACGCACATGTTACAGGATAGCTTGATAATCCTCTCTTTACCAGCTTCATAGGGCAAAAGCAGCCAGTTAAAGAGCTTGAACTTAATAGCATCGGGTGCGCGTTCTCGAGAAGGCAATTCAAAGTCGGGTGAACGAAGTTCTGCCTTGGAATAACGAACCTTCGACGAGTTGTTACCCAGCATCTTGGTCGAATTCGGGTTGAAGTTGCACGAGGATGTTCAGCGAAAAATAGAGTCGGCCAAAACAGGTGCTTTTATAGCCATCAAGAGATCCTATTCTTATCATTCATATAGTCCGCGGGCGTGTAAGTGCTTCTCATGAAACAAGCTCGCGGCATATCTGAAACGTTTCACCTAACTAAAGGAAAGCGTTCGGCTTTTCAAAGATTTTGACGCAAGTGCCTAACCATGAACTGAAAACCGAGGTCTTACCGTTCTCGAAAAGATCCCAATGGCTTCCAAAAAAGTAATGTAGGTTGTGAGACCATACCAATTTTTGAAAGCAAGAGGGATCCTGCTACACACTCAAGCGAGCTACACAATTAAGGAAGGTCCGGAAACTGATCATACGTCAGATATAGTATGTTAAAGAGAATCTGAGTCGGTTTCTAGATTTGGCCAAAGATGCGTTTGAGACGTTTCAGAAAGAGCCGATGTTGCATATTCTGAAACGTTTTCATTGCCCACGCAAATTTCATGCACAATCAACTGAGAAATAGTTTTAGGGAAGGGAATCCTGCCTTTTGTTCCTCAAAGATGGTTGTCTAGATAGCCTTTAAGCTTCAAACAAAGCATAGAAAGAACATTACGCAAACCTTACGCATTACGCAAAACGATACGCAATCGACTACGCGAGGCTTGAGTAATCGTAACGAACTGCGTAATGCGTAGTAAACGTTTTGTTACGGTAATACGTCGACGTCGAGCAAAAGGAAATTACGCACAACACTGATTTTAGTGATGTCCCGGCGTAATCAATTTGCTAGGGCTGGTTAAATTGTAATTCTGATTAAATTGCGGTATGTGGTGCACTGATGTTCGGACTTGCAAAACTTTTTTTTTTCAATTCCCGGCCCAGATCTAGAATCATCGTAACATGACCGCGGGCGAGCTCTTGCGCAGCCTCGTGCGTCGCAGCAGCTTAGCCACAAGTCCGAATGCAACAATTCACCACCTAGTTACCTACTCTTGTTGCAAAAAAGACCTCTGTGCACCTCAAAAAAAAAAAGATTGACAAAGTTCAATATTTTGATCACGATTCAACTCAAAAACAAATTCATAACTTACGATCGATAGTGCCGTTTGACGCTCTAATATTGCTGATTCTAATGCAAGGCATTGTGGCGCGGGAGTTGACGCACGTCCGGGCAAAACCCGGTACGTCACCACATCGCCTTTTTTAGCGTTGCTATCCTCATCGTAAACTTGAATCCTGTCAATAATCGAGATGAGCATCTATTGGGCCAGTGGAAACACTGGATCTCCCATGGTAAATAGATTATGTTGGTAATGGCCGGAGCTCAGAACGGCATTCACAAGCGACACAAGGCGGTCTGCAAGTGATCAATTTAGCGTGTGTTGGCGGGACTTGTATGCCGGTTTGCGGCTTCACCGGGCGGTTTTACGAGCACGCGCCATAATGTGTACAATTCTGCACTTACATGCACTCCCAAAGGGCAAATGTCCGCGACTTCGAGTATGACATTGATTGAGGCGGGAGAAGAGTCATTCTTCCCCTGATGGATCAATGTCATCTTTTTCCAGGTTCTGTTGCTACTATGTGAAATTTAGGATAAACTCATCATACAGGTGAAGCTAGATTTTCAAGGAATTGTCGAGCTACTTATCGTGCCTGAGAAATACCGCTTGCAGCCGGCTCGCAGGGAGGCACGGGTTTATACTGACGGGACGACTGGGCCTCTCATACATCGATTATCACTCACGTGATTGAATGGAGATGATGGATTTACATAAAGTTCCTGTTTCAGCAAGATGGCAAAATATGGGCTTTTCGGAGAAAACACTGTTGGCTTTCTATGAAATAATTATTGAGCGAGGGTCTGACGCTTACAGGGTATTCCAAAGTGGGCCCATCTGCATTCCCGGTTCTGCCCAACTTGGGGCTCGCGATCTCAGCCCACAAATTAATTGAATTGCGTTCTTTTCTTCAAAGTTGATGTAAGTCTTAATTGAAAAATTGAAACAGAAACAAAGGCTTTGGGGATTGATTTTACGCCAAATATCCAAATCAAATTTCTGAGAGCGCCACAACTCACAAGTCACCGAAAAGAATAGTATGCAGAAACTATTCCAAGTTACATTGACTCGCTTGGCCTATAACTGGTTAGCAGAATAAGTGTTAATCGCCAAATTGGTATTTTTTTCTTCTTCTTTTTCACATTAGATTGACAGTGTTAAAGGCTGGCTTTTCGGGGCATGATCAGTATGCACCCGTTTATGAGGGATTGGATGTACTTTCTCACGCTTACACTAGCCTTCATGCGCGTAGGTACCATGTTTATGCACGTATAATTTCATTGTAGAGCACTCTACGTCCAGATCATGTCTCAAATGCCTCTTATTATGAAGACGCCATGCTAAAGGTCGTAAATAATCGAAAATTTTATAAGTTTCCCCGAGTGGATTCAAAGATTCCTCCATGGGGAGAGCACCAATATTGAACAATCCCAACTGGGTATGCTCCTTTTCGATTGCCGAATCCCGGATCATTTTAAGTCGTTTGGGCCACTAGTCTGGGGTCCACTTTTCTTTTGTCCAGATCATTTGGGTTTAGTGTGATGCTTCAGTGTATTCAAGGGAGGGGAATATAAGAGCATATCAAAAAGACCATTGTTTTGTTTTCTTCAATTTGAGTATTCAAGGTCAATGCGAAAATGATATGGTCTCGTTGACAGGCAAAATTAGCAATGCTATGGAATCCTATTCACTGAAACTATTCCACGTATAGGGACTCAAGGTTCGAAACTGCCGCGTAGAGCAAAGAGCATGCATTTTTTGTAGCATAAATCTGCGTGTTGTGACCTAATTGTTCAAAATACAATCTGAATAGCTTATCTTCATGCGTACCATGTCCAAGGCTACTTAGTGTTACTGCTCAGTGCGATGATTCAGCAATGGCCAAGCCACTAAGACCTTCTTTCACGTACAGAAGAATAAACTCTGATTTTCATTGTTTTTCCTTTTCGAAAAGTTCAAGTAAGTCAGACTTAACTCCACAGAATCTCTTTGTTTTGGTCAAGTTTGTTTTCTCACTTTTTCGTTGCACGCACAGATCATTAACAATCTTAACGTGAGCTTTAAAAAGACAAGAATACGTACGCAGATGTGACTGCGTTCTACCATATACTTGACCTTACAGACTATTCATTGTATCAACCAGAAAAAATTTGAGTCACTCAATAGATAAAAAAAACTTTATAATGTATCATATATGCATTTTTATTCGTTATCCACAACAACCGGTTTAAAGATTAATAGTGCTGTCTCGCCTGGCAATACCTGCGCGCGCAAGCATGTCGCGCCAGATCTACATCGCTTCATAGAGTCTATGGCAATATCACATTTAGCGTGCCCAATTCATCCTCGATTGGATTCTTATTTGACCAATTTCGAGTACTTTCTTGAGATCAAAAAAGAAAAAGAAATCACTTGCATAGTCCTCCAATTCGAACGGTGTGTCATTCAAAAGCTTCCTCACATCGTTTCAGAAAAAACGTGGGAAAACCAGCCTGATCGTTCCAGATAACGAGAACTTAGGTTTGAAAGAATCTTGTTTGAACCAAAAATATTCGTTCCGGGTGAAATTACGCAATAATCACATCATCAACACCGGGCCAGTTCAAAGTGGCCTTAATTCACTTGATCGATTCAGACTACCGCCTCCAAAACCATATAGTTGACAAAGAGGGTCAGAAACTTGGACCATAAACCGTCAACTTCAGTATCATTAGAATTTTGCTACTGTGCGAACCCCGAGGACATTTGTTGGACCAAGAAAAAAAGGCACTTGCAAAGCTTTGAACAATTTACCAAGCGAACAAGCTCGGACTTTTGGATTCATATAAAGTGGACTGTGGTGAAGGTACCTACGGATCATAAAAGCAACCAAAGCCTCGTCTTTGAGCAAAACATTGACGCATCTTTCAAAAAACATCAGTCAATTGGTTTTCAAAACAAACTGAAGCTCCAGACTCACTTTACGGCTTTTCGTTATCAGGTTCAGAAGGATAAATCACGCCCTGATTGTCCCTAGGCTGAAAACAAGTGCTCAGCGTCTAAAAGCACACAGATCACTTGAGTGAGAGAACGTGACGTGAAGAAAAAAAAAAAAACTAGCTTTTCAAAATCATTTTTACTCGAGACTTTCTCAAGTCCAACCTCCACAGTTTCCTCTAAAAGGCTACCAAATATATCAGCCCTGGAAATGTCGCTGTTCAAGGCCACCGTCAACGAGTACCTTGAGGGCCTCCCGAAAGTCGTGCAGCTGAAACTCTACCATGCCCCGGCCACGTGTCTCTCGATCTACCGGCTTCTCCCGCCGCTCGCAAAGTTCTACATCGTCAGCATGATGTTTTGTGAGCGGCCCGTATCTGTCAAGGACTTGGAGAAATGGTGTCAGCCCGCGGCGCGTAAGCTTCAGTATGAGGCTTTGAAGCGGCTCAGGGCGCTCCATTTACTTGAAGAAGACGCTAGCGGCTCTCACGTAAGGTTGCACCAAACGTTCCGCACCAGTTTCAGGGGCTGCTTGACAGGCACACAGCCGCCGAACGCGTTTGGCATTCTCGCCACGGCGCCCGAGAAACACGCGGTCGATATCCCGTTCTTGGACTCGTTTGCCGCGCAAAAATGGGAAACGATCTTGCATTTCATGGTCGGCTCGGAACTCCCGTCAATGCCGTCACGCTCTGTGCTCTCGCTCCTCAAACTGGGCGGACTCATGGAGGGCTCAGGCTCGCAGATGAAAATCACCAATGCCGGGTTTCAATTCTTGCTTCAGGATGCCAATATCCAGCTCTGGACGATCTTGCTAGAGTACCTTAATTTGACCCTGGATTTGCACATGGACCCCGTGGACGTGCTCAACTTCATCTTCATCCTCGGGTCGCTCGAGCTTGGCCGCGCATACTCGGTGACGTCGCTCAGCGAAACCCAGCTTTCGATGTTACCCGATTTGCGCGATTATGGCCTCGTCTACCAGCGGTCCGAGGGCCTGGCCCGATTCTACCCTACGCGACTCGCCACCACGCTTACGTCGGAGCTGGCCGGGTTGAAGACGCCGCTGATGGCGTTGGACCAGGCGACGGCGCAAGGAGTTACTGCCCTGGGGAACTCGGAAAGCGCGCTGCAGGACACGCCTCAGGGCCAGATCGTGCTCGAAACAAACTTCAAGTTGTATGCATACACGAACTCGCCGCTCGAAATCGCGGTGTTGAATTTATTTGTCTCGCTCAAGACGCGGTTCGCCAATATGGTGATTGGCCAGCTCACGCGTGAGTCGATCCGCCGTGCCCTTTACAACGGTATAACCGCTGACCAAATCATCCGGTTCTTGGAGACCCACGCGCACGCGCAGATGCGGCTCTTGGCCAAGGACAAGTTGGACAAGAAAATCGAGTTCGACGCCAGTCACAATATCAACACCGCGGGCGGCGCGCCACAGCTGAAAACGTCTGGCCTGGGCGTGGCTCAGCACCGCTTGGAGATCCTCCCGCCGAACGTAGTCGACCAGATCCGCCTTTGGCAGTTGGAGTTGGACCGGATCCAGACCTTTGACGGGTACTTATTCAAGGACTTCAAGAACCAGAACGAGTACGATGTTTTGTGCAACTATGCGTCCGAAGTTGGCGTGTTGTTGTGGTCTGATAAGGCAAAGCTCCGGTTTTTCGTGACCTCTGATGGGATGGCGCAGGTGGCTGATTTCGCGGGACGAAAGTTTCGATAGGCGTCCTGACCCATTGGTCTTTTGGTCTTTTGGTCTTTTGGCCATTTGGTCTCTTCGTGTTTTGGCCTCTTGGCCTCTTGGGAAATGAATTTTTCAGGATCAAAGCGTCGTAGTGCCTCATACCGCTTGTGAACAGATGGTCGCGTTGCACTGTTAGGGTGGAATTGATGCGGGCTCGAGTGTTTCAGGATTCTTCCTGGATGTTGCGTTTTACAATACGAGTCTAGGAACAGTTGACGCATAATCTTCGGACAGATATTCGCTATTTGACAGATGTGCAATCAAACATGCATTCCGCCAGAAAAAGGCCTTGGATCTCGAGGAAAGTCTTTGGTCAAATCACGAACGGCTTTCGTACCGCGTCTCCCGGCCTTTTACTCCCGGCCTATCCAGCTATTGAGATGCCTTTTGACACTACATGCGGCAGGGGCAATTGCGCGGGATAATTGCCTTAAGACTTGTCAAATTCGTTCATCTGATGATTTGCGGGCCTGTAAAATCCGGTATCCCGCGCACGTGGCGAATACAGAAGACTTCAAGCCTTCTAAAGGAAAATGAAAAAGAGGGCATCACGAAGTACGTGCGTCATTTTTGTTTCCGTTTAGGTTTGGAAAAGTGCTCGGCTCGGACACTGAAGATTTGATCAGTGCCCAGATCTTTCCTGTGTATCCCCATTGTCCTTTTCAAGACGAAGAGAGTCGCTTATGTTTTGCCGAGTGACGTATGCGCTTTCTGTGGTGGGCATGAATTCATACTATTACCGTCGTGCTTCCAATGCACATTGAAAAGGGTAAGGAAAAACATGCTGGCAAGTGTTAAGAGACGATTTTGCTTGGGACAGTTTGTGATTGCTAAGCAGAGAGGCTGGATCATAGACATTGTATACTCGGACATTCACTCCAGGGTGTGACACGATCGACATGTTCATGTTCGCATACCACGCCGTAAGCAGCGTGTTTTTACCGTGGTATCTAGTATATATTGATTTGCTAGTAATACAGAGGAAGAAGGGTATTTACAAGGTTTATTTACAAGTTTGAGTCAACCAGAGCAAGAGTCGCAGGCCTCGCTGTATTTGATTTTGCACGCTCTGGGGGTGGTGTCGAAGATATCATGCGTAATCTCGTTGATGCCACCTAGTTCGACCTCAGGCCTCAGCTCATGAAAGCTCCTTTGCCTTCTTTTGGAACTTCGCAATGACTTCATATTGCTTCCGGCATTCAGATCATGGTTGACGACTCTCTGAGCAAGGGCAGCCAGATTCTTGGAGGGGTTGCAAGCGAGAACTGAATCGGTGCGTGGCCTTTTGAGGCATGAGGAATCAGGTTTGATATGTACAGGGTTTTTTGGCGACAACTCCTTTTCCATTCGATCCGTAAACTTTTTCAAACTGAAATAAACATTCTTGTTTAGTCTCAGGATGTCTGGTGTTGGTATAGCAGCCACCTCTGAGGCAGTGGTGTCTTTGTCAACGGTGAACTGGATGGCCCTAGATGCAGCTTGTGTTCTTAAGTAGTACATGCCAGTTTTGAGCCCCTTTTTCCAGGCGTAGAAGTGGCATGAGTTCAATGCGCCAATACTCGGAGTCTTCATGAAGATATTCAAGCTCTGCAGTTGATCGACGAAGCAGCCTCGGTCCGCAGCCATATTGACAATATTCTTCTGGCTCACTTCCCATACGGTCTTGTACAACTTCTTCAACTCGGTTGGAATCACGTCTATATTATTAATCAGGCCATTCTCGATAACAATCTTCTGCTTCATGGCGTGATTCCAAATTCCGAGGGCTTTCAAGTCATTGACAAGATATTTGTTCACGACCTGAAACTCGCCCGAGAGAACACGGCGCAGGTACAAGTTTGACGTATAAGGCTCAAAGCATTCATTGAACCCCAAAATTTGCGACGTGGATGCAGTGGGCATCGGGGCCACCAAAAGTGAATTTCTTAGACCGTGTTTTTGTACCTTAGCTTTCAAATCGTCCCAATCGTCGAAAAACTCGGGTTTGTGGTCCCACAAATCGAACTGAAGTTTTCCTTCCGAGGCAGGAGACCCGGCAAAACTGCTGTATCGGCCCAAGTCTATTGCCATTTCCACAGAGGCCTCAACAGCAGCGTGATAAATGGTCTCGAAGATTTGACGGTTCAAAGTAGCAGCCTCGGGTGATTCAAACGGAAGTCTGAGCTCCATAAAAGTGTCGGCAAGGCCTTGCACGCCAATTGCAATGGGCCTGTGTTTCTTGTTTGACGTGTGAGCATCGTCGGTGGGGTATAAAGTGACATCAATTACTTTATCAAGGTTCCGCGCCAAAATTTTAGTATAGGCATGCAATTTTTTAAAATCATAGGTGACTTCATTACTCGTCGACTTGATGTAAGTTGGAAGCGCCAACAGGCCCAAATTGCAAACAGCAGTCTCTTCCTTAGATGAATATTCAACAATCTCACAACACAAATTGGACGACTTGATCGTGCCCAAGTTCTTTTGGTTCAGTTTGCGATTGCACGCGTCTTTGTAAAGCATGAATGGCATCCCTGTCTCAATCTGAGTTTCCAAAATCTGGAGCCAGAGTTTGCGCGCTGGCATTGTTTTCGTGGCCAAGCCCTGTTCCTCGTACTTCTCATACAAATGAACAAATTCGCCTCCGTATACATCTGCGAGTCCAGGAGCTTCACTAGGTGAGAAGAGGGACCATTGTTGGTCTTTCTCGACCCGCTCCATGAACAAGTCTGGGATCCACAATGCGTAGAATAGATCCCTGGCCCTAAGTTCCTCCTGGCCATGGCTTTTGCGGAGATCTAGTACATCCTGGATATCGCCGTGCCATGGCTCCAAGTACACAGCGATTGCCCCAGGCCTTTTATTGCCGCCCTGATCAACGTACCGCGCAGTATTATTGAACACGCGAAGCATGGGTACCAAGCCGTTCGATGACCCATTAGAAGACTTGATGAGCGAGCCACTCGACCGAATGTTATGCATGTGAATACCTATGCCTCCAGATCCCTTCAGAATAAGCGCCGCTTTGTGAAGTGTTTTGTATATTCCATCGATCGAGTCGTCTCCCATTGCCACGAGAAAGCACAGTGACAAGTAGTTATTTTCTGTTCCGGCATTGAAGAGCGTGGGAGAAGAATGCACGAAATGCTTCGTAGACATTGCCTCATACGTTTCCCGAACCTTTTCCAAAGCCATTTCCGTGGTCTCCATACCATGGATCCCCACAGCAACGCGTAGAAACATGAATTGCGGCGTTTCAGAGACTTTAGTATTTCTTTTGAGTAGGTAGGAGTTTGCGAGCGTGCGCATGCCAAAATACGACACGGAGAAGTCCCTTTCGGGCACTACCATGGCATCTAATTGCTCGGCGTATTTCTGTACAAATTTGTTTGCCTTTTGAGACACTAAAGGATGATGTTCCTTTGTTTTTGGATGAACATAATCTCTCAATATTTGAAAATTCTGTGCAAACAGCGCCGATACGTGTCTTCGGAGACGGTACGCCTCGATTTTGCCTGCTAAATCCGCGAAAAGGGGCTCTTCCGTGACCCTCAGCGCCAAACTTTCGGCGGCTAATCCCAAAAGCTCATCTACCGAGATTTTTTCGGGGAGAGATGCTGCCACGCTTATCAAGGTCAGATTTATCGCCAGATCTGCTAAGCCTAGCAGTGCGGCTAACATTTTGAGTAAGGATCTTAGCCGCCCGCTCTCAAACGGCGTGCGTGACCCGTCCTCGTGCGTTACAATCAGCATCCAATAATAATAATTTGACTTTGTTCTCAAGTGATCACTGATTTTGCAGCCAGTCTTTTTGAGATGAGATTGTGGCGATTTTGCCGCATGCCGCCAGGTGTGGGGTGGTGCACGGGTGCTTGGCCTGCATAGTGGTACCTTTTGTCAATACCAGATCTCGGGCTGGGTTTGCTGGTCTTGAGCTTGAGACGTTTTGACAGAACCTTCACCTTTCAGATTGTTTCTCGCGATGAAGGTCTTATTGCCTTGAGTCTAACTGGGCAACTTTATCTTCATAGATTTCGGAGGTTATTGTCTGGTCGTTAACGTTCACCCATTTAGCATGTCACGTGACGCAAGGGCCTTTATTCATGGATTCACGTTCGAGCTATTATCATAATCTCTGGGAATATTGTATGTTTTTTTGATCAAGTGCCTTGCTTTGCGCGGGATGATTTCGAGCGAGTTGTAACAAATCCCTGAATTTGGGTGTCTCAGCTTGGAGAAGTCATGGCAAACTTTCATCAAAACCACCATGTGAGCTCCACCAAATGGAATTCACAATTTGAATCAGCCTAGTCTTGAGCCTGAAATTTGCGGAAAAGATGCCCGTGAAGATTCGACAGCGGTCTGATACTCACACACTGTAGTGGATAAGTTTGAGTCTGGTTATCGATTTAGCGTCCTTAAAGTGTATTTGTCTTAAGGCGAGATGCCAGACTCGAGATGGGAAATCGATTGGTTGATGATCCCGCAAAATAAACATTGTTGTTTGCTCATGCTATTTTTTTGTCGAGTCAATGCCGTAAAACCCAAGACATCACTCGAGACGCGAAAGTCAGATGATCTGAAAAAAGAATGAAAACAAAAAAGCAGTGGTTGATAGATTCAAAAAAACAAGCTCGTGCTCAGGTTCGAACTAAGGACCAACAGATTTGCAATCTGCTGCGCTACCACTGCGCCACGCGAGCTTGTTGAAACTTTTTTGCAAACGTTTGTATATATTGTAATTTTTACATTTACAAATCACTTTCAGTAGCTTTTTGTCTTCAATTTCTCTCACTCGACCCCCTTCCTGGATCTTAATCTCTTGAACCAACACATGAATGCACAGCACAGCACGAAGCATCGACACCTTCCCAAATACTATTTTTTTCGGCACCGGATCGAACCCTAAGAAACCACACCCGTGCACCCATTATTAAGCTGCGCAGCACGTTACGAAAAAACTGATCTGCGCATCTCTCATCTCCCCCACGAAACACGCCAAAATGGTCAAACGGAAGGCCACGGAGAGTGTCACGACCCAGGCGGACGACGCGTTCCTGCCGTTATTGCAGGAGGAATATAAGGGTAAGAAATTGACCGATGCAATCAACACGGTGGATGACAAATGGCAGCTTTTACCCGCTTTTCTCAAGGTGAAGGGTCTTGTGAAGCAGCATTTGGACTCGTTCAATTTCTTTGTGGATGTCGATTTGAAAAAAATCATCAAGGCCAACGAGCTCGTGTTGTCGGACGTCGACCCGCAGTTTTACCTCAAATACTTGGACATCCGCGTGGGTCATAAGTCCACTCTGGCGCCAGGCACGAAGGAAGTGATCATGGCGCCGCATGAGTGCAGATTGCGTGACCTCACGTACCTGGCGCCTATTTATGTCGATGTGGAATACACGAGAGGCAGGAAAATCATCATGTATAAGGACTTGGAGATTGGGCGTATGCCGATCATGTTGCGGTCAAATAAGTGTGTTTTGGACGGCATCGATGAAGCCCAGATGGCGAAGTTCGAGGAGTGTCCGATCGATCCCGGTGGATACTTTATTGTTAACGGTACGGAAAAGGTGATATTGATCCAGGAACAACTTTCGAAAAACAGAATCATCGTTGAGGCCGACGAGAAGAAGGGCTTGGTGCAGGCGTCGGTCACGTCGCTGACGCACGAGCGTAAATCGAAGACGTATGTGATTTCAAAGAACGACAAGATTTACCTCAAGCACAATTCGATCGCTGAGGACGTTCCGATTGTCATTTTCCTCAAAGCTGCTGGTATTACGTCTGATTTGGAGATTTTGCAGCTCGTGTGTGGGCCCAATCTGCAGTATCAGGATCTTTTCGCCATCAATTTCGAGGAGGCGGCAAAGTTGGAGATCTTCACGCAACAGCAGGCACTCCTCTACATTGGAAAACGCGTGAAGACGATCCGTCGGGCGGGCGCCCCGAAATTGTCCCAGCTCCAAGAAGGTATTGAGGCAATTGCAACCACGGTGGTGGCACACTTAACTGTGTCGGACTTGAACTTCCGTGAAAAGGCATTGTACACGGCAACGATGGCAAGGAAGGTGTTGATGACGATGCACGACCCGCTGATGGTTGACGACAGAGACTATGTGGGTAACAAGAGATTGGAGTTGGCCGGACAATTGATGTCGTTGTTGTTTGAGGATTTGTTCAAGAAGTTCAACTCTGATTTCAAACTCAACATCGACAAGATTTTGAAGAAGCCGGGCAAGACCTCGGAGTTTGATGCGTTGTTATCGATCAATATCCACTCCAACAATATCTCGCAGGGCATGAACCGTGCCATTTCCACAGGAAACTGGTCCTTGAAGCGGTTTAAGATGGAAAGGGCTGGAGTCACTCATGTGTTGCTGCGCTTGTCATACATTTCCGCGTTGGGCATGATGACGCGTATCTCCTCTCAGTTCGAAAAATCGAGAAAGGTTTCGGGGCCCAGAGCGTTACAGCCGTCGCAGTTCGGCATGTTGTGTACCTCTGATACGCCCGAAGGTGAAGCGTGTGGTTTGGTGAAGAACTTGGCGTTGATGACCCATATCACTACGGATGACGAGGAGGCACCAATCAAGCGGTTGTGTTTCCTTTTGGGCTGTGAGGATATCATGAGTGTGGACTCTGCGACCATCTACGCCGAAGGTAACTACGGCGTCTTCCTCAACGGTACCATGGTGGGTGTCACGCGATTCCCCGTGAAGTTCGTGCGGGATTTCCGCGCGTTACGCCGTGCGGGCCGGTTCTCTGAATTCGTCTCGATTTTCACAAACAGCCACCAGGCCGCTGTTCATATTGCCACTGATGGTGGAAGAGTTTGTCGCCCGCTTATTATTGTGGACGCCAAATCGGGCAAGCCACGTGTCGAGGCCCACCACTTGGAAAAACTACTACTGGGGAAATGGGCGTTTGACGACTTCTTGAAGCATGGCCTCGTGGAATACTTGGATGTGAATGAAGAAAACGACTCTTTGATTGCGCTTTACGAGAAGAACATGGCCGAGAGCCCCAACCTCCGCTTCACGCATTTGGAAATCGAGCCGTTCACCGTGTTGGGCGCAGTTGCTGGCTTGATCCCTTACCCTCACCACAACCAGTCTCCAAGAAACACATATCAGTGTGCTATGGGTAAGCAAGCGATTGGCGCGATCGCATATAATCAATTCCGCCGAATCGATACCTTGCTTTACTTCATGGTATACCCACAACAGCCGATGGTCAAGACAAAGACGATCGAGTTGATTGATTACGATAAACTACCGGCTGGTCAGAATGCCACTGTCGCGGTTATGTCGTATTCCGGGTACGATATCGAGGATGCTTTGGTGTTGAACAAGGCTTCTCTCGACCGTGGCTTCGGTCGGTGCCAGGTCGTGCGTAAGAACACGATCCAGCTTAAACGGTACCCTAACCACACAAAGGATATCGTTGGCGGTATGCGTGTTGACGAAAAGGGTGAGCCCATCTTCCCGCACGCCGCGTTGGGCCCAGATGGATTGGGCGAGGTCGGCATGCGCGTCGAAAACGGACAGGTTTTCGCCAATAAACAGGTGCCCACCAATGCCGGTGAGTCTGTGTTGGGCGAGCAAAACCAGATGCAGTCCGCCGAGTCCCATAGAGAGACACCGGCGTATTACAAGGGGCCCGAGCCGTCGTATGTCGACCAAGTAATGATGTCTGTGAGCGACAACGACCAGGCCCTCATCAAGGTACTTTTGCGGCAGACAAGAAGGCCCGAGCTCGGCGATAAATTCTCGCTGAGACATGGCCAAAAGGGTGTATGTGGTATCATCGTGCAACAGGAAGACTTGCCTTTCAGTGATCACGGTGTCATTCCTGATATAATCATGAATCCGCACGGTTTCCCCTCGCGAATGACCGTGGGTAAGATGATAGAGTTGATTTCGGGCAAAGCCGGTGTTTTGAACGGTTCACTCGAATACGGCACCTGTTTCGGTGGGTCCAAGTTGGAAGAGATGTCGCAAATACTCGTTGACAAAGGATTCAACTACTCGGGTAAAGATATGCTTTACTCCGGTATATCCGGCGAATGTTTGCAGGCCTATATCTTCTTTGGTCCAATCTACTACCAGAAATTGAAGCATATGGTTTTAGATAAGATGCACGCCAGAGCCAGAGGCCCCAGAGCGGTACTTACAAGACAACCTACCGAGGGTAGATCTCGTGACGGTGGTTTGAGATTGGGTGAAATGGAGCGTGACTGTGTCATTGCGTATGGTGCCTCTCAGCTTTTGTTGGAGAGATTGATGATATCTTCGGATGCGTTTGAGGTTGACGTGTGCAACAATTGTGGCTTAATGGGCTACAGCTCTTGGTGTAACACGTGTAAGAGCTCGGAGCACGTGATCAAAATGACGATTCCATATGCCGCCAAGTTGTTATTCCAGGAACTTTTGTCGATGAACATCGCCCCGCGCTTGAAGTTGGGTGATGTGTTCTGATCGGTCTCTTGCATGGTAGGTGGCCTAGCCACTTATTCTTTCTAACCCAACGCGTGTGTGCATTTTTGGTCCATGACATGTGCATATCTTGAGCTTTAAAGCTTGTGTTCATAGAAAATGATAAAATCATATCAAAAGTGTATGCTCAGGATCACTTGAGTAATGTTGATTTCACACTAATAGTAGCCAAGTCTTCGACATTCGGCAGCGTCAGACGAAGGTTGACAGATGGGCCACCCAAGTATTGAACGTCGATAACTATTTTGGTATCCGGGTAACGTCTTTTGAAAGAAGCTAATTTTCTAGTTACATATTGCTCAAAAGTATCGGGAGAGCTCTGGCCTACTCGGGAAGATGCCTTTCAAATGTTTCCGCTCATCTTGCATTAAGGCTCCTTGAATATCAAACGTGTTCATTACTAGGTTTGAGGGCTATAATCAGATGTCGAAAGAAACATATTACTCCTTGGATTTACCAAGGTGGAGGCCCATTTTAAGGCCCTTACCAACGGTACCGACACCTTTGCCGAGTCCTTTCCCAACACCCTTACCCACGCCTTTCCCGACATGGCCAACAGCGCCGACACCGGAGCCAACTACGCCAAATGCATCACCAATGTTCGTCGCACTTTCAGGGCGTACGTTGAGCACGAAGTCGGGCTTGAAACCCACCTTAAAATGTACAACACCGGCATCCTTGTCATCCTCGTCGCGCAAGGGCACATCGATCTCGATTTCGTCGTCTTTGTTCACCTCTGTGAGCTTCATCTCGCCAATACCCAACAAATCATCCGGCTCTGGGCCAACATCCCAGTCGTAGCATTTCACTCTGATAATCGAGTCGTACTTGTTGGCGGTCGTGACCTCTGTGCGCTCGTTCCATGTCGGGTCTAACGTTTTCTTGACCTTCTTACTTTTGAAGAAGCTTTCCTTTTCGGTGTTCAAGTACAACTTAACGTATGGGTCCGACTTACCGTTGCGGTCACCGGCGGGCAAATGCTCTGCACTCAATACGTCAATCAACACATGGCCACAGTTATCAGCAGTGTCTTGGGGTGGAATTTCACTGGCATAAATAAGCGGGATCCACGACACCTGAACATTGACCTTGGCGGAGTTGGCTCCAGACAATTCAACGGTCATGGGCTTGTCAAAAGCATTTTTCAACAACTGCAAAGTGGGGATCTTGGCTTCAGCCACGGGCTTCTCGGCCCGATTGTGGCCCAGTTTCTTGACAAGTCGGAAAATAGCCTCAGACCAATCGAGCTCTTTAATCACCACATCGCCAGTGGTATTGACCTTGCTATGTTTTTCCCTCAATTTAGGAGACACATAGTCAGGAAGGCCATGGTTGTCGAAAAATGCCTGCAAATACAAGTCACTCTTGGTAGTATCGACTTCTTTGATCTCAAAGATTAACACACCACTCTTGTACTCCTGCAACTGCTCGAGGCTCAACTTGAGCTTGTTCGACAGATCGAAATCACCCTCGTCTTCCTCTTCTTCATCATTCTTCTTCGACTTTTTACCCAGTGATTTCTCCTCGGCCGCTTTCTTTGCCTTCTTCGCTTTTTCTTCCTCGAACTTTTTCTTCAATTCCTCCTCCTCTCGTATTTCCTCCAAGGTCAAAACAGGCAACGTTGGATAGAAGGACAAGGAGTATGTCAAGTGCCCCTTAGGTCCGCGCTTGTGGATCAACTTCGAAGTCCGCTTCTTAGGGTCCACAGTCTCGATATAGTTGCCCTTCTCGTCCTTGTTGATGAGGTCGCTCAAAATGACATCAAAGGATCCTAGCGTACGGTCTGGACGCGATTTCTCAACATCCATTACCTCCAATGTCAATTTCTGGTTGGGTGACGACAACGTCACGTAATGGACCTCGTTCCAGGTGGGATTCAAAGTGGACTCCACTGCAGCGGTACGGGCCCTTTGCGTGCCATTGACCAAGAGACGCGTGTAAGGATCAACTTTACCGATACTCTCCAAATTGCGCAAATCTTCAGCGTTGTCAATAGCAACTCTCACCACGCCAATCGGAGGCGTGTATCCACCGGCGCCGGACGCGCCCTCCAACATCACTGGTTTCCACACAGTGCTAAGCTGGATCTCACCACCTTTTGACAACTGGAACCAAGGATCGTCTACCTGCAGGGCGTCGATCAAGTTGTTCAACGAGGTCTTGATGACACTGTAGATCTTCTTGTCCTTCGTGCGCACCACGACCTTAACCCGGGTCTTCGCACGATCAAACACGATATGTTCCTTGCCCTCGCCGTATGCAGGGTTGTTGTTATTCTTTGCCACAGGTGTCTTGATGAAGGACTCATCATTGATGAACATCTCCACATACGTCAGCACAGGCTTGCCCTCGGCGCCCTTTAAGTTCCGCGCAGCAGTGACCTCCAAGCGTGCCACACCTGTATTCAACTCTGGCGGTGGAATCACCGCGCCATCCGCCTGGTGCTGGGCCACCAAGGTTGGCATAAAGTGCAAGCCGAACGAAACTTCGCCCACATGCTTGTTGTTGCGCACCACAGGCGCGGTGATATCCGACAACTTGTGTTCCTGGTTTAAGATGTCCAAGTCATACTGCACGGTGCCGATCAAGTTGTCCTTCCGTAACTGGTTACCGTTGTAGTCCATGACAGTGATATTCAAAGGCTCACTGAAAGAGGCGATGGGAATGTGCAATGTCTGGTTCCACTTGGGTGTGCTAGTTGACAGACGGTGCTTTGTTTGCGCCAACACATTCTTAAAGAATCCAAGCGTGCAATACGGATCTATGGTGTTGTCCACACGGCCGTAGTTTTTCAACCCTTTTGCCAGTTTCACCGTCACCACTAACACACCGATGGCGGAATTCAACGGCGCGCCCGCCATCAACTGCTGCACATTCAACTGGAAGGAGAGCGGCGCAAAGACGATCGAGCCAACGTACTTCTTCACCATCTCGTTGATGAAAGGATATAACCCAGGGAACGCCAAAAGCTCCCAGTTGAAAGGTGAGTCACCAAGGAAACGCGTGGTGAAATCAAACTGTGGTGCCTCCAACAAGCACACACTTACGGTCTCGACGTGGGGAAATGCAGACATCATCCGCAATCTCACTCTAAGCAAGCACTTGAATGATACATCAGAAACTGTCACAGGTACCTCAATACCAAACAATTTCGCCTTCACGGTCACTTTCTGGTTCACCTTGCTCTTACTCTGCTTGTTGTTCGTGTCCGCGACCTCGTTCGGCACAAACAGACAGCCCCAATCCATCACCACTACATCGTCGGCGGTACCTGCCAATGTCTTCACCATGTCAATCCGCGGCGGTTTGGTGCCTGCGGTGAATGCGTCAAGCCATAAAGACTTCACAAACGCCGGCGCGGGGCTGGCGGCTAAAATAGGATTCACCTGATCCGTCACAATCTGCGCCACGGAGGGCTCCAAGAAGTGCCAGAACTTCTCCAAAAACACATTGAGCCAGTCCATTGTCTCGTAATCGTTTTCAATCAGTCTGATAGAGAACTCCCGCTGTGCCTGCTCGCGAATATTCTGTCTGTACTTTCTCACAGAGCTGCGGTAGAGGATCGCCGAGATTCCCATCACGTAAAACACGGGCGCTAACGAGAAACGAAACCACCCAAATATCCACGAGAGCGTGCCGCCTACGATTAAGTAGCCGACATTATGATACCAGTCGCCGTAAGCGACTGCGGGAAGATAAAGGTCAAAAAGGGATCCCCGCGAGAGCAAGTCGACCGCCTCGTCGTCGCCCGTGAGCGTATCGGCATTCTCAAAATGACCCACCTCCTTCCAGCCACGATACGTCGGCGGTACGGACTGTCTTGGGGCAGGTTTTTTCTTGGCGTCCGACATGTCAAAGTCCTCGCTGACCGTCCAGTCCACGGTTGTCTCACGCACGTCACTGTCGTCCTTTTGCGAATCAAACTGGGCTGAGTCAATGTCCTCAACCTGCGCCTGTTTCGGCGGCTCCAAAACCTCTGCGGGCTGGGCGGTTAGTAATCACGAGATAAAACAAGAATATCGAAGTCTTATTAAATCGACTTGGAAAATAAGGGATGTTGCAGCATGACCGTAAATGTCGGAAAATTGGTCACTTTCATGACACCATGAGGGACAGTCCAGGCCCTGGTTGAAGCGGCTAATAATGGCGGTCAATTCCATACCAGAGATCCTGTATATCCCCCATAAGAACATCCCTGATTGCTGTTTCCTTAATTAAGTACATACTGTGGTTGCCACGTCTACCAGATCCATGTTTGTGTATTGGCAATTGGAGTTTTAAAGGTTTAAGAAGGAATAAGCAAGGCTGAGGTGATAGTCGTGCTGAGGGTCGTGCGATTACCATTGTTTCCGGTATATAAGCATGCAAGAGAATCCTCTTCCCCTGACGCGGCGCGCACGTCTGCAGCAACGTTAGCGTTCCCCACCTTTCGAAAAGGCTAACGGGGCTAGTGTACTGGTTTGGTTGCTGCATTTTTTTTAATTTCTTTCATAAAACTTTTTCCTTGTTTTTTCTTAGGCAATTTTTGTTCTTACACCATCTCTCAGAAACGTAGGCAATTTCGGTGAGCCTTCAGTCGTGATTGGCAAATGGAAAAAGCACACGACCAGATTGATCCTCGGGTTGAAGTATAGCCATAGTGATTTGACTGGAGTGAGGTGAGAATCTGACTGCATCCTTTGCATGATTTCATTCGTAAATACAATGTGGACCTTTGAACTCAGTTGCTTGGTTATCAGTGCCTAACCCACCACAGTATTATGAGCTCAAAAGAAGCAAAAGTAAGGGATGAAGATTCTCAGGATATACACAGTATTTTAATTGATAAGCATATCCCGGTTTGATAAACGACCTCTCAACCAGGATTCGAGCGATAGTATCATGCTAGATCATCAATTGAGATCTCTGTGAGCAAATAAGAACTTGCAGCCTTGTGACTATTTGATAGATCCTATTTTTTCGGTCATAATGACCAACTCCTCCTCGGCTTTATGTAAAGTTTGAGTTATAGTGGCACGCAATATTGGCAGTGAAACATATTCAAAAGAGTCACATCTATCCGAATGAGGAGAAGAATAGGAATAGTACTCAGGTCCTTCAAGATCGCAATTTTCGCGAACGAACAATTTCTCGCGCTGCTTCTGAATTGTAAAGCCATTTTATTTAATAGACAAATTCGTATAAACGGGCCTAACTGTATCGCCCTGAGTTTCGAACCAATTTAAGCCAGCTTCTTCGAAATTCGTTCGACGGGCCGCGCAAGGTGAAGAAAAGACCAGATTGTCATGACCCACGCGTGACTCATGAAAAACAAAAAACGGGTTCAAAGATTTCTTTGACACTATGACCGGAAACCATTCACTAGAGATCTTCTGAATGGCATCAACTGACTGGACTTGACATGAGCACCCCGAAGTGGAACAGAACGCGTCACGTGACATAGTGAGGGAAGTATAGACATCGATATAAATTACTTAGTGTTGTTTTATAAAACGGGACCTTTTTCAATTTCATGAGATTCCGGATTCAAAAGTCTTGAATTCCCGTCTCTTGTTGTTGTCGATGTGCATATATCATACTTTCACAGTGAAACTTTTACCCGTGCTGTTACTTGAGGTCTTCTGTTTTTTCTATCAGAAGTCACTCCTCGAGATGAAATTGCAATTTCCTAGCACCACAAGCACTCACATCATGAACTCGACTTTGCCACCCAAAAATCGAAATTTAGTCAAATCAACAAAACTCGTCTATGATTTCATTAAAAGTAAAATTATTTTCCAGATGTAGCCGTCAAACGTGAAAATTTCCCTCATGTGAAGCCTCAGAGTCGCCCTAGTTACTTTGGGATAACCGAAGCGGCCCGCACAGCGCACACAGCGAGACTCGCTAAGCTAAACACGCGCAGCGCCGTATCTCGCTCACACTGAAACGGGGGAACAATCGTGACAGAGTGGCATTTAAACCCCAAAAAATCGCGTCCTGTTACCATTGACACATCTTGAAACTCCCAAATCGAATATTGTGAGAAATATGCGAAACTCACTCAAGGCTTTTGCCGGTTTTGCCACTGTGCTGGTGATGCTTCTACTCGTCTCGCTATCTGCGCATATAGGGCCCATTAAAGCCCTGGAGTCCAGCAAAAACGCTTTTTCAACAGATGACAAAAGCGGAGATTTCGGTCATTTAGGCCCCAGCTCAACTGATTTGCAGCTGAATTCTTTATTTGCAAATAAATGGCCTTATGCAAGAACGGTATGGGGTCGCGAGCTTGACCCAAACTTCTCCAACGTGGTAAACTCGGTTTTCCCCATAGACCTGGTGATTTCATATAACAATACCAGGGACGGGTCTCCCATAGAAATCATCGCTCGCTACGCGTCATTCAGTCCTATTTTGAACCACGAAATGCGCGGCCATTTTGCTGTTGTCGACGGAGGCGCATGTCTGGAAATCGATCTGGATTTGCACCCACAGTACATGAACAAGATCCTCATAGTGCAAAGAGGAAACTGCACTTTTGTGAAGAAGTTGCACCATATCACACAGGCCAACTTGCGCCCGCTCGCGGTGGTGGTGGCGAATAATGTTCCACACAGTGGCCTCGTTACGATGTACTCAAAGACTTTTGACAGGGACGAAGAATTGGGCTTCCCTGTGTTGTTCATGTCGCTAGAAGACTACGAAGACTTGCGGAAAATGAGCCCCGACACTCTCCTAGCCATTCGCACCGCGTCGTTTGACGGTTTCATCGGCTTGGTGCTTCTGATGGCGGTATCTCCACCACTCATGATACTCCTATGTTACCTTGTGATCCGGGCCATGCAGCTCTGGGGCCGGCGCCGGCGCAACCGCCGCAACCAACTTTACGTCCGCCTGCTTCCCGTGTACATCTACAACCGCAACCACTTGGTGCCCACGGCCCTGTTCTACGAATACTTAATGTGCACAAATCAAACGAGCGATATTCCGCTGGTGCTGTCGTCGACCGACGAGCTACCTGCAGGGCAGGAATTCGACCCGTCCTCGTACGTGGTTGGCGGCACGGATCTCTACTCGATGCCCGAAATGCATATTCTTTTCCAGGACAAGCACTTTTATGCAACACAGAAATGCCTGATCTGCCTTGGCCGTTTTGTGCCACTCAAATCCCGCGTTTTGGTGCTTTCATGCAAGCACATTTACCACGAGAAATGCCTTTCGAACTGGCTCATCAATTTCCGCAAACTGTGTCCGCTCTGTAATGAGGCGCTCCAAATGCCCGAAACACAGCCATTCCTCGCACAGAATGCGTCAAACTACGGCACTTTTCCCGTCGACATGGAGCGCCAGGAGCCATTAGAGCGGCACGTGTCAAACACTGCTGTACGTAGCCTCCAGGTGAGCGCCCCGGTGAGCCAGGTTCCAATTCAAACCCCAATGAGTGGATCTGTACTGCATATAACCGACCATGGTGATGCCTCCACCGGCCTGCTGCAGGGCGAATTATCGGCTTTTCATGCATCGGTATCGAATAATTCGTTTGTTACGACAAAGCTGCAACAATCTACGAATGCTTCAAGAATTTCTGTGCCGTCTTCGTACCATACTTCTGCTAGCATGGCCGCAATGGACAGCGACGACGATACACAGCTGTACGAGTCCAGCAAGTCCACACTTCGGCTCAATTAAAGTCAAAACGGGATCTTGATACAAACGCTTGGACAAAAATGTCTGGCTAATTCGCAAACAAAAGCCATTTATGACTATTTCTATGTGGCCCCACTGACCCCACAGTTGGCGGGCCCGGTCCTGCACGTGATCAGGAACAGTGTTTTTCCTCGCGCACCCAGTGTTTGTTGGACCCTACATCGACACTCATCTGCCTTCGACCTGGCCAGCACAAGTCCTTCCACATGGGCCTACGAATGTGATATAATCGCTTTTATTGTTTTCAAAACACTCACACACTTTAAAATGTCATTTGATTCGCAAAATATGCAGGTATCCCTGGGCGAGCAGCCGCCTTTCTCCAACCATGCCGCACCCAGTGAGAACTCGGCAAATCTAGCCTCAAACTCCACCACAGGTGCCGCTGACCGAACGGATATGGAGCCAAGCACGCTGACGCTAAGTGAAAACGACTCGGCGCAGGCGAAGGCGCGAAAAAGAAAGAAAAAAGTCGAGATGGCGTGCGTGTACTGCCGCCGGTCGCACATGATTTGTGACGATGCCAGGCCGTGCCTGCGGTGCATCAAACGGGGCATTGGCCACCTCTGTCACGATGAGCCGGCGTCCAAAATGAAGAAAAGGGGCACGGACGGGTCACGTGCGGCAACACCGCTAGATCTGCAGCCCCAAGCGGCACGTGACTCGACGTCCCCCGTGCCTATATTGGCAAACCCCAATGTCGACTCTTTGCGCCCGGAAGTGCAGCCGCCAGCAGATATATCTTTACAAAATGAAAAACCAAGCACACAGATGCGGCCTATCGCTTTGAACAAGTCGCTTCCCTTTAATCAGGAACCGTTTTTCTACTCGGAACATGCAGGAAGCGAGTTCAGCTCACTCAACGATTTTCTTTCGATTATCGACGATCCAGAGCTTGTTAATGGTGCCTTGAACGATGACGCCGCCGCAGGCGACTCGTTGCTACCGTTTCTGATGAACCCAGATGGCAATTCCGGTGCGAACTTCAATAGTCTCCTCCAGTTTCTGCCCACCACGAATACCATGGGCACATTCCCAGACAATGGGCTTGGCGGCCTGTTGAGGCTGGACCCGCAAGTTTTGCCCCAGAATAACAATCATCTTCATGACGCAGAGGCCAGCACCCAGAAAGTGAATCCTGTAGCGGGTGTGCATGACGCGAAAGGCCAGCCCATGATATCAGATTCGGCTAGGGATAAGTTTTTCTTAACGGCTGCAGACCCGACAACTGAAATCTCTCCCGAAGAGCGGTTGAAGCAAGTGATCAAGGCAAAACTTGAGGCCGGCTTACTCCAGCCCTACAATTATGCCAAGGGTTATGCGCGGTTACAAAGCTATATGGACAACTTCATGAACCAGTCGTCGCGACAGCGAATCTTGAAGCCCCTCCTGATATTTCGGCCGGCGTTTCGCGCCATTGCAAAAACATTGAAGGATGTTGACTTAGTATTGGTGGAGGAAAGCTTCGAACGCATGCTTTTGGACTACGATCGTGTTTTCACACTGATGGCAATCCCGGCGTGTCTCTGGCGACGCACGGGCGAAATCTATCGAGGCAACAAGGAGTTTGCATCCTTAGTGGGAGTCACTACTGATGACTTGAAGGACGGCAAGCTTGCCATATACGAGCTCATGAGTGAGGAAAGCGCAGTGAATTTCTGGGAGAAGTATGGCGCCATAGCGTTTGACAAGGGCCAGAAAGCTGTGCTCACGAGCTGCAATCTCCGTACTAAGGATGGACGGAAACGTAAAAGTTGCTGCTTCAGCTTTACGATCAGGCGTGATAGGTATAACATCCCGAGCTGCATCGTGGGAAACTTCATCCCGATCGACCCCTAGTGTGAGCAACTTCTTATTATTTATTGGATTCCATCATTTGCTATGCAACTTTACTTGTGTGAGCTATTGATCATCACCAACCCTCCATGATTATGCGACTACGGTAAGTCAGGTTGTACAGATTCTCTCGGCTGCTTGGAATTATAGAGCAATCGAACCTGCACAAGTTACGCAGAGCGGTACGCTTGCAAATGGGCATGTTTGGTTCGGAACTTTGATAGGTTTATCAGAGGTTTGGGGCCATGGTGCTGCTGCACACCCCAAGCCCAAATCGTGTTAGGCTCTTCCCAGATGCAATTCCCAGGATCGAACCTTCATTAGTTTTCTGAAATTGAAATTTTACAATCTATCATTACCGAACAACGATGATTAAGTATAGCCAAAAAAAGAGATGTAAAATATATTTCGAAATATCGACTGTTTTGATGAGATGAATAATTCACAATGATGTCACGAGCTGGTCCAGTAGAAGGCGCTGCGGTATGACCAGGTGCAAAAAGTACACATATTTGAAACATTCTTGAGAACTTGCCCCGGAATTCCGAAAAAAGTTAACTTATGATGTAATAAATTTCATAGCTAGTGACTTCTATACCGGTATTCAGTTCCCTAGGAGCACATTATGGAAGGAACGCTCAGAAGCTCTTGATATCGTTGAAAACACTTATAAGCGTCACCAAATGTGAAGCACCCAATCTGTTAAACCCCATTATCAATTCACGATAACTTCGTTCCGAAAATGAAACTAACATCATTTTCGTAAACTTCATACTTCTTTCATTCAAGGTTTGTTATACACAGGCGCGGCAACACTAACGCTTACTCGCTGTCGAGATCGATCTCGTCGTCGCTTCCTCCAACAGCGTCTTCCATGGAAGCATCAGCAGTCTTCTTCTTCTTCCTTGCCTCTTCCTCCGCTTGCACGGCCTCCTTCAAGATCCGGGCTCTCTCTTCTCTGGACCTTCTATGCACAACCACATATTGGCCCAAAGGAGTCAGTTCCCAGGCTTCTTCCTTCAAGAACGCCTGCACCTCGGCCTTGTTCAGCGGGCCGTACTCAACACCGCTCCTCTTGGCGGTAATGTAGGTGGCATTACTGTTTAATTTCTCCACAAGCTGCTGTAACTGCTTGTTGAACTTGACGTTCTTCAGTTTCTTCATGAACCGGCGGAGCGACAACACCACGGGCGTGACCAATTCTGGGAACGCAATGCTCTTGCAATGCAACACCAAGAACTCGCTGGTCAACTCGAGAAACTGCTCACACAACCCATCCTGGTACACCCTTGTGCCCAAGTACTGCTGCGAGACCTTGATCACGTGATCAAAGTCGACGGCGGGCAACAGAGCATTCTTCGGTGGCCTCGTGAATGCCGACAGCGTCAAGATCTCAAAGATCAAGGGGAATATTGGGATGTACACGCCCGAGCCCTGCGACAACCGGATCAATGAACGAATGAGGTAGAAGCGCAAGGGGAAAAACTGCGCGGTGGGGATCAAGCGGATTGCACCCAAAGTAACCTGGACCAAAGGGTAAATCAATGGCCTCAATGGCGACTCGTGCAGCTTGTGCAGGACCAACTCCTTTTCAGGGTTGCACTGTTTGGCCAACACACGTGACCAGAAGTCTAACGAGTGGCAGAACTGCCAGTTGTAGATCTGCTTGTATGCGTCCTTGCCCAGCGATTCCGAAACGTTACTGGTGGACGAGATTGTGTTACGCAAATGCACCGCCAACTGACGCACAAACTCAAATCCAATCGAGTACGCCAACAGCTCGTCGATACCGAAAAGCTCGGCGGCAGAGTTTTTGGCGAAATTGAGTGAGTCCATCGTGTGCACATTGGTCTTTCTGCAATTCTTCAAAAACGAAGAGTACGATGCCCTCAACACAATGTCCAATGTCGATTTCGGGTATTCCCGGGCGGCGTTATTCATGAACGCATATGTGGAAACCTGCGTCTCGACGTCGGTGGTGGACGCCCACACATCCACAACAGCAGCCAAGATCTGCTTAAGGATCTTACGCTGGGAAATGTAAAATGGTAAGACTTCCTGCACAGAAGCCAACACCACGGCGGCGGTCTCTGTGTTATTGATATCCTGCAAAAGCGTGATGTACGCGCCAGCCTGACTCTTCATCAAGCGGCCCACGACCTTGGACTGTGCGTTCTTCGCGTCAACGGACCGCACATCCCGCAGGTTTCTCTTGTATGGAGCCAATTTCTGCACCGCTTCTGGCACCCGGCGCAACCCAACAAACATCAAGTCGGCAAACACGTCCGGGTCATTGAAACTATATCGAGACTCGCGCTTATCGTCGCCGCTGATGTATACCACGGTTTTGAACGCGGCAATCACGTTTTGGATCGTTTTGGCGTTGGGCTCGCCCTGCAACTGCGCGTCCCATTTGGCCACGAGCTGTTTCGAGATCTCCGTCTTGCGGCGAGCGGGTTTTGCCGTCTCTGCAGCTGGTTCACCCTCTCCTTCGCTTTCCCCGCTTTCACTCTCGGACATGGCGTCTAGCGGGTTGACCCCTTCGAAGTCAAGCAATTCCTTTTCATTATTCTTCAAGTACTTATAGAATTCTGGGTCCTTGCTTTCCAACGCGGCCATATCTTTCTTCATCATTTCCTCGTCCTCTTCCTCGGACGAAGCATCCAGGTCATTTGCGTCGTTTTCAGATTCTGAAGCCTCATTTTCATTTTCTGATTCTTCATCGATTTCGATATCGGAATCCTGTCCGATTTCCGCATCTTCATCTTCATCTTCAGACTCGCTTGCCGAATCTTCCGCCAGTTCAGCATCCTCGGCGGCTAAAACAGTGCCTTTCTTTGGCTTGGGGACCTCAAACCCGCCCTCAAAAAACTCATCTACAGACATGTCGTTGAAAATGGGCCTTGTGGATTTCTTTTCTTTGGCCTCTGCAGGCTCAGATGACGACCCATTGCCCTTACCTCTTCTCTGCGCCGCTTTCTTATTTTGCTTCTGCACCTCGCGGCGGTGTTCAAGCGTGTGTTTCAAGTGCTTATTTTGAAACTTTTTTGTGGCTTTCGACGCTTTCCCCATGTTTACCTTGGTATATGTGAAGGGGAAAAAAACCCACCCGAGATGAGATGCTCTTCGCCAGGTGCCATGCTATATGCAGGCTGGCCGCGTGGGTGCAAATTGACCGAGACTCACTCTAGTATAGTAAACACCTTTTTTGAGGATGGGACATTTTGTGAAGATTTAAGTCAAAAATCTCATTTTTAGGTTGTGAAGAGGTATTTTCAAGGAATCGTGCTCATTTAGGTCTGGAAATATCACACAAGAAGATTTTGAAATGTTTAGCCAGGTAGTGTCTCTGGCCACAGTCCTTGTAAAAACGTCTCCCAGCCACACTGTAGTCTTTTCTTGAAGCCAGTTTTTTTTTTCTTTTAATATACACACATATAAATATATGAAAAAATTGATAATTCTTGATTTCTTGGGTATCAAGATTCTTTCTTTCTTCCGTTGTTTACTTGAAAAACGGTGAAGTTTTCATTTGGCGTGAGAGTGAGTCAATCGGACCAATATCGGTTGATTCTTGAAGGCATGTGATTTTTTATCGGAGAACGCAAAGAAACAAAAAATGTAAATAAAGCATCAAAGTTTTAGTAGAATGTTAATGTTTTGGTAATGGCAATCCGTGGGAGACTTCTCTTTGGCTTAGTTCGATCGGCTCGCGAACAGTATAAATGAGGCCTTTCCTCGAAGGATGGTCTTGTGCTTGCCAGTACTATTAGTGATGAAATTGGCACAAATAAAGTGTTTTACCTCTAATCTTTTATTGTGAACAGAAAAGCTAGAATTGCTGATTCAGGTCATCACGAAAGTGTACACTGAGCTCCTACCTCTAATTGGCATCGCACATGTATACATCTTCCAGAGAAAGCATTTGGTAGCGAATAGTTCTTTTGATGTATATTCACCAATGGCATCGACTCATGATCCAATATCAAGCTACTTTTTTTTTTTATTTCAACATTCCTCTGCAAGCCTTCAGACGCATACCGGTCTGTGACGGTTGGCCGAGGCCTAGCCCCTTTTCCTTTAACACCGTCCATCTACAATGATGCACGTACTCAGTGTCCTAAAGTGTCCATGATTCCCAAAAAATGTCTATAATTCCACTATGGTGTATAATAGTTGCATGTTTATACTTATTGTCCCTTTATTCAGACAAAGTACCCGCTGAAGGCTTGCTTGAGCCACCAGAACAATTTGTCGTAAACCACATTGTTCGCGTTGTGGTAGAAAATCGAATGATCGCTATCTGGGAAAAAGTGCACATCATAATTTTCAACTCCAGCCTGATCAAAATTGTCCATTAGCCACAAAGAATTCTGCATGTGCACGTTATCGTCGGCAGTGCCTTGCATGATCAAGAACCTTTTCACGTTTTTGAAGAGGGCAAACTCATTGATCCGCGAGATTGCCTCGTAATTCTTGTTTTCACTAGGGCTGCCCATGATGCGCTCCGTGAAGACAGAATCGTAAAAAAGCCAGTTTGTCACCGGCGCAACCGCCATCCCATACTTGAAGACTTCTCCCTTGTCGTTTTCCAAAGTTTTCAACGTCGTGAATCCTCCATAAGACCATCCCCAGATCGCCGTCTTTTCCTCATCAATATATGCATTGGTCGCAATGTAATCTTTTGTGATGGCTAGAATATCGTGTGGCTCCCAGAGCCCCATATGGCCTTTCAGATGCGCCTTTAGTTTCCAATCGTCCGTGCCTGTTCCCCTGGGGTCGATTATTAGCACCACCGCGTTTAATTGGCTACTGACAATATCCTGGAAATCTACCCCGAACGCCCTGGTGACCGTGGCAGACCCAGGACCACCATAAACATGCACCAAAAGTGGATGCTTTTCATCTTTTTTGAAGTTTGGAGGGAGTATCTCAAGCATGTTCACCTCTTCATTTTCGCGGCCAACCTTGACTGAACTCAAGACTTTTGTGGGTAAATTGGTGTTTGTGAGAACGGCAGAAAGATGCCCTGACTCACTTATCGGATCGAGAGCGCCGACATAACCAAGGTTGTTCGCCACTAAGGCCAAGCTAACCAACTTGCGCCATGGCTGGTCAGGCCCATTATATCTGAGTTCTAAAAACTGTCCGTTGGGGCTGAAATTGAGACCGTAATCGCCATCCCCAGCGAGAAATCGCTGTTCCTTGTTCGCCAAGGAAATCAGTGAGAAGGCAGAATGGAGATTCGTGCCGAAAACGCCGTATACGCAGTCCTCAAGTGCGTCGTACGACAATGGCGACCCAGAGGTGACGGGGCCGATAACTTTCGAGTAATTTTTAGCACCTGCCAGTTCGAATAAAGCTAGCTGATTTAGATTGTTCACCACCACCCGGTCGAGGTACTGCACAGTGTCTTTTCGCTTGATGACTGTGATCGGCGAGGCTTTCTCTATCCACCCATTATAGTCCGATGCATTTTGCGTGGAAATTAGCTCTGCATGGAATGATTTCGAGGGGTTGACGAGTCGTTTCTCAAGCACTGAACTGTGCCTGTCGGAGATCTTCAAAAGCAAATTCTCGTCATCAATCCAAGTTGCATCGTAGAGTATGAAATCATGCCCTACTGTTTCATCAGCCAAACCCGTGACTTCCTGCGTGAGATTCAGCGCTGTATCAAAAAGAAAGAGGCGTACAACAGGATTGGCAGTGCCGGGTTTTGGGTATTTGACCGAGGTATGTTGCGGATACTGATTGATCTTGGTATCTCGTTTAAGAAGGTCATCGTAATTCATGGCCACTTCCCCGGCTCCTTTCACGTAATAGTCCAAATTATACAGCGCGACATTTGTATCGTTGATTTGAGCATACGCCATAAACTTCAGCTTGGGACTCCACCACAACATGTGGTCCTGCGGATAGACTTCCTCTTCGTACACCCAGTCTGGTTTGCCATTGAATATATCTGGGCTCCCACTTTCTGTGAGAGCCATAACTTCGCGTGTTTCCGGGTTCATGATATAAAGATTGTGCTCGTATCCGAATACGACGTGTTTCCCCGAAGGGTCAAACCTCGCAAAATGGATTTTGACAGGTTGCTCTGTATTTTTGGAGTGTATAGGGAAAACCTCTCCAGTGACCGGCTTCCAGAGCCAATAATACGAAAATGCAGAATGACGCCATTGCGAGACCAGATCAGAACGTAGCACATGAAATGCAGAAGGATCGTCTACCGCCAGCCCCGGATTTAGAGTCACGTCCTGCGCATAGTAAAACTTGTTATTGTATGAGAATTGGTTCAGGTCAAGGATTGTTTTTTCATAGGTTGAGTCTGCCAGGAGCACCTTGAGCTTATCGCCTTTTCGTGTCAAATAGTAGCCTTTCGCAGATAAGTCACTAGACCGTGGGAACTGTGCTGATTCAAGCCACCTCATGGTGTTGAAAGAGGGCATGTATAGACCCTTTCTGTAATGTTCAAACGTCACGTTTTGGTTATTTGGGTCGAACTTGTTGAGAGTGATGTTCCTGTGTCCCAAATTGGCAATATTCGTGTCTGCCCCATGCCATAGCGAGGAAGCTTTTTGGCGGGCATTCCCATTATAGTAGACTACCAAGAATATCACCCATAGTAGAAGGCAAATAGCCGCCGAGAGCACAAGCATAAGTTTGCTTGAAGAAACGCCATTTTTAAAATCATGCCACAGTTTTTGGAAGTTCGGGTCATCCTCGAAAGTTTCGTCTCCAGCAACAGATTGCGAGAATTCGTTTATATCTGCAAATAAATGTGACGTCACCGATGAATCTGAGTCATTGTCGAGGTTGCCATCTCTCGCAGCGTCAGAAACTCCATCTTGCAGTCGTAGAATTTTCATTGGAATCGCTTCACTCGACTCGAGATGACTCAATTTCTGATACTGGTCTGTTTTCATCTCTCTCAAGAATTGGAAGTAGGTGTATGAGACGCGGCAGCCAGTCGAAATAATAGTGCAATCAACAGGAAATAACTTTCTGTATGGAAAAAAAGTTAACACGAAAATAGCGTTTATCGTTGTAAATTCAAATTTCTGGATTGTTCAACCCGAACGCTTCACCAATTGGTCTGTTTTGAGTGACAATATCTCGGTTGTGAGGCTTGCGCTATAGTGGGGCTGAGGTTTGGTTAGACCTTCGATGTGCGCAGTGGAGCTTCCAAAGTGAGGCTCGCCAAGGACCTTCGAGGAACAATGGGGGAACAATAGATCTGATAAAAGAGCACACAAATGTTGCCGAAATCTTTTCGATCAATGGATTCGGAAATCTCAAAGCGTTGATTTTTCCTGCAAAAACAAAAAGTCAATGTTTCAGCTTGAGACGGTACTTTTTCTGGCTTTATATCGCACATAAAAAAGCTAGCTCTGCTGGGTACCGATTTGGCCTTGAAAGGCACAGCTCCGACGCGCAGCCGGGCCCTAGAGCCAGAGCCAGAGCGTGGGATCAAAGTGAAACAAGGAAGGTCCATCAAGCAAGCCCAAATGGCTGTAAATAAAAATCAGTAAAGCAAATTAAGTATTAGAGAATCATAAGCAAAAAGCATGACCCTTTTCTAGACAGGGTGCATCTCTCCTAGCTATAAAAGAATGGGCCCTCCCCCACGTTTCAATCCTGCCACAGAATATTTGTGGGGCCCCAGCGCGATTCGGCAAATCGCTCAGAGTCAGTGGCCCGCAACTGTGTGCTTGTCTCGTGTCCGAGGCTCCGAGCTAGGCCCAATACGCTCCACTGTGCTCCACCATCAATCTTAGTCGGCCCGGCCACACGCTATACCCATTTTACATTTTAAATCTCAAGACTTTGTGCACTTTCATGAAACGCATGCGCTAGGGTTTTTTTTTTTTTAATTCTCTCCCGTTTTCCTAGCTCCGTGATTCGAAGTTCATACTTTTTCTTTATTCTCTAGTCCAACTAAAGTATTGAGGCTACGCTCATAAGGCGATATGGACTACACTCGCATATTCGACAGTGACGCCTCAGAACAGGAGGTGGGTGCGTTATTTACCGCTGACATCAGTGAAGTGGAATTTTCTAAAGCAATTGATTTGGCAGCGGGCCATTTGTGGACAGGGCCAGATAGATCAGTGGCCAGTATAGGGCGGGTCTTTTGCCATGGCGTCTCTTTATTTCAGGAGATCATGGATACTAAGGGAGACGCTGAAGATATAGATACGGTGCCTGCTTCCTCTAGACACTCGTATAGCGTCATAGCATCGCCGAAGACTTCTTCTGAGACGAAATTCGCGCCGCCCAAAATACCAGAAAATCCCGTGGGAACTATCGACGACGAGGACGGCGAGGATATCACAAACTTGCTGAGTTTCCAAAGAAGACCCAGCTCGGTGCCGGAACTGTTTGATGCTGTCAGTATTCCTGATGCGGTTGACTTAGGAGAAGCGCAAGGGTCCATGCCAAACCTGGAATCCGAGATCTCTCAAGACCCCGAGATAGACTTGGTTTTTTCTGTAGAAACCCCCGAGCTTGAGCTTTCTGATGAACAGAGAAACGCAGCTGTATCTCGCATTGCAGAGGTTCTAACCATATGGTTTGCAAGGATCTCCAGAAACGCGAAAAAGCAAGGAAAAGATGCATTTTCAGTCATTTTCGGGCCTCCGGGGTCAGGCAAAGCTCCGAGCGATACTCACTTACATGCGCTCTTGGAGCATACCAAGACATTCATCGAAAACGCGATTGAGCTTAATGACCTCGAAAGGGCGAGTGCCCTCAGAAAGCTTATCATTTTGCTCCACGAGATCTTGCATTCACTTTTCGTTGCATTAACGCTTGGCGCTGGAACTGCTAATTCGAATGAGGCCGCTGTGGTAAAGAGCTTGCTTTTCTGTTTTTTTCAGGTGGATTTTTCTCATACGCTTCTGGCACTTTTGAGTAGAACTACAGCTAAATCGTTCCCCCTATTAGAGGCAAAGGATGAGTCACAAAGCAAAAGCATTTCAACACCCGAGCTCAGGCTATCCTATGAGACGGTGATGAAAATATATGGGATCTACCTCTCGCTAGCAAATTGCCCCATCACTCTCATTCTTGTGGACAAAGTTTCCTTATCGCTCGATATCACCACTCCGGAAGATACTTCGCCCAACATTTACTCTCATTTTCTCGAGCTGCTTGATATTACGAGGGAAGGCATTTTCGACAGTTTGAACACCAGGCTAGTATCGCAGTTGGCAGCAATCTTCAACTACTACTACGAGTTGTCTCCGGATATACTCAGACACTCCTTGAGACACTCATCTTTCCTTGGATGGATCACAGGAAATACACTTTCCACTGGTGGATACTTATCAATCGACACCACAATCACCGTCACTTCTTTTTCAGAGGTAACGTTGGATCCAGTCGACCCTTTTTTATACGAGGTGGACCTTTACGAGCATAGAAAGCGACTCAAGTATGTGAAAAGCGGGTCGGACTCGGAGGTTGCAGTGCGGAGCCCGTCCTACCTTGCAATAACATTCCAGATATTCCAGCTATTGCGCAATAAGGCATTCACTAAAGAGTTTATCTCCCAGAATGGTGAAGAAATTGCTTTGTTCGACATATGGCTTTGTGTATCTCTGTATGTGCACCACTACCAGTACAGATCAGGCATAAATAGCTTTGGAGCAAGAGTCTCCTTGCTTCTGATGCTTAAGTTGACGTCTCCAAAGTCGGACAGTCTAGAAGGTTTACGGAGTCGGAAAATCAACGAGAACAAATGGAAGTTGTGTCACCACAAGCACCCAGTGATTCCCTTGGACGAGAACAGTGCCGAGAAAGATGCGTTACTCTACATTATCGATGTTCTTCAGGTCACTTTCAGATACAACCTCTCCAAAAAATTGGACCTAGAAAATGCAAAGATAGCACTAACCGTGTTATATCAAATTTTTCTTGAATTCGAGGCTAATCCTACAGAAGGACTTCGCACTTATGCATGGAACGATCTCTATCAGTCTTTGGTCAATTTTATGAGATTCATTGCGAGAAGCCAAAATGAAGAGGGCGTGAAGTACTTGATTGAAGAGATTTTTTCGGTTTTCGAGCTTTTGCTTAGCCCTGTGTTCGACAAGGTCATCGAAAAAAGCCCCGATTTCTTTTCGCTAGGGTACCATCCTGCTAAGTCCATGAACTTTGACTTGCTTTATATTTTGCTCCAGCAGCATGAGAGTTTGGAGGCGCTTTTCCGGAAATTCATTGTAAAAAAGACAAACTTCAAACGCATTGAAAGAGCTTTTGCAGGCTTCAAAGAGAAACTCGCCTTGGTCAAAACAGAGGTTCATCCTAGCGATGTCACCCGCATTTTGAACGAACTCTCGCTTTTTGTCGATGAAGGCTCTGCCTCGACGACCATCAGCATCGAAGCTAACAACTACGCCGAGACATTCAAGTACCTTGACAAGTATAGAGACTATGAGGATTTTGCCAGGCAAAGAGAGCTAGCTGACGCGTTTGTCTCTGTTCTCGAGACTGACTGGGTCGGTGAACGCAATAAGAGGAAATAACTACGCAAACAGTTATCTAATATCACCTTGAATGAATATATACAGCTGGCTGCTCAATCCTTTTGGAGTGTTCTGAAGAAATCCATGCACGTAGTGAACACCACCAAGAGGATACCTCCACCGGGGCCCAATCTCAAGACCTTGGGGATGAAACCTTTATATAAAGCAGCAACACCTTCCTCCTTGGCCACAGTGAGCACAGAGGGGAACGTCCACACGTATTTCGAGGAGCCGGCCTGGATTCTGGACTTGACCACGTCAAACGGCGTGTTCAACATCGTACCAAAAGTACCACCAATGGTACCACAGGTCAAATCTATGAGCGTCTTCTCAGAAGAACTCTTGGGCTTTGGCATCAACGATCTCACCTGGAAGATCAAACCAAAGTAGCCCGCGTTCCACGCAATGTGTCTCCACAAAGTCGACTCCAAGCCTTTGTACAAGCCCAAAACACCGTTCGATTTCACGATATGTTTCACAACCTCACCCGCCGAGTTGAACTTGGAGGTTCTGTCTTGCAACTGGATTTTGACCAACTCAAAAGGCACCACCACAAACGATTCCGTGGCTCCGGCAGTGGCACCGGTCAAAACAGCTAAGGACTGTGTCATTTGCGGCATAGAGAAGGCATTTCTATAAAACTTTCCCCACTCGTCATTTGCTGCAAATTTGATGGCTCTCTTTGGCGCCTCCATCAAAATTGGGGCGGAAATTCCCTTGTATAACCTCGAAAAACCTTCCTCGGCGACGATTTTCTTCAAGCATCTGATGGTACCGTTGTAGTCAGCAGTGGTGGCCAATTGTTGTCTTGTTTTCACCACATCCAAGGGGTACATGACCATGATTTCCGACACGCCGGCAATGGCGCCTGAGAGAAACTGGTACACGAAGGGCAACGGCTTGGGGTCAGACATATTTGTATGGGGTGACTAATAGAGAGAACGAGTCTGGATTATCGAATAAATGAGCAAAAACCACAAATATTCTAGCTTAAAAACAGTGAAGATCTATCAAGATTGCAGAAATATCGCGGGTATATTCTGGCGTTGTTCCGTGGTGTGCTTGAAGAAACCGTGCTTGAAATTTGGTTATCAATGGAAAACTTTTGAGGCTTTACTGTCCTGTGCAATACCGGGCCGCTTCTCCACCACCACTGCTACTTTATTGATCGCGCGCGAGTAATCTTAAAACGCGGGAAAACGATTGACCAGAGATACGCGGGGCCCGCCAAACTCCGAGGTGGGGATTTGCACAAGAACGGAAACAAGAAAAAAAGAGGGGTTTCGTTTCAGAATGCTTGGATAGAATTCTTTTCAGTAAGATTTATTTTGGAGTTTCTGTGCTTTATCAAGGCGGTTTTACCAGGCACGCGTTCGTTTGTTTGGGTTGACTCTTTTTCCTCATAATCCTTTGACCCGCGCCCGTCTAAATTCGGGCCCTCAATAATCGTAGCATCAATGATCCAGAGAATATGAGCCCATATGCGTACACACTAACCAGGGCTCATATTTTTTACCACACACATGAAATCTCTTTTCTTTTTCTTCTCTACTATCGTTTGTGAAAAGTTGTTCTTAAGAGTTGCAGCATACCTGAAGTCAAATTTGTTACGTTCTCTTTTTCACTAGCTTGAGCCTTCTTTGGCATGCCCCGGTCCTACCCGGCGAGCCGCGCGCCGAGCGCTTTCGGCCCGGGACTGCATATGATTTGATTTAGAAAACGCACGTGATTTTTTGTATTTAAAATAATATGCAGCACTTTTCATCACATCTATTCCTTATGATGAAATTCTGGACCTTCAGCAAGAAAACGGGTGAAAAAAGTATTGCCCAAAGCCTAAATAGCTGCTCAACTTCCATTTTCCATAATTGATGAGCTTACTTTGTAACAATATGCAGGAATTTTTGTATATGCAGTATAGTCCTAGAGATCTTTGGCTCGATGTCGAAAAAGACATGTTGTATTTAGCATAACGAAGCAAACAAATGCATTTAGGTCTTTCCAAAAGTGGAATTGATGTCTAGCAAACAAAAGAGCAACAATTAAGATTGGGTATAGATAACCCTCAAATCCCATATTTGCCCTGAGTGGTTCTCTGGGGCATTACAGAAAGCTCGTCGCGGGTAACCCTCACCGCGCGGTATATAAAGCAGCGCATCGCCGCTCTCACACGGTCTCTTTTTTCTCCGTGCGGCGCCAGAACTTATACCGTGTTGCTTGTCTGTTCACGTTATCCCTACGAGTTGGCGAGTGTCAAGTTCTGGTCTGAACAACATCCAGTGATGGAGAACGACCATCTTAACGCCCTTTCATGGATCTGGCTAACGCCGCCGGTGGTTCTGCTACCGTCTGCATGGAGATTCTTGAGGGCTGGCAGGTCAGACATTTTAAAAAGAAACATTCAGTAGACTTGTAACATTTTAATTCGGTGACTTTGGCGCGTGAGCAAGATCAAATTTTGGAACCCCGCCAGGATTGTGCGTGATAATGCAATTTGTGCCTTTAAAGTTTCAACCGAGCACTCAAGACCCTTTCGAACTGCTCGAACGAGGAAGCTGCTTTTCAAAGCTTGACAATTATCGCACTTAAGTCAAGTGTGAAGCGTCCTGGGGTGCTGCAAAAACAAAATGGGGTGTGATCAATATCATTCTCTTTTTTCAACAGCATCCGCGTGAGGATTGAAAACTGGTGCTTTCTGAGAAAAAGAGCAAATCATTCATCATAAGCTTGTTAAGCCATGAAGCATGTAGCACAACAGAAGTTTGTAAAGAGTTGACTCGCTGGACTGTCAACCTTCATTTCATGTGTGGATCCAGTCTGTTGTCAGTGTCTTGAATGAGCAGTTACGTTGTGGAGTGTACCAGGTCTTAGGCCAGCTTCCCTCGTGAGCTTCCTTTCACAAATCGATGAGAACAATATTTATAGCCAGGGAAATATCAATCCATAGCCAATGCAAAACAGACTTTCGCTTGAACAGTGAGAAACCACGATACAACCGAGCACTAAGGGCTATACTCAGAGCCGACCCTGAGGAACGCAATGAATACGTTGATGCCGATTCCGAGCACCATGGCCATTTTCTGGGCGTCATTGAACAGCGAGTCATCCACAAGCAAGAAAATAAGTGCGACAACGCCCAAAAAAGTGCCCAATAAGAGACCAACAAGGAGGTTTTCGTTATGATGAGTACCCTCCAATTCCGCTGCGGCCCTTTCGGCTAGATTTCCGCGCCCGCCGCCCATTTCTGTGTCCTCGGGCGCCCTCGAGCTGGGCCTGCTATTATTATTTCCACTTCCATTCGTAGACTCGAGCCAGCGCTCTTCCAACTCGCGTATGAATTGCTGTCTATTCTCGTCCTCCTCGATATCGGCCACGCCATTACTGTTGCCATTTGTCATGCCCTCGGGAAAGTATATCTGCTGGAATTGGCGGCGCAAATCATCCACATCCAGAGCGCTCATACCCTGTGATAGGAGGCGGTCAAACCCTATTACAGGCGGGTCTGTCACCAGACCTTGTGCCTTTCTGTCTAGTTCTTTTTCCTGCTCGAGCTGTGCCTGAGTCATTTCGTCTCCAATCAAGCAGTGTACGTATATTTTGAGGCTTTCCTCGGGCTCTGGAAGGGCACGTATCTGGCGCAATTTCGGCTCGAAAACCTCTTCTTTGATGTTTGTTTCATCGTTGAGAATCCGCCCATTGTATATAAGCCTGAGCCGTTTCCGCTGTGTTGGGGCCACCTGATTTCGGATCATTAGCTTGAGCCACGACGCATTCACAAGCCTATTCACATCGTCCCGCTTAAAGTTGATCAGAAGTGGTATATCGAGGTCAGAATGCTCACTGGCGCCCGAGTTAGCATCGGAAAACCGTATAACTATATTCACTTTCATTCTAGGGGGTATTTTGAGAAATTTTTGTGGGTCTTGTGTGTGGTTTGGGATCTGTCTTTTATGGTGGGGCAGGGCCATATGAGTGGCGCGACTAGGGTGTGAGCGATTGGGGCTAAGATTGAAGGCGTAATTAATCAATTGCCTCTTAGCTGAGCTTCACTTGCTTAACTTGAAACTTTTTGGGCGCTGTCTCACAAACCATTTTCCTTCTGTCTGGCACAAAATCTAGGATTTATAAATCGGGCTGGCCCGGGGTTTCTGACTTTTTGGCAATTTCATACAACCATACGTATATAGCTCCTCAAAATACGAAAACGGCAAGCTTCGTTCCTCATGGCCCAATGGTCAAGGCGTCTGGCTACGAAAGTAACCACTTCTGTTGGAACCAGAAGATTCCAGGTTCGACTCCTGGTGGGGAAGCTACTTTTTTGGTTTTTCACAACTGATGTTAAGCACATCTTTTAGAACAAATTTGGTGGTCAACGCTCTATTAACTGTGTCTGAGTCTTGATTGCTCAACGGTGCTGCTAATAACATAGCTTTCAATTATTGATGGTTCTTTCGCGCTCGCAAAAAAAAAAAACTTGTCCCCAGGCAAGCTGGGCAAGTTTGAGAAAGCCCTCGTTCAAAAAAGGGAAAGATATCAAACGCACAAACCGCCTGTAAAGTTTTAGCGTTTTACATGTGATTTTACAAAGGCTCAAAGCCCGATTGCTTTTGTCCCTATCGCGCACAGTGATGGGGTGCTTCCAAATTCTAATTTGTAAACACTGTCTCATCAATGGCGCAAGCCTCAAAGACTGGAAATAGAATATTGGCCCCGATCGCGCTACTTGCATGGGCCCACCTGGCACGATCCAGGCCCCGAAACTCGCCGCTTAGGGCGCGCATCGATTTCTCATCATCATTTATCGGCCCACAATATATTTATATTGATAGTGTGAGTTCTCTCATTAATCCTCTTGATTTGGCTAAAAAATAAAAATCTGTATAGTGATTCTTTACCATGCTTGCTCCTCCCATCAACATCCAGAAATGGATAGCCGAAAACTCCCACCTCCTCCAGCCACCGGTGAACAACTACTGTCTCCATAGAGGCGGGGCCACAGTGATGATTGTAGGTGGCCCTAATGAAAGGACAGACTACCATATCAACCAAACGCCCGAATATTTTCACCAATTGAAAGGGCATATGTGCCTCAAGGTTGTTGATGATGGAGAATTCAAGGATGTGATTATCAATGAAGGCGACCTGTTCTTGTTGCCTGGAAACGTTCCCCATAACCCGGTCAGATTTGCCAATACGATAGGCTTGGTGGTCGAGCAAGACAGGCCTTCGGGCGTTAACGACAAGCTAAGGTGGTATTGCCATGGATGCAAGGAGATACTTCATGAAAAGGAGTTCTACTGCTCAGATTTGGGCACACAGGTGAAGACTGCCATCCTTGACTTTGATGGTGATATGGAGGCCAGAACATGTAAAAAGTGTGGCACCTTGAACTATTCGAAGCCGCAGTAATTTATGTGGAGGAAAGGGCGCATTATAAGGGAAGATTACGTTTAAAGAGATGTTTAAGGGAGTGGTGAGAAAAGGCAATATGTGGGGAATATATGGGTATAATGGAAGGTGTAATGATTCATTCGGAGCTCACTTGCACAGTGAGGTATAATCAATGAGTAGTATTCGTGTAATTATCGGTAAAAAGAGAAAAACACTTTTACTGCATGCAATATCTGTTTGTTTTCTGTTTATCATTTTCTGATGGTTCAGGTTTATTCTACCATTTGCTGATCATAGCCTAGGCCATCTAAGGCCACTTTTTGGGTTCGATTCAAAGAACTCTACGTTTCGAACGTGCGGTTTTCAACTAAATGAAAAGGAAACAATAGGGAACAATTCGAGGAGACCTCTTCTTCTCAAGCCTGATGACCGTTTGTCGTCGTATAAATATATAAGTCTAGCGTCTACTCCAACTTCTGGTTTTTCCTGTAAAACTCCTCGCCCTTCTCAAACACATAGTCGACCGCGTGCTCTACAGGCTCGTCGAAGATATATGGCAACAACGGAACAATTCCTAAGCCGACAGCAACGGGCCCGTACGTACGGAGGGACTTGGTCGTACTATTTTTGAAGAGCACACTTGAATAACGCACTGCTGAGTGGATCGTGAACGCCGGAAGCGCCATCAGCGCCAATCCCTGGAAAATCCCACGCTTCACAAACATCACGCGCCAGTCCTCGTCGGCGAGGTTGCCGCTGACCTCTTTTTTGTACAATTCTGCCGCCTTGGGGTCTGCCACTGGGGCCAGGTTCCATGGCTTTAAGCCCGGCGTGAATCTGCCCTCAGATTTCATTTTCACTTTCCACGACGCGTACGAGCAGTCACCCAAAAGGTACGCCCACGAGACTCCATACCCGAAAGTGACAAGAAAAGGGTGTGCCACGGGACGGAAACTCTCTCCGATGTCAGAAGTGTATGCCACATATCTATGGGAAGCGAGAAGAATCGTGCGCAAGCGGTTAGCATAAGCTGCGTAACGCAAGTTGCCTTCCTCTTCTAAAGCATCGTTATTGCTGACGCTTCCGACCGTCTGGGGGCTTTTTGATGCGTCCATTTTGATAGAAATAGTGGTGTCTGGGAGATTATAGATTCGGGTGAGCAGAGTACACGATATTTCGTTTCACGCTATTGATTTTTTGAAAAATTAGGCCTGGATCGAGTCGTGTAGGCAATAAATAGGATATACGAAGCAAAAAAGAGTGGTTTAGCTTTTCCGTGTGGCCATCACTTGAAGCTCGAAGATTGGAGATTGGAGATTCGGTGGCACTGTGCGAACGAGTCGTTGTCGTCGCAAGCCTGCAACATAAACGTGCTTGCGCGGTGAGGCAGTGGACGCCGTGAAAGCAGAAACCGAATAAGCCATGAAGGTACTCTACAGGGTGAGAGTCAAATCCGATTTTTTGCTTTGAAAATTGGACCGAAATTACACTTAATCACTTGGCGAGAAATGTTGCACATTATACAATCTTTGGAGGAGGTGCCGGCATACACGACGTCGGTTTAAGTCGTGGACTGCACGCAACAGCAAACCTGGGGTGCTCTCTCCTCTCTCGGCCTTTCTATTGCTCAACAAAAAAACATCGATTTTCGTTTTTACACCAGCAATTGTTGGCATATTCGAGCCAGCACTCTATTCAGATGATTTTCACACTTTAAGAAATCTACAAGTTTACATACTGGCTCTTTTTCTGATAATTCTGAATTAATTCAGAAGTTCTCAACATCCTAATTATTTCATAGTTGCTTAATCCCACATCCATATTGACTACTCGAAGCACGCTCCAGGTATAATCCCGAAAGTTATGATTTAACACAAAAGGTCAGCCTTCACAAATCGAACTGTATCTTTGCGAGTAATTGCTTGCTTGAAGAAGCCAAAAAAGGTCCGAGAGCTTCACAATTGCAAAGAGCTTAGAATATGAAAGTTTTCCGACTTTCCATAGCGATGCAAGCCATCTCGCATAGTTAATTTAAAATCACATTATTGGCGATGTGCTTGTCCGCATCCAAGTTCGAATTAAACAAGAAGTGGATATTCAAGTGTATCAAATCTACGAGAGCTTCAGTAGCGGCCAATACCTAGGATTCATGTGAATGTGTCGACGATATTTTTGTCAACTCAATACTATAATGAATATCAGTGATACCGGCAGATGTCCTGAGATTTAGCTTGAAATGGGGCCCCGCAATTATAAAAAAAAAAAAAAAAGAAAAGAACTACAGCGCTCAAACTTATCTACGCTTGATCAGAACCACAGGGGTGGCTTCCCCAGGGCTTCTAGAACCCCCACACCCGTGGTCCCATTGTCTCCGTAACCCCATTGCATCAACGCTTGGCACAGCCAGTGTATAAACGAATTGAATCGGAAGAGCATAGATTAAAGTTGACCAAAAAACAAAGTAGTAAAAATTCAAGCCCTTTTCAAAATCTTATACCATTACAAGGCTTTTCTGACGATGTTTGCAGCCCACGCCCCAATAGTCCCTAAAGGCCCCTATGGCCCAATGCCCCAGAGCAAGTGGGTGCGCGGCCCTACAAGCGCATACCACCAGAGTGGCCCATGCGCATCCGGGAGAATGGGGTTACGACAGCAGCCCCGGGAGTCTCGGCTGCGTCTGCACAAAAAAAAAATACTCAATTCACCAAAGAAGCCCCGGACAGAGATAATACATCAACGGATCAGGACGGAAATGCCACTATCCAAATTTTTTTAAAAAGTAAGATTAAAAAAAAGAACTCAATTGATCCAAAAAAAACAATTAATTCGGCCGCGTGATTAATTGAAAATACCTCATCCCTCTCCAAGTGTCTCACCACTAGAGTCTACGAGAATGACGTGATTTGAGTTTGCTCGGACTCGGAGTTGCGTGGCGGGCGGACAGCGTGGGCCCGGGCGCATGGTTTTCTAAGAACATTCGGTGAGCGGCGTGCACACTGTGAAATATGTGCTTATGGAGCAGATTGCCCCGGTGTGCGCGCGGCTATAAAACCCGGCGCAAATCCCTCCTTCACTTCAACTTTTCTTTCCCCAATTGAATCACATCAATCAACACTACAAACACTTATTTCAAACATGGCTATCACTATCGGTATTAACGGTTTCGGCAGAATTGGCCGTCTCGTCTTGAGAGTTGCTCTCTCCAGATCCGACATCAAGGTTGTCGCTGTCAACGACCCTTTCATTGCCCCTGACTACGCTGCCTACATGTTCAAGTACGACTCCACTCACGGTAAGTACGAGGGCGAGGTCACCTCTAAGGGCGACAAGTTGATCATCGGTGGCCAGGAGATCACCGTTTTCGGCGAGAGAGACCCAGCCCAGATCCCATGGGGTAAGGCTGGTGTCGACTACGTCATTGAGTCCACTGGTGTCTTCACCACCTTGGAGGGTGCCCAGAAGCACATTGACGGTGGTGCCAAGAAGGTCATCATCACCGCTCCTTCCTCCGACGCCCCAATGTTCGTTGTTGGTGTCAACCACGAGAAGTACGCTGGCCAGAACATCGTTTCTAACGCTTCCTGTACCACCAACTGTTTGGCCCCATTGGCCAAGGTTGTCGACGACGTTTTCGGCATTGAGGAGGGTTTGATGACCACTGTTCACTCCATCACAGCCACCCAGAAGACCGTTGACGGTCCTTCCCACAAGGACTGGAGAGGTGGCCGTACCGCTTCCGGTAACATCATCCCATCTTCCACTGGTGCCGCCAAGGCCGTCGGTAAGGTCATCCCAGACTTGAACGGTAAGTTGACCGGTATGTCTTTGAGAGTCCCAACCGTCGACGTTTCCGTCGTTGACTTGACCGTCAGATTGAAGAAACCAACCTCTTACGAGGAGATCTCCCAGGCCATCAAGAAGGCTTCTGAGGGTGAGTTGAAGGGTGTCTTGGGCTACACCGAGGACGCTGTTGTCTCCACCGACTTCTTGGGTTCTTCTTACTCCTCGATCTTCGACCAGAAGGCCGGTATCTTGTTGTCCCCAACTTTCGTCAAGTTGATCGCCTGGTACGACAACGAGTACGGTTACTCCACCAGAGTCGTCGACTTGTTGGAGCACGTTGCCAAGAGCGCTTAAATTTTGGGGAAACTATAGGTTCCCTAATTAAGCCTGCCGCCTGGCTTGTAGAACAAGCCCGCGTATAGCAATACAAAACTCTGATATAATTGAAATTGTAGAAATAAGTATAACTTTAAAGATTCTATTGTTCTTCGAATTTGCCCAAACAAGATGACTACAAACGAAGTGAAAGTCGCTAAATTATAAAGAAGAATTGGTATAATTGCGGTGAAGGGTTTCTTTGATGCGAAAAAAGAAACAATTTGTGAATGATGAAAGCTTTAGAAGCCTGGTATTTCAGATCTCGTGATTCCGATTCCGATCTTCATCCTAGGCTTATATGCACACTAATCGACTCGCGAGGCCCATAAAATTGATAGGCCAAAACATTGATATACAAAAGTAGTCAGAATTCTTGTCAGAGACCGTTTTTGCCCATTTGGCTCCATTTAATCTAAAATACCTGTCCAAAAATAAGGCTGATGGATCTACAGTTCCTACGAGACCGTGCGTTTCGCGTATTCCGGACCAATCAGCTTCCTTCACTAACTACATCCCATAGAGATTTCATCACCTCTCTTGTGGCACAATACTACTACACCAAGTACACAAACACAACAGGCGATTTGATCCCGAAATACAATAGCCCCGAAGATGTGTATGTGACTGCAAATATCGAGAAATTCGAGCTCCAAGGTCTCAGTCTATTGCACCTTCTGATTGAGCATGGCTCGGCAGTACAGACAGTTGTATTTATTGGAAAAAACGAAAAATACGCTGCATTTATTCGACTGCATTTTTCAATATTCTTAACAGAAGCCTTAGAAAGCTTAGATCTTGAGACTCCGTTGGCTTTGCAGCCATTAGCCATAACACATGATTTCATAACCAATTGTGCTAATGGATTGGGTGATCTAGTCAATATAGAGTCATCAATGTTGGGCCAGATTGACATGAAGTTTGCACCTGACCCGCCGCTTACAGGCAATTCCTTGAGAGAAATTGCAATTTCGGTCTCAAAAGAAGATACTAAGTATATTTTGCAAGGGTCAGAGCTGCCTCTCACCAGCCTACATGATTGGCTCACGAAAACGACATCTTTGAGGTTTGAAAATATCAAAATTGCCGCATTTTCGTGCAGCGTAGTGGCCATGAAGTCTAACACAATTCTGATTCTATGTTCATCTGACTCAGAAACCACATTGATATCGCTACTAAGCATCATACTAGAATGTGTGCACAGATAAGATTAAGGAATTATACATATAACCGACCAGGTGATTGTTAGTATCACGAGTATGAAACCAGTCCATATGATACCAAGATGCGAAGTGGGTGAAGGCTCAAAACGCTGGAAGTTCAAGTTAATGCTTGTCATGGTGAATGCTAAGGAAGAAAGGAACCCGAAGGTAAGAAGCACGATCACCAAGAAATTGTCCATGATATTGAACTGTGTTCCTTCGTTCACCATTTCAACCAAGGAAAAAAGAATGCCAATGTTAATGCCGGAGATGAAGATTGAACTGAAGCATAGTGAGAAGTAAAGGAGCGAAAGCACATAATCATAGTCGCGCACGAGCCTTTCTTGGTAGTCGTTAGACTTATCAAAGTAGTTTGTGTCCTCATTTATCGAGTCATAGTAATGTTCTTGGTTGTGCCTACCATCAAGATTTTTCTGGTGATGGCGATAGGACTCATGCGAGATGCTGGAGATGTTGAGAAGTTTTTTCACTCTGTATTTGAAACGAATGAACGATAACACCACACTGTTAAGAACGTTATCTTCTAGTTCGTTGTTCAAGCCAAGATACGCAATGTAGCTGTCCTCGTTTGCCTCTTCATCATAATGTTCCAAGTCAGCCAATTTTTGCAGGTGAATTTCGTGAGCAATGTCGTGATAAGGGTTGTTGGAAGTGTGGAAAACCTCTTGTCTGTTTTCAGGGAGCAGGGGCAAACTCTCGGTATTGGCCACATTTTCGTTGTAGACATCCCCTCGAAGCGATTTGTACGACATTTGCCTATTTAGGATAATCCGGGACTTATCCTGAATGATCGAGCCATCCACATCGTGCTGGCTATTGACGGCATCAAAGTTCTCGTAGCTTTTGAACAAATTCACGTTCAAGAGGCGTGAATAATGATTGTTGATCTCGCGCGGGATCACATTAAAGTAGCACGAGCGCATGTAATCGAAAATTTTGAAATCCTTGAATAGCTGGACGGAGGTCATTTTGAGAAAGTTTTGGATTTTGACGGGTAGTTTTTTCAACGTGATGGCACGGTACTTGTTTTGGAGCAAATTGTCCTGGATTTCCGTGGTCAATGACGCCTCGAAGTTGTGCAAGTTGGAGTCGTTTGAGTAAATGCTGAAGGTGTTGAAAGGAAATGGATCCATGCCGTCCACCTCGAATGATATACCATCGGGGACTTGGCAGGTCGTGTATATGTGTTCGTTCAATGTCATGTAATAATTGTCCTCATACTGCTTATTGTCATCCAAAGAAGGTGCCACAGACTGGATCTCCATTGACTCAGGAGACTCGGATAAACCTTCACTTTTGGCCAAATTAGCCGCGGGCGCTACTCTTTGGCCTCCTTTACTTAACAAATACCTTGTTCTGTGCATGACTAGGCGGAGAGACGGTAGAGCTTCGCCCTGGAGCATGTATGAAACCGCGAGTTTTGTCATGTACAGCAAGCTGTCGTCTTGCAAATATGCAGAAACATTTTCACCGAATCGTTGTCTCTGTGCATCATCTTTGCAGCCCAAATAGGCAAAAATGCTATTCACCACCGTATTTGGAAGACAGCAATACGAGTACTTCCGGAGCCCTCCCGTAAAGGCTATCACAGTGGATACAGGCAGATCCTCATACAGGATAATCCAGGATGGAGACTCGTCATCGGCACCGGTTGTGAGAAAAACCACCGATATTCGACAAGTATCGGCGACTTTTGGAATGTTCAAATAAACGTCCATGCTCAAGTTGACATCGTTGCGCGAGGCCACATCTCGTGGGACAAGACTGTGAAGTGCGAAGTTTTTCTTCAACAGGGTGATGAGATCAAAGCGGGCCAGAGGGTCGATGTTGAGCTCGAAATTCACATCCAAATTGATGTCTTCGGGAGAAGGCTGGCCCAGAAAAACTGAGTTTCTCATGGTTCCAATCGACAGCGCTGAGTGGTTTTTCTTCAATTTCGGAGTGCTTAGCTGTGGCTTTCTTTGAAGACTTTCCTGTAGCAAGCGCAGCTCGTGGTCAAGATCAAGTAAGAGGTACAGCAAGCTTGCGGTGAGCTCCGAGGAGTCAAAGTTCACGAATGACGCCCGGTTCGTGTGCAATGCCTTATTGAGTGATGTAATGAATTGCTTTCCAGCAGCCGGATCCGGATAATGTTTGGTGAACTTCTTGAAGATTTTCTTCACCGCAAGTTTTTGAACGAGCGTGAACTTGTTGAGCTTACGAAGCTCTATGGAAACCTCGTTGATGCATCTATAATGAAGCGAATCCAAGCGTTCGAGCTTTTCCATGACAGGCTCATTGCTTGCTTTTAAGCGTGCGAATTCCCTCGAGTCGCTCTTCAATTTTCGGGCCAATTCTCCCAGTTTTGTGAATATGAAAAGGTCTAGGGCGTCGAAGTTGTCGAGAAATAGCCGCCGGAGCCCCTTGAGGTCCGGAGTCGGCGTTTGTGTGGCCTGCCGTATATGCTTTTTCAAGTCATTATAGTCTAGGTTATAGTCTTTCCACTCCGGTATCGAGAGGTGGGCCAAGTTCTTGCCGAACTTCATCGAACCGGTAAAAAAGTAATGTCTTGCGAGGGTTCTGAATTGCGGGTTCTCCGATACTCAAAGGCTGGGCTAATTTATTTGATCAAAGCCACGGAATGCTATTATTTTAGTGGCCGATTAGATTGATCGAAAAGTCACGTGCGTCCGCAGTTATTGGCCCTTGATTGTATGCGCGTTCGGTTTCGGTTTCGATGCCGCGGGCTGTATGCCGTCCGCAAGTCGTTAGAATTATTAGTGCGTCGGCCTTTATCGCCGGAAACCTCACTGACTGCGGCCCGCTGGGGTAATATATTTTTTTCAAGTCAGCACGGGAACTATACATATATTGCCACGCAAGTAATTTGTATGTTAGAAATTGGGCCATTTCAGTGATCGATCGATGAATCTGATTAATTACTGTGATAATGGTTTAGGGGGCTTACGTAGTGTTACATTGGGAAATGTCCAGCTAAGCCGAAGCTACGGGTTGGGCATAATCATAATACGTGCTTTTTTTGGGCAAACAAGTTTTCAAAAGCCAGGATCTGAGAATGCCAAGACTCGACAATGCAGTGATAAGATCCAGCCTAAGATACGGTCACGCGATTTGGGTCATTCAATTACCAGTACCCTAAGCCATAACATGAATCTCTTTTCAACTCGCCTTTCGTAAGCATTTTGGATACTGGTCGTGTGACGAAATCCTCGATTTCATGGTATCCCAGGATGACCCGTTTGTCCGGGCCCACGTGTTTCCGCACGCTCAGCCAGAGTGTGAGGATCCTCGTAAAGCGCGAAGAGGCTCAGTATGAGAGGGGCTGAAAATCACAGAGGGCTAGGAAAAAGTAAAAAAAAAAAAAGAAAAAAAAGAGCGGATAAGAAGCTCAGGGGTGAGGGCGATCAGATACGAGTCGATAAGTGAGATAAGATTGTTGTGTGAACATTCTGACATGCTTGATGAAAAAAAATCTTCGAAATGAGTCTGGGGCATTCTTTTTTTTTTCTTCCTAAAAATTTGTAGAAGGCGCTTAATGGGCCGGAAACGTTAAACCTTAAATTGAAGTGTTGTGAGGAATCCTGACCAATGGGCAACTATAGACGGAATTGGACCCTGATCGTCCAATAAGATATTCGGTCGTGTGACCTAGAACATATTTACGCTCGAAGCATGCGGTGTTCTGCACACTACATGCTCGATCTCGTTTCTCGATAGTAGAATATAAAAACGTTCGACTAGCTTCTATAGACTTGTCTTTCGCTATGATATCGGTTCACGTTTTGCTACAACACAATTCATGTAGCTAACTTGTCGAGATTTTTATTATGAAACTGTTCTCAGATTTGCAATTAGAAAACTAAGATCATAGATCTGAAAGACACTTGCCGTATTGCAGTCTCATTTCTCATTTTCTCCCGATATATGCGGTGGCTGTCTGCTAAAACTTGCACACTTTTGCCTGAGATTATTGAATGATTATTGACAAATATTACCCATATTTTTTGCGTTTCTGACGTGACCCAGGACAAGCATTTTTCCCAACCTTCGATAAGTCAGAAAAGGCTGCACCAAGAAGAAGAGATCAATAGCATTTACTAGGTCAATTTTTGCTTGGCTTGTGAATTTTCATTTCTCATTGTTGAGCACTCAAGATTATCTCACAATGTCGCAAAGGTTTGTCGAAGAGTTTCACAAAACGCATCTGTTATTTAATCTCATTGTTCGTCACTCAGCGACCATGAAACTTTATTTGTGTAAATATAATTTTCCTAGTGATTTTTATAGAATTCGGACGCCAATTGCCAGGCAATGACCCATTCAGGGCAAATCACCTTGAAAAGCGGTCAATTTCTGCACTGGAATCATTTGCAAATGTTCATTCTGGCTGAAAGCTGGCTAGCAAGTCCATTGTATCTTCTCTAAAAGCGGAATAATCGCACATGTATTGTTATAATCAGACAATAGTGTAGACCTATGACGCTTTAATTTCCCCGCTCGGTTCCCCAACAGTGTTCTCGGGCAAGCTCAGAAAACAAGTATAATATCATAGGCTTATATACCTCTAAAGATTCGCACATCAAGATAAATAAACAAAGAAAAAGAATGATGTTTTTAAGGGTCATTTTAGCCGCGGCTTTTGCTCTTGCTTGCGATACAATATGCGTCGGGACCATGCACATCTCCATGATTGAAAGCAAGCTAGTGTATTACAGTTTGGGCATTATCGACGAAAAACTCACAGTTTCGGACGAGAAATGGCTCTTTGACTATGGAATCGATGGGACAATCCATCTACCTGGGACAGATAAATTTTTGGGAATTGACGACCAGGGAAGATTCATATTAGTCACCCAGCCGCATGCAGGCTTTCTTCTATTGGCATCACCATATTCAAATTGCCGAAGTACACTAGTTTATGATGGGGAGGCATTTTTTCGACTCAATAATGATAACCTGATAAGCTACGCCCAAGACGATAGGGGTGTTCAGATTTTGGTGACATTTGAGGACATTATACAGCGTTGCTAGGAGACTGTGAATGGTTGTGAAACCAGGAACTCGAGAAAAGTGGAATCTGGAAAACAAAAAGCTTTTGGCAAATAGTGTAAAAATAAAAGTCAAACGCCATCAGCCTCGTAGGTACGCAAACCCATAGACATGCAACCAAACTTTACTTTACAGGGCGCTGTCATGATTCATCAGTGTCGGACTCGCACACGCTCCAACAATTGCACATAAGTACACAATATATCGCAGAAGACATTTATGATGGATCGCATGCCGTTCAAAAATCATTGTCGTTGAACCTTTATATCTCACACCACATGGTATATGTGACTTCTAGGTTGATTGATTTAGACAAAAAAAGCCCTCTATGCAGGCAGAAAGTTGCCTCTGCATTTCGAGCGTGCACTCTTGAACGGATGAAAATCCACATCTTTCGGTTGCGACCAGTCCAGGTAGAAAGAACTGTTTCCCGTCCGATCAACGTTGGTTAACCTGCCTAGGGCCTTACTGAGTAGTGTAGTGGGAGACCATATGCGAAATTAAGGTGTTGCAATCTTTTTTCCCACTTGTGATACAGACCCTGGTAACGGTTGTGAGTTTTTTTGATCAGTTGTACAGTCTTTACAGTCGTTCGGGCTTGTGAGATACTTCCAAGAAGCCCTCATCCCTCAGATGGAGATTGACGAACACATTGACATACCACTTAAATACTGTCAATTTGATCCAATTTAATCATGTAATTCTCAAGGAAGGGGGTCCTTTACTCAAGCCAGGGCGTATCCAAGTGTCTGTGGCCTCGTATTGTAGACATGACAAGATCGCCAGACGCGTTTTACACATTTGTCATACTCGCCAATGGTAAAAGCCAAAGTGTAGCAGTTATTGTCAGCGTAACATCTTGCTGTTATCGAGGACCCATTCTTGCAGTCTGTATCATACGGATTTACCCAGTTCATGAAGTCTGTGTAAGCTTGGTGAAAGTTTAATTCCAGCAGATTTGAAAGCCTTTGAAACACAAACTTGTTCCAGAAGGTGACATTCAAAGGCGCTTCTTCCATTGACCCCCCTAAAACGTAAGCAACCCTTGGTGAGTTATCATACTGCAAAACAGGCTTATTTGCTCCATTCACCCACGTATCGTTGAGTGGTGTGGATTATTTGAAAGCATTGAAATGAAAGACTCATCGTCAACCTCGTAGTTCCTCCAAGAAGGAATTTGGCATGGACTGGCAACCAAAAAAGCTGCGTACTCTCACCCAGAAGCCAGTGGTCATTTTGACCGGGTGTATCAAAAGAACAATAGCGTTTACTTGTTTCTCTCGTATTCTGGGTTTCTTCATTGAATATATAGATTGAACGGTTATACGTAAATCAAAAAATTACCTTAAGCAAAGCAAACAGGAGAAGAAAAAGCCAATAACCAGATAAACACTTGCATTTCCTAGCTCGAACCGAATTTCTCTTAGTCTGTGGCCAGAAGCGCAATCAAATTGTGAGAGAAAGCTTCTTTGAACTTGTTCCAGTCTTTAACATTTGGATCGACTTTGATGAACCCGATGTTAAGACCCTTTTTAGCTGTGGATATTGCGGTCATTTCGTGTGTCCCCATGAACGCACCGGCCATTGGGACAAACAAGATATCCTCAATATGGTACTTGTCAGTGCCCGAGTGGTCGAGAATATTTACCCTGCCCAAATTAGTATTACCCAAAAAGAGCGTGTCTTTCTGCAACCCAAACTTGTTGCTCATATAGTTCTCCGCAGTCATCCCCTCGCATGCCATATAATACCCTTCCACAAGTGATTTACTATTGACGGTTTTGTGAAGGGCATCATGGTATTTCCGGCAAGAATCCCATGAAAAGTATGAGCCAGGGGGAAGACAGAAGGCTGGGAGGTGCACATAAAATCCGTCTTCAAACAGTCCCTTGTCACCAAGATAAGTGTTATGTGATTCGAATCCACCAAAAACGTTCCTGAAACTAATCGCAACTGCCGTGTTCAAGAATTTATGAGCGTATAATTCAGGGTATAGTTTGAGCATAGTGTGAACATAGACCATGATCAAATATGTCTGCAACTTCACCAGGTGTTTGCGGCACGCGTTCAAAATCACTTTCAAATTCTTTGGATCGATATTAGTGAAGCCTGGCGATGAAAAATTGAGTGGCGATTTATCGTCGATTATGTAGTCACTTTGAAAGAACTTGTCTGGAGAAAATGGCTCTGGTGGACAGCCCACAAATGACCGATTAAGACGTCTTTCATCGACTTTGTTAATGAAGTTGGGCCAGAAATCCAGCGCCATTTTGAACGCCTTTGCCTTGCACTTGCTAATAAGCCCAGGCTTATAATTGGCCATCTCGAGTATGGGCGGTGGTAGATCTTTTTCGATTAATGGCATATCATTTTCAAGAGAGAACAATACATCGCCAGCCTTCAGATTTGCCGCGTGATTAAGGTTTTCGACAAACTCTTTCAAATAAACCACCACTGAGCTTCCGTCAGATATGGTATGAGAGCAGTGGAAACTAAACCAGTTGATATTCTTATAATAGATGAGCTTCCATAACGGTTTCCCAGCCTTATGGTTGTGATGAGCCAACACTGAAGTGAGAACGGAAGCGCTCTTATCGCTATCCTGGAAACGCTCGGTCACCTCGGTATTCACCTCGTAAACGTCCCGAAAATCGATTTTTTGAAGCGGATTAAATTGGACATTATAACCTGCGCCCAGGAGAGAAGAATGCAAAAACGGGTACTTCAACAGCAACCGTCTTAAGGCGCCGAAAACAACGTCATCATTCAACGGCCGGCTGACTTGCGCCGCCATGGAGATGCTTTTGAATATATTTTGCTTTTCCCATAGAAAAAATAGGCGCTCGACAAAGTCGGCTTTTCGAGTCAATTTCCTATATGGCGCCAGCATCAGGGACAATATGGATTTTCTACTCAGATATTCTAGAGCAGCAGCAGAAGCTATTTAAGTATCTGTAGGATTTAAGCTGGCCGAATCGGACCTTCCCAAAACATTATTGGCCCGGGATGAACACACTTCGGAAGGTTTTGCCGAAATATGTGGCACCCATGTTGTTCCGAGGAAAGCGCGCATGCATATGACGTATGTTAAAGGTGTATGAGCTCTCACATGAAACATCACGGTATTTTCGTTATTTTCGTTTTCATTTATCATTTTAAACAAGAAAGTAGTTTTCATGATCAAAAATCATCATCTAAATGTGACCCTGTTAAAAACAATAAAAAAACATCTCGGCTATAATGCAAATCGAAGCGGACCGGGAATCTGGGTATGTGAGGGCTCCTAACCAGTTTCCGATGAACCAAAACGGCCGGGAAGTTCGGAACTTTGTGCGCTACGCGCTAATTCCGAGCTAATAGAAACAGTCACCACATAAATTGTATAGTGTAGCAGGAGTAAAGGTTTTCGGATGTTTCAGCAAATCTTTTCGATCTACTAGTGAGATTCTAGCACGCGCGTTTTAATAGCTCAATGCTATTAGACCTTAGATATAGCTCTGTGACGACCATAAGGCATTTGTGACAGGTGTTCAGACGAGATGAGCTATGATATTGGATTTTGAATGAAAATCCTTGAATAGAAATAAAAATTTCGAAATTTGAAAAGAAAAGGCAATTGTTTGTGAGACTTATATGACTGTGCTCTACCAGCTTTGGCTTTGCTTCATGAGCACTTTTGTCCGAAGTTTCGACCCAGAACAAGGTGCAATCATCCAGGCATAAGGTTTCGTTTACGATTTGTGAGTAGTAGAAAAAACCAATGGCAGAATCTTATTTCAATCAAATCAATTCTAAATAGGGTGATGCTTTTCCGTAAAAGGTCATACAGGCCATGCACTAATCGATTAGAATAGACCGGCATATGAGAAACTTGAAGTATCGATTCTTTGGGTTTGCACAATAAATCCGTTGGAAAACGGAAGACAAAAATTATCTAGCTAGCTCCGCAAAAAAACTACATTATCATCTAATACTCCAGCCTATTTTAACCCATGGCTCCAGCCTGCTTCGCCACACGACCCTGTAGGTGACTTTCTTAAATGGTAGCGTTTGATAGCTGAGTGGTTTGTGATGACCGCCCTGATTGATGTGGCTCGCCTGGTTGCTGCAATTTTGGCAAGAGTAAAAGCAGTAAGGTGTTCTAAAATGCTTGGAAAAACTCTTTGAACTTTCGTTTGAAGGGGAGAAGCAGACATAGATCCATCCTCTTTATATGCGCAAACAATGACTTCAATGAAATGGCTGCTCTGAATGATATTGCGTGTGATATTGTAGAGTACATGTCACCAGTGGCCATCAGAAACACCGAAAACATCGAGGATGTTTTTCTTCTCACTAGGAAATTCTTTGCAAACGTTGAGGACCGAATAACATATATCGAGGTTTACAAAAGTTTAAAACGCAGTAATATTACGCTCATTTTCTCAAGGAAGAAATTCGAACTTGGAGGGTTTCATCAGCCCTGGCAAGTGGTAAGGAATGGCTGCATTTCCCGGGATAGAAGAAAAACAAAGATTTCTCAGACGTCCTACAAATTCGACACCTACCTTAAACTCAATGATTGTTTGCTCAACATGTGTTGGATTGATGGAAATCTAAAGTGCAAATATTGCCCTTCGCCAAGGTTTTCCCCATGAGCCTCCATTGATGTACTTGATTTTTCCCTTTTATGGGAATTGTGGTAAAATAATTCGAGGAAAGCGGCCAGGGTTTGACCCAATCACAATACTCGTATGTGATTTCTTATTAAAAACGAAGAACAATGCACCTGTTCGCAGATTTTCAATGAGAAAAGGAAGAAGCAAGAAAAAAGCCGTTTTCACAGATATAGCCGCCGGTCCCCCAGATAAATTCACAAAACAGCGAATGAAACATGAACTTCTCATCAATATTGCTTTTCATAACGTTGGCTTTGACAGAGGAAATTCTCTATGCTGGAATAATGTACGCTTCAAGAGTGGATGGAACAGGTGATCTTCAAACCCTCATCATTGCCGGAAATAGGCTAATTGTGGCAGATGAGTGCTCCAGATTTGATTATGATTATCGTCAGGAAACACTCAAGTTCACTGGCTCAGACTACTATTTGAGCATTGACGAAGAGGGGAATTTGGTACTTGAGGACCAGCCCCATCCAGGCTTCTATTTGACGAACGCGCAAGGAGGCAACGGAAAGACCCATAAAAGAGTGTCGTATTATGGAAGCACGATCTTCCAATTATGTGAGGATGGTCTGATCGGCTTTATGAGTCTTTGCCAAAACCCATCGCACATCCTTATCACTTACAGAGACATCAATTTTCAACCAGAGGGGTACTATAAAGCCGGTGGAAAAGGAAGAAAGATGATGAATTGTTGTCAATGAACAGTTAATTAACAGGAAGAAGTATTTAAAACAATATTAATTGTGAAAGTTCGTAAGAACATACTTCTCAGTCGTTGCAGTAAGTGAAGATTTGACTGTTACAAATCAATATTCGCTAGCGATTTGAAAATCGATGATGACTGTTCTTGCACCAAAAAGGAACGCTAGTAAATAAACTCAGGGCGATGCAAACTTCTTTTTATGCTTGATGTTTTTGACTTCTTTAATTTTGGTCCGTTTCGTATGTGAGTGCTGTGTATTTGTTGAGTCCTCAATTTTAGGAGACTTGCATGCGACGCGGATGCAAATTTGGCTCGTATCAGCTTTCAAATCTTGATGTTAGACTGGATTTTTTAGGAGGCTTTGAAACTTTTGTTTTTCTCGATTACCGTTTTGGAATTTATAAGCCGTTTTTTCGATTTGTTTCTAATGATTTCTTTCGCGTCATGTGCTCGAAAGGGCGTACAATGATCATCTCCCAATTTAAATTTAAAAAGTCCCTTATGCCAAAGCTACTTTTTATCAGAGTGACGAAAATAGAAAAGATACTCTTTGCAAAAATGAACTTCGCAAAATTCCAGAGATCGAGCAGATTTCTTGACAAGATTTAAAAGATAGGTGAACATAGGCTCTGCAGCTTAGCGTGAAGCATTGGAGATTTTTCAACTTTTCGGCCGGTGAGATTATATCTAGCTTTTTGCTGCTCTGTTTTTTTTTTTCTTCGGGAGGCGAACAAAGGAATATGGGCTTTCCTCCCCTATGTAGATTGATAGAAGATTATAAAGGTACGGAAAAAGGCTATACATCGGCGTGGTGGAGCGGATTTGAATGTAGAAATGGATCAGGCAGGAGGAAATAATAATTTGGAGCGACCTTTTCTGACGAGCAAAGCTTCCATGGCCCCTCTTTGCCTGGTTTGCTTGCAAAAGCCCGAAATAAAGAAACATGAATTTTGCTCAAGAGAGATCCCACAACCATCCAATGTTTGCAAGTCAAGAAGGTGCAAGATGTGACAATACACGGAAAAAGGTGAAAAAACCTCCTTAAAACCAAAATCAAACAACGCTATGTGAATCAAATTCGGCATTGCCTGGTGTGTAACTGAAACTGGCCCGATGAACGCGGTTCTCTGAAACAACTTTAGTTCAAATGGAGGCTCCCGTAAATTGCTACGGTATTGCTTCGAAATTTTTTACGGACTTGCGAAAAACGTGATTCCTGGAAATTCAGGGCTTCAGTGTATCAAAATAACAAAGCAAAAATGCAGAGATGAAGAAACAGCGTAGACACTCTACGCTGCCCCAAAGCAGAAATTTTCGAAAAGCCAAAAATATTGATTTTTCTTGAATAGAAAGATAATTCAGCTTATGGACGTTTTCAGGCCGTTTCACCTTGAAAATGTGAGGAGTCCACGAATCTGGATTGCAGAAGAGAAAAATGAAGAAAATCATAAGATTGCCTCGAAAGAGAATTATTTTTCGGTAATTGAAAACCTATTGTTTCACGAAAGGGAAGCCATAAATGCTCATACATTGCATGTGTGAAACGGAGGAATATGAACATATTATCGTTGACAATGAACGGTAGGAATATTCCAAAAAAAGTAACAATCAAGTTCCACATTTTTCAAAAATTCGCGCGAGGAATCAACTCAAAAATTCTGCTTGTTTTTCAAAAAACGTGAATATTGAAGCAAATCAGAGCAGAAATGTTTGGAAATACGGTTCAGGTGCACCGCGCAATAAAAGCTCAAAATACTTTCGCTCAAAATACTTTCAGATCTTTTGGTAACTGCCGAAAATCTACGTGACCAGGCTTCTTTTCTGTCTCTATTCTTTGCAGAATCTTTGCTTTAGAGTTTTACAAAATGAAACGAGGCAGGAAAAGAATTCGACTCAACGCATTCACGTCAATTTATGCATGTATTGTTCGTGGAAACTGACCTCCTACGCCTGTTTGCGACGACCCCCGTGAAACAGGAAAGGCGGAATCTGATCAAAATTGTAAAATCCTTGGAAAATTTGCCGATTTTGTCATTTTTACTTTCCGTTTGAAAAAACAAATTGATCATCTTCGAGTCGCATCCCGACCAGATCCGTGGATACTACCAAACCTCCATGCAAACACCATTTCACCATGAAGAGCTCATACAGATTTAACTTATTGCACTTTTCATACATCATTATGTTAGTAGCACAAACCTTGGCCCTTCAACGCATCAATCCCGGAGCGATATACATCACTGAGCTCGCGAATGGAGCAGGCAATAACTTGCAGGCCTATCCTGAACGGTCCCGTGTAGTAATCTCAGATGAAAGGGCTTTTGCCAGTGCACGATTCTCTATATTCCGATATGACAGAGGCGGATTTTTGAACAAGATAGACACGCGCAAATTCTTGATGGTTGATGACTTAGGAAAGCTTGTGTTGGGGCCGTTGCCTCACACCAATTTCTCGTTAATGGGAGAGGAAGAATTATTAGGCATAAGCTTGCTACACCACAATGGCGAGTACAACTTCGAGCTCTGTGCCGACGGCCTGATTGGCTACAAAAGTAGGTGTCCGGGAGCCCGCAATGTGTCGCTTACATACGAGGAAATCATTTGATATGTTTTTTTTGTTGGGAAGATATTAGAACTGGTCCCCATCTCGATCAGGTCCTGGCTGATTCATGACTCTGATTTTTTTTGATTTGCTTGATAAATCTGATTAAGAACTGGGAGCCAGAACTTCTTACCTAGCCCTTCACAAAACTATATATGAATATTCATAAATCTCCAGCCAGCTTCGCTATCATGCCTTGCGTTTATATCTTGGCTTGGCAGCGTATGAGATTTAACTATAAGTATTGCAGATATTGAACTTAAATTTCCAAATATGAAGTCACTCAAAAATTTATCCACCCTAATCAACTTCGGGGTTTACTCTCCTTGGATTCAGTAAAATTTGGCTACTAGTAGATAATCAATTGCCGCAAAGGCCTTTGAGAATGAGATCGATGGCTGTGCTGAATGCGCCACTAACCCAGGACCTGGACCCCAAGTGAAATACGGAAACGAAGGTGATTTCCATTGAATGTTCTAATGATCTTATAAAACCCTCCATACTATAGAGAAGATCCCACCAAAATGTCCTTAGATCCCAATTCTCAATCCATTACAGGTCCAGACCACTCTAATTCCCCTACCATTTGCAGTCCTATTGATAAGCAGCAGGCCATGTCACGTGAGATGAGATGTTAGTCGCGCTAAAACTCGGGGCATCTAACCAAGATGGGCCCACCTCCAGACTCAGACTCAGACTCACAAGTAGGTAAACGAAGCAAAGATGTTTCGAAAGGTGAACAACTCAAAAAAAAAGCAATGTTCAAATTTAAGATCCCTCAAACGGACAAAAAGTCCTAAAACGCCAAAAAGACTTAAATCCGGATATGTTCTTTGCTGTCTCACCCAATGCCAGATCGCGCAGCCAATGAGCGCCTTGTGCAATGGTATTATTTGCGGGCACGTGCGATTACTCAATATTCGAAAATTTTGCAGCTGGCTGCCTGCAGGTTTATCGGCAGAAGTATGGGGTTGCCTCTGAGTCAAACAAAAACCCCCAACGATCTTCCGTTTTTCTTTAGAGATCTGATTTTTCTTCTTTGCTTTTTCGATTATCTTTAGATTTTTGATCGTCGGCATAGATTCTGCTTCTGTGTGACTCTCGCTACACGCTACAAGCTATCGGTATCTGCCTCGCATAGCCCAGCACATATTTTGCATCTCAAGATCCAGATCTGGGTTTGAATATAGCCGAGTCTACCAGAGAAAAAACAAGGGTTTTTCTTCAAAAAATGGCCGTTTCACAAACAGAAGCCATAGCCGCCGTGGCCAAATCTCAGGGCCAGCTTTTCGCCACCCAGCCCACTAAGGCTCAGGCGTCGTCTTTTGCGCAGTATGACTCGTCGTATATCCCGTTGATTGACAGCAACGAGCCGTTTGCGTTTGTGGCGCAATATGTCGACGAAAACGCCGCTGAATCAAAACCTATTTCCGTGGCCACAGACGCCGTCACGCTTTTCAAAAACTTGCCCCTTTTGTCCTTGTCTGCGTACAGGACCCAGCCCGTGGTGGTGCATGTGGAGATTGTGAACTTTGACTACGACATTGTCACTGCCTTGACCGACTCGCCCCATACTGTGATTGTATCGCAAGGAGCCGCTGACGCGTTTGCCGCCGCCCAGGCCGCGTATGCGATCGCCGCGTTGGAACAGAAGGCTGTATTCCATTTCTATGCTCCTGCGCAAAGCGCCAATTTCGATGGAACAAACATTAAAACACCCGCCGAGGTCAGCTCTGTGGCAGGCATTTTGCAGTTTTACAACATCACCCCGTTCCTGTCGCTAAATAACGTGTCAGGAGCCAAGGACGCGGTCGTGTTCTTGGGCCAGGTCACACCCGAGCTCGTGAGCGCGTTTTCCGCCGAAAAAGCCCTTTTCTTGGCCGTGAACGTGTTCCGCCCGCTAGATTTGGCTAGCTTGCTCGCACAGATTCCATCATCCGTCGAGACGTTGACGTTTGTCGAGCAGTCTTTCAAGCAATCGTCATTCTCACCTTTGCTTTTGGAATTTTTCAAGAACTACGCCCAGCACCAGCAAGTGAAGTCTTTCAGCAAAGTCGTTGGCGCCAAGTTGGGCCACGTGACAGCGGCCACTACCCCTTCGGCGGTGGCGAACTTGTTGGCCAATACGAGGGCGGCAAACCCAGCACAAAACGTGCTCTTTGGGAAAGTCGCTGAATTGTCTACAAAAGCCCACCAACAGAGGCTCAGCGCCAAGCAGGATGGCCAGGAGAAGGCCGTACAGTTGGAACAGGCATACACTAAGGTGTTGGCGCAAGTAAATGACAAGGCAGTGGTGTTGAATGACTTCACCGCGCCTACTGTTGGCGCCTCCAGCCCTGAGTTTGGATTTGGTGCGTTTTTGTATGCGCAAACCCAGGCCAAAGCGTTGGCTGCCGCCGTTTCCACAGCTGTACAGGAGAAGGCCTTCAGTTCTTTGAACAACGAGAAATTAATCGAGCTCTTGTCGCTGTGGTTGGTGCACTACCAGGAGGGAAAGCCTTATGAGCAAGTTTCCGAGCTCGTCAAGATCTTGAACACCGACAACTCGCCTGCGGCGCAACGGATCTTGGAGTTGGCCGCCTTTTTCGAAATCAAGTCTAACTGGTTAGTTGGCTCCGACGCCTGGGCATACGACTTGGGCTCGCTGGGAGTGCACAGTGTGATATCTTCGGGTGAAAACATCAACATGTTGGTGATTGATTCTGAGCCTTACTCGGCCAAGAAGCTTTCGGCCAGAAAGAAGGATATTGGATTGTACGCCATGAACTACGGTAACTGCTACGTGGCATCGATTGCCATCTACCTGTCTTATACACAGGTCTTGCAGGCGTTGATCGAGGCAGAGAAGTTCAACGGGCCTTCGGTCGTTTTGGCATACTTGCCCTATGAGACGGAGAACAGCGATGTTTTGAGTATCTTGAAGGAGACGAAATCCGCCGTGGACACGGGTTACTGGCCTTTGTACAGATACGACCCTACCATTGAGGACGACACGCTCCGGTTCCAGCTTGACTCGTCGGCGTTGAAGACGCAGTTGAAGGAGTTTTTGGACCGCGAGAACCGCTTGACGCTTTTGGCTCAGAAAAACCCCCAGCTCCTGAGGAATTTGACCGCGCTGGCGAATAGCGAGATCAAGAAGCAGCAGAAACAGGTTGAAGACGAGTCTTTCAAGCAGTTGTTGCAGGGTTTGTCTGGCCCGCCATTGACAGTCGCTTTCGCCTCTGATGGTGGAACTGCCGAGGGCGTGGCGAAGAAAATCAACCGCCAGGCGTTGGGCCGTGGCTTGAAGTCCGTGGTGCTTTCTATGGATGTCCTTTCTGTTGAAGACTTGCCTTTGGAGACTAATGTGATTCTTGTTTCCTCTACTGCAGGCCAAGGTGAGATCCCCAACAACGGTAAGGCGTTCTGGGACGCATTGAAGCAGGCGCAGGATTTGGACCTTTCCGCCGTGAAGTTCTCTGTGTTTGGTCTTGGTGACTCCAAGTATTGGCCCAGAAAGGAGGACAAACACTACTACAACAAGCCTGCACAGGACTTGTACGGCAAGTTCAAGTTGTACGGAGGTGTAGAGTTGGCTGACTTGGGTTTGGGTGACGATCAGGACCCGGATGGATTCAACACTGGCTTTGAAGAATGGCTTCCAAAGATCTGGAAGGCGTTGGGCGTTGATAATGTGGAAGGCGTTGAAGAACCCAAGCCATTGACCAACGAGGACATGAAAATCCAGTCGGACTTCTTGCGTGGTACGATCGCCGAAGGCTTGCAGGACCAGTCCACAGGCGCCATTTGTGCCGTCGACCAGCAGTTGACTAAGTTCCATGGTATCTACATGCAGGACGACCGTGATATACGTGACGAGCGCAAACTGCAGGGCTTGGAGCCCGCTTACTCCTTCATGGTGCGGTTGAGATTGCCCGGAGGATTCGCTTCGCCACAACAGTACCTCAAGTTGGACGAGCTTGCGGATACCAGAGGCAATGAGACGCTCAAGATCACCACGCGTGCCACATTCCAGTTGCACGGAGTCGTGAAACACAACATGAAGCCGGCCATCAGAGGCATGAACTCGGTGTTGTTGGACACGCTCGCCGCTTGCGGTGACGTCAACAGAAACGTCATGGTTTCTGCGCTTCCAGAAAACGCTAAGGTGCACAGCCAGATTGCCGAGACGGGCGCGTTGATCTCCGAGTACTTGTTGCCTCAGACGACTGCGTACCACGAGATTTGGTTGGAAGGCGCCGACGAGTCCGACAAGCCTGGCGACAGAGACGTCTGGGAGAACAGAAAAGACGGCCCCAAGAAAAAGAAAACCATGGTTGCCGGTAACGCTTTGGTCGACTACGAGCCGCAGTACGGACCCACGTACTTGCCCAGAAAGTTCAAGGTCGTGATTACGGTGCCTCCATACAACGATGTCGACGTTTATGCCCACGATATCGGCTTGATTGCGATTGTGCAGGATAACGAGGTGATTGGCTACAATCTTGTGGCCGGTGGTGGTATGGGATCCACTCACAACAACGTGAAGACGTACCCTAGAACCGGGTCCATGATGGGCTACGTCGCCAAGGAGAAGGTGCACATTGCGTGTGAGAACATCATGTTGGTGCAGAGAGACAACGGTGACCGTACCAACAGAAAGCACGCCAGATTGAAGTACACCATTGACGACATGGGCGTTGATGTGTTCAAGAATACTGTGGAGGAATACTGGGGCGAGAAATTTGAAGAGTCAAAGCCTTTCGAAATTAAGAGCAACATCGACTACTTCGGCTGGGTCAAGGATGAGTTGAACTTAAACCACTTCACCGCGTTCATCGAGAATGGCCGTATTGAAGACACGCCTGAATTGCCGCAGAAAACTGGTTTGAAGAAAATCGCAGAGTATTTGATCGAGAACAACGCTCTGGGCGAATTTAGACTCACGGGTAACCAGCACATGGTGATCTCGAACATCGACGACGAGCACTTGTCTGCCGTGAAGGACTTGCTCGCCAAGTACAAGTTGGACAACACCAACTTCAGTGCCTTGAGATTGTCGTCGTCCTCATGTGTCGCACTCCCAACATGTGGCTTGGCCATGGCCGAGTCTGAGCGGTACTTGCCCGAGTTGATCTCGAAGTTGGAGGAAGCCTTGGAGGAGTACGGGTTGAGACACGACTCTGTCGTGATGAGAATGACCGGATGTCCTAACGGTTGTGCTAGACCTTGGGTCGCCGAGGTGGCGTTGGTGGGTAAGGCCATGGGCGCATACAACTTGATGTTGGGTGGAGGCCACCATGGCCAGAGATTGAACAAAATCTATCGTTACTCGATCAAGGAGGATGAAATCCTCAACATTCTTAAACCGTTGTTTAAGAGATGGGGTTTGGAGAGGCACGAAGGCGAGCCTTTCGGTGACTTCTGCATCAGAATCGGCGTCATCCAAGAGACCACTGAGGGCAAATACTTCCACGAAAACATCCCTGAGGAGGCCTAGATTTAGAATTTATCATTTAATTAATATAAAGCATACTGAAAGATTTTTGAAGTGGCCTTTTTAAGGAAGCGTTACTGGATTAAACGGCAGCCAATGAACGCACATTGATCTACAACAAGAAGTTTTCCCATAAAGAGGGCAAATCAATTGGTGTAAAATGTATATGTGATGTAGCTTCCGAGAAAATCAGGCCCATTTGAATCTTGAGCCACAAGATCTAGGATAAGGCCAGACCGCAACTCGTTGTCCGCTTGCGCCGAGCCCAAGTATAATGTACGTGATATCGGAGTTATTCCTCGCTAAGCGAATTCCTCACACATAAGGAAACGAGGGTCTCTTCCGCAACGACACTAGCCATTTGGTCAGTCAATATCATTCATGCTATGTCTAGCCACAATCCTGCTCAAAGAACCTCTGCTCCAGCTGATAGTCATCCTGTTGCATGATCTTCCGCTGTATTAGTAGTTGATCATCATATTGACATATCACTGGCCAATGGTGGGATGGTTGTCTCTACCGATAAATCTTTCGTTGTTTTAGACAATCATTATGGCAAAAGTGTCTTCACACAGAAAAAAAACAAGAATCTGCTTTTCTCCAGCAAATACATTGTTTTCATGAAAGTGATGCTGGTTTTCGTGGTGCAGTCCTAAGTCCGGGGTTCAGCTGCGTGGAGAGCACTAAATAAGCACAAAACAGACGAAAGCGGAGTGACAATTCCAACGGTTGACTTCAAATTCAAGTGAGTGTGACCCAATCATGTCCAAGTCTCGGTTTTCAATCTTTTGAAACCCAAACTTATTGTTGGAAATGATATAGCATGAACACATCTGCTAGCACTCTCACCTCCACCATGCTTATCCTTTGAATGTTGCCATACATTTAATCAAAGAAATCAGCTAGGATCATTATTCGCTCATCAATTTTAGAAAATTTTCCCATTCTTGAGCACCTGAATCCCAATTCCCACAAGTGAGGTTTTCAAATCACAGATTCCTCGCAAACTTTCTGATTTCGGCCATCGTGGGCGTGTGCAGCCACTCACAATTCAAAACCTCTTGAATCGGTACTGACCGGACCATCATGCTGACTTTTTTCAACCGTTTATGCACTTTTGACTCGGTCCTCAACGCCGCCTTACTGGCAACACTCTGTAGGTGTTTGATATGGGCCTGCTTGAGATCCCGTAGATGCTCTATAAGCTCGATTTTCTGCTCCTTCGTGAGTTTTAACGTCATCGGATATAGGCATAAGCAAGAATTGAAAAGCAAATAAAACAATCGTTATTAAGTTTAAACGATTATCACTAGACAGTATAGGTTTTGACAAAGCTGCGAGTGCGAGGTTCATGCCGCGGGCCAAATCGCGGCCCGGATCGATCGCGCCAGTGGCCCCAAAACAGAGTTCCATACATATACTGGCTGGTCACAAGGGCCCATCAATTTCACTCTACACACCAGAAAATGAATTCGTAAATTGGATCATAATACTATATCATCTCTTATAAATACATTTCGACTATTAAAATCTTTATCCTCGACTTATACGTGTAAAAACACCGGCCTCTCCCAGCACTTCGCCCGCGCACGACCGCGCCGCCTCTGAGCACGTCTAACGGCGCTCCACACTACATCAAATACACTCGACTATAGTCCATAAACGACTAATTCCCCATACGCACCCACAGAAACTACTCTTTGAAAATGGTGCTTGAGGCTACGATGATCGCCATCGACAGCTCGGAGTTCATGCGCAATGGCGACTTCCTAACGACCCGGTATGACGCGCAAACGACGGCGATGGAATTCGTGTTCCAAAATAAGCTCAACCAGAACCCAGAGAACACGGTTGGGTTGTTGCTGTATGGTGGCAATGGGCCGCAGGTGTTGTCCACGCTCACGACCGATTTCGGCAAGATTCTCTCGGGCGCACACGGCACGAAAGTCAGTGGCGAATTGCATTTTCTGAGCGGGATCCAGGTGGCTGCATTGGCGTTGAAGCATCGTCAGAATAAGGTACAGAGCCAGCGAATCATAGCGTTTGTTGGGTCGCCGCTTCGCGAAAGCGACAAGGATTTGGAGAAGTTGGCGAAGAAAATGAAGAAGAATAACGTGGCGGTGGATATTGTGAATTTTGGCGAGGAGGCCGCCAACACGTCGAAGTTGGAGAAATTCCACGCGGCGGTTAACAACCACGATAACTCGCATTTGGTCACGGTTCTGCCAGGACCCCGCTTGCTTTACGAGGTGATTGCGCTGTCGCCGATCTTGGTGGAAGATGGGTTTGACGTGGGCGACTCGGGCGACTTCATGGGCATGGGCGGTATCGACGCCAACATGGACCCAGACTTGGCCTTGGCGTTGCGATTATCGTTGGAGGAGGAAAAACAGCGCCAGGAGCGCGAGGCCGCGGAGCTGGAGCAGAAACCTGACTTGAGTAAGATCGAGGAGGAGGATGACAAGAAGGGCGACAAGAGTGCCAGCACTTAGAGTAATTACGCTGAATTCAAATGGATAAATCAGATGTATTTCTGAAGAGTTATGTAGTACATGCGCGAGAGAAGTTTTAGGTGCTAGGTCTGGCAAAGCATAGAGACGAAGATCGGTCTGAAGATTGATCGCTTCGTTGTGTTCCTCAGCTTGCACTTTATTGTGAAAACAAACAAATATATATATTCAGGGTATCTCAAAATTCCGCCTAGCGCGTTTTGACTAAACAAAAAGATACAGCTTGGAGATACTCAACGGTTTCTGGCTTGTTCTAATAAGACTTGTATTCCAAAACAAAACGACAATGCGTGCCAAAATTGGGTTTGTGTAGAATTTTCAAATCAGACATTTATTTTTCCGATTAAGAGCCAATTAATATCAGCTTACTATAAGGCCGGACCAAATTGAAACAAATAAAAAAATGACTATCACCAAGTTCAGGTGTTCTCGTTGTATCTTTCTACTATAAGAAAGAACTCACGTCACTTGATGAATGTTTGGGTTTGATCAGAAATCTTCTGCACATTTCAATGACTGAAAGACTTCAAATCATCGATTTGAAGATGTTGAATGGCCTGTTCCAGCATGATTATGACTATTTCTCCAGATACCACCTCTCAATATTCACATAGTCCGAGAACACATGCTTTGATATAAGGGTGAAACATGAAAGCATCCTCGTAGAACATTCTTTGTAGCGAGAAACAACAACAAAAACAAGAACAAATAAATTCCTCAAGCTCGAATAACTTATAATGTCCACTTTCAATTTCTACCCCTTGGTTTTCCCAGATGCCAGGAACCACTCGAAATGGGTGCGAAAAAACAAGACAAAAAGCAGGCCAGGGTTTGTGGTTGAGTACCACCATTGCTAGAAAAACAAGGCCCCGATTTAACCAAAAATCAGACAATTCGATAGACAAACTAGACAAAAATGGGGTTTGAAAAGTCCGCAGTGAAAAGCCACCTTTTGCCCAGTTATCTGGAAGAAAACTACGGCTTGGTGCCTGTCACCATCTCGCAGTTTCTCGACGCCTACTCTAAGGTATGTAACGCAATTCATAACACCCAGAAATGAGTCCAGGACAAAAGCATGACCTCGTGAAAGAAAACATACTAATGCCAGGGCGACCAGAACCTCTCGGACATGCAGTGCCCCAACTGCCTAAAAGTTAGCGGGTTCATGGCCCCACCGGACTGCTACCGCGAGCAAATGCGCACGGTGGCCGTGGAGCGATACCTACGCCTCGAACACTGGAAGAACCGGCTAATTTTCCATATAATCACCGCTGAGGTGCGTAGGGCCATTGGCACGTATGGTGTGAGTGTTTCATTGATCCACAAAAACACTGCATACGTAAAGTACGAGACCAAATTGGAGTTCAAAGAACTCCCTCGCGTGGTTCTGCTTGACGCACACGCTATCTTGTCAAAGGGTGGCTTCGTGCTCAAGGACGCCGCCGAGGATTGGCGCACAAGCCAGAATCCGCTTGTGACGGGTCCTCCCACAATAAGGTTCTACGCAGGAGTCAGTTTGTTAACACTGTCCGGGATTCCAGTCGGCGTGCTAGCCATTTTCAGCACTTTACCCAAACTGAGCTTTTCCTCCACGAAAATGAGGCTGCTCACAAAGATCGCGGCACACTTGATGAATTTGCTCGATACCCCGTTTGAGAATATGGAACTATGCGACGAGAAAACGCTTCCTGAAAACCCAAATGCAGGGGACGTTGAGCTTGCTGAGTTGATCTCCAAATTGGGCAGGGCCACAAGTAGCGGGGGCCACATGACGATCTTTGAGCGAGACGGCCTGGGTCTGTGCTATTCACACAGCCATATTTTCAAGTTGTCGCATTATGAAGAGCACCAGCTGGTCACCGATAGTGTGATGGCAGACGCACAGAAACAGGAAATCCGTCTTTTGTTGCGCCGCGTGCGGAGCCTTAAGAGCGCATGCAAAATCATCACCAAACTGATTGCCGCCCATCATCACTTTGATTGCGTGGTGATTGTGGAGATCAGATTTATGGAAAAGCATAAAGTGGCACGCTCCAGTATTCCGGATATGGGCAAGGCTAGCCAGGGCATTCCACAACGGTTGCAGAAACTGATGATCGCCAACTCAAAAATCAGCTCTGAGCGGTGTAAAGTGCGCGTGTTGGCGCTGAATATCACAGAGCATGATGTGACCAATACAGATGCAAAAGTATGGCTGGAAGCGTTCATGAGTGAGCGCGGCTGTGAAATCATTGGCGCACCGGCCACATGCGTGTACAATTCTGGCATGATTATGCCGTTTTACGTGTCGAAACCAAATTTCATCCGCAAAGCAAGAAAGTCCACGGGCGACGACACCATCGACATATACTTGCGCTCGGGCGGGTACTTGATTGGTGCGTTTAACAAGACCAGCAACCGCAGTTACATGACGCCCAGCTTGATTCTGAAAGTTTACGACCATGTGAAGATTGCCCGCATGATGTACTTGAATAAATAGGCGCATACCGTAATGTTACATGCCCATCTCGCGCATAATTGCAAGCTCCTCGTCGTAGTCTTCCTCAGGCACGTTTTCCTTTTCTTGTGCAGAAACAAAGGGTTCGTCAAAATCGTCATCACCAGGGAAATCATCGGTTTCCGCAGTGGCCTCTTCATTTCTTTGCCCTGCGGGCTCAACATGGGTAGGAGCTGAATCGTCTACCTGGTCGTCATCCTCATCTTCGCCAATAAATAGCCCGTTTCGTCTCTGTCGATTGGTAGATAGAAAGCCCCAGTCTTCGTCATCGCTCTCGGCCGTATTACTATTATCCATGCTTTGTTGCTGTGCCCCAGGGTCATTCCTTACTTCGCCATTTTCAATATTGGCCGGCGCGTAAAGGTCTTCTTCATCATCATGATCATCGCCGGGTTCACCATTTTCAGGCTCTTCAACAATGATGCCCTTTTCGATTTTCAACCGGCGAATTTCGTTATTGATGAGCCCGCGCCTATACTCCTTTAGCGGCAAAGATTTATGGGTACGCAAGATTCTCAAACAGTCTTTAAATGTAGCCCTTGGGAAAAGCCCATGGCACCAGAGCTGGTAAAACAGCAACACTTTCTGCAAATTGTCCACTTCAGTGGCAACTTTTGCCTGATGTGCAGCCAGTTTCGAAAGCCTTTGTTTCAGTACACGCTCAGCACATTTAGCGTCGTTTTTCCATATCGCCTTCAGCAACTTGGGGTAGTTGTTTCTGATCTGCGGAAGGCCCCTATTATTCTCGAAAAGAAGGTCATCTGTAATCTTGGGGATCTTCAAAACACGCCCGAGCTTGAGCGGCTGATCTAGACCCAAAGCATCGTTTTCCTGATCCATTTTTTTGTGCGCTGGTATGTATAATGATTCGATGAAAAATGATCGGGAATATGAGCTGGTGCGTTTTGATGAGAATACAGTAGAGGGACGAACGCGACGCGACGCGACCTCTGCGAGACGTGTTTTTTTGTATTAGTTACGAGCAGTGTGTGTTTTGACGGAAATACCAAGTGAAAGTATGGAAAATGATGGATTATAAAAGAGTTGACTCTTATTTGTTTTCTTTTGAACGAGAACAAAAATATTTCAAAAAGCGGAACAGTTTAAAAAAAAAGCATACTTTCTGTCTAACCTAAGTGAGCCGTCTGCGTTTGATCTTGATGGCTACGCCGCATCCTTTCAGATATTTCCCTTTGAGGAAAGAGCGCTTGTCTTTCTACCGAAAGTCCCACGATTGACTCTTTTTTTCAATGGAAGGTTTCGTAGCCTAGAAATTTGCTTTTTGCATATATATGTACAAAAAAAAAAAAGACAACACAGGGCACCACTTCAAATGTGATCAAAAAAAAATCTCTTAAAATTTGCCGAACCTTCGCCCAGTACGGTAACTGCGATTTCCGTGCGAGATCTTGAAAATCGCAATATGTTATGCTGGCCGTGGCAACAACAAGATAGCCAGACAAAAAAGACGACAATCCACTGAGCCTCAGTCAATTAACTCTCGTGAAAGCAATTTTTTTTTCTTTTCTTTTGGGTTTTTTGACTCCAATAACCCATCACTAATACACGTCTCTGATTTTTTTTTTTTCTACCCTCATTCTGCTTCTCTGCCAGCCACTTTCATAATGCTCACACGCGAAATCATCGATGCTGCGGTTGCGGCTTGCAGCCCAAGCCTCTCGTCTTCGATGCTACATATATACCACAGCCTGGTCCCAATTATTTCCATCCACAAAAACCCCGAAAAGCAATCGATAATTAGAAATTCGACAAACCATACTCATTCAATCACATTCGCTTATTTTTTTTTCTTTCTAACAGACCAATTATCAGTCAATTGCTCAATTGCTAAGGCATCAATTACTTTCGCATCGAAATACATTTCACACTCATATCTTCATCGCTGAGGTATTCGATAACTCCATGACGAAATTCACACACACGCATAAATGCTCGGTTTTTTAGGCATACAGCCGCTGATATCGCTATTCAGTTTCTGGTGGCCGTTGCTTCTCTCGGTCAAGGCCTTGCAGGCTCCTGGCGAAAACGTCCAGTTTTTGCTCACATATTGGCTCTTCTACGCATGCATATCGAGCTTCCAGTTTCATGTTCTGGCCCTGAGCATTCCCCTTTCGTCCATCATGTGCTTGGGTGCCGATGTGTTGAATTTGTGGATGTTTTATTCTCACGGGTGCTTATTGGTGACACATTACTATATTCCCAATATGACTGGAAGGCCTCTAGTTCATGTGATTGAAGGCTTCGACAAAAATTTGCTAGACCCATTAATCATGAATTTGTGGGTCGGAAACAAGCTATTACAGGGATTTCTCCGATCAAAATGCCCCAAATCGCCTATCATTGATGATCTCATGCTGTTCAATCAGAGCTTATGTGATCACTTTGCTCAACCAAAAAGGCTTACATTCCTTCAATTCAGCCTCGAGTATTTCTGTTATATGGACCTGGAAAACGGGCTAAATGCAAGATACTTGAAATCTCGAGGCAGCTATGCTGCATTAAGGGCGTCGATACTGCCACTAGAAGAAACCGGCGGAACACGAGGTGACAGTCGAGTTTCATCAAAAACACCAAAACAGAGAGATTTGTCCTTGAATATTGGAAATGATGAACAATTTGCTTGGAAGTCAGCCCCGCAAACAAGACACAATTCCGGGAAAATTTCAAGAAATATTAGCTCTAAGGACCTTTACGCAACCGATCCACAGTCACGAACGTTTTCCGAAAGCAAGAACGGTAGAATACCAGAATACATCAATAACAAACATTTCGCCAACAGTACCAGGCCTGTTAGGGTCTCGTCCTCCCCAGCCAATTCGTCAGAGGCGAAAATCGGCCGAGTTGAAAGTACTCCATCTTTTGGGCATTACCCGACTCGATCCCGAAACGCTAGTGGCAGCGAGAAAATACACGTGACGAAACGGACGAGAAAGCGTGCTGATAGTATTACAAATGTAGATCCGCCGTATCCAGTACGCTGATCAGAAAATGTATAGACTGTAGTGAGCTCGAGGCCATATCGCGCGGCATATTGACATGTGCATTTACGACAAATGAGACCATACAGTATTTCACATAAATGGGCTTTAATTTAATAAACGAAAAAACAAAAAAGGCAAATAATGGTGTGATCAAAGGAATTTGTATCAAAAAAAAAAACAACCTGTAAATTCAATTAAGGCCACACGTAACTACCTTTGGTCAAACCGTTTATCGCGTCCCTCAATTCATCGTAGCGTGCGCACATTCTCACCATCACTTTCACCATGTCTTTAAGTGAATACCTTCCTAGATTGGGTCAGATATCCGTCATCATTGTAATTCCCAACGGCCATAATGCTCTTAAACGCCTCGCATTAGAAGATTCGCATCTCATTCTCGAGACGGCGAACAAAGATTCTGCTGAAAATGCTGATTTGTCGTTGTCCAAGCCTGGGTCCCGGCAAGTGATCAAGGTGCCGCTCCCGATTGATGATAAGAAGAGGTTGATTGACGCAAAGGCCACAAAAATTGCAATTGAGGATTCTTCAATCCACATAACATTACTGCTCGAGAACTCACAACAAAAAATGGCAGCCACACCGTTCACGGGCCTCACAAACTCCAATGGCGTATGGTCTGTAGATGATCTCCTAAAAAAGACGCCAAGAAACGAGCAGAATGTGAGCCAGTTCCAGTTTACGTGTGCTGGATGTGATTCGATCATTCTAGACTCAAATCTGCACAAATTTGTCGACATGCCGCTGGAATACTGGCACGAAATGATGGATTTCTGGCATTGCCATAAGCCGCACGAGGACCATCACGATATCAACGACAAAAACTATAATGGCAAACTCAATCCTAAACCGGGGTTTGTGCACGTGGGCACGTATTATATCCTTGTGCCGCTGCGATCGGAAACCTGTGATCTGTGTGGGCACACGCTCGGTAAGACAGATGGCGCACTCAAAATCAATAAGTGGGACTTGCACCTACAATATGCCGGGAAAACCGAGACGTACCAGCCATACACATTTGTATATTTTGCCTTATTGGACCGCGTGAATGCATCAGGCGTTCGTAAGTTCACGGTAAGGTTGGCGGGGTCTGCCCTGGCGTATAATGTATGGGTCACAAGCGTAGGGCTTGACGTTTCACTAAACAACAAGTTTTTGAAGCAGTGCTTGAAATTGCTCTATGTTAAACAGGAAGACGCAAAAGATGATGATGTTTTGGAAATTCCAGCCGAAGTCTGGGAGTCGCTCGAGCTGTATTTCGCCGAGAATAACGCCCTACTTCCGAGAACCACACAAAGAGTGGATATAAAGGACGGAGACATTTATCGGATCTACAACGTATGCTACCTAGCACCACATCATGAAATAGTTTTATAATTATGTTGTTATTCTATTATGTCTATACTGGATAGTTGATGATATATCTGTATTCAAAGCCTCTGCTCAATAACCTGCTTGATGACAGGCACAACCTGCTTTCTGGAAGCAGCGGTATTCTGCTGGTTGTAAACTTTAAACAAGACAGAATTATTGATTTGAGCCAAAGCTTCGGCAACAGAGTCCTGGTCGTGAAATTTGGTGTTTAATTGCAATTCTTCAGCCAAAGATGCCAAATCCTGGAGGTTGTTATTACGCGTGCTAAAACAGAACTCTCTGGTGTAGATCCTAGATTCTTTTTGTGTGAATGAGGATGTGATGATAACCACATCGAGATGGAAAGTTTCAGACATTTTATTCAACGAGAGCAAAATCTCCGAAACTGGGTACTTGCGCAACACCCAGCTGAGAGACTTTCCAATTGAGGAAAAGCCAACAGAGACAATTTCGCCCTGCGCGCTTTTGAACTTGAACTGCTTATAGTCTTTCCGCAAAATGTCGAAAAGCAGAAATCCTTTCAAGTCCTTTTTCGCCTCCTTCAACTCGGCGAAAAACCCCGAAAACGGACTGTTACTTTCAGTCTCAATGGTGGCTGAGTCAGATAAGACTCTCTTGTATTCAGTGAATGCGTCGATATCATCCGCCTCGACTTTTTGCAGCATATTCAGAGTATCGATCAAAAGCGGGCCTAATAAGAGCAGCACCACATCTCTATCCAAAATCGGCCCGATCTGGGAATTCCAATAGTTGAACACTAGGGCCGAGCATGAGCCTGTGCTTCGAATAATCCGGGGCACCGCATCGAGAAAAACGCCCTCGTCGGCATGATGGTCGACGATCCCCGATACAACCAATCGTTTTTGATCATGTAAATTTGTCAAAACCTCTCCCTGGAGGTTACAGTGGTCCACCAAAACCACGTCTAGCAGCGTCTCTTCAGACTGCCCAGTGAACTTCTCCACATCATCTAGAAAATAAACGTTTGAGCTTGGAATATCATGTTTGTTCAAAAGTAGAACAATATCTTTTCTGAGACGAAACTCGTCGCGTGAAATGTTCACTAGAGGAAGAATAGGCTCTTCTTTAGGGTACTTTTGGTGGTGGAAGTAAGCATAGGCGATTGCACTCACCACAGAGTCCATGTCTGCCGACTGGTTCCCGGTGACGAGTTTGAGGATTTGCTTGTTTTTGGGCACGCTCAATTTCTCCAAAAATGCTTTTATCGTCATTCTATATGGAATTTTGATGATTTGATCAGAAAATGAATTGGAGTTTTTTTGCAGTGCCCAAACTTCAAGATAAGCCAATGAGCATTATTATGAGCGCGCGCTGCACGGCACATGCATGGAACGATTTTCAACTCTATTGAATTAAGCCTACTCAAACTTTTACAAATTAAGCTTAATTTTCTGTTTCATATGATAATCAATCATATAATCTAAGGTAATTGTGACTGAAACCAACAGCGCGCAGAACGTCCGTTTGCACATCGGTCTTTGGACGGTGGCACTATGGGCTTACTTCACGTAGTGCAACACTATATCGAGCCATTGTCTCTTCTTGATCTCCTCCGGTGGCAAGGTGAAGTTGCCGTACACAATGAATCTGGTGTACCAAAGGAACCAGGCTGTGCTTGCAATCACGATCACCGTCAAGGCGGCGAACTTGGGCTTGTCAATTCCCGACGGCACCACACCTCTGCGCACAGTGTGGCCTCTGTTAGAGCAAAGGAACTCAGCAAACCCACCGGTGAACAACGCGGCAATCAAGTGCGCGGGCAAGTAATGATGCAAGAACTTTTGTCTGTTCATCAAGAAGAAGGGGAAGTAATGTGCCGCCCAGCCAATGAACAAAAAGCCCAATGTGTTGTACATCTTGGATCTGGCACGGGCGCTCAAAATGTTGCAGTCTCTGCGGCTGGTGACCAAATCCGCGGCAACAAAGCCGGCGTACACGGCGAGGAATCCCACTTGGATCCAGAATCCAATCACGTTGCCAATGAAGAAAATCTGTTTTCTCTCGTCATTGTCGTTCCAGAAAGAAACACCGGAAAGCGCCAATGGCCAAGCGCCTGGCTGAGACGCAAATGGGTGTTCGGAAGATAATTGGTTGTTGTGCAAGAACATGAGGCCTTGCAACTCCCACCATTTCTTCAAAAATGGCATCTTAATCACTGTTTTTGGAATGTAGTGGTTCCTGGCGTCGTTTTCGGCCAAACTGACAATGTTGTCAAACACCCAGATATTGTCGCCGTCGGTCACCTTTTTGTTACCACTGACTTCTTGCTGTCCCAAAGCCCATTCAGGCAACAACTCGTCGTTGTGGGTCCACATAGCGACCACGGTATCAATATGCACGATTCTAAGCGGGGTCGCTTTCGTCTTCACGATCTTGCGTTTGCCCTGGTTGCTGCTACTGCCTGCTTCGGCCAAACGCAAGCGGAAAAGCGTCTCGTTGAATCTTGTCTCTGCAGCTTCTCCATGCACAACAACAAATTCCTCATTGGTGGCCTTCAAGGGCGAGGCAACATCATGAGTCAACAAAAAGCCGCCCGTGGCAATGTGTCTCAAACGAATAGCATCATTGGTGAAGACGGCTTCGCCCTTCTTGGCTCCGTTTGAGGGTACAATCTCCCACTGCGAATTCGTATCCTCAAGCTCGCTGCCGTCTTGATGGGAGAAACACGTGACCTGCTGCAAATTCGACGATACTCTTCCATTTTCGTAACGCAATGGGTACACCAAGTCGTGCGAGTGCAAGAACGTGTTGGTGTCCTTGTGCTTGATGGTAAGAACATCGTGGTAGTTGACTGTTTTCGAGGTCTTAACCAAAGCTGACTCTTCCAAGGTTTCCTGGAAATCAGACGTCATGAACGCGTCGCCAGGCCCGGACTTGGTGAGAATCAGAAAGTGCAAATGGAACCAGTACAAGTAGATGCAGAATGGAATAATGATCAAAGTGAACAAGCGGGCGACAAAATGCTGCATGAACTCCTCGATGGTGAGTCCCTTCTTGATGTCCAATAAGATCCACAACTCATGCACAACAGCAATGCCAATGGTGAAATACGTGAACACACCGACATATTTTGTGGAAATCACACACGACAAGCCGACACCGGTGAGCTGCAACCAGATCCACCACCATTTCGTGAATGGTTGGCGGCGGTAGAGACTGAACTTACAGTAGGCGAAAATCGTGAATGCCACACTCAAGATCAACGTAGCATCCAAAAGAATCAACCTAGAGTCAATCACTTGCGCGTTGTCAAGAGCAACAAGCGACGACGACAAAATACACGCAATCACGGAGAAGTTGAGGGTCTTCATCGTCAAAAACATGATGGGCACAACCAACGTGCCCTGGATCGCCGAAAATGCACGGAATGCCAAGTAGGGAACGTTGTTAGTGATGTAGTTATCACCAATGTTATCGAACTTGAAGCTCCCATCATATCCCACAAGCCACCCGGCAAACGCAATAAGCAATTTGGCAAAAGGTGGGTGCAAGTCAAAAAAGTAGGTGCCCTCCAAGTAATACGAGGCAAACTTTCCAAAATGGACTTCGTCGAAAACGACCTTATCCGGCCAGCCGAGAATACGGAATCTCAAGTATGCGGCAATCGAGGTGACTATAGCCAAAGCGATCCAATAATGATGTTCAGGGTCCTTGGCCGGTGGTGAATATGTAGTCTTTTCTTTAACGTCAATATCCACCGCGTCAGCAGCCGCAACTGGCGCCGCGGACTTCTTGCCTCTCTTCTTTAGCGTCTGAGACATGGTGCGCAGAATGGCCTATGTCAGAGTTTAGAACAATGTGAAAAAAAAGAAACTGTCCTGTCGAATCTCAAATTTACGTTCGGAACAACACTCGTTTGAGATTCGTGTATAGAGGCCGGCCGCAGGCGCGCGTGTGCGTATTGCGGCACGTGACTTCCCACTTGACACGTCACGCTTAATTCCATTTCGTAAATTTTGTGTTCGTGTCGTGATAAAAAAAAAAAAAAAGATCACATGATCTTTTTCGATCGTTTCTGGTAGCCTCCTCTGCCCCTGATTATCGGGATTGATGTATTTGATTGCACACGTGGAGGCTCATTCACGCGTATACCCTTAAAGTATGGGTCGCCAACATGTAGATCTGGTGCTGTGAAGTTCAGTGACGCGCTTTCCAGGGACGGCATTGGCAGGCCCCGGTGACTGGCTTTCCCGAAATGCTCGTGGATTACGGGCGTCGATGGATCACGTGAGAAATACTCACCATCTCTATTCAGCAAGAACTTGGGCCCTGCAGAGGACGGTCTTGTGCCTACTTCAAACGCAGGACTGGTCTGTTTTTGGCCCATTCTTGGTATGTGGATCGGTTTCGCTTTCGATAATTGTGCAATTTGAGCACTTTGCTCCTCGATCACCTGCTCGTACCTCAGCTTGAGCGCGTCAAATTCCTTGAGTTTTCGCTCATACTGGATCTCTTTTGAGCGGTAGATTTCCTCCAACTCTCGGCTTTTATCGGTGAAGTGAACTTTCAGTTTTCGTTCGTGCTGCTCTAGCTCGGACAAAGTCTCTTCGAGCCGGGATGAAAGAATGCTGTTCTCTGTTTTAAGACTTCCCAAATGCATTTTGAGGTCAGCGACGGCTTTTTCTTGTTCGTCCAAGAACATCAGAGGCTCTACCGATTTCTCCTCTTGGGGCTTGCTCTTTATCGTTGACTTGGCCTGTATCTCCTCAAAATCGTGAATCTTGGCTCGCAAGCCTCTGATAGTATCCATTTTGCGATCTAACTCGGTATTCAATCGCTCAACAAGCAAGACCTTTTCGGCTATTAGCAGCTCGGACTTTTCGGTATCTCGTTTAAGAGTAGCAAGCTCATTTTCAAGCGTTTGCATCCTCAGAAGAAGTGCCTCGTTTTCGGTAAGCTTCGAGGCTATTTCTGCTTCACTCGCTTCTTTGAGTTCCCTCAACGACTCAATGAGAGTTTCATATTCGTGTTGACTCCGGCTCGTGCCGGCCATATTTGTGTCTTTTGGGGCTTCGTTGTTCTGATCTCTCAAATACCTGTTAAACTTGAGCCTAAGCTTGACGTAATTGATCTTGTTGAGATGCTTCATGTAACTCGAAAACTCCAACTCATTTTTCATCAAAAGTAACTCCCGCTGGTAAAAGTCCAATGCCCTGCCCGCAGATTGCGCATCTTTGATTTCCAGCTGAACTTCTTTCCCTTCAGACTGGAGCTGCCTCGAAAGAATATCTGATGCCGTGCTGACAGACCCTTGAAAATGACCCTTAGTACTATGGGCAGTATCTGTATTGACAGTGAGTTGATTTGCAGTCACAGTGGCGGATGAAGTAAAAAGCTTTTCGTGAACGGTGTATAAATCCGAAAGATAGTCTTTTTTCTTGATTTCCACAGGTTTCTCACTCTTGAGGGTTGTGTCTGAGATAACGCTGCTTGACCCGTCAAAATCAACAGGTTTAAATATAATGCCTCCGGATTCTTGTTGCGGCTGAAGCTGCAATGGCAGCTGCGGTAGATTGTTTTCCAAAACTAGCCTCGTGGGCACAATTGAAACACGTCGGTCCATATTTAGCCAATGGCTGGGTATCTTCGACTCAGCCGTGATATTCGAGGGTCCCATTGCTTCATTGGGCATCTGAAAAGAACCTCTTTGCGATGGAGGAAGCGAATTGTCATGTATTTGTGTCGCTGTTGAAAACCGATGAAGAAACCTTAGGTCCGATGCATCTGTGGTGAGGCTGCTGAAAGACTGGATTCTTTTGAGTAATTGCTCTGGAAGAACAATGTTTTCTGGGATCGTGAAGATGATATCGGGGTTTAACCCGAAACACTCTAGCAATACTTCTTCTTCGCCAACATCAAGGCCTTCATTCTTGGACAATATCCATTTCATGGGACTCTGTATCTCTTCTTTAAGTGTGATATTGTTGAGGATATTCGGATGAAGCATGAGGCGTGTGAGTGTGCTATTTGATTTTGCAAATAACATGGTTTTCAAATCTTCCTCACGTGATATGCATCCAAGAATGATTTTTGTTTCTGGAATCATCATATTTGGTGGGTTTCGAAGTAAGTACTCATCTGGAGATTTGCAAAATGCCAACAAGTTCAAGGGAAAAAGCCCATATAGTAGGGTGGTGAAATACAGCAAGTTGAATTGTCCATCGACAAAAACTTGGGTTTGCATAATCAGGGTATTCAGGTCGCTGTCAGCGATATGCCATGAGATCTCTGCAACGCGTCTTGCAGATAACATAGGGCCGTGATCTTTCCACAACAAGAGCCTGGTGTATATGAGAAGCAACTCTGGTAAGTACGCAGAAACTCGATGGCAAATCTTGCCCAAGACCATGAGCACAGTGCTCAAACAGCTACCCAAAATTGCCTCACTGCAATCTAGAATGAGCGAGCGAAGTAAATCGAGAAAAAACGGCGTATCAAGTATTTTCTGGAGTTGCGACACGTTGCTCGAAACGAGCTTAGCGGCTAGGTCAAGGACCTTGAATCGTTTCACAGGATTCTGGTAGTATTTATGGAGGAGCATGAAGAAGTCATATGGGTTTTTGAGCCCCCACTCTTTGAGCAAAGAATGGGCATTTTTCTCGATGAATCGTAAACGCTCCACGTGTATTTGCGTATCTCTTTCCAGATCCAGAACCTTCATTTCGATCAATTCGTATGCAGATGGATCGCCGCCAATATAGATCTGCACAAGATAATCCATCACCATATTAGCGATTGCGGATCTACGCAGCATCAACGCCAAGTCTTCCGAGGGAAAAACCTCTAGAGTCACCAGATTTATAAATCCGCGAGCTTTTTCCACAAAACTAAGGTCAAATCCAGCGCTATCGACGGCTGGACGGAGATATGTGCGTAGCCAGAGCCGTACTTCACTGGCACTAAGAACCGGCAGAAGCCGCGATAGTAGCTCGAGGAAAAACACTTCTCGCGAGATATCTCCAGCTGTCTTGACGAATTTCTCATGTGTTTCTCGCATCTCGCTATTCGCCACGCCACTGACTGTGGCTATCGTGTTGTGCCGCTCCGTGTAGGCATAGATTGTGCCATAAAGGGCCTTGATCTCAGACGATGGCTCTTTTTGCCAATCTAGAGATGCATCCCAGGTCTCAAAAACGCTATAAAGCGCACGCAGAAGTGAGCGGGAGGATCCTGGCATTCACGTTGAAGATTTGAATACAACTCAATTAAAATTAGTGGCGTTTTTGTGTGGGGCATATAATTGCAAATTGCATCCAGAACATCGATATGCCCTGTGGTGCACGGGTGTTGTGGGGCTTTACTCAGATAAGCTAAGCTCGTCTTGGCCTCGATCAAGTCATTGTGCACTACTCTATTGCAATTAAATTAGCAAAAGAATCATCTTTAGGCCCTACTGAATAGCTATTTTTGAACGCAAACGCGAATGGCACATGCTCGATCTAGTCCCGGCCCAAACATGGCCGAATTTCACGACGATAATGACCACAAACTGCTCATGGCTCAAATTGATGCACATTTGAACGAACATTTAGCGCCATATGCCCTAGTTTCGGGCAAAGCGGAGTTGTATCATGCATTGCAGCAATTTTCCGACACGGCCATGGAGTATTTCTGTATTTTGGCCAAAACTGGAATCGAGGGCCACCACTGGCTATGGCTAAACGTACTTTATCGTCTTGCAGAAGTCAGTAACAGACTTGTTCATGAGAAAAATTCGCTTTCTTTGGATACGGACATGAACATGGTCAGCTCGAGTGCATACTTCACCCCTCTAATACAACAGGTGGCCAGACACTGTGAGATGTTCTTCGAGGCTGTTGATGTGGCGTTTCTTGCAAGAGAAAAAGAGGCACGTGGGCTATTTTTGAAGTGTGTGAACGAGAGCTTGAGCCTTAGCATGCCAGAACAGATACATCTCAAACATGGGTCACTTGTCGTAAGTACCGTGCAAGCGATTTCGAGGCTCTATGCAGATCTCAGCGCTCGATACGCTGAAGATGATATACTTTTGCATGTTGGGAAAGTCGAAATGCTACCTACACTTGTGAATATAGGCAAAACAGCGTTTTTTTCAGGAATCCCCTCTGCTGTTTTCCCGCTAGTCCTTGCGACGGAAAACCCTCCCGTTTCCGAATCGTTCCTTCCTGAACTTGTTCTAGATCCAAGCGTCACTCTACCTCTTATCACAGACTACTATAGATACTACGCATTTTGCCTCGTGACCAGTGTTGTGGAAGGAGCCACAATCGATGAAAGAGCTGCAAATAAGGCAGACACATTCTTCAAAGTGCTACTTAATCTCCCGCATCTCCACTTGTCAAATTACATGGCCGATACAAGCTCCGAATTGGCATGTTCCGAAACAAAGCTAGTTTCGAGTTCTGAGCGCGAGGAAATGGCGTTTTTCTATCTCATCAATTACTTGCTTCGAATGCGCAAGCTAGCAGACTTTGTCGAGCCAGAAAAGTACTTTATACACGAAAGACGTTTCTTTGTGGCATCCTTCAATAGAAGGTGCGGTGCGGAATTGGATTTCTCGGTTTCCGCTTCGCTGTCGCGTACAGGCAGTGTGGTGTCCATGACCCGGGCTGCAGAAACGGCTATAGGCCTGCTGCCGCACGTGACCCTTAGCTCAATACTATCTGAAGGCACTTATAAAGAGAAAGTGCGGTTGGTGGCTGAGTTCATGAACCTCACAAGCGAAACTGGTGGAGCGGGCTCCATTGCGCGTTTGGTGAAGTCATTTGACATGAGCGGTTTGCATCACCGCACAAATCACTTTACTCAGGGTTCACATGACATTCTGCATATCTATAACCGGATCGATCCACAGCAATTTCCTGGAAAGGCCTTGTATGTGAAGGCAGTAGACATGATCGTGCGATTGCTACAATTGGTCACGCTCAAACACTTTTTGCCTGTTTTTGGCCGCTCGCTCCAGCCAGCACAGTTTCTTACAAACTTATTTGGGACTAATTATCTGCTTCGCGATGTGTTGCTGGTGAAACACCTTTTGTATGTGGATGAAGAGGACATTTTACAGATATCTTACCGCGCTTCATCCGAGGCAGACCGACTTTCGAAACAGTTCCAGCTTTTACGAACTACACGATTGCTTAGCAACGATGTGTAGAAAATGATATAGTATGAACGGGTAATCCTCTTTGGTTCAGCCATCAGAGACTGTGTGAGACTGCTTTTGGGGAGATTTCCATAAGCTCCTGCGCTCAAATGTCTATGTATGTGATCTTGAGATACTTGCCGCCTTGACAAGTCTCGTCACCTCACTTATAGCAAAAGTTTTTCATGTTGTTATTTTTTGTCATGTAATGAGGCGTATTGGATGAGCTTATCTTCTCATTGCTAACCTATAGTGGAGTGGTTTCACAAAATTATACTACTCATTCGACTTGTTCAAAGAAGTAGCCCCAAGGATCAGCATTTTTAACGTTTTTTCCTAAAAAGAAACAAATTGTGTTAGCAGGAAACAGCGGTCAAACGGTCAAAAATAACGTTTTGTTAATTGACAATTCATCACAGATTTCTTTCCATCGCACTTCCATTTTTTTCCCATTACTTTTTCAGAACTCGGCTTAGAGAGGCCTTCGCGGCACACTTGGCGTTTTTTCTCTGCTCTTACGGAAAAGACCTATTAGCAAGAGTTTGCGGCACCGAGGTCAAATTAGTATGACATTGAAGACTTAAAGCCTGATAAAGCCCGCTTTTTCTCGAGGAATACTCAAACCCACTTGTATATCTGAGCACGAGTTGGCATCGACACAGGAAGCTTCACTAGCTCAGTTGGCAGAGCGTCAGTCTCATAGGCAATAAGCTTGTGCAATCTGAAGGTCGACAGTTCGAACCTGCCGTGGAGCATCCTTTTTTTTTTTTTTTTTTTGGCTGAACTCAGTCTCTTTTGTCTTTGATGTCAAACTTGTGCGAAAAATAAAGTGGCTGCGAATTACGGCTGTAAATCGTGAAAATTGTTATACAAGTACTTAATGTGTGACTTGAATGTATTGCACTCTATAAAGGCGCGTTTTCGATCTTAGAAACACCATTCGTTCGACTAAGTCAGTCTCTCCCTTAGAATAAGTCTGTCTCTTAGACTAAGACAGTCTCTTTGACGCCAGTTGCTCCACGCCACTAGTATCTTCAAGTCTTCGTTTTCGGTCTGCCTCCGGTGTTCTGGCCTCGTCACTTTCAATCTCAACGGGATCATCAACTGTACCTTCATAGGCTAATTTCTGAAGAAGCTGTCTTTTCCTGGCTATCTCTGCCCAAAACAAGTCGAAATTACCGGGTTGTTCCAGAGTTGTGGTTCTAGCATCTGAAGTATCGGTTCTTTCGGAGAGCTGGTTCGTAGTCAACCCCACCCCAGCATCTTGTTTCGAATCCTGGCTCGCTATCAACTGCGTGGGCCCCGGTACATTTGCGGAATTCCAGTTGTTCGGCGTGGCTTGGTTCCAACTGCTCCATATTTGTTCTCCATGGCTTGAACCGCCAACAGCCTGGTTTATTTCTCTCATGCCATGAATGTCCAGTAACGAAAGAAGATTATAGCCCATGGTTTGACCAACATCCAAGCTATTTCCCGGGAGTTTGGCCCCTCCCTCTCTGGCAAAACGTCTCTGTTGATTGAAGTCGGCGGCAAGTGCTTCAGGGCCACAAAAGTCTATGCTTTTTTGGATTTGACGTGGCTCGCTAGCATTTGTGATCATTCTCGCATTACCTATTGCGCCTTCGGGTCTCGTGAATGCCAACATTTTGAACATGGCAATTCTCTGTCCGCGGAAGAGAAACTGGTCATTCAACTCGCGCTGAAATTTATAGTGCATCGTTAACATATGTCTAGCCTGCTCTTCTGCCTTTTGCTGGCGCAAGAGCTCCATTTCTCTTTCGTGTTGCGTGACGTAAAAGTTGAAAATATCGGGATTGATTTTGAGAAAGTGCTCAACATCACGTTTACATTTTGTGGCGAGTTCGATCGCGAAAGGAAAGACATCCTTCTTTGCAAGCTTCTTTGATTTGCCATTAGGTGAATCTGGTATAGTTGTCTCTTCGAATTCTCGATGTTTCAGCATAAAATCGTGAAAGATCTTGATGAAAATGCCCGAAAACGTGTTGTCAATCAAAGCTGTTGGACCAAACCCATTGTTTAACTTTCTTATGTCAGTAACGATGTGAAGAAGTGATAGGCTTCTTTGCATCTCACTTTCGGGACTTTTGCTTGCAATGGCGTCCACCATTTTTTGGGCGCGAGCCATAAATGTCAGATATGGCATCGAGAGTAAAAAGTATTTCACGGGGAGCGCATCGACGTCGAGAATTTCTCTCACGATTTTACAGATCAGCGTACACAACTGTTCCCAGACGATGTTGAGCAGGACCATGGTAGAGTTCGCCCTCCTCAATTTGGGGTACATGAGAGCCAACGACGTGAGATCTTGATCATGTGTTAACAATGAAATGTAGAACCTGGTATACTGAAACATGTAAACAAAGTGCCTACCAGGTCTTTCGTGTTCAGGTTTCCACATCTGCAAAAAAGTCTTGTTGTTCGAGCGCAATGTGAAATGCTTTGCCAACACATTTTTGGCTCCTTTCACGTCGTTAAATTCCGTAAACTGAATAAATGCCAGGCGGTACGCGGGTTTGTGGTACCATCCCTTCTTGTCGAGTTGCATAATCCTCCTCAAGCAAGCAATGATAAGTTGATAAAAACCAGCGTCTTGGGTCAAAGGCTCGCCAATTGGCATCAACATCGGTTCTAGACCAATGTATCTTGCGCCATCTTCCCCGCTAAGTTTTCCCAACTTGACATATTTGTATAACAAACTCAAGAGTTTGTAGGTTGGCTCAAGGATTAAATCTCCCGAGCTGCTTTGCTTCTTTGCGGCGTCACTTGCGCGAAGGAGAAGATTTAATACAACTTCTGGCGCATAATTTAGTTTGGCTCTCACTTTCGCGGCATAGTATAAGGAATTCCAATCATCTTTGGAGGCCCGGAGAGCCAAGTCTAGACACTTGCTCATGAGTACCAAGCAAAATTTTCGGCTTATGCTAGGTGTATCCGAAAGCTTCATGAAGTGAGTTTTGTCATTTTGCCTAACAAATTTAGCATTGCCGTGAACTTGAAAAGCAAGCATATCCATGGGGCTTCTCGAAGCGCTATAGAGCTCTTTCACAAAGCTATTCATAAGAACATTCATGACTGGTTTGAGCGCCTCCGAATCTGTGAGATTTTGTCGTGTAATGGTACTGATAGCCATCAAATAACACACGAGTGATTTGCGCTGCAAGTTGGCTGTGGCGATCTTTTTTTCAACTGTATTTATCTTGTCTGAGGTCCAAATCAAGTCATCCTCCACAATGTAACCATACGCTTGGGCCAAGAGAACCCAGCTCTCGACTCGGTCGCTGCCATAAATGAGATCATACGTGAGAATGGTGATGATTCTCTCCAACTCCACTGTCCGGCTCTGCGCGGATTTCTTCCTGATCTTGTAGGTGTTGAAAAGCAAGACTGCTTCCACAAAATACAATCCCTTTTGTGCCACCTTGTTAGCGTAATGCAGTGAAGCCATTTCAAGGGCAAGTAAACCATAAAATGCCTCTTTAACAAATCTTGGCCCGATCAGAGATCTGTCAATAAACTTTTCCACAGTGACTGTATTTTCACTGAGAGCCGCATCAGCTTCCACATCTGGGTCTCCAATAATCTCAAAAAGATCGTCCACCACTTGTTTCAAATCGTTTCTTGGGGTTTGAGTCAAAGGGTTTGTTCGGAAACATAGCGGCAAGATAAACGAGGCTAATTCTTCCGCACTTTGCTTGTTTAGATCTGCACTTTTAACAGTGTAGTGGTCTACCGGGAATTGCCCGTATAACTTGACTCGGTAATGATACCTGCAAGACATGATCTGAGTGAGTTCAGTTTCCGGAATTTTGGATAAATTCACAAGGCAGTCCTCCGAAAATCTGAGAAATAAACCATTTGAGGAGTCGCAGAGACGACGCAACCCAAGCTGGTGGTGAACAAGAACCAAGTAATCGCTTATTAGCGAATCGGCGGTTTCGATAGGGTTCTCTGCCATGTAATTGAAGCAATAAGTCAGGAGCACAGTGAGACATTCAATGAAGAAATCTTTGAAATACTGAAAAGCGCCTCCTAATCTCATGGCTAGCGAAACCTTTCTGCTCGTGTACAATGCCGCCTCTTCGTGTAAGCTGAAAAGGTAGCAAAGCTCGTACATCCTTGAAATTCTCTTTATGTTATCGAGGCTTATAGCTCTTGCGGGAAGCAGCCACTTGTTTTGGGACAAGTAGCCCAAAAATGTCTTGAGATGGTTTCGGTACGACGCGATAAGACTGAGCAAGAGAATGTGTTTCTCCTCGACAGAATTGTGGTATGAGGGAGATTCCCAATGATCAAGAATAAACGCAAGAAAGTATTCAAGACCTCTTTGGAAATTGTAAAACGAGTCTCTTTGATAATACAGGAATAAGATATTCCAAAGACTGAGCTTGAGGTCAACGGGACACTCATGAAAGAACTCTTTCACGCTGGAGAGAGATGTCTTGTCCAATACTGCTAAGCCATGAATGACAGAGCTCACTAAGCGATTAGTATCTTGCAGCTCACATTCATCAGTCATCAGAATGTTGTGATTTATCGATGACGTGGCCTCTTCAAACAAAATACTTTCAAGAAGTGAAATCGTCTCGTTTGTGCTCATGGTCTCGGAATCACTTTGATCCAAAATTTTGGAAAATATGGATAAGATTGAAGCAGTAGAAAGACGCTTTTGCAACCCTTCGCGCGAAAATTCTCCAATTTTAGAACAGTTGGGGTATGCAATTTGAATGCCTTGTGATATGGGCATTTCGCTGAGGATTCGCGCCAAACTGTGCAAATGAACAACAACAAATTTTTTATCGTTCCACGAGTAGCTCTTTGCAGCGATATAGTAGTTAGTAGCCCAGTGATATCGAATCATAAGCTCGATGTCAGCTTCCGAAACTGCCGAAACTGACTTGCTCAGGAACGTAGCCTTCAAAACTTCTTTCCATTTGTCAATTCGGTCCTTCACTCGCAAGAGCTCTATGGCAGAGGTATTGAAGTTTGCCTTCACGGACTTCACAAAAGTCGTATGGGCACCGTTCTCCAACAAAGATTCTATCATCTCTTGTGTAACGATGTAGCAATTTATAAGACATTCATAGATCCCCACTGCAAGACTTTTATCTTCGATTTCGTTTGAGTTACGAAGATCTTGAGCGCATATTTCTTGAAACGTGCCTTCGAGTTGAATGACCCATTCAGAAACTGCCTCGTATAGTTGCTCATCCCATGCCGTACTTGTTATGGTCTTCATGAATTGCAGGAGGATTTGAAGCTTTGCCTGATTCACATGGCAATGAGTAGAAAACCGACTCTCGAGAAAAGTCCTGATAAATTCTGTATTCTGCGCAAAATGCAAATTTTCATAACTTTTCTTCGAGTGGCTGAATTGGTTTCCGAAACTTGTGAGCACTTCAATAAGCCGCTTTCTGTCGCTCTGACCGCTACCCCTCGAGGAAGCTTTTGACTCAGGAAATAACACCTCGTCATACTGCAGGACTTTCCACTCATTAAGGGCACTCAAGAAATCATAAATGTAAGCAGGCTCGCCATGAGCAGTTTCAGCTTTCACTAAATGCCCCACCATATCATTCAATATGGGCTGATCAAAGTTGAACATGGCTTGAAACGAGCCATTGAGATGGTTGAAGAATACTTCCGTCTCGATAAAGTAGCGTCTGATGAGAGCGATATCATCGGCATATACTGGCGCCGAGTCACCTGGGTTTAGCCGTTTTGAGAGTCTCATAGACGCCTTCTCAGCCAAATTCGATGATTCTTGCCCTAAACTTGGCGGATTGTGTGGTTCGACTTCCAATGGTTTTGGCTCACATTGGATAGCCTCAGTGGTCTGTGAATCTTCTGGCTGTTCTTCTGTAACTTGCACTATTTCTGTGTCACGGTCCAAAAACTCGAATATGATGTCATCAAGCGGGCTTTCTGAAGCCAGGTATGGATCAAAATACTTGCAAGCGATCTTCAGAAACTCTTGCACTCGTTCTTTATCTTGATGTTCACGCATCGCAAGATTAACACCATTGATCACATCAAGCCACGAGAAGTCGGGCTTTAGCGAGACCCTTAGACTATTGAATCGTGCTTTTTGCAGCATCTGCAACATGAAATCTTCCTTTATCGGCCGTAAGAAGGCTAGCTTTTCCTCGAGCTTTTCCGTATCCTCAAATGTGAGCCCAAAATCTTTGAATTTTTTCCATAGAGGCTCAGCCCAGTCGCTGAGGAAAGATATTCCAGCGGGATCTTCACTTTCACTGGGGTATGAGATGGCGTACTCGAGAGTGAGTTTCGCGAGTCTTCGCACGTCCAAGTAAGTGCAAATGTCGTATAAGATACGGAGTATCGACTCGTCTGCCTCTTCATATAGAAAGCAGTTGACAAACCCATCAAACATGGTGTAGAAAAGGTCTTTTTGAAGCTCAAAGAGCGTGAATCCAGGCTCATTCTCCACTATTAAGATCTCATTTAGCACTTCCTGGCCCGCTTTCAATATATTGAAGTGCAAAAACCCGCGATTTCGAAAGAACAAATATCGGATCTTTTTCACGTTTTGCGGAATGAAACTCAACTCGTCGGGCTGTAAGTTAGCGTTACCATTCTGAAACCCTTTCACAAAAGACACTTCCTCGTAGAAATGGTTCACAATCACGGCAGATTCAGCCAATTCTTTATACTTCCTATACGCATCCACCCATCGTTTCTGACTTTGCAAGGCTATCGCGTCCTGGTATGTCTTGTACGCGTTCTGGATCTCAAGTTCGCGTGTGTGTTCCTCCTCAAGATCTTTCTTTGACGCCGACACGTCTTGCACCAAGTTCAACGGCGAGAACGCAGACTAATGTTAGTATGGATTAAGGAAGGGTCTTTCAACACATGTTTAAATCCCAGCGTAAGCGAAGTTTTTGAGAATTATCATACCATTGTGGATTTTTGAGCCCTCCCCTGAAAGATATGCAAAAAAATAAAACGGGATGCCTCAAGTACTGCAATCAGAGTCTAGGGCTGGGTGCTGTAAACCGTATGCTGAGTGGGTGGTGAGAGACGCCTGGCGTAAAATCTATGGATGTGCCAAACGCGCGCGTTGGCGAAATAGTGTAAGTGTAAAGCTGAAGAATAAAAGATTTCGAGCAATAATGCACTTTTGTGCTCAAAAAATGGAAGGTTGGATTTTACGGATCAATTTGGCTACTCCAATCTCGGGATGTAATTAAAAATCTATCAATACGTAGAATACTTAAGAAAGCCAGTCCTTGCATCGCATTGACGAAAGTGTCCCGAATGGCCTCGCTTCGCATTTTGCATACACTTCCCGAACCTTTCCTATGTCACATCGGAAACACGTGATATGATTGGATTAGCCGTATCCAAAACCTCAAAATGCTCAGGTGATTTCGAAGCCAGGCCCGTAGACTCGCCGTCCGCGTCATGCTTTTCACTCGCCTCTATCCTTGCTAGTTTTTCCTCCCTGAGAATATTGCGCCCGCCTGTGAGATACCAAACTATGTAGCACCCAAAGATACCGAGCTCCATGACGAGCACTATGGCATACAATACAAGACTCATTATATCCATGGTGCCAACAACGATACTCAACATCGAAAATAACGCACCTGCAGAGTCCATTCCCAAGAAAAGGAAATTTAGTCCTACAACACGCCCTTTCCTCTTGGCAATCTCAAAATATGGCGGGACCAATCCCAACGCAAGAAGCACCGATGCGACTATACCAATGATCAACATCGGCCACGTGATGCCCCGGCGATGTAGCGGGCGAAGCCATAGTATGAATCCCACCTCGGCTCCGATCGCCAACACAACAAAGGATAAAACGTAAGTTGTGAATTTGCGCTTGCCCATGCTAACAGGTGGGTAGTAGAGGGCTTGGGCCCAGGAGATAATGCAGAAAAATGTGAATAGTTGCGGTTGGATTCGAAGCGGAATCGACCCGTCAGTGCCAAAAAAATATATCAGAAAAGGTACTCCGCTTAAAGCCCAGAGAAACATCATCAAAGGTGGAAGTCCTGTGCAATCTTTAGCACGGTAGTTTCTGACAATCTGTGGGGTCAACTGGATGCACCATAGCACGGTTCCAATCGTGCCCAAAACGTTAACTGCCACTTCATTGGCCATGTTATACGCCTGTTAATTTTTGTGAAAATATGGTAAGCAGAAAGTGCACATGGGTCACTTTTAAGTGCCATCGACGAAATTCAGCCCATGAGCCATTGTATTTAAGTCTCGCCAGACATGAGACCGATTGCGCGCGCAGGCACAATAGTTTCCTGTATGAGATCTCCGATAAGAATGGCGTTAAGCGGAAAAATACCCACATCCACGCATCTGTGTGCGAGAAAAAGCGCGGCATTTCTTGCGCGTAACCATGCCTCTGATAGATTTCTCTCACCGCTTTTAACTGCCAGGAGAAGGTGTTTGCAATACTTGACTGCTCACGGAAACTTGTGTTTCGGACTAAGCCTGTGTGGCGCGAGCGCAAAAATTGCGCGCGCAATTGCGCTTTATGCAAGTGGTAACCATGACAACGACGGAATTCGTTGATCTCAATGAAATTATTCATGTGAGATTTCACTCATCGTCACTGTATTCTATTTCCAATTCTGCTTCTTCGTCATCCGTGTCAAGATCGATATATGCATCAGCTTCAGAGACACGTTGTCGCCCTGCGCGAGCAGCGGACCTCAGACTCCGTCTAGTATTGGCCGCTTTAGGTACCTGGGACCGAGTGGCCAGTTCGATGTGGTCTCCAGATTCATCGGAGTCTAGATTGATGACCAGCATGTCCATATTCGGGCTGCCATTCCCACTATTCGCATATTCAGCCGTGCGTGAAGCACGCAATTGCGAGCGTCTGGCGCGCGGATTTGTTTTCCCGTTTAGGTCAAGGACACCGGTTGGAATTTCCTCTTTGGGTTCAACAGGTCCTGGCGCCAACTCTGCCACATGTTCTTCTGACCGGATTGAGTTGACATTTTCCGCCAGATTGAGATTTTGATGATCTTGCGAAGCATTAGTTTCCATCAAAGAACACTCTTGATTATCAGATATTGCTTCGTCAGAGACTTGCAGGTCAACCCGTTCACCGGATCCGACAATCCCCATTGATACGTTGACACTGGTCTCTTCAGGAAAAAATCCTCCATCTGTGAAATCAGTATTTTCTTCCCCCTCACCAAAGTTAGAGTCTTCCATGAGAAATCCCCCACCGACGTCATCAAGATCGTCGTCAGACGGAGTTTGACGCGCCGTCCGTTTAGTGGGGCGAGGGGTGTAGGCGTCATTGTCGGAGTTGGCATCATCGCTACCAACACTGTAGTAACCTTCATCATCCTCATCATCCACTTGCTTTGCATTTTTGGTACCAGATTCTTCCCCATCAACCTTGCCATGGCTTCTATCTAGCCGTTTCACAATCTGTAGTTTCTTCAAGAAGAAGTTCCAACTACGCAAAGCATTGAGCTCAACAGCTTCTCTACGCTGCTGTTCTTCTTGCTCCTTGAGACCTTCAATCACCGCCAACATCCCGTCCCTGTACTGCTCATCAATGAGAATGCCCCCTTCTTTTGCAGTGGGCGCCCTCTTTGTCTTCTGGCCTTTTCCGAACTCAAACGATACTATGGCCTTTGCATAGTCTATATTAAGGATCCACCTCGCTGCCGTCTCAAGCATCTTCATGGAAACATCACGTGACACAGGTACTAAGTACCCGTTTTCTGGAACCATCCACGGCCGGAAAATCTCCACGTTTCCGTAGACGTTCTTGGTGATGTTTCCGTCAACGATCGGCGGGGGTATGTAAAGCTCGGTTTGAAATTCGGCATATAGCCGCACTTGCCCGTCGTCATCGCCGTCTTCGTCAGCAAACTGAACCTGTGCCTTTTTGGTCTTGAGGGGCTGGGCCCCGACTTTCAACACTCGCCCGCTCATGTGCCACGCCTTGGGCGTCTTGAGTTTGTATACGCACGACCGCTTATACACGGGCATGACGCTGCTTTTATTTGAAGACCGGAATGTGCCGCATTTGCTTGTTTCGTCTTTTGGGTATATGATCTCGTCCTGCCTGAGCTGCGGCTCAAGTGCATATACGGGATGGTTCTTGAAATCCGCCATGTTATTGGGGGTTCCTTCGCATATGTGCCTGTCATGAAACTCCTTGAGTTCCGTGGCCTCTGCCTGTGTTATGGATGACTTCGGCCGGCCCACAGCCCGGAGCATACGCCCGTACCAATGAGCGTCTTCCTCTGAGGCAAATCCGATGCGCCGTTTTGCCGTTTTTGCGTTGTAGTATTGTGTATACCGCCTGGTAACATCCGTTAGACATCCCTTGTGGTCGTAAGCAATCACGTACCACGTTTGGTGAGTTTCATCCGTGCCTGGGGCGTCAAACTTGCATTTGCGTCGCATTGGTGCCACCTCCACAACCTTGAACACCACAGGGTCGACTGTGATCCACTTTTTCGAATACTTGTTCCACACCTCGATCCAGAAAATGGGGAAACTTGCCGCCGACTCGGTTTTCTTGGCCTGTGCCTTTTGTGCAGCCTTTTTTTTCCGCAGCCGTATCCCCGAAAGTAATGCTTGACGCGAGTTGGGAATGAATACAGGGTCAAACTCCAGTTTTGGCTTGCTGGGAGATTCTGCAGGCGTGGGTTCCCGTTCATCTTTCGATTTATCCTTCACGGGCCGGATTGACCTGTAATCAGGTACTTGCACAGAAAACACCAACCGGGCATTTACGCCTATCGAACGTAACACGGCAACAAAGGCCTGGGCAGCCACGTCACGTGAGCCTCGGAATCCTCTCACAGACTTCATGAATTTATCAAACGTCACTTTTTTCTCCTTCTCATCCTCTGTGATTTCGGTCAGCCCCCAGTCTTTCCGGGTTATACCTGGAGAGCTCACTTTGAACTTGCGTGAGAATACCGTCAGAAGCTTACGTAAGCCGTCGATGAATCTCTTTGCTTTCACGTAGTCCAAAACATCTTTCTCGTCCTGTTTAAACAAATCGACAATTTCCGCAGAAACGCTTTTCCGAAGCTGTTGTAATAAAGCTTGGTCGCTACACCACTTATTACGGACTGCCCCATGGCAAACCATAGCGAAAAGCACAAGTTTATGCACGAGTTTTCTTGTTTTGCGCTCGTGTTTGGAAATCGGAACAAACGTGCGTTTCTTTTTCGCCAGCTCTGCCTCTTTCTGTCCGTTGCTGATGTTGAATGTGAGCGTTTCGTTGCCTTTATCATTTGCAGGCGTGCTGAACATATCCATATCGACATCTTCGAGGTCATCGAAATCATCTGAATCAAACTCCGAGCCCAGATTCTCATCGCTCATATTATTACTCATCTCATCATTGTGTGAGTTCTCGCCTATTGGCGTGGGCTCAACTGAAGCGCGTCCCGTGGTGGCAAGAGCCTCTAGGTCGACATTTTCTAGGTCCACGTCCTCAAAATCGTCGGTACTTTCCAGATCGACGTCAACTGTCTCTGCAGGAACATTCACCTTTCTTCTTTTCCTTTGTGACCCGCTGGTTTCATTGGTTTTTCGTAGGTTTTCTCGTACTAGCGCCTTGTGCGTCTGGTTTAACGACATAGTCTCATTAATCGTATGGAATCGAGTAGGGTTCTATGGGAAAAAAGAAAGCCTTGAGGTGAGAGCACTATTTGCTTTAATCTCCAGTAAATGAGTGTGGTCTATAAAGTTTTCAAGTGCTAAAAATATAGGCTGGAATGCTCGATTATATTGCTATCTCCAGGTTCATTTAACCGATCCATGTTTTTTTGGAAAAGTCGCGCTTGTTCGCCAAATGCTTCTGAAAGTTTATCATCACGCGTAAATAAACAAATTCAGAATTACATCAAGAAAATAGAATTTGTGATAGTTTCATGGAACTTACACCTCTTCGATTAGATAAAAATCAAAAAAAACATAGATTATCGGTTTCTGGCAAAAATAATCGGGAAATGGGTTTTTGAAAACATGTTTCTCAAATTCCCCCATTCCCCAAGTTGTGAACTGGCAGCCCAGCAATGCGTTCGTGGTGCGTAAAAAGTACCATGTTTCATCAAGTAAGCGATAAGAGATTTTTCGTGGTATGAAGATACTCCTTCAATCCACTCATTACGAGACAAAACAAGAAACTGAATCTTTTTGATGAATGAAATTAGGTTCAAAGAGAAACCTCTCAATGAACCATTCAGCATGGGTATGGCCATGTTCGCGATGAATATACTTTGTACAGTGAGAGAGACCTGTGCATGAAGATCATGTCCGGAGACACAATCTGGCTATATTAACATTTAATTGCTGGTTCAATAAACAATTTTCACATTAAAAAGACCTCGTAGTTCCATTTTTGGCCAAAAACTCTGTTATTTACAAGCAGGTGTTACTGTAGTACAATAGTATAAACGATTCTACCTCCGCCCGCTGTTCTGCCCATGACATAAGCCATTTAGATGGGGAGAAATAAAGAGAAGTTAAACGTAAATGAAAAATTATCATGAGCAAAAGAGAATCATTTTCCTATCACATAAAATTTCCTTCATTCTTGACGCTTTCTGGCACGGATCTAATACCTATTTATGGCTCGGCCCAGGGCCTCATAATCGGCAAGTCGCGCTTCGGCCGAAGTTGACTATGGTAATCTGAAAAATCAAGATTCCAGACAGTGAACAGAATTCGATCTGCCAAACGCAAACTAATTAAAACCCGAAAAATACCTGCATGTTTCATAGAAACGCCTCAAAACTTCGACTACGACCGCGGCGTTGGCTAACAACTGTCTCTGAGCCTGCAATCTACCGTCGGTTGACAGACCGAACTCATCGCAGTGCATATGCTAGCATGGAACGGGAAACCACTGTGCACCGAAAACAAAATGCCGAGATCAAATTGAAGCCGAGCATTGCTCATATGCTACTATGGCTTCGGCGAAAACAGGAACGCAAATTATGTGAAACGACCCTAAATCCGCAAGGGCTTCCTCTGCTGTTCAAAGAGGCCGCGGTGACCGAGGTAATCTTGTTCCACATGTTGACTTGTCTCAATTCCGGTGCAGCCGATGAACACTGGCTCGATTGTCAGCTGGCACAACTCACATTTTTGCATTCCCAGCTCCAGAAGCGGAAACTGCCGCGTGAGCTTTCACAAACCCTCACACTAGATAATGCATTTGATCTCGCTCGAGCACTTGAAGCTTCTATTCTGGAAAAACAAGCTAGTGTTATTTTTAAATCGCTCGCTTGCATGGCATTAGCTTGTCCCAGAATACGCGACCATAGAATGCTAGTTCCCTGGATCCGATCACTTTCCGCTCCCAGAATCACCGAAGCCTGTGCCGAGCTAGCCAACTTGACATATATCCCAGCATGCGTCACGTCAGACATTCTCTTACGGACGCCACTTAGCATTGACGAAACCACCTTGCAGCTTGACCTATGGCACACATTCATCGAGCCCATAGCACAAGATAGCCACGAGAAAAGAGCATATGTGGCCAACATCATCGAGAATCTTCTCTTTTACACAGTGCAGTTTGACCCACGCAGACTCGAGCATTTTCTAAGCTTCACGCTCTCAAAGTTGACCTCCACAAGGTCTGGTTTCCACTTCAAAGTCATGACTCATGAGTTTGTTAACGCTCTCATTTACTTGTTGGCACTCACGTTCATAAAAAACGGGTCAAGCTCATCATCACCAATGCCGATCATCAAGGCACAAAAAGTTCTTGTAGAGTTCTTGGGCCATGACAAACTAACCCAGAAAGGGTACGTTGGCATCGCGTTACTTATATCTCACGAGTCCAGGGAAAAAGCCACCCGTTTGTTGAAGATCACCAAGTCTCATTTCCCCGATCATTCCGATCTCATTCACATAACCAGCATTTACCTCTCCAACACGCCCGAGGAACTCTTACATCATTTCAACCTTGCCATCGTGCAGTACCCACACTCGGCCACAATGTGGCTCATGCTCGCTAAGAAATTGCAACAACTCCAGCTTTTGACCGAGGTACGAAGCCAGAAATTGTTATCAGAATTGCTAGCACGCAAGAATGATATTGTCATATCCAAAGACATCATTTTGCTTTTGCTTGGCCCCATCGAAAGCATCAATGGCATCGAGGATTTCATCCACGCCCTAGAAAAACTGTGCTTATTTGTCAAGTACCAGAATGTTGTTTTGAACAAGTATATGGCGTTGCTCTACCGCTACAGCGACGAGCGGAGTGTGCATAAACCTTACCTTGATAAACATATTCGTCATAGCTCAAACATTGAATGCGCACGGTTCCTCTACCAGAAAATCAAATGGAAGACTATTAGCAGTATAGGCGTCATGTTGAATGGAGAGGTGAATCACAGGCCAGGGGATCTTTATGAGTTGTACTGCTCGGAGTTGCAGGGGAACATGCCCGACGAAGCCTGTCTCGGGGCCCTTCTTCGGGCAAGCACGAAACGCGCTGACGGACAACCATATACATGGGGCCGACTTTATGCCCCACAAGTGGCAGTTCATGAATTCAAGAAATATGTTCTGAACGGCAAGGACGCAAACGCGGTCACCATTTTTGCCTCTAACAAATTGTGGCAGGTTTACATTCATGCACTCCGCTCGGCAGACTATACAGCAGAATTGGCCGAGATCATGCGCCGGTGGGAACGTAGTCTGTTTATACCTTCGCGCAGCACCCTCATGCTTCTTCTTCGTGCGTTACCCATAGAGTTCAGTGAGCGCCACATCAAGCATGCGCATTCTCTACCACGCACCAGCAGGTCCTGGCCGTGGCCCACAATTGAGGATTTCAAAGGTTAGTTTTTTTTGATTTTGTGAGTTTGCATAGCTTTTGCCACACGTATCATCCATTGCTGACAGTCGGATAGAACTAGAAGGAATAGTGATATATAAGAAATTCGAGGATATCAGAATTGTGCAATAGTGTTTGGCTCGAGCAGAGTGCCTCGTACTCCACGGGAAACTGCCCATGAATGTTGCCTCCTTAGCACCATTTTTCCAAGTAGCCTGGAGTTCGCGAGATCATTCACATTTTTTCAACCAAAAGCTTGATTTTTGACGATAATCTTGTAATGCCTACTTGGTCACCAGCGGCTACAAATGCTGCAAAAACACACCCGTCAAGCAACTTGGCCCTGGTTTTGCAGCCGCTTTCACGCGTTGTTATGATTCTTCAAAGATTACCCGCATACGAAAATCATATCCCATAACCTTCACTAGCTACATAATCTAGGATCAAGTTCACTAGTGGAAGGCATTATCTCATGACATCAACACACGCTTTTTGGAGAATCCCCACACGCTGTATTCCCAGCCTCGGAGCCGGCGGCACATGAGGCCCGATTCGCGGGGGACCAATCAGCGACCCGATTTTTGCCGGGGCGCGTCCTATATATAACGGCGCGCCGACCCCAGATCACCAGAAGCGCACGCTCTCAGTCAAGAAAAAAAAACCCTTCATAGTCTCCACCATGTTGAGAGTCAGAACAGGCATTGCTTCCACCGTCGCTAAAAACTTCAGCTCCAGCGCAACGAAAATGTCCGGCACCAGAATTGAAACCGACGCCTTTGGCGAGATTGAGGTGGACGCCTCGAAATACTACGGCGCGCAAACAGCCAGATCGAAGAAGAATTTCGACATTGGCGGGACCGCCGCGAGAATGCCTACCCCTGTGGTGAGAGCATTTGGTATCTTGAAGAAATCTGCTGCCATTGTCAATGAGTCTTACGGCACTTTGGACAGCAAGGTCGCAGGTGCCATCAAACAGGCAGCCACTGAGGTTGCCGAGGGTAAGTTGGACGACCACTTCCCCTTGGTTGTGTTCCAGACAGGTTCCGGCACGCAGTCGAACATGAACGCCAACGAGGTGATTTCAAACCGTGCCATTGAGATCTTAGGCGGTGAGTTGGGCTCGAAGAAGCCCGTGCACCCAAACGACCACTGCAACATGTCGCAGTCGCTGAATGACACTTTCCCCACCGTGATGCACATTGCTGCCGTCACTGAGATCTCCAAGTCCTTGGTGCCAGAGTTGACTGCTTTGCGTGACTCCTTGCAAGCCAAGGCTGACGAGTTCGCCGATATCATCAAGATCGGCAGAACCCACTTACAGGACGCCACGCCGTTGACTTTGGGCCAGGAGTTCTCTGGCTACGTGCAGCAGGTCACCAACGGTATCGCTAGAGTCGAGGCCGTGTTGCCTCACTTGTCCCTTTTGGCTCAAGGTGGAACTGCCGTAGGTACCGGCTTGAACACCAAAAAGGGCTGGGACTCTAGAATCGCTGAGGAGGTTTCCAAATTGACCGGCTTGCCCTTCAAGACTGCACCCAACAAGTTCGAGGCGTTGGCATCGCACGACGCAATTGTCGAGGCCTCCGGTGCCTTGAACACCGTTGCCGTGTCCTTGTACAAGATTGCCAACGACATCAGATACTTGGGCTCCGGTCCAAGATGTGGCTACGGCGAGTTGTCCTTGCCAGAGAACGAGCCAGGCTCGTCTATCATGCCTGGTAAGGTTAACCCTACTCAGAACGAGGCCTTGACCATGGTCGCCTGCCAGGTTATGGGTAACAACACCGCCATCACTTTCGCCGGTGCCTCTGGCCAGTTTGAGTTGAACGTGTTCAAGCCTGTGATGATTGCGAATTTGTTGAGCTCGATCAGATTGATCGCTGATGGTGCCAGGTCTTTCAGACTCAACTGTGTGGACGGCATCAAGGCCAATACCGACAAGATCGAGAAGGTGTTGCACGAGTCCTTGATGTTGGTCACTGCCTTGAACCCTAAGATCGGCTACGATGCTGCGTCAAAGGTCGCCAAGAACGCCCACAAGAAGGGCTTGACCTTGAAGGAGTCCACCTTGGAGTTGGGCGTGTTGTCCTCCGAGGAGTTTGACCAGTGGGTTAGACCAGAGAAGATGATTGGTCCTAAGGACTAAACGTGGCATCCTTCGGGCCGCATTCACGAGTTGTATATATTCATACCCAATAAATCTTATTTATCACTCTCTTCCCACGATCCTCCAACTGGTAGAAGCTAAAACTTTCTTTGGTTAAGAACACGGCTCTGAGAACATGAATGGGGCTCATAACCGGGAATGCGCTAACAAGGGACGATAGTGCGAGATTTATGCATGAGCATGAATTCAACATATAACTAAGCATGGACGTGCCAGTTTCGCCATTAAAAAGTTCCAATAACCAACATTTTTTCTTTTTTTTATTGACCAATTATACAAGAAGTTCTTACTTGATACAAAATGCCTTCTCCAGACTACAGCATATACCTCGTGACGGATTCCACTATGGTGCCTGAAACCAGCACGTTTCTCTCCCAGGTGAAACAGGCGGTGGAAAACGGGGCCACAATCGTACAACTTCGTGAGAAGAAATTGCTGACTTTGGACTTTGTCACGCAGGCACAAAAAGTGCACGAAATTACACGTGCACATAATGTGCCATTGATCATCAATGACCGGATCGATGTGGCTTTGGCTATTGATGCAGAAGGCGTGCATATAGGACAGGACGACATGCCAGCAAAAGTGGCCAGACAGCTTATTGGGCCAGATAAGATTTTGGGTGTTTCATGTGCATCGGAGGCTGAAACAATCCAAGTTTGTGTGGACAATGTGGCAGATTACGTAGGTTTGGGCACGATGTTTGCCACGCAGACAAAAGACGTGAAAAGCGTGGTTGGCCCAATCGGGACGCGCAGAAAGTTAGAGGTGTTGAGGAATCACAACGAAAAAAGCGCAAAGAAAATCTCGTGCGTGGGTATCGGCGGGATTAATCAGAAAAATGTCGCAAAAGTCAAGTACCAATGTCGGGTCCCGGGCCAGACTCTAGATGGCGTGGCCATCGTCTCGTGTATAATGGCTGCGAAAGATGCTGGTGCGGCCACTAGGCAGTTAGTCAATAACTACCACGGCCAGTTCAAATCTGACTGGGCACATTTTTCAGAGAAACTCGCTTCTTTCTCGGGTAAGCCATTGGTGCATCATATCACGAATAATATCGTGAAAAACTTTAGTGCCAATGTGACCTTGGCCACCGGTGGTCTGCCTATTATGTCTGAGTTGCCTGAGGAATTTGAGGAGTTCGCTTCTTTGGACATTCCAGCGAGCTTAGTTATGAATTTGGGCACGCCAAATACAAGGTTGATGCATGTATTGACTACTGGACTTCACATTTACAATCAATATGGAAAACCGGTTGTTTTTGATCCTGTGGGTGCAGGCGCATCCAAGCCCAGATTGAGTACCTGCAGAGAATTATTGAATGCTGGGCAATTCACTGTTATCAAGGGCAATCTCGGCGAAATCATGGCTCTCCAGAAGCTATCAGTCAGCTCGCAAGTAGAGCAAAACTCGGAACAGGCCACGATGCAGGGAGTAGACTCTACAGTGGAATTGGATAGCGAGCAAGTTGCCTCGATCGCAACGAAAGTGTCTCAAGAGTTCCGCGCCGTGGTGGTTGTTTCAGGCGCAAAAAACACTATTGCCGAGTATGTTGACGAAAAGGCGTCACGCATAGTTGTGGTTGACGGTGGCCATCCTATAATGGGATCTGTTACTGGCACTGGATGCTCCTTAGGCAGTGCCATTGCGTGTTATGTGGCATGTGCCAGTCACAACAAGTGTGACATCTTTGAAGCTGTGGTGGATGCAGTCAAGTTCTACAATGAAGCCGGTGCTCGTGCGGGCGCTGAAAGTAAAGGACCTGGTCAATTCAGTTCCAACTTCTTGGACGAATTGGCACTGGGGCAAGCGGCCAGAGAAGCGTGAATTCTTTAATCCGATGTGTGATACAAGTGAACGTTTTTGTTATTTCTTCATAGGCAGAAGCGAATCAAAATCATCAGCTTCTTGTCAAACCACATACCATAATAGGTAGTAATTCAGCATTATATGCTGTTTATTTGCCTTAATATCAGTTATCTATGTACATACTCAGCTAATTTGCACGAATGGTGTGCAGCGGTAAAAGTATCAAATTAATTCGGAACTCTCCACTAATCTTGGGCTCTAAAAGTAGGGCAAAGAAGCATGAAAATAAATTTTGTTTTGTAGTCTCGCGACTAGCGGTCACCTGGAGGGCTCTGGCTGCGAAATATGGACGCGAGTCACGGTTAAGCCGCCTAGGCCCTTTTCTCAACAATGCCACAATGCCAATCTTGAGGGTCAAACACCAAAAAACACAGAGTTGCACATTGAACAAGTTTACGCTCGATTTCAAACTGACACTTTTTTACGGTGTCATGACATGGGTACGTTCATGCATTACTTGTCGCCCGCCATGAACTGTGCCGCACTTATTCAGTTCCGGCGAGACCCGTACACGATCGTAGACACGGCGAGGCAACGCGTTTTTGAAAATCATGCAAAATTCAGGTATTTTAACCGCATTGTATGTTGGTTCCAAGACTGATATGTGATTTTCGGCAGGCCTCCATGTGTCACGTCCATGGGTATGAAAATATTGAAAACGTGAAGCTCATTGACGACACTAAAGAGATGAGAGCTATCATTTCATGAGACATATTTGACAAATTGATCGAGTTTGCTTGTCGAGGGGCAAAATCTTCTTTTACAACAGTTTATCAGGTGGATACGTGCCATGTCGAAACGAATTTTACAAAAGAGGTTGTTAGAGCATCCGTATTTTTTTTTTTTTTTTTCAAAGATATATCACATTCGCCGTATCATCCCTCATCTCTCATTAAGTTTCGAAGAACTAATCATGAACGAAAGCTGCCCTGCAAGTTTTCATGAATTCAATTATTTCAAGCAAGTTAGTTCTCTATGACAAGGAAGAAAAAAAACAATAAGAAACCCCCTTACGACTTTTTATTCTTAAAGATTCTTCACATCAGAGGACGCTCTCGTCAATGTGTGACAGGCATACCCAAACATTCGCAAAAACAATACAACACATAGAAAAAGCCCATAAAAGATCGCAGCCTCACACCAGGCATCGAAATCAATCAAACTACCAATTCCATTTGGGAAACGAATCAAGATGTCTAAGATCAAAATACAAAAAAGATTTTCAACATGTTTGTAAATTTTGTGACAATTATCAAGAAAAAGGACCGCGTATATATAGACAAAGCGTATTCAATGCTTTCAAGCGTGATTTGAATTTTTCAGTATGATGGAAAGATTGAGGTTTGAACACTTTTTTTTTTTTTTAAAGAAACAAATCGTATTAACAGGAAACCGCGGTTAAACGGTCAAAAATCTATATATCTATAGACAAAAAACCTGCATACGTCTGGATAGAACACTGATTTTTTTTACACTGACCTCCTAAACCATAGAATTTGCTTCAATTTATTTTGTATAGAGATCTATTCCTCAAGAAGCGACACCGAATATGGCATTGTGGCCGAGTGGTTAAGGCGATGCACTCGAATATTTCGGGCTCATGCATTGGGATTTCCCGCGCAGGTTCGAATCCTGCTGATGTCGCTATTCTTTTTGTGCTGGATTTTCTTAGTACGATTTGTTCCTTTTTTTTTTTAAAAAAAAGAGAGTTGACAACAAAATTAGGAACACCAGCCGTACGTGTTTGAACAGAGCTTTCATTTGCCAGCAGTAATAATAGGTACTACAGTAAGACCTGTTTATAAGGATCTTGGTTAAAGAGATAACCTGGCTATATTCATCAAAACACAGCGCGAGAAATTGTTTTCCACACCAAAAATGCGCTCTTTAAGAAGATAACCTGGGTACTATCTCTATTTCTGCTCAAAAGATGTGATCCTTATAAACAGGTCTTTCTGTATAGAAATTACGGCGGGATGGCGCGCGTGTCGACATATTATTCAGGGTCATACAAACTGCTTTTTGGTAAATAAGATGTATTGAGAAGTAAGTGATAACTAGGCATATTCATGCAGTAACACATGAAAGTTAGAATTGGTCTCAAAAATAAGTGGGATGTTCATGAGTAATGAGATGATTCAATCAACCCTGGTTGCAGCTTGTCGCGACTGTGTAAAACAGTCCTGCCTCCAAATATCACATCTTTCTAGTGAAAATAGAAAAAGCAATGATAATATCCTTTCATGAAGCGTGATATAACGTGAAGAGTCTTTTGTCGCGTGTTTCTCACTAAAATATGGCCGAGTCATCTCTTCAACCAAGATCAACTAAGATCTTTATCGACTGGTAGCTCTATCACGGGAGTCGATTTCACGTGAGCGATCATCGCGTATGAACTTTCGATGTCAAAATCTCATCCTTCTCGAGCTATAGCAACTCTAGGTCAGCCATCATGCAAATGTGGTCCGACGGAAACATGCCTAATCTAGGCTGTGCACAATCCGGTCGTCCCAAATTCTCGCCCGAAGGCATTTGAAGAAGTGCCATGAGTCTCATCTGTGTTTCCTGGGTAAATTGCGTCAATGATTCTATTTTGGTATTTGTCTCACCATCCCACTCGGTGACCACAAAAATGTAATCTAATAATTCCTGCGAATGCGTACCCCAATGGGAAAACCACGGCTCGTTAGTGATTGGCTGACAGTTTTCACCATCCACTGACCCGTACCCAACAGAGTATAATGAGATGGCCCTTGCATTGATTCTATTGTGTAAATGTTCAAGTGTGGCGACTCTTTTCACGGTTTCTGGTGTTTTCGAGTAGGGCCGGGTTCTGTGGTCACGGCCATCCTCCATGCGCCAAAGAAACGTGTTCATTGAGACGATGAGCTTATCGTGAGCCCAGCGAGGGAATTGCACCGGTTTTGAAACTAGCGATATATACGCTGCGTCATCTACGGTCGAGTTGAAATCGCCCGCTATGAAAGTGTAGAATTGGAACGGAGTCGCCGCACACGCTATTCGAACGGAATCTGCGAATTGTTGTGTGGCGGTCATCAATGAGGCAGTAAATTTGGTTCTTTCCGCGGACCGGACGCCTCTCAGAGGTAGGTGAGTAGTCCCCACAATTAAAGCATCTTTTGACGGTAGCTTAAACCCATCAAGAAACTCATTCCTGAATTGCAAACACATAAATAGCGCTCCGTGACGAGAGGCTGGTTCTACTTCGTGCCCCACATTGAAAGGCAGAAATGTAGTGCTTTCATGGTCAAATTCTTGGAAAAGCTCCCATTTATAGCCGATTGCTATTGAGTGGTATTTATTTGGATGTGCCACCCGTAGAATGTACCCATACCTTGCAAATCGTTCTATCCATCTGGAATGATCCGATAGTTCCTGAAGACAAACAATGTCTGGATTATACCGCGCGATTTTGTTCATGAGAATGGTGGACCGTGCGTACTTCGGGGTAGGGTATTTCTCCCATTCACAGGGCTCAAACAAATTATAGGTCATGATTGATAATTGCGGCCCATTGGTGTATTCCGATTCTTGAATCCGCAACATTGGCCTATACCAGCACAAGTCATTGAGTCTGCGCCGAACAATAGGTGGACATTTGTCATGGGATCTTACGAACAGCCATTCTGCCTCGGCCATAGCTTTCTTTGCTAAAGGCCTTCTTTGATGAAAATAAATGTATATGTGAGACGTGCCGAGACTAGCATTTGTCAAGCAAGTGGCCGTTGGAATGCTAAGATGCAAAAAATGAGGATGTGTTAGAGATTATAAGGCACGGTGATACTTGGTAGGCTGATTTTCACTTGTTTCAAGCCGACTCCACCAGATAATTCTCCTGGTATTCCACTTCAATTGAAAGCAAGTCCTCGAGGCCAGTGATAATCCCGATATAGTGTAGACGAATAATGGGCATCTCAAGATCTGGACCATCGCATGGTTCTTGTCCCCGGCGACATATCGATAGTACACAGGACGAGCCTGCACAACAGATATCATTCTGATCAATAGACAATAAAAAACAGCACTCTGCATAGTTACGTAACCAATAGAGCGGAGGTTGATTTGATTGGTCCGATGAGGTTCGAATTATCGGTCGAAAATTTAAGAGATGAGACGGGGCAGGTGAACACTCCCTGACTTCTATAACTACAGCTACGAATTGAATACAAAATCGTTGGGCCGGCAATTTGGTGTACTTAGCATGACATTGGTTGTCACATATATGGAACTGTGGCCACACGCTTGAGTAAGTGAACTCTTTCTTGATTTCTTTGACCCGAAAAAGTTTTGCCGAAACTAAATTCAAGTCTCTTCGATTTGAGATCTGCCGACGTGAGCTTTGAGAACTAAGAACCATTGTAATGCATAAAATCAATTTGAGACACCCAAAAAAGCATTTCTGGTCTTTGAGGGCCTCAGTATTCACTATGAATCAATAAAGTTTTGATGCTCTTGGGATAATCAAACTGTGGAGCCGAGTTTCACGAAACAGCTCAGCCTCATACTACCTATGACCAAAATTCCTTGTTTGACTTACCAAAATCGCGGCCAGAAATCCAACCATTAAAAGAACAGAGAATTTTCGGTCTCATAATGACGAAATAATGGTGTACTGTATCCAAATCTTGAATAGCATTATACTAGATTAGCTGCAAGAAAAGAGTGGCACGTGCTCTATATAGGCCAATCTCGCGGCCGCGTGCGCCACCCATAGTGCTTTATCTAAATTCTAGATAGGCCACGCGCTGTGCGGCCTCAGCTCAGCTCGGTTTTAATTCAGAACGCTAAAACTTCACTAATCTCGCGTCCGCAGACTCCGACGAAAGTGGATAAGTTCCTTGGGTTTACAACACTGGGTGTTGCTTCAAAATCAATAAAGCAAATATATCGGATGAAAAGGTGGTCAGGTAAGGCAAATTCCTTATCACACTTCAACTGTTATCATTGTCGTTGTCGCAGATAAGCGTCTTATTATCTATTAGCAAACTTCCAGGCAAGTCCACAAAAGGCGTTTCGAAATGGTCATTCAAGGCAAAACAAGAAAAAAGGTTGCAAAAACCGAGCCGCCTCGACCATCGCCCGTGTCACGGATCGAGAAAATTGCATCTTTAAAGCGATATCCGGATAAGGACTATGCATTGGATTTACTCCACCAAATGGCACGGGCAGTGGCGCCGTTGATCCATGAATACAAGTTTAAAGTAGGCACACTTTGCGAGATGTTCCCTAAGCTGCCGAATCTTCTTGGGTTGAATGTAAACCGTGGGCAAAAAATCCTCATTCGGTTGCGGCCGCCTCATAACGACCGGACGTTTTTCCCCATGGGGGACCTTATCGGCACGTTTCTTCACGAACTCACACATAATGTGCACGGTCCGCATGACGCGAAGTTTTATGCGTTTCTAGATGAGCTCCGGCGGAAATACGAATCAGGAGCGTTTTTGACTAAAGACTATGTCTGTGAAGAGAGCAAGTTGGGTGGAGGCTTTCAGGCCCCATGGGCAACGCCACAGTCGATGCGCCAAAAGAGGCTTGAGGCATTGTCTAAAGGTATGTACAAGGCCGAATCACGTAGAGTCGGCGGCAAAGCCCCTGTGGGTGACCTCAAAAAGGCAATGTTGGAGGCCGCAGAAAGACGGCTACGAGATTCTAAATGGTGTTCGCAAAATCAACACGTGGAAAGTCTTGACGAGGATGATGACTTGGAAGTGCAGGTGCTTCCACCAATGAAAAGGGGGAGCCCTACACCAGCCTCGGATCAGACTTATAAGGACGTGATTGATCTCACAAAGGAGGAGACTGGGGACGATGATGATATCGAGATTATTGCTGTGGATGCATGTGAACACGACTCCTCTCAGAAGAGCGGGTTGGCTCTGCTACGACCATCGATTCTCGAGGAGTCGTCGTTCACCGCCGGAAACTTCGAAATGCGGTCAACTGTGCGCTACTACGTGTCGAGCTCTCCAGGTAGAACATTCATAGGAGACGAGATGCGCTCACGGCGCAAGGTTGTGGCGGACCTTGATTTCGAGCACATCATTGAAAGCTCGTCGTTTGTAGAGGTGTCAAGTCTGGGTTCAGAAGTGGGGAATTTGATAAAATACCATTCCTCCGAGTCCAGCATTTCTTCAATTGAGACCCCATGTGACGTCCTGGGAGCGATTCCAGGGAATACAACGGATATGGAGGGCAACCCCCAGACGGATGAGGCACAACCGGTTGAAACCAACGTTCTTAGAGTGAATTCGAAATCAAAAAAGGCAAAATCTGTCGAATCGAGAGCGCTCAAAGAGAAAACATCAAGCAAAGCAAAGAATCAAAATGGAGGAAAGAGGAGAAATGGGGCTCTGCTGGGCGCAGCGACCGCCAGTGGCGAAAACGCAAAGTGTAATAAGCGGCAGGGAAAAGTGTCGAGCAAGGACCAGAAAAAAGAACTAAAAACTAAACTGATAAGAAAAAAGAAAACCAGCAAGGAGCCGCTGGCTGCCGAGAAAAAGAAACGAGCCCGCAAGGAGGTACGGTGTGTTTCATTCCTGGAATTATTTTAAAACTAGCGCCCAGCGCGATAGTTAATAATGGGCTCGCGGGGGTGATACGAGAACGAAAGTGGCAAGTGGAGAGCGCGCGCACGTGACTTTTGCGTGGGAGCGGCACACGGAACGAGGTGTTATGCCATTATCCTGAATCAGGCCACCTATAAGAAAAGAGCACCACGTTAGCCTCTTCTTTTTTTCTTTCTCGTTGATAGACTCCCGAGAATGCAGAAAACTGACTCCGTTTTGAACTTGACCAAGCCGTCGTTATACGGCATTTACAACTCGTCGTCTACGAACTTGAACCTGGAAAACGAGGAGGTTGAGGAGTATATTGATGGAGCCAAACTTCACATCAAGTCCGAGGAAAGTCGCCCTGCGACATCGAGAAGACCATCCTCCATCGAGCGGAAAGCCCCGCCTACGTCAATTCCCGTTTTGTTGTTCAAATTCATGTACAGAGTGGCTGTTGTCGTTGCCGCGGCACTGGCGTACAATGAGGTGACAAGGAACATTCACACAACACATGTTGACGGCAATGGAGCCGATATCAATGCATTCTTGACGCATTTCATGGGCAGTTTCAAACCCACAACCATGCTTCCGTCGGAGAATAGGCTGGGTTCGATGGACATGATCGACCGTTTGCTTACGTTGTTTTTCGAGGGTCTTGCATTGAGTAGCATAGTGCCTGCTTTGGACAAGTACATGCCTTCTTGGGGCACCAAAAGAGTCTTGACGCTGAACCCTGACCCCAAGCATCGTGCCAATTTGACGAACGACATCATTAGATCGCTGATAGCATTTCTCGGAATCCTGTATGCGATCAGAAACATTGAATGGAAATCTTCGCTTCAGATGGCCATGACTTGGACGCTCATCAATCCTGGATTGTGGCTTATCTTGGACGGCACGCTAAATGGATTTGTTGGTTCTATTTCCGTGGCGTTTGTGGGATCAGCAGTCATCTATATGCAAAGTGGTGGTCAGTTTGTGGGAGACTCCGAAAACTTGTTCACCATTTTCCTCTTCATTGCAAGCTTCTTCTTTTGTGGCGTCATAATCTTCGGAAAATTGGGCCGCTTTTTGTTTGGTCAGCGATAGATGGAAGCCTACGAAGAATACAACTATGGAAAACAATCATGACAAATTTGAATAAACTGAAACGCAGGAGTTAAATGTTAGCATTCGCAAGAAAGGGTAAACTATCATGCGAAAACTTGGTACTTGACACCGACTTTCAGGCCCGAGTCAACCCATCTTCTTTTAGCTCATGGCTCATATGAATCGTTGCTAGCCTCAACTGCATTAGAAACAAGCGCAAATAATTTGTTTTATTCTATCGTGTAGTCTTTCTTCCTGTTAAGTAATAATGGTCGTAGGGTGCGTGCCCGGAATTGCCTGTGGTCGCGAGGCTGACTACGGTCATCTTTAAATTGCACAACACAATTCTATAGAAACCCAACACTAGACGGTTTAAAACCCTCCAGCAGGCATCTGTAAAGTCCATTTGCTGCAATACAAAAATATTGAAAATTATCTGATAGTTAAGAAATATTGTAGAGGCCAGAGGGTAGGGCACTAAGGAGTGCATACAACGTAACCAATGAAATGAGGGTCAAATCTCACTACGCCAAAATCCTTTCTCCAAAAGAAAACCAAATAAATACCCTACAAAACGCCACACACGAGAGCAATGAGCGGCGGTCCAGTTCCAGTGTGGAAAAAGTACACGACCAGGCCTACGGGGATCTGGGAAAAAATCAGACAGTGGCTCGTGCTTGTGCCCAACAGATCCCTGGGTAACCCAGTTGTTGAGCATTTCAGAGCGGTGCCTCCTGGCGCCAGAATCGAGGAGGCCAAAAACTACAAGGACCCAGTGACGATCCCCGCTGGTGACATTAGAGGCAACCCATACTATAAGCGTGATTACAGACGCAACTACCCTCAAATCCGTGCGTTTGACCAGACCAAAGTGCTGGGCTTGTTGACGTTAGGTAACGCCGAGAAACCTAGAATCTCGATCGGCGAGAAGGGTTCTAAGGAGTTGGCTGCATTTTCGGCGGGTACCTCCGTTAGCTTGGCAACGACTTTGACCAGCGCTGATCAAAACATGATCAAGGGCCAGGTCTTGGGTTATTCTGGTGAGCCTATCGTGGCGCCTTCCTTGCACAAGTTCAAATGGAAGATCTTACAGGAACCAGAGCACGGTATGTACACAGACGACTATCCATGCCGTACGTTCACCATGGAAAGACCTACTCAATAAACCACATCTAGCCCGTGGATTGGGCGCCTGCATGCATCATATGCACCACTGTATATTTAAAGACTATTCATTGTCAATGATAGAAGAATCGTTGCCTGCCATGTAATTGGATGACTGACGCGAAAGCTAGCCCAGCCAGTTCTTTCATGGGCCTTGAACGTCCAAGGGCCTTAACTCATATTGTAGACGATCGAAGTCGTAAGCACTTAATAGGAAGTCGGCGCATTGCGTTCGCTTCTATCTTCTTGCTGTTTCAGGAAGTATCTTGTTTGAGCCTAGATCCAGCCACGGGCTGTCTAATCATACAAGTGCCTGGATAAGTGCGCCCCCACTATCGAATACTACTGGGTATGTGGAAGATACTGAAACCGTCACACTTAGCGTCTCTCAATTACTGCAAACTATATGTATAAATAAAGAGTTTTTTGGTGTTTAAAGAGATTAATCAACCCAATCAATTACTTCGCCCACTTTTCGTTTCAGCTCTTTGTCTGCCTCGTAGCTCTATGTGCGGGAATACCATTGTCATTTGAAGAGCGAACCACAACTTGAGATACTCAACTCCGTGTAACTTCGTCGGTGACATCATGTTATCGGTCTCACATGCGTGTACTACTACATATGGCGTCTGAAGAATCTGGTGGATGTCAATTGCCGTGTATTGGCTCGCATAGTCCACTTTATCGTCGACACGAAAATGTAGTACCGGCACCTGATAAAACCGATCATAGCTTATAACCATTTCAATGGTTTGCCCTTCTTCTTCGCTATGTTTAGCTGCTGAGCCATTCTCAAATGATAAATGGATATAAAGATACTTTGAGCCGTAATACTGCTTTACATACGCATTAGTGATGTTCATCGGTTGCTTAGCATGGAGATCGGCGAAAAGAATCTCCGCAAATTGTTCAATTGACTGATTGAAACTGGCGTCATTCATATTTAGTATTGTATGACCAAGGCTTTTGATATTGACAATGACACATGCTCTTTGCAGTGTATGGCGCAATCGGTCGAAGCGTCTTTTTACGTCAAACAAAGACTAAGATCGGTTTCGCACAGGGCTCAAGGATCGGTCATACATTCCGATTCAAGGGAATACAGCGAAATGGGAACAAAGAAAGTGTGAATATCGAGAACTTAAAACTATTTCGAGTTTTGAAGAAAGACGTTAATAAGCCCTAAAAAAGCCATCCATAAAACATGAATCGATGAGTTGTTTAGTTCACTCGTGCACGTGCCCGTGCCAGGAATGCAAGCCTTGATAGCCAGTGTTTTTTTAAGTCCAAAAGCCAGAGAAACTGGACGCAAGTCGAAAGATTTTTATGCATAAAAAGGCTTACTGTGCCCAGGAGCTTGTAAGTAAGCGAACGTAATCATTTCACACAATTTTCAGGACTATAGTTTGCAGAAACCCTTCGTTAGCCGTGCATTATATATATATACGAGACGCCTTTTCTGTCATTGACGCCCCTGTGAACCAGTAACAAAACCCCAATTTCTCAACTCGCTTAATTCAAACTCATTTCGCTTTCTTCTCTTCGTCCTCGGGCATCGTGGACTCACTCAACAAGCCCAGCTTACCATTGAACAAGATGCCCAGGTTGCTGGCGCTAATGGAGTTTCGGTTATACATTTCCTTGACTTTTTCTGCATTAGGGTGTTTCAAGGGAACGCCGCTCACGCCCGACTTGTTACCACCGAGCTGTTTCTGCATGGCGTAGTCTCCACTATCAAAGTACTTTTTGTCCTGTAGTTTTGAGGAGAGGATCTGTTGCTTGGTTGGAAGCTTGCCGTACATTTTGAAAATGCGCAATTCCTGTGGCGACAATTTGGACAAGTCAATGCCTTGCTCGTTGCGGGGAGGCCCCAAAGGATCCTCGTCTGAAGACATATTTATTGGTCTTATTTGTGTTTGGGCACTTTTCATTTCGAAGGGGTTAAAAGGCGGAGTGAGAATTTGGCGCAGCGCCACGGGCGTGGGGCAGCCTGGCCATGACAGGTGCAGGACTGCCAGAATTGACGGCCAATTTCAGTGTAGCGAGCTAGCGCCAACGCCAGGGCAATTTCAGGTCATAAAGCCGAAAGAAAGTTGGTTCATATTCCAAAAAACAGAAAGTTTTGTCCAAATAGACGTAATTTGCCGTGGGAATATTATTGCAATTTGCAAGTGCGGTGCCCCAAGCCTATACTGTTCGCACCCGGCAGATGTCATTCAGGTGATCTTTCGATCAAAAAGGAAAATAGAATGTTCGCCATAAAATGATGACAAAATGTTTGAATTTTCCTGTTGTACCATTTGAATTTTCATTCAACGAACCATTAAACGAAGAAGTCTTACCGAGCTTTGCTGAACAAAGAATGCCCTTGCGAATCCTTGACTCCGCAATATTAAAAGCTTTTGAAGATGAAAGGCCTAGCTTTTGGCCAAATGCATGAAAATGAATTTCGAGATCCATGGCCAAAAAGTGGCAACTAAAATCAAGAGGTCAACCAGGTAGACAATAAACCCATAGAGCTCAATCGGAATTGGTAATCTATTGGGAAGCCTACTGACCGCGAGCACTATCTCGAAATCAGAATATGTTACTGGCTTTGGGGCATAAAAATCGGCTTGGTAGTCAATAACAATGTACACGTCTAGGTTGTCGGTGTTAGACTCTAGCCCCACAAACTCATGCTCTTGTATGTATTTATGAGTGATGTTGAAATTGACCGGTGTCGTGGCCGGCCAGCATAGTTTCACACTGATGAGGTCGTTTGAATCAAACATACTATTGTTGTAGTTGTTCAATCTCACGTACAACCGTTGTTTTGGTTTCGAGAGATAGTCGTATGGAATCGTGAGCACCAGATTCTCTATACTGTATGAATCAAGCGTGAGAATTGGGTGGTTTGTAAGAATAAGTGAGGTCTCGTTGAGAAATTTGACCTCGTTACTCAGGGAACTGCCCGGTCTGTGCAAGGGAATATCGTAGTAGTTAGGAATCTGGAATCCATAGGCTTCTGTATTGGCCCACGCTAGGGCACACAATGAGAGTATGAGAAAGCGCCTCAACATGCTAGAGATGTATGAAAAGGATACAGGTTTGTATCAGTCGAATTGCACGGCTGGATGAAATGTGAAGCTTCTTCACATAACTTTTGATGCCCTCCAAATCGGGTCTTTTCGCGTGTGTTGATTCTCGGATGTTCGGGTGTGTTAACAACGTGTGGCCTTTGAATTATGTGCTTAACGCATATCATATAATCTTCGTTTCCAACGAATGACATGGTGTTTCGTCTCATTGTGCTGATTTTGCCGCTCAATATCCAAGTCCACATCGATCGGGAAATTGAATGTGAAATTGGCTAAAATCACCTTGACGTAAGCCTCGGTCGTGTACCAACCATATAATTGTAAGTGATGTAGGTTCGAGAACGTTTCAATAAGGGTAGCCAAAATCGTCAGCGTGAGCAATTTTTTATTTTCTGTGTAGTTTTCAAAACCAATTGACAATCGGCGAAGCGAAGTCAGGTGGCCTGGAAATGGAGCTTTCAAAAATTCAATGAATCTTTCCTGTAAGACGAATGAATTGTTGTGTGAGTAAGTGATGGCGAGCGTGCGAAGCGAGTCTTGTAAATTAAACAGAGCTAGGTTAAACGGGTACTGCCATGTGCAGTCGTGGAGGTTTAGCTCGGAAATCGCCGTGCTGGGCATCTCCTCGGCATTCCAGTCGAAGTGAAACTTGTGTAGTGTTAGCACATGCAAATTAGTGAAGTTATCTAAATGACTCAAGCAGAATGTCTTGCGGCTCTGGGTGACCTGCGCATTAATGAGATTGAGGCTGCGTATATGAGTACACTTGTTATATTTAAGCCAATGTGACAGGCTGGCCGAAGTTATCGCCACAGATTTTAGGTTTGGAAAAGTTTCGGCATTCAAAAGCTCGCCAAATGTATTCTGTTGGTACTCGTTATACGCGTCTGGCGTGGTGATGTGGATGAGTTCGCAGCAGAACCGGGCCAGCAAATCTGGACCTACTTCCGACTTTAAGCTTTGTAACTCAAGTATCTGCGTCCATGTCACGTGTAGCTGCCTCATAATGTAAGAAGTTAGCCGCTGACGGTATCTATGGCAAGTTAGCGCAAGATTCTTCACGTCCTTGCGAGTCGCATATGCAAAGATAAGCTCGAGAATCTCCGAGGGTAGGTCGATAAGCGTAATTGCCATGGTTCAAACTGGTGAAACCTTTTATTTCTATAGTTTGTCCTGGCTATGGAAAGTGTTGATGGTTTGAGGGATGGGTCATGTATATGGTTCCAAGTAAGTCGAATTTATCACTGGTCGAAACCAGTGGCTCGCCATTGCGTCCATAGATCGGAGCTCGGCCCGCACACTGGGCTGGGCCCGCCGCAGCAGACAGGCTACCCCGGACTTCGCACCTTTCATGGTTGGATCAATTTCAGAAATTTGCAGTTCCGCAGGCTTTGTTCAAATTAAGAAGTGTCATGTTGGATTCTTGTTATTTGTTTCGGAAGAAAATAAGCAGTCGATGTTTAATTTCGACGTGTTTTATGAAAGAAGTGCTTCTCATTGTTTTCATCAGCGTGGCCTTGTGTGCCGGTTCATCGTGTTCTCGCGATTCGCCCAAAAGACGCCTTTGCTGAGTCTGGAAAATCCGCAGATCATTTTTAAACCAGCATTGATTCTCCAAAGCGGTCTTAGGTGACTCAAACTGCTGAAATCTCGTGTCATATCTCAGTTTTTATTTGAAAAATATAAGAAAAAATCAGAAAAAGAACGTTTTTTTGCTTATCTTCCAACCCACACCATATCAATTCTTAAATAAATTCAGCCATCCATTCCAGCCCACTTTCCTTCCGTCCACACCTTTCATGTCTCCCAAGTTCCCTACAAAAAGGCTCCTTTTAGGAGCTCTCACAGTATTGGCTCTATATCTACTATGGGCCCAAAATTCAAAAACAATCACAGACTCTGTTACTCATTTAGACTTCCAGTTTGACCCCATCGAAAGGTATAGTCTAGATTTCAAGAACAGCTGGATCATCACTGCCACATTGATCGTGCTTGCTACATATCTTTTGGCATCATGATTTCTCGAAAAAAACTCAGTTCATTCTAGGAAACTTGTCACCATTGACGACTAGATAGCACTATTGAGTATAGTGAAGAGACATTGATAAATCAAGATCCGAAAGATCACGGGACATTGAAAGCGAGAGTACATGCTCATGAGTGATATTCAAAAAAGAAACTACTATTTCTGTTATTGGCGGTATCTGGAAATGACTGTAAAACATTCATGGATGCCCGCACAGCTCCCCAAAGTCTCAAGACTATCGTTGAAGAAACGGCATCGACAGCACATACAAAACGGCTAAAAATCCGAAACAAGTGACCTCAAACCAAATATCAGTGCTAGTTTTCCGGCTAGATACTCTTGAAACGGATATGCACAACTGGCCATTGCCATCATTGAGACTTGCAGTGTATCAATCTCCTCAGAAGCGAGTGAATCTTGATGGGGCACCGACCTTTTCATATGGCCTGAAAATGATGCATTTGAAAAGGTAGATCTCATTGGCTATCTGTTTTTTCTCTTCAGTTTTATTCTTTGAATTGAAATTTGCCAGGCCAATTGGGTTTAACTCACGGTCCACGCTTGGAAATTAGCGATATAGCTGAATTCGTTGACATTGCGTGCAAGGAAAGATGAGCTTGGACTATGGAGTTATGACAATAAGCAGCGTGAAACACTGCCCTCTTTCATTAAGGGTGTTCAAGGGGAGGAGGACGTGGCTCTAAGAACAATCATTTGAAGAATGAACAAAATATTCACTCAAAGGACTAAAATGTGAAGAAACTCGTGGAAGACCTATGACGAGGTTACAACATATACTACAGTATCAGGCCGCATATGCGAGGCCACGGCGATTTTGACCCCACCATCATCAGACAGTCGAGTTGGGCGACCGTCAAGTATGTAAACGCTGGCTCTTTCTTTTAGTGGATTAGATGGCCAGACCGGCTACACAATGTTTTTCCAAAACTCGAAGTGAACGTAACATTCCATGCTATTGTGATCGTGAATAGCTGAGCGGGATCTGTGACGGTTTTTATCATCAATCATGAGAGTAAAAAGGCGAGAAATTAAAAAAAAAATTATACTCATCTCGAATTTTACGTACATGTATTTTTCCTTTTCGAGAAGAAAGACTCTTGAAAAAACAAGTAACCACATAATCCCAAATTGGCATCTCTGATTAGCCGTGGATGGCCGAGAATTGCAATGGTATAATAACTGCGAAGAGAGCCAGGCCTCTCATGAAATGGACATAGAAAATAGATGGTATAAAAGTCACGCATATATAAACGAGTTTAATTAAGTACATGCTCAATTTTTTACTCCATTTTACTGTACCCTTGAAGCCAATCGTCCGCGGTAGTACATCTGTCAATTTTAAAAATACAGAAAAGATTAGCATTGTCCTTGCATAAAGATGACACGCTATACAAAGATATTTACCTTTTTTTTTTTGGAGAGCTAGGTAAGAAACTCTGGCTCCCAGTATTAATCAGATGTATCAAGCAAGAAAAAAAAAATCAACTGGGCGGACAATTTGCAGTCAAGTAATGATTGCCAAATTATGCGGCACAATTCGGTGCACTTTGGTGACTGTTTACTCCGGGATGCGCATCGCAGAATCCAGAATATAGATCTCCACAATACCCATCATGGAAACAGAAATCGAAAATCTACGGAAAAGAGTCGCCGAGCTCGAAGCTGAAAATCGACTATTAAAAGGTGAACAGCTCACGGAAAACAGCGCCAAAAATAATGTGTTAGTACATGAATCAGATACTGCATTGCCCATGTCCTTAGAAGAGTATAGACGGTATGGACGGCAGATGATCGTGCCTGGATTTGGCTCGCTTCAATCACAACTCAAACTCAGAAACGCCAAAGTTTTGGTTATTGGGGCAGGCGGCTTGGGCTGCCCTGCAATGCTATACTTATGTGGCGCTGGAATAGGCAAAATCGGTATACTAGATAATGATGTTGTTGACGAAAGCAATTTGCACAGGCAAGTGCTTCACACCACAACTTCGGTGGGAAAGCTAAAATGTGATTCGGCAAAAGACTACCTCCTGAGGCTAAACCCGCATGTCGATATAGCCACACATCCCGTTCGCCTTATGAACGAAAATGCATTTGACACTATATCCATGTATGATTTGGTGGTGGACTGCACGGACACACCAGCCACACGGTACCTTATCAACGATGTGTGTGTGATTTTGGGCAAAACAATCGTGAGCGGGTCAGGCGTGAAAACGGATGGACAAATCACTATCTTAAACTACAAAAACACCGGGCCTTGCTACCGTTGTTTCCACCCTAAGCCACCTACCCCGGATTCAGTTCCCACGTGCTCGGAGGCGGGCGTGTTGGGCCCTGCTATTGGCCTTACGGGTATAGCCTTGGCGACGGAAACTATCAAGGTAGTTTCTGATTTTTACAAGGACAATTTCACGCCATTCATCGCAATGTATTCTGCATTCCCGCAACAATCTATGCGTGTGTTCAAGATGCGCAATCGGCAGGCGAGTTGTGCTGCGTGTGGCGATCAGCCATGCATTCTGAAAAAAGACATCGAGTCAGGTCTCATTGATTACTCCGCCTTCTGCGGGCAGGTAACATATAACGTGCTTCCGGCAAAAAACAGACTAAGCGTATCGGAGTTGCAACAAAGAATGCGGCAAAAGGGCCCATTGCTTTTGTTAGATGTTCGCCCGAAAGACCAATTCGAAATCACACATCTTCCTAATGCATTGAATGTGGACTGGGAACGCACCTTGTCAAAGTGCAATAAGATCGAAGAAATCCTACCGGCAGATTTCGATAAGCAACAGGACGAAGTCTACATAATGTGTAGATATGGCAACGACTCGCAGCTTGCTGCGAAAAGGCTCATGTTGGAGTTTGGGTTGAAAAAGGTTTATGATGTCAAGGGAGGCATCAACAAGTGGAGCTGCGAAATCGACAAAAACGTCCCCATATATTAGTATGTATATTCTCATGGCATCAGCGTGTTCATATCAAAACAGGATCGAGCCGTTCCAACACAAGCAAACCGGTGTAAGTCCCAAAAGCGTACGTCGAGCTGCCCTCAAAGTTCTCGTTCCAAGCAGCAGCAGAGATGACCACCTCAGGCGGCGTGAACGTACACATGATCTCATTTTTATCGGGCGTGACCGGGATATAGTCACCAGAAAGCGTGAGCGCAGACTCACCAGGAGCCTGAAATAAAGTCCAAATTTTGAGCGGCACCACGAGCTTATTGAGAGCTTTGGGCATGCCGAAAATCTTACGCCCGATGTTCATCACATACACATCCCCACACGTGTTGCCCACCACGGCAAACGGGTGATTTAGGTACTCACTGATGTGGAAAGTGGAGATCAACTCCGTCTTCAAGAGCAAGCTGTGCTTCATGTGTGGGTGGCGCGCAAATGTGTACCCTATGCTTTCGGCGCTGTCTGGATATACAAATATCCGGTATGTGTGGTGAAAGAGCGGTTGGAGCGTCGACACGGTGTACCCGATTTCGACGCGGCCTTGCCTGATTTGGTCATATTGGATCGCAAACGACTGTGCCGTGGCGGTATTCACAAGAATCACTTTTGACTTGTTTATGTCAGCAACGCAAATCGAGTTTATCATAGAATCGGTGATGTAGGTGACAAAAGACGGAATGCGTGCATCAGCTTCAGACTCGCCACTATTGGGGAGGGTAAACTCTGCCACTGCGCCATCAAAAGTGCCCACTATGACTCTTTCATGGTCGAGGAAATCGAAAGCAGTCAACGGGATCGGCAGCTTTTGACTCTTCCGTTCCGCATCTAGCCACACCGACCATGACGGTTTGGTCACCTTATAATAGGTTGTTTCTGGCGTGTTTTGCGCGCTGATCTCAAAGAAATGTAGTTTGCCGTCGGTGAAAATGCCCAGGAGCACCCCCGAATCGCTATTTGCGTATTTGGCAGGGAGCCATGAGAGCCTAGACGTTGCGCCGAAGTCAGAGGTATCGTACACCTGCGATAATGTGAGAGAAGACAGCTCCACATCGTAATTCCATATCTGGAGCGCTGTTTTGATAGCCGCCAGGGGTTCTAATTTCTTCGGGAACACGCTGAGCGCCGGGTCATTGACCACACTCGCGAGTCCCTCCTTGCTGTTTATCACGAAAACAGCCAAAAGCGAATTTGACGAATAATGGAGCCATTTCATCGCTGTGACGTACCCGCCAACATTAAGCGCGAGCCCGTTTCTATCGATTGCTTCTTTCAAAGAGACACAATCGCCCTTCTTGAGCGTGTGTTGGGCCACATGACCGCCCTTTGTGATCTTCAAATCGATATCTCCAATCGCCCCAAAAGACTCTTCAAATTGCTGTTTCGGAATTTCTTCCAGCTCGAGTGCAGGAAATCCCGAATTTTCTTTTGACATGGGGATCTCTCTGATTTTGTGTTTGCCCTTTTCAACCCATTGACTGAATTGTCTCTCGTTCACATAGAATAGCTTGTCGCCCCACATATCCTTCTGATCTAGAAGGTAGTCAAAAAGCCCCTCCTCAAAGCCGAAATTGTGATGAAATCGCCCCACAAAGCTGAGGTCGCTCGTGCGGGGCAAGCTGGCCTTTAAGATAAGCTTGTTTGTTGTTTCCGAAGACATTTCTAGTTGGCAAAACTTATACAGCAGCAATTTTTTATATGAGCTAATCTGTTTTTAACTGATTGGGCCGGATGCGCGGCTGCCACACACAAGGGCCGCCGTCGATGGCAGGCTGGTGCGCGTCCCTGAACATTCCAGGGCCCCTGGGCCCCATAACGGCTCGCCCTGAAAACAGAAAAAAATGAAAATAAAAAAGACAATGAAATAGAATGAAATGAAAAATTTGGCGTTACGAGACAGTTCCCTGGAATTCCCATTCTCATCCGAATATAAGCCAATGTTCCAAGGCTCAGTGTGTTATTTGACATAAAATCCACCTCTTCTTTCATTGGGTGATCTGCGCCTTCTACTTTGGGCCCTAGATGCTGCTTGAGCGCTTCCTTACTTACACGTGAGTTGTAGCCTCTGGAGCAAAGCTCGGGCACTGGGCCATTTTGTTTGCAATGATACATTGATACACATGAGGCTACATGGGAGATATCTTGTAGTAAATGCTAGAAAATTTAGTAATGATTGCACTCCAAGATCAACTCTCTGTAAAAAAGAATTTCTATATCCGTAAACAAATATGTCAATACTCTGATGTTGTGTTGTTTTACGTGAAACTTGAAACTCGCCACGAGACTTGCCGAAGAGTCCGGCCTGAGTATGTTCAGAGTTGACCAATCGAGCTAACATATGCACTTTAAGTTCAATCATGACTTTTATCAGCAAGTAACGAAGAACATATAAACAACATTTAAGTTTTGTTGAAAAAATTCCTATGCTTCTGAGTTGTACCCATTTGCTTCCGTATGATAGTTGTTATGGGTGCAAATCTCTTCTGGGTCCAACACATCTGAACATATTCGCGCCTCTTCATCGGGTCCTCCCAAAACGTGAATTTCAAGAATTCTTTCTGAATGCTTTGACTTTTTTTCCACTAACCATCGGATACAATAATCTGATTTCATTCAACTTGCTAAAAGGAAACCTCAAATTCTCGCTTTGTAGACAAAACAAACGAAGTGTCTCACCTGTATGCCTGTCGATGGTCGAGCGACTCGAGCCTGAATGCAACGCAGTGATTCACGCTGCGCAGAATTCGCGTCGCGGGGCCTATGTGTTGAGATGGCCCCAAACCCAGCCGTACACAAAGCATCGGCCCATTACACCAGACATGAACGACAACCCCGACAAACCAATCAAGGCCAAGAAAAAACGGTCTTTTTTCGAAGACGATTTTTTCGTCAAGAAACCAAGGGTCAAGCTGTTGCTGCAGGATTCGGCGAAAAAAGTATCATCAGATTCGGTAAAACCAGAGGTGCGACCTAGTATTGACTCTGGTGAACTGAAAAGCCACACTCAAGTAAGCAGCAGTCGAGAAAACTCTACTTCTACTGACATTTTAAGCTCAGAGGATCACTCGCATGCATACCTTTCGGCCAACGAGTCATTCACAGAGTCTGCTAAGGCCGAGTCACCTCTTGTACAGACGCACCATAATTCTCTGCTGGGCCAGGCACCTAATGCTACACATGCGGCTATTGAAGATGGAAATCTGGTAGGAAAAGATGATACTATAGTGCAGCAGGCGAAAACGCTGCATGCAGAGATATCTCTTAGCTCAGACACGCTCAAAAATGATGAGTTTTCTGCCACTCCAGAGCTGACTCAGGTCCACTCTAAACCCACATCTCCCGAACCCGCACCCGCCGGCTCCACCCAGGAGGACGAGGATGATATAGTTGATTTGGATTTGCAAGAGTTTTTCAGCGGCTTGGCGAAAAAACTGGTGCTGGTAGACGAGCACAGTAGATTATACCGAGTGGAGGTGTCCTCTCGCTTAGGACTTCATGTCACATATGAACGACAAATCACAGGTGACACCACATTTGGCGAGCTAGCCGAACAGCTCCTGCGACAAACGCTACGAGACTATAACCTCGCCAATTACTGGAAACAGGGTGCTTTCGTGTGGATAGAGGGCCGCCTGGAACTAAAACCGATCTTCAAGCCGAGCACGCTAAGGATCCCCGAACCTAGGGGGAACGCCATGACAAAGATAAGCTGTCTACATATACCCACAGAGCAACTATCATGCTTCGAAAAGCTACATCCCGAATTCACCAAAGATACACTAGAAGAGGAAGATGATCTTCCTCCAGAAGAGAAGTTGGAGGTGTATGCTCTACTGGATGTGGAAACAAGCGTCACTCAGAAACAGACGCCCGCAAAGGAGGAGGTGAACAAAAGCGAGTTTTTCGTGATCGGGCTAAAAGGGAAAGATAACAAACGAATTGAGGCCGAAGTGGGGCCCACAACTAAGATCCGGAGCCTTCTCACCTATTACATGCAGGTGAAGGGCATAGAGGAGACTCCGGGCCAAAAAGGTCGTATTGTCTTTGAGGACGAGGAGCTAGAGCTCGATGCCGTCGTCGCGGACACTGAGTTGGAGGAGGATTTCGAGGTGCAAGTGTACATATGACATTGATTATGGTATGAAAGAAAGACTAGAATATGCTCGAAATAAGCCCGCCGACATAGCCCACCAAGTAGCTGGAGAACCACGTGATGGTGGTCGTGCCAAAGGGGAAATAGCTGAAAGCGTAGTAGAGAATAGCAAACACCTCGATCACACTGGAGATGATGGTGAGAATCGTCAGCTTGAGAATCACGGCGCAATACATGGTGGTGAGAATAGACCCAAAAAACACTGCTGAAAACACGATCCGCCCCAGACTAGTGATGTGGCGAATATAAGCGTTGGGGCCTTGGAGCACGCCAAACGATACAACAAATAGAAGCAGGCCCATCAGCCAAAGAACGGCGAATTTGGTTGGTTTTAGCGCTAAAACAGGAAACATGAAGAAACCTAGCGTGAAACAGAGAATTGATGCGCCCAAGCAACACCCAAATGCAACCACACGCTCGAACCGGCTAAGCTGAAACCACAGCGGTTCCTGGGCGGCAGTATTGCTTGTATTGTACGATGGCAAGGAGTCATATAGATTGTTTGCGCCCGAGCGCACATAGTCTGACCATTCTGAAAATGCCGGGGCGGAACTGCCCAGCTGATTATTCAGGCGTGATGCCCAGCTCCCGAACTGGGCTTTGAAATCGGACTCTGGTTGTGACATTGTGCAGAATTGTTATCTTTTGCAAGTAGGAATAGTCGCTCAAGAAGCTATTACGCCATATGTGATCTGCGCTGGTGTGCGGGTCTTGCGAAGCCCCAGATCTGGGGTAATACTGTGACGAGTTCAATGATCAAGAAACATGTTGGAGTTTCCCAATATATTATTGAACAAAAAAAACAAACAGAGAGTTTGAGCTTTTAGGACCAAATCAGTAAATTCGTAAAGCTTATCATTACCTGCTGTAGTGGAAGAATCGATGTTGATACTAGACTGAATGCAACCACTTCCTTAGGCTCAGGGGCCAACAAGTCTAAAGCTCAGCTGATCTGATACGATCCATCATAAATCTGCACTACTCATATGATTTCGATTCAGTTTCAATTTCAATGTTATTTTATTTTCTTCTTTTTTCAACTCCTATTTCTCCTGACTCCCCCGAATCATCCCTTTTCCCTTCCTACATTTCTCAATATTTCTCCAATTACAAACCCCCTTACAACTTCTCCAAAGCCGACTTTAACGACTCGTGCAACTTGCCCAATTTCTCAAAATCTGTTTCCTGTGCAGGCCAGCCAACGCCCAAGCCAGAAGCTTCGTCTTTCTTGGGAATCAAATGGAAGTGAACGTGGTCCACAACCTGGTGCGCGATTCTGCCGTTGTTTTGCAAGATATTGTAGCCCTCTCCTTCAGGAGAATCGTTCTCATCAAGTTTCAACACCTTTGTCAATTTTTTGACAGTGGGAAGCAAATCCGCCAAGTATTCGTCGGGAATGTTGTGCAACTTAGCCCCATGATGTTTAGGGATAATAAGACAATGGGCCTCGGCAGTGGGCTGGATGTCCAAGAAAGAGTACGTATACTTCGTCTCAAGCAATTTGAAAGAGGGGATCTTACCCTTGATAATGTCGCAAAAGATACAAGATGCAGAGCTGGCCATTGTGAATTCGGATTGTTTGTCTTCTTTTGGACTGAACTTATTGCTTTCGGATGGTGCGACGGAATTGATCGTGACCTGATTTGCGCGGTTTTCCATCATCCATGACACGCGCAATGTGGGGACGGGTGTAATGATTTGCAGTCACCGGAAAGAGAGTACAGGTATACTGTAACAAACACATTATAGTCGTTACTACATTTGTTTTGAACTTGCAAAAGGGCTCGATTCTTGAATAGCGTTTGAATTCGTTTATCACATGATATTGTTGAAAAGTGTTGATAAATTGAATCACTGTTCCCATGTGAAGCTCCTCAGACATGAATGCATATAGCCATTGTTCTTTATATTTCGATTACGGCCGAAAATTGACACTTTTGGGATAAGTTTTCCTCAGCATGATAGGATTATGTGCTTGGAACTGACGTGTCAGCAATTGAAAAATATGATAGTTCCCTCATTGAATAATCGAATCTTTGTGTGCTGTTTTCTACAATTGTTGTGCAAATCAGTGTGAAGGACACTTCTTTTCTGACTTCAACGTCAATTGTAGGTTGATTCAAAGACAATCAAGAATACATCCAATTGAAATGTGAAGAAAACTAGTCAGCAAAGCGACGAGATAAGAATAAATTTGAAGATTACGGTCTACCAAGTAAAAAGACAAAAGAAAATTACATTCAGACACTGCCAGGACGGAACGAATACGACCTGGAACGAATGCGGGATAGGGATTTACAGATGTGCAAAGAATACAATCTTCTCCTCTTCGAAAGATTTGTTCAAAATTCACTTCGTTAATATGATTTGCGCAGACAATCAAAAAAAATAAGCTAAATTGATCGATACGTTTTTTTTTTTCTTAGTAACTCAACTGTGAATCTATGGTCTATTGTAGGGCCAATTTCCCCAAGACATTGAAAAGAAAACAATGGGCGTTCGGGAAAACAAAGCGCATTTGATAGATAAATTAGCGGCATTCATCAAAGCAATATCCGCTTGAGAACAATATCTCTTCTGCCAAGCAATTCAAGGGCTTCGCAACTACTATATAACATCACAAGAAGAATTCAAGTATCATAGAAAGACTTATTTGAGGGAAATTCTTTCAAAATGAAACCACTCTACTTTGTTCCGTTTACGCTTGCAGTGTTCGTGGTACTGTATCCCTTCGGCTCGAACCTGTTTGTCAAAGTTAAGCAAACCCATAGTGACTGTGGAATATTTGATACAGCTGTAAGGCAGAATCTGACTAAGACAACACCAATAAAAGATTCTTCAGAAGAAGAAAAAGTCACAATTCTTGCTAAAAGGCTCGACTCACCATATGCAACACCCGAACATGCAACAAGCTTGTTGGAGAATTTTGTGCTTGACCTCAAGTCCTATATACATCGAACAGGCTTTGACTACATCCGATTTCTCGAACACAAGGAATTTTTGAGCCATGCACTTTCAGATATTGGCAGTTTGGTTCTGCAGTTGGGCCTCTTAGAAGATTCGCTAGATCGCCGGTACAGTTTCACAAAGCATCGGTTTGAAGTTATGGTGGTTGTAAGTGATCACATGAGAACTGCTGCATCAGAAAATGATGCTCCACATTGTTTACTTTTCGAAGTGTGTGATCTCAGGATTATGACATTGACATTGCTCAACTCAAAAGGAGAGCCCGACCGGACAAGTAATGACTATGATGAGAGTGTTGGGTTTTTCGCCGAACGTTTGAAAATGTTGGAAAGACTGCACCATCGTCTTGTGGATATGCCCTTGAGTGTTCGGATTGTGGCATGGGACCACATAATGAAAACAGAAATGCTTATCAAGTACTTGGAGCAATCAGAATAGCCGTTTTTGCAACTGCTAATGATGTCAACAGTTCTGCTTTGGATCTAGCCAAGAAAATTTTATATCGACATAAGTCTTGAATTTACCTAGTATCAGACTTCTTGGACTTCCTAAGGTTGTGCACGTGGTGTAGTCAACTTCACGAAAATTGCCCAGCTCTCCTTTCACGCTTCGCAACCCCAAATTGCATCTGTAAGCCACGAGAGCATGCTTTTGTGGTAAAAACGGTTTTGAAATCATTCTCACAAAGATACTTTATCAAACTTGTAAATCTACATACATCAACTTTCAATTCTCCGGAACGTTGTCATGTGTAGCTTCCACATAATCTGGCCAAGTTAATCCAAAAGTCTTTGCCCAGATCCTCACAAAACCCATATATTGATTGTGTAGTAATCACAATGATCTAGACCGACAGCGACAAAGAATTGGGGTGGTCTCGAATCTCTCGTGATTTGTCACAGCCCGGAATTTGTGTGTTGGGCTCAAACTTCTTGGGTGCCAAGATTTCCTTCGCTGCAGGAATATACGATCTGGCAGTGGTTTGCAGCCATGTACCTGTTGGAAGTTGACATCACCTTTTTTTGTAATGGGGGCGTCACGTATCGAAAAACTAATGACACAACTGAATGAAAAATTTTTTTTCTTCATGTTGGTACGGTGTTCACAAGAGAATTCCGCAACATCCGAAGAGGTGCTCCTAGTAATAGATCAAGAATTGGTAGCCTTTTCGAATCCTCGGGCTTGGGGTCGTATTTCTTTTCTGGAGTGCATGTGTTAATACATAAGCTTGCTTTTGGAGCCCAAAGCCGCGACTTCAAACCCCTATCGTGTGACCCACGCGGCATGTGTACAAGCAATTTTGGTGGACCAGAAGTATTACCTCGAGAGAACATTCTACCTTTGCTTGATTATAGAATTTGAGCTTTTCTCTATTTCACGAAAAGGCAGAATGATCGGAAGTTGGCAAAAAAATCACCCCGGAAAAAAGATTTGTAGAATAAGTCCGTATCATGATTCGATAACCGCATGTCTACCACCTTGTATTCCGTCATATAATTCGAGGCGGGACTTCATAGAAGTAACTCACCGGCAAGTATAGCCTATTCTTCACCAAATCGGGTATATCGTTGAGATCTTTGCCAAGGAAAAAATGTTGACTCCGAGAGGCAAGTTATGCCAGTGATATAGTGGTGTGACTCTATGATTGCCTTTCAGGCGATTGGAATGGACATGGAATAGGCGTGAAGGTGAAGATTCAAATCCACAAAAGTGACTTGGTGGAGCCGAATTTCAGCCACATAGCGACGGCCAGCCGATGATGATTTCTCAAAACGGCCAAAAGAAAAAGAAAGAAATCCAGTGGTTTGCTTTTTTTAAACGGTGCAACGGATTTATCAGCGTGCACGTGTAGGCGTGCATCAGAACATATCAGATGGCGGTTTGTAATCAAAGAGCAATATATCGATCCCCAATCTGTAATTCTTCAGTATGTTGATTGCTCTCAAGATTTGTATAAAAGCCCGAATTGTAACTGCTTTCAATTAGGATTTTGATATCATCATTTCCTCTCCAAGTCAACAACTACAAAACCTTGCCTTCGACTGCACATTTTCCAACAGTTCGGGATATAGTTGTTTTGACAATCATTGACCTTATACAATGAAGGTGTTCTCATTGTTACCAGCCTTCTTGGCTTGTTCCAGCGCGTTGCTTCTTCCCAAGTTGACAGTCGTCAATGATGTGGATGCAAACTTGCCAGTTGCTGGCTCCAAGAAGCCACATAAACTTGAGTTCGACCGTCGTGACGGTAATTCCACCACCGACGAGGGCGATGACCTGACCGCACAGCAGTACATTGTTGTGTTCAAAGAGGGACATGAAGATGATGAGTATGAAGCTCATGATGACTGGGTATTGGGCCAGTTCTCCGAGCTCAGAAAGAGGGGTGATTTGGATGGCCCGACTGATGAAAGCCTGGATGACGTTGAGTTCTTCAATATCTCATCTTTCAAAGGTTACCTGGGGTATATACCCCCCACCTTGTTAGCCGACATCGAGGCCGATCCATTGGTGGACTTTGTCGAGCCAAACTCTTTGATCCAAGTGTACGAGACTAAAACACAAACCAACGCTCCATACGGTTTAGCCCGTGTTTCGAAGAGATTGTCTGCGCACCCTGCAACTTTGGACTACACATATGATACTGAGGGCGGGAAGGGCGTCACTGCGTACGTGATTGACTCCGGTATAAAAGTCGAGCACCCCGATTTCGAAGGCAGAGCCAAATGGGGTCTGGCAATTGCACCCACCGCCAAAGTTGACCAACATGGCCACGGTACGCATTGTGCGGGCACAATTGGCGGAAAGACATTTGGCATTGCGAAAAATGTCGATTTAGTGGCGGTGCGCGTATTGGATCAGACAGCAAGGGGGTACATCCTGGACATCATCAAGGGTATTGAATTTGCCGTCAAGGATCACCAGGCCAAAGTAGCCTCTGCGCAAAAGGGATACAAAGGTGCTGCCATCAACCTTTCACTTGGAGCGGGCGCCTCGAACGCTTTAGACCAGGCTGCAAATGCCGCCGTGAATGCGGGCGTGCACGTGGTTGCAGCTGCAGGAAATGAGAACCAGAATGCATGTAACGTTTCGCCTGCGCGTGCGAGCGGACCCATCACGGTGGGTGCTACCGACGACTACGACACCAAGGCCTCTTTTTCGAACTGGGGCAGATGTGTGGATATCCAGGCTCCCGGGGTGGGAGTGGTATCTGCAGGAATCTCGCTGAACACACAAACCATGTCGGGAACATCGATGTCTGCGCCACATGTGGTGGGCTTGATTGCTTACTACTTGTCGTTGCAGCCCGGTCTTAGCTCCGACTTCTCTGCAGGTGACCTTATCACGCCAGCAGAAATGAAGCGGAAGCTTGTTGCTTTTGGCACAAAGGGTGTGATTAGTGGGCTTGACAGCAACACTCCAAATGTGCTCGCATTTAATGGCGCAGGCGAAGATTTGTCAGCTTTCTGGTCCTTGTAAATGACCGAGCAGGCTGAATATGCTGCTTCTTGAGTGGACTGGATCCGCATTTAGCAGGCCTCGTCGCATGGCCATTGCTCTTGTTTGATTTGAATAAGAAAGAAAAATTAGAAAAAAAAGGTTAGAAGAAACCTTCAATCACATAAAATTTGATAAAATAAAAATAGTCAGTTTGCTTTGATACGAAAAAAAAAATACATGTTGTTTGAATTTTGCGCTCACCTCATGGCTTATATAATCCACGACCCGGAGATAAGAATATGTGCCTGGCTTCAACAGTCAGCTAGGAAATGATACCTATTCACTGAGATATCAGTCTGTAAGCAGAGTTCAAGGTTCGGCCCATTAACTAATTTTCAGTCTTTTTTTTTTTGTTTTCATCTTCGTATCCTACCCCCAACATATAGCTATACTTAGTTACTCAACCTGAAGGATCTGTAGTGGTCCGGGGTAGTGGCCACCGATTCCTATGCGTATGGGGCAGGGACTGTGTTGGGGGATACCGGGCGGCACACGCAGCCAAAACACGAAAATTAGCTCATAAATAGTTTATTTCCATGTTTTTCCAACAATAGGGGAAAAATACAATCTTGCACTCATTAATCTAAACCGCCTCATTAAGCATCCATGTCTAGTCTGTTTGGCCGGGGCCGCAACAGATCGCATGCCGAGGAGCTTGCTTCGCAATGCTTCCACTCAGTTCCGGGGGAACATGTACACCCGTGCACCAGGAAAGGGAGCGGGCGCACTCAGTGGCCATGTGGCGGCGCCAGTGGCAACTATATTCCATTCGGGTAATTGCAAAACAGCACACCCTTTCTTTTCCACGTATATTGAATACACATATAGCATGACCGCCGACCAGAAAAAACCATTGCTAGACGCTTCGGGCGCCGACAGCAAGGAGGACAAGACCGCTACCGCAATCTTGAGGCGCAAGAAGAAGGACAACGCGTTGATTGTGGATGACGCCACCAACGACGACAACTCCGTGATCACGATGTCGCTGGGCACGATGGAACTCTTGGAGTTATTCCGTGGTGACACCGTGCTTGTGAAGGGCAAAAAGCGCAAGGACACCGTTTTAATTGTGTTGGCCGACGACGACATGGAGGACGGCGTCGCGCGGATCAACCGGTGTGTAAGAAACAACTTGCGCGTGCGCTTGAGCGACATCGTGTCGATCCACCCATGTCCCGACATCAAGTATGCCAGCAGAATCTCCGTGTTGCCCATTTCCGACACCGTGGAGGGAATCACTGGCTCTTTATTTGACGTGTACTTGAAACCATACTTTGTTGAGACCTACCGCCCCGTGCGCAAGGGAGACTTGTTCACCGTGCGCGGAGGCATGCGGCAAGTTGAGTTCAAGGTTGTGGATGTGGACCCTGAGGAGTTCGCCATTGTGGCGCAAGACACAATCATTCACTGCGAGGGCGAGCCAATCAACCGCGAGGACGAGGAAAATAACTTGAACGAGGTGGGCTACGACGACATTGGCGGGTGCAAAAAGCAGATGGCTCAGATCAGAGAGTTGGTCGAGTTGCCCTTGAGACACCCACAGTTGTTTAAACTGATTGGTATCAAGCCTCCAAAGGGTATCTTGATGTACGGACCTCCCGGCACGGGTAAAACCATCATGGCACGTGCTGTTGCAAATGAGACAGGCGCTTTCTTCTTCTTGATCAACGGCCCAGAAATCATGTCGAAAATGGCAGGTGAGTCTGAGTCGAACTTGCGTAAGGCGTTCGAGGAAGCCGAGAAGAACTCTCCCTCGATTATCTTCATCGATGAGATCGACTCTATTGCGCCTAAGCGTGACAAGACCAACGGTGAGGTCGAGAGACGTGTTGTCTCGCAATTGTTGACGTTAATGGATGGTATGAAGGCCCGCTCGAACGTTGTCGTGATTGCCGCCACTAACAGACCAAACTCTATTGACCCCGCCTTGAGAAGATTCGGTCGTTTTGACAGAGAAGTCGACATCGGTGTTCCAGATGCCGCAGGCAGATTGGAGATCATCAAGATTCACACTAAGAACATGAAGTTGGCCGAGGATGTGGACTTGGAAGCGATTGCTTCTGAGACCCACGGTTTCGTCGGTGCCGATATTGCATCCTTGTGTTCCGAAGCTGCCATGCAACAGATTCGTGAGAAAATGGACCTCATTGACTTGGAGGAGGAGACCATCGACGCTGAGATTTTGGACTCCTTGGGTGTCACTATGGAAAACTTCCGTTTCGCCTTAGGCAACTCGAACCCATCTGCGTTGCGTGAGACCGTTGTCGAAAACGTCAACGTCACCTGGGATGACATTGGTGGCTTGGATGGCATCAAGAACGAATTGAAAGAGACTGTCGAGTACCCAGTGTTGCACCCAGACCAATACCAGAAGTTTGGTTTGGCTGCTTCCAAGGGTGTCTTGTTTTACGGTCCACCTGGTACCGGTAAGACGTTGTTGGCCAAGGCCGTTGCCACAGAAGTGTCGGCAAACTTCATTTCCGTCAAAGGCCCAGAGTTGTTGAGTATGTGGTACGGTGAGTCGGAGTCTAACATCCGTGACATTTTTGACAAAGCCAGAGCCGCTGCCCCAACTGTTGTCTTTTTGGACGAGTTGGACTCGATCGCTAAAGCTAGAGGTGGCTCTAACGGAGGTGACGCTGGTGGTGCCTCTGACAGAGTTGTCAATCAGTTGTTGACCGAAATGGACGGTATGAATGCCAAGAAGAACGTCTTCGTCATTGGTGCTACAAACAGACCCGATCAAATTGACCCTGCGTTGTTGAGACCAGGTAGATTGGATCAGTTGATTTACGTGCCATTGCCAGATGAGGTCGCGAGATTGTCGATCTTGGAGGCTCAATTGAGAAATACTCCATTGGAGCCTGGCATGGACTTGAAGGAAATTGCCAAGATTACACACGGCTTTTCCGGTGCTGATTTGTTATACATCGTGCAGAGAGCAGCTAAGTTTGCTATCAAGGACTCCATTGAGGCACAGATCAGAATTTCGAAGGCTGCCGCCGAAGCAGCAGAGGCCGTCAAGCTGGAGCAGACTGAGGATGTTGAGATGATTGACAAGGCAAAGACCGAGGAAGAGGAGGAGGACCCTGTGCCTTACATCTTGAGATCGCATTTCGAGGAGGCCATGAAGACTGCCAAGCGCTCTGTATCCGATGCCGACTTGCGTCGCTACGAGTCATACGCCCAGCAATTGCAAGCTTCGAGAGGTCAGTTCACGAATTTCAGATTCTCCGAAGGCGGTGAGGCCGAGAGCAGCACTGGCGCTGCGGCCTTTGCAAATGAAGCCGAGGAAGATGACTTGTACAGTTAGAGTATGCGTGTGCTTGCAACTATCTAGTGGTGCTACGTAGCTACCAATAAATACCATGTTGAGAGACTTCGGGCTGTAATGCTTTTCAAACTGTAAGCGGGAACAAGCGGCAAATGTTCAATGACAACAAGTGTAGCATTCATTTGTCAATCTATAAGTTCAAATTTATATAGGTTGAACCACATTCACTTTCTCCGGCTGCCTTTTGGCACCCTGGCCATGTAGTACAACACGACCGTCGCCATCATGTTGAACCCGATATAGGCAATGAAAATGCCAATATCCCGCCATCTGGTCTTAAAGTTTGCACTTACTCCATCCAAAAATGTATTCGTGGAAAACATGGTGCAGAACTTGCATGCCCCAGTAGCCAGCTCAGAAAGCAAATAACCACCTTTTTCGTTCATATACTCACGCATATACTCCGCACAAGTCTGGCCAGCCGGGGCAACCACATTTAACAATTCCGAGTCTGAACATTCGACCGAAGAGTTCGCCAAACCGACAGACAACACTACCGACACCAAGTAAGTGAACGGATTGCACCTGTACATGAACAACCAGAACTTGGGCATGCTTTCCTTCGAAAGGATAACGCCGCAAAACGTAAGACACATGGTGAAGAGCAAGTTTGCCAAGTTCGCCGCGTTGTGTGCAAGCTCAATGAAGGAAATGCACAACTGCCCCATCGTTGAGGTGTAGATGAAGAAAAGCACAAGTGCAAACCACATCGTGGCGCCTCTAGATGCCACTGCATCAGTTTGAGCGGCATTGTTGTAGAGAGCAAGTGGATAGTACCAGCAAAAGAAACCAATAGTGCCACATAAGATATTCCAAGGTAGTTCTGCTGTGATCTGGGCAGTGATGAAAGCGAACCATGAAAACGTCTTGGACGGTCTCTCTCTCACCTCATATAGCGACCGTTGTGAAACAAAGTAGGGAAGGTACTGTTCAACCAAAGTCTCAAATATGAGCAAGAACATGAAGATGGAAAACATCTGATTCTGCAAGCCCTGCTGAGAATTTGTGGCCTTGAAAAACACAAACCCGTTGAAAAGCGATGAGATGATAGTCAAAAACAACTTGTTGTAGGTGTAGACTGGGCTCCTCCAGTTTTGCTCAAGTACTCTCTTAGTGACCAACATGTATTGGGTGAAAAAGCCGGCGGCATACGACTTCGTGTTTTCGGTATTGGTTTCCACGGGAAGTTTGGAGAGATTCGTCTCCATCGAAGCCAACTCGCTCAACACAGCCTGGTACTCCCTGGAGTTCTTCCACACTTCATGGTAGTCCTGGTTCGCATGTGACCCTGGTGCCGCCCCAATTACTTCAAGCATCCATTCGGCAGGGTTTGCCTCTGGAGGGCATTTAGGCGCGCCATACAGCTCAAAGTAGTCGATCAACACCTTCGAATTCTCGCCAAGGTCTCCAAAGTAGATCGTCTGACCACCTCTCTGCAAGAACAATAGACGGTCAAACTCTTTCATCAACATTGCAGATGGCTGATGAATCGTACACAAGATGGCTTGCCCGTGGTTGGCCAATTTCCGAATCAACTTGCAGATCGACCAAGCTGTTTGAGAATCCAAGCCCGAAGTTGGCTCATCAAGAAAAACCAATAATTTTGGCTTTGCAACGAGCTCCACGCCAATGGTCAATCTCTTCCTTTGCTCCACATTAAGGCCTTCGCCGGAGACACCCACAACGGCATCACTATACGCCCTCATCTCCAAGAGATCAAGTATATGCTCCACATATTTGTCCTTGCTGCCTTTATTCACCAGCGCAGGCTGCCGGAGGTAGGCCGAGAACCGTAAAGCTTCGCGTACCGTGGAGGTTTCCAAGTGTAGATCTTGCTGCTGGACATACCCAATCGACCTTTGAAATGACGAGTCTAGTGGACGGCCATTCACCATTCGCACGCCATCAGTGATTGTGCCACTCGTTAATCTGTCAGACAACGCGTTCAAAAGAGTGGTTTTGCCTGCACCTGACGCACCCATCAACGCCGTGACCTGGCCCGGCTTAACCCATCCATTAATGTCATTCAAAATGACCCTTTTCTCGCCCTTGATGTTGACCTCGTACTTCAAATTCCTCCAGTGGAAAATATTTTGTGGTTTAAGCTTCTCGTCGGGAGAAAGATCCGACTGCAGCTCGAGCTCTTCTTCTGGCGCAACTTTCTCAAGGTCTCCGGTCTCGACATCTTTCCTCTGTTTCTTCTGCTTTCTGTAGCTCGATTGTTGGAAAACAAGCACCTCGCCCTTCTGCATGGCACCTTTGTTATACTCGACAGCAATGATATATGTGAAGAAAAACACAATCACAAACGCCATGACAATGCCAAAATTTCTCCACTTTCGAGAGTTGTTGTACAGAAAAGAGGCTCTGATGAACGCATCGCCATTCACATACGAAAGACCTGGCTCGCTTCCTTTCACTGAACAGATTCGGTTGTTTGTGCCCACATACTGATTGTAGCTTACCCCCGAGGGAACAAAATGTGAGCATTCGAAATCTCTTGCATGGAACTCATTAGCAACTAGGCCCTCAAACACATACCCAATTGGATCGAGGTAATAAATCCAGTGACACCATCCAAGGATCTGTTGCGGAGGGATCACAAAGCCAGTAAATATTGACAATGCCAACAACAACACCGACGCAGGGGTCATTGCCAGGGCGAGGTTCTTCGTCAACGCACCGATTGTGCGAAACAAATGTGACATGGTCAATGTGCCAATGAAGTTCATCAACACAAAGTAGAAGAAATGGCCTGGGCTGCGTCTCAAATGAACCATGAAGTACAATATGATGTTGAAAAAGAGACAAGTGGCGATTTTCGGTGGGAGCTCAGTGATGATCGAGGCACATGCATCCGCTGCAGGATGGTAGAAGGCAAACTTCTTATGCTTCTCAACAATAGGCCTTGCCTCATAGAGAGAAAGGATCTCCAACAAGGACGAGAAAGCATTGAACAAGACCGCAAAGAACAACACTGCCGTGCGGGCGAAGAATGCTTCGGTGTTCTTCTCCAACCCAATAAACAAAGAGCCGATAATGATAGCCATCACCGAATTGCCAATCACCGTGAAAAGCGTCACCGAAGGGTCACCCTTAGTACGCAAGAAGTTTCGTCTCATGAGATACTTCACTTGCATCGAAAAAGACACCGTAAACGGAGACTTGGCTCTCGACGAGGTGGCCTGGCGAGCGTTATAATGCTGCCAGAACTCAAGTCTCTTGGCCGCGACCTTGCCATCCTTCAACTCGCTGTCGATGATAGCCACAACTTTTGCTCTTTCGATCGAGTCATTCCAGCGGTCATTGAACTCTTTTGGCGTGCGCGGCACAAGATTCTCACATCCTTCTTGCACCTCACGCTCCATGGGATTTGTCAAGGAGGTTAAAAAGTCTGCAGTGGTTTGGCGCGGTGGACAGTAAAAGCCCATGTCAACAAAGTACTGTTTTGCCTCCCTGGCGCTGCCATAATAGATCTGGTAGCCCTCATAGAGCAACACAACGTCGTCAAATAAATCATAGGCATCCTGTGAGCATTGATAAATGGCCACCAAAGAAGTCAGTCTCGATACCTGCGCCGAAGTTTTCAACGCCCGCACAAATTCAAGCGCAGTGGCTGAATCCAAGCCTCGCGTCAGATTGTCCCAGCACTGCACACGGGCCTGGGCCAAATATACTTCAGCGATCGAAACTCGTTTTCTTTCGCCGCCAGAAACGCCCCTGATATAGTCGTTGCCAACTTTTGAGTTTCTCGTGTGTGACAAGCCAAAAGTGGCCATGGCCACGTCTGCCATATGCCGGGCATACGTTTCTCTAGACACCCCCAATGGCCGGTTCTGAGGCGTGCGCATCCTGGCTGCAAACGTCAAGGTTTCACCCACAGACATGTGAGGGAAATGAGCCTCTGTTTCTGCACAGTACACGACTTCGCCACGGAAATTGCGTTCGATCTCCTCGGGCAGCAATCCGTCATACGTAATCACAGAGTTTTTGTCGACGTGGAACCCATAAGTCTGTGCCGCAATCGTCTTGAGGAACGTGGTACATCCTGCACCTGGCCGACCCAACACGACAGTGACTTTGCCCAGCCGGATGATTCCGTCCATGGGTTTCAAAATGTCCACTTGCGAAGCCGGATCCTGTTTTCGGAACTGCTGCAAAAAACTAGCCGCCGCTTTGAAAAGCGTGTTGCCAAAATTCGACTGGTAGTCGGCCCCGGTATCCTGGCCATAGGTACGCAAGTCCTTATACACCAAACCGAGGGACGATGGCTTGTAGTAGTCCGTGTCACTATAGGCCAACTTTTGCAAATTCTCGATCCAAAAGCTCGTGTCGAATGCACTTGCATTAGGGTCCAATCTTGGGTCCAAGTTACCGGCAAAAGGGCTGCAGCCAGGCACGTCGGCATCCGGCTTGGTCCTTGCTAAGTAGAGTTCCTCAGACACTCCAGGAGCGGTGCCCCTGCTCACATGCCGAGCTAACTTCCGGATTTCGGCTTGGGCTTGGGAGTCAAGACCTTCAAATTCGGTGTCGTAACTACCTTTTTTGGACCCGGCCAAGGTCAGGTCGCCAGAATAAGTGTTGGAAGTATTGGTCGTGCTCATGCTTATTCAAAGTGTTTCTCACTTAATCACTTGCGACAATTTATACCCAGAAAAGGAGATTGCGTTTTTTATTATGAAAATGTGAAAAAAAGACGGTTTCATGGTCTGAGACGTAAGACTTATATACTGCCCTTCTATTAGTCAGGCCTGAGTGTGGCCGGCCTAGGCTGCAAGAATTCGAACGCCTGCCTTTAACGGAATATTGCGCTGCATGCTGCAACGGAAATTTGTGATCCTAAGTCCTTGAAACCAGATGCTACAAACCTATGGCAATCTGACATAGGGAGAGCTGATTACTATGGGGAATTGGTCGGCATCTCAAGTCAGCAAAATTCTTTCAATGTATCTGGTAATCGAAAGATCTATCTCTTTTCACATGTAAAAATTGCCAGCAGATGCAATTCAGAGCAATGAAAAGCAGGCGAGTAGTTTTGGCCTACGGGCTTAGCGAGTGTCCATGTTGCTGGTTTGCTCAAAGTGACCCAATGTGAAATTGGCGGCACGCGTACATGCACTCATGACTGGCGATCTTCGCCTCAGCGTCGTAGACGCACTCTTACGCAGTCTAAGCCTGCACAGGTATCGTTGCTGCCAAGACTGGAAAGACCGAGCTCCGCATTGACATTCCACATTGGGATATACCTCACACCAGACGCTAAAGTGATCCTATTTGGGAAGCTCTGAAATGCTTCAAATCGCTGAAGGCTCACGGCTGTGCATAGATCTTGCGCCTGCGCCTGTCGGATATACCCACCTGTTCCCATGTAAATCATTAGCAATTTTTTTTCCACCAAGTCACCCAGTGACGAGAGCCGATTATTGGCCCTCAATTTCCGCTGGTAGTTCATATACGTTATCGTCACTGACGCGAATTCTAGGATTTTAAGATCAGAGTTCATGAAGCCAACGGCTGGACCAGATTATATAATCACACAACATCAAAAGCCCCGACCACGGCGAATTTCCCTTTTTTTCGTCGTTTTTGGAAGACAGTAAAATATTGATTCTTTTCGCGCCTGCTCCGATCACCATTCTCGATCTTCGACCATATGTGGCTGCTGATAGGGCGTATGCACCTTGGATCACCTGACACTCACAACGCTCATCTTTGTTGCACGTTTCATAATAATAGTTTGTTACGCAATGCAAGTACGTACGACGGCGTTTGGATAGCCGTTGATTTCAACAGGTGCTTCTCAAAGACTTTTGACTATTCAAAGGAAATGTATCACTCACATGACACGTCTTCGGTTCAAGACCCCATAAGATGGACATGTACCCACGTCTGCAGAATAGTCGAGTACAGGATCTGTTTGAGCCCGCTTCGCAAGCACCACATTGCTCACTATCGGAATCACTGTCGAATCGGACATTCTGCGGACACCACCATCGTACCCAAAGTTGTATTTTACAAAAAAGTCTTCACCAAGTGTTATCGGAGCAACCGGGTATTTGAAGACAACAAATTCATGGCTGAATGCACCTGTGACTCCCGGGACTTGAAAGTTGAGTTTCACTATTTGCTCGACAATATGGATGCGGTCTGTACCACCAGCCTGAAGTTCAAAAGTGTAGCCTGTCAGTATTGGCAAAAGCCCGAGATGTGTGACTAGGTCTTCTGATATGAAAGACATCTCGCCCGTGAGGTGCCAGAATGCAAATGTGGCAAAGTTCAGCGGCTGTAAAAAAATAAGTGAGCGATTAGATGACTTAAGAAGCGCCCTGTCTGCTTCAAGTGCAGGACTTCCTTCAGCCACTTCGGAGCTTGAGCCGGCAGTGGTTCTCGCTGAGAGTTCTTGAAACGCGTATCGATTGGCCCGTTTGGCGGGACGGCCTTCAACAAGCTGTGATATTTGCCACCACTTCCTGTCTAGAGCCTTGATAAATTGAAAATAAGATGGATATTGCGTGTAATGGTCGATCAAGGCGTGGGCAATGGGAGGATGTGACAAGGCACCTTCAGTGACAAGCATGTTGAAAACTCGTGGAAAATCAAAGTATAAGTAAGGTAAAGAATCCAAGGCATGGAAAATGCCACATGCTGCGTCGTAACTTGTGGCTTTAGGAAGGTTAAGTGCGACTAAAACGGAGTCCTCCGTCGCCTGGGATACGACCTCTTTGGGCAAATCCCACTCTAGAAACCAAGCCAAAAACTCAAATCCATGCTTGAAAGTCTTCATTTTCGTCCGGCAAGTTTCGAATTTCGAGCGCTCAGGCCACTCTTTGCCAACCAGTGCTTGTCTGATGGCCCGATGAAGCCGGGCGCCGTTGTAATAGCGGGCACGGCGGAGATGAGGAGCTAAAGAGGCGACTAGATACAGGCGAGACCGGAAGTTGATGTCAGAGAGCTCGTATGGTTTGAGGTCAATACCCAAGAACCGGCGAGTCTTACCTTGAAGCCCTAGCATGCCTAGTGCGCTCCACACGAGCCAAAGTCCAATTGACATTGCAGTCTTGCAAAGGTCGCCGACGGCTGAGGGAAAGAGAGTAACAACTGCTTTAATGGGTTGAAAGTACACACCCATTCCCGTCATGATCAATTTGTTGTCTAGAAACCTGCTTTGCCCAAAATGCCCTCTAGTCTTGGGAGCACGCTCACTCGAGGGTTGTGCAGCCCAAAGAGCTTCGAACGTGCAAGAATATATCGTTCTGCTCATGTACCATGTCAGGAGAAGCACCTGCAATACTTCGTAAAAGGTAATTGCGAGCCGATATGACTCAGAGGCAGTCACCTGTACCGCCTTTTGAAACACGTACAGCGTGTTATGAACGACCCCTGTAGCACGCAAAATCTGAAGAAATGTTACCCAAGAGAAATGGAGAAGTGAAGTCAGCTTCAATTCCAAGACTTGTTCTTGTAAAGCCAGTTCTTTGAGTAATAACACATAATAAGGACTGACAGGTCCCGCCGCTTTGTGGGCATATAACGGGCTTTCAAGTCTGGAGGGCAGCATGCCACACCCTATGAGAACCGCTTGACATATCGCCATGCAAAGAGGGTATAACACGTCATTTAATGTGGAGTATGCCCGAGGGAAAGAAATAAGGGATAAGACCGTTCCAATTAATACTTTGTTTCGAAAGGATTCCCGAGGAATTATGTAATTAGACATGACTGGAAAGTGCAATCAGAATACAGAAGTATTTGGTACAAATAGTTGTGCTGGCTAGATATTTATGAATGGCAAATGGGGGGACTAGCCTCGGCCGCGCAGCTCTTCTCCCTTATGCGCCGGTCATTTCATATCATATCAGAGCCCTGGGATAATCCCTTGGCTTATGGCCAGCGGGTAGTGCATACACTCCCATGAGAGTTCCGAAAGGTGTTCAAATCTCTGTCTCCCTCGGTGACGTCATCTACTGACGCCACTAAATTTTATGATGTCGTTATCTTACTTTTGCCATTGTGGCTGTTGTGAGCCACACTTTCGAGCTACTAACGGATCGGCCGAGCCCTCTCTAGACTGAGGCTCCCTCGCATGCAGAACGGTGATCTAGATCACGTGAGTTTAATTATGTGCTACCTCGCTCACGTGGTTTTTCTGAAGCACGGTCTCTGGTTATAAAGAGTGTATCTCCACATATTACTATTAGGTTAGACCGTTTCCTGCGCTTATATGAATGGACCGTTTTTCTAGACGCTTGCTGATTCTTGACTTTCTTCATAAACTAAACTCCACTGCCTGATATCACTAAATCAGTGACCAATGAATATCTTGTAGAATGATTCGGAGAGTTTAGCTTCCGTCTTGGGACTTGATTTATCTATAAAAATAATGAATCTGTCTTTTAGCTTGACACTGCAGAAACCGCTTCACGACAAGTCTAATTAGATGTATCTTCCATACGCTTGAGACCGTTATACAGTAAGACCAGTTTACAAGGATCACATTTAATGAGCAAAATTAGAAATAGTGTCCAAGTTTTCTTCTCAAAGAGCGCATTTTTGGTGTGAAAAACAATTTCTCGTGCTGAACTTTGATGAATATAGCCAGGTTATCTCTTTAAACAAGATCCTTATAAACATGTAAGCTCGGGGAGGGAGATGGGTTACTTAATAACGGTATATACTCAATGAGGTCCAAGCACCACCCGTAAGGGGAGGCGAGGACCCCTTTATATACTCCCATATCGAACACAAACACAAACCCAACCTCATGCAAGTCTCACTCATTGCGGGGTTAATCATATAGGGCACGTGAATGTAGTCACGTGCCTACTGGAACGTGTATGCGGCCAACCGTAGGCCGCATGCTCTACCTGACAAAACAGGTCTTACTGTAGCTCCCCACGTTGAACTTACCGAAACCACGTCTGTGTTGGTAAATTTATCGCGTTAATATGAGAACCTCTGATAATACCTCCTTCAAAGAGTGAAGTTTGAGAGAAACGCTTCTATTTTCAGCATTCACACCGTCACTACATCCTTGCGCGTCTCGTTATTGAACGATTAATCCTTTTTGATGCAATATCACAACCGTAAAAAAGCCCATCTTTGGTGGCCATTGGCGCCAGACGAAAACCGGGATTTCTCTTTCTTCATACAGTCTCTTTGGTCAATGAATCTGGAGTTTTCTTTTCGGCAACAACCTGTTGCAGGCTGTACCAGGATACACTAGTTATAATCACTGAGCTATAATCACCTACTCAATTGCGAAAACGGTTGTACTTCCAAACTGGAAACAGCCCAAACCCTAACTCTTCTGCTATTTTAGAGGCTTTGAGGGAAAGGGCTTCGGGGAAAAGCAGAGTGGTGTCCAAGGAGTGCAATTTCATCGGTTGTTCGATGCGGCTGACCACACTCGAGTAATGGCACGGCATAGTATATTGCTTGGCAAATCATGTGCGGCCAAGCCTTTTTTACTGCAGAAGGTCGGGAAAACTTGTCCGCCAACCAAGTCGGGCAAGCTTTAGGTACACGATGATGGCTAGAACTTGTAACACTGAGGAGCCAGGCTCGGCTTACTAGGCGAAGGGTTTCCAATCAATATCTGGCAGGTAGGGTATGAAGAGCCCAGCTGCTATATTTAGATTCATTTGTGGTTATGTCAGTACTTTTCAAAACAAGAAAAAAAACGCATTCATTTGGTATGTCATCACTCATAGTAGGTTTCATGGCAAATTTGGTTCTTAGGGCACTTCACCTAGGCTAATATCATATGCGAGTATAGGGCTCAGCTGCACCCTTTGACGTTCACCTCAAAGATATTCACGTATTTTCGTAGACATACGTACTACAGATTTTGACAGATAGGGGCATGAACCGTATGGTTGGCCGAACATACGTCCCTACAGAAACGTGTAAGTCTAGTCATACTTAGTGTTACGGGGATGAATTGACATACAAAAACCCAAGCAAGATTGCATTATCATAGCTTCATATCCTCAAACTGCAATCAAGAATGGCCGTGTTGTTCACCAAAATTTGGAAAACGCAACCTTCATTTCTCAAACTAGCAATCATGCAGCACTAAATTAACTCGTCTGAGCCGGATCACGTTTAGAAGTCTGCTTGGACGTGGAGACGGCTGGTTCTAATAGAAAGTCAAAAGCACGCATAACAATCATCAAGTCATGTGATGCGAATTGCCACGAGTATATTTTCTTTGGCCCTCTCGAGGTTGAGGTATGGCTTGAGATTGTACGCGATCTGAGATAATGGGACTTCACTTTCAGCTGCAACAAGCATTGCGATATCGATAATTTTCGACATCTTAACAGCTAGATCGGCCCATGTCACAAGCAAAATATCTCCTTCTCTCGCTTGCCACTTTGTGTTGAAGCCTTTGAGTTGTATCCCAAGGACCTGTGTAATTTGATTGATGAATTCTTCTGGACCAGACGACAGAAACGTAGAAGGTTGAGTGGAGTTCACCAATAAGCCACCTCGATAGAGGCCGGCCCAGAGCATACCTGGATGCACAATTTTTAAGTGTTGTCCATCTCTGCTTACATATAACGCAGAAGCTTTGGCATCCCCGAAGCGGTCGTATTTAACCGCAGACGAAACGCCAAAATTCATCAATGTCGATGCCGACTCAAAACCAAGTCTCTGATGGCTGCTGAAAGCTTCTTGTTTCATAAATCGAGCCAAATCTTTCCCGGAGTTATTTTCTGGAACAACTAAAGTGAATGTTTGTTGCTCCTTGCTTTGACTGTATAGATAATACTCCTCTGATACATTCTCCACGTGCAAGCTTGGTCCAATCCGGCTTTTGCGGTCATTTGAAAAGCTCCTCCAATACTCGTTCAGGGCCTGGAAGGATGTTTTGATCAAACTCAAAGTTTCGTCATCTATGGCTTTGACGCCAATCGTCATAATCAAAAGGATGCAGCAAAGTCTCACCATTACAGTCATCTTCGAGGTATAAAGTTTTTGTCATAAAATTTATACCGTATCAGTCTTTCACTAAATTGCTCAATGTTTTGTCACTTTCAACTCTTGGAGGCGGTAGCACTCACTCATATATGATTTGACAAGTGCGGGGTAGGTCGCCAGATTCTGTATTTGTTAGGAAACCCCTATCAACATGGCAAAGCTTGCTTCACGTTTTAAGTGGAGACAAATAGCCACTTTTGTCAAGAGCAACAGTCGGTATCAGGAAGCATGACTCGCGTTCCTTGGCCGACGGGATCTGGCCGGCCCTAAGGGCCTCCGCCCTCGCGGGAAGAAGTCTTCTAGATAAACAGCTTCGGTAGACATGCTGACTGGCGACACCAAGAACAACCACCCCGAAGCGATCACTGCTCATGAAGATTCGCTGCAAAGCATGCCCCCTGAACAAGTAGATAACGAGCCAAGCAAAAATGCAGAAAGTGGCGATAATGAAGAAAAAGAGAGTCTGGACGTTGACGACGACAATTCGCTGGATCCAAAAACCGTCGACGGCTTCACTGATTATAACCAGATCTATGAGCTGCTCCAAGCGCGTTTCAACAAGTCCTATGCGCTTTCCCAGAAGCTTTTCGTGACGGAGAAAACACAGCGGCAGACCCTATATCATTATAAAAGACGCGTGAATGCGCTCTTGGATGTTTTGCGCGACATTGAAGGCGAGTCGGCGGCCAATATAGACGAACCTTTAGACATTGACCATGATCGTCTAGCGCTGCTTGTTACGTGGCAGCCTGCGCTTAAGGAATGCTTGCAGCCTGCGTTAGACATCTCTGACGGTTCAATGACGCCCTCTCAGATTCCGCTTAAACGATCTTACGGGGTGAATCTTGCGGTGGATGAGATGATTCCAGAGCTCCCGAATGATGAGTTAGACACGATTGAGCTCAACCCGCAGGATACAGATATGTGGATCCGGCGACACTTCCTGCACTTGGTAGTGTCCAAGTTCAGACCAGCCGAAATCAGAGCGAAGGGAGTGCGTGAGTATGTCGACCCATTGGCATTCGGTGCTAGAAAGAAGAAAAGATCGTGATTGTTTTGAAAAGTATTTACGCCCCAATGCCTCAATGAAAAGGCTTATATTGGCTGTCTCTTAACACTGGAGTTTTTGCGGTCTCGTTTCACCAATCCTTCCAACACTCTCATAGTGTTGAATAGGCTGAAAATGAAAGATCTGGTGCGGAACTTGAACTTGCCCTTATCTATGAGCCGAATAGTTTTCAAGAATAGGTTGGGGTTGCTGAACACCTGGGGATTCTCATTCTTGACCCGGGTGAGCTCCTTTGTTGCCTTTCGCTCGATCCGTCCAAGCACGGAACTCAAATAGTTGAAGAGAGTCAAGATTTTCTCATCGCTCTCCTCAAAACTTTCGATCACAATCTCGTCCTCTAGGTCAAGGTTGCCATTCACGTGTATGTCCTCGTCGTTGGCAAACAACGAGAAATAAGAGACATCGTTGTAGGGATTCGAGACCTCCACTTTTGTGAAACCGTCCTCTTGCATGAATTTTGGATATGCTAGCGAAAGGTTGTATTTCTCACGCGAGTCGAGTGATATCCAGTGCAATTCATCCAAGATCTCCACACCTTCCACGGTGCCTGCCATTTTGCCGAGCTGAAAGAACGCTAAGCCGCGAAGCTGCCAATGGCTGGCTCTCTCAAAAATCAACGATAAAGTCTCGGCAATGTGCCCGCCAGTGGGCGTTGGGCTATAGACCGGCTCAAGAATCTGAATGCCGTACCGAGCCGAAGCGATCTCGCCCACCATCCAGATGTACTGCTTCAATCGTTTCAATAAATACTCGTCGTCTTGCGCGGCCATTTCGTTGGGTGAAAACAGAGCCCTGCTTTCCGAAGACCCGTCCTCGAAAATAGATTCTGCCGATTTGGCCCAGTTCAGTGAGGGCGGCCAGTGCTTAAACTCTTTTGGTGTGACGGCCATTTCGATGGGGCTCTCGTTTGAGATGAATGATAAGTTCCCCGGCTTGCTTTCGGCCAGGCTGATGATTCTTCGATCACTAGTATATTCGTCGGTGTCGCAGGTCTCATCTAATATATTGAGTATGCGGCAAATACCTCGAATGCCAGACACAGCTTCATTTACGTATGATCTGCGGGTGTTCAAGTAATTGAAGCCTTCCTCGGTCGAGAGCAAATAGTGGAAAAAATGGCGTAAAGTTGGCTCACTCTCTGGGTGAGGAAATGCAGGCGTGAAGGGAAACAAGTGGCGCCGGAGAGAGTCTTCCACAGCGGATAAATAATCCAATGTCTGAAGTTGCTCGATGCTTTGCATAAACTTCTCCTCAATGTACCCGTTTTCCTCCAAATACTTGAAGCCTTGAGACGTCGTGCAGAGTTTCAAAAGAAGGTGCTTGCCCTGACTACTTTGTTCGAGAACCGCCACACTGGGCCGACGGTCCACTAGTAAGTCAATGCGTGAGAGATTATCCTTGCAGATGAAATATTGGTACAAGCATTCAACCGACAGTTTGATGACGGCACTGGTTGTATCGTCGAGAAGATTCACCAAGCTGTGCACATAGAATTGTTCGCAGCCTTCGATAGTGCAGAGAATCGGGAGAACATGCTCAAGTGTATAGATTTTCACTTTCCAGTTGGAGTACGTTAGTGCCTTTCCTAGCACAGCTCGCGCGTGACCTTTACTGGAGTAGTCCAAATGCAGCAAGATGTTGAAGATGAGCGAGTTGTTGGTGTCGTCTTTTGAGCTGGTTTCTAGAATGTTGCACATCATATGGAACAACTGCCACTGCTCAAGAATCCGGATTCCGCGTGGTGTGCCGGACATGACCCCCACCATTTTCACGTACCCTAATGATAAGGAATGCTCTAATCTTCGTTTGGCCAAAATGGGGTCTTTGCTCGTTGTGCCACTGTGCGGATCAATTTGCGCAAATATCTCTGCTAATTGCGGCATAAGCTTGTTTGAGGATAAGAATTTGCTTCCCTCTTCTGTGGCCAATAGCCCTTCAATCAATTGGCACGCAGCCAGCATGATATTTTTCGGCTTACGGATTTTCGGAAACCGTGAGCTCGCGGTTATCGGCACAGAACTGAATCTGTACTTGAATGGGCGTAGGAACGAGAGCACTGTTTTGAGGAACTTCGGGTACTTATCTTGAAGTTCAGCAAACCGCGTGGGGCTTCTCAAAGGGCCCTGGAAAAGCTGCAGAAGAAGCGACCAGTTCCAGTCCTCGAACTCCTTTACTGTAAGGACCTTTGTGCCTGCAATAAGTGCCTTGAACGAGCTGTCTTTCATTTCCATGCGCGATTTTTGAGTCAAGTCCTTGACCATAGAACGCACATCAGAATTTCTGGCCTCGTCAAGCTTATTTTGTCGCATTCTTGTTGCGGCTTCTATCTTGCCAAGAGACGTAAGGCTCAAGTCTGCGTTGTACGCCTTCAAAATGTGTGTATTGAAGAATTCCAGAGGAAGGCATTTCGAACACAACTCAAACACTTCTGTGAGCAAGCGTGTGGCCTTTTGGGTGTTTTCGGGATCTCTATCCTCATCAACAATGTTGAACAAGAGGGGCACTAGGCCGCAATTGATCAATACTTTGGTGAGTAACCCTTGATAATGCGAGACAATCCCGTACTCGAAGCTTTTAGGGTCCATTGCAGCATATTCAAACGCAGGAGCCTCTTCAATGCCGTTTTGCCGGTACTGTGCGTGCATCTGAGCAAGTAAATCACCGAGATTTGAATCCTCAAGCCATGAAAGGTGTTGAATTCTCAAGATATCGAGCAAAAGGTCAAGCAAAATGCCGCGCAACTTGTTGTTACGCTTGCGGAGGTTCAGAAGTAGCATCTTCACCGGCGCAAAGTTGTCATGCGAGAAACAAATGAGCCCCGACCACGTTTTGAGGAGACATGACAATATGAACGCCATTTTCATTGCCTTGTGATGGTACTTCTTGGAGTGTGGCGCCCGCACAGTATCATCATCCTCAAACAATGTGTAAACCGACATGAGGCAGTCCAAGTCGGCGCCGTTGCGCAAAAATAGCCGTGAGTGAGGCATGTCTAGTAGAGTCAAAAGCGTGGGCAAAATCGATATGGACACGTCGGCGGCTCCGTTAATCGTGAGGTTGATCAAGAGCCTCAAACCGCCGCTGTGGAAGGCTATGTCGGGTTTCAACACGGCGATTTCCGCGATCGTCTCGATACACATACGCGTATAACTGTACGACTCGTTTGTATGCTCAGAATCTGTCTGATTTTCGTCATTTTCATTCTCAATGTATGCCACAAGCGCCTTCACGACCCCAACAGACAAATAGTCGACGCCGCCCGGAATACTTGTGAATTGGCGCACCATTTTGAGTGCCTCCTCCTTTTCCAACATCGGTGTGGGGGTCGAGAGCAGAACAATAAGAAAAATCAAGATTTTCAGCCGCACCAAATGCATCACGGCCTCTGGCGTGGCCATTGCGTGCCGTAGAAGCCTATATGCTGCCGATCGGACCTGGGCACGTCCATCGTAGAGCATGAATTGTACCTTGAAAATCACGTTTTCAACCACAATCTCTTTTTGGAGCAGCGGGTGCTCGGCCAAGAGCGGGACTAGCCGGTTACATTTGCTCAAGAGCCCCGCCATGTCCTCGCGGTCTTTCCCCGAGATGCTCTGCAAAATATCCGAGAATTGCCAGGTCGCCTTTTCCCAGTTTGTATCACTTTCCAGACGAAGCCTACCAGTCTCATTCTGGGACCTTTCCGCACCAAATTCCGCACCGTAGTCTTCGCCGTGTCGTGGCTCACGGTACGAGTCGATCGGGCTGATATTGAGGCTATCGATCGTGTATGACCGTGCCCGAGCCGCCGGGTCTATCGATAGAATCCCCAAACCGGCAACTTTGTCTGTTTGCTCGCTCATCTTTGGCGCTGGCACAGCGTGTGCTGGCAAGTCGGTACCACGGCTCTGAGGGCTCATTAAGGTACTTTCGTTGGTCCGGTTTTCGTATGTTTTAGCCGATAGAGGTGACTTTAGCGTGGTGGATCAGTGATGATAATATTGGTCATGTGACCTTATCCACGGGACCGAGACATGCGCGGCGCGTTTGACCCGGCGCAGAACACAACACTTCCCAGAATGAGAGTGCAGATAATATTGCGGAAAAGAGAAGTGAATATGGACTTGTTCATTTACTCTTGGTTTTCTTTCTATTTTTTTTGTTTCTGTTTTGCTTGAGTCGCTTAAATGAGTCCGAACGAGCGAGAACTGCCCAAAGTGGCTTTCAAGGAAACCTAAAGAAATGGTGCAGGGCGGTTTATATATACAGTAAGACCTGATCAAAAGGATCTTGGTTAAAGAGATAAGCTTTTTCTTCCGAATAAAGAGCGAGAAATTGACATTTACACCAAAAATGCGCTCTTTAAAAAGATAACCTGGGTACTTTTTCTATGTCTGCTCAAAAGATGTGATCCTTATACTGGTCTTACTGTATGTTATGTAAAGACTCTGCCTTAGGCTTGAGGCAAGTGGTTGACAGGCGCTGAGAATGATTTGTTTCAAGCCAACAATGCTACTTTTATGAGAAGAATAGCGATATCGCTTCGAATCGCTTTCGAAAGATGACATTTTCATGAGCCTGTCTCACTGTGATTGCAGTGAGCTAGCCTTTTCTTGTGGTAGCCTTGGATGGAGCACTAAATTGCGATTAGTACAGAGGAGGCATCGATATTTACACCCAAATTTCTTTTTAATTGTTTACTCAAATGGAAAGAAAAAACTCTTGACTGAAAAGGAGTAAAAACATGCATAAAGCCGGATATTTTGGTACTGGTTCAGATCAAACTCTCATTATTGATTCGAAGCAGAAACTAAATAGAGGCAAAGAACATAAAAAACGCGACAAGAAGAAATATGGCCTTGATTCGGGCTTTGAGAAATCTAGTGTTTCTCACCATCGTCGATTTGATGGCATAGGAACATGTTTCCTTTTAATTGCGTATGAATGTTATATTGATATATGAAGTTGTACACCCCAAGAAATTGTTTTGCTTTTATATCTCGGAAACAGTGGTGTTATGTTAAACTTACAAAACGCATGGGAATTTCGGCAAACGCAAGCTTTCTTTTCGAGAGATTGAAAACGGGAAGAAACGCATATATGGTCTATCTTCATTTTTTGCATCATATCCGGGACTGATCTGAATTCAGGTTCACACATGATAAACATACAAAGAGATTGCAATGTTCAAAGAAGAATCTCAGATTTTGTGACAGAATAAACCTGACCTTGAATCGAAGATTATGGTTTGGATTTCTACCTGAGCATCAACATGGAATTGCTATTCGTCCCTTTTTGAAATATTCAGCTATCCGACTCAGACAACACATTTCAATTTTTCCAATCATGAGCCCTCGCAAGTCTTCTTGGGGCGATTAATTATGACTTTCCTTGAAGTCACATCAATATCAGAGATCATGACACGTTGAATTGATTAATGTAGTAGAAAGTATGATCAAATAATACACGGATCGTATCATTCATGCGTTACAGTCAAAAAGAAAGCTTCTCGAGAGCCTTTGCGGAACGGTAATCATCATCAGCAGCATCGAAAAATTTAAAACCATCTTCCCCATTATTACGTGTGCGGCTCATAAAGAAAACAAACACTACAAACATGAATTGGTTACAAAAAAGGGCGTAATTCTACAAACCCTCGCGCGATGGCTAAGCCACCGGCAGATGCCTCGGCTGCAGCCACAGGGCGGAGTTAAAGCCAATCGGTCCAGGTAGTGGGTGATTCGGGTATTTGTTGTACCCGCCGATCCGGGAGAGGGGGTTTGTTTTCGTCGTTTGCAGGAAAATGCCGAGGTCAAATTCAACACCTCTCGATCGGCGAAAGAAGGTGAAGAATTCTCATAAACTGGATCCCCGGTTCATGAAGTAAACAAGCAATGAGAGAATAAACCTCAAATTGAGCTCATCAATCATCCACGCAAATTGCTTGAAACGTTTTTGACTTCATGGCTTGAATCAGTATCTGAGCTTGCTGTTCACTATGCAACTGATAACGCGGAAATTACCGTTTCGAACATCAAGCCAATTGAGTCGTATTCACCAGCGAGCATTACTCATAGATGAGCATATTCGACATAGGGCGTTGAGTGTGGAAAACTATGAGTTCGACACATATAGGGATAAATCTTCAGTAGACTACCGGAGTTTCCTTCATCGCATCATGATGCTGTTCATCAACAATTCCTCAAAACAATCCAGCAAAAGGCATTTTCTTGTTTGCAACGATGTGTAACATTAAAGCTTATCTGGCGAGCGGTAGCAAGGGCTCAAATGCCGGACAGGGTAAGGAAGAGTTGCTGCTGATTGGTCAATCCCCTCAAGACAAATGCGGGTGATCATGCAGTGAGGGCAAAAAGGAAGCGGGGGAATCGGAAGGTTTCCGCGAAAAAAAATGTACTGTACTTGGAGCCATAAAGCTAATTTCAGCCTTCAGCCATCTTTGCTGCTGCGAGAGATAGGAAAGATCCAACAAGCATAAGGTGTTTTCCATTCAATTGACATCCTTGCGTAGTGCTCCAGGTAAAAGTTACATTGTATGATTTTAACCACCTGTTAGAAATTCTGGGCTCGCGAATGCTTCAAACCAGGAGCGACGAATTCGTTAAGGCCAGCGTGGTTGGGATCTTGGGTACGGAGTGCACACTAGGCGGCCGCAGCACGTATCGCCAAACACGAATATTTGGAGCATACACAGCTTTGAAGTCATCTGTGCTTTAAAATTCACCGATTATTAGACCTGATAGCTCTGATAATTCAAGTTGTCCAGCCGTGCACCACATTTGTTTGCTATGTGGCTTCTGAGCCTTCAAGTGGCTAGCGTGTGGCGCAAGCGATAAATGTCGCAGTCACGTGACACCTTCTTTGTAATTTTATTTTTGCACGATTCGCCGCACGAACTTATCGTTGTCGGCACTATATGCACACCCTGCTAGCCCCCGCAGTCACACCTTGACGTCAGCAAACGCACTCGCACCCCATTTTTTGCGGTCCAGTGACCAGAGCCGTGATTCTAACCGCGCCAGATAAAACTCGTAAGGCTGTGAATTTACCGCCAAAGCCTCACGAAATCGAGAACAGTTGGCAGATCACTGATGATCCGACTCACAGCATCATATGGGTATGTTCAACTCGCCGTAAACGTTCTGCTGTCCCAAGTAACCTCACCCTATAGTGACCCTTCTGTTGTTAATTGCAGCTGTTTGAATAATCCTTTTTTTTTCGCTCAGTTTCGCTCGCGCATTTCTGGCGGCGGCAGGCGTGCATAATAACGTGACAATTTCTCCCTCTGGAGATTGTCGCGCACGCTTTATCTGGATAGCCAAGGCCGGATTTCTGAGGCTCCCTAAATCTTCTCCTAGCATAAGCCAAAATCCGGGCTTTTCACATAAACAAGACACATCCACACAAACAAGGCATTGCTTCCATCCAGGCGCTTCCCCCAACCATTTGTTCACTTCGTATTTCCTCAAATCCGGCAAATTATCGTCCCGAGACATTATCCACAGCCCCCCCTTTTTACCTACCCGCCCATATTTTTTTTTGGCCAGCCTCACATTTAAACGATGGCCTTTCTTCACCATAGCGGCGACAAGAGCCCTGTGAACACTACGAGCAACCCTGGCTCAGCCCCAGGATCGGCTGGACTGGGTTCGGGTAAACGGAGGATGTCGCTTTTCTCCTTTGGCCATGGCATGCTGACCCCGTCAAGCGCGCAGACGAAAAACAGAGAATTGCCCGCTTTATCGACGTCTCCTTCGAGCGGCAATGCCTCGATTACAGGTGCAAGCAAGCTGCCGCTGGTGCGGTCACCTCGTGCCTCCTTCCTGGCGAAAATGAACCCACTGTTGTCGCCAGGTATCGGTCCAGTTCTGGAAACTGATAGCTTGTCGGAAAACCCGAGCCTGCACATTTTCGAGCGGTCTGTCCAGGACATGTCGGGCCTGGTGAAGCAGGAGGATTGTATCCCGCCTGCTTTGGACGCTACTGCACAAATTTTGTCTGATCTGGCTGCTGATTTGGACAATGTTGAAATGGTGTACTCGCTGAGGCGCAATCTGTCTGTGATTGGCCTCAACATGGCTCTCGGCCGCCCGTACACACCGCTGCGCAAGAATAGCATGTATCTGGCCTCGCACGGTAACCTGGCCGAGAAAGCGGCGCATTTGTCGCTGTCTTCGTTGAATTACTCTCAGCCCCCATTTGCCTCGCAGAACCCGCCTACTTCCGCGCAGAATCAGACCCAGCTGCCTGTGTCACCGCCGAAATTGATGAGCTCGCGCTCGCTGGTGTCATTTTATCTGTACGCAGACATGTTGAACAATGACGAGTTTCTGCGCCGGCCACTGCTCATGCATGCATACAGCCATGGAGTGGTCCCGACAGTGGGCAGAAAAATGAGCGTGGCGCTGACTCACTCTGGTGGTCCTACGTTCACACGCGAGCGTAGCGCTAGCGAATACAGTAAATTCCCCCGCAAGACTGTACAGCCCACGGAAGCGCAGCTGCAATTGCTGAAACAGTTTGCGCGGTCGCCAAAAAATGACCAAGAAACAATTGGTGAAGATACTCCATTGAAGCGGTTTCTTATCAGCCCAGAGCTGTCGGACTCTGAAGACCAGGAAGAGGTTTTCCACCCAGCACTGTCGTCGCGCAGGCCAATGTCCAGGAGAAAATCGGTTGCGCTGAATGCGTCATTTGCAAACTCTCTTGCAGACAATGACAGCTTCGTCTCGAGCTCTGTGGGTGACTGTATCAGGCAGTGCACCACCGAAATAGGGAACAACTAGTCTTGGTCTAGAAAGCAGAGCTGATACTTTAACCCTATCCCTGATTCTTTCGTTTATTTGCGGTCATCTTTGTTGAGAGGGAATCTCCTCTTGAACTGTTTGGATGTGGCGGCCGCGTTATTAGAGCGCCACGCCGCAGTGTGTTAGCACCTGGTGTGTGCCAATGTCTCATGTCTTAAGTCTATTGTATTTTATAATTAGTTACGTTTCAACCGTGTAGAAATCGCCCAAGCGGCGTGTGAGGCCGGTCTTAAAACTCAAAATCAGCGCAGAAGGCAATCTCTAAGCCGCCCCAGTGGCGTGCAATAATCAAGAGAACAATCTTTCATTGCCAAACGGGCACAATCCAAAACATCGTACTTTGGTGGCACTAAAGTAAATTGGATTCGGTCATCCGACTTTTTTACTCGGCCAAATAGTTCTTCCTGTTGGCCGTTCTAATAAAACGTTTCACCTTCCATTCAATGTCAGCATCCTTGTTATCGAGCAAGCCCAAGCGCAACTCGAAAAGGCGCATTTCAAACCGGGGACCGACCTCACTGAGCTCGACGCCGTCCTTTGTTTGGATGTAAACATGGTGTCTCACGCTGATAAAATCTTCGTTGTTAATAAAAGTTATCACCCTGGAACTGTCCTTTTTGGCTCCGGGGGGAAACAAATGTTTGAGGATTTTCTCCACACGCTGGCCCAACGCTGTTGTAAAGTTTTCGAATATCAAATGCGGATAAACCTCAGAGATGTTGCCCATGTTTGGCAAATCGTGGCGCAATCTGACGTTGTGCAATGTGAAGATGGCAGATGGCCCGTGTGGGAAATGTGACACAGTCAATGACGTGGGCACACCTCTGTGTTCGTGGAGCACAATCAAATCGTTGATGGCGGCTTTTGCACACAGTTGTACGAGCTCAGGAATCACATAATTGCCTCGATTTAGCTTCATGGAGTTTGGAAACATCAACTTGATTTCTTTCGAAAACTGTAGCAATTTCACCAGCGGATTGCGCGAGGTTGTGACGATAATGCGTGGGTCGTTAACGCCTGACAACGCCAGATATTCATCATCAATTTCTGCCTGTTCACTTTCATCAAACCGAAAATTTTTGTGGAGTTCTGTGTCCTCACTAAGTTCTTTCGAGAGTGCTTTTCCGCTGGCCAAAGCAGCCTTCAACTTCTGTCTTTTTTCAAGCTGCGCAGTTTCCTGCAACTCAAGCGCTTTCTTGTAAAGGTACTCTCTGCGTTCTCTGGCCTGTCTCCTGATCATATTGTGTTGGTTTGTGAAGAAGCTTTATCTCCAAGACAAATCCGTGGTTTTTTCACGCAAGCTGAGATGCTCTTCTCTCGCAGTGTGTGCAGGAAACTGGCACTTGTGCGGACTTTGAGGTTTCAATGCAGTGGAATTAAAACACATAATTTCAAAAAGGCATTCAAGCGGCTTGCCACCAGGCAGAATATCGGGAAAATATTTGCCTTATTCATCTTCAGAGTCAGAAATTCTTTCCTGGTTGGGTAATGTGTGGAAGCAAACGCCAAAGTAATAACGCGCACTCAGCAAGCACATCAAGAAGTGCTCCAATTGTTTCTGTTCCAGCCAGATGCGACCCCCATCATTTTATGGGTTAAAACCATGGATTTGTCGTTACCGATCTCGTAAGCATCCAAGGAGCCCTTCAAGACATATCGACTGGATTATCGGCTCACCACATCTTTTTTGTTGTTCTTGTAGCCAGTGAATCTGATGTCGGAGAGCCTTTAAAAAATAAAGTACATCTGCAGCAGAAACAATCCTCGGGGTTTTCTAGAAGTACCATCAAAACGCAAGCTCAAGCAAAAAAGCTGATTCACTGAGTACTAAGAAAGATCATCACTCTAACAAGCAGCAGTTTGCGGGCTGTGGTATGTACAGATCAATCAAGTCTAACAAGCTCAAGAAAATGGCTGGGTAATCATGGGGAACAAAATTGATACGCGATTTTCAATCACTTACGGTGTTCTCATTGGCCCCTGCTGAAGCTGCGCATTTCGTGCAACTCATCCGGAAGTCTAGTTGGCGCCGGAAAAAGCGAATTTCGTCTATACTGCAGAGCCTTTTTGGATATTGTTCTGCGCAAACGGTCTGTGAACCCCTCGCTCGCGTTATCATTAAATGATGTCACCGTTGGCTCCACACTCAAGGATTCAGCCCTCTGGGAGGCATGATTTTCCTGCACCATGTCTCTCTTCTGCATGTCTGAGTCAGGCAACATGATCGCTCTATCCAAAGAGTATGGAAGGCCTCTGTGGCGGCCACGAATCATCATGGCTATAATTACCAATTTGGAAAGCGTGGTGAATCGGTAAGAAAGCGATTGATCCACATTGGGATACCCCAACGAAAGGCCGACCGTGCCGTAGGCGCTAATGATCTCAAACAAGATGGAGAAGACTGTGAATCTGAGATCGCCAGCCTCGATTTTGCCGCCTTCAGCAATACAGATCACGAAAAGCCCTAGAAAGATAAACCACAAATCAAACGAAAGTTGATTACGCAAATGGGTGCCGATGAAGTTTTTCGGCGTGGACTCAATTTCGTTATCGGTCTCGTCTGCTTTTAGGTACACGCCCAAGGATTGTTCCTCATAGACGTTTGTCCTTCTAATAGATATGGCCAAGGGAAGCACGGATATATACATCATGATCATGTAACTGACCTGTACCGCAGGGTGAAGTTGTGACAAGTCGATGACGGAAAACCCGGCTGTTCTGGTACTGAATGCCTGGAACAACCCATCTAGCACGCGGAAGCCGACAGGAATAGACTTTAAGTACTTGCTGTTGAGATCGAGAATAATGAACAATATCAAGTCTGTTGCATTGAGAACCACCAAAATGAAAAACAACCACCATGTCGGGATCGAGGGGAAAAGCAACGTGAAACAGCGGCGTGGATGGTCGAGCAAAAAGCCAAGTGACTCCTTATAAAGAGAAAGCGGCTTGGCCGTTTTGAACATGACCCAGATGATGAAACGGAGAAAAATTGGAAACCCTGTGTTGCCGATCACAATGAAAAAACACGAAATCACCAAAATGTACACCGACCTGCTGTATGAAAGCATCGAGTTTGGCGTGAGTGTCAAGCCCAAATCATTAAACACGGATTGGGCGGTGAAAAACCCCCACCAGGTAGGCGACACGCCGAACGCCCGCATTTCCTTGGCATAGCCTTTGGCAACATTGATGAAACCGACATATAAGCAGAACGCAATCACGTGGAAGCCGACGTAGAAAAAGAAGATGATCTTGATAAGAAGCTTAATCGCCCGGTACTCGACACCGCCTAATTCCTCTTTCTGATCCTCGGTCAAATGCACAAACGTGGAGTTCCGGCCAATTGTGGGCGTCCAGGATAAGTAATTTGTACTCATGGCCTTCGCTAGCGGCGCGCCGTAATCGTCTTCCTCCTCATCATCGTCTAAGGCAATACTGTTGTCAGTATACGTTCGTGACGAGACGCCCGAAACACCAGGAGTGCGCCATTTCCGAAGCCTTCCACGGCCTTGGCGTGCCTGTCGTTTCTGGCGGTCAATCGTTGGTTCCTGAGCAAATTTTGTCTTGCGGTCGCCCTCATAAGAATCCTTGAAAAGCAGTTTTTTCGGCTCTTTTTCGGCTTCGTCGTCGCTCTCCAGCACAGCGTGCTCGTCCGAAGAGTTGTACGAATGTATGCTGGTGTTATTCTGCAGGTTGAGCGAAGCGTCGTCCTCAGTCATGGCGGTTGCGTCATGCTCGCTATCTATCGAGTCATGATCATTTGTCATCGACACCGGGCGCCGGCGCGTCAGCGGCAGGCTGTTTGAAATTGTTTTGCGAAGCGCGTCCCAGCGAGTTTTGTGACGCTGTTTTTTCATGAGCCACTTGCTTTTCCGAGACGGGAAATGTAGAGGGTTGATTTTAGTGGTATAAATTGGCGTGTTCAACTCGCGTTCGATCTCGTTGGGCAGTTTTATGACTAGCACATCTTCGCTGAGCCCGCTGTCGCGCCTCTTGTTTTGCTGGAGGAGCGCAATCGATTTATACATGTCAGAAGGGTCGATTTCCTGGGTGCGCTTTGTAGGCTTCGGCAAATCTGCGAATTTAATACCTTCCATAGGCGTGTTTTCTGGAGTGGGCGGCCCCAGTGCTTTGCTGGCCGGGTGTGGATCCTTTGGATCGACTTCCGATCCTGTGTCAGAGGCGTGGTCGAGTTTGAATCCGATTTCGTGATGTATATCATTGTCAGAATCGAGCTCGGACCCGCTTTGGCCCTGGTTTTCGTCCTCACTGGGACACATCGTCGGCAGCTCGTGGCTGGTCAGCTTCAGCTGGTCCGAAGACAGCTCCATTTGGCCTTTTTTCGCTAAAGGATCGTCCTCAGACAAAACGTGCAGGTCATCAGCGGGTGCGCCTCGAGTTTGCAGCTGATTTGGCTCCAACTGGCCCCGGAACTCAACAGGCCCACCCTGGCCTTGGTTAGTCATTGTATTGGCTGCAGTACGGTCCATGGACCGCGTTCTAGCCGCCAACGTTGCGTTTCTGCGCATCCTGAAATTGAGCTTCAGCAGCTCCTTAATGTTGTCGAAGTACCGCTCGAACCAGTAGAGTCGGATGAACAATAACAGGCCATGTATGAAGATCGGTGTTGTGAGCGTGGCAGTGATGTATACTATGATTTGTTGTGAGAGTCGAAGCTCGTTCAAATTCACCGTGTTGAGCCCGGCCTGCGTCAGTGCGCCGCTCATGAGAAACAATATGTCAATGTAGCGGAACCCCGTGATCGGATACACGATCACCGACGTAAAAAACGTCATGAATAGTATGTATGTGTAGTGAGCGGCACGGAAATTGGGGATCACTTTCACCACGTACGGATGCAATGTCAGCGTCACGCCATGGATGTGGTCACGCACCGCGGTGCCGTAGGAGCGGTCCTGTGGGAAAACACGTTCGAGCCGCCTTCGAAGCGAGCGGAAATATGCCATGTTTTGTGTGTTTAAAGCGGGTTGAATGGGAGATGGTCTAGGTCGCAGAGAGTGTATAGCCGAATGGCTCTAGGCAGGGTTCTAGTGGCCCGATTTTGCTGAGATTTGGACCGTAGCGACTTGTATAGCTAAAGAAGCTGCCTCTAGCCTGATGGGCTCTTAGGCTTTGCGTGGGGATAGATGTGGGGTGGTTTTTACCGTGGAAGCTAGATGGAGCTCTACACTTAGCGCTGTAGCCTATGCTCTGAGATGGGTGCTGGCGCGGCGCTCGCACCCGGCGCAGCCTAGGGCCATATTTTACTGACTTTTTCGGATCTTATGATAAAAGTAATTGGAGATGGGTCAAAAATGGAAGTTGGATAAAAAAGGAGGGTATTACTTTTGGGATGAAATGCGCTATCAGAATAAAGTGTTGTATTTTATAGATCTTCATGCTGCTCATTTATATGGCTCAGATCGATCATCTGCTAAACGGTGTAGGCCTCGCGTTTCCGACGGCCCAGCAGATGCTTCGGCCAATGCGAAGTGTTTAGATGTAATCAATGTGGGTCACTTTTAATATTGACGTTGAATAGATGATATGAATAGCATGATTTGCATGATAGAGATCGAATTTTTATGGTGAAATGCATTTGCAGGTTGTTTCTTTCTTCTTTCTTGTTAATGCAGGGGACTTTCCATGTATGTTACTGAATGAACTCGAACAGGCGTAGCCGTCTGGATTCCGGTGACCGAAGTTCTTTTATTGCAAAACAATAAGTTTGTTTTTCCTTTCAATTTTTTGCTTGATACATCTGATTAAGGGCTGGGAGCCAGAATTGCTTACCTAACTCTCCACAAAACTATATATGTGAATGTTTATGAAACCCTAGCGAGCTTCGCTACCATGCCTTGCGCAGATATCTTGGCTTGGCTGTGTATGAGAATTGACTAGGTTGTCATTGTTGTAATGGGCCGCTGGAACTTTTTCATCGGTATTCCGTGATTGCATTGGGGTGTGGCGTCTCACTAAAAAAGGCCTTTTCGACAATTATTTGATATGTTCTTTGTAAAGATTAATCCACCTTTTTTTTTATTTGAGGAAATGTGCCATAGAGTTAAAGAAAAGTAAATTTTTGCAGGAACAGCCATGGTGTTCAAAAGCCGCATTCCTAAAAAAACAATTTATTTGATGATATAATTGGATTTTTAAACAAAAGGAAACGAAGTAGAGCAAAGCGTTCTATAAACAGAGTGACCAGTAATTTTCAAAAAAGAGCTTGATTTATCAAATGGGGGAAATGCGATCTCGTGGATAAGACTCGAGGCTATTCGCACCCCCATCCAGTATAAACTGGACCTGTTGGTAAATAGGCTCAAAAATCCTATCTTGCACAATTTTGTCTCTGAAAAACCCGTATTCAAGCCTTTTTTCGTCATTTAAAAATGTGAGTTTCCAAGAGTGATGGAATGTGTCTAGAATATAAAAAGGTAAACTCTTTATAAGTCTACAACTGCACGCTTCACTCGCAATGTACAGTCATCTCGTAAAGAGCCCGAACGTTGCAGGCGGGCGGTCCGCTCGCTAATGATGTCACTTGAGTAAAGTCATACTACTGAAAAGAGCTCCAAGTTTTTCTTTCGCTTGTTGGATAGCTCAAAGTTCCCTTCTGCATTATCAAATTGATCCTATTGTTTGACAAAATTCAAAGGCAGCATGACCTGCATATGAGTGATAGTTTCTATGTCATTTCTTTCTTGAAGTTCGACAGCAAGTTCGACTTACCTCATGTAAACAGTAATTATGGTTGAAAGTTGATTCGAGTTTCGAATGAAGAAAGTCTGGCCCCCGAGTGGAGTATGATTAGTCGTGTCTTCGTCCATAACACCACATATCATAATTTGCCACTCTCATGCCTGACTCGGTATTTATTAGTCACACGATGCCGCTTTCATTTCGTCACCGAGGCGTTGTGCGGCAACGGTGCGCTCAGTCAAAGTTTGCGACGCAAGGGCAATTACGTCTACCCCCGGAAATCGCGAGACACGTGATCTCCTCCATAGTTAAGAGCAGAGCTCCGAGGGCAATGAGTCTGCGCTCATCGCCCGTGCGTGCCTGCAGGTATTTTTTTTTTCTCCACGTCTCCGTATAAGTATCGTCGCCCTGCCGCCCTACTCGTCGAGAGGTTATTTTCCTTCCTCTCTTTCTCCTCTCCTCTTTCTTCTTCTCTCTTTCTTTCTCTCAACAATAGCCCATTCGCCTCAGTTGCTGTTCTTTGATCGCATTAGAAAATCACGACCCCCTGTGACTTTTTTAAGAAGTATGTTGCTTCGATCAAACCTGCTGCTGTGCCTTTGCGCCCTTGTTGAGAGAAGCTATTTACCTATCTCCCCAGGTTTACAGCGTAGTCTCTTCATCGGCGTGTAGTAACCAGCACCAGTGTTTTTCACAAAATCAAGATTTGGAAGCTGCTCCGTTTTTGCAGCCCCTCGGAACTCTACTCGACATGATGTCTCAACCCAACTTCGCCAAACTTATGCGCCCAGTGCTTCGTACCTGCGAGAACTTCATGCCCCGCTTTTCGCTCTTATCAGAATTGACTGCTTTCTGCCAAGCCACCAGGTGAAGTCATGGAGATTCAAGTTGGCTCGGGCCCTGTGTTTGCGCTGCATTGGGAGGATATTGGTCCTTCCGCGTCAAGGCCGCGACGTTTCTTTTTTTTTTTTTTTTTCGAGCCGAAGGCTTTACCGTCGCACCGCAAATACTAACCTTTAGCTCTCTTGTGCATCGTTCCCCAAATCAAGTTTTGCGAGTATCCCCCAATTCTTTTGCAAACTTGCTCTATTCAACGTTTGAAATCCCCCCTAGCATTTTCAAACACAGAGAACTTTCAAAGATGGCTTCGTTGTCTGCGCCTATCTCCCCACCAATGGAGTCCACTGGTGACCGTTTGATGACCTTGGAGACTAGAGATGGTCACGCTTTGCAGGGTTACTCCTTCGGTGCGCCGGTCTCCGCTGCAGGTGAAGTGGTGTTCCAAACCGGTATGGTCGGCTACCCAGAGTCGATTACCGATCCTTCTTACGAGGGTCAGATTTTGGTGATCACCTACCCTCTTGTCGGTAACTACGGTGTGCCTGACAGAGAATTGAAGTGCGACATTGTCGAGCAATTGCCCAAGTACTTCGAGTCGAACCGCATCCACATCGCCGGTTTGGTGGTGGCTCACTACACCGAGGAGTACTCGCACTTTTTGGCCAAGTCGTCGTTGGGCCAATGGTTGCAAAAGGAAGGGATTCCAGCCATTTATGGTGTGGATACCAGAGCCTTGACCAAGAAATTGAGAGACAACGGGTCTACCTTGGGAAGACTTTCAATTCAGAAGACTGCTTCCTCGCACGATGAGGTACTTGGTCAGCAAGACTGGCAGCAGTACTTTGACGTACCTGAATGGGATGACCCTAACGTGAAGAATTTGGTCGCCAAGGTTTCCACGAAGGAGCCTGTGTTGTATAAGCCGCAGTCGAACGTCAAAACCGACAAGAACGGCAAGCCCATTCGCATTGTTGCCGTTGATGTGGGTATGAAGTACAACCAGATCCGTTGTTTTGTTGCCAGAGGTGTTGAGTTGAAGGTTGTTCCTTGGGACTACGATTTCACCACCGAGGAGTACGACGGTTTGTTCATCTCGAACGGTCCAGGTGACCCGCAAGTCATGACCGAGACTGTGGCTAGATTGGAGGCTGTCATGAAGGAGGGAAAGACGCCCGTGTTTGGTATTTGTTTGGGCCACCAGTTGTTGGCCAGAGCAACCGGTGCCGATACTGTCAAGTTGAAGTTCGGTAACCGTGGCCACAACATCCCTTGTACCTCCACCATTTCGGGCAGATGCTACATTACTTCGCAGAACCACGGTTATGCCGTCGACGCCTCTACTTTGAGCAACGGTTGGAAGGAGTTGTTCGTCAACGCCAACGACCAGTCGAACGAGGGTATCTACCACGAGAGCAAGCCATTTTTCTCTGTGCAGTTCCACCCTGAGTCTACCCCTGGTCCAAGAGACACTGAGTTCTTATTTGACACTTTTATTGACGCAGTTGTCGACTTCAAGAACACCGGTGTATACAAGGCCGTGGAGTTTCCAGGCGGAAAAATCGAGGAGAACAGAGCAGCGCACCCTAGAGAGAATGTTAAGAAGGTGCTTGTGTTGGGTTCCGGTGGTTTGTCCATTGGTCAAGCCGGTGAGTTTGACTACTCCGGCTCCCAGGCCATCAAAGCTTTGAAGGAAGAAGGCATTTACACCATCTTGATCAACCCAAACATTGCCACAATTCAGACTTCTAAAGGTTTGGCTGACAAAGTGTACTTTTTGCCTGTGAACCCCGAGTTTGTGAGAAAGGTCATCCAGCATGAGCGCCCTGATGGTGTTTACTGCACATTTGGTGGACAGACCGCTTTGTCTGTTGGCATTGCTTTGAAGGACGAGTTTGAGGGCTTAGGCGTCAAGGTTTTGGGTACTCCAATTGATACTGTCATTACCACCGAGGACAGAGAGTTGTTTGCAAGCGCCATGGACGAGATCAACGAGAAGTGTGCCAGATCTGAGGCCTGTACCACCGTTGACGAGTGTGTCGACGCTGCTAACGCTATCGGATACCCATTGATTGTCAGAGCTGCCTTTGCTTTAGGTGGCTTGGGCTCCGGTTTCGCTGATAACGAGGAAGAGTTGAGAGCTTTGTGTTCCAAAGCATTCGCCACGTCTTCGCAGGTGCTCGTGGAAAGATCGATGAAGGGCTGGAAGGAGGTTGAGTACGAGGTCGTGCGTGATGCTTTCGACAATTGTATCACAGTGTGTAACATGGAGAACTTTGACCCCTTGGGTATTCACACTGGTGACTCTATTGTCGTTGCCCCTTCGCAGACATTGTCAGACGAGGATTACAACATGTTGAGAACAACCGCTGTCAATGTTATTAGACACTTGGGTGTTGTTGGTGAGTGTAACATCCAATACGCGCTCAACCCATTCTCGAAGGAATACTGCATCATTGAGGTCAATGCCAGATTGTCTCGTTCTTCTGCTTTGGCTTCGAAGGCTACGGGCTACCCATTGGCTTACACCGCTGCCAAGTTGGGTTTGAACATTCCGTTGAACGAGATCAAGAACTCCGTGACAAAGTCGACCTGTGCCTGTTTCGAGCCTTCGTTGGATTATGTTGTGGTCAAAATCCCAAGATGGGACTTGAAGAAGTTCACTAGAGTGTCATCTTTGTTGTCTTCCGCCATGAAGTCTGTCGGTGAGGTTATGTCGATTGGCAGAACTTTCGAGGAGGCCATCCAGAAGGCCATCAGATCTGTCGATTACCAGAACTTGGGCTTCAACAAGACTAACGCCTTGATGTCCATTGACATTGACACCGAATTGCAGACTCCTTCTGACCAGCGTTTGTTTGCCATTGCCAACGCTTTGACCGATGGCTACTCGGTTGAAAAAGTGTGGAAGTTGACCAACATTGACAAGTGGTTCTTGAACAAGTTGGATGGTTTGATTAAGTTTGGTAACAAGATTGCTGGCTATGGCGTCAAGGAAAACCTCCCCGTGCCAGTTTTGAGACAGGCCAAGCAGTTGGGTTTCGAGGACAGACAGATTGCCAAGTTCTTGGGTTCTAACGAGGTTGCCATCAGAAGATTGAGAAAAGAGGCAGGTGTTGTGCCATTCGTCAAGCAGATTGATACTGTCGCCGCTGAGTTCCCTGCTTTCACCAACTACTTGTATGTCACTTACAACGCCGATTCCTCCGACGTCACTTTCGACGACCACGGTGTCATTGTGTTGGGTTCTGGTGTATACAGAATTGGTTCTTCGGTGGAATTTGACTGGTGTGCTGTCAGAGCCATCAGAACATTGAGAGAGAACAAATTCAAGACAATCATGATCAACTACAACCCAGAGACTGTCTCCACTGATTATGACGAGGCCGACAGATTGTACTTTGAGACCATAAACTTGGAGAGAGTTTTGGATATTTACGACTTGGAGAACTCCGCTGGTGTCATTATCTCCATGGGAGGGCAAACCTCGAACAACATTGCTTTGACCTTGCACCGTCAAAATGTCAAGATCTTTGGTACTTCCCCAGAAATGATTGACTCTGCTGAGAACAGATACAAATTCTCCAGAATGTTGGACAGAATAGGCGTGGACCAGCCTGCCTGGAAGGAGTTGACTTCTTTCGAGGAGGCGGAGGAGTTTGCTGACTTGGTTACTTTCCCAGTGTTGGTGCGTCCTTCCTATGTGTTGTCTGGTGCTGCCATGAACACGGTCTACTCGAAGGACGACTTGCGTTCGTACTTGTCGCAGGCTGTCGATGTCTCCCCTGACTACCCTGTGGTAATTACCAAGTACATTGAGAATGCCAAAGAGATCGAGATGGATGCTGTTGCCAAGGACGGAAAAATGATTATGCACGTTGTTTCCGAGCACGTTGAGAACGCTGGTGTTCATTCTGGTGACGCTACGCTTATTGTGCCTCCTCAGGACTTGGATCCTGAGACCGTGAGAAGAATCGTTGAGGCCACCGCCAAGATTGGTAAAGCTTTGGACATTACTGGCCCTTACAACATTCAGTTCATTGCCAAGGACAACGACATCAAGGTCATCGAGTGCAATGTGCGTGCTTCTCGTTCTTTCCCATTCATTTCGAAGGTTGTTGGCACTGACTTGATTGAGATGGCCACCAAGGCAATCATGGACATCCCTGTCACGCCTTACCCTGGTGAGAAGTTGCCTGAGGACTACTGCGCCGTCAAGGTGCCGCAGTTCTCTTTCTCCAGATTGGCTGGCGCTGACCCAATTTTGGGTGTTGAGATGGCTTCTACAGGTGAAGTTGCTACTTTCGGCAAGAACAAGTACGAGGCTTACTTGAAATCTTTGATTTCTACCGGCTTCAAGTTGCCTAAGAAAAACATTTTGTTCTCCATCGGTTCGTTCAAGGAGAAGCAAGAGTTGTTGCCATCAATCAGAAAATTGCATGAGATGGGCTACAAGTTGTTTGCCACCGCCGGTACTGCTGATTTTATCAAGGAGCATGGTGTTCCAGTGCACTATTTGGAGGTTTTGAACAAGGAGGAGGATCAAAAGTCTGAGTATTCGTTGACCCAACACTTGGCAAACAATTTGATTGATTTGTACGTGAACTTGCCTTCCGCCAACCGTTTCCGTCGTCCTGCCAACTATATGTCGAAGGGCTACGAGTCGCGTCGTATGGCTGTGGACTTCTCCGTGCCATTGGTCACCAACGTCAAGTGCGCGAAGTTGTTGATTGAGGCTCTTGCTAGAGCGCCGAATATGGATGTTTCGAACCATGATGCTCAAACTTCGCATTCTACCACTACTTTGCCTGGGTTGGTGAACATCTCTTCATTTGTCCCATCTTTGAACGACTTTGAGAAGACTACCAAGGCGGCTTTGGCTTCTGGCTTCACTTTCAACGCGTTCTTGCCTCAGACTGTGTCCGGCACGAATATTGTTGACCAAGCCTCATTGGAAGAGGCCATCGACGCCGCGTCGGACTCGGCCTACACCGACTTTTCCGTGTACGTTGCGGGCACTGAATCCAACAGTGACGAGATTGCTTCTGCTGCTTCAACTGCTGGAGCCTTGTACTTGCCATACACCGACTTGACCAGCTCCAACGTGGCCTCTATTTCTGCTCAGTTTGCTGCATGGCCCGCGAACAAGCCGATCATCACCGACGCGAAGGCCACTGACTTGGCCTCCGTATTGTTGTTGGCTTCCTTATACGGCCGCTCGATTCACATCACTGGTGTTTCTTCTGGCGAGGACTTGGACTTGATCAAAATGGCCAAAGCCAGAAACTTGCAGGTTACAAGCGATGTTTCGGTGTTCTCCCTTTTCCTTTCCCAAAGCGACTACTCGCAGTTTAGCTTCTTGCCTTCCGAAAAGGACCAAGCTGCTTTGTGGAGCGGTTTGGAAGACATTGACTGCTTCTCCATTGGTGTGACTCCTTACTTGATGGCTAAGGGTCTCGGGCATGACGTTGTGCCAGGGTTGGGTGCGAAAGAGACATTGCCATTGTTGATTTCTGCTGTTAAAGAGGGTAAACTCACTATTGCTGACATTGTGGCGCGTTTCTCGACAAATCCTACCAAGATCTTCAACATTCCACAACAGGATGCCTCCGTGGAAGTCGAGCTCGACAGAGTCTACAAAGGTGATGAGTTCACCTCTGCTGTCTTCAAGAAGGTCAACTTGAGAGGCTACATTGAAAGAGTCTCTCACCATGGCGAGACTGTGTGCTTGGACAGTGTCATCTTGCCAGGCAGTGCATCGGGTCAAAATGGTTCACAGGCCAGAGACAGATTCGGCTCTGTCGCAGGTGTGCCACCATCGCCAAGCTTGGGTAACCGCAGAAGAAGCAGAGTTTCTTTCGGCGACGCTCGCCGCCCATCCCTTTCTAAGGAGGTCTCACAACTGAACGATTTGGAGAAATTGGGCTCTGAGTTGGTGTCACAGCCTCCAGCGAACTTGTCTGAGGGCGACGCTCTTGTCAACTACATCAGGAAGAACAACACCTTTTTGAGAAACTCAGTTTTGTCTGTTAAGGACCTTTCCCGTTCCGACATGCACGCTTTGTTCACGGTTGCCCAGGAGATGAGATTGGGTGTCGAAAGACAGGGTGTCTTGGACTTGTTGAAGGGCAGATTGTTGGCTACGATGTTTTACGAACCATCGACCAGAACGTCGTCTTCTTTTGACGCTGCCATGCAGAGATTGGGCGGCCGGGTTGTCGCTGTTGCCGCGGATTCGTCTTCTGTCAAGAAGGGCGAGACTTTGCAGGATACCATTCGCTCGTTGGCCTGCTACTCTGATGCCATCGTGTTGAGACACCCCGAGGAGGAGTCTGCTGAGATTGCTGCCAAGTACTCTCCTGTCCCCATCATTAATGGTGGCAATGGTAGCAAAGAGCACCCTACCCAGGCCTTGTTGGACTTGTTTACCATTAGGGAGGAGTTGGGCACTGTGAACGGTATCACTGTTACTTTCATGGGCGACTTGAAGTACGGAAGACCTGTGCACTCGTTGTTGTACTTGTTGCGCCACTACCAGGTGCGCGTGCAGTTGGTGTCTCCTAAGGAGTTGGCCTTGCCATCCTCCATCAAGGAAATGTTGGAGAGCAACAACATGTTGATTTCTGAGACAGAGGAGTTGACTCCTGACATTATTGCTAAGTCAGATGTCTTGTACTGTACTAGAGTGCAGGCAGAGAGATTCCAGGACAAAGAGAAGTATTTGAGATTGAAGGACACTTACGTCGTTGACAACAGAATTTTGTCTCATGCCAAGCAGCACATGTGTGTGATGCATCCTTTGCCCAGAACCTCGGAGGTCAAGGAGGAGGTCGACTTTGACCAGAGGGCCGCCTACTTCAGACAGATGAGATACGGCTTGTACATAAGAATGGCCTTGTTGGCCATGGTGATTGGCGTCGACTTTTAGATACTTGACGCGGGGGAACAAGAGGAGTCAAGCTAGCTGAAGCTCGAAGATAAAACTGATCGTTTGGGGGAATGACGGTACAAACTTAAGGGCTTAGCTGCTTGCACTCGATCGATTGAAGCGGACAAGACATAATAATATATATATCATACATTTCAGAAGATTTACAATAAACGTTTATAGAATATTTGTTTTGTATTTTGGAGTATGCATGATCAGTCATCCCCTTCCGGATCTCTAGATGACGAGTCACCCGTCGCGGACGAACAAACTGATCAAGTTCAAGCCTCAAAGGGAGTTTTGGGGAAACCGTCGGCGTTATCATACGAGTGGCACATACGTCTCGGTCATCCAGGAGAGAAACAATTTATTCACTTCAAGAAAGACTTGGACTTGTGTGGGGTTGAACACGTCCCGTCGGCCTTATGTGAGCATTGTTCACTTGCCAAAAGCACCTGGCAGATTTCTGAATATTCTACGACGCAATTAGAGATAACGCGTCCCTTTGAGGTGATACACATCGACTTATGTGGCCCATTCTATCGGCCCTTGGCACATGGCAATACGAGGTACTTTCTTACTATTGTTGATAGACTTTCTCTCTGAAACGGTGTATCCACGCTTGCCCGGAAGTCAGAGGCCGCTCGGCGTGTCAGTGATTTTTTTTTGAGAAAGCGCATCCCGACTTAGGATCAAGTCGTTGGCCTAAGGAAGTTCGATCGGATAATGGTACTGAGTTCACAAAAGACCTACTCACGGAGTTTTGTCGCGAGCATGGTATAACAGGAAACTTCACGTTGCTGTTCTCTCCATACCAAAATGGTACGGCAGAACGGATGAATCGTACAGTCTTAGAGAAGACGAGAGCTTTGCTTTCACAAGGGCCTTGTCCCGGCAGCTTTATGGTCGGATGCGGTTCGGTATGCCGCGTTCCTTATAAATTGGACACCTAGTCTGGTTCTCTCTTATGACGCGCCTGTTGATGTTTGGCATGGCCGGAAACTTCCTCGCCCTAAGTTTCACGTCTTCGGATGCATGGCTGTTGTTCAGTTGCCAGAACAGGACTGCAGTAAAGTGCACACCAATGGAATCAAGTGCGCCTATTTTGGCTCGGCACAGAATCGAGCGGGACACCGATTCTTTTCCTATGTACCCAAGCCGCAGGTCTTTGAGTCAGCACGGGCCCGGTTTATAGAGACTAGGGTTTATTTCGAGGAACACCCCATGAGTTTAGGCGGTGAACGTCTTATGAGTTTCAACCTTTTATCCATGAGTATGCACCCAGGCGTCAAGGCTCCTTCTGAATACACGAAGAGTGTTGAAGACGCCCAGGCCGATCAGATAGAGCTTGCTGCTCTAATTGAGGATTTGTCGAACCCGCTTGCTGAAGGTGCATCAACTGACGTTCTTCCTCCTGCTGATGGTTCAGTGCCGCAGACTAGTCTTGCTAGTATAAACCCAAACAACAAAGGGAGATTGCCACCCGATGGCACTATTCCTAATTCTACTTCAGGAACTTCGCACCGTGTTTCTGACAACACAGAGGCCCAATCTACGCCAAATTCGGCTTCACCATCTTCCGAGAATGAAACGACGACGAAGCGTAAGAGGAAAGCGACACCTGCTTCTGCAACCCTGTCACGCAAACAGGCCCCCACAGCCCCTGCTGTGCTGCTGCATCTGCGCTCGCCCTCTGCTCTGTCGGGATCATTCGTGCCTGCCCCGACCCTGTTACTTGTCCCGGTTTCAGACCAGTCACTGCAGACACACCCTTCTTCCCTCCAGGCTGCCTCCGTGAGTGAGTCACGGTCCCCCCAGGTCGCTACGCTCCCTGGAGATGTACTGGGTCCCCTTGGAGACGTATCTTGTGCCGACTCCTGTTCCATACTCGGCGGTAGTCTCATCACTGGTGACACTCCTTGTGTGAGAACGGAGAAAGTTTCACTGATAAGGAAACACATGCATAGCATCATTCCTCAATCCGGTGGGTATGCTCTCAGTGCTACTATGCAGCCCTCCATTCTACAGGCTATGCTGCCCTCCCAATTGTCTCTACTTACTCCAGAGAAGTTGGAGCCCAATAAGATGGTTTTATTCTATGAGTGGTATTATCATTACTTGGAAAATTTCTCCTCGTATGGTGACAGATATCATGCGTACTGCGCATTGGATATGAAGAATTTTCGCGCGTGCTTCGATGGCACGGGAATCAGAAATTGCGCGCGCGGTGCTGCAGATTGAGGCCGAATCTTCGTTTGGTGCGCACAGTCGTTTGGGTGACGGGTTTTTCCTCTTTGGGATGCGAAAGCTCACACTCACACGGGAGACGTTGGAGACTACGTTTGTTGACACCTATCTTCGTGGGAAAATTTTAGATCGCACCCCCTTTATTCAAAGGCGCGTTGCACTCTCGAAGAAGGCTCTCCAAGGAACTAATGAAACGCTCACGCCCCTCATTCAGTTTTATCACGCTTTCAAGTATACAGAGGATGCCATCTGGCTCGCTGTGCATGAGCTTGTGATAACTCCGCCTATTTCTGATGTCGCACTTGAATTTGTCTGCAAAAAGATTCAGCACTTCATGCAACATTCCGGCCCCCTTAGCTTGCGTTTGCTTGACTTTTTTCGAGCACTCAGCATTCGGAACATTTTTCCTCGGAGTTCTTTACAGACACTGCAACTGAATCCCTACCCTAAGAATTCCACTGACGCAAGCTTTGGTGAGGACTTGAGTGCCATAGATGCGTATTCTGATGCTTGAAGTAATTCAAGTTCTGGCTAACCAAGCCCACACGCGATAAATTGCTGTATTTTGAGGTCATAGCACTTATTAAATCTTGCGTTTTCGGAACTGTTCTTGGTAAGCTAAAAAGTTCTGGATTGTAAACACCTATATTATTCAACACTTGAGCAGCTAAGTGCTTTCTGACTGGCCGTAAGGACTAGGTGTGGGTTTCTTAATTTTGCCGGAAAGGCGAATGATTGCGGAATGTTTGGCAGAACAACAATTCCTTGAAAACGCCAATCGTTCTTTCAGTAGAGTCACGTAATCAGAGTTCCACTGGAAACGAAGGCAAAAGACGCAGCCCACCAGCCACGTTCGTAAAGTATCAGCATTTACCATACCATATGGCACTGGTACTAGCTGTCTTTGAAGAACATATTTGCCTCGTCGCCACGTTCTGTAGATTGTTTTTCGCGCTGCAGTGACCCCGAGTGGTCCACCTCGTTCGACTGCATTAATGCTCTAGCAATTTCAATTTCGTCGCCCCCAGAATTCACGCTGTGGTCAAACGCGGATACATCCGGGTCAACGGGGACGTTGTCATGACGCTTGTTCGTATTATACTTGTTCGTAAACGGATGCAGGTACTCAGAGCCATAAAAGCCATGATTAGAATGGCCCACAGCGGCTGCAGCTACAGCCGCGTATGACGGTTGGGCCAGGCCTTGAGATCTGTGCGAGTGTTCTGAATTTTGGTCCGTTTTCTGTCTCTTTTGTGCCGCTTCTACGACAGCAATAAGGCCGTCATCGAGACCCGAGAGATCGTGGCCGAGCAAGGCATCGTCGCGGCCAGGTATGTGCAAGTCGTTCAATTCAGAATCACTCAAAGTACGCCCATTGCCAGAGCCGGCTTTTTTCATGATGGGCGCCCGTTTCACTAGGGTCTGTGCCTCCTCTTTCGCCAGCTCCCTGCACGCGACGCAATTTTTGATAGCCGCCAGCACGGTGTCCTTAATCCGCGTCCAGTGGTACTTTTCCAGCACTGCTGCAGTGGTTTTATTGATGCCGCCGTGATTTGTGAGGTGCAATTCAGCGCATATCTGAAGCTGCCTCACAGGGTCGCTCACGACCTCCTTGTCACGTAGCATGAGTTTGCCATATTCGAGGCGGTAATGCAGCGCCAGGGAGCGGAGCCGCAGTTTCTCCTGGCGGTCGGCCATGGCGGGGTATTTGCCTGTTTCTAGGTAGTATTTGATCTTATCAAATCGATACGCGCCCATCGTATGGTCCAGAATAGCCACGAGCTCGCGCCCGTATATCAATGCGTCCACGGCGGTATCATGGCCCTTCAAGATCCCCGCGGACTTGATGCGCCCGATCCGTTTGAAGTTCAACAGCTCCCATATACTCCTGGCGGCAACATTCGTCTCAAACACAAGATTAAACACACAGTAGGTGTACCCTAGCCTAGGTGCCCACTGTAGAAAGCAATCCGTGAGCGTCCGGCCTATGCCCTTACCCCTGATTCCAGCGTTAACAAGAAACCCGGCGGTACAGATATGTGACGCCCGCCCCGGGTAGTTAGGTTTCACGAAAAATGTACCCAAACACTCTTTTTCCCAATGTTTGGGCCCTTCTAGCAGCGGCAGGTCGCCCAATACCATCACGCCAGCAAATGCACCAAACCAGTAGTTTTGAAACAGCTCTATATGTAAGGTATCGAAGAACAGAAACGTGTCGCCGCGCTCGATTTCGATGTTGAACTCGTCACACAAAAACGCAAGCAACCCCGGCGGCAAATTATCCGTGTTTTGAACTGGGTATATCGTTGCTGTAGTTTCTCCATCTTTAAGTAACACCGTATATCGCTCGATACTCGACATTGGGTTATAGTCTAGTTGAGGCCGGTAATGCGGCGGCTGGAGCACATCGTCAAACTCCGGCATGGCTGATCAGTTGATTCCAAAATTGATAATTACACTTTTTGCAGCTGTTTGCTTCTCCTCGCTTATCTTTAGAGTGCATGCACACGTGATAGTCCTCACGGTTGTTGCAATTTTGCAGCTATTGATAATGGGCCGCTAAACTAGGGTACATTTTAGACTGGCGTAGATCGTGGGATGAAGCGGCGAGGCGAGCGCGTCGAGGCGAGTCACGTGCGAGTCACGTGCAGTTCGAATCTGGCTGTTGATGAGTAGAGTGCACTCACATTCACTAACTTCAACGGCTTTTCATGTTTTTGGCAGGTTCATTAGAGAGATTCAAGAACAAAGAATTTGGAGATGTAGGTTTTATTTTTAAGTATCTGACGCAGGTGGTTTGGCCGGTAGGTTGCCAGTCATGTCTCGGTAGATCACGTGACGAACGTGATGAACGTGAACGATCTTGTTGTCTAAAACAACAAGGAACCACCTGCCTTTACCTGATTGGGGCTTTTTTTCGTCATGTAAAAGTTGATTGTGCTTGGACAAACGAAGCACATTTTTCTCCGTAACATTTGTTAATAAATTTAAGCGAGCGTGGCGAAAATCACACTCAGATATCAGCGCTTTTCGATCTCCTTGCAAGTCTCTTGATAGAGTTTTCTCAACTTTACGACGTTATTGTGGTAACATCGGCCCAAGTTCTCAGGTTGAACATTACGGAAGTGAATCTACTGCACCCCTTTTGAGATGTGCTAACTATTACTGGTATACCCTAACGGATACCTCCAACGAAAAGTTTGTAGACTGCATATGAGGTATCTTTGCTTACCTGCACGCCATCAATTCTCAGCTTTGGGTGCAACACGAAAGATTTCAATCGCATGTTTGGACAGATTCAATTGACAAAAATAAAGGAAAAAACAGATTGCAGCACCACAATTTCGCATATGGTCTCCCACTACACTACTCAGTGTGGCTCTATGAGGCTTAACTAACGTTGATCGGACGGGAAACAGTGCTGTTCTCATGATGTGGCCGCAATCGATTATATATTCGAGTAGCCTGTTTAGCTCCAGTAAATACCATCAAACGACTAAAGCTCGCAGAGCATTCTGAAAGTTGTTTTTTAAAGAAAAGAATCCCTGAAAATGAACTTATACATCTATATATATATATATATATAAATCACGCGTGTTCCAGTTTGAAGGCCACTTATTGCATGGCCAAGATTGTCACTCGAGGGAAAAAATAACATTTCATGAGCACAAGGTTTCCAATGCGCCGACTTTTCTTTAAGAACCTCAAAGGGACGTATACGAGAAATAAAACCCGCTTTTTGAAAGCGTGACCCTTCCAGTGGTGGCAGAAACTCGTCCATTGGGCATCTGAGACACCAATAGCGAGTGCACATCGGTCCACCGTCACGGAGCCGGAAGCAATGATATGTGAACCGGTCCATTTTTGTCCTTCAAGCGAAACAAAACCGGAAGCTCTTCCGCCAATATGCCCGAGCGCCTCTTGGAGATTTGCCCTGCGGCGTCTTCTCAGCGTCGCTGGGAGAATTTTTGAAAGCGACTGCCCACGTTAAATTGAATGGGAGGCGACTTCAGTGACATTTTCGTGTAGGCCAGATGTTCCAAAGTCTTTTGGAATAAATTGAGTATACAAGCATCAATGCCTTTGAATTCGAAGTCGGCACCGTTGAACATTACCCACGAAATCTCACGCATCCTTAATTAGTACGTCGACACTTTTCGCCGGGTCTATTTATCCAAACATCAGAGAAAACCGAGAAATTCGTCCTAAAGCCTTTGAAGAATCGCAAAAAATGTTCAAGCAGAGTCATTTTTTTTAACAAAAAATCGTATTAACACTAAACCGCGCTTAGAACTACGAACAAGTTTACACTACCTATACAGCGGCTAGGATAAAGGAAATAAACTAATGGTTGGGGTTAGTCGGGCGATTTAATCACTTAGTGTTCTGACCAGAAACATGCATGTTTCTTTGGCTGTATAAACATAGATATTAGACGTTTCAACCGTGGTTTCCTGATTATTTGATTTGTTTTTTTATTAAAAAAAAAGAAAGAAAACACCCAAACCACGGTTTGTGACTTTTGAAGCTAAATAGTGTTGGGTTTACGGATTTGCACTTTTCGCGCCGCTTCAGGCCAGACTCAAATTCGATGTCATCTGATCCAGCCCCAGTAAATGCTCTTTATCATTCTATCATTTTTACCTTCGTAAAGCGTTCTCAATGCATCTAGCCTGTCAATTTGTCAGACATTACATCGTACCCTTCACGACGCAACCCTCGTATCCCTTCTTTAGAAGAATTCATTATCGAACGATATCTCATCTTCGCTAGTTAAGGTCCTTTCCGTACATGTATGCACCGACCAACTTGTCCTCTCCTTTGAGCATCGCCACGTTTTTGATGTATCCCAAGCGCTCGAAACCAAGTGCTTCCCAGATCTTATAGCTCGCCACATTAGTCTCAAACACAAGATTGAATACGGAATACACATATCCCAATTGCGGCGCAATCGCCAAATATTGCTTGCCAAGTTCCTTTCCAAGCCCCAATCCACGCCTGTTATGATTCACCACGAATCCAGCATTGCATACGTGCAGGCACCGGCCAATGTAGTTTGGCTTAATGTAGAAATGGCCCAAATACTTTTCGTCCCAGAAAGTTTGGGGCTCGCCCGCCCATTTCGGGTCAAACTCGCCCTCGATCAACACAGCGGCAAATCCTTCGAAAAAATACGCTAAAAAGTCGTCGTACGTGAATTCAAGGTAATGCGGATACGTTCTTCCCTCATCAATCACGTGGTTCATCTCATGCCATGCCAGACGAAGCAATCCGGCAGGCATATCCTCCTTTTTGTGGGCAGTTAGTAAAGTGACGGTCTGGCCCGTTTTGCCAAGCTTAAAAACAACATTTTCCGTGAATTTGGGCGTTGTGGCATACTGGCGGTCGGCATATGGTAATGTCTTGAGATGTTCAATGTCGTAGGGCATTTTAAAAGGGCCAGGGAAATACGGATGTGTGTGAACGAAGGGGAATGTGGAGAAGAAGTGGTGAAAACGGCTTTTCTGTCAATTTGAGATGATTGGTATTATTGTAAAATTGAATTTCCTGTTACTTTGTGAGGCCTTTTTATACTTTGATCATATGCGTTTTTGGAGATTGGGTTGAGTCAGATCGCGGAATTGCAATTCCGGCCCGCGTCGATGATACGAGAAGGTCTGATAAGATACGAGCGAGATGATTTTGGGAATGTGATGATGGAAAAAAACGGGGTTTGGTTTCAATTTATCTGAGGTCTCATATTTGCAAAAGATGAGTGGCTTCATCCTTTATTTCTTTTTGAAGGTGTTTTTTTTTGAGTGAACCCTCCTCGTCCGAGTAAATAGTCCAAATTTTGAGCTGGCTAAACCATAAATATTAGTTATGCACGCATTGAACAACGCTTTCTTTTGAAAGATATCTTGCTCTGGTCTCGAAGGATTTTCTAGCAGAACGTTCGTTTCCCAACAAGAGTTTTAGCAAAAAAGGGAAGAAACATGGCGCCCTCTGAGGCTTGAGTTGATATGTATACGTATGGTCACGGCTCACCCATTGTTTCAGGGCAAACTCGTGACCGTCTGCGGTAAAAAGCTATTCGTCAGAAGTCAAAAGAAAAAAAAAAACATTTCTGGGTCAAATTTCCGGCAGAAATGGCGGGTATCATTTCGGTATGCACGCAAACAGTGATATATTCTGACAAGCTTAGTCATGAATACGGAAAGTGCCAAGTGACGAGCAAGAAAATGATGAATTACCGGGAGAATATCTTCTCTCTGTATTTGTATGCCATTTTTGGAAAAAGCTTGACATTGTTGCATTATTGCATTGTTGCATTAGTGCATTGTTAATGGATTATGGACCCGCCAATCTCCGAGCCTTTCTTGTCTCCACATAAGCCTCATCCAGAGAAACATGAATTCATGATCGACCTACCTTGTCTCTTTCATGGAAGTAACCAAAAATTCGCAAAACGTTCGATCAGTTACTTTTGTTGTGCCAATTCTCAAATAACAATCAAGAGGTTAATAGGACTTCAATCGCCAGTGATTCCAATGTTCATGGCTTTTGATATTGATTTGGTTCGATGAGGGGAAAAGACAATAAAGATCATCACAAACAATAAAATTGTATTGTCAATAATGAAATCGCCATTGTTATTCTCAAAGATTTACGTAATCAATTAGCCTGCGCAAAAAAACCTCTCAACGAATTAGGCTTTCTTCAATCCCAATTCAGTGCAGTTAATTGGTCACTCATGCACTTGTCTTGGCTCTAGAGTCACACTTTCTCGAATGCACCAAATGCAGAAAAAGCAAAGAAGGACACTTGAATGAAACTCGAGACAATAGCTTGCCAAGCCAACCATCCATGTATGTACAATACCCAATGGCACATATATAAGTGGGGAATCTTAAAAAGACTTTTTGAGCTAATTATTGCAAAGCCATGAGACCATTCACTTTATTCATACCAGTAGGTTTCTTCCTAAAGATTTCTGCCGGGTCAAGTCTTGACCATCAAAACGTGGTTCAAAACAACCAGCCTGACACTATTCACTCTGAACGAAATGGTGAATTGTTTGACACTTCTACCGAACACGATATTACCTTTTCGAAACGTTATTCGGACACCGTGAAGATCAACTCAGTCATCGATTCTCTCAAGACCAAATTAACCGAGCTCAATTTGTCCAGATTAATACGTCACGAATACTTTGACGAGTTGTCGAGAGAAGGGACGGAAAAAGAGTTTCAAGAAGAAATCGGAATTGTGCGGAAAGTGTTTTGGGGCCAAGCTAATAATGAGCTCAGCATGGCTTACAAAGGGAAAGTCCGGCCGCAGGACCGTCCTTCCAGCAAACGTAATTCAGGCGAAGATTTCGCATGGTTGCGGGCTTTCCACAATGGTCATCTGTTATTAGGTGTAATCAGCGGAATTAGCGATTGGCTACCTTCGGGCGAAGATCTGGGCGCCTTGTGCGATGCTATGCTCCAAACAACACAGAGCAAATATGGCAGAATGGCGGATGGGACCCTGTTTGATGCAGAAAGATTACTTATTGCTTCATGGAATGAATTGAAACACGCAAAAATTCACCCCGGCTGTATCTCTTCACTTTTGATGACGATTTCACCCGAAAACAAGATATCAGTTGCCAATATGGGGAAGGCTTGGGCTGGTTTATTTAGGAATGGCCAGCTCATTCAGACTACGCACAGAAGCATGCATGAGGACGGCTCGTCGTATCAACTTTGCATTCCCCATCCGGAAATTGACCCTGCATGTATAGACGATATCCAGCTGGGCACCAATACGTACTTCTGGGATGCAGAAGTCGGTGATATCATCATGGCGGTCTCGGGAGGCGTTAGAGAGGTTTTGGCACCTGAGAGACTCTTTGCTGCAATGAATACTATTGCAAGCATGGATATTCTGGTTCCGCCTAGCGAGGACCCATTTGCACTCATGGCTATGAGTATTGTCAAGGCGGCACAAATAGCGTCTAACGGGCCACAAAAGAATGACATGTCTGCTATAGTCTTTGTTGTTAACTAGTCCGAAAAGCTCTCTGCTTGCGTTAGGGAAATAGCTATTTTCGTAATGTGTCTGCCTCACTTGCGCCTCCCGAAATTGAGTCTATGAACTGTTTCAATGGAAGAATGATGGTGAACAATACTTGATTTGATAATTTAATCTCGTGAATCTTAACAGATCGACAATTTGTAATCAAAGTTGTTCTTTACCAGTATCTCCTAATCAGTGAAATAATTGAAGGGTTAATAGCATTTCAATAAGAGTCTTTCAGACTTCCAGTGTTTAGGCAATTGGCTTCGAATTCATAACATTGACCTTGAGTATTACTCGTGCCTGATCTGAATAAAGCTAGAGTAGATCAAGAGTTAAAACATAACGCTGATTGTAGTGATCTGAACATGCTCATTATTTTAAATAGAGAGCAAATGCTACCACAATGGACTCGCTCGATTGCGATTAGTGCTAATGTTAAAATTCTCCTGCTATAACGAACGATTTTGCATGGAAGATGAAATCAATCGTGGCCATTTTGGCCTCTCTCAAGCTTTCGAGAGCGTTGACTAATCAGATTCCTATAAGCATGTATCAGAGCATGGTTCAAGATAATCACAAAGAACGAGAAATTCGAGGCATTGAAAGCCACAGGGAAATACTATAGAATATAGCTCTTAGTTGTGAACTCTAAGAAATAAGAAAATTGCCTGCATCATTACTTACGAGTGAGCATTCAAATAGCCGCTCGTTAGTCCGCACATTTACTCCTGGCCAGGGCGTTTGGAATTTAAGTGAAAGGTCAGATTTGAGCCCAATCTAGTCGATATATTATATATCTTGCAGGAGATCACATAATATGACTAAATAACGTGAGAAACTTCTGTGTCTCCGGCATGGCATGAAGCATTGCCTCCAGCTGGCTATGCCGAGAAGCGGCCAAAGCGCTGGTCATGTGTCTCTTACCACAGGATTGAGTTAAGTACAAATGCCTCGATTTCAAGAAAAAAAGAATGAAAAGCCCCGCTTTTTGCTGACTATAGAATAAATTCCACTTTAGAAGGCTCAAATTTACTCCAATCATACCCAGATCAATCTATACACAGATATTCTGATGAAATAAGCTGCATATCGAGCCCAGCTTAAATTCAGTGGAATTCAGTCACTGCGCTCACTGTGGCCTGCACACAACCGTCAATTTCGTGTATGCCGGAGTCTAGATGGAGGTGCACCCCGTTGAGCAGTGCTGAAAAGCGAACAGCATAAACCCCACGAAAACGCATAAAAACACATATAAGCAACGCAAATCATGGAAGAAAACAAACGAAACGGCTATACAGGCGAGTGTATGTACAGAATTACGGTCCTCGATGACAAACAAATAAAATGTCGCAATTTCCCATCAAGACTTGACCAATACTCGTGATTCTGATCCGCCGAGTTTAGGCGCCAGGATTCACCAAAAAGACATGTCATATACTAACCTCAGCGGCTAACAAACGAGAGAAACGTCGGCAGCAGATTGCAACGCGGCTCACAAAGATGGAGGCGGCGTTCACAGACGACAAAAGTAACTACTACCGCGGACTCCTCCACAATCTCCAGGCCACGCTAGCATCGATTCAACAGGGCACAAATGACGAGTACTTGCGCCGCAAAACCCATTTGGAGCAGGACCGTGACTATGAGCTTACCCGGCTTCGGCTTTGGGAAGAGTACCAGGTGAAACGCGTTGAGGACGAGTATAAGGAGTCGCTTGAAACGGCCACGTCGAATTACGACATGATGGTCAAACTTTTGAAGGAAAAGTATTACGATAAGCTTCAGAAACAGGTGAAGCAGCTCAAGGAGGATAAGTTGCTTTTGAATCTAGTCAACGCGAGCCTGTGGAGTTCCAATCCGGCGGCTAATCTGTATTCAGCGGTGCTGGCGTTGAGTGCCGCCGCAGCCGCGTCATCCTTGAGTTTGACAGACCGCCGCTCGCGGCGCAAACGCGAATACTCGTCACGTTTCATGGCCGGCGAAACGGATGATGTTTCCGACAGCGGCGCCGGGTCTGCATCGATGCTGGCGGGCCATATGCGCAACGGAAATGGTACCGGATCGGGCTACGCGTCCGCGCTGAAAAGACGCCGCCATTATCAAACACGATACTCATCGGCAGAGGAGCATTCGGGCGCACATAATGGCAGCGGGCCTATGGCAGCGAACGGGGGCGGCAGCGGGAATGACAGCAACCTCTCAGATAAGGATTACGACACTTTGAATCACTTGATCATGAACAACGAGGAGGGCGGCGTGTCGCAGATCATTGCCGATAAGGACCGGCCTACGGGACGGCCTCATACGCGCGGTGCTCACCGCCAGTTTGTCGGTGTTCAGGGTCTCAAGCCCGAGGAGTTGTCGGACGACTTGACTTTGCTTCGCAACGCTGTGAAACGCGAGAAGTGAGAATCTCCAAACGAACTACAGAAAGGGCTCGCGAAAAAAGAAAAGAGAAGGGAGAGACTTGCTAAGGCTGAAACACATTGGTGATCTCACACGCTGTTGTGATTGACCAATCGGTTAAAGCGTTTGAAGGTATCAGTGCAATATGCGAGTGTTTTAAATTTTCCGCGAGCTGCTTTGGATAAAGACGTCCTACCTAGAATGTGGTGATGGCGACTTGAAGCTTTGTTGAGAGTAAGGCAAGACGCACGCTTTGACACGGAAAATTTTTCAATTGACGTTTCACGGCCGATTAGGCTCGCGAAGACAAGCGGTAAAAATTATCGTGAACATAGGTCTTTTTCTGTGTGTTTGGACCCCTGGCTACCAGGAGACTGTTGGCTCTTGCTCTGGAGCCATGGTGTTTCAGTTCCCATCAAGAGCGAGCTGTTGACCAGTGCTATGGAATATCGCGCTGTAAATTGATTGACTTGCGTCTCCACGCCGTCTCTCTCTTTTTCAAAAGTTTGGGCTACCTATTAAGTCCAAAAATTCACGATCTTGTCCCTGTTGCTTTGCTGATCAGGCATTCGCTAATAGGCTACAGGTGAGTAGTGAGCAAGCTTATCGCGAGCCCTATTTAGGCTTATCGCGCGCGTTATTGTTCTCCATTGTTGAAGAGACAATACGGTTCGCTCGCTTATCTGCAAAAAGGGGGTGGCTGATCAACCCCAAGCCCGCGAACACCAGCGGATAACTGACGAAATGAATAGTGTTTCTATTTGTACTTGGTCGATTGTGATTGGGGCCGAAGACAAGAAATTTTACGCCCGGCCTATGTGCACACCCATCACACAATTCTTGGCCGACTTGCCTTGCGGCAGCAATCTTGACTCAATTGGTAGCTCGGTCGACTTGCAGCTAGTCATCCTCCCCTTCGGGCCTGGATAAACTTATATCACTCTTCACATCGCGATAACTCGGCCTTCCCGGGAAAGCCGTTGCGCATTCCCTTGTCCATGCTGCAGGGGCGAGTCGCGACGGGGCGCTTATTGTGGGCACCATTTTTTTTTTTTCGCATTCCTGCTTAAAAAATCTCGCGTGGGCTTCCAAACAGCGTTTATTGTTTTCCTACGGTTTTCCTTTCCGAGCTTGCGGAACGGTTTGGTTGAGAAAATCTCTTCAGGAGCATTAGCCCTTCCATACCTGTTCCAACATTCACATTCGCATTCTTTAACTTCCAAAGCGTTGGCATCATTCTTTCATAATTCTCATATAATCATGAAGGAGAGTACCTCTCTGGATAGCTTGAGCCCCATATCAGGCTTCCAGGAGTTCGAAGAAGAATTCCTTGAGCCCATACAAGAGCTGACGTGGGCAACAACAAAACGTTCGATCAGCTATCATGCCTCTCGTTTAAAGCACAAACATCTGAGATGGTGGTACTTACTACGAAGATTGCTTGGCTTAGGTTTCGTCGCAATGACTTTGAGTTTGCTCCTTGTGTTAACTGTGAGAAACGTAAGGAGAAACAAAGCTGATGGCGCCGACCGGCCAGACTTTTCACATGACAAGGCCGAGAATTTGGCTCGCAAAAACTTGTCGTCGTCGAGAGATCATCCTTTTGAGGTGGGCTGCCGTGTGCCGGATACGGAAGCGCCTCGCGCCAACGCGTCTTTCGTCATGTTAGCCAGAAACTCCGAAATCGATGATGTTGTGAGCTCGATGAAATCTATGGAGAAGCATTTCAACCAGTGGTTCAATTATCCATGGGTGTTTTTGAACGACGTGGAATTCAACGATGAATTCAAAAACGCAGTTAAGAAGCACACCAATGCTGAAGTTGAGTTTGGCCTTGTGTCGCCTGAGCACTGGAACTTTCCCGACGATATCGACCGCACTGAGTTTCTCGAGTGGATTGAAGGTCAGGGTGACCGCACAGTCATGTACGGCAATATGGAATCTTACCACAAAATGTGTCGTTTCTATTCCGGACATTTCTATGACCATCCGTTGGTGCTCAAACGAGAATGGTATTGGCGAGTGGAACCCAACGTGAAGTTTTTCTGTGATTTGACATACGATCCATTCATCGAAATGGAAAAACGTAACAAGAAATACGGGTTCACGGTAACTATTCAGGAGCTTTATTACACCGCCCCTTCTTTATTCGCAGTGACAAAAGCATTTATCAAGGAAAACAACATAAAGGTCCAGTCAGCATGGGACTTAGTCGCCAAAAAGTTTCCAACAGTGACAGGGGAAAATTTTGGTCAGTACAAATCATGGAAAGACGCTGCCGACTTGAGGGATCAAGTTGAGGGTAACGTCAATCTCAAGCGTTTGCTAGAAAAGAAGAAAAAGACGAACAAAGATTTCGAAAGCATCAAAGAATTTCAGCATGTCATCAATATTTTCGAGCGGTCAACTGAAAAACCACTGCTTTACGCCGATAGAGTTGCGGACGAAGAGTACAACTTGTGTCATTTTTGGACCAATTTCGAAATTGCCAAAACAGAAATCTTCCTCTCTAAAACATACCAAGATTATTTCAAGTATCTTGAGAGCGCTGGAGGCTTCTATAAAGAGAGATGGGGTGATGCCCCTGTGCATTCCATTGCCGTTGCGATGATGCTTCCGGCCGAGCAGTTGCATTATTTTAGAGACATCGGATATATGCATTCTACGTTGGGTCACTGTCCAGGGAACGCTCCAGGCAAACAGCTCCCGTATAAAGCCAATGGGTACAAGGATGAAGAAAAACTGTGGTATAAGACGATTTTCGGCAGCGGGCCCGATAAGCCCGTGCGCAACGGTGTCGGGTGTCGATGCGAGTGTCCAGTCTTGACGCGTGAGTTGGAGAATCGAAACTCTGTCTGTCTAAAGAACTTCGCCAAGGTGCTATCGGATGGCTATAAGTCGCCTGAGCCAGTCGATATAGATAAAATGGAAAGAGTAGCACAGAGGAAGCTTGATAGAAAGCTTCGAAAGGGTGAGCTGATTGGACAAGACGACACGAGTAGCTGAGGAGACATAGAAACGGATAGATGGCCTTTGCAAGCCAAACCAATGGTGGCGTATAGACCAGCCACTTATTTAATAATGCTAATTTTTCTTTCGACGCATCGTCCGAGGCCCAGCTTCTAGAATATGTAACAATAGAGCACAAGCCGTCATTATCAACAATGATATCGAACTTTCAGAATACACTTGTTTATTGATATTTCCACAGGTGTGTCACGTGCACACCTCGTAAAGTACATGTACACTTTTATGTGGGAGCCAATCATGATACCCCATACCAGGGTTGGTTAGTTGCATATCGAAGGCAACAAGTCTACAACATAACATTTTTCGAATCGATCGTTAATTCTAATATACACTGGTAAACAGAAGCTAGTAATACAAGGCGGCGCCCGCAGAGAGGGTAAACGTGAGCACGGGGTAGTTTAACCACCGAAACCGTACAAGGTTCTGCCCTGTCTCTTCAAAGCGTACACAACATCGAGCGACGTGACAGTCTTTCTCTTGGCGTGCTCGGTGTAAGTGACGGCATCTCTGATGACGTTCTCCAAGAACGACTTCAAAACACCTCTGACCTCTTCGTAGATCAAAGCAGAAATACGCTTGACACCACCTCTTCTGGCCAATCTTCTGATAGCTGGCTTTGTGATACCTTGGATGTTGTCTCTCAAGATCTTTCTGTGACGCTTAGCGCCACCCTTTCCAAGACCTTTTCCTCCTTTTCCTCTGCCAGACATGTTGTGATAATTATTTGTTGATGATATGAGAGTGATAGGAGTGTGCGAACAGGCTGTTATTTATACGAAAACCGGTGTTTGCACCCACTTCGGGGCGTACAGGACCCGAGTTGTGGTGCGGGCTGCAGGCGCAAACAGGGCCAAAACATGGTGACAACGGTTTCGCGTTGTGGAGAAACAAAAGCGGGCCTTTGCCAGTTTTGGCCGCGAATTAGCGTCTTTTCGCTAATGCTGAGTTTTTCCGCGCTGATGCGTACATTACAGCACGCGGGAACACCCGCTTCTCGCGAATCGCCCGTGCCACGCGCGCGCGCAGCGTGTCTTTTGTCGATGCAAGAAGCCGCTGCCTCGTCTCACGCCAGCGTGATTCACGTCTTTCCACGCACTTGCGCGCACGCGGCCCACGCGTGTAGCCGTGATACCGCGCTTGTGCCTGTTTTTGGAACGTGAATTATGGCAACAGATGGCGCCAACGCGCGATTGCGAAAAAAACAAACATCAGTGTGGCCCTGTTGCGCCCATCCTGATATATAAACCCAGGCGCCCACTCACCAACAATTTTTTTTTTCTCTTATCATTCAAATCATTAACAATGGCTAGAACCAAACAAACAGCTAGAAAGTCCACCGGTGGCAAGGCCCCAAGAAAGCAGTTGGCCTCGAAGGCTGCCAGAAAGTCTGCCCCATCCACTGGCGGTGTCAAGAAGCCTCACAGATATAAGCCAGGTACCGTTGCCTTGAGAGAGATCAGAAGATTCCAGAAATCGACCGAGCTTTTGATCAGAAAGTTGCCTTTCCAGAGATTGGTCAGAGAGATTGCCCAGGACTTCAAGACCGACTTGAGATTCCAGTCTTCCGCCATCGGTGCCTTGCAGGAGTCCGTGGAGGCCTACTTGGTGTCCTTGTTTGAGGACACTAACTTGTGTGCCATTCACGCCAAGAGAGTCACTATCCAAAAGAAGGACATCCAGTTGGCTAGAAGATTGAGAGGCGAGAGATCGTAAGGGACTGTGTCGGTTTAAATTCTGGAATTCTATGTAAATTAGTGTACAATACACAATAAGGTTGATTTTGTTGTAAAGACCGGGATGAGTAGAAACCTACTGCAATTGCCTAATTTGGCGGTGTGCATATAAGATACATGATGTACGGGTGTTTTCCGGCTTCCACGCAGCAATCTTCTCCAGGTTTCACCGGGGGTATGCAAATGCAATCAACTGGACTGCAATTCTCGTCATCACTAGCATTACCCTGACGTGTATTCTGCGGTGACAAAAAAGCGCCGATTTTGATTCTCCAGTGTCCTTTTTTCTGCGAAAAAAACTCGAAATTTTACCCAAATTCGACCAATCGAAACATTCACCTAATAAACCATGGAAGACATTCAACAGACCGCCACCAACTACGTTGATCTCGCCGGGCAGTCGCCATTGCCGCCGCTCGCAGCCTCCGCGCTGCTCTTATACGTTGGGATGTCCTCCCCGACGGCAATCGCGTCGAAAATCGGCTCTTCCGGCGGCTCCTCTCTGTTCTCAAAACTGTCCACGTTGACGAAACCAACTAGGGCCACATGCCTTCTTTTCGGCGCGGCTAACGCTTTGGGCAGCTACATTATCTATGACGGGGACGTGACGAACGGCGCAGGCTTCACTTTTGCGTGGCTGACGTTGTACTTGATCGTGAATGGCCGTCCTTCCTTCCGTAGCATGTTGCGTGGCCGCATGAGCCCCGTAGCGCTCTCTGTGTTGGCGTTGGGTAATGCGGGTATTTACGGCAAGCAGTTCTTCTGGCCCACGAAAAAACTTTTGTGAAATTAGCTGGTAAAGAACGGTAAAAGTGTGAAGGAGCAGAATTAGTTGGTATTTTCAGATATAGTCCTAGCTCGAAGTTCAACCAATTTATATGGAAGAAGAAAAACAAAAAGATAAAGAAAAAAATAATGAATGAGAAGACTTTTCGATCGGCAAGTATCGTCAATTTGAGGTTTATTTACCCCTCCGTTCATTACCGTGAGTATCCTTGTGCACTATATGGTGTGTTTTGATTGTCCCGCACGAGTTTGCAAACAAATACACGTTTTCAGCTCTAATTCCTCTTGAATGTGTAAAATTCAATATCCATGTAATGGCTGAAGAGCCCGAGAAATATAAGGTTAGAAAATTTCTGGGTGGTCTCGAAATGCTTTGCGTCTATGAAGTCACTGTCATTTTAAAAGGACAAGGTCTTCCCTAATCACGATCAATAATGTCAGTCTGACCTGAGTTCTTCCTTTTCCCTGAAAATTCGCCTCTCGGCTATGACTTCCCTTTAAAAAAAGACAAAGCTATCCAAAAAGTAAAGAAGAAAGTGACCCTCGTTCGATCAGTGAAAGCTTGGCCAAATGACCGAGGTGTCCCTTCTTAGGCGATGTAGAATCGATCAATTGAGTTTTACCCCGTAGAGCTTCAATTCTCAGTCTCACAGCAATGTTTGGGGCGAAAGCCGGTGAATGTCTAAGAAAAATGATAATCACAAATTCGCGTTTCATGCCAATCAGAAGCAAACGATAATAAACTTCCCGACAATCGCTATTCTCGATGTAAAATGTCTATAAAGGATTTGCCAGTTCCTGCCGATGCAATGTCGTGATTTGTCACAGCCACGCCATCGGTAGAAACTTGTTCTCCTCGGCATATTCAAGTATACTTGTTTCATCATATAATTCGATGAACTGCTGATCCATGGGCCGCTCTTTTGGAGCAGCGAATTTCCGATACTCATCAAAGATTATCGTGAGAGACCAGCCTTGGAGCCGGCGGAGCACGCCAACCAAACATCCGGTGCGGTGCTTGCCCCGATTACAATGGATCAATATGGGCTGGTTTTCCGGGTTTATCACGATCTTTATGGCTTTTGTGATGAGTTCACTGCTGATTTTGACAAAAGGTTCTTTATTTCCTGACATTCCGAGCTGAAAGAGCCGGATACCTTCCTTCTCGAAGAATTCCAGCTGCGCCTGCGGATACTCCTCTGGGATCAAGCAAAGCACGGATTTGAGGCGCAATTTTTTGAGAAATCCAAAGTTCTGGGTCTGTGGGAACGACAGGCGGTAGATTTTGTTGACCACAGGCGCAAAGTTCTCTGGCGGCGTGACCGTTTCGGACTCCAATGCCACCTCCTGGCTCGTAATCTGCAGGGACATGGTTTCGCCTGCATTCCCGTCGAATTTATCGTCCAAATCCTCTTCATATACAATTTCATCTTCCTCCGTGGTGGTACCGATATTGTCTTCTGCCTTGAGGCCAGCCAATCTGGATCGTAGGTGGGCCATATCGCCCGGAACCGGATGTGTCACGTGCTCGCCGTTCCTGGCGGTAAAAGTCTCGGGAAAACTGCCCTTGGGCTGCGATAGGCTCACCTCCGTCGGCAGATCAAAGTCTTCATCCATCTGAAACGGGCTTTCTTCAAATTCAGCCATTTGTGAGGTTTTTTTAGTGTGATTTGAACTATTGAGACCGGTCAAGCAGAGGGGAACCTGAAATGCGTATTTGCTTCGAATTTAATGTGGCACAGGCGCTATTAAAGACGACCAATATAAGCTTGTTGGATTTTTGGAAGAAAAATCACTGAAAATCGGCCTTTTTGAGCGTTCTGATGGGCAATTCTATGAACATGGAAAGTATGTTCGACTCACTAGTTTGATGGGCCGAGCGAATATGCCTGACAGTGTGCACACTGCGTCGACTGGTCTATATGCGGTAACGAAGAAAAGGGTACACCAAAGCGGGCAAATAATGGATTTTTTTATTCTTTTTTTTGGGCTAAATCAGCATTTCTTCAGTAAAATCGCTGAATTATCAGAATCTTGTTAACATTTGAGGATTTAAGTGTCACTTTTTGTTTCCCCATATCATCAAGACTGGCCCCCAGCTTGGTGCGGTCGCCCTACGAAAGTTGCACCCAAAATCGATCCCACTTGAAAGAGATAAGCACATGGTTTAATTCGGCTTTTTATCGAAACAAGACGGTGATTTGCGAGATTATGACGCAGCAGCAGCGATATTTTCCGGAATTTCGGGAGAAAAGAGAAAAATACCGGGGACGCTAATACATCGCCTGTTGAAGATTCTGCGAGTCCAAATTGTCACCTCGAATCGTTGGTCTGACAAACCAGTCATAACTTTCTATCGAGATTTCTTATGCGATAGAGTAAAGCTCGTTTACAAGGATTCTGATTTAAAAGGTGACTTGGCTCCCTTTTTCAAACACAGGGCGAGAAATTGTTTTTCACACTCAAAAGGCGCTCTTGAACAAGCTGACCTGGGTACTCTTTCAGTATCTGCTCAATTGGTGTGATCTTTGTAAACAGGCCTTACGGTTTTTATCGGGAAAAACAGCAATTCATATATACTAACAACAAGGGCTTTTTTCACGTCCTGGACCTGAACTTCCTTAGATCTGCCTTTCACCTATCTTTTGATTAGCCAGCGACATACAAGAAGATATATCTGAAATAACAGCTTAAACGATTCCCGAAAAACAAAAGAGATCGGCATGAATCGCCCAAAACTAACAAGTTAACGAAATAAAAAAAAGTAACTAGAAACTGAAACCCCTTACAATATCCCCTCAAATCAGTGCTCATAGGCCTGTTCCAGCTCCACCTCTCTCAAAATCCGCTCGATCGAATCCACGTCCGCATGCAACCCTGCTGCGTCGGAAATGGACTCGGCCAAAGTGCCCTTTTCGTAATCCGACACCGGGCTGCCTGTTTTCTGTACCTTGTAGAAAGACGCCAACGTCCTATCTGCAGATTCATTCGTGCTCGTTCTGCTGAAAAACGAATTCTGGCACGAGCTAGGCGTGGACGTATTATTTGCAGAAGACGCCCAGAGCGAGCTGAAGGGCAAGTTGCAAACAACAATGATCACGCTCAAGTTGAAGTATACAAGACTCTTGGTACCTGTATAGGACCAAATGACCATGACTCCGGGGATAATGCACGTTTGGGTCGCCATGATCAACAAAATGTGCATGGCATCAAACTGCTTCAAACCCAACACGCGTCTCGTCCTCACGGCAACAAACAATTTCGCCATCAAAAGCACGCATGTGTAGTTGATCGAAGCGGCAAACATAATGAAGGGAAGATTGTTTTCCCAGCTGGCGAACGTCACGTATTCGGCCAGGATCTGCGCTCTAACGCTTTGCAAATTATGCGTCACACTTATGATGTATAACACCACCACAACCACCGCAAGAGCAGCAGAAATGACCAGGAATACCATACCTGGCGAACGTGCTTTGGACGACTTGAAGACCACATGGATCTGGTACACGAGAATACACTCAATGCACGCAATAAGCAACACGTAGAAAGTGTTGACCGCAATAGTCATGTGAAAGCTGTCCCAGTAGTCAAAAAACATGCCTGTGTATGAGAAACTGATTGAGTTGAACGGTCCAAGAAGGTAGCCAATGTAGAGCCCGGACCGGATTATAAGTAGCAAAAGGGAGATCTGGTGCAAGACGAACATGGGCGTCTTTTTGTTGATGATAACAAACCACGAAACAAACATGAGCAATGCGGCGGCGCCGATGGCAAAGCCTTGAGCAATCGCCAAACGGATGCTTTCATGGAGAGAGCTGTCCAACTGGCCAAAGGCCACGGACAAGACGGTGTCTTCGATGGTATAATTGAGTAGCACTTCCGCAGGGTCAAAGTCGGAGATCATTATGAGAGTCCAAGTAGGCCCTTTTTCTCCGCAGAAACTGCGTGCTCTTTTATAATTCTACGCATATAGTGTGGGTGCAAAAAGTGCGTCAGATGAGTTTAAATCACCTGCCGTTTTGGGCGATCGCAATGGTGTCCAGTGGTGGTTTTGCAGACGCACTTTATCGATGAGTGGAAACATGCAAGACCCGCATGAAGAATTAACTCAAAGCGCACAAGCATGAGCAACGTGCATTGAGACGTCTTTTCTAAATTGAGACGGGTTTTGAGACGCTTCTTGAGTCGGGGAGATTTCGTCTCAAAATGCGACTTTTGAGGTTTTGCATAGCTTTCATTTCCAGCAACGTTTGACTGCAACATAGGCTCGTTCCTAATGGCACCAGGCTTTGGGCAAGAGGCTTCAACACGGCAGCAAGAAGGAGGCGAATATCTATATCATATATCACAAAAAAACACATCTAATTTTGACAATCCGCTGAATAATGTATAAAACCACAAAACTGGGCGAACAAATCTGAAATGTTCATCCGGTTTGCATCCAGCGCCTGTTCCGAAAATCTCGCGGCATTATCAATAGGAGACTGTTTCAGGTGAAGTCACGTGAGCGGTTGTTATCTCGGATGAGAAAGAAAAAAATACCCTGTCTGATGAATCGGCGAAAGACGAACACAGAAATTGAACACAAGAAGTAAAAGTAAATCATATCTGGCTCTCGAAAGTTGATCACCTGTAAAGCTTAATGTCTCACTGAGACGAAAATCGATCTGTGTGGCTCATCTATCGCTCAAAGCGAATCCCTTTTCTTTTTTTTTTATCTTCTTTTCTGAACGGGGCTTCGTATATTGATAGGTGGCCTCTTTTTCTTTTTTTTTTTTTTCATCTTGCTCGCATCTTGGGCCTGATCCTGGTGGTGACTTGTAACCTCGCCAATAAGAACCCGGCGCCAGGTACATGAGTCAAAAGAGAATGTGGGCTCATTTTTTTTTAGGTTCTTTCCAAAAAAAACTGGTTCGTATTTGGCTTAAAACCATTCGAAATCAATAATCTTTCGAATCCGTTCATTCGTTTTGTTTGTTTTGTTTTGTTTATATATATTTTTTTTTCATAGTCCTGGCGCTTGCCCGATTATCTAGGCGGTCGCGTCGAGCCCGCACACCGCGCACATCATCCGTATTGCACCGGGCCAAGAAACCAAGACCCACAAAACACGGCGCCCAAACGTTTACTCCGACCCTTTTTCTTGCGCAATTACCGCCGTATCGCTGCTGCTAACAGTCACAAGTGCACATACACAAAAAACCGCGGGATAATTGCCCGTCTGGAGCCCGTATAAGCACATTTCCCCCTTCCGGATGTCAGACCAGAACGACATTTCGATGTTGGATGTTTCCAACGCCCTTGACAGCATCAGTAACGAGTCGCAGCAGCCGCCGCAGCGGCGCAAGCTGACGCTTATTCTCACAGACGAGCCCGATCTGGAACAAATGCACGTTGAGAGCCCTAAACCGGCTGAAACGCCGGATTCGCACGGATCACTGCTGGAACCGGGCGTGACACACGCTGCGCCGGCCTCTGAGCCACCTGTAGCCGCCCAGCCGGTACCTGAACAGGAAATCAATGTTCCTGTGGACATTACGTGGCTGCAAGGCGGCGACAAAGTGTACGTGACCGGGTCTTTCACAGGCTGGCGCAAGATGATTGGTTTACAGAAGCAGGCGGACAACACACACGTGGTCACGCTCGGATTACCCGTCGGAACGCACCGGTTCCGGTTTGTGATCGATAATGAGTTGCGGTTTTCTGATTTCTTGCCGACGGCGACGGATCAAATGGGCAATTTCGTCAATTACGTGGAGGTCACGCCGGAACACGTGCAGATGCACTTGCGCCAGCAGCTGAAGTTCGAGGAGGAGCAGCAGCAACAACGCGAGCAGGAGGCGCGCAAGATGCTGCAAAAAACAGCGCAAAACTCGCAAAACTCGCTGAGAAATCGCTCGTTGCAAGGCCGCCCGCGCTCAGATTCGATTTTCAAGTTCATTTCCGACGACGACGATATGGGCAACGGGTACCTGCGCTACTACGATGATGATGACGTGGAATCCAGCACAGACTCGAGGTCGCTCAACTACATCAATGATATCCCGCCGATTTTTGTCGAGCCCAAAGTGATGGAACAATACTATATGGCGATCGACGACCAGGCCAAGTCGCAGAACGGGCCGCAGCAGGCATGGCTCCACCCGCCTCAGTTACCGCCACAGCTCGATAACGTCATCTTGAACAATTTCAACTCGATGGACCGCCATAATAACTCGGGCGCGTTGCCGATCCCAAATCACGTGGTGTTGAACCATTTGGCCACCACTAGCATCAAGCATAACACATTGGCGGTCGCGTCGGTGGTGAGATACAAGCGCAAGTACGTCACGCAGGTATTGTACGCGCCGCTACAGGGTCTGTCTTAGTGATTTGGGGATTCTTGGTCGTTTAAGGCATTTGAAGAGAGAGGTACGGGTGTTTTGTGGACTTTTGAGTCTTTTCACCATGGCTGGAATCTGAGGCTTTCATTGTGTCCCGTGAACCCTTTTTTCTTGGTTTCTTCACGCCCACGACTTGTTTGTCTTTTGAACTAACCATGTTGGCACAAAATGTGTGAGTCTGCAACATCGAGGGGCTGGTTGAAGTATTCTTATACAAGTGGCAAGATCTTCTCTGTTGGCCCAGATAATTACATGGTGGGTCTTCCCATTACTATTGCCGTATGTTGACTCTGTGTGGTGAATCCCTCCTAGAAGTTATCTGGATTTTGTTCTCGGGCAGTTCAAGTATATGTTTCAGCCCTTGGAAGACGTTAAACGCTTTTTCATCGCTATATTGGAGGTTAAGGTGAGGCATGGTGTACCGGCCATCTTGTTGGCTGCGGGCCCTGATTAATTTTTGTCCTGTTTCAAGGCTTTTGTCCCTCTTACTACTCCTTGTTGATGAGAGGCTGGGGTCATTTCAGCAATGTTCAACCGAATCACTGTGTCACCAGACCAATAAAAAAGTTTCAGAATATTTTGTGATCAATAGGTCAATGTAAAAATAAGTTCAGCCTGCAAATATGACTTTGGGCATTTCAAACTTCGACAAGCGAATGGATGAGAGTGCATAGGCTATAGTTTTGGAAAAGGTGTAATCTCATGAACGGTCATATACGTAAAATCGTAATGCCCCGTTGTGGTCCCAATTTATTCACAAAAAGCCTTTTTTTTTGCTTAATACATCTGATTGAGGACTGGGAGATAAAGAAAGACCTTCATAAATAGGAAAGCTGACGTAAGTTTCGGTTCAGAAAAAAAAAAATACGCATTTGTTTCGATCCTGCTCCTTTTCCTTTTTAATAACTGAGGTAAAGCGCCATTTTTGCTGCAAAACTTTTTTTGCACGTTAACAGTTGAACTTACGAAACCATGTCGTCAAAAGCATACATGGCATCTTTTCGAAATCAGAAGTTGCAAAAGTCATGAAAATTTTGCCCTTTGAAAACCTTAATTACATTAACGGAAACAAGCTCCTGTGTCAACAATTTTACCGACTGATTTTTCAAAATCCGGCCAACCGAGGGCCATGCGGAGTCATGCAGGGAAGCGAGCGCCCGCCTAAAGTCAATGAACGACGAATTAGGCAACCCGCCCCAAACGCCGAGAAACATGTGGTGAGCAAAAGTTTCGAGCTCAGCCATAATTTTTCGAACCCTTGATTATTCTTCTTGATTGTGTCTTGCTTGCCTGAAAGGCGACACACACTTCCCAGCATGCCCAATCTAGAAAGTGGGAGATGCTTTTCGTGTTGAGGATTGCAGGATTTTGTGGAGACGCACGGTGGATTAAGTATGCAAAAAAAAGCGAATTAAACGTGAGGTAAATTTTCACTTTCGGAATGGGAGTGTACATTTCCGACCCCACTTCACTTTTTGTCGAGTCGCCAATCAACATTTCTTAATCTTTATTTTGATCAATACCCTATTTGTTTTGCTCAAGTACAGCCGTTGTACTCTATTGACATTCCCCCCCACGTTCTGCCATACTCCCCCAACGTTTCCCCCACGCACACTTATCCACACGCAATACAGCGTCCAGAGACCATGACGATATCGACATTTCTACACGATAACTTCGTGCCGCACATTCCAAAGCACCCAGATGTGAAATCTGCTGCAAAGACAGAAACCTTGCCAGATAATGATGCGAAAAGCACCACCTCAGTGACCTCGATCGAGTCTGCCTCCACGCGCGAGAGCAGTAACCACCTACAACGAAGCTTGAGAGGCCGGCACGTGCAGCTCTTGGGGATTGGGGCCACCATTGGCTCGGCCTTATTTGTAGCCATCGGCAAGGGCCTCCAGTATGGCCCACTTAACCTTTTTTTGGGCTTTCTTGTGTGGCTGATACCGATTCTCTTCATCACGGTATCCACCGCCGAAATGGTCACGTACCTACCGATAACATCGCCGTTTGTGCGGATGGCCGGCCGCTGCTGCGATAGTGCCCTCGAGGTGATGACCGCGTGGAATTTCTGGTTCTTGTGCTGTGCACAGATCCCGTTTGAGGTTGTCACGGTGAACTCGATTATACACTACTGGAGAGACGACTATTCCGCCGGGATTCCGCTCGCAGTGCAAGTGGTGCTCTATTTCTTGATCAATATCTTTGGCGTGGCGATTTACGGCGAAGTGGAGTTCTGGCTCAGCTTGGGCAAAGTCGTGTTGGCCTCTGGGCTCATATTATTCACATTCATCACAATGGTGGGCGGGAACCCACAGCACGATGCGTTTGGGTTTCGGTACTGGCGTGACCCAGGTCCCATGTTTACTGCCTACCACGATGGAGCGTTGGGCCGCTTCCAAGGCTTTCTAGCATGTCTTATACGGGCCACATTCACGTTTGCAGGGCCAGAGTACATTTCACTCGTCGCTAGCGAGACCATAAACCCACGCAAAACGCTCCCGTCCGCGTACAAGCAGGTGTTTATAAGATTATCGCTTTTCTTCCTTGGCGGCGCGCTCTGTGTTGGGATTCTTGTGCCTTATAACGACCCCCTTTTGCTCAAGACATTGGGCACCACTGCTCCGGGCGCCGGCGGCTCGCCGTACGTGATTGCCATGCAGAACATGGGCATACAGGTGTTACCCGACATTGTCAACATTTTGTTGGTCACGGCCGCGTTTTCCGCGGGTAACTCGTACACTTATTGCTCCTCGCGAACGTTATATGGCTTTGCTTTGGACGGCTACGCGCCCCGATTTCTTACGGCCACGACAAAATCGGGCATACCCATGTATTGTGTGCTTATATCGTTGTGCTGGTCGTTGATTTCCTTTTTGCAGCTCGGCGAAGGCTCGGCGGTGGTGCTCAACTGGATCATCAACCTTATCACTTCGTGCCAATTGATCAATTTCACGATCTTGTGTTTTGTGTACGTGTTTTTTCACAGAGCACTCAAGGCGCAGGGTATAGACCGGCAGACATTGCCCTTTGTGGGCTGGTATCAGCCATGGCTCGCCATTATAGGTGGGCTGCTTACATTCATTATGATTTTCGTGGGCACGTACGAGACATTTCTCCCGGGCCAGTGGAGCGTGTCGTCGTTCCTTTTTTCTTACTTGATGATCTTTATAGACATTGCCATTTTCGTGTTTTACAAGGTGGTTTTCCGCTCCAAATGGAAAAAGCCCGAGGAAGTCGATTTGATCACGGGCTTGAAGGAGGTGGAGCAGCATGAGGAAATGTACTATGCACAATTGGAGGCTAGGCATAAACTTAACGCCGAGGGACAGCTCAAGCGAACGGTTTTCCAGAGATTCTGCGTTGTGCTTTTTGGAAGCGAAATGAGGTAGCGCTAGTTTATACACTTTTAATGAAGACGTTGCGGTGCTTACTGATAGTGAGTTGTTGATGATATATCCAAGTATTTGCCTTTTGCGTGGCTATGGTTAAATCCGGATTTAATCCTTGCAGATGACAGTTGATGTATAATTGTTGATGTCTGCTGATCCAATACCATGTGTTTCATACACAATTCACGATTTTCCCTTGGATTTGTTCAGGCAACTTGTTGTCTCCAAGATGCTCGACGCCTCAGACGGTTTCATGTTACAACAAACCACCGAACTATTCACCATTTGCTACACCATCATTTGTTGGTCATAGCCATGTAATATCATACAGGCACAGACTAACAGATCGTCCTTTGAAAGACAGTTTATACATGATTTTTGGCTAACTTAAATAGATAACCTCAAGTTGGCTCGAAGGACTCATCACTGTATGCTCCTATTGCTTTGCCGCCCACAATCACACTTACTCCAACTTATTCCGAGTCAACAAAGTGTATTTTCTCAAATGAACGCCACGTCACATACTACGCCTGGACGCACTATCAAGGCTACGAAGTATTGACGTGAGTTTCATCAACAACGAGAATAACCTCATGTTTTCTGGCTCACCAAGTCTGCCCCAGTCGTAAAAGACCCGTGCTTCTTGGTACGGTCTGAGAATTTCATTATATTCGTTCTCGAATTCTGTCAAGGGCATTGAATTCATATTGTCCAATAATCTGCTTGCGCCCGATATCATTCTTTCAAGGCCAGCGTAATCGTATGGGTGTAACGTATAACATGAGTTTTCCGAAGATGTTGAAGGCGTGGCGCATTCTTGAATCCGGACTGGAGCCAGAACAACTCGGTCCAATTCCAGATCTCCTAGTTCCATACGTGTGCTTGAAATTGATGGCTCGGAATTTTTGACCATCGCGGCGGCAAAAACCGAAAAGATGATGATGCAGTAAAGAGGCATAAGTTTCATCGTGAAAATCGGCTCAAGAATTTGTAGGAGACAGTTTTGGGAATGCCAATGGATTTTTCTTGTTTTGAAAAAGGCAAGCAGGTAACTAGATTATTCATACACGTACCGTCATTCATCCCAATTCCCATAACAATAGGTTGCGCAAATTAAGATAGACTTTTCCACTCATTGTTCGACACCTACTATATTATCTGCGATGATGCGAGCCTTCCTTTGAGTAAAGCTCGGAAGATAGAGTTATTTCCTGAAGACGGCTATAGATACTTGTGCTGCCATAGTTTATATTCATCTGTTTCGATGCTGGCTTAGAATTTAACCGTTTGTTCCTTTTGACTATTTGAAGTGTTGTTCAGTACAGAAATCGGGTTATTTCTCGGAAGAAACCAGATCATTTGACAATTTTCATGAGTTTTTTTAAGGCTGGGTTCTATTAATAAAAGATTTGAGAAAATGACCTTCTTTCTACAAATCATGTCACCAAATAATGATTCTTACTCTTCTGAGTTTATAAGAGTACGCTCCGGCCTTATATAAAAATCGGAGTCAATTTTCACAACCTAATGTTTGGGGTCACAACACGATGCCGTTTGGCCGAAATTGTATATTTTCTTTCGTCATTAACGAGCTTCGTATCCCAATCAAATTTTGTCATCTGACAACTCTCACTTTTGTATGCTGCGGAATTCAATCCACATGACCTGCCCCCATGTGAGCACACCTTATCGTACTTGGCAAAAGGATTTATGTTACGATTGCACAAATACGACAAAGAGCCATCACGTAAACAGTAAAGCCTGTTTATAAGACGTTTAGCGGGAGAGGTACTTTGGGTATATCTCGTGATAAAAGGCTTGAAATTGTCATTCACACAAAAAAAAGCGCTCTTGAACCAAGTTATTTGGCTTTTATTTTTAATTCTGCGCAAAATATAATCCTGACGAGAAGGTCTCATCGTATCAATAATCACGCACCAAAACAGCATCCGATCGAAAGATCATTGTGTCTGTATTTGAGTGACATACTTCAATTTCGTATAGTTAATGCGCAGCTATGCCAAATTGACAACTCACGTTATGTTCAATTATTCATGTGTTAATTTGCTAACTTGGTGGGAAATCACAGAACACGGCCAAATTTGCCACTTTGCCACTTTGCCACCTGTGTATTTTTAGAATTTTCATGAACTTACCTGGAATCTGGCATCATGCTTTTCGCAGCAAGGGTGTGACCCGCTGAGAATTGGTCCAGCAAATCAGCTTCGCCACTTTGAAAACAGGCCTAGGCATTTTCAACGTAGATGCAAATACCATAAAACTACTGATCAAGGCTAGCGAGAACAAAAAAGATAATCGAACACGGGAATGGACCTGAAACTATGGATCTGAATCATTTTAACATATTTAATTGCCCCCTCACGCGAGGGGATAATTTTATGACAAATTTGGCCAGGAAATTTGTTCGAGAACGCAATTCTTGGCGCGCGCGCCCCACCTTCTCAGCCCGCACAACGAGGATAGAGATGGGGCCGACATGTGACATCAAAAGCAAAAAGGGACATGAATAAATACACAAAATCGACATTTTCTCAAACAAAAATCTCCAAATTATGATTCAAATAAATGTTTTTGTTCATAGGATCCCAAAAAGGCCATGAAAAAAGCCATTCCAATCCATTTCGTATGGCCCCAAAAAGACAGTGCTGACACAGCAGACCTGCATATAAACTGGGGCGAGGCGTGTCGTCGTTTAGGGCCGCACCCGACCATTTCTTCGCGCGCCAATAAACTCAAGAGCATCGACGAGGACTGAAGAAGGGCTAAGGGCGGCAAAACTAGCGTGACCAATTTGAGCAAAACGTGACCTTTTCTACAAAAAAAGACTCTTCTTGGCGTCACAAACACGCACGAGGGCAAACTTTCTTGATTCCCGCTCCTCTCTTGTTTTCCATTCGATTCCAGACCCGTTTTGACTCGCCACATGTTCGCAGCGCTGGCCTGAAGCATTACAGGGAAGCCCAGCACTGGTCCGCAGCAAGGAAACCACCAAAAAGCGTGACAAATTTCAAAGAAAAACGCAAAAAAATCGGCATATATCAATCATAAAATACCATTCAAAACATGGCTCTTTTCCTGTGGCTCGCCCCGGCGCTGCATTTCCTACTAGAAACGTTGACGGAACGCACAGAGAATAACCAGGCACAGCTCTTCACCCAGCATCAGAATCTCATCCAAAAGGCGCTAGCCGTGGCGGCGTCGGTGGCGTCTATCGTGTTCTGCATGCTTGCAATCTACATGTTCCAGGCCATCGACCCGAAACGGCTAGTGTTCAGGCACCAATTGATCGCGTTCTTGATCTTTTTCGATTTTCTCAAGGCAACGATTCTCCTCATTTTCCCCGCACGGGTCATGGCCGACGACGCACTGTACGCGAGCGATCAGTTCTGCCAGATAGTGGGCTTTTTCACCGCCACGGCCACCGAGGGCGCCGATTTGGCCATTTTGGCGTTTGCAGTCCATACGTTTTTGCTCATTTTCAAGCCCAGTCTAAACGTCAAGATTGAAGGCTCCAGCCACATCGAGGGCGGGCTATACAAGTTCCGCTACTATGTGTACGGCCTCTCGTTTGTGATCCCGTTGGCTATGGCCAGTTTCCCCTTCATCGGCGTGGGCTATGACTCGTTTGTGTGCTGGTGTTATTTGCCGCAAAGACCGTATTGGTACCGCGCGGTTTTGAGCTGGGTGCCACGGTACGTGATTGTGATTGTCATTTTGGCCGTCTACGTGCTGATTTATTTCCATGTGTTGCGGGAATTCCGGCTCTTGGGCGGCGCTTTCACAAACCTCCACCGGCAGAGACTCACGGGCACGCAAAGTGCAGAAAAGGACACCAAGCCGTCATTTTTCTCGGCCCTCATGTTTTTCTTGCGCGATGTGCGCGCGTTTATTTTCCCTGAGTTCATTTGTTGCGGGAAGAATCCGACGCCGAACCGAGATAATTCCGATTCTGGCTCGAACAAAGACTCCTCAAGCGACGAACACAAAACCGATTCTCCCGGCGGACCGCATGACTTGGAGAACAACTTGGGCGACGCCGAGTTCCATGCAGCCAATCTTGAGAGTTTTCAAAAGCGCCAGAGGATCATCGAGAAGCAAATGAAACTGATTTTCATATATCCGGTGGCGTACGTGTCGATATGGCTATTCCCGTTTGTGTTGTACTGCACCCAGTTCTCTTTTGAGCAGGACCACGGGCCCGTTGTGTGGCTCAACTGCCTCTGTGCATTTATTCAGCCATTCATGGGTGTGGTGGACTCGCTGGTCTTTTTCTACCGTGAGCAGCCTTGGAAGTACACCATCATGCGAAATTTCGAGAAGGAAAACGAAGGCAAATTGGACCTTGCGCTCGCGCCAGGCGGCAGCCTCGACGACCTGGAGTCAATCACCACTTCAGCCCGCTTCACGAAGTCATCTTTGGCCATGAGCATGCATGTCGACTTGTCAAAGTATTCAAAAAGGAGGCGGATCATGTCGCGATTGAGGTTCCCGTTGATGCGGCTTCCAAGCGAGGACAATATCGCCCGATTCCAGACAGAGCACCTCAAACGAAAAATGGACGCCGCTCGTCTCGCAGCGAAGGAGGCGAAAGAGAGTCCAGCTGCGCACAACGAAAAGAATATCGATGGTTTGCGGGCCAAACACGATTTCTCAAACTTGCTCAGCGGTGAAAATGGTGCCGGAAATTGCACGCCCCGATTTGACAGCTATTCATTCACTTTTCAGGACGACGGTAGGCAGCAATCGTTGAGCCTGGGCAACCTCTCCAGTGACCGACGAGTCAGTGTGGCCTCAGCGTCCAACAAGTCAGCCAAGTCGGCCAAATCCCGCCGTGTCTCGGTGTTTGAAGGGCAGGACCCTATCCCCGAGAATGGCACGTACATGAAAAGCAGCACACGCACGCGGCTGGTGCCGCGCAAGTCCGTACAGACAATAGAATCTGAAGACGCGGACGAAGAACTAGATTTCCTCGATTTCTTGGCCCGCGGGCCAGGCGGGCGATAGTTACGGCCCAAGGATAAATCAGGCTTGATGGGTGTGCGACTGCGGCCTAGTAGTCTATAGCATCGAAATTTAATAATCATGTTCTATATTCGACAAAAAGCTCGATCATGACTTGCAAGCCAGAATGCTAGCCGGAATATTGTGGAATGTCTTCGCATTGATGTAACCACAAGGGTCCTAATCTTACTGACAATTTTCTGATCCTATCATCAGCTTGATGACCGAGCAAATCATAAAATGCGGCCAACCCATGCTTACTGAGTCTTGTGGTCATACCGACTGAGATGCGGACCTTTGTATATATAAAGTTGGGCGCTTTGCAGATACGATTTCGTCATCTGATTCTGACTTTGCAGCCTCGCTAGCACCGAAATCCGCCCCTTTATTCTCAGGCCCGAGAAACGTGACCACAAAATTGTACCCAAACACACAAGCAATGAAAATACTCATAACTTTCGCGTAGTCGAACCCTGGCTCGCCAGAAGCATTAATAATCGGGAATTTCTCGCCTAATGTGGACTCAATCGTGGCCGACGCGGATGAGATCATATTGCCCAATTGATACGATAATCCCACGACCAAAGAGCGGTGTGTGGGCGGGGCTAGTTCCGAAAGATATACGGGAATGACGCCCCATGCGCCTTGGACACCGGCTTGCATGAAAAAAGCCCCAGCGGCAATTCCTGGTCCTCTCGTGTATGCCCAGGGATAGACCATGGCCGCACCCAAGATCAACGCACATAGGATAGTGAGTCTTCTGCCCACAAACGTGGACACGTGACCACAGACAGTACCACCGAAAATAGCGCCCAAGTTGGCCACGACATTTATCACGGTAGACCGGTTCTTGTCGTAACCTAATTGTTGCGAAAGAAGTGTCGGATAGAGGTCCTGCGACCCGTGCGACATGAAGTTGAAGCCGGCCATCAATAACACGCAGTAGACCATGGTGAGCCAGTATTTCTGGAACCCCTTTTTCGTCTCTTCCGAAATCTCGTACCATTTCTTGCCGGCGCAGCATTGTCTTTGGGCGTCTGTCTCGGCCCGCTGTCTGTTATAAGTGTCCGTTTCCGGAAGACACAATCGCCAGATGATGAATAAAACGGGCGGGCATGCGGCGAACCAAAACAACGCCCGCCAGCCGTGTTGAGTATTCTCGGTGATGGCTCGGTTGAGAACAACGGCTAAAAGGTAACCAAACGCGTACCCTTGCTGGAAAATTCCAGACAACACGCCCCTGCAAGGGATTGGAGAATCATCGAGAGAAGTGGCCAATGAGAACCCGTAAACGCCTCCCATGGCAATCCCAAACATGGCACGCACGCCAAGAAATTGTTTGTATGTTTGCACAAACCCTGTGCCTATTTGCAACACCACCAATAAACTCAAATTCACCACGTACGGCCACTTGCGTCCATACCGGTCGCCCCAATACCCAAAAAGCAATGCGCCAACCGTTCTCAACATAAGCACCAAGGTGATTCCCCACGTGACGTCGGTCACGCTTCGGTCAAAGCTAGCAGCCATTTCTCCCGCATTCAAGGATACAGCGAAAAAGTCCACGGAGTCCCATGTCCATGCAGCGAACCCCATGAAGAAGAAGTTCCAGTTTCTCATCGACATGTACTTGAGGTCGCGAAACGGGTTGCAGATTTCGTTCCATGTATATTTTTCTCTCTCTTTTTTTGGAACGAGAAGACTGCTGAATCTTGTTTTGAGATACTTCCTGGTTGATGAGACTGGAAAACTAGGGATTTCAATGTGTTTGGCATGATCATTCGATGAATACAGGCTTGAGGACAGCGATGGCATATTTCGCAAGGTGTTAAGAGTGTTTTCCGAAAATGAGAGTGAAAATCATAATCCCGAGGAATGCTGGCATATTTATAACATCCCGCAACACTGGCAGCCGATGCAAACGGAAAAATGTTTGCACCCAAAATAACGTGACTCAACAATATGTCAGAATCCACAATGACTCGTGTGTATGCAGGACGAGTCATATCGGAGCTTCGGAGTTTTTTTTTTTTGACGCGCGCGACTCAAGTCCTGCCCTTCGCCGCGCCGCTACTTTTGCCAAATTGATAAGGTAACAGAAAATGTCATCAGGACGAAAGAATTGTAATTTTCAAAAAATCCATTTTTGAGAAAAGAAGAAAAGTGATGAGCTTTTAGTAGAATCGTGCCAGTAATCGGTGAAATGTATCACTAAGCTAATGTAAGTAATGGTTGTGCTGGCTTTTCACGTGATTACTTGAATATGATCTTATTTTTTTTTTCTGACTCACAGATAGTTGGATCCCTCGGAATCATGATAACAATTTATGACGGGCATATACTTCCGGCCACTTAACAAAAAAATTGAGCATGCGTGCATGAAGAAACATTTCCGGAGAAGTGCGATCTTGCCCGGCAGGTTTACGCGGAGGGGGAGGTTAATCTCCGATTCATGCAAAAGCGCAATTATACGTGATGATCCAATAAAACCCTGATGAATTCTGTTGGAAGCCATGGCTGAATTGTGTCCTGCACTCATAAAACCTAGATCATCTTTCTACCTTGTCTTCTCTGCCACCATACATATCGTCAATTGTCATTTATTCATTTGAGATCAGAAAGACTAGGCTTTCTCGACATACACCTCTTCCGGCTTGATGGACTCAATTTCACCTTCATGGTCGTCTTCATCACCAATCTCCTCCTCGTAAATCGTATCTCTGTCCACATCGAAGTCTGCACCTCTATTCTCGGGCCCAAGGAATGTCACAATCAAAACGTACCCAAAAACACACGCAATGAAGATGCTCATCACCTTTGAGTAATCAAAAGCATCTTCGCCAGATGCTGTGACGATAGGGAATCTCTCACCAATAGTCGACTCGATCGTGGAAGAAGCCGAGGAACACAAGTTACCGAGCTGGTAGGATAAACCAACCACCAAAGATCTGTAGGCTGGGGGAGAAAGCTCCGACAAAAAGATAGGCACCACACCCCAAGCGCCCTGGACGCCCGCTTGCATGAAAAATGCTCCAGCGTTAATTGCCGAGCTTCTCAAATATGCCCATGGGTATATCATAGCCCCGCCCAAAAGCACAGCTAACATGATCGTCAACCTTCTGCCAACAAAGGTAGATGCATGACCACAAACAGTTCCGCCAAAAATCGCGCCCAAGTTGGCAACGGAATTGGTGACTGTTGATCTGTCTTTACCAAACTCAAGCTGTTTGGAAAGCAATGTGGGGTACAAGTCCTGAGACCCATGTGACATGAAGTTGAACCCAGCCATCAACAAAACACAGTATATCATTGTGAGCCAATACGTCTTGAACACACGCTTCGTGTCGTCGCTAAGCTGGTACCACTTGAGATGCGAGTTGAGTTCTCTCTTCGCTTCGGCGTCGGCTCTTTGGCGGCGATAAGTGTCGGTTTCGGGAAGACACAATCTCCAGATGATAAACAAAACGGGAGGACAAGCAGCAAACCAAAAGAGAGCTCTCCAGCCATGTGGCGAGTTATCAGTAATGGCCCTGTTGAAAATCACCGCTAAAAGGTATCCGAAAGCGTAACCTTCCTGGAACATACCGGACAAAACACCCCTGCAAGCCACGGGCGAGTCATCCAACGAAGTGGCCAACGAGAAACCGTATACACCACCCATGGCAACGCCAAAAATTGCGCGTACTCCCAAAAATTGCTCATATGTTTGCACAAACCCCGTTCCAATTTGTAAAACAACCAATAAACTCAAGTTAATGACATATGGCCATTTTCTTCCGTAACGGTCACCCCAGTACCCGAAAAGCAACGCGCCCACCGATCTCAACATCAACACCAAGGTGATACCCCACGTGACATCCTTGACACTTTTTCCAAACGTTTCAGCCATATTACTTGCATTCAAAGAAACCGCAAAAAAGTCAACGGAATCCCATGTCCATGCGGCAAAACCCATAAGGAAAAAGTTCCAATTTCTCCACGACATATACGACAACTCGCGGAACGGATTGAGCATCTCGCCCCAGGTATATTGAGCCCTTTCTTCTTTCGAAACAAAAAGTGTTGAGAATCTGGTGGCGAAATATTTCTTGATGGACCTCAGCGTCAATGACGGAGGCCTCACGGCGTTTTTGTTGTGACTCCTCACATACTCTGAGTGAGCCGAGGATGTTAGCGAACGAGACATCGTGGCGATTTCTGATTATTGGAATTTTTTTACTAGAACAAAATCAGAAGAGAGGAAAAAATGTTGCATTTATATCGAGGTAGGGCGTTACACAAACTTTTCGGACGTTGGTAACTCTTCAAGATATCAACACTGGATGCACGTCACCCCCACAAGACCGCGTTTCGCAGCCGCCCCATGCAGTTCGAATCCCGGGCTTAATGCACTGGGTTCCCCGCATGTAGTACAGCCGCGCTTACCTACAGGCATTTCTGTATTGAACCACTACGGGTGCGTCCGATGAAACCTCCTGCGTTGGTCACTTACGTATCCGGCTTCCCCACACTTGTGGCTTTACTAATAGCGGGGCGACTCGTTTTCGTGAAGTTTGCTGCCATCAAAATATTGACTTTTCTTGCTGGGACCCACATGTGGCAAAAGAATTTGTGACCAAAAATCAAAATTCAGGAAATAGTTGCACTTGGTCATATAGCCACGCTGTAAGCGGTTGTGTAGTTTGCTTGGCAGCGTCTCGCTTCGTGCTGTCAACGATTGCGCTAAGAAAATTATCGGAAAAGTAGATTGTTCTCCGGTGCGGCAAACGATGCCAATGTCATTTCAGGGGAACAATGAGCGGGCCTTGTGGGCCCATAAAAGACTTATTTTCAATGGGTAGACAAGCGTTAGGCTCCTTGACTAGAGGTTTTGCTATGTCTCGCAGAATTGGCCTGGATAGGTCGATCTGGTTTCACCCCATTTCCCCAGTCTCTGTCCGACTATATACAGTCCATTATGTGTACCACTTTTGATTGGTTCACTGGTACCGATAACAAAAAATATGTGGGGTTTTATAAATTTGTTGGATTTTTGACCACACGCAGAACATGCCCTCATCTATCCGGCAACGCCCGGGGTGCTTGGAGCAATCCAGTATCACGAAAGCATATGAAGGTTATGATCTGTTATCTCAGTAAGCACTCCTCCGATTTCACCCGAATCTTCCTCGGAAACCCAGCTTTTGCTGGGAATGTTTCTCCTCATTGTAGGCCACGGGGACAAATACGCGCTCTTAGATTATATGGTAAAGTTGCTCAAAAGCTTGCAGGCTAGTCCATCGAAAATGACAATCGAAAGTTGCGGCAGATCAATATTCAGTCAGCGTGCTCTAAAAAGCTCTAACATCTTTTTAAAAGTAGAATTTCCACGAGATGACGCCTCTATTGTTGTTACTCAATTGCTATGAATGTTCAATAAACTCCTCTTCGGGCTTGATTGACTCCACATCAACCTCCTCCTCATTCTCATTAATTTCCTCCTCATAAATCGTATCCCTGTCGACGTCGAAGTCTGCGTTTCTGTTTTCGGGGCCCAAAAATGTCACGAGTAAAACGTACCCAAAAACACAAGCAATGAAAAGACTCATCACCTTCGAGTAATCAAAGCCTGGCTCACCTGAAGCAGTGGTGATTGGGAATCTTTCGCCGATGGTAGACTCAATAGTCGAAGACGCGGACGAGACCATGTTACCCAATTGGTAAGTCAAACCAGTCGCTAAGGATCTGTACGCCGGCGGGGAAAGTTCTGATAAATGGATTGGAATCACGCCCCAGGCGCCCTGGACTGCTGCTTGCATAAAGAAAGCCCCCGCGTTAATAGCCGAGCTTCGCAAATAAGCCCATGGGTATATCATGGCGCCACCCAAAATCACTGCAATGATAATGGTCAAGCGTCTGCCAATAAACGTGGATGCGTGACCACACACTATTCCCCCGAGTATGGCGCCTAAGTAGGCAACACAGTTGGTGACGGTGGACCTATCAGGACTAAATTCAAGCTGTTTAGAAAGAAGTGTTGGGTGTAAATCCTGTGACCCATGCGACATAAACGTGAAACCCGACATCAACAACACAAGGTATATCAAAGTGAGCCAGTATGTCCTAAAAACGTATTTTGTATCGTCGCTTAGGCGAAACCAATTTTGATCAGGGTTTTTCTCTCTTTTTGCCTGTGCATCGGCCCTTTGGCGCCGATAAGTTTCTGTTTCCGGAAGACACAATCTCCAGATGATCAAAAGCACCGGCGGACAAGCCGAGAACCAAAAAAGCGCACGCCAGCCATATGGAGAGTTGTATGTGATTGCCCGGTTGAATATCACAACCAATATGTAGCCAAACGAATATCCCTGCTGGAAAATCCCCGACAAAACACCCCTACATGCCACGGGAGAATCGTCCAACGAAGTAGCAAGGGAAAAGCCAAACACACCACCCATGGCGATGCCAAAAAGTGCACGGATGGCCAAAAACTGTGCAAACGTCTTCACAAACCCGAGCCCAATGAGAAGTACAATCAACATACTCAAATTGATAACATAGGGCCACTTGCGGCCATATCTATCACCACAATAACCAAAGATCAATGCACCAACGGACCTTAGCAAAAGCACTATAGTTATACCCCAGGTGATATCCTTCACGCTAACATTCAAATCTCTCGCCAAATTTCCCGTATTCAAGTTGACGGCCACATAGTCTACCGAGTCCCAGGTCCAGGCTGCAAACCCCATGAGAAAGTAGTTCCAGTTTTTCAACGTCATATGTTTCAATTCGCCAAAAGGATTCAACATTTCTGCCCATGTATACTGTGACCGTTCTTCCTTTGTCACAAAAAGGCTGGAGAATCTCGTGGAGAGATACTTCTTTATCGATCTCGACGTTAAAGAGGGGGGCTTAACGGCAGAATGGTTGTGGTTTCTGATTAATTCAGATTGAACTGAAGAGGTTAACGAACGCGACATTCTGTGAACAGAATACTGGAAAATGTTTTATTTACGAATAACTTTTTTTCGAATTTGAGGAACCAGCGGCTATTTATGATGCTATCTATTTTCACTCAGATATTAGCAATGGTTCTCTTTACCCCGTTTATGAAGCCCCCCAAGAGCGCAAAGTCCGAAACCCCACACCAGACAAATACAATCGATATCCAACCGAACCACAAAAAAAAAATGATAAGCCATTCATGCATCCAAGAGCCTTGAATGGGCCAAATTCAGCGCATATGCAGTATTGTTGCAGCAAAAGTGTCAGAATGCTCGCTCCCGAAATTGACACCTTCCACTCCCGTGACCCCGCGTTTTCCCACCCGCTTATACTTGAACGAATAGCACAGTCCCCTCTTTGCGGATGAAGCCACACGAAGCAATCAGCAAAAGAACGCAATTTGTCTCTTTAAATATCGTGATTTGAAATCCCATCATACGAATACCCACTTTATAAATTTGTAGAATAAATAAACTATACAAAGAATTTTGTCTGTCTGCTCAAAGTGCCTGGCTTGCACGTAAATAATGTATCAAGACCTAATTGCTTCCCGGGACGTCTATACTGGTGCTTTTCTAGGCCTTTCGAAATCCTCGCTTATACTTGACCGATTTTTTTCTGTGATAGCAGAAATTGGAAAAGGGTGCGACCGTCCACCCCACTTTCTTCACAGCACGCGGATATGGTTCACTTTCAGATGGGGAAGAACCCATCTCGAGTGTATGAATACAGCTGTTCAAGATATTGAATAAAGTACGTACGCTCTGATTTTTATCTGTCTTCAATGAATTCTCAAGTAGCCAGGCTAGATAATAGGGTGCAGACAATCTAGTGAATCTTGAGTTAGTTTGATGGGGATGCGGGAAAACTATGGGGTTATCACGCGAAGCCACCCCACTGATCAAAAATGGTGGTAGCCCCAGGGATTGTAATTCCGGGAAAGCTTGAAAATTTTGGTGAAATGTGTCTTTTCAAAATTCAATGTGTCCATGTGACCATTTCCCAGACTATGCCAAAACTAGATGATTTTAGTCGGTCATCACGTGATGAGCTCATTGTTTTATTACAAAATCATCCACTCAGCAATCCTACCGTCAAATGGAACTTTATACCATTGTGGAATGTTTCACACTACGTGATCCCAACACATTGTCTAAATCCCTAGCGTTTGGCCCTGCAACTAAGACAAGGTTTGGTTTCCATGCAGTGCAGCCGGCATGAGCAAGGCCAAGGGAAAACAAAAACATAGCGATTTACTACTAAGAACGGAATAGACGGTGATGCCTATGTATTATTGGCTCTTTCATGGCCATGGATAACACATACAGCACATCATGTGAGTGACTATAACCTCACACGAAGCTCTTGAGGTGACGAACCGAGTCGCCAGTCACAGGAAAACCCATCAACCCCATTAATTGGTGAAGGCCAGCATCTGTGATACTCTGATTTGATGCCAATCAAACTTGGGTCACGAAAAGACGAATTAATGGAGCAGAATAAATCGTTAAGCCTAGTCGGCGGATAATTCTTTTTAGAAATTACTATGTTTCTCGATATGAGTCACTTACCCCCATGCCAGGATCGCATTGGTCAGTCACTTCTTGTTCTTTTTTGTAAAGGAGAAGAATTTCAGGGGTTTTTTTTCTTGTGGTAAGCTCCCAGATTCTGATACTTTATCTTCTAGGCCTGACTATGGCAAAGTGCTTTTGTCGCAAGTATTTCACTACTCATCGCTACTTTTGGCTTCTCATAGGCATGCCCGTTGTGACACCGGAAAAAGGTGGAAATAGCTTACGAATTCAAGTGACCTGGTAGAAAACAAGTAGTCTATGCAATTAATACCCTGTGTTGCCACTCAAGTGGAGCTTTAAAAAAATTTTACCGGAAATCGGCCCAATTGTGGAGTCTCATTTGACGCGCAGGAACAACAAAAAATGCAAAAAAAAAGCAAAGTTTTCCTAAAAGGCATACAATCAATCTTTCAGGAACATTGTCTTCAGCTGCTACTTAATGACTAGTAGTGCAAGAAAAGGCGAAACATGCCTTCTAGGTGCAATTCGAAGAAAACACTCGGTATCTTGCAATGCGCAGATTGCTGGAATGATGGTAACCTTATAGACAACAGATCACATACCTTTTAACCCAAGCCAGAAGGTCTGACCCCTGGAACAAAGAAACACCCAAGTTTAGATATAAGTGTCATTGCTGGTCCAAAATGGGAGTATATCAAAGTGAAACTGGATGTTATCAAGTCATTTCTGGGGCCCACACTCGAACACTGGAAATTCTTGAACGCAACCCTAAATATGACCATCCTTTTTGTTTCAGGGTTGTTTAACAAGCTCGTGATCTCTAAATTTGGAAGTTCATTCTGCCGGGAAGTCAATTTCTGCTCAAAGAGTCAGTGGTTTTTGTTATGATATTTTGGAGAATCAGCCTCTTAATGCCAAAGACGTCGGTCCTTTCGAATATCAACATCCTGGTTTACCGCTCAAATATCGACTCCAGATTGAAATTTCCCGAAAAGAAAAAAGATCAGAATTCCCACGCTGTGATCAAAGCCGTCAGACAATACTTCTGTTAGGTTTATAAGCCTTATGAAGAAAACCTCGTGGGCGAAGACAATGTAAAGAAGAGAAGAATGATAGTTGTCTTCAAAGGTAAGGTGACGCAGAGCGATGAGCAAAGTTTAGGTACACGTGTCAAAGAGCGATCTTCAGCAAGACAATACACTACATGGCATAGGCGGTCCGGAAAGCCATTTGACCACAACCGTTTACAATAGCGTGGATAATTCTTTATTCCTTTTGAGGATGGAGCAGAGCCTTCCTCGAAGACTCAGACTGAATTTAGCATGCTGAAATATTACTATACATTAAGACAATATAAGCTCCGCCTGAAGGACTATATGTCGGTAAAATCACACCTAATGCATTCGATATCAGGGCGGCGACAATTCGTCTTCGAAACCTCGCCCAATTTATTTCATGATGAACCGTGTTTCACACGGCATTTTTGAGCAAGCACAAGTGAAAAAACGCCGTTCCTCGCCTTTTTTTCCTCGGCCTTGGGAATGGATGAATACGGATGAAAACTCATCATCATAGTAAAAGATCGTGCAGTACAAGAGTGTACGTGATACGCTAGATACCTTTCGGCATGATGGATTCCTGTATGAATGCTCATGATAACATCTCCGAGAACGACGCAAGGCTGGGATGATTATAAATTCGTGGGATGCTAGGATGCTACGATGCTACGATTTCAAGAAACTCAACCACCCGCAACTATCGAGTTTTCTGCGCGAAGGTGTGTAGTTGTCTCCAAACCGATCATTACGAATATGCGGGGTTGATGACTTCATCGCACTCATGCGGCGGCCCTTACCATATACACTACTTGACTGCACATTCTGATACACGCATACCAAACTAGGAACAGGTGATGATTTTTCCGTACTTCTTCACTTAGAGCTTTGCTTTTTTAATTTAGAAAAAAGATGAGGTTGTTAGTATTTCGAGAGCCTTTCTTGGTGGGAAAATTGTTTTTACGACAACTTCTGTAAAAAGAAATACAATGTGGCACGAATTCCAGAGGCGAAGAAGGAAGGGAACCCAAATGTTTATAGGTTCTGCATCAGGTCCACAACTTTTGGGCCAGGTAGAATGTAATTATCGGTATAAATGACATTGACTCAAGACCTTTTATCAGTTTTCAGCCTCACCTTGGTTTCAATCAACACATCAACCGGAAAAATTAAGAAATTGAACTGGTTTGTTGCGTCCGTCGAAAAAGCATACTCTCAAAGACGACGCTAATCACCATATGAGCCCGCGTGGCCAAGCTTTGTGTCGCAGAAGTTGCTGCGGAATGTTTATCAAGTCGAAGCCTTCGAAACAATGAAAAACAACTAGAAATTAGCACGCTGTAAAGCCGAGTTAGAATCTCTTTACGTATAGTGTATTGAAAAGCTCGGTAAACAACACTGGCTTCCATTCCCCATAAACAAATGTATCAAGGCTAAAACAAAAAGCTAGGGTGGTGAAGGGAAAGAGGCTTGGGACGCAATAATTCTCGTAAAGAATTTTAACGAAAGGGCGTTCTTGAGTGTGGCGTGTTTCCGCACCGAGTGTTATATTATATGGAGGGGCGATGATGCTGCAGTAGAACAAGCATCGATTTGCCTTGAAACAACGCTTTACATAAGAACATATATACCAAGAAACACTTGTGGATTAGCTTGGAAGGGAAGGATATAGGAAACGCTTTAGCAGGTCGACCAATTCGATGTTATAACAAACAAGAGCGATTACCGGAGAACAGAAAATCCAATGATTTTAGCACTCCGCCATTCAAGGTCGGATTCGCCACTTCTGGTCAATGCTTGCTCGAACGGCAATTAGAAGAAGAAGAAGCTGCGGAGTGTGCACAAATGATGTGACGTAAGTGATTCGACATCTAAGAAATCGAATTTTTGTTGAGCCAAATACTCCATAATCAATAATGCTGTTCAAGTTTCATACGTACATTTCTGACGAAGACCTCTAGCCCGGCCTTGGATGAGCACGAGGAGAAAAACCTCCTTTTAAGTAGCCCAGACTGATCATCTGTTTGCAATACCTGAAAATTGTCGAATAGAAATTTTCCGAGAGCGGGCACCCATCGAAGCCTAATGTGGATGCATCACCGAGATGAATAGTCCGCATTGGAATGTACTGCACAACCCGATGTGGTAATTTGCGGCTGAATCTCTCGTTCTTCGCCGCGAATCGTGAACTACTTCGCAACGATTTATGTAAAGTGATTGAGATATTGCCGTAGATGACAAACTCTGCTTGGCTCAAAGTCATTCATCTAGAAAAGTGTGCTAATAATGAACTGAACACGCCGTGTGGTGTGTGATATTTACACTGTCCTTTATATGCAACGGAGATCAGCTTCATGACATAATTTGCCACCTGCTTGTTGCCAAGGAAAGTGGCTTTGCGCATTGCGCTTTATGCACAGTGCAGTGCAGCCGCGCATGAGCAACCAAGCGGAAGGCAAAAGAAGACTGTTAAGATTTACGATCCAGATCGAAATATAACTCCTCGTGCCGCTTGTCTAACTGCCCCTAAATTGGGTGCTTTTATATCGAGCTTCTCTCAATCAACATTCCACATTTATTTCATTTGTGCATTCGATAACTCAGCTTGCTCTCTGCGATGTCGTCTTCCCCTCGAGATGAGCAGTCACCAGGCGTTCTCGAGCCAACAAGAAGCGCAACCTCTGCGCAATACGGCCCGACGCAGATTTCTGAAAAGCCCGAGCGCAAAAAGTTCATACAAAGCGATGCCGGTGACGGAACCACCGCATCCGCGCAGTACGTGACCGGCGCCCGCTTATTCTTGGTGTTGATAAGTGTGGTGATTGCGATGTTCATCGTGGCTTTGGACCAGACCATTGTCTCCACGATATTGACGGTCGTGAGTGACGAATTTGGCTCGTTCTCCAAAGTCGGCTGGTTGACATCAGCTTTCATGCTTCCTGTGGCATGTTTGGCCCCGCTGTACGGCAAGATATCCATAGCCTTTGGCCGTAAATATACCTTGTGTGTGGGTATAGTCATCTTCGAGATCGGGTCTCTAGTGTGTGCCTTAGCTAACAGTATAGATATGCTCATTGGCGGGCGGGTAATTCAGGGTTTGGGAGGTGGTGCCGTTCAGGCGATGGTTGTGGTGATCATTTCCGAATCTTTACCCATCGATAAACGCCCGTTGGCGATGTCACTTATCGGTATCACTTTTTCCGTTGCGTCTGTTGGCGGGCCCTTCATTGGTGGTGCCTTTGCGTCGCATGTGACCTGGCGTTGGTGTTTCTACATCAACTTGCCCTTGGGTGGCGTTGCTTTGGCCCTTATGATATTATTTTTCCATCCTCCTCGGCCGCTGGGTCACGTCAAAGCAAAATTGGCCAAAATCGACTACTTGGGCACATTTCTCATTTCTGCAGGGCTAGTATTGGTTTTGCTTGCGATCACGTTTGGCGGTAACGAGTACGCATGGGATTCTGCTGCCATCATTTGCTTGTTCACAATTGGCGGAGTGACATTGATTGTGTTTGTCTGCTACAATTTCCTTTTGTCCAAGAATCCGCTCATTTTGAAGGAATTTGTCACCTCGCCGCAAATCTTGGCCTCCGGTTTGATGGCATTCTTCAACTTTGCATTTTTCTTGAGTTTGGTCAACTACCTCGCTATCTATTTCCAAATCATTTATAACGCTTCTGCGTGGCAGTCCGGTATTGACATGTTGCCATTAATCATCTCCGTCTCTGTGGCTTCTGCTTTTAACGGTATTTTCATCAGGTACACTTACTCGATCAAGGTGCCAATGATGATTTCGGGCATTCTCTCCCCAATCGGCGTGGGCATTCTTTTGTTATTGGGAAGAAACACCAGCACATCTAGTCGCATTGGGCTTTTGATTCCAACCGGTGTTTCTGTCGGCCTCCAGTTTCAAGCCACTTTACTTTCTGCGCAATTGAAAGCGCCAGGCAATATCCCAGGGTCCATGATCTTGGTTACCGTGTTTGTCAATTTCATGAGAACTTTGGGCGGGGTTATCGGCGCCGTGACATCGCAGCTCATGCTTTCGAACAGAGGTGCGTCTTACATTTCCCAGGCGATCAAAGACAACCCTAGCGTTACAGTTTTAGCATCGGTTCCTGCAAAAGCATTGCTTTCTTCTCCTAGCACAATCTGGCTGCTCCCTAGTGATGCACGTGACGTCGTCTTGGATGCTTTCATGAAAGCTTTGAAGGACGTTTTTTACTTAGACTTGGCGTTTGCGTCTCTTGCCTTGATTTCAGCGTCGTTGTCCACCAATAAGAGGATTCCGAAAAGTGATGAGATTGAGCATTCCGAGAATAAGGATGACACTGCTCGCATAGCTAATGAAGAAGAGGAAAAGCTGGTCTCTTCATCAAGTGAGGATCAACATCAAAGCGACATCTCGGCTGCTCCTGGAGTCACAAAAAACTAAGCATCCACATTTTGGGAAAACCCAGACTCTGTTTCATCGGTCCTGGCTTATGGCAGGGGAAACATGACTCATTCATTTTTATCACGTTACCAACCCAAGGGCCCCCTGCATCTCTAATTATGACATATCTAAAAGTCAAGAAAAGTATATTTTTAATGTTGAATTTTTTTTTTTTGTTGAATTTTTTTCTGTTCTCTAGTGCTACACATTTTTGGGGCCAGGGAGCCAGGACCGCCTACCCAGCATTCCACAAGACCAGACCTCAAGAAGTGATTTCGATCTATTTTGATCTAATCTTCTTTTGCTTAATATCCGGTTAAGGACTGTGAGCCAGAATTGCTTACCTTGATCTCTGCGATTAGATCTCTTCGGCAAAACCTAGATGTCAACAAGTGTAGTATTAGACAAGATGAAGAAAAAATAGAAACAGAAAAATAGAAACAGAAACAAAAATATCAACTCGTGCTGGTTTTGGTGGCAAAGAGCATCATAAACGACTTGATATTGTTGCGCTTGAAACATCCGATTTCTGCAAATTACAACTTTTAAAGGAGTTGGGCCGACTACACAGTGCTGCAGTCGAATCTCCACTCATATAATGAGACCAACAGCCAATGCATGATAGTTATGGAGACAGGACTAGCCGACAAATCCCACCCAAGATATTTATCATGCCATAGAGCCCAGGTCGTGGGCTTGACTCAAAAAAAAAAAAAAAGAAAAAAAAAAAAGAAAATTGGAATTCATCATAAAATTTCTGCTCCAATCTATTCCGTCCATATTGAGTTGAACGGAAGTTTTTTCCATGTCGCACATCATAACTGGGCACGCCGGTTCGTTTATCTCAGAACAGAGTGTCAGATGCCTTCGGCACACAGGCAGCTCTTTACGAAACTATCAACTTTTCACGTGACTGCACTAAAATTACTTCAAACTAAATCCACGGAGTATATTTTTTATGCATAAATCTTCTTTACTCTAAGCCTTAAAGTGTTAGAAACTACTTCAGCGCACAGCTTGTAGGATCTTCATACAGCGCTCCCGCACACAGTCACGTGATCGTCCCAGTTACCTAAAAATGAACGGCCGGCCCAAAAATCTCGCGTGCGGGTTTACCGTTTTGACAGAAACTAGTAAAACGGGAAACAGTCTTATACATACATATGTATCAATCGGCAAATCGTCATTTGAAGAGGCCAATTATTATGATTATGACTCAATCAAGCAGCCTTTTCAGAGAGAGAATTGTTCCCCGAAATTATTGCACACTCAAGGCTTTTGCAAGTTTAGTCTGGTACTGCATTATCTCTTCTCTCGTGAATTGACGCCACAATTCCGTTCCTGCGCGAGCTGCAAGATTCGCAATCGATAACTCAAAAAAAGACATATTTTTTTCAATCACGATCTAATGTTGAATTCCCTGTAAATCTTCGCTTAATTGCCACGTCGATTTATCTCGATTGAGTATTATACAACGAGTACTCACTTAAAAAGTTTAGAGGCAAATTTTTGATGACGTTAGAGCTGGTTTTGATAGAAAAAAGCACTACTCGCCATGAAGGCTCAGACCTCATAACTTCGGTCTCAGGAACCCCTGGAAAAAGTGATCTTGAAGAAAGAAACGAGGCAAAAACATTTGTTCAAAGTCATGCCGGGGATGGAACAAACGCCTCAGACCAGTATGTGCATGGCATGCGGCTTTTCGCTGTGCTTTTTAGCGTTGTGATAGCGCTTTTTATCGTGGCGCTAGATCAAACAATCATGTCGACAATCTTGACAACAATAAGCGCCGAGTTTGACTCGTTTTCAAAAGTCGGGTGGATCACGTCAGCGTACATGCTCCCGATGGTGTGCTTGGCACCACTGTACGGGAAGATCAGCATTGCATTTGGCCGCAAATACACCGCGTGCGTAGGCATTGTCGTCTTTGAGGTTGGCCTGTTGATATGTGCGCTAGCCAATAGCATGGACATGCTTATAGGAGGGCGGGTAATCCAGGGGCTAGGGGGCAGTGCTGTGCAGGCCATGGTGGTGGTGATTATATCCGAGGCCGTACCGATCAACAAACGGCCGCAAGCCATGACGCTCATTGGCACAACGTTTTCCATAGCATCGGTTTGCGGCCCGTTTGTTGGCGGCGCATTCACTACGCACGTGACATGGAGATGGTGTTTTTACATCAATTTACCACTTGGAGCAATTGCTCTTACGCTCTTGCTTCTGGTATTCCATCCGCCGCGGCCACAAGGCGATCTCAAGACAAAATTGTCTAAGATTGATTATCTCGGCACTTTTTTGATAGCTTCTGGCCTTGTGTTGGTGCTCCTTGCAGTCACTTTCGGCGGCAACGAGTATCCTTGGCGATCTGGCGCCATCATCAGTTTATTCACAACTGGTGGCGCAATATTGGCAGTGTTTGTGTATTATAACTTCTTTGTGTCCACGAGCCCTTTGATTTTGAAGGAGTTTGTGACCAGCGCTCAAGTCATGGCGTCTGCATTTGCAGCCTTCTTGAACTTTGCTTATTTCATGAGCTTGGAAACATACCTTGCCATATACTTCCAAGTCATTTATAACGCCTCTGCGTGGCAATCTGGAGTCTACTTGCTCCCGTTGGTTGTGACAGTTTCCGTGGCGTCTGTTGTAAATGGGTTTTTCATCAAGTTCACATCTTACACAAAAATATCAATGATGATCTCAGGCATGCTCTCGCCCATTGGCGTCGGTGTTCTTCTTCTCCTAGACACACACACCAGCACGGGCACACGAGTTGGGCTTCTTATCCCTGCAGGAATTGCTGTCGGTCTTTCGTTCCAAACAACGTTACTTTCTGCCCAGCTTAAAGCACCAGGACACGTGCCTGGCTCTATGATACTTGTCATTACATTTGTGAACTTCATGCGCACGTTGGGCGGTGTCATTGGCGTAATTATGTCGCAGTTGATGCTCATGGAAAGGGGCACCCACTACATCACAGAGGCAATACGAACACACCCACAATACACAGCACTTGCATATGTGCCGGCAAAGACCTTTCTTTCGTCGCCAAAAGCGATCTGGCTGCTACCAAGCGAGGTGCGTGACCTTGTCTTGGATTCCTTCATGAAAGCGTTAAACGACGTTTTTTATTTAAACTTGGCTTTTGCTTGTTTGATGTTTGTGGCTGCGTGTTTCACTACAAATCGACGCATTCCGAAAGCAAATCAGATAGCTCACGCCAAGGAAAACGGCGAAGAATGTTCTGTTGTTGAATATGTGGAGCTGGGTTCTGACTAAACACACCGTTGGCGATAATTTCCCCGCCAGATTTGGACTCAACAATCAATTGTTTCTGAACACTTCTCAAGGGCACTCATAAAATTTTGCTGATATCGTCCAAATATTGTCGGATGTGCGCATTGAGCTTGGCCACCGCCGACTCTGTATTGCGTTTCTCCAAATCAAAATCAAGCCGTATTTTATGAATGTCCGCCTCAATGTCATTATTCTCTTTTCTTGTGCGATCGAGCCTTTCTTGCTTCACGTCCCTGTCTTTTGTCAAGAGGTCATACTCATGTTCTAGTGCCTGAAACCGCTCATTCGCACTATGCTCCTTTTCCAGCGCCTGCTGACGCAATTTTGTGATTTTCTCCTCGGATTTCTGCAATTGCCGCTTCACTCTTTCTAGGTGCACGGCCAATTCCTCTGAAGTCTGTCGTTTACTTGCAAGTTCATCATTTTGACGCGTGTGATTTTCGTTCGCATTTTCAAGCATTTTCAAGTCGTTTGTGATCTCCTGAAGAATCTTTATGAGGTTGCGCAACTCATCCTCCACAATTTGAATCGACTGTTGTGTCCGTGTCTTGTTTCTCACCAGTATTTCTAGTCCACGAAGTTCCTCCTCGGCTGTTTGCGAGTGCTGCTTCAAGTCGGCCACGACCTGCCTCACAATCGCCGGGTCGGCGGACGCGTACCCTTCGATTTTACTTAATTCACGCTCAGACTCGCTGAGTAAGAAATGTTGATCCTCAAGCTTCTCGATGAGTCGCGTTTTAGTCTCCTTGTAGCTCATGTGCTCTTTCTTGAAGACCTCCTGCGACTTCTGTAGCTTTATGAGTTCCTGCTCTAGTTTCGAGTTGTATTTATGCAACAGCAGAAGGGACAGTTTCTGCAGCAGCGTTTCGCCCCGGCCGCCACCGTTTTCCTCTCGTAGCCGCGAGCTCAACTTGTCGATTCTGTTCTCCAAATCCACATTTGCATCTTCTACATTACGAATATCCTGTACGGCGTCTTCCAGCTCCCTGGCGAGGTGCTCACACTCGCGCAAATGCTCTTCACGAAACCGTGCAAAGTTTATCACGCCACTCAAGATCCGCTGCGTGCGTAGAGCATCGGGCCGTATCAAATCCATGACTGTGAAATCCTGAATCCCGCATTTCTGTAGAAACATATTCACCGCGCGGAAAAACACAATGACCCCCACCGTATCTGCCGTATCGTCGCTTTCAGCATCATCCGCCGCCAGGTCCATATCTTGCAGGAGAGCAGGATTGCTCTGCTTGAGTAATGTTTTGGTTGTGGCCACACAATAGTCTGGCGAAAGCCCAATAAAAGTATCTAGGATCTGCTCGAACAATTTGCGCATATACGGGCCCGAGGGCCGCGTCACGAGCTCTTCGCTAGCATCGAAATCACATTCTTGTAAACATTGAGAAAGCTCCTTGAAATCTAGTAGGGGAAATTCATCATTAGAAATGAGATGGTTGCGTACCGAGTGCGCCAGGTATGCCGGCGCCAGACGGCCTCCGATATGCCGCAACATTGTTAAGGAGTGTAGTGGAAGGGAGTCTGGTACGAGAAGACTTCCTCTGATGTATCTAGCGAATGCGGGGTTTATATATCACAGGGCGCGCCCGTTAGTTATAAGCGTGGATTTTTAGGAGAATGTCAAAATATTCTTTGTTTACCGTTTGGTTATCTGGGATGTACGGGTGTGCACGCTGCGCGGCAGGCTGTAGCTGCCTTTTTACCGGTGAGCTTAATCGAGGTACAGGATTTCCCAATACGGGCACTGACCCTTACAGCTTGAATAGATCTGAGACTGGGATTGAATCCATTTCTTCCTTTTTTTGCTTGATTCATCTGATTGAGTAGTGGGAGCCAAGAATGCTTACCTAGCTCGCCGCAAAACTATATATGACTAGGTTGCTGTTTTTTCTTAACTTAATGTTTTTTTTGTTCTTTGTTCTTGCCTTTTTTTTGACTTCAGCAGTACTGTAAATTTCATTCAAATTAATAACACAGACTTGGCTACTGGCATATTTTCATTATGTCCCGTGGCTCATGAATCTAACAGGAGCAACCTTTAGTCATATAGATTAGTCATATAGGATTGTAAGAGAGGCTTTTGATCACCCCTTTTGGAAATTAAAAAAAAATGATCAAACACTGAAGTAACAAGCTTAAAAAAACTTCTTGAATATAGATTCATTTCATAGCTTTCGTAAATCCTTCATGGGTATATGGGTATATGGCATTGGTCCTAACTGAAACAAGCCAAAGAAAATTTTGATTATAAATTGCTCGAAGTGCATAAACTATAACATATCAGGTCTTTGACCATTCGCTTGTGCTGCTGCAGCCAAATATCACCAATTATTGGCTGTAAAAGAGATTTTCCATCTAAAGCTTTCGATGTGTCCATTTTGCTTGACGGAAGAATTAGACTCGGTAGTACCCATGGAAGAAAGAAAACGACAAATTAAAAATAGGGTGTACCGGCTGAGTATTGGAAATTTGTACCAAAAAAGCTGTTACATCCATGCTGCAATTTTATAAATTGAACAGCAGGAAGGATCGTCTTTTTATTGATGTACATCTCGTCCTGAAATCCATAATTATCGGAGTCAGAAAAATCACAATCAGTTATTCACACAGACTTTGACAGGCGCATACACCGACATTATTACTTCTCAAAGATTTCATATACTTATACAAATCTCTCATGGACGTAATACTGTAAGGTGTAAATTTAGGCGCATTAGCGCGGGGAACAAAAAATCATCACCTTTTTATGCAGCCCTACACTTGGCCCGAGACATATGCCCACTCCCACTCCTTTCAGTACGAGCCGCCCAGGCGTCATTATATACAGAGTTGCGAATGTCGAGAGCCCGTGAATACCCCAACTTCTCTGGAGCATGACTCGATAGACACGTCTCTCCTTTACCATTGCATCACAACCGGAGGCAATCCATTTGATTGATTAGACTCTCTCGGCCGCCCAAATTGCACCTCTGCATACAAACTTGATCGTCTCTGTAAGCAAAATGTATGGTACTGCCTTTTCCGCATCGTTCTCAACGGCTGTATCTAAGTGCTCTAGCTCTTCATCTCTGAATGTGCTGATCATGTCTTTCAACTTCGTGAGCTCGGGAGACGTGCGTGCTGCCTCGGTCAATTGTTCAGGCGAAAGCAACTCGCCTGTTTTTCTGTCGTAAGCATCAATCTTGTACTGATTCATGAGCACCCTGAGTTGCTGGTTATAGTGCCCACCTATTACCGTTTCAACGGCGACTGTGCACGCCATTGCAGCCTCTTTTCCAATAAGAGCGGTTCCGGCGCCCATAGCTACAGCGCCTATTTTCCAAAATGGAGTGAGTAGCGAGGGCCTCACTCGTCTTTCGGTCTGTAAGCGATTGAAGTTATCATGATGATAAATTTCCTGTTCCCACATGTGTTTCAAAATTGGTTTTAAGTGTGGATACTTGGTTGCCAAGACGCCATACTGGCCCATGTAGATGTAGTTTGCCCCCAATTCACCAGCTTGGTCCACTCTAATGACGCGGTCAAGAAACGCTTTTTGCGCTTTCGACATAGCTCCGTACTCGACATCCTCGTGAGTCAACGTGCCACTCTTGCCTTTCGCAGCCCCTGTGCTTGCCTTTGTCAGAGCTTCTCTGAAAAGAAAGGGTAGGCGGCCAACCTGTTTTGTGTTTCTGGAAAGCATGCGGGATTGATCAAATTGTTTCTGCAAAATTAAAGTGTAATTGCGAATTAAATGCACCTTAGATTTGATCTGCGTTGGTATTCTTCGTATGTGGGATGGTACCTTTCACATCATGCGATTTTCGGGACCTCGCGCGCCCTTGCCACTCGCGGCAGTCCACACGACGGGTTGCATTAGCTGGTGCATCACTACTAAGCATGCGCTTTTATTCGCCATATGTCTCAAAAGTACCCATCATGGATAGGCCAATATCAAATGGCAATTCTTGAGTATCTCTTGAATTTGCCACTGGTTTATTCTCGTTCAGCACTACCCGCAAGTGGCGTAACAATCGATTGGGAATCTCCTTCACAATGAGCCACTCAACGGGGAAGATTCCTTTCCAACGGCTGGACTCGGCCCATATATCACTTGCTTGTGTGAAGTCAATGGCAGTCTGCATCCTTGCTACTCCACAGAATTTGGCTGAACTATTCACTGAAAAAAACAAATAAACCCCTCCTCGGGTCTCGCGGAAAGCCTTATCAAGCCGCTTGTTTCCGAGCTCGGTGGATGCCCAAATCCCGTTGCGCATAGAGGCTCGCACATCAAGATTGCTGTAAGATTTTATAACGAAAAACCTTGCATTGCCACTAACGTCAAACTTTTCCCCACCTGAGCGTGTGAATGTCCGCTTGAAGGTAGTCGGATTGGCGGGCAAATCCGGCAGGTCAAAGTAGTCACTATCGTCGGGCCAAAAGCTTTGTGATCTCGAAGAAGCTAATGACATGGAGGATGGGAAGGAACTGGTGTTTGAAGGAGTCTCGTCTGTTTCATTCGAGAGTCTCAAATTCACCCCTGTAGCTGATCCCCAACCTGGCAGGTAATTATTGCCAGTTGCCCAGATGTTAGGCGTGCATACTATATCTATGCCTTTGGTGTAATCCGCCAAACGCGTAACCCTCCTCAAGTTTTGTAGTGTAGTGGGAGTACACGGCTTTTCAAGTCTCGAGGCCGGGGGTGCTTTAAAAATGATAAGACTTGAGTCAAAAAGCAGCATTTCTGGCGTGTGCCGAAACGAGACGAGAGTCGTGGGGCGTATCTTGGGCTCAGCTGGTGAACAGAAAAGGGTGAGAATTGCAAATCCTGAGACAGGTTCCGCTATTTGAAACGCTTTGCGTTATTTTCTGCTAGTTAGACCTCCCTTTTGTTTCAAATGTTTTGTGGTGGCAGTCGTAAAGAGTATTTTCTTAACAAGGTCGAGTAATACTTGGTCACGAAAGAAAATTTCTGAAACTACTTGATGGGATTGCGCCCTATCGAAATCCAAAAAGTTGATTGTATAAAAGTATCAGAAAAAGATATATCACGGCGATGTCAGCCCTTTTAAGTTCCTGCGTTGTGGAAAGTGGAATTGCAGCCATTTCGGTGCCACTGTTGTGAAAAAGGCCCTTGGGGGGTCTAGTCGCACTAGGCATACTGCATACGTGATGACTAGACTCTGCCAAGACCTACCTTTTCCCTATGGACTGACTAGACTTCACGGGATAGTGTGATGTTGTTCAGTACTTTCCTGATTGATAATTTGCAACCTGTTACCCGTCTTCAGTTGTTGAAGCAGTGTAACATGCTTGACGGAATTGCATGTTAACAATGAAGTTCCTCGGGATACTCGGGTTTATCACCGGAGTTATCACGAGAGAAGTCGAATATAAAAGGAGCTGAGTTTCCCTCACAGGTCACTCAATTAATTAACTCATTCAATATATAAGTTACAATATTATCAATCATGGCTAGATCTACTTCCACCTCAACCACCTCAGCTACTCCTACTGAAACCTTCAGTGACTTGATGAGCAAGTTCATGGTTCACTCACCACTGAGCGACTTAACATGGAAACAGAAGGATACTCCTGCAGAGTATTCATTCGATGCGACTCTGTTCGTATCGCAACAGGTAATGGGCCCTGTCAAGAGGGACAATGAGCTTACTGATTATAAGCTTGAGAAGGACGCAGCTCAGGTGTTTCCTGACTTCTACTACCAGTTCTTGAGAAACTTTTCAAAGGAATCTTGTGTCAATGCCGCGTATTGCGACCGCGACTTGACAGCGTTTAAGGCTGCCTTTGAAGGACCAGAGAATGACATTCGGCGGGTGATGGCAAATGTGAAGAATGACTTTGCTACTGCTTTCAAGCGTGCTCTTGGTGCGTCGTTTGATGACGAGTATGAAACTGCTTTCTTCGACCGCAACTATGTCGAAACTCAGTTCGTCAAACGCTTGATCGAGTTGAAAGAATGGCCTGATTATGGTATACGCGAGAATGCTGTCATTGGGAAGGCTCTTTCTGGAAATGTGAAGCCATATGTGTGGTTTCTCAAGGCCTTCAACTCCACTGACAATGAAATTTGGGGAAGGGTTTATCCTCTTCTCATCAAAGGATGCCAGTCAAAGGAGGACAAGACCACCTTCAAGAAGAAATTGGAGAGCTACCAAAAGAAAGACGGGACTCTTCTTGACAACATCAATAACTTCATTGACTGTCTTGTGCTGAAGAAACTCTTTGTGAAAAGGGTACCCAAGGCTATCCAAGCGCAAAACTCAACTACTGGAGATGTGCAAGGAGAGAAGAGAACCGATTCATCGAAGAAAGGATCGGGTGGATTTCTGAAATTTCAGAAGAATCTGAACGGAGAAAAGGCGCCCCCATTTGGAAGCAACTCAAATGTGCGCGCGGGTAAGCCTGAAGGCAATGCCCCAGGGACTGGCAAACCTGCGGCGTCGTCATATAACGTTGAAGACTTAGATTCGGATGATCAATACACACCGACTGATTGTATCGACTGTAAGTTCTTGTGGGACTCTGGAACCACATGTCACGTGGTGAATGATCCCAGTTTGTTTTGGACATCATATCCAATGCGGAAACGTATCAAAAGCTTGGTTACGTACGCCGAATGTACCGCTATAGGGGAAGTGCGATGCCAACTCTGGGATGGCACAGTTGTGACTCTTCGGGACACACTCCTTGTCGAAGGGCTGGACCGAAACCTCATGGCGCCTAGCATGTTGGAGGAATTTCATTGCTACACTGAAGATGGCAAGGTGATCAAGCTGGACACCGTGCAACCCGTTGGCTTCGTTCAAGGGCGTCTTCCCATTGTGGCAGTCAAAATTTTGAAACCTCCTGGACCAGAAGTCTTTGCAGCTGAGGTGCAGCCAGAGGATCTGGAGTCTGTGACTGAAGACGAAATCGACGATGAGGACATGTCAAACTCGGACAGCGGAGATGAAACGCCTACTGAGACCGATATTGTCTTCGGAAGCGATGTGTCAACTACTGAAGTTGTGGGTCCTGTGCCGGTCAGTGCATCCGTTGAGTGGCATTACCGCTTTGGACACCCAGGTGCAGCGCAATTTGCCAAACTCAAGGCAAAGTATGGCCCCAATGATATTGCTCATGTTGCCAGAAAAGATTGCGAAGGTTGCATGACCTCAAAGTTTGTACAGTCAATGCCTAATGTCTCTGAGCAGTTGACAAAGGTAGACAAACCGTTTGAGATTTTGCATATTGATTTGAGTGGTCCGTTCAACTACCCACGGGCGTATGACAATGCGAAGTATTTTCTTGTCGTTGTTGATAGGTATGCTCGCATGGTCTATGTGTCACTACTCAAGGAGAAAAATGAGGCAGGTCAGCACTTGATCAGGTTCCTTAATGAAACTCATACAACACTAGCTGCGAGTCACTATCCTCGGCAGATTAGATCAGATAACGGAAATGAGTTTGTGAATTCGCAGGTGAATGCTTTCCTTTCTCAACACGGGATACAAGGCAAGTACACGCAAGGGTATTCCTCGTATCAGAACGGAATTGCCGAGCGCATGAATCGTCTGTTGCAGGACAAAGTTCGAGTGTTTCTCGCGCAAGGGAATGTTCCTCTCGAGTTTTGGTCAGAAGCTATACGCCTTGCTGCCTGTCTTCTCAACTCAACTCCACGTGCGAACATGTCTGAGTCGCCTTTTGAACTATTCTATCCTGATGGGAAAGCGCCAAAGCCTCGGAAGTTTCATACTTTTGGATGCTTAGCACATGTTCGATACCCTAAGGCGCTCAAGTCGAGCAAGTTCAGGCCAAATGCAGTGCTGTCTGCTTATCTTGGTCCAGCGTTGTCGCGTGCTGGACATCGTTTTTTCACATTCGATCCGCCACATGTGTTTGAATCGGATGAGGCGGTGTTTCATGAAACAAGGTTTTATTTCAAGGAATACTCGGTCTCGCCAGAGGTAATCAGAACCTTTTACGGAAACAAGTCGCCGACTAGCTTACTTTCACCTATAAAGTATCCCCTCGCTGCTAAGCGTCGCACGAAAGAGCAGCGACAACAGGACTATGCGTGTCTTCAGCGGCTCTTTGACGTGGATTACGATGTTTCGCGCGGTGTCAGTTCCACCTCTGACAGCGGATCTTCTGTGCAGGAGTCAGTCCCGCCTCCTGACGTGGCTACAATAACTCCTAGCACCGGAGGGAGCTTGGCTTCGGAGCCTGGGCCCGTGTTCAACACTGATTCACAATGTGAGATACCTCATGCTGTGACTCCTTCGCTGGCGCATACGCTGCCTACGCGGATGGAACTATTAAGGAAGGTGTTTGAGAAGCTGGTTCCTACTGAGGACAGCTTGGGACCATCGACCACTCTGGTGACGGAACCAACTCAGACACCTATGCTCACACCACTGAAAGAGCCTTCTGGTACTCTGGTAGCGAAACCGGTGTGTCCAAGTCCGCACTTAATCGGACTGAAACTGTCTACGGTGCCCTCTGTGGAACTTGAGGTGCCCTCTCTTTCTTCAGGTGGTCTGATGACAACCTCTCTTGAGACGAATAGTCGGCTGAAACCACTGATCTCTGACAGTGCTCTTTCACTCAAGAAGCGATCTCGGGAAGATGACCCTATCCCGGTTTTTCAGCGCGTTACCCGTTTGAGAACCGGGGCGATTCCTCGTCGGAGCTTTCTTGTCTCCAGAGGAAGGAATGACACATTTGGCGCGACACTGTCAACGAGCAAAGCAGTTCGAGTGTCAGAGGAAGCTGATAGCGCCAACTACGTCGACGTTATGCAGTGGCATGAACTTTGTACTGTCGAAGACAATGATGTTGAAGATCAAGAAATTCCTCTAGATTCAGATGTCAATGTTAGGCGGAACAATGCAAGGATAAATGCACTCTTTCAAGCGTCTGTGTATCATGTGATGGGGCTGCCTGATTTGAACCAGTCTGTTCCAGTTTCGCTTGCACAAGCGAGGAAATTACCGGATTGGGATCACTGGAAAGAGGCGTGTCTTACTGAGATGGCGGCGCACCTGGAGAATGGGACATTTGATGCAGTACTATGTCCGAAAGGCGTGAAACCAGTGGGTTGCCGTTGGGTCTTTACGATCAAGGATAGTGGTCTTTACAAAGCAAGGTTGGTCGCCAAGGGCTATACACAGGTCGAAGGCATTGACTATAACGAGACTTTCGCTCCGGTCATAAAGCACACTACCTTGAGGCTCATACTTGCCATAGCGGCTTCAAGTGGTATGGTTGTACAACAGCTCGATGTGCTGCTGGCATTTCTTCATGCGAATCTCGATGAAGATATCTTCATGAAGCAACCACCGGGTTTTCATGTAGACCCTGTGTCAAAGGTCGAAGGACAAGAATACGTTCTTAAGCTCAACAAGTCGTTGTACGGGTTGAAGCAGGCTCCACTAATGTGGAATGAGACCATAAATGCAGAACTCTTGAAACAAGGTTTTAAGAGAGCTGTTAATGAGCCTTGTCTTTACTACAAAGGACAAGGTAGTGAAGTGCTTGTTGTGGCATTATACGTTGATGATCTTCTTATTGTGGGAAGTCATGAAACTGAGATTGACAAGGTGAAGAAGGACTTAAGCCATCGCTTCAAGATGAAGGATCTAGGCTTAGCTAAGAAGTTTCTTGGCATTAACATTGAGTTTGGCACAAACTATACGAAGTTGCATCTCAGTGATTACATTGACTCACTTTTGAAAGATTACCATATGGAGACATGCAATCCTAATAGGACTCCAGCGGTATCAACCAAGAGCAGTGAAATCGTGGCCGATTGTGATAGCCTCCAGGACATCTCTGAGTACAGGTCAATTATTGGCAAGTTACTCTATGCTGCTAACACGGTGAGATTTGATATCAGTCATGTTGTTCTGAGGTTGTCAAGGTTTCTTGCTAGCCCCAAGAACAAGGATATGGAGGATGCAAAGCGGGTGCTTCGCTATCTTAAAGGAACTAAGTCGTTTGGGTTGTTCTATACAAATGAGAAGCATAATGACTTGACGTGCTACTGTGACGCTGACTTTGCCTCAGATATCGAGACGAAGAGCAGGTCGATTACAGGTTCAATCATTATGTACGGCAGTTCTCCTGTGTGTTGGAAGTCCAAGTTGCAGACGATGGTTGCTTTGTCTACGGTGAATGCAGAGTTGGTTGCTTTGTGTCATACGGCTACGGAGTCTCTTTGGTTGTCGAATCTTTTGAAGGAGCTAGGGTTTTCCCTTAGGTGCAATATGCTTTGTGACAATCAAGGTGCTATTAAAACAGTGAAGAATGCGGCTGTGCTTGAAGGAACGAAACACATTCGAGTCAAGGCAGACTTTGTCAAGCAGCAGTTGGATTTGGGAAGGCTTAACTTGGACTATGTGAACACTTCGGACAACGTTGCTGATATGTTTACGAAGGCACTACCATACCCTTCATTTAGTCAGTTGAGGATGAAGGCGAATATGAGAGATTCGCCTTAATGAGGAAGTGTTGTGAAAAAGGCCCTTGGGGGGTCTAGTCGCACTAGGCATACTGCATACGTGATGACTAGACTCTGCCAAGACCTACCTTTTCCCTATGGACTGACTAGACTTCACGGGATAGTGTGATGTTGTTCAGTACTTTCCTGATTGATAATTTGCAACCTGTTACCCGTCTTCAGTTGTTGAAGCAGTGTAACATGCTTGACGGAATTGCATGTTAACAATGAAGTTCCTCGGGATACTCGGGTTTATCACCGGAGTTATCACGAGAGAAGTCGAATATAAAAGGAGCTGAGTTTCCCTCACAGGTCACTCAATTAATTAACTCATTCAATATATAAGTTACAATATTATCAATCATGGCTAGATCTACTTCCACCTCAACCACCTCAGCTACTCCTACTGAAACCTTCAGTGACTTGATGAGCAAGTTCATGGTTCACTCACCACTGAGCGACTTAACATGGAAACAGAAGGATACTCCTGCAGAGTATTCATTCGATGCGACTCTGTTCGTATCGCAACAGCCACAAAGACAGTGTGCAGGCTGGTATCGAAAGAGGGGCCTTGTAAGATCGAAAATGAGAAAAAAATTCTGCTCAAGCGCATGTTATTTTTCTGTTTTCTCGAAGCGCGCAAATCATGCCTTCAAAACGTTATCGGTGATTGTATCAAGGCAGGAGATCACATGGAATAAACGCATGACGCCTCACGATTTATGCGTCGGAACTCGGCACTGCGTCCGGATTGAGGTCGCACGAACCAGACCCAGACGCGCGATGGCCAGATATGACCAGACGATGATACTAGATTAAGTTCACATTGGCAAAATTCGCTGATCGTGGTCAATTATACGTGATACAGGAGATACGTGACAATGCTTGGTGCGGAAGCGAAAGATGCGAATGCCGTTGACGAGGAGAAGGCACGCAGAAAGCAGAGAAAGGCCGAGGAGCGTTGCTTAAACCTGAAGGTTGATATTTCCAAAGTAAGCATGTCTGTTATCAAGCAGTGGATGACAGAGAAGCTTGCAGAGGAGCTACCGGATGATGATGTTGCGTTGGAATTCATCTACGAGTTATTGGTTGGTGCCGAAAATGAGCTGCCAGACATTGGCGCGATCCGTGAGCAAATGAATGACTTTCTCGGGAAAGAAAAAAGTCGAGACTTTTGTATAAGCCTATGGCAACTTCTCTTAAGCGCCCAGGTTTCGCCAGGTGGCATTCCTCAGCAATTGATTGACGAGAGAAAGGCTAAATTCGAACGAGATGAGGAAGCCCGTGAGCAAGCAGATCAGATCCTTCAGCAACTCCGACCCAAGCCGTCTTTTGCGAAGGGAAAGACGCAAAGGAACAAAGTGAGCTTCAAAGAGTACCAAGACAGGAAGAGTAACCTTCCGACGACCGGAAGCAACCGTGTAGATAAGTCTGGCCGAAAAACTAATTACAACAGAAGCTGAGTGGCTCTGGGCGAAGAACGGCCGAATGCAGCAGTGGAAATTGAATGGTTTCTGAATAACTAGATTTCGAATATGATTTGGTTGTGAAACTTCTAGCTTATTGCTGAATGTACAATCCGGCACAGATATGAGGGGAGCATCAGGACAAACTACAAGAATATCCCAAATTTTGATGATATCTTCTGTGAGAGGCGACTAGTTACCAAGATTCTACCATTGGAGCCTTTTACGCTTCATGATTATTGGCTTATGATATAATCTACCTGTTAATAAGGGAACCTTTTCGAGATCTGCGCGCCCTATCGATAGAATACAGTATCTAGGCCTTGGCTTCCACGCAAAGCCCCCAAGCTGAACCACGAAGCATTTTCGACCAACTACACTAAAAAAAAATCTTCAGCTTTTAAACCTCAATTTCGCAATGAAAACAGCTCACTCCCAAGACTTCGCAAGTCTCAAATGGCATGGCAGAAAGAAAAACACCTAATTCAATGGTGTGGTACTGATGTGATGTCTGCCCCTGGCCCCACTTCTGCGTGGAATGCGTCACCCTCACGCGCGGCCAGGCGTGCACAGTCAAAAAGTGATCAACAACCGCCAGGCTAGCAAACACCATAATTAGAATTAGCAAGTAACAAAAGCCAAAACAAATTAGCTACACATTCATCGCAAATATGTCAGAACAGCAGCCTCTGCACGAGCATCATCATAGCCATCACCATCATCATGGCCTGGGCCACCATTCGCAACATGACAGCCAGCACGGCGTCGGCGGCAGCGGGAAGCAACCCACAGGGGTGAGAATCGGCAAGTACCAGGTTTTGAAAACACTTGGCGAGGGATCTTTCGGTAAAGTTAAGTTGGCTGAACACTTGACCACGGGCCAGCGGGTTGCGTTGAAAATTATCAATAGAAAGACTTTGGCGAAGTCAGACATGCAGGGCCGTGTTGAGAGAGAGATATCGTACCTCCGTTTGTTGAGACATCCGCATATCATCAAGCTATACGATGTCATCAAGTCGAAAGACGAGATCATCATGGTCATTGAATTTGCCGGTAAGGAGTTATTTGACTACATTGTGCAGAAAGGTAAAATGCCGGAGCAAGAGGCCAGACGCTTTTTCCAGCAGATCATTGCAGCCGTCGAGTACTGTCATAGACATAAGATTGTGCACCGAGACTTAAAACCCGAGAATTTGTTGTTGGATGAGCACTATAATGTGAAAATCGCTGATTTTGGATTATCCAATATCATGACCGATGGAAACTTCTTGAAGACAAGTTGTGGCTCGCCCAATTACGCTGCCCCCGAGGTTATCAGTGGTAAGTTATACGCGGGGCCCGAAGTAGACGTGTGGTCCTCGGGTGTCATCTTATACGTGATGTTGTGTGGAAGATTGCCCTTTGACGATGACTTCATTCCAGCCTTGTTTAAGAAAATTAGTAACGGTGTTTACACCTTGCCTAGCTACTTGTCGGAGGGTGCCAAGAGCTTGTTGACGAGAATGCTCGTGGTGAATCCATTGAACAGAATTACTATCCATGAGATCATGGAGGACGAATGGTTTAAGCAGGACATCGAGGAATACTTGTTGCCTCCGGACTTGTCTAAGATCAACCATCGCAAGATCGATGTCGATGAAGATGTTATCAGTGCATTAACTATGACCATGGGATACGACAGAGACGAGATTTTGAATGTCATTCAGTCCTGTAACAAGCAGCAAAATCCTCACCAGCAGTCAAACGAGGTAATAGATGCATATTTGTTGATGAAGGAAAATCATTCTTTGGTGAAAGATCTCAAGAAGAATAAAACCGAGAAGATGGAAACGTTTTTGTCGCTGAGCCCCCCGCCCACATGGAGCGGCAATGATGCAAGCAACGTTCCTGCTTCACATAAAGCGCCAGGCGTGCAACAGTCTTTGACATACCAAACTCTAGCCACAGTGCCCGACTTGTCTACTTTGCCAAATTCCACAATTGCCATCTTGCCCTCATCGCTCCCGTCTATACATAGGGCCTTCATGATGCAGCAGCCGGACGCGAGTCAATCAAAGATCAACCCAGTTTCCTCCAAGAAGCTGAAGACTAAATGGCACTTTGGTATCAGGTCTAGATCGTACCCACTAGATGTCATGGGCGAAATATATAGAGCGTTGAAAAATCTTGGAGCTGAATGGTCCAAACCCACAGAGGAGGAGCTTTGGACCATCAGAGTGAGATGGAAATACGGCCCGTCGGTTGTTGACGAGACGGCAAAAAATGGCGAGTGCGTTCCCCCAGATTTGATGAAGATGAGGATCCAATTGTTCCAGTTGGAACCTAATAACTATCTAGTCGACTTCAAGTTTGATGGGTGGGAAAACTCTTCAGGTGAGCCTCCTGCTAGACAGGACGTTGATGAGATGAGTTCATTTTCCGCGTATCCTTTTTTGCATCTTGCCACGCGTCTCATCATGGAGTTGGCTGTTAACTCCACGCAGGCGTAAGTTCAATTTTCCGAATGCCAAATCTTTATAGGGGGCTCTGTGAGTTCCTTCAATATAATTATCGCACTCACCTGAGGAATCCTACGAAACAACGTTCAGTCTGAGGTTTGATGCCATTGAGATTAACTAGCCCAAGTTTGGCTAGTCGCGTTGAATGTGGTGCTTCCGTTTTTGGATTTTTGGCCAGCCATCGAAACGCGTTCGCGAGATTTATTCGCGAGACACGGTCGCAGAAAATGAGCGAGGTTACTCCTGTGAGTGGATAGGCGCGATTTCAAGAGTGTCGGGAATACCCTCTGATTGGGCCAAACCAGCAATATTATTTGTGACAGTACCCTTTATCAAAACAAACCGGAAAACGCTCAATACCAATATCGAGCATTTGTGATGTTGCTATTACGAGATATGTACTTACGCTCTAGTAATCATGAACCTTGGGCGACTGACTGCGTACACGTAATATCTGGGTTGCCGCGACCGTCTGCCCCCCTGAAGCCAGTCGCACGGACTCGTGTAATTTAAATTCCTGCACATAGCGTGCAATTTAACCGAATAGGCAGGTATGTAAACAGCACGGGAACCGACAAAAAAGCGAAACGCAGAAAAGACATTGAGATTCCGAAGTTGAGGAAAAAAAGAAAAGCACCACCTTTTTTACATAGATACTTATTCTTGCAAGCCAAACTCAAAACGAGCGTTTTTGCAGCACTTAATCAATTAAGCTACAGCAAATTGTTCTTCTCGGCCGCCCGCTTTTTTTCCTTCCTTTTTGAGTCGGCACAATCTTCACCGCCGGCATCTCTCCTTACGGTTATAGCAACGCAGCGTTGTCGACAAAAACAGCGATTACAAACCAAAACAAAACGCATATACGTTGACTAGATAATAGCTAGCCGGAAAATTATTCACGCATAAAATCAGGATGAAAACCATCGACCTTCTAGACCCACACACGGTTTCGGCAGAGGACCATATCAAACTTCATGAGGTGGCCAAATGCATATATAAGGCCAGGAAAACCACGATGTTGACTGGAGCAGGGATCTCTTGTAACGCCGGAATTCCCGATTTCCGGTCGGATGATGGGTTGTATAACATCGTTAAGGCGAAATACCCATCCAGTTTTATCAAGGGACAAGACTTATTTGACATTTCGCTCTTCAGGAGCAACGAAACACTCCTGATCTTCTGCACTTTCATGGAGGGGCTCTACAAGTACTCTTTGCAGGCCAAAGCGACGGAGACCCACCGGTTCATACGCACGTTGAAGGAGAAAAACAAGCTCTTGCGCTGCTACACGCAGAATATCGACAGTCTAGAGAAAAGCCTTGACTTGAACTGCGGAATCGACTCGTCCAAATTCAACGAGCTCCAGCTTGGTCTGGCGCGCTCTTTCCGCGAGAATTGGAAGGATTTGGACGTGGTACAATTACATGGCAATCTACATAAACTAGCATGTACCCAGTGCCTTACGCATTACGAGTGGACGGCAGAGTGTCAGGCTCAACTCAAGGAAGGCGAAAACCCGGAATGCCAAAACTGTTATGCAAAGTTCCAAGAGAGACTCTACTCGGGGAAACGGTTAACAGGCAATATCGGAATGCTCCGGCCAGACATTGTGCTCTATGGCGAAAACCACCCACAATCCGAGATCTTGGCCAAGGGACTCAATATCGACATGGGCATGAAGTGTGACTTGGTGTTGATCATGGGCACGTCATTGAAGGTCGACGGCGTCAAGAAACTTGTACGTTCCGTATGCAAAAATGTGCATGAGCGAGGCGGAAAAGTGGTTTTTGTCAACAAAACACATGTGGCCAAACAATTTGCGCATTTGGTGGATTACGAGATATTGAGCGATTGCGACGACTTCGTGCGTGCTTTGCGTCACGAAATCCCTGACTTGTTCTTGACCCAGGAACAGCTTGACCTGAAGAAATTGCAGGGAAAACCTGCTGGCACGTGTATCAAGAGAGAGATCGGAGTGAAGAAAGAAGTCACCGTCAAGAAGGAGACTTCCACCACCGTCAAAAAAGAGGAGGTTGCTAGCAAAACCGTGCTCACGCCGCCAAACACGCCCAAGAAAAAACGGGTGTTGGATGTGAATGTAAAAAAACCGGCGTTGAAGAGATCAGGCAATAAGAGGGTGAAGCTAGAGGCAAATCTCCCGTCGCCGTGTCTGAGTTTCGTGGAAGATGTGAAGGCGGAAGGTGACGAGAACGAGGCCACGGATTGCGATGACTTTGACGTGTCCTCGGACAAGGAGAATGCTGCTCATTGCGTTGGCAGATCAGGACTTAAGTCAGAACTGCTTGCTTGCGACGGTAACTCCATTAGGGCATAAATTGGTGTGACTGCAACAATCGGACGCAGCTACTGGTATAGATGGATTCATTAAGAGCTTAAACTGTCTCATACGAATTCTACTAATCGGCAAAGTCTTTCTTTCGCGACCAATCTCACACATGAGCGGTCATTGTCCAGTCGTATATCGCACATAGAGTAACTCCGGAAGCCACATTTAATGAGCAATGCAGATCTGATGCAAATAAAATTGTAGCAATGATTTTATCCAGTATTGTTCATACCTACCTATATCTGCCTACACTTTCCCACCAGACAAACTGTATTACTCACAGCCATACATGGATTTTTAGAAAGGCACCATGTGGGGAAAAACCGGTCGTGGTTTTAATTCCAACGTCCAAGATTCGCTGACGTTACCCAAATGGCATTCTTAGTGATCTGCCAATTTTTCAAAATGAGGCCTTGGGAGACAAAGACGTCACTCCATGTGTATTGTTTTTTTGAGCCTTTCCAGATCTGAGTTCTGCCAGACACATGTCGCGTGAGGGCGTAGACTGTAGCAAAACAAAACCCAAAGTTTGTCAGACTTTAAAAAAAAGATAGATCCTTGTAAGAGATGCCTTTAAGTCACAAGACTGGATCCAAAACCAACTTCAGATTTTCCAATTCGCTGTTTTCGTCAAGAGCTTGTCGTCAACACAAAATCCGGACGCATATCTCATCACAACTCTGGGTCTTTTCGAACAACTTTAGTCCCATTAAAAATGAAATGCGACCCTGGGGAAGCGAGCATCGCAGCAAGCGACATAGTCATGAAAATATAAGATGCCGGTGGTTCTGTAAACTCCACTTGAAAAAGCCTGAGATATTGATAAATGAAAAGATTATCTTTTCTGTTTTTTGTTTTTCTTGGAGCAAGTCAAGGGTTTCTTAGGAATCGCTACCGTTCTTCCACAATTCTTTGCAGCTAATTGATCTGGGCCAGCCGAGGCCAGGCCCCAGAGTCCGGCATGCAGTCACAGACATGGCCGCGGCTTTTGACACCACCCAGCCCAGCCACGCTAGGATCCGGGGCACCCATACCAGATCCAAGGCCCATCAATTTAAACACCAGCACCTGATAAATCCATCAAAAAGACTTATTTTGACTCCAAATCACATAATTGACCAATCTAACGTAAGAAACACGAAAATTCATCGATTTCTCGCTCAGAAAGACCAATGAACCAGGTGTCGAGTTTCCTTGAGAACATCATCGCCGTGGAGGACAGCCAAAGCCCAGTTCCCGCGCGGCCGCTGAGCGAGCAGGCACGCCGGCCGTCTCTGGCATCGATGGAGATTCCGGTTTTGGACAACCCGGACTCAGACACGGACTCAGATGCGGAAACTGCCGAGGCAGATTCGCCCAGGGACCCGTTGGTCACACATCAGGGCAAAGTGGCCGATTTCTGGTACCTTGAGGATGACCAGAAGAAGGTGCAGAACCAATTGACGGACCGGATCATGGAGAAGGTCTTGAGCGTCATGCTCAGTACCGAATTGCAGCCTGCGCTGAGCAAAGACCCACGGAACTGTGTGCACAAGACGCGCCCGCCGCTCTCCGTGCACTTGATGTCAATCAATACCACGCAGATGGCGCAAAAGACGCTGCCAGTTTTCGAGCTTCTTGATGAGGTGGCGTTCTCGGCCGGCTGGTATAATCCGTGGCACACACTAGGCGTCACCATGATCGCCACATTGCTCATTTTGCGGCCATATTTGGCCACGACAATCCCGTCGCTGGTGCTTTTGAAACGATTTCTCTTGCCAAGTTATCTCAAACTATACGCGCCGGACCCGTCGGTCATAGACAGCAAGTACATTTTCCAAAACCCGGTTTTGCACGAGGGTGCCCCATTAGGCAAGTTTGAGCCGCCAAAACAAATCTCGCAGTTCCTGCGTGAGTTCATCATGAACTTCACAGACTTGCAGAACCACATGGTGTTGTATATCCGGCTCTACGACGTTTTGGTCGCGTGGGGCCAGCACTACTTCCTCTTTGAGAATCTGCCTTTGAGTTCCGTCGTGTTTTTGATGCTAATAGGCTCGATGGTGTTCAACGCCGTGGCTCTTCCATACCTCATGCCGCTTTTCTTGAAGGTGATTCCGATTAAAGCAATTTTGGTGTTATTCTTGTGGCTGATGGTGGCAATTTCACACCCCTACGTGCGGCGCAAGGTTCTTGATGCATTGGATACCGAAGACGCACGAGAAGCCCGGCGTGACCGTACGCACCGGCTCGAAAATGCGCTCATGCGTGTTGTTACCGAGGACGAACCTGTCATGGAGGTCGTTCGCGAGGCTGAAGTATTTGAGTTGCACGCCTTAAGCCCCAACAAAATCTGGGAGCCGATCGGATTTACATCGGATTTCTTTACATTGAATCACCCGAGACGTCACTCACAGGAACTCAGTGCAGAGACAGAAGAGAACGATTTGCAGCCAATGCTGAGCCCAACTAGTGCTGACAGTGCAGACCGCACCACGACAAGTAATACCGAAGAAGAAAGCATCAGCAATATTTTCCGCAAGGCAACCCTCAGCGAGGTCAAGCCGCCGCGTTTCTGGCGTTTTGCTGAGCAGCAGTGGCAAATCGATCTAGATCCGGTGCTGTGGGTCAACGCAAATTACATCATGGACTTGGTCAACGTCGACACGGATGAGAAATGGGTATATGACTATGTGGACAACGAAGACTCCTGTGACGGACAGGTGTTCAGGCGAAGACGGTGGGTCCGTCAGTGTGTCAGGGACGCGGAGCTGATCCGGGAGAAAGACATGGCTCTAGGTGTGACATCTTCAGAGCGATTGAGCAAAACCTTCTCCACGCTTTTGCTGTAGAGTGAGCTTACATGAAGTCCATCAACGAGAGCGGCGATGGGCTGTTCAGCATGCGCTTCTTCTCTTCAAGCAACGACGAGAGCTCCAGCCTCTTCTTTTTCTTTTTCTTGCCGGGCTTAGCCTGTTCCAGCACATTAGGTGATGCGACCGTGCTTTTTTTGGTTATTAACGAACTGTGGCCCTTGACATAGCCACAAGCGAGGCACGTGACTTGAAGCGTCCTCTGCCTAGGAGAGACGAATGCATCCGCTTTTGCTGCTTGATAATCGGGATTTTTCTTCTGTGATTGCTTTGATTTCAGCCTTTTTGCGTACTTGATTCTGAGCGAGCTCGTCAACCCGGCCACCTGGTATACTCCGCAATGGTCGCAGTGAGCGTAGCCCACAGGAACGTTGATCCCGTTTTCGTAGGCGTACGCGTCCAGTGCAATGGCGTGTCTACTCAGAAAAGGGTTGAATGCACCATAATGCGCTAGGTTGAATAGATGTACCACTTTTCCTTCATCCATGGTTTCAAAAAAGTACGGTTTTTGTTTTGCAGTGAAATCCGATAAACATGCTAGGTACTTTGTTTCGATGACATATGCGGGTGCAGGACCGCGCGATGCAAGCCTGGTTGCAACAGACGACTCTATGTGGTGCCTTAGGAGATGAGTGTTTTATGATGAATAATGTTGGATTGTTGAGTGTTGTGTATTCCTCGAAAAAAAATCTTGATGCTCTTTTGTGTTAAATCAACACAAGAAAAAAACGATGAGATTGCACATACTCCGATGCAGTGAGCAAAATACACTTGGTGCGCCCAATTGAGTTGCAACATGCAACCTTTAGGGGTCTAGGTCTAGATTGGCAGGCCAAAGATGAAACCTCAGAGCTGAAACCACATGTTTCCACTCGATGGGAAAAGAAAGAGGATCTTGTTCACCTGCATGAAAAAAGGCTGCTGTGTGTGTTCAGGCTCGATGTCGTATAAATCTTACTGGAGGACTCAACTGGTCAGACAGCCGCGGGACCAAGAGAAGACGCAATTGATGAAAGACACAACACACAGAGGGAATCGAAAATTTACTCTATGACTTTCCGACGGAGTATATTCAATCATAAATTACTCTCTCAATAATGAGATCAGTTTAAGTCATCCATACTCAAACAAGCTACTCCTCAAAATATGTCCGCGTGGCGTGATTAGACTAAAGGAGAGGGTACTGGTCCGAGCATTGGAATGTGTGTCGTGGGCGCAACCAATAAGAGCGTGGAGAGTTCCAGGTGTCTGGCACTCACTTGATGAGGGCGCGGCGCGAGCCCCGGGCTTCGTACGATGCTGTTATCTCAGTCCTCCATCTGCTGCGCGATTAGCGGAGATTTGCTGGTCATGACCGAGCGCCGGCTCTCGCTTAGGGCATTCGCAGCGCTGCTAAGCCAATGGGCGCGCGTTAATTATTCATCGCGGGGTTTTGGTGCGAATCGAACCACTGCAAACGGCCCGCTTGACAGGCCGATACGCGGCCTCAGTGCCTCGTTTCGCACCCATGCATGTGGAGCCACCGCTCGGGCCAATGCAGCGCACACAATTATTGATGACTACGCGGGTAAGCAGAACTCGAAGTTTCAGACTATTATAGACCCACGACTTCCTGCGCGAAAGCTTGGTGTTTCAGATTTCTGGACTTGTCAATTTTTGTCTTCACCTGAACTGTCGGAGTTACACATTCCAGAAACTCTTTTGAACACCTGATCCCTACAAAAACCAGAATCCGATTCCCACTTCAAGTTTCGGTCTGAACGTCCATTTTTACCTCCCCCGAACTCCCTCAAACTAAATAACATCCCATGGTTTCAATTATCATGCAGCGAAGACGAAACCTCATCGTGCCCAAATCATTGGTGAAGGGCGAGAAAGTTCTCAAACTGTGCACTCATTGCAGACACAACAAGACGAAATGTGACGCTGTCCTCACGAGCCCATACCCCTGCTCATATTGCTCGAGGAAAAATATTGCGTGCAAGCTAGATGTTACAAGGCCTCCAAAGAGAGAACATGAAATGACAGAGAAACTCGTGCACGAAGTACAGGCTTTGCATCGCCGGCTCGACTCCGTCATCTCCCACAAGTCCCGCCTCGTGCAAAAGCTTATCAGAAGTCTGCATATCCGCATTCCTTCTCTGCCATCGGCTCATATCCAGCTCCAAGCCGCTCTAGATTTCCCCTCTACAACTAGAGAGGAAGCCGCCTCCATATACATCGACCCGATTCCAACGCTATCGCTCTCGGACTCCTTCACCATCCACTCAAATCAAAACACGCGCCCTGTCTCTATATCATGTGAGAGAGCCGCGACGCTTTTTCGTGCGTTTGAGGCCAAGTTTTGTCCGTATCTTCCCGTCCTTCCGACGTCTTTCTTTCAGAAACAATTGCATGACATTCATCTGGAGAGCAATTTATTGTTTTGGGTAATGATGGTGACGTCCTTGTTGACCGAGGGGACTCTGCAGGAGTATGCTGACTTGGCCATACACGTCCAAAACTTGGTGGTGGTGGATTGCTGGTTCAATACACCGCGTTCGCTTTATTCGCTCGTGGCCTTGTTGATCTTGACCACCTGGCCATTACCAGACAACCGCTCGCTGAAGATCCAGGATCGTATTTCCGTGAAATACATCTCGCTTATGAAAAGTTTGGCGCTTCAATTTGGTCTCCACAAATTGACTTTCATCGACGAGTTCAGTAGAAAGACCAATATGGAGTTGGACAACAAAGCAGAGGTAAACAACGCTTTCCGAGAGCGCATTTACAAATATGTGAATATCAATTCAAACTACTGGCTAGTTTATCTCGGGCTCTCTACTTCTAATTACAACGGTTTTCATCAGGATTTCATCGTCAATAGGGCAGCAAACATTGACATCTACAAGCAGGCTGAGTTTTCCGAGCAGGACAATTTCATCAATTCGCTCCTCAAAGTGTCTTTGGTGCAGCTGAAAATGAATGAGACCATGAGCGATTCTGTCGATGGTGAAAAACAAGCAAGCAAACTTATTCACCTCAATATGTTCGAACAAATTATGGACGGGTACAGGAGTGAGTCTTCGCCGTTGATGAATGACGAGCTAATTTCCTTATCGCTCGAGTTTTCCAGGCTACAGCTTTACATTTACTACCTTTCGAAGGGAGATATCAGTGTCAATGGGTATCGGGCAGTTGTCTACAAAACGCTTTCATGCTGCAAATCAATACTTGATCTCTTCGAGAAGCAATTTGGTGGACATGAGAATTTTTTCCTGATTCCAATACACTACCGTTTCAGTATTGACTTGGTTTCCTTGACTTTGTTGCAGATCCACTCAAGTCCATTGCTCGTGTCCGTTGATCACTATAAGCAAGTCAAGGCGGAGTTCTTGAGATCATACAAAATCATTACAAGTGACTCGAAGGCTGAGTGGATGAGCTTAAATCAGAATTTTCTTGCCATTCTTCGGAAGTTCGATGCTTGCGATAAGGCAAAGGTGTTGGCATTCAAGTCGAAAACAAATTCTTTTTTCATTATTGACAAAATGTCAGGCTACTTGGTTTCAAGTTTACATTATGAACTGCTCTGGCAGGTTTTCCAAGCAGAAAAGATGGATGAATCTGGAGAGGATATCGATATCAACTGGGGGTTATTCGGATTAAACCCCGAAAACAAACATCACAAGGACGTGATGGATTATGTTGTCACATCGGCGCCTCTTTTGGCCCCATTCTAATAGTTTTTCAATCAATCGCATGGTAAAGTTCCGGGCTTTCGTATTTAGACAACGTCGTCTCCATCAGTATACATGATGCAAAAATATTCACTTCAATCGATCCACTTCGAATTGAGTTTCTTTGCCTCAACCAATGGTTTCGTAAATATGTATGCTGCAAGCAACACCGCGATTGTCACGAGAAGCATTTTTTTGTCGAAGTCTGATTTTAATAAGTCGTATGACGACGACGGCTGTACAACCGTGCAAAAATCGTTGAACTCATTGACGAAACACACAACAGACGTGGATTCCAAGTCTGTGGGCAGCACTAATATCTGTTGTTTGTTCAAACTAAGCTGGAGCTTGTTTTTGTGGTTGAGAACCTTGAACGTGTTTTGCTGGATCACCGGCTCGTACGGCATCATACGGAAGTCGTCCATCTGATCTTCCACAGTCATTTTGCGGTCGTCGATGCGTCTGCTGTTGAGGAGGTATTTGGGAATCTCTACCAAGCTGCCTGTCTCGGTGAGGGCAATGACTGACTTGACTGTGACCCCAAATTTTGTAGTTGTGGATTCGAGACCAAAAATCCGCTCGGGGTAAATGAATGTCTTCGTGGATGCGGTCACTTTTGCACTCGAGAAAGACGTCTTTGCGGCGCCAGATGTATCCTTAGCATTCTGGAATAAATCAATCACAACAATTCTCTGTTCGCTTCTTGAAGTCTCGAAATAGGAGTACACAATCCAGTTGTCGCTTTGCGTGATACACACCGAAGATGGATTGGCAAAATCGCCCTTGTGCTCGTGTGTATATATGTGGGTTCCACTCACACCATCGAGAAGTGTGAGTTTCAAAACGTTATTCTGCTCGCTGACAATAGAAATGAGGTTTGGGTTCAAATACTTGTAGAGCACAGACCTATCGGCCCTGGCGATCCCGCCTGCAGACATGACGTTGTTGTTCTTCGACACCGCTAGTATTGCCGCATTGGGCCTGCTCCACTGCCATGTTCGCCTCAAATTTGTGCCGTCGACCTTGTACGCCTGAAGGAGATCATTACTTTGGGAAAGGACAAATTGAGGTGCCACCACATTTTGCTCGCCGGCAAGGTACGTGAGCTTATCACCAATCTGTAAAGCAATGGCCTCGGCTGGAATTGACTCATCGAGATCGTCCTCGACAACGGAAGCCGCCAACGAGTAAACGTTTTCGATATTGGCGTCGAACTTTTTGAACGCCTTCAGCTCGCCGGTTCTCAAGTCAAGAGTCTCGACTGCGGAATCAAAGATAACATACAAATCCGCGGCCAGGCCCCGCACTTCAGAGATTCTTCCTTTTCCGGAAAACTCGCGCACCCATAATGAGTTGCCGTTTTGCGAGCTTTTGGCGGCCACTAAAGACCGGGACTCGTCGACCTGCACAAGGATCTTGGTGAACCCAAAGACGTCTTCTTGCGTCAGCAAGCCCTCGGTTTTCTTGCGTAATATGGTGTTTGTGACAAACCGGCCAAATTGCACCATGTGGTTTTTCACACGCAAAAGCCAGCGTGAAACCACGCGCAGATGGCGAGTCTCCTCCACCAAATGATGTGTTTCCTCGATTTGAGCCAACAGCGGAGGCACGTTCACGATGATACTGCCGCCCGTGGCCGAAAACAGCAGGGTGGTCAAATTCTGTGTTTTCGTCTTTCCGGTCTGGACATTGTAATCACTGACAACTAGCGTTTCAGCACCGGTCAACGTGGTGAAATGGCCCGGCGACAAAACCGCCAGTTTGAGCTGCGGGTTGATTTTCACCGTCAGGATTTTCATCTCGGAAGGTTTGTTGTTTTTGACAAACTCGCTGAGATCGAGAATAAACGCCTTGTTTCTGGTGATGACCGCCAAGACTAGCCCTTGGGCTTGCACATCAAGGATGTCATCAAACGACTTGCGATAGATAAGTGCAGGCGTATTTTTGGAAACATTGTACATCACAAGGTTTGTGTTATGGTAGCTGACTGCGATATCCTTCGTCACGTATATGGGAGACCGGTTCTCGCTGGTCAACTTGATCTCGTCCACGACTCCGGGAGGGAATAAAAGGTCGAACAAGGCACCGTAATCAACATTTGTAATAGTCAATTTGTCTGCTTTCTCGCTGCCGTTACCTGATTTCAATAAGAATGCGCTCGAATCAGCGCAGACATAAGTAGCATTTGGAAGCAGATACTGTAAGAATGTGCGGGCGTAGAATCTACCCAAAACATGCAATTCATGGCCGTCCCATGTCACCAATTCCCCGTCCTCGGCACCTTCCTGGAGAATTGTCCAGCCGTAGTCGGCATATGGCTGTAGTTGCACAGGGGGCGCCTTGAGCTGAATTGAAGATATGTAAACGCCCGATTTTTTCTCGAAAATCGACACTAGAGTGCTATTTTTCGAATACGTGACGATAGTGGCCCCACCAATGGCGAAGTCGTCGCTTCCATGGAGCGACAAGTCGATGTAGCCCGTGACTTTTGAGCTGGCAGTATCTTTATAGTAAAGAATCTTTTTTTGAGAAAGTTCTAAAACGGTCTCATGGTCTAGTAAAGCATGCTTCACGGCCGGGCCTGGATTGTACTGGACCCAGTCTTTCTTAAATGCATCCATCACCGAGACTGCACTCACGGGAAATATAACTGTGAGAAATAACGATAGAAGAATTGCCCACGCCCGCATTTTGTATGGGTTTTTGAATGACTTTTCCCCGACTTATCAGATCTTCTTTTCGAGGCACCACTGTGCATGGGCACGTATATACTATATGCCAGAGGCGCCTGGTCTGGCATAGAAGCCACCATACGAACCCCGTGGGACCATGGGGCATTTTTGGTTAGCAATAAACGTGATTGTTCGTGTTAGTTAGTGAATGAGTAAAATGAGAAGAAACAAGCAGAGCAAACAATGTTTTATGCTTCCTCGAGATGAAGTGACATGTTGTTGCATCATCAAAAATTTGTAGATCAGTACTATAGAACTAGGGAGCAGCCTCGTGTGGAAGCGCTTGAAGAAGAAAAATTTTTGAATATTTGAATCTATGATTTCCTCATTTCGGCTTCATGAAACAGGTTAAAAAGTAAACTTATTTTGTTCATCTTATGAAAGAGTTTGAACCCAATTACTGATTCAAAAATCTGTTCCGGGGCGAATTGCGCTTCAGCTAGATATCGTGATGTCGTATCTTGAGCTCTTGTACTCTCCATAAATTGTATTTTCACATATTTCAGGCAGTGGATCACATGAAAGATCAAATTTCTGATGATGCGTATCACCGAATCGACTTCTTCTCAGATCCGGGATTTTACACAACATAAGAGTAAAAAAAAAGTTGGACAATTATGCTGATTTATTTTACTAAATGATAAAGCTCGTGGAATATACCAAAATGTAGATGAAGGAATAGAAAGAAAAGAGAGAATAAAAACACCAAATTCTCCAGGATCGAGGTAAGAGACGATGTTTCAGTTCTTTATGAGAAGAGGGCACAACTACTTTTATAAAACTCTTTAATCACATTGTTTATCAAAATCTACAAATGAAAAAGGAAGCTCGATATCTGAGCGTTGAGCGACCTGCCTAGGTGATTAATGGTGGTATACAGGATATATGCAAGACTTCAAAACAACAATATCGAAAATAAACAATTTCGCCATTTTTCTTTCTTTTTTCAATTGAGTGGATCTTACAAAAGTTCGGATAAATATTATGTTCCTGTATAGATTTGTATTCGAGAACTGTGAAAAGTGTGCTGTTGTATAGACGCTATAATAAGACTGACTGCACCATCCTAATTCCTGTGCGCCCCCGTAACCCCCTTATCAAGCGACAAACTGATATGTGAAATATCACGCACATCCTTTTTCTCAGCTACTGTACCATCCAACGCCTTCAAAGCTCTCAATCCAGCTGACCCTAGTTCCTACTAAGAACAAAGAGAAAGAAGATCTTACAGAAAACGCTACACAAAATGCACGCACGTGACTGGTTTTTGGTGTTCCTTGCGGTGCTTCTTCCTCCGCTCCCCGTGGCGGTAAAGAGGGGGTTTTCTCTTGACTTGCTCATCAATGTTGTACTCTTCATCTTCTTGTACCTTCCAGGATTGATTCATGCTTTGTACATTATCTCGAAATACCCCGAGCCAGAGTCTCATGTCCATCTTGGCGACGAGCACGCAACGCACGGATACGGCTCGGTCTAGAAATGGAAATAGCACAAAAACGATGTTCTCAAACCGAGACTACACGAAAAGAACGATGATCTCGGTACGGCGACGATACTGGCTCATCGATAACAAGCAGAATTGTATACATATTGTCAATGAATAGTTTAGACCAATCTCAAAATTACTCTTTTACGAAAGATACTACTGACGCAAAATTCAACGTAAAGCTTAGAAGAAAGCTTGCGCCAAGATCTCGGCATTACCAGCTGGTGAGAGATTCCAATTCGGCTTTGAATCGAGTATTTGTCAGGAATAAAGATTGTGTCTAATCAAAATGCCTTGAGGCCTTTGAAGTCACGTGACTATCCACAGTCTGCATATGCGAGTTTCGCGTCGGACGCCGGACCTTCACATCTCTGCCTCATCTCTTCAAACGTATTTGCTTTCTTTTTTCTTCACCAATAAATTCAATCCCAATATTCCGATCATCGTAGCCAATGCTCGCCCAACTTAAGTTGCCCGGTTCGAGGAAACTCACTCTTTAACGAGGGAACACCGACGCAATGTGTCAATGTGCGAAGAACAACTATTAGCACCTGAACTACTACTGAAGATGAGTGTAATTGGGCAGAGAATTCAGACGCGATCATCGGCCCCTGGCTTGTTTTAAGCCGGGAATCTCGATGCATGGTGCCTGTTTCTCTGCCCTTCCCTGTGACACTGCTGTTGATTCATCAAAGGGCTTTTCAGCACTATTTTTGGTCCCTTAAAGCGATTTTCGTTCTGAAAATTCGCTGGGTGCACGAATATGTGTGGAATGTTCGAAGATTCAGCATGTTGCGCAAAGGGTTTCAGTTTGTCACAAGCACGCGGGGCTGCACTTTCGAGTGTAAATCAAATCCCATGTGCTTCCATCACGGTCCTCACATTCCTCAAGATCATCACATGTTTTGTAGATTCTCAGCCAAGATCTCCTCTTCAGATTTCTCTGCCTTTTCAGGCCGACCACCGCCCTGTTTCCAGAGCCACAACGCCTCAAGCGCGTAGTTACGCACAGAAAGATTGCGAGTCCTCTTTTCGTCGCTGGCCTCCGTAAGCGATTCTACAACTCGCAAACCCTCTACTAGATCCCACATCATGCCCTCAAATTGAGCCATGACCTCGCTCGATGCCTCTTGCAACGCACTACCCGAGTTGTCTTCGTCGACTATGGGCAAGATGTTGTATTTGTGGGCGCCCAACTTGTGCAAGATACGGCCCAACATTTGAATCCCCAAACACCGCTGCGTAGGCACCACCGACCGCGAAAGATGCACCAATTCAGCGAGAGTATACCCCGCAAGCTGCGGGTTTTCCGCATGGTGATGAAGGCCCAAATGCGTGGGCGTGTCCTGGGACTTATCGTCCAACTCGACCAAATTGCCCTTGAAATCAAACCGCATATCGCCGATCGCATCGTAGGACGATATCTTATGCTTAGGCATCGGCGTAGTCATCCACGCAAGCTTGCTGGTCTCCTTGGGTAAGTCCGGAAAGTACTTCTCATGGAGATTGTCAAAGAAATTTGGGTCGTTGAGGTCCATTTCAGGGTCCTCACGGGCAACTTTTGGTCTTGGGAAATGTACTTCCGGCTCGGGCTCTGCCCGGGATTGTAATTCCGAAAGAATCTGATACCCTTCCGGGGCGACCTCGTCATCGCCCGAAGCGTCATCATCTTTGGATATTATTGCAGTTTCCTCTTCATCTGTGAAGTGGTCGAGCGGTTGTTTTGCATCCGGCTCATCATCTTCCTCAAACTCCACTTCCTCTTTAAAAGACACATTTTTGATGCCTAGCGCGCGATTTACATCATTATCGTTCAACAGAGGCAACTCCACGCCGTTTTTGCCGCCGCCAATCCAGCCACCGTACCCTTCGGCATGATCGTGATTATGTTCGGCCGTCCGCGCCTCGGTCCTCTTGAGTAATGTCTGCACCAACTTCGGGTCTAGGCCCTGAAGCAATTCCTCGCGCTCTTTCGTGAGCTCGTCCTCCGTTAAGCTGGAGATTTTCGCAAGGTTTTCTTTGTGTATTTTTTGAGCCTCAGTCAATGAATCGTCATTATTCTTAGGGATTTGGGCCGGTGTTCTGGCCTCTTTTGATCTCTCCAGATCCGTTTTCGGGGCCGATTTGAACCGGGAATTCCGCGGTTTCACGGTATCGAATTTCTTTAGTTGCGGAAACCCGCTTTTTGCAGCATATTGTTCGATGGTGGGCGCAATGGGCGCTTGCGGCTCATGCTCTACAATCTCTCCAATCAAATTCATGTTCTAAGTTGAGGAGGTCAAGGTATGTTGAAGAATGTTAGAATCGATCTGGCATATGTCAGCCGCGGTAGAGCCAAGGCATCATCGCGCGAGGCCCAAGGCCCCAAGGCGCCAGAGGCCCCTGGCCCCACAGAAAAAGCCTTCATGACGACACGGATAAAAACACACTTTCGCTACAAATTGATAAAAAAAAACACTTCTGAGTTTTTCCAGAGCATCTATAGGGATTGCAGTAAGTATTATTGTTTCACAAATTCTATCCATGAAAATAATTCGCACCTTCAATGAAACCACTTCTTTTAGTATGGCGCGCTCGTTGCCTCTATTCCTCACTCGGTGACTACGCCCTGGGGCCGGTGGGCGGACGGCCGTGTGCATTCGTGATCAGGCAGGCTTGAAGGTCGCTGATAAGCCTTCATGAACACCTATTTACTACTACATTTGCGTCGATGCAGCCACCTTCTCTCTGAGGCAGGTCAAGTACAGGCAGATATTCGATGCAATTATCCCATTCTATACATACCATTCTATCGATTTACGTACTGATTAGATGACGCAATACGTTGTAATACTCTTGTAGCTGATTCTCCTTCGGAGCCAGGGCAAGTACAGCAAATAACGAAGGAATCTTCATCAATTTTTGAGCTCGAGACGCAAACCGCAAAGAGAAACGACAAAAAAAAGCTACAAAGTAAAAGGACGACAAGATAATCGACTCCACCGCTGAATGGGGCCAAGCCAGGCCTAGTCGAAAACGCATCACATGACAAGGATCATGTGACGTTTTTACAGATGCAGCGCGAACAGTGTGCACACACCTCGGCCACACCTGCATCTTTGTGGATGCAAAATGGCAAACGTGGAATCGGGCTTGTGATTAGCCATCTGTATATCATACAGAAACACATGCCCCCACATTCAACATGCCCCAGGAAGACTATCAAGTGGACTGCCTCTTAGGGAAGGGCTCATTTGGCGAAGTTTATAAGGGAAAAAACCTAAAGACGGGCCAGACGTTTGCTCTCAAAATCATCGATCTTGATGAAGCCAGCGACGTGCGGGATCTCATCAAAGAGATCCATTTTTTGTCCCGCGTCCAATCACAGTACCTTACCAGGTACTACGAGACGTTTTTGCAGGAAACGAAAATGTGGATTGTGCTTGAATACTGCGGCGGCGGATCGTGTTCAGATTTGCTCAAGTGTTTCGGGAAGCTCAAAGAGCCCACCGCATGTTTCATACTAAGAGACGTATTGCGGGGTCTCGAGTACCTCCATGCACAACGGAAAGTACACCGAGATATCAAGTCGGCAAATATACTTTTAACCGAAGATGGCACAGTGAAATTGGCCGACTTTGGTGTCAGTGGCGAGATGCTGTTGACGCGCACGAAGCGAAACACTCTTGTGGGAACCCCTTACTGGATGGCGCCCGAAGTCATTTCCCATTCGGCTAAGGGGTACGACACAAAGGCAGATATCTGGTCTACGGGTATCACCGCCATTGAATTCGTTACGGGCCATCCACCACTCTCGTCGGTAGAACCGATGGAAGCATTATTCAAGATCCCAGGAAACAAACCCCCAGAACTTGAAGGAAGCCATTTTCTGGACGACATGAAGGATTTTGTGCGTTACTGCTTGATCAAGTCTGCAAAACAGAGGCCCAGCGCGCTGCTGCTTCTTCACCACCGCTTCATCAGCACGTGCCCTGGAGACGTGGACATTGCCGAGTTATTAATCAAGAAACAGGTCAAGGAGGCGAATCTGCGGAAGAAAAAGGCAAAGCTGGCGCAGCAGGCCAAGGCAGAGAAAAATGCATCAATTCACTGGAATTTCACGTCGACGCTTCTGGGGATTACTCGCCCTCCCGAACCATCTCAACCCGAATTGGCGGCCCTGCCAAAACCGCAAACTCTGTCCGTTTACGGTGATTTCATACACGAATCGCTTTCGAAGGTGATGGCACGCGCCAAGACAAAAGTCGCCCGTGTGTGTGTGGAGAATTTGCGGGATGAATTTGCCAAGGCCGAACAGGGCAACGTCGGGCTTTGCCATGCCTTCATCGAGGAGCTCCGCGTGCTTATTGACGATAATCGGTAGGCCATGAAACAAGCCATACAAACGATAGATTAGAATAATGCACGATTAAATTGAACAAGATAGCACAAACTTTGGAAAGCCAAGGGCATTAGATGTCCAATGTTTGTCGCTTAGAATGACCTTAGGAGCGATCACTTATCATTACCACTCACTTTGCCAAGAAGCCGGTAAACCAGTCACTTCAATCAAAGAAGTGGGCCATGGAAGAGACTCCAAGGATTATTCATCAAGATCAGCACTTGTAATGCCCTTATTGTAAAGATTAAATTTCTTCTTTGCTGACGTCTAACATGGTATTGTACCACAATGTGGGCTTGCTCTTATGTATCACAGAAATGGCACCCTAGTCCAGGTGCACCTCTCAAAAAAGCGGTTCTAACATATTGAGCATCATGCCATATTGGATTTGAGATTTTGCAAAAGAACAATCGAGGAGAAGAATCGGTGCATTTTCATGACTTCATGTTCGGCATGGCAATAGCAGAGTAGACCAGGATTTAGCCCCCTGCCATAGCCACACCACACAGAAACAACGACACTTGCAACGGGCGCCACGAGCAAAATTTTTAACTAAGAAAGATCAAGGAATGACGGCCCGGCATTAAAGTCCATTTTCCAGCTGTTCTTTTTTATAAATATGACAGGCTTGAAGGAGATACAAGGCCAATAGCAACAAATAGCGATATTGTTTTTTTTTTTTTTTTAGTTTGACTGCGAAAAGTGTCGCAGGAGAGATCTGCGAGGGCCGGGCAAGTGCACGCGACACGCGGCGCGATTTAGTTACAGGCAGCAGGAGACACCCGGGACCACGGCAAACAGAGACACACGAAAAGGTGATATTCAGCATATCCAACATATAATTTTGAGACATTTTCACTAAAAGGCAATGTATTCTCAACGATAGACAGATAACAATCTGTATATTATCCTCAAAAAAAGTTGCTTTCGATAGGGCTTTCTGGCCGGGTCGGGTTTCCGTAGTGGCATCGCGCGAGGCCGGCCCCGGCACGCTCGTTCGCTATCGCGCCCCTTCGGCATGCCTTATGCGACCTTGCATCAATTGTGGTGTTTCGCGTTTTGCTCTATATACATGTTTAGGCCGAAAATGTATTATCCATCTATACTTTCACTTTTTCTTCTTTTGTTCTTCCGTATCTTCCGTATCTTCCGTTGCTTTCCCTTACCAAATCTTATCATTCTATTTTCAAGGTGCTGAGTTTTGCAATCGAATTCAATATCATCAATCAAATCCTACCCAAGGCAAAAGCAGAGTGGCTAGCTTTGCTTGCATAGCAGCAAAAGACGCGCGTTCTCATCATCAGATCGCGTTTGACCCATCACTTATCGAAAACATATAAGCATATTTGCTGGAAAAGCACGAAAATATACACCGGTTTCAGCAGCTCTGGACTGATACCACAACCAGCGAAAACAACCTTCTTTTAATTCCATCTCATATATCCTGTTTTTGACGATATTCTAGCCAGGTGTTGACGCCAGCTTCTAATCACCACCAAAAGTCACCTGATTCAGTGTAAACACCCACAGATGCACCCACAAACACCAAAAAACACCGGCAAAAAACAGGGCGGGCTGACGCCGTCGTTCACGTTTGGCAGCTTGGCCGCGCTGCCGTCGGCATTCCGCTTCGTGTCGCCCCGTAACATGAACCTACTAAGCTCTTTCTCGCCTCACAGACTCTTTACCCGTTTCTGCAAGAATCCGGACGAGACCGCGGGAAAAACCGTGGATTTGCAGCAGAGTCATTCACAAATGATCCCGCTGCAGTCCTCAGCCTTGGGCGATGCCGGGCCAGGAGGTATACCCGAATCCATCATGACACCGTTCACTGAGAGAGTAGCGCCTAGTTTCCATAATGAAAGCGCTTCAGAGCTGGTAGCTACCGCGGACTCAGTTGACATCTGGTCTTTTGCAAGTGAGACGCACGCGGTCAACATGAATTTGACCGCGATAACCGAGGCTGCGGATGATAAAGATATCTTTTTCTCGCCCCATGAGATGTTTCTCGAGCAAAGCCCTATGGAGAGCGATTTCTCAGTGCTGAGAGCTAGCAACTCGACCACACTCGACCCGAAAAACGAGAAAAACGCGAAAAAGCGAAGCCTCTCAAATTCCCAGGACTCGCCATGCTCGAAAGTGGCCTCTCAGGCAAGCATTTTGGGGTCTCCGCCACGGCAGTTGCCGGCAGATGAAGCTGATCCGAGTGACCGTAAGAAAGTGTGGACGAAGCTGTTGGACAATGAGTTGTTGCGGTGCTCGCATAAATTGAAAAGCTTCAGGTCGACACGAGGCTTGGACGAATCCATCTTCAAAGGCACTTCTCGAAACAAAATCATTCTGCGGATGCTAGAACGGAAAACTGGCGTGTTTCGTACGCATAGACAAGTTTCGAGCCGGCTCTTGAAACTCTCAAAAGTCTTGACGCCCGCGCCTAGACTCGTCGTGGAGCCTGCTGCAGAAAGCACGCCAATGAAACAGGCAAACCGCTCTCCTCAAGGCGTTTCAATTCCAACAAAAGTTCAGGATTTGCAGCCAACTGGCTCTCTTGACACGCTCAATATGGCCTTCCGGTACAAGGATTCTGGCGAGCGAGATCACGTGTTTGCAGCATTCAGCCAGAATCAAGCGCGTTCATATAAAGATGTTTCACCTGATGCAGCCAGGCAAATTTTACCGCAGAAGAACAAGCGGCTCCTTGCAGATTTCGATGCCACGATGCCGGACTTACAGGCCCACGAAGTCGACATTCACAACGTTTACTGCAATCTCAATCTCAGGCCACAACTACATGACTCGTCTTCTCCCGTGTCGCCCATGACGAACCCACGGCAATTTGTTGCCGAAAACGGCACTTTTGTGGCGTATCTTGGCATCATGCTCCGTGGAGATCTTTTTTCTAAATCTTTCGTCACGCTCAAGTCCCAAGTTGCGGTGTACAAAAATACTGACCAGATTTTGTTCAAAAGCGAGGAGAGCATTAATGGATACCGGGAAGCCGGTAAGGGGTTTCGCGTGGAAGTGCCATTTTTGAGCCATTTCTGGGCCGGTTTCTTGACATACATTGTCAGCGGCACCAGCGACCACCAGGACCTTGAAAACCTCGTCATTCTGCAAACGATTTGCGACGATTCGACAACGCCAAGAAAGATTTACGCCTACATGGTCTACCGCTTTTCTGCGGCCCCAACTGGACCTGGAAATGCTCGTGTGGAGGTGCTTCGATTGCCGAAGGAAGGCCGCAACAGCGAAGAAGTTGACGAGCTTGAGACCATACTAGCGTCGTCGCCCTTTCGGTCCTCGCCGTTCAAGTCTCCGCCAAAAGCTGGGTTGCGTGTGCGTACAGATATGGAGATAAATGCCTCTGGGCCGAATAATATACCCACATTCAACTCGGGCCTTCTACACGAAAACAACGTCAACTATGAATTTGCGAAAATACCATCCCAACTGCAGCATCAAAGACCGGCAATGGCCGCGTCGAAATCGACCACAAACTTCAATTTTGAAAAAAGGCCCGCATCCAACGTGTTGCCACATGCAAATCACTCATTCAGTCTCGGAACCCGCCACCACTCTGCTGGCCAGATGGGGGCTTTCAATCCGAGCACGCCTTTAAGCGAAAACTCATTTTGCAGCCAGCCAATGACGGGTCAGTTTCCGCAAATGTGCTCTCATCTTAACATGATACGAACGCCAATGTCAATGAATACTATGGGGCCAGTTTACGGTTCGTCCCAGGCACAAGCTTTTCAGAATGGCCCGCAATTGTTTACCCCGCAAGGTCCACCCAGTGGTACGATCCGGGGACCATGGCCAATCGCCACTAATTACCATATTCCGCAAGAGATCAGCTCTGCGCCGGCTTCACAGCTAAACTTTTTCCCGAAAGATGTGCCGTTTGGTGCTGCCTCCGCAAAGAGGCCGAAAAGCGCTAAGAACCAGCTCAAGTTTCAGACGATGCTACAGTATGACCCTTCGCAGGATAAGACACCCGAGCCTGAGCCTGAACCGGAACCGCAAAGCCAGTTCCATACATTTGCGGTGAAACCGCTGCGCAAGGCGCCGATTGTGTTCGAGGCCGAGAACTGCTGAAATGGAATTTGAGGGGCTTCTGTGTTTAGGCTATATGGTGTATACATCTGCTCTAGAGAAAGTGTGTAATTCATGAGGCTGACCTCGAGAACCCGGTAGACGAGAATAGGAGTTTAGGAAGCAATCAATACACGTGAATGTTATAGTCACGGTTCAGATATCATCGGCGACTCCACATATTTCATATTCGTAGTCCTGCAAGCGAATTTTCAGTGCTGGAAGTTTCCACGCAGTCGACCCGCAACCCTCTAAAAAGAAATAGGTAACACCAAGAGTCTTTGAACCCTTATATACCGTTTCGCGCATTCTGAAAGCTATCTTCAAAAATTGCCTTAGGCTTTAGAATGATCTTATTGTGAGGTCTCACGTGCCTTGACCATCTAGAAGACTACAGCACTTGAAAATGACTCTAGGAAGACAACAAAGGTATTCCAGACATCGTCCCCTGAAATATATCTTTGTATCAATTCTCTCTTGACCTAGTCGGAGAATGAGCTCGCTGAAGTACATAACAGGTACAGTAAGACCCAGTGATGTGAAATAACTCGTAAAAACGGGTAATGGCACTAAATACGCGCGCCACTTCGCCTGGAGGCTTAACAATTTCGCGCCCATGGGAGAAGTAATTGCGTAATCGTAAGTGTGCTGTTAAGAGTTCTTCGTATTTACTAATGAACGAAGTACATGGAAAATGCAACTCAAAGTGGAAAAAAGTGGGTTTTTCCTTTTTTTTGTATCAAAAGGAACATAAATATATATCTACAGACAACAAAACCGGCAGGCGTCCGCTCCAAGCAATCAAAAACTAGCTAGTTTCACGAAGTCAGCTTGTCGTCTTCGGTGGTTACACCTTCATTGGATGCATCATTGATCCCCTCACCTGGAATCTCCTCCCCTCCTAAAAATTACTTTTTCGAACCGAAAGAGCGTTTTCAAAATCCGAGCGGACCGCAAAAAGAGTGACTAAGTGAGTAAAATTATTCTTTGAACAATTGAAAAGCCTCTGGAAAGATTCACAGTCGACAATTTCGAAAAAGGAGTTTTGCATTGATGGATTTGAGCAAGTGAGATTCAATCGTGTATGATGCGAAAAGGAAAACGATGCCGTAACAATCGTGAGGATAAATTTTTACGCTATCGATTACGAATTACGTCGTGCGCATGACAAATAAAAGTACGAAAAAGCGGAGAATATTTTCTTACACGATTACGCGCCTACGCGCAACACCACAAAAAAAACCGATTCTCACAACACTGGTAAGACCTGTTTAAAAGGATCTTGGTTAGGGACATAACCTGGCTATATTCATCAAAACACAGCGCGAGAAATTGTTTTTCACACCAAAAATGCGCTCTTTAAGAAGATAACCTGGGTACTATTTCTATTTCTGCTCAATAGATGTGATCCTTATAAACAGGTCTTACTGTATTGAGTTTTGGCTTTTTCAACACTTTCTGATCTCCCAAAAAGGCCTCACTTAAAGCATACCGATATCAGATAGAACGCAATAAATCAGTTACCCTCAAATGCCAAGAAGCTATATTTTGGGAGGTGAAGGAAAAAGTAACTTTAAACAAAGAACCGTTGTGAGGAACCGTTAGGAGAAGAGAATTAGATATTTGCCGACCAAAAAGAATAAATTACGATGGAAGATGAAAACCCCAGACATTTCGAAGTCTTGTTATTCCTCCTACCTAGCCACTGTCTTGTCCGCCCCTTACTTCCGTGCAAAGGTTCTCTTCAGTTAATTTATTTCAAGTCGACTGCAAAACAGTGCGTCCAGTTTTTTGTAGGCTAAATTATATTATTCTTGTCTTTTTGTTCTTATGGAAATTCAACTTGTTGCACCAATCGCATAGAAAATGGTGCAATTTGTGGTGCTGCAATCTTTTTTTGCATAGTCAGTCTTTCGTATGGCGTGGTTATCTTGGAGTTTGTGGCTAAATTGCCGGCCCAGAGTAGCACAATGGTGATGCTCATTGAGACAAGAACAATCACACCACACACTCTTAGAAAAGAAAACCGAGAAAAGTGCTTTTTAATTGCAGTAAATTCGTAATGCAAAATCATTTGATAAATTATAGGTCAATCAGAAAATAACATTTTTGGCAGGTTATAGACGTCTTTCCTCGTGGCAATGTCAATTTCGACCCCAGCTCATGGGAGCGCGAAGCGAGAGCCTGGTCGAGTCAAAAAAAAGAGAAAAAAAAAAAAAAAAAAAAAAAAAAAAAACAAACGCGTACGCGCCGCGCACCATTTCACAGACGCATTCCTGGCGTGTAAAAGGACGCCATTACCATCTCTTTAAGACAGGTACAAGTTTTGTTTTCTAAGCACCCCATTTTTTTTCTTTTACGGTTTTTTTCGGTTTGTTTCAGGTTCTTGACTCCCATTTTTTTACTTTGTCCACAAAAATATAATCTTTTAATTCTTTAGCATGGGCGTCACTGGCTTGCTCCAGCAGCTCAAGGAGATCCAGCATAAAACCACGCTTTCTCAGTACAGCGGCAAGAAATTGGCGGTGGACACTTATGGGTGGCTCCACCGTGGGCTTATTTCGTGCGCTCAGGATCTTTGCACGGACGCACCCACGCGCGGGTACGTGACCTCTGTGATGAAAAAAGTCGACATGTTGCGCCACTTTGGCGTTGAGCCCGTGATGGTATTTGACGGCGCGCCGCTCCCGACGAAGGAAGGCACGCTGTTGGAGCGGCGGCTCAGGAGGGAAAAGGCGCGCGAAAATGCGCAGCTCATGGTGCAGAAGGGAGACCGGAAGGGGGCATGGAAGGAGTTTATGAAGGCTGCTGCAGTGACACCCGAGATGGCCAAGCTGGTGATGGTGGAGCTCGATCGGCACGGCGTTGCTTACGTGGTTGCGCCCTACGAGGCCGACCCGCAAATGGTTTACCTTGAGAAAACTGGCGCCGTGGACGGCATCTTATCGGAGGACTCCGACTTGCTCGTGTTTGGTTGTAGACGACTCATCACGAAACTTAATGATTACGGTGAGTGTATTGAAATCTGCCGTGACGATTTGCATAAGGTGCCACGCATGGCGCTCGACAAGTTCACGCCAGCGCAATGGCGGCTTGTGGCAATTCTCTCGGGTTGTGACTACACCAAGGGCATTCCAGGCGTCGGCCTCAAGACAGCCTTCAATGTCGTACTGAAACTCTCTAACCTAGACAAGATTGTTGCTTCTTTCCGCGCAGACAACAAACTCGTACCGGAAGACTTTTTGGAAGAAGCATACAAAGCAGATCTCGCGTTCCAGTACCAGAAGGTGTTCGATCCGAAAATCAACTCGTTGTCCACGCTCTGCGAAGTTCCATCTGATGTGGATCTAGACGTGCTTGAAGTTTGCTGTGGCCGCCGCCTAGATGCTAACATCCATGCAGGCATCTGTCAGGGAAAACTCCACCCATTCTCTCACGATACGCTCATTTCAAGAGAGCACAACCTTTCAGCAACCCGCAGCCAGTCGATAGCCGTGGTCCAGTCAAAAACAGCCAAGGGCATTCCAACGCCAGCAGCCTCGCAGACAAGTCAGTCGTTCACTTGCACACGCACGATCGAGAGCTACTTTAAACGAGATGAGAAGGCCGCACAACCTTCGTTTGCGAAGCCAAACATGGCCTTGAAACGCACATGTGAAAAGACGACGCAACTTTCGCCCAGCAGCAGAAAACTCAAACGCTTCCAGACGCCTTCAGGCGCCAAGACCACACTGAGCAAATTCTTCTCTTCAAGTCCGCCCACAATTCCACCCGTACTGGTTCTGCTTCAGCCGAAACCGAGCGATGCAGACTTTGGGTTTATAACAGGTGACTCGGAAGTGCCGGATTCGTCTTCTCCCGTGAAAGATGATAAGAGCTCTATCGCAGGCTATGCGACTGACGATGATGCCGACATGGGCCCAAGCATGGTCAACTCAATGGCCAACAGCGCCACCTATATGCGGCTGCAGGCTTCGGCTTCCACGAAGATCGAGAGCGATTGTGATGATGGGTACGAGAACGACATCGACGAATCCCCTATTAAAACAGAGAAAATCAGCATTTCGTGGAGACAACGCTTTGCGATGGAGGCCGTGGCCGAGGACTCCACCTGCAAGCCAGCCACCATCAAGAAATTTGAGGACGTGAGAGTCACAACAACCAAGTCCGAGAAACAGTCCAACCAAAGAAAGACGGAACCTGAGGAAGCCTTTTGTGACAGCTTCGAAAGCTCCTCGAGCCCACAAACCCCTGAAGAGATACCCGAACGGCCCACGTACCCAGAATCAGCTCAGCTCAAGTCGCTGCAGCAGACATTTATGAGCGACATCGACGAGACCATTTATCTGTCGCCTCAACGTGTGCTGACCATCATGCCTCAAAAGAGCTCAGCAAGCAAGCTCCTGCGCTTTGCGTTCACAGGCAAGTAGACACTACAACACCATGCATTTATCATCACACAGATTCTGCGAATCTCACTGCATTTTATTACGCTCTAAACCACCTATAGCAAAAACATTTCCACACAAATTTTGTCTTCGTGATGATCATCAAAGACCACGTAATAGACTTCCCGCAATGGCACCTCTTGTATATGCCTGCTGAGACGTGTCTGTTGCGCCCAGCAATTTGAACAACTTCTTAAACTTCTTCTCGTCAAAGCTCTCGAGAAGCTTGTCGTCGGTTAAAGCCAGTGGCTTGGCACCCAAAAGCCCCGACACTAATGATTCAAAGTTTTTGAAGTCGGTTCCAGGCGAGCAAACTTTGATTACTATGACGTCAGGGCGAGATTCGTCCACACCAAATCTTTTCAAGGCATCGCTCATGTTGTTGACGGGCGAGAGCGAGAAAATGATCTCTGTGTTGACCGAATTGGCCTTCATTGTGCCCTGAACAAAATTCTGTACGGCCTTATGTAGCGCACAACGGATCTGTTCCACCGATACAATGTGTGTTGTACTGAGGAAACAGTAATCGTATAGCTCGTTTCTCGCCATGAGCTCTTTCTTCACCGTGGTCAATGTTTCTGCAGCCACGTCGTCATAGTATGCCAAAAACACCGGGCTTTCAGGGTACAGCGGAAAGATTATTGGGGATCCGGTCATAGTTCTGCGTTGAGCACTGATAACACTAGCCTTACATTTTACTTACTGGTGCGACTTCATAGGGCCATCCAGCCGCAGGCGGAAGAAAAACTCAGGGCCATACGCGAACGTCAACATCGATCCTGGCCTCGACGACTTGCCCAGACCTTCAAGTAAAAGCAAATAAAATCGAAGAGAACGAGTTTTGTTCACCTTGATCCACGCTCATAGGAGCCCCCGCCAAACTTCGAATTAGAGTCCGGGTGTTAGGGATATGCATCTGCTCCAGGAATTCTCTAGCTAACTGCGCACGCACTCACTGCCCCACGGCCCCATGGCTCTAGGAGCATCAACAATCACGATAAGCCCGATTTATGTAGATAAAAAACAATGATTTGTGAATGTATTCACACAAGGTCAAAGGTCACAAATCATCGGCTCCTATTCTTTCAACAATGCAACGATATTTCCTCCTCTACTATCTTTTTCAAATTTTCTTATCCCCCAGCCCTGCCGGGCCCTGGATTTGGAGTTCGCGGTGGCTTATCATCAGCCTCGCTACATAGCACAGTCTGCCCTGTTTGAAAAGACCTAGATTCGAGCCAAATTATTACCAAAATTTGCTAGAAATGATTGCGTCTACACCAAAAAGTTTGTTCTTCAAGGAAATTCCGGAAACTATATTTTATTTGCCTAGTAATATATGATCCGCATAAGGAGGTCTTGGGTCCATCGAAATATGCTCCACCTACATGTTTCGCGGGCTAGGCGTGTATCTGGCCCCGGTGCCCCCACAGTTTGAAGAAAGGTCACTAAATATACGGGAAAGACCCCCAAAAAGCCGTGTTACTATAGACTCGAAATCCTAGCTGGAGTATAATAAAACACATGAAATGGTGCTGGCGACGCAAATCGAGCAAGTTGTGGAGCTGCTATTTCCCAGTGACCAGATTCATGCCTCCAATCCTGCGCCTGACATGAGCCGAAGTATATACCCAGAAGAGCTATTGCACGCGACGAAAAACGGCAACAAATACTACGTTGCGTTGCAAGCCTACACGCGACTGTTCATAGGTGAGGAAAATGGCTCGCAACATCACACTCTGATCGTCCAGTTTGGCCAGTCCAAATTGAGCGCACAACTGCGGCAAAAAGTGCTATTTTGGGATGAAACAGGGCATGAAAACGTTGCCAGGTTGCATAGAGAAAGTACGGAGCTGCAGACAGAAAGGGGATTCCTGTCACGAGGAAACCAGGCAGCTAGCTCGCTATTTGCGTGGTCTTCGGGCGATAAGTATATTGCTGCACGGAAACGCGAGCTTCTAAAGAAAAACGTGGATATCCAAGCAGGAAAAGACAAAGTGGTCCCCGAAAATCCTTTGAAAACAGTTGCAAAGACGCCAAAACTGAACTTGGGACTCAGGCTTCATGGTATAGTAGAGAGGGAGAGCAACCGATTCATTCAGGACCGAATAGAGCTCATCAAGGCGCACCATCTAGAACAAGCCACTCAGAAAATCGACGAGCGAAAGCGAAGAGACCACGAGATGCATCTCCGGCGTGTGCAGCTCAAGGAGGAGAAGTATGAAAAGGCCATCAAACAGGCAATTGCATTGCAGAACACGAAACGCAACTCGGGCTTTTTCGGCGCACTTTTCGGTCATAAGTCAGTCTCTAACAGTTTCACATTACAAATCCCTGACGGCGATGTGCCTGTCGTTATGGAATCGAGTCCGTTGCTGCTACCGAAAAGCAGGCTGGTGACCCCCGTACCGGACAAGGAAATACCTGCATTGTTGCCCCGAAATTTGACTCCAGAAAAGAGTCATGAAACGGGCTCGAGGAATTCTGCGGGGGCAGAGCAATCCTCTCCATCTTCAGCACGTTCATCTGGCGAGTTTGAGGACTTTCAGTATTCCACAGATAAGACTGCGTATACAGGCGTGGAGACGAATTTGGGTTCAAATTTGAGTGAAAGAGGCTTGAATGGAGAGGAAAGTGTCGGACACAGCCAGAAAGAGAGCACACGTCTAAATGGGCTTTCACTTAATGGCGAAACTATAGAGCCAAGGGCAACGAAAACAGGGTCCGAAGATACATCCGACCTTTTATCTTTATAGACTAATGCATTACGATACAGAGCCATGGATATTTTCACATGGCCAGCAAATCTGATGTACAAATCCGAGCTTCGAGATCCACATGAGGGGTATGCTAAATAATCAAACGTAGGGATGCAATCTCGAGGTGAAGTTAAAGCATTATAATGAAGAAGCCGACAAATATCAAGCTTTTTGGTGCGAAATTTTGCTCATTCTGAATGCTCGTTGAGAAAAGGACTCTGACGATGCATCAGCGCATAGACTTTCTCGGTCCCCTAGATATAATGCGCCTGATAATTACCCTTTGCGGAGTCGCTTTTCGGCCATTGTCTCGCGCAGGCACCTATCGGGTTTCTTCCCATAAAACCATCCAGATTTGACATAATCATTACGCTAAATCTGGAATTCTAGGGTATTTCCTGACAAGGAAAAAAAAAAGCATTGGGGAAGTACCACGGCTGAGTGAGAACTTCGCTCAGTTCAGTTTCATAAGAGGCATCGATTGAGACCTTCGACTAAAGGCTGCGGTTAATTTGTCCTTTCAGAAAGCAAAAGTTTTACCAAGGCAACAAATAAGCCACAGATTCGAAGCATCACGATCGGTAATTTAGAAGGCTTGGGTCAGTAGGATCCTTTCAAATTTCAGATAGGTTCACGTATCTATGCCAATGCCAAACTTCAAGATCCAGATTTTTAGCAAACGTTGCAGTGCACGTGGCATAAAAACTGGCGACCGAATAACAAGACGGATCCGTGCTCTTGAACATCAACGATATGCCGGCGTGCGTCTCGTAACCCATGCTCCACGACTTTGTCCTCAACTATTTGACAAAGGAGCAAAAGACCGAGGTCAAACTCCGAAAATATTGTAGTAGCGTCAAACCTTGTTGTTTACAGTGCAAATATTCACAGTTCTAGGGAATATGTTGAATGACGAGGGGTTGGGTTGGACTGCCACGAAAGACTCATCTTGTATTGTCAGATCGAGGAAAGACACTGTCACGGGGTTTTTCTCGATACCCGATTAGGGTCCGAAAATCAATCCTTGAATTCTCGAATTCCTCGAATTCCTCGAAATCAATAGTCTGATGATCTGCAATATCCCCTTTCCTTATTGGGCGACTGCCGGTGTACTTGCCTTTTCCGTTTCAATAAAGCAGTTAAGACCCATGAACGCCTCGTCCAAAGCGCGCTCAAAAACTGTCTTAAGACGCCATCCGCTGCCCAAGAACTCTCTATTCTGCGCCAACTTATTCACGTATGGGTCATAATACGTATCGGTGATATCCACCATGTCACGTGCGGGTTTGCCCAACAATGTGTACTGTTTTTGAACTTCTCTGTCGCCACAGAAGGGCGTAAATGGCGCTGCTGAGACATTCTCGCCGTTTTTGGCGTTTTTCGCTGTGTTTGAGAGGAATTTTTGATCCAACTGGCTGGAGATCTGCTGAAGCTGGCGTTTCCGGAGCAGCAGCCGCTTCATTTGCGCGTTCTTTTGCTGTTTCATGATCTCCTCTGCATTCGAGTCCAGGGCCTGCAATTTTTCCATCAATTCGATCTTTTGCTGTTTCTGGAAATGCGCGTCCTCGGCCTCCATTTGTTTCTGAATGTTCAACTTCTCCTGCCGCAACCGCTCCGTGGCTTCCTGGAACTTGCTTACGTCAGCATCCTTTTGTGACTCGCGCATGGCTATTTCCAAGATTTCAATCTTGTGATCGGCCTCGTACTGGCTCACCTCTTGTTCTGTCTCTTCCACGTCGATTCCCTCACTTAGTTTGAACGTGATCTCCTCCACGTGCTCTAGATATGCATTGTATTCTTGTAGAGAGGCAAAATCTTCCTCGGTCTTGTTGTAGATAGCCTGGATCCGTTTTCGGATATCTATTTCTCGCTCGATCAAGATATCATCGAAAACCTGTTTCTTAAAGCGGTTTTTCCGCAAGAGCTTGTGGCATTTCGGGTATGGGCACTGCGCCGGGCCAAGCGAGAAGATACGGTCCACGCAAGACTCGCAGATTTTATGATAGCATTCGGGGTTGATGAGGAACACCATGTTTGGTGACAAATACCGGTCCGTCTTACAAATCGGGCACATGTCCCGGGCAATCTCGTCGTCCATGATGTGTAATTGCAATATGATCAAGTTTTGTGACTTTTGGAGTGTGTAAGATGTATGCCTTTCCTTTTTTTTTATGGTTTTTCTAAACTTTTTTTGTGTGTTTGTTGATGAATCTTTCGGTTGGATGTTCATGGGGACGCAATCTATGGTGGCACTGATGTGAAGAGATGCGGCGTCAAGCCTGATTTCGCAATCAAATGTTAAAATTGTTAGCTCCAATGTGATGAACAAAGCAAGACTAAAAAGGTTTCAGAATGTCGAGAAAAGAACCATTGTCAAATTTTCGAGGCCTGAATTGAACTAAAGCCTTACAGACTTGATATAGTCGCCTTAGATAATCTTTTATTTCGTATAGTTTTCAATTTTCTAAGCCTGATCCAGCTTCAGTGGTACAGTTTTGACTGGAGAAAAATTATACAGGTCCTTTGACTCGAAAACGAGAAATTGGACTGATGAATTGCTTGCAAAATTTACACGTGAGATTGCAGCTGATTGAAGAGTTCAGAGCGGCGAGCCTGGCTTCTTTTGTGATACCATTTAGTTCCAAATGTACCTGTGTGCCTAGGATAACTAAAACTTCACGAAACGTTCGACAGGCTCTAATATGTAAGAGAATTGGCTGTAAACAAAGAAAAGCTAGAAGCATTTCATATTGATATTGAGGTATACCTTCACTGTTGCAGCAGTAGATCAGGGAAGAACAGCAATTGGAGCAATGAGAACGTACTGTAATTTGGCGTGCTCCCTAGCTGAGATTTAGATTACAGTGCATGGTAGCGCAGCTGCCTCGAGCTATATATATATATATATTTTTATATAAAGTATATGTATACATATATTTGTGGAGAGGTAAGTAAACAATTCTGGCCCCCAGTCCTTTATCAGGCGTTTCAAGCGAGTATTAGAAGGTATATGTTTCTTTTCTTCTTTAAAGATTTATCACATGATGGACGGTCTCATAAAATTGTGACAGGTACACCCCAACATATAGTAAAGGAAATAGAAAAGACTTTCTTTTTTTAAAAAATATATCACATTATAGGACGCTCTCGCTAAAGTATGACAGGCACACGCAAACAAGCGCAAAAACTATACAACATATAGAAAAAACCTATAATAGATCACAACTTCACCCCAGGCGTCGTTTGGCGACACGAGATCTCTCATCGGAAAAGACTTACAATAGACCGCAACTTCATCCCATGCCTATATGCCCACAGGATAACCTAAAAATTACTCCTATGGGCCTTGAGGAGAAGTATAGAGTAGCGAGAACCCATGACCATACCGGCCCCTAGCTTCTCCTCATTGATTCCCCATTATCATTGTGACTGAAAATCTAACTGCGACATTGAAAGGGTGAAGTCCTGCAGGTAGTATTTTGAGATGGTTGATTGTCAATTTCTAGCTTAACTAAACCGCGTTTTCAAACATCTAAGCCCGCTTGGCCAAGTGGTAAGGCGCCTCACTCGTAATGAGGCGATCGTCGGTTCGATTCCGACAGTGGGCAAGTCTTTTTTCAAACATTTTTTTTCTTTTGCAAAATACTTTCTTGACATCAGATTGTGCATTCCTCTCTATTTTGAGTGTTTGATCAGTCAGCGGGTATCTATCTACCGCTATTCTTCAGTCAACTTCCAGATGCAAAATTAGTGCGCTGCAAAATAAGATCATACAGTGAAAGAGTTGCTTGGGAGAAAATCGTCAGACGAAATTCCCGTTTCTTTTTCATGAGGCAACAGCTTTAAGTTGATAAATAATTTCAAAATTAATTTGCACATGATGTATCTTTTCACATAAACCCACCCAATTAAGTCATGTCATTGCCCAGTCCAGTATGTACGCCACCTCGCGGCTCAAGAATCAAGCCTGACCACTAAGCAAACTGCAAATGGGACGTATTAGCGGATCAGATATTGCATTTGGTAGCATTTTTTCACACAATCGCAAAATATTACTTTGCATTTTCAATAAGGCATAAATCCTTTATGAACCCCTCGAAATCGTCACTTACTTTTTCAAAAACAACGGTCCTGCATACAAACAGTGCATGCCCTAAGACGTAGTCTATGCCCAAATTAGCCAAACAAGAAATCCTAATCTAAACGACTTACTCCCCGCTGTCCCCAGTATGGCCTCCTCGATTTACCCTTTAGCATTCGAGTATGTCAAGGGTGAGTGCAGTGCCGCCCGCTTGGCACATTTATCATTTACCGATGGGACCAACTCGTCGCGGGTTTCGGTCAGCATAGAACATGACATTTGCACAAACATTTCCTACACGGACGGCTTAGATTCCACTGAAAAACAACTCAAGTATGTTTCAAACCCTAAGGGACCGTCGCCGCTTCTTCTAGTGGTGCCAAATACGCTTAATCGGCTAAAATTTGAGGTGGACGTTCTGCACGTGGATTGCGCCGCAGAGCAAGAAGCGTCTTTAGTGATACACAAGCTTTACGGCACGGGCAGTGAAGTGAAACTGGCCCGCGAGCAAATGCAAGACTCGATCACATCAAAACTGGGCGACGCATCCAAAATCTCGCTCTCAGAACTCTCTCTGGTTGACAGGCTGCAACATGTCATCGTCAACGACACATTCAGCGGGAAAAAAGCACAAAACACGACGCTCACGGTCTCCATGTGGAAGCATAGTGAGACAGAGTCAGCACTAATATTCTCGTTCCAAATCTGGGTGGAAGAGCCGCTTCCTGATACTAGAATCGCGCCTCTCGCAGACGAATTGCAACCGTCTCCAAGACCGTCAAATATTCCAGAAATCGGGCTCAAGGACCTCCGAAAAGCTTTCAACTTCAACATCCATGATGGGCCTGAGTTTAGAACGACGCTTGCGGCATATGAGCAAAACTGCCCGAAGTTGAAGAAAGCCATGCTCAATTTTCAGGACGAGGTGAGGGGCCTTGAATCTCTGCTCAAAAGGCTTCTTGTGACTCGCAACCGCATACTAGAAACAATAGAACTGGTGATCAAGTACCTGTTCAGTCCGCTTTTGCAGAAACTAGAGATCCACCGAAGCTTTTCAATCGCCTTCAAGCGCGTTTTCGAGCCGTTTGAACGCAATTTGAATTTCGTGATAAAAGAAGTCTTCGCCATGCAGTCTATACCCAAGATGATCTCGAACTGCATCTCTTCAACGAACGCAGACGGCAGCTACGAGCCTGCATCCAGCCGGAAAAGTTTCGAAAAACAGTCGAAAGAATTCTACGACTGGCTCCACAAGTATTTGTCGAACGAAAAAGACCGGCCAGAGCTGAAACTCTTGGCCAAGCGCAAGGGCTTTGAGCTCTCGAAATTTGATTACTTAAACGCGCTCAATACATCCTCGAATAACCAATACTTCAACCAGCTTCTAGAGAACTTTTTCAAATTCTCGAACTTGCCTCAAGATAGAGGCATACTAGACTACGGGCTATTCAAGGACAGCAAAAAAAGCCAGGGCCTACTATCTGGAAATGCGAGTCTATACTTGAATGGGCTTTCACGCTTCAATAGTGAAAAGCTTCAACTACGTCAAATGATAGAGGCGTGCCGCACTAATGAAGAGTTGACAACACTCATCAAAACCAATGCTTTGAATACACTCTCGGCACACCAAAACGAAAAGCTGCAAGAAAAGCAGAAACTCTGCATAGACACAACAAGCTTGAATTTGGACATGATATTCCCTAGCTCGCCAGCAAACCTGTCGCCTGCAGATAACTATCAAGCGCAGCCTTGGAGACCCATCGAAAACGACCAGAATGCAAACTTTGCCGGCATTTTGTATGCCTTAGGAGGCCAGGGGAAACCTGGCTGGCATAAGGAATGGGTGGTATTGGAGAAAGGACAGTTAATTGAGTATTCTGATTGGAGGAACGGAACACAGCCGATAAATCGGCCAATTGACATAGCTTTGGCCAGCGTCAAGCCTGTCACGAAGGATAAGCGACAATATTGTCTCGAGATCATTACTTCTTTGGGACAGAAACACGTGTTCCAGGCAATCAATGACGACGAGCGGAATCAGTGGATCAAAGCCCTCTATAATGCAGGACAATTGACAGATAGGCTTATCAAAAAGGCTACAAGGCCTCGAGAAATAAAGGATTTGCCTCCGCCGCCGACGCAGATTCTTCCCTCTGATGACGGCCGCGGCTCGCCTGTATCTGTCTTTTCCGAGTCTTTTCGGGTCAACAATGATGATTTTCTTCAAAGCGTGAGGGCCATCGAGGCAAGCGGCAACAGTCAATGTGCTGACTGCAAATCAACAGATCTGACCGAGTGGATCTCCATGACGTTCTCCGTGGTGATCTGTGTAAAGTGCTCTTCGTGTCACAGGAACATGGGGTCACACATTTCGAAAGTGAGGCTGCTCAAACTAGACAATTTTGTCGACGAAAGCCGTGTTTTGCTCAAATATACGAATAACGCGCTCGCCAACAGCTATCTCGAGGCAGATGCACCTGAAAAGCTTACGCCCGAAGCGTCAGACGCGGTTAGGCTTCGATACATCAGACAGAAGTACGAACAACGCGCTTTCATGGCTCCTGCAGTGAACATGAACTCGATGTTGGTGAAGGCGACTCGCAAAATCGACATTGACGAGGTGATCAAATGGCTCAATTGTGGTGCAGACCCTAATCTTACGTTGCAGATGTCGAACCCTCAATGGGCAGAACCGCTCACGGTGACACTCTTTGAGTACTCTCTACGCAAGAAAATAGAGGTGGAGGAGAATGGCGAAGAGAAAAGCTATTTTGTGATATCAGAGCTCTTGCTTTTCCATGGATGTAACATTGAAACGATTGATAAATTGCACGCTCAAGTTGTGGTGGGCGAAGATGCCCGAGCATATTGGACAAAAAGACGCGCGCGCGCAATGGCCACACAATAGAATTGATTACAGCTTTAGATCTCGCTATCTATTCATGTAGAGATCGTGAAATACATTCCTGTTCGAGAAAACATACAAAACAAGTTAAAAGAATGTAAAGAAGCAAAAAAGCATGCGATTTCTGTGGATCGAACACAGGACCTTCAGATCTTCAGTCTGACGCTCTCCCAACTGAGCTAAAGCCGCAACCAGAACCCATGCCGGGACTCGAACCCGGAATCTTTTGATTAGAAGTCAAATGCGCTAACCATTACGCCACACAGGCTGATCGAGCGTAAATGAGGGCTGGTTTAATAAGCGGTGTGTGTAGCAGCATATCGAAGTTCAAAGCGTCATTTTCCGCGCCATATTAATATCAATCAGCTTTGAATTGAGCGCTCACACAGTGAAATAAATTAAATAGCCACTTACCCATATAAAGTTTGAATTCTCACGAAAATGTAATTGATTTGATGATGTCGTAAGTGAGTCATATTCAGGATGGCTCTAGAGTTTAAGAATGGTCTCGCCAAATGATTAATGTCCGCAATGAACTTGCGAACCATAATAGGATTTTTGTAGAAATTGTATAGTTTTTGCGTTTGTCGGGGTGTCCCTGTCACACTCTGATGTGAGCGTTTCATAATGTGATACAGTAAGACCTGCTACTAAGGATCACGTCTTTTGAGCAAAATAGAAATAGTACCCAGGTTATTTTCTTAAAGAGCGCATTTTTGGTGTGGAAAACATTTTCTCTCGCTGTGTAATGATGAATGTAGCCAGGTTATCTCTTTACCCAAGATCCTTACAAACAGGGTCTTACTGTATATCTTTGAAAAAAAGAACAAAAAGGAGCTTTTTAGGGCTGCCTCATAACAGTGGTCAAAACATGTGCTCAGGGAAAGTTCGCAAGAGTGTTTCGAAAGAAGCACTTATACTCCATTGACGAGTTCGTGCAGCCTGAACCACACTACAAGCTCAGAGCACCGATTTGCCTAACACAAAACTCTGGTTGATAAGATATTCAAAAGACAAAAGAATCATTGCTTATGTTATCTTAAAGAGAATACTCCTTCCCTAGAAAAGGATATTTTGATGCTTTTCACAGCTCACTTAAGGTGTGTGAGTTGTAAGAAAATTTGCATCCATCCACAATTCAAAGCAGCACTTCGCAAACCACTTCGCAAAGCACATCCCCAAGCGTTGATTAGAATGATTAAAGCCATAACAAAAACCTTATAAGTCAAAATTAAAGCCATGTCAGACTTAATTGATAATTCACCGTACACTTTTAGATCTATGTGATGATACTTCAGATTATCCATGTGCACATAATTGCGAACAAATGGACACCCGCCAAAGAGAACCTTGGTCATATAAATAAACTCTTTTCTCTTCAGAGGCTGATTTCAAGAGCTGTAATCCTTTAAAGCATGTTTCCAATTATTATTTGCATAAAAATCAAAGAAGAAAAAAAAAGTATAAGGACACTCTCACCAGCTTGCACACTGGCATCGCAGCGACGAATTCGCGGGCCATGTTGCAGCTTGCAGGCCAACTTAACGTAACGTAACGGCATGCGGCGGTTTCTTTCCAAAACCAACCACGCAAGACCACGCTTTTTTTGGCTGCAGTTTTCGCCGTTCCCGCCACAATTCATGCCCAGCATGCACAAAGTGCTCGATAAGATCACTCTTAACCACACCGAGCAGCAGATCAAGGCTGTGCTCGTGGACTTCTGCGCGCAGTATAATGCGGCATTGCAAAATAAGGATACCCGTGAAAATCACGAACAATTGGAGCTCCGGATTACGGGCGGCTGGGTCAGGGATAAGTTGCTCGGCGACGAAAGCAACGACCTCGATATCGCGATAAATACGCTCTCGGGCGAGGATTTCGCCACGCAATTGATGCGCTGGGCGCACTTAACCGGTAGAAACTTGGGGGCCAATGCCTCGAGTCTCCACACGATCAAGAAAAACCCGGAAAAGCTGAAGCACTTGGAGACTTGCACGACGAAGCTTTTTGGGCTTGACGTGGATTTCGTGAATCTTCGTAGCGAGCTGTACACTGCCGATAGCAGGGTTCCCGTGATTGCATATGGTACCGCTGAAGAGGACGCCATGAGGCGTGACGCCACTTTAAATGCGCTTTTTTACAACATTAACGAGGACAAAATTGAGGATTTCACCGGCAGGGGTCTTGCGGACCTTGAAGCAGGTGTTTTGCGCACCCCCTTGCCCCCTCTCCAGACATTTTTGGACGACCCGCTTCGAGTGCTTCGACTAGTGCGATTTGCGTGTCGTTTCAATTTCACGATCGAGCCAGACACCTTGGATGCCATGAAGGATGCACAGATGAAGGAAACACTCATTCATAAGATCAGCAGGGAGCGCGTGGGCGTGGAATTGCATAAAATACTTGTCGGGGCAAATGTGCCGTACGGACTCCGCCTCATCAACCATGTTAACTTGACTGATTGCATTTTCGATGCTGGTGCACACACGCAGCCGATCCAGCATGCCAACGAAAAGCTTGTGCTTGACGAAATTGAGTTTGCAAAGGAACTCGTCAATAAAATGGTTGACGAAAGCACGCAGCATTATGAAAAGTTTCTGGAAAGTGTCCAGAACACGCCACTATTGGCGGGACTAGCAAACGAGGTGTTTGCTTCGCCCATTCTCCGAAAATTGCTCTGGCTCTCACTCGTTTTGCATCCATACGGCGCGATCAACGTGAAAATCCACGCGAAAAAGCTCTCCAACGTGAATTACGTCGAGGTCATACTAAAAGAAGGTCTCCGGTTTGGTAAAACGGAGTACGAGAATGGTACGCGGATTGCGCAGGCTATAGCTGAAAATGATTTTTTGTCGACCTATTTCAAAGCGCCACAATCGGCCAAACGTTCTGACATCGGGCTTTTCATGCGCCATTTTGGCGAGTATTTCAACGTCAGTCTTGTGGCAATTGCCTTTAGCGATTTTCTCGCCCATATTGCGCCTACTGAGCTCCACACGGAAGTACAGCCAGCCTCAATGGGGGATATCGATTTGACGGAAGCCAATGAAGCACTTGGCCAATATGAGGCCTTGTTACATGCGATCAAGGAGCTTGGTCTTGAAACTGTAAAAGACACAAAACCAATCATCGACGGAAAATTGATCTCAAAGGCTCTACAGAGGAAACCGGGGCCTTGGATGAGAGATATCGCGTCAGAAGTGATGAGATGGCAACTAGACAACCCAGAAGGCTCGGCAGACGAGTGCTTGGAGTTCATTCGCGAGAAATGTAGCGAGTCCAGTTGATGGCCAGAAAGAAACGTGAGTGGAAAGGAAAAAAAAAAACTTTGTAGATTAAAGGTGCCTAATCATAATGTGTTAGATGTGGCTGCTGATAGCGCGATCCGTGACGTGTATATTCACGCTTGTCGAAAGGCACGGGACGAGTGATGAAACTCATATACATGTATTGCATTAGGAAAATCCAGATATTCACATGAAAAAAGCAGGTTTTTGAAGTCTTTTCTACTCTTCGTACTCCCTACTTCTTTACCTCTCGAGATCGTAGAGATTGTGTAATTATTCAGATGTCTGTAGTCAATCATGTTTTAAAATGCGAAACACCTTTGAGCTAGATCGCTTTGAGATATCTAAATCTGCGTGATTTTTACTGCAAAATCAAATGGTAATCAATGATACTGGAATTTCATGAGCATTGACCGAAAAGCATTCATTGCTTGTATTGATAAGAGCGCACGGCGTATAAGTGCATATCGTATCTGACGGGTAAGACATGCAGCATACGGCGGGCCGCATATACGTTCCAAGAGGTACGTGGCTACATGAAATTGCCTGATATGATTAAAAGAGCAAAAAGTGAGACATTCAGGAGGTTGAATTTGTGTTTATGTTGAATATAGAAGTATATGAAAGGACCCTCATCCACCCTTTTCGAATGGAGCTTTGACCTTATCGAGTGTATAGCGTTTTTGAGTGACCAATGTCTCTCCCAGAGCTCACAGTATCTATGTATAACTTCTATGCCCGATTATAGCTAAAGATAGTCTAAAAAAACTGGCCCAAATTAAATGCCAAACATTAGACATGTGAATACTGATTGCAGTGTTGTAAATCAGTCACACAAATTTGTCTTGACACCGACGGTAACAAATCAGTACCATGAAACACCATGAAGCACCATTAGGTTGCTATGTTTACACTAAAACTTTTGTCAGTGAGACATTCGGAAACAAGTTAATCAGTCCAAACTGTTGATCACACTAGGCCTTGCTCAGAAAAGAAACCTGATTCGGATTTACGGGGACCACTCAATGCAACTGCTAATGAATTATACGCGGGTGCATTGAATGCAAGCAACACCGACCAGGGAGACCCATGTCTTGATCTCGACGACCATTTTGAGTCCGAAAAGCGGATATCATTGTTTTGCCAACATTTCGGAGCGGAACAGGTACAAGTCTGTGGAGATAAACTCTCGTTGATTGAAGCATACTTTGTTCGAATAGTATCAAGAATTAGCCTTTCGGGGTTACTCTGGCGTCCCCAGGGTGTCTAGATTATAAAGCGAGACATAAGCACAATGGCAAAAGCGTTTTTTTTGAGCGGAAGCGAAAAAAAAAAAACAAAAAAAAAACACACATAAACGCCAGGGAGTTCTACAAAGCACTATCATCATTATTGCACTATTGAGCTCAATCGGGATTTTTGAGCGTGAGAATGTAATACCAAGTGTAAATCTGCAAAGAGCCAGATAGGAAAAGTCTGGCCTTTAGTTTTCTTAATCAGATGTATGAGACCAAAAACGGCAAATAAAAGAGCGACCTAATAATATTTAATGTGTAAGAACTCGCACATGAGAAAAATTACCTGACAAACCGGGAAGCGCGAACTGAATTGACAAACTTGACGGACCCAAATTTAACACCTCATGCAAAAATCATTATTAGCATGTGCTTTTATATGTTCGCCGAGACATGCGCGAGGGCTTTTTGGAGAATAATCCGCTGAGCTCGAAAAGCTGACTTACTATTCCCAGCTCTATTTCAAATGTGATCAGAAACACCCGTACACCACTGGTACACGCCTGCATGTGCGCGAAAAAAATGGCTACTGGGAGCCTTGAGTCATAGATTTCGCAGATTCACCATCATATATTTGTTCTGCTAGACTAACAAATCTGTACAAGCAGACAGTCGAGCAACAATTGCCAAAGACCTCTTTTCTCACAAATACTTCATACACGAAATAGAGATGTCTGGCGTTGAAAAGGTCTCGATCCTCGGGTCCGACACCATCCATGTCGGGTACGGGATCCAGGACCACATTGTCGCGGAAACGCTAGCCAACGAGAAGTCGTCCACGTACGTGATCATCACCGACAGCAACATGGAGCGCACGGCGGCGTTTCAGAAGCTTGCGCGCAGCTTTGAGCACAACATCGGCGCCTCGCTGCGCGTCTTGTTCTATACCGTGTCGCCGGGCGAAAACAACAAGTCACGTGAAACAAAGGCGCAGATCGAGGACTTCCTTTTGCAGAAGGGGTGCACGAGAGACACGGTGATTCTCGCTGTCGGCGGCGGCGTCGTGGGCGACATGATTGGCTTTGTCGCCGCGACATTTATGCGGGGTGTGCGGGTGATCCAGGTTCCAACGACGTTGCTTGCCATGGTGGACTCGGCCATCGGCGGCAAGACCGCGGTGGACACGCCGTTGGGCAAAAACTTTGTTGGTGCGTTCCACCAGCCGCGGTATGTGTTTGTGGACGTGTCCTTCTTGGAAACATTACCCGCGCGGCAGTTCATCAATGGCATGGCCGAGGTGGTCAAGACTGCGGCGATTTGGAACGAAGCTGAGTTCACGCGCCTCGAGAAATTTGCCAAGCAATTCATGTCGGTTGTTTCGCTGCCTGAAATCGACCTCAGCTCGATCCAGCAGCCGTTGGTGAAGACCGTATTGGAATCTGTGAAAGTGAAGGCCGGCGTGGTTTCCGCCGACGAAAAGGAGGCCAGTTTACGTAATCTCCTCAACTTTGGCCACACGATCGGCCATGCAATCGAGGCCGTGGTGACGCCTCAGGCGCTCCATGGAGAGTGTGTAGCCGTTGGAATGGTCAAGGAGGCCGAGTTGGCACGCTACTGGGGTGTGCTCAGCCCCACCGCGGTGGCTCGCTTGGTCAAGTGCATTGCCGCGTACGGTTTGCCCGTTTCCGTGGATGACGCAATTTTCCGCCAAAGAATCGGCCACAAACGCCATTTCTTGGCCATTGACACGCTCTTGCAGAAAATGGCAATTGACAAGAAAAACGACGGCCTGAAGATCCGTACCGTGATCTTGGAGGCCATTGGTAAGTGTTACCAACTCCGCGCACATGAGGTGCTGGCGCAAGACCTCCGGGTCGTGTTGACCGACGAATTGCTAGTGCATCCTTTTGATGCAGACACGATTCCTGCACACACCACGGTCACGCCGCCAGGATCGAAGTCGATCTCAAACAGGGCGCTTATCTTGGCTGCACTTGGAAAGGGTACCGTGCGCATCAAGAACTTGCTCCACTCGGATGACACGAAGCACATGCTCGCCGCCGTGGCCGCGTTGAAGGGTGCTCTGATTTCAGCTGAGGACAACGGCGATACCGTGGTTGTTGAGGGGAATGGCGGCCGTTTTGTCACGTGTGACGAACAGCTTTACCTCGGTAATGCCGGTACTGCGCTGCGGTTCTTGACCACAGTTGCGGCACTTGTTGCCGTGAACGAGGGCCTGCAAAAGCACACCATCTTGACTGGAAACGCGCGTATGCAGGAACGCCCGATCGGGCCTTTGGTTGACGCTTTGGCTGCCAACGGTTCGCAAATCGAGTACCTTAACAACGTAGGCAGTTTACCTATCAAGGTGCAGGCCGGTCAGGGCTTGCGTGGAGGGCGTATTGAGTTGGCTGCTACTATTTCGTCGCAGTATGTGCTGTCGATCTTGATGTGCGCTCCGTACGCAGACCTGGAGGTCACATTGGCGTTGGTGGGCGGCAAGCCGATCCTGAAGTTGTATATTGACATGACGATCGCCATGATGCGCGATTTCGGTATCCATGTGACTGAGTCGACCACAGAGCCCCACACATATCATATTCCGAAGGGCGTATACTCAAACCCAGCGGTTTATGAGGTCGAGTCCGACGCATCGTCAGCAACCTACCCGTTGGCTTTTGCTGCCATGACAGGTACGTCTTGCACAGTACCAAACATTGGACTGACCTCGTTACAGGGCGATGCCAGATTCGCGGTGGACGTCTTGAGGCCTATGGGCTGCATTGTCGAGCAGGGGCCCACTTCAACAACGGTCACTGGTCCGCCAAGGGGCCACTTAAAATCGTTGCCCCATGTGGATATGGAGCCCATGACCGACGCGTTTTTGACTGCATCGGTGGTGGCCGCGATCGCTGATGACGGCAAGCCCACGCAAATCACAGGAATTGCCAACCAGCGTGTGAAGGAGTGCAACCGGATTTTGGCCATGGTCGATGAATTGCGCAAATTTGGTGTCACCGCGCGTGAATTGCCCGACGGTATTGAAATTGACGGCGTGGCTATCGACGCTTTGAAAACGCCTCCTACTGAAAAGCGCGGTGTGCATACATATGACGACCACCGTGTGGCCATGTCGTTCTCGCTTTTAGCAGGCATGTGTAAGGAACCTGTCTTGATCACGGAACGGTCGTGCACAGGTAAAACCTGGCCGGGCTGGTGGGACGTGTTGCACACACAGTTCAAGCTGACTCTTGATGGGTATGAGCCTCCGAAAAACTTGGACGATCCAAGATTGTTGATCAATAAAAAAGGTAACGGTGACCGCTCGATTATTGTGATTGGCATGCGTGCTGCGGGCAAGTCCACTTTGAGTAAGTGGATGGCCAACTCCATGCACTTCCAGCTTCTTGACTTGGACACGGTATTCGAGGAGAAATACGGCGATATCAGGACCTACATCAAGGCGCACGGCTGGGAACTGTTCCGCGAGCTTGAAGCTGAGATCATGAAAGAAAGCGTTGCGCAGAAATCGCGTGGTTACGTCATTTCTACCGGAGGCGGAATTGTTGAAGGCGACGAATCGAGAAAGATCTTAAAAGACTACGTCAGATCTGACGGGATCGTGCTTCACTTGCACCGTGACCTCGATGAAACGATTGTGTTCTTGAGCTCTGACACGACTAGGCCAGCTTACGTTAGTGAGATCAAAGACGTATGGGCAAGAAGAGAAAAATGGTACCACGAATGCTCTAACTATCACTTCTACTCGTCTCACTGCGACAACGAGACCGAGTTCAACCAGTTGAGACACTCTTTCATGAACTACTTGACTACAATTACGGGCTCCCATATCAAGAATGTTCCAAATACCCGATCTTTTGTTGCCACTTTGGCTTATGAGGACTTGAATACGATATCAGACAAGTTTGAGGAGATCACTGCAGGTTGTGAAGCTGTGGAGCTTAGAGTTGACGCGTTGAAGGACTACACACCCTCATTTGTTGCTGACCAGACGGCCACCTTAAGAAAGTTTGTCACTTTGCCTATCATTTACACAATCAGAACACAGAGCCAGGGCGGCCAGTTCCCTGACGAGGAGTTTAGTCTCTTGGAGGAGTTGAGCTTCTTGGGAATCAAGCTCGGCATGGACTACTTGGATGTGCAGTTGACCGGTACAGAAGAATTTGTCAAAAAACTCATCAAGGGCAAGGCGTTCACGAGAATCATCGCCACTTATGTCGATGTGTCTGGCAACTTGAAATGGACGAACGCGGAATACGACAACAAGTACAACCAGGCCATTGGTTTGAACGCCGATGTAGTGCGTCTCATTGGAAAAGCCACGACATTCCAGGACAACATCGAGGTCGAACACTTTAGATCTAGCCACACACAAGTTCCATTGATTGCTTACAACTTTGGCGAGCAGGGCAAGTTGTCGCGTGTGTTGAACTCGATTTTAACCCCGGTTACTAGCGATGCAGCTCCAATTAAGTCGGCGGAGGGTGCGCTCACTGTTGCTGAGATCAACAAGTCTTTCAGCGAGATTGGTGGATTGACAAAAAAGAAGTTCACCGTTGTCGGACAGCCGATTTCTCATTCGAGATCGCCCGCTTTGCACAATGCCGTCTATCAAAAGTTGAACTTACCATACACCTTCGACAAATTTGAAACTGATGATGCCTCCAAAGTTTATGAGGAGATCATGACCAAGCCAGACTTTGGCGGCTTGGCCGTCACCATGCCATTGAAGTTGGACATTATGAAATATGTGACGGACCTTAGCGAGTCTGCCAAGATCATTGGCGCGGTAAACACCGTGAAGCCTGTGGAGGGCAAGCCGGGCAAGTTCTTGGGCGACAACACGGACTGGTATGGCATCACCAACTCATTCATTAGAAATGGTGTGCCCTCCATTGGTAACTCGAACCTCAACGGGTTGGTTGTTGGTAGCGGTGGTACCTCGCGTGCTGCCGCGTATGCCTTGAACAAATTGGGTTGCAAGAACATCTACATGATCAACCGCACTACTTCAAAATTGTATGAGTTGAAAAAGGAATTGCCCAATGAATTTAACATCACTGTTTTGGAAACCACCGATGATGTCGAGGCGGCCGAAAAGGTGTCGTTGATAGTCTCGTGTGTACCTGCCGACAAGCCCCTCGATGAAGCATTGCTCAATAAGTTGGAGAGAGTATTGTACAAAGGCATCCAAGAGAAAGACGACGGTATTCACCCAGTGCTTCTCGACGCCGCTTACAAGCCCAGAGTGACGCCCCTGATGAAGATTGCAAAGGAGAAGTTCGAGTGGACTGTTGTGCCTGGTGTTGAGATGTTGGTGAACCAGGGCGTATTGCAGTGTCGGATTCATACCGGATTCACTCCTCCTTATCAGGTTGCTTACGACGCAGTTGTGAGTGACAACTGAGCTCGGCAATTAAGAACGAGTCCAGTGATTTTATGTAAACTTAATTGCACAATCGAATAGATTTCAAAGTGGTTCATGCAGAGCTTTACGTTCATGCCATCTGCTAGTGACGACCAAACAGCCGCGATGCTTAAACTGTGGCATTTTGTATATGATGTGTGATGATTGATGATCTAGTAAATCCTGCATTCTTTTATCAAGTTGAGGTTCACCGCCCTCAATGATGTGTCTTTCCAGCCCTTTGGTCTTTCGTAGTTCCTGATTACGTATATCTTCCATTTGCTCTTTCTTGTGCCAATAGCGTTAGAATCGTGCTGCAAATGTTTTCAACACTCAAGCTTTCTTGTCTCGATTATCTAATTTATGTGTATAGTTACTATTTCCTCTGTTGCAAAAGTTGCAGCGGCAGATGAGTTGAGTGAAGCACCGCGACAACCTATTTGGATCTCGCACGCTGCAGAGACGAGATATCAATTACAGTAGGAAGCAAAGCTGGCCAGGGGTTTATATGTATATGAACTGATACACTTCTATGAGGGGCTAGGTAAGCAATTCTGGCCTCCTGGTTTTGAAAACCCATTCACCTAGAGTCGAAAAAAAAGAAACGAAGACTGAGTCAAAGCATGGTAGCATGGCAGGCTAGGGTTTACTATTGACACGGCGTGTTGGATATTATGCAACACCGTGTCGAATGTGCCGCACACAGGTATTTACAATATAGCAGCACCAAGTTTTTAATGTGGTGCGACACAAAACACCCTAGGTCTACGTCCACATGTCTATTTTGTATAGCTTATCTGAAGCTTAAAGTGTAAGAAATTACTTCAGCAAACGGCTTGGAGAAACTTCACACCGCGCTCACACGGTCACGTGATCGTCCTAGATTTCCAAAAATCAACACGGTGTGGCGCGAAGCTGGCAATTCCGAGATGTATCAAGCAAAAAAACAAACATTGGAAAAGGGGAAAAAGTGAAACCGTCAAAATAAAAAAAGAACGTGAAGAAGAATTAGAAATAAAACCAAGGATTCTATATGAAAAATATGAATTCAAGTATCATACTTTGAGTGCTTGTTTTTTTGGCTCAACACGTGCTCATTTCCACCGCACATGAATGAGCCCGCGACCGCATGCTGCTGCTTGCGGAGCAGACCGGAAACAGCCGATATAAACCACCAGAGGCAACATGACTTGACAGAACTGGGCCAAAACTTGCGTATTTTTTGAAAATATACTTTTGAAATAGTCGTGAATACTTAAAACAAATCATCATCATAGAAATCTTACTAAACGGATTCACCTTTCATCAATATACTTCATGGTGCCTGTTCCGAGACAGGGTTACATAATGAGACCATGTGCGCTCACAAGGCCGTGGCAAAACCCTCAAAGGCTAGATTTCCTACGGTTTTACTTTCTGAAAAAACCATTTTCAGATCCAAACCAAAACATTGCTGCAAAAAAAGGGGCTGAAAACGAGCCTGAACTCGATTCTACACCCAATCCCCTACGCGCCCTCAAACGCCTATTAGGCTTCACGAAACTGCCGCGACAAAAATCGCTGGAAGCCCGGGAACGACGCGAAAATGCAGCCAGCCCTTTCATCAAGTACCCACTTGTGACACACGACCAAATGCGGCGGCTTGCCACCGACAAGTTCCGCTTCGACGTTGGCTACGCGCTGTATGCACACCATAGCCTGAACTCGGCGCCGACGGTGCACTCGTTAAGCGACTTGACCGACCCTACGCAGCTCAACTCGCTCTTGCCGCGGCGGCGCCCGCATGGGCTGCCCGTGGACACGCTATCGATCAAGGCGGGCGACGATGCGATGCTAGTTCTGCCGTCGGTGGTTGCCATTGCAGATGGGGTCTCTGGGTGGGATTCTGCGCACGCGCTGCTGGGAATTTGGGCGCGGCTGATGCTTGAGACCTTGAGCAGGCTCATGACCGAGTACAAGCTCAGCCATGCGCCGCATACGATGAATGCACGTGACATCAAGCAGGTTCTAGATGACTCGTTTTTGCACACTTCGCATTTGATGGATCTTCAACGGCTCGGCGGCTCGTCCACGCTCGTGTGGGGCATGCTCAGCGGCAGCACTCTCAAGTACGTGATTATTGGCGATTCAAGGTTATTCGTCGTCAGAAACGGGCTGATAGTGTGCACGAACACAGAGCTGGCGGAAGATTTGTATCCGCAGCAGATCGGCACTCAGACTTTGAATAAATTGCCTTCAGATATGGCAGTCGTGGATGAGTTTGGCTTGCAAGAACACGACTTGGTGGTGGTGTGCTCTGATGGCGTCACAGACAATTTGTTCGAGTGGGAGATCCTTGACTTATTGCTGTCACACTTGAGCATGGAAACGTCAAATTTACGCGCCGTTTGCTCGAAGATTTTGGCCCAGTGTAAGCTGGTGGCGTTTGATGACAATGCATACACGCCATATAACGCCAAAGTGAACAAACTCCCTAGCAAGTTCGGTGCCCTGGCGAGTTTGGGCGGCAAGATGGATGATATGTCGCTCTGTATTGCCCGTGTTGTGCCGAACTCACAGAAAAATGTCTAGTAATGTTTAGCGGCTGGCGTGACATATGTGATGGCAATTGATATGAAGGCCTCTGAGTGCTGGAAATGATTATCAGGATCAATCATTTTATCAAGTGTTCTCTGATATGAAATTAGATTAGTTTGGAGTTGTCATGGTCACATCTTTGCACATCAGACCGAGGAAAACATTGCTCTTAAAGCAATTTATATCATTGCGAATTCCGGTAGACTTGTCGGGTCAGCAAATGTTTAGAGAGCGGTCAGGCCATCACAGACATGTATCTTCATCCATGACAATGGGACGAATACAGGCTACAAGATGGAACGCTCTTCTGAGCTTTTGCGAAAAGGCAAGGCTCATGCGCATGAATTAAACTGCCTTTGTTAGTGGCTTCCATGGATAGCTGGAAGCAAATTTCTGGCTGAACTTGAAACTCATGCTGGAAAGTTCCGAATGCTGTATGCCGTCGCAAACCTCACAACCTTTGCGTACACCTACATTCATATACTCAAAATACCTTGATGACCCGTGGCCGTGAAGAGACATTTTCACCATTGCTGAAAGAGTGGGAGACACCGGCTAGTACCTAGTTCATTCAACATTAGTTCAATTCTACCGCTGCCTTTATAGATCTGCCATATAAGCGATAGTGACCCCATTTACACTACAAAGGCAAGTTTATCGTAAAACAAACTTTTAAGTATACAAAAATACAATCGGCACGGTGCCTTACATGTTGGCCACTTCGGAGAAATACTGTCTCAAAATCAAAGAGAGCATCTCGGGAAGCTCATTGATGTTCCTCACCACAACGTAGAACTCAAAGGGGAACGTGTCCAAGTAGTTCTCGACCTTCAACGACATGGCGCCCGTGACTGGGTCCGGCACGTAACTGACCTGGGACATGTCTAGGATAGACTCACTCGAAGTGATGCCGTCCACAACAACAAACACAAGCATGACTTTCTCCTCACGGGCCTTGCGCACTAATCTCTGCACCGTGGCGTGGTCTTCACACACACCGTCAGATATGATAATCTGCAACTGCCACAAGTCGGCGCTGGAGCTGGAGCGTGCGTTCTCAAAGATCTTGAGCGATTTGGCACACAACTGCTTGATGTCGGTACGCTCCTGCTGGAAGTCAAACCACTGGAACACATTAGCGCCCGTTTCCTGGTTGAACGGTTTGTCGAACGGGTGCACCAACTTCACGTCCTCGCCGAATCTCACAATCGACAATCCACCACTTTCCAATTGCGTGAGCGCCTTCAGCACGAGCGCAATGCTGTGGAAGGCCAACTCCGTGGACTTGCTCTCGGTCATCGACTTCGAGTCATCCACCGCGATCATGATCTGGTACTGTCTCTTGGCCGGCTTGGTGCGGCGAAGCCAAATCTTGTCCTTGCGGAAATCAGACGCAATGTACGAGATGATCCGCTTCATATTGAGCCTCTTACCAGTCTTGTAGTCACCGCGAAGCTTCGTGGCCAACGTTGGCTCTAGGATCAAACGCAACTGCTCACTTAGCCCCGAGGCCAATTCCTGGGTGGCGATTTCGCTGTCACGCCAGATGTGTCTCGCGTGTTCGAGGCTCATCGCTGGAGTATCGCTGGGGTTGATCACAAAATCTTCATCCCTAGCAGCGTCCAACTCGTGCTCGGCCGCTGTCTCCTCGAGCTCTTGTTTTTGAATGATGTCGTCGGCACTGGCATCTTCTTCTTGTCTTCTCTCGCCAACAACGCCGCCCTTGGTCTTGCCATTGAAATCGTCGGCGTTTTCGGCAACTTCGTCCTGTGAAGGATCGACCTCGTCCACATCCATGTCGTCCTCCGCCTTGACCGGCGCAGGCTCCTCCATGTCGGGTTCATCCTGTGCGTTCGACTCTTCTTCGTCGTCGATCGCCATCTCCTCATCGATGCTCTGCACTTGGTCCTTGCTGTCGGCCGCGCCCAACGCTTGCGTGTCGTGCTCGGTATTTTCGCCGTCCACGTGTTGGAATTCATCGGGCTTGACGTCGGCTTTTTCCTCTTGCTCCTTTTCGTCAATAGACGCCTCCTGGATCTCCTGTCTGCGCCGGTGGAACTCCTTCAACGAGTCGCCAAGTTGTTTCAAAGACTCCTTCATCTCGTCACGCGCGCCATCGTCCGTGGGCGCCTCCTCCGTTTTGTTTTCTTCCTGCTTCGTGTCGCTGGAGGCAGTCCCGGTAGTTCCGATATCGTCTTTCTCGTCCAAGGCCTTATTATCGGCACCGTCGCCCTGCTCACCAGCCTCCGTCTTAGTGGCCGCATCCATGTCGACATCCTCGTCGTCGGCCTGGTTTGCACCATCGTCGCCCTCCATGGCATCTTCGCCTTTGTCGGCGGAGTCTGGCTGCTCGTCCTTGTTTTCCTCTTCTTCGTCTTTTGGACCGTCGGCGGTTTCTTCGTCAGACTCAGGCTCCTGTGGCTCCTCGTCGATCTCCTTCTCGCCACCTTCGAGCTCAGACTCATTTTCGTCGTTGTCGTCTTCATCGTTGCCATCTTCTTCGTTTTCATCTTCTTCATCTTCACCGTCTTCGTCTTCTCCGTTATCGGCTTCTTCAGCAGCGGCGGTCTCGTCCTTCTGGTCCTTGCCCTGTTCTTCCTCTTCTTCCTCCACGTCCATTTGATCGTCAAACGCGTCTTCTTCCTCGCCACTGTCGTCATTATCGTCGTCATCGTCCATATTCATGTCTTCAGGGAGATCCAAAGTCTCCGTTTCCGGCACGTGCTCGTCCAACTGCTCGTTTTCGTCATTCTTCACCTCATCGTCTTGCTCGCCAACGTCCTCCTCTTCGTCAGCATCTTCGTCGTTATCATTTTCATCTTTTTCGTCATCGCCGTCCTTATTGTCCTTCTCTTCATTCTTCTGGTCGGCGTTCTCCTTCTCCTCTTCTTCCTCATTCGCTTCCATATTTTCGTCGTCATTGACTGAATTCTGTGGCATTTGGTCCAGATCCTTCTCCTTCTCATCATCCTTTGCTTCTTCGTCCCACATCTTCTCGTCAATTGCGTTGGGGTCGAGGTCATCGATATCGTCCACTTCTTCGTCCAAATCTTCTTCTTCGCCGTCATCGTCCTTGTCCTCGTCATCCTTCTCTTGATCTGACGCCTCCTCAAGGTCACCGGCCATTTCACCTTCCATGTCGACTGCATCGTCATTTTCGTCGTCTTCTTCATCCTTGCTCTTCTCTTCGTTCGGCTGCTGTGCGTGCTCGGCCAAATCATCGTCCTCCTCTTCATCCTTAGAGTTGTTGGTGACGCCGTCTCCATCACCCAAACCGGTTCCGTCATGCAAATTATCATCTTTCTTTTGCTCACTAGGCGCCTCGGGAGAGCAGAAACCGTCGGATGCCAAGGTATGAAGAGATTTCAAGAGCACAAACGTAGACTTGGTCATTTCGACGTAGTTTTGCCTCGCCTTCGTCAACATCGACACAGATAGATTGTGGTACTGCACGATCAAAGGCCGTGTGAAGGCCACCAACGCAGAAGTGACTGCAGATGTATGGGCATTCTGCTCGATGCCATGCACAATCTCAATGCACTTAGCAAGCGATTTCTCAATCGTGGCAGTGTGCAAAAGCTTGATGGACTTCATCAACCGCAGCTGCGTCAATGTCAACCAGCCATCTTCTTCGTCGTTAATCTCGGACTGATGAAGTTCGAGAATCTTTTGAACAGAGACCATAATCGACGTCGAGAGCTTCCGTAACTCCTGCTCGAGGTCCTCAACAACCGCCACGCTTGTTAAAGAAGTAGATGAGTTCAAAAATGGCCTGTATGCAAGATTTTGAATACAGTTAGCCACAACATCAGCAACAAACGAGGTATGCACATTGGTTTTGCCCCACGCTTTCAAATCAGAAAAGAGCTTTGTATACAAGTCATTGAATCTTGTAACTAACTGAACATCGGCATCTGTGTATACGTTGCAGCTTTCCGCCGGCAAGACCGCCAACATCGACGTGAGCTCGGCCTTTGCATCATTAAAAACGACCGCGTTTACCGAGCCGTGAAAGTAAGAGACACTGTTAATGACACTGAGCGCGTAATCGAGCACGCGTATCAAACTGAAGATGAAAGATCTCATTCCAGCTAAATTTGACTGCATCGATGGCACGAGCGAGGCTTTCAAAAGATCGTGTTTCTCGTTGTCTGCCACGCTCATCATGTTGTCGCATAGGTCAGAAATTCTTTCGATGGACCCTGAGAGGGAAATGAGCGGAGCTCTGGTAGTCACGAGCGAAAACATCAAATTCTCGGATGCCGCAAGCCCCCGCTCAAGGTCAGCCTGCGGCACCTCCTCATTACCACTGGCAACCGCGCTTCTCAAACGAGGCAAGATGTCAAGGCATCGGAAATAGTGGCCGTCGACGCCCTGGAGCGTTCTCGTACCGAAATAAGCACTATTTGTGAGAATCAAATTGACCGTTGCCAAAACCTTTTTCACCTCAGGCTTGACCGTGGTCTTGACACCAATGCGCCTCAACTCCTTGAACGTGTCGCTGAGCAATTTGTGTTTTTGAGACTTCAACGCCGCCACAACTTTCTTCGTGTCGTCATTCATCACCGACGGCGTCTCCTTGCGCAATTCGTCCATCTGCTCAATCACCTGTTTCGCATACTCATAGAGCGACGGGGCCTGGCTGCGCAAAATCTTGTCGATGTACACCTTCAAGTTATTCTCGACAATCTCGATATTTCTCAAACGTGTTGGTCTTTCGCTCCACTTCGCCGTAGTTTGACATGCCTGAAGAACTGCGAGTTTTTCAGCATTCGAAAGTCCAGCAAACCTGATTTGCTTGGCATCATAAGCGGTACTCGCAACAACAGCAGAGTCCTTTGGAATACCGGCCTCCACGAGGGGCGCCACGGGAGTCGACAACAATGCACGGTACTTCCGTATCACCTTGTAGAGATTGTTATGGGATTTGCGGGAGCTCTGTTTGAGCGCATCAATGTTCACGTCCTTCCAGCTGGCAAGCAAAATTACCTCAGACACGTCTTTCTCCAACGTCTTTTTCGTCTGGCGCACGGTCTCCTCAATGATGGGCAAAAATTGCTCGTAGAATGCAATGAAATTGCCGAGCCCATTGAGAATGTCGCTGTCAGGGTAGGCAAGACTCGAGATGTGATTTCTCAATGCCCTAACCAAGTCTAACCGGGGCTGGAACTCGCCGAAGTTGGTCTGGCTCATGAACACGTTCAATGCCCCTAAAACCTGCACCACCGAAGGTTTCTCGTCTGTCTTCTCGTCTGTCTCGTCCGTCTCGTCGTCCTGGAGGTAGGGTATCACCACACTATCAAACAAATGGAACCACCATTTGCCCACGGACTTCTCAAACGTTTTGTCCTCGAACCTAAACAACGACTTCCACGAAGTAAGCTCCAACTTGCGCCACGACACAATGAGGTTGGTGATATCCTCGAAATGCGTCTTCAACGTGACCTGGCTGGATGCAAACTTCTCCCATTCGTTCAAAGAGTTGTGCAAGATCTCAATCTTGAAGAGAAGCTTGTTCAACGGGAAACTGGAAGGGTAACTCAAAAACTCATCCGCATACCGTGAGATCGTCTGCAAAGTCGCGTGCTCGGGCCACTGCGCAAGCAACGCGGCCACAGACTTGTATACAGAGAGCACCAACTTCATAGCCTTTCTGAATTGTGAAGGACATGGGTCATGGTAGAAGTTCACCTCTTCATGAGTATCAGAAGCGAAACTCTCGTGAGAACTCTTCATTGCGATGAGCAACGCGGACAATTGAGAGGCACTATTCGGTCCGTAAACGACATCAGGCTTCGTAGACTGCAACTCGCTGCAGAGAGTGGCGCCCTGTTGAACAATATCGCTCAAGCTCAACTCCTTTTCCCTCAAGTAATGGTTGACATACGAAACAGCAAGCTCGTAATGTACCTCTTCAAAGGCTTCAGTAGCTTTCCCTGTCTCCTCGCCAATGTCCATCACATCCTCGTAGTCCGGAAACAACTCCTTGAAATCCCGTTCTGCATCATCAGTATCCTTATGCTTATAAAGAGATCCTTCCTGTGCAGCCTGTTCCTCTTGCTTCATCTTGCGGTAATACCACCTGTAGTAGAGCGACTGGAATGCCTGGTTGACCACTACAGAAAGTCTTTCATCGCTCATTTTGGTCTGGGAAAAGCACAAGTTGATAAAGTAAAGCATTACCTTTTCACTCAACACCGAAGAACTGCCTAGCGTCTTGTTCATGGCCTTCACCGACTCGAAAAGTGCCTCTATGGCAGGCACATTGTTCAACTTCTCAATATCAATTTGCCACAACGAAGCCACCTCGAACGGTGAAGCCTTATTCTTGTTTTCAATCTCCAACAAATCCAATCCCAAGCGGATACTGTAGATGTACCCGCTCAAAATATCGTTCAAATCAGCATACATCGGGTACTTGCTGTGCAAGCGCAACATGAAGTTGGCAGAATTGTTATGGAAAATGCCCACTTTCTGCAGGTTGGACTCCATGATGGAGTTTTCGGCCGCGGTCATAAGCTTGGCCATTGGCTCTCTGTCAATGGATGAGTCCAAAAATGATTTCCATTCATCAAACAACTCGTCCATGCTCTCGTTGCTCCTCAACACCTGGGTCTTCGCTGCCTCCAACTGCTCGCCTGGAGAGGGCAAAGCAGATTCGAGTTCGAGAGGCTCGTTTCCGCTGATGACCAATCTGATAGACTTCCATGACTCTTTCAAAGCAGCGCACAATTCCTGCTGGCGCTGGTAGACAACATAAGTGACGTGGTCTTCAATGGCTGGATCGAGCGGCGAGTTCGGAACGAACAACTGGATACAGCCGCACGCGAAAAGAATCCATGCTTTGCCCAATTGAGCGAGACTGCTGCAATTGACAAGCATGTACAATGCAGGCAAATATGTCTCTTTCATTATACTCGTCACCATTTCATCGCAACCGGCCTCGGCAAGCGCGAGCAACAGCTGAATGAAGTCTTCTGAGACTGTAGTCAATGTTTCCACGTCCGCTAAAATCTCTAGGTCATGAGCCTTGAAAATCTCCAAAATCCACTTGACGAGTACATTTTGAAAAACAGCTTTTTGATCCTCAAGAACGCTGGCGGAGTTCTCGATCAAAGACTTGCCAAAGGCAGAAATATCGGTCAAGCTCTGATCCAAGTACTTGCCTGGGCGATTCCTGATTCCGGTGAATGTCACCAAACTCTTGAAGAAAAACTCGTTAGTGAACAAACCCCTGGTCATACTATCCTTACTCCAAAGGCAGTCGAAGATGCGAGGGTATGGCGCCAAGAGCGAGTTCTTTGATCCTTGCAATAATGAAAGAGTAGATCTGGAAGAGTGTGTGGCAACGGAAAGCTGCTCGCGAAGGTTTGAGCCCCTCACGTATGAGCTGACCACCAAAAAGTTCGACAACATGGTAAACTCTTGTTCCAACAGGTTATTCCTCTCGACAACAAACGCGTTGGCAACTTCCGCGAGCCTCGTGAACGCCGCTGAGAAGTTCGTGAACACAAGCTCCAAGTCGTCATCTCTCAAAGAGCCCATTACAATGTCGTCATAAAGATTAAGCATCAGGTGCCTCAAATCAGACACCTCGGCATAAGTGTCAGGATACAACTTTGTTGCCAAGACGTCAAAGTCGCCCAACAAAGCCACGAGTTTGGCATAGTTATCCCAGGCTTTCTTTGAGGTGGGGTATGTTTGTCTGAAATGCTCCCAGATCTTGGTCATCGAGAACCCCGACGTCAATTCCAAACCAATGCGGAGCGAAGTGATGTCTCGCGCATGCTCTGCAATGAGTGCCTTATCCGAATGAGTCTCGAGCCATGCCGTCACCATTCCGTGGTACACTCTTAGCTTTGAAAGATTTTGCTCCTGCGACGCCTCGGCCAAAGAGGCCCAAATGCACTGAAGTTCCATCAAAGACTCGTAAAAGTTGCCCTGTTGCTTGAAAAACTCGGTGGATTGGACAGATGCATCGAAAACAGTGCTGATGAAGACCGAGACGGCCTTCACATAGGCAAAAATGTTGACCTTCGGCGCCTTCTTGATATCCCTGCCTAGATTCACCGCAGCTGACTTTTCAATAAACGATAAGTCGCTGGCCTTGCCGTTGATTGCCTTATCCTCGATGCGTTGAATAAATGATCTGGCTTTCAACAGCGTAGAAATGACTTGGAAAAGCACGCTCGCATTTGACCCCTCGAAATTCACATCACAGGCCTCAAAATAACCCAAGATGTAACGATTCACAAGCGGGTGTAACACCTGGTTTGCAACAAAATCTTTCGTAACGACTTGAGAGGAAGCGGTCTGGCGATACAACGTCTTCAAATTCGTCACATACCCGCTAGCCTGCAAATGCTGGAGCGTCAGACACACTTCTTCAAGTGTGCCGGTTTCAGACGCATCAAACTCGGGGCTGCTAAAGGCCTTGGTCCATCTTTTGAGCTTTCCAAAGTTGGACATGCCAAAGATACCGGCCAAGGCGCCTGTGAGTGATGAAACATCTGCACTCACACAGTCATGCACGAGCGCAAGGTTTCTTAAGCTGGAGTCAGTAGAAGCCACGAGCGCAGACACAGGTTTGGCAGACGAAGTGTCATCTTTGAACTCCAATTTCTCCATCATATCATCAAGCTCCTCCACACGAGCATGATCGGCCTGTTCCGCTGCAAGGCCAAGGCATTTCCGGTCGAAAGAAGTGGCCCGATCATCCAAGCTCTCCACGAATAACTCCACACATCTATTCCTCATGGCTCTGGAAAGCTCGCCATATTTGGGATCGACCGTCAAAAACAATCTGAAGTCTGGGTGAGGCGTGAGAACACGTGGCGAGCCGTCCTCTTGAGAACACTCGTTGATAATCAATGAGCCGTTGAACTCTAAAAGGGAATTCAACCTGTCCAAAACCGAAGGGTTACACAAGTTAGCATTGTCAAGCACCAACCACTCGCCCCTGGCAACGGCCTTCACAAGCATCCCGTCAAACCAGTTGAACTTGACCGTAGAAACTTCCTGCAACTTCTCGTAAAGCTCATCGGCGGAGCCTGCAAGTTCGCTTAATCTCTCGTTTGCATAAAGCGACAAAAAGGCTTTGAATTGAGAAACGAACACGCCAAAGTTATCTGTGCCAATCTCTGTGCTCTCCATGAATTCAACAAGGCTCAAACATGTCAGAAGCAAGACAGGCTCGGAGTTTGTAGCTCTCAAATTGATCACTAAAAGTTCATTGAGCAAGACAAATACCTCAGTTGTGAGCGCATTGATCGCTCTTGTGAGATCAACTTGCTCGTATCCACCCAAAATGTCCATACTGTCAACATCGCTGTTCATCGAGAACTCAGAAAGCTTGACACCAACCACGTTTGCGAGGAAACGAATGAGCTCGGTTTTTCCCGAATTCGATGGGCCAGTCAAAATAAGCGGGATGTTTTCGCTGACACTTCTCATAGCCGCCTCCAACACGGGGAAATTCGTCTGCAAGGCCACAAACTGCAACCTGTCTGACGAGTTAGAGTACTGCAAAAGTGGATTTCTGCGCATGAGCGACCCGCCTGCCTGAACGTACTCCTTGCCCAAACCGTAAAAGGCATCCTTCTTTTCCTGCGGCCCAAAAACCGTTTCAAAGAGCTCCTTGACGTGCATGCGATCCTCCGGAGTGCGGAACCTGTGGCACACAATCATATCCAAGAAATCACCGATGGTAGTATCGCTCGGTGTGCTCAAGTTATGCTTGGAGCTGTAGAGACTCAACCAACGCAACGTGTCACGCAAGTTGAACTCCCATGGTCCGCCCGACATGCCCCACTTTCGCTTCACAGCCACCTCTTCTTCCAATTTTGTCATAAACTGCATCATTTTCGCACAGTCAGCACGCAGAACGTTGGGGAAAATCTGTGCGGAGATAAGCAACAAATCCTCGTGTTTTAAAACGTCCATGTACACAACGGAAAAACGGTTCACGAAAGATTTGGGCAATCCCTTTCTGCCACCGCCTTGATACTGCGGATTTTGAGCGGCAAACACCTTGAAGTCCGGATGGCGCGGGAACGAGCGGTCCAATTCCGGAATGTATGCCTCGCCTCTGTGGTCCAAACACGCGTTCAAGCCTTCCAAAACTGACTGTGACGCCAAGTTCATCTCATCTAAAAGCACCCACTCGCCATTTTTCATGGCACGGAGGAAGGGCGCGTCACGCCAGACAAACTCGCCTGTATTTCCGCCTTCGACTGGCGCGTCGGATCCGAACAAGTCGATCAAATCAGTCTGCTCCGACAAGTTGATACGGATAAGCGGGTTGCCGGTGGCCTTGGAAATGGCTGATACCAAACTGGTCTTGCCCACGCCGGGGCTTCCCTCAAGCAATATGGGCTTATGGACCTGCATGGCACGAATCACCCGCATGGCATTGGCGGCCGTGGTGGGAGCCAGCAAGTTGAACAGCTCTTCCCACTGTTGGCCATTTCTCCGCGGAATCAGGAACATGCCCGCCTTCAATAAGTCGTCGGTGACTTCGATAAGGGGTGCACTGTTGCAAAATTCATCTGCGCTGAAGTCAATCAACAGGCACAAGTGCGAAACACATTCCCGCTTGTGCTCGGCAAGTCTCTCCTCATTATCGGCAAGGTACGCGGTGTTGTTTGTGCCCAAGGCGTCGATAAACACCATCATCGCACCGTTGATCAAGGCCAATTCCGACGAAAATTTGTCATCACACGCATTGATGAACTCCACCCACGCCAAAATGTCTCTTAGTGAGATCACGCCGCTATGCGCATTGCCGTTGCCCAACCGCTTGCCGAACCATTCTGAGAACTGGACAAGGGGCTTGCTGAGGTGGCGGAATTCGGCTTTCAATCTCGATTCGACAATCTGCTGCACATCATTAAAGTCATCCATGGACGGCACCCAGATCTCGGTGAATCTGTTCCGCAACGCAGGCGACAACTCTTTCTTCCCGTAGTCGCCACCAGGATTCATAGTGGCCAAGAACTGGAATGTCTCCTTTGCAGTGAGGAAGGCATCCTCAGTGCCCTTTTCGGCCAACAACAAGCTTCGCTCCGGCTCGAGCACGGAGTTCAATCTCTCCAACACCGAATCGTCGGCCAACGAGATTTCGTCAAGCAAGAAAAACTCACCCTGTTTCATCGCATTGATCAACGGGCCGTCGGCCCACTCAAACAAAGATGCTGAGGCGCGGATATGCTCGTCGATGGTCTCGATTAAAGAGGCGTCGATGTTTTCATTTGGCTTTTCCGCCAACGTTTTCTTCACGCGCTCGTACTTTCTGACCAAATCCTCAACTTTCGACTGCTCCAACGAAACGTCCATCTGCAACGACTCGAAGAACGTGATCAAAGATTTGAGAAGCTCGGCGCGCGTCTCAAACCGGTTCCGGATTGGCCTCTGGGCACCCAAAATGTCACCAGTTTCGGTGTTTTGGTGGGCATTCACCGTGATCAACTGTCTGTGAAGAAGCTGTGCCAAAATCTGACACACGGTCGTTTTGCCACAGCCCGTTTCGCCCACCAAGAGAAGCGGTTCGTTATATTTAATGGACATCTCGACCAAAACAGCAAGCCGGCGCATGGCTTTCGTCCAAACGATCGGCAGATCCAAAGCCATGAGCTGCTTATTCTCCAACTTCTCATAGTACAGCTCCATATCAAGCGTGACCCGCATGACTTTCTCGATGGTTTCCTTTACCACCATTTTCTCCTCGTGTGACCGCACGCGTTCGGCAAGCAACATATACCCGTTTGCGGCCAATTCCTCATATCCCACGGCATCTCTTAAAGCCCATCTGAACAAGTCTCTAAGCGTGGCAAACGAATTCTTCTGCTCAAAAAGACGCGAAGACTGACGCCGCACAGACAACTGGCGGTAAACCTCGACGATTTTTTTGCCGTACGTAGGCGCGATCTGGCACCGCTCCTTCAAAATGATCTCAAGTTCGTCCTGAGGGATGTCGTCAAAGTGCAACTCGAGGAATCTGTTTCTGAACGCACGTGACAACACTTTTCTGCCGCCATACAAACCGGGCGGGTTCTGGGTGGCAAACAACATGAAGTCAGGGTGTGGATGTACCACTTCTTGCGTCTCGGGGATAAACAATTCCCTGTTGTCGTCGAGCAATCTGTTCAACGCCTCCAATACATCGGTTGGCGCAAGATTCAACTCGTCCAACACGATCCAGTGGCCCTTGCGCAACGCCTCCACCAAGACACCTTCGCGGAACACCAACTTGCCACTGGAATCAGAGATGTATGTTCCCAAATACTCCTGTAGGTCTGTGTGCTCGTGGTTGTTGATACGTACGAACTTGTGGCCCGTGATGCTGGCCAAATAGTTGATCATCGACGTCTTACCCGCCGACGTGGGGCCTTGCACCAACACGGGGAACTTTCTGCTGGCGGTGGCACGAACCAAGTTCAAGAGATTTTTTTCGACAAACGGCGTGATGATGTAGTTCGGCGTGGAGATTTCACCCGGCCCACGTTTCATCCAGTAGTGCTGGAACTGCACATACTCCTGCTCGTTGCCTGAAGGTGCCGGCGGACACCGGGCCACCACCTGTTTCGCGTTCTTCAACTTGTCGATGGTGTACTTGGCAATGATTGGCTTCAACACGCCCTCAGATTTGCCGTCAAGCAACGTCAAGAACGACATGCAGAAACCCTCGTACAACGCCCGCCGCAACCCGTAAACGGCCACAATGTCGCACACGTAGATCAATGTCCGAGTCAACGTACGGATACTGAAGTGCGGTTTTTGGTTTGCACCGTCGACAATGCGGTTCAGCTCAGCAAGTGCCTTGGCCTCATAGTACAACTCAGCAATGTCCTCAATGGCCCAGTCATCGCCCACGGCAAACCGCTGAATGTACTTTTCGATGATCGATGTCAAATCTTCACGATCCCGGTCGGGTGAATGCACATAGATCTCGCTGAAGCGGGACCGGATACTCAAGGGCAAGTCTCGCTTGCCAACATCGGTGGACGGATTCATACAGCCAAAAATGCGGAAATCTGGGTGTGCCCGGATGGCCTCGACGTCACCACGCTCACTCAAAAGCACCGATCTCTGGGTCACGTTTTCGGAGAGCAAATCGGCAATGCTCTCCAAAGTATCAGGCGAGGCCAAGTTGATTTCGTCCAAAAGAAGCCACTCGCCGTTGCGCACGGCCTTGACTAATGACCCCTCGACAAAACTGAACACAAACGAGTTTTCGAGGTTGGCTGCCTGAGCCTCGAATCCCTTCACGTCCTGCAGGAACTGTTGCCATTTCGTAAGGAGCACCGATTTCTCGGAGGCGCCCAATTTGCGTTTCTTTTTGGGACCCCCTTCCTCGGCCTCATCCACATCTGAATTTTCGGCTTTTTCTAAAATCCCGTAGGCCATTTTGACCGCCTCGTTCCATAGCTTGATCACGTTTTTCCACTGGCTGCGGTTGTAGCATTTCAGAAGAAGCGCGGAAAACTTGGCGTTTTTCTTTTGCGCAAACGTGGCGAGAAACAAGTTTTCAAACACCTCCTGCAACGGCGTAGCCACGCTCTTGGTGTTGACAGGCTTGTACCCGCCGAGCAAATCGCCGGCCTCAGTCTGCTGGGATACGTTGATCACGGTCAATTTCTTGTGCAACATTTTCGCAACCTCCTGCACAACAGTGGTTTTTCCTGTACCGGTCTCACCCACGAGCAACACCGGCTCCACCATTTCTATTCCGACGCCAATCTGTTCCATAAGGCGTTTCGAGTGTTTTGTGCGGGCGAAAGTCGTGGCGCTCGAAGGTTTCTTTTTCGACCGCAAAGCCTGGTCAGCCTGGCTTTTGAGTAGCACCGCCCGTCCAATCTCCAATTTCGCGTCATCCATGTATAACGATGGCACGTAGCTTTCGAGGTATAAGTTGATTCTCAGCGTGGGCATTTCCAAGACCTCGCCAATGGCGCTGACGAGCGGAGTCAAGGCTCCGTACTCGGTAATGGCACTACCGAAACACTCGACGGCTTCGGCGAAAATGTTATCATAAACTACCGACTCCAAGAGCTGGTCGGCGCTTGATACGCCCTTATTTTGGAGCATCACGTGGCAGCGCGAGCACCATTTCATCAAGTCACGCGTGGAGATCACGCGCGGGTGCAGGCCCTTGTTGAGCGAGATGAACGACGTCATGGTATAGATGTGGCACACCTTGGTGTACACAGAAATGAACTTGGCAATCAAATTCTTCAAGAGCGGGAACCGCGCGGCAAGAATCGCGCGGAGCTCAAGGTCACCCGGCGCCGTGACCTCGATCTGCTCCCAAAGCCGGTGCCCAATCATATCTGGCACACGGGCCAGGTCTCTGTTTGTTCTCACGGTAGAGATAAGCTTGAAATCGCTGTGTGCACGAATCACCTCACCCCTAGAGGGAATGCTAAGCTCTCTTTTTTCAAGCAACGTCAACAAAATCGAAAGCACTTCTGTAGGTGCCTTGTCGATGTCCTCCACAAGCACCCACTTGCCCTCTCTGACGGCAGTAGTCAACACCCCGGACCGCCACTCGAAAGAGCCCGGTTTCTCGCCGGAAGTGTACGTTCCCAAGAGCAATTTTGCGTCGGTTTGTTCGCCCAAATGGATCTTCACAATGTCATCTTGTGCTGAGAGGTATGTGGCGAGCTGCGTGATCAAAAACGTCTTGCCTGATCCGGCCTGGCCATGCAACATCACGGGCCGGTTGTGCTGCACGGCGCGAGCCAAGCGCTGCAACACGTCCACGGCGTTTGTTGTGGGCACGACCTTCTCTGCGGCAGGCTCCGGCGCTTTCAGGGTACTGCCGACCAAAACACCACATATACTCACCACCAGGCGCAGCAAGTCACTCTTTTCGATATGCACCACGGTTGGATTTGGGCCCTGGATGTCGCCGGGTAATGCCATGAGATTTGCGAGCCGCTTGGCCTCAACCAAATCGAAAAAGTGGTAGTCAATCTTGTAATTGCCGTCGTATTTGCCGGACAACGAAGCGCCCTTTAAATGCGTGGCAAGCATCTCATCGCGCGACGCCTCGGACGCGTTCAAGTACCGAGCCAAAATCTGCACGGCCAAGAACTTCGCCACGGCGAACTCCGTTCCAAAATTAAGGACCTGATAAAGTGTTTGCGGAAGCACAAAGCGCGCAAACCGGCGCGGCTTGTGGGCGTATATTCTGTAAAGGGCCAACAACACAAAGTGCAATTCGGTGGCGGTTAATTCGGCCACCACAGATGAGAGCAGCTCTGCGAAATTCATAGAGGCCATGAAATGCTCGAGAAGACCTAAACTCTCGGGGAAAACGACACAGATGCGCGATAACGCAAGAAGTATGGTGGCCCCACGCAATCTGGGCCCCTCTGTATTCTGGGTTTCAGCAAATGCTGCCTCCAAGGCGTCCAGTTTTTCGATCCATCGAGCAACTATCTCAAGAAAAACCGGTTGGTACGCGTAATATACTGCCAGCGTTGTGCTGGAGTGTAATGCAAAAAGCGCCAATCTGTCCAAGTTAGCCAGCACGGTAGAGGCATGGTCATATTTGAAGGGCAGAGGCAATTTTTTCTGGGGAAAAGCCGCACGGTATGCCTCATAGCGAGCAGTGGCCGCAGCAAGGTCTAGCTGAACGGCGTGGTTCATTTTTCTGCCTTGTTATTTCTGATTGGTATATTTTCAGGTCCAGTCAGTATGGCCGAGATGACTTTTGCGATGCCGATATGAAAATGGCTGGAGTGCAGGCAGTGCGCGGAAAAACCTGCGTGCGATGAGCCCATGTGCGGGTTTGGTTGCAAGCTGCAAATGGTGGTGACTTGGTGGGTATATTATTCACAGAAGGGCGAGCACATATGATTTGAGTCGAAGCTTTGGAAGCTGAAGAAAAGTAGAACACAGATTATATGAGTAATCTTGTGTGTTGAAATTTTGGGTTCAACTTGATTATGAAACTTGTGGACCGAGAATCATGGGATATGGTGCACATTATGATTTTTTTGCGTGCATGATCCGTCGTCGCGAGCATGGGATCTACAATAACACTTCGAATTTCCGAAACGAAGCAATAAATCTGCATATTTTGTGTGATGTGTGATTTCAAAAGCTCTTCGATTCTTGAACGGTCACGTCAGCCCCGTCAAGCCAGTTGCCCAAAAGACTTATGGATTTTCAAGATAAATCAGTGATTTAAGTTAATCTGGCGCAATTTTAGGACAAAATGCTGAAAATAAAAAGCATTTGACATTCTCTCGCGACAATTATAAACCCGAAATTTCCCAAGGGGTTTCACATTAAAAATGATTACTGCAACAACAAAAGGTTTGAGATGTGAAACACTTTTAACCAAGCTTTTGCTAGCTCGAAAGAGACACGCCCTAAAATCAACACTATCCAAGAACAGAACTTTATGTCACCAAGACTAATTGTAAACTTAAGTGTTTCCTACAAATACACACTCTCTTCTATAAGTAATCAGTGCTGGACCATAATCCTTTTGGGCCATTGTAAATACTGATTTCCTGGAATGAGGCCCAAGGTGCTTTTTTTGGCATTATCGAGTCTCTTGCCAGTAATGAAAATGGCGCTCGCAAATGTCGAGGCTCAAGACACCGTGCAATTTACGCAGCCAGAGGCTCTGGAAACTTTTCATCAGCTCACAGAGGACGAACAGACAATTTTTGGTGCTGATTTCTGTGAGCAAACGTGTGGCTTTGATGATACCGAAATTGAAATCGAGGAGGCAGACGACCTATTATACAGCTTTGTTGAACGCCTCAAAACCTACGTTACGCCTTTCGAATTCAAATTCATGAAATTTGATGCGGATTGCGATACACTTCTCGATGAGTTCATGACTATACAAGAAATCGTATCCACTTTAAAGTCTGAGATTGTCTCGAGCCAATTAAGTTTCGCCAAGCAAATGGTCGATTCGATGGCAAAAGCAGTTGAACGTCTGAGAAGTAACTATGACCCAGAAAGTGCTGCGGATGGAGTATTATGCAAAATCTCAGAAATTGGAGTGAGCGCATTTGCCTTGCACAATTCATATGGATTTTTGGATATGACTATCCCAGACCATATTGAGAGGGTGACACGGTTGTGGCATGAACTTGCGTTGTGGAAACTCGTTTTCAAAGACTTGAAAACAGTCACAGTTGATGATATTCTTGCGTTCGAAGAAAACTCGGCCAACGCAGAATCTTTGGTTCGGAAACTTCTTGCACAACTCAGAACTGTCGACGATTGATTGAAATTCTAATTGATGAATACTACGCCCTTCTATTCCTGAAGTATGTTTTTGTAGAGCCATGAATAGTATTGTCATGGTACTGTATAGGACTTTATTCTAAATATGAAACGTGTACGCTTGTTCCATGACGTCAATACCCTTCAAGAAAATATCACAACATCTTTTGAACATTACGAAATTGAAAGAAAATTGCAATAAGTTTGGCTAGGGGCTGAGGCCGAGGCCGGTCTAGATGTCTTCAAACCTGAAACCACGAGATTTCAAGGCTATGGCCAATTCCAGGACGTACTTGAACCACGTATAAAATACAAACCAGAATCACACGAACTAGTATCGGCCTGTCTTCTCCTAACGCCGTGAAATGTTATTGAGCTTTAAGTTGTTTACAGTTTTGAGCCTTGCATCCGGCATCATCCCAATTGCAGAAAAACCCACTGAATTGGGTCATTCGCAATATGTCTCCAATGTGAAGCGTGAAATTCTCAATACAGAGCCAGCAGAAAACACTACCAGGCCTCATGAGCTCGAAATACACCAGTTTCGCAAACGTGGGGCCATGATAACCCTCAATGAAACACGCGAGACTGAATTGCAGTTGGTTGAATACTATACTCAGCTCAGAAGGTACCTTGAAAACGGGTTTGATGAGCGTAACTTTGTGTTGGTGAGCAAGCATTTTCGCGAGAGGTTGAGTGAGCTCGAGGATAGGGTCAGTGCACTTTCGTACAATAGGATCATTTCCGCGCAGCTCAGATTCATCACGCTAGTCTTCCGCATGATGACAAACGCGGTGGAGAGCTTACGCTTTTTTCATCTCCGAAGATTGGCACAATTCTTGGTGAGGGCAATCATCAAGCTAAATCTCCGATTGTTGAGCTTGCACGATTCAAATGGAGTGCCTGACCCCAGTCTAGACAACTATAATCTGGTCATAACGCGTCTGCGTACCCTCATACAGACGTGGAGCCAGATGTTCAAGAATTCGAAAAATGAGCCGTCGGCAACATGGATCATGTTCAGAGACCAGTACACTCGAGCGGTAAGAACGCTCGAATTCTTGGAAAGCCATGCTCAGTAGAGACCACAGGAGCTTAGTTTCTAGTTTAGACTGACGGGATGGTTACCCTGGAATTCGTAAAGGTTGCTCGTGTTGGGTAATTTGTAAGTTTTAGCTAGCACCAGGTTGAATGGGCCAGCACGCACGTATGAGAGGTTTCGGGGCATTTCTAGCCACTCTCGATTTGCTGCAAAATTCAATCCAAGACACAGCCATTTAAAGGCATCTCAATAGAGAAATTTCGATCCCAACGCCTTATTTCAGTATGTGTTCGCAACCATGAGTATAAATGGCGGCGTTTCCCTGACTATCACAAAAATGTCTTTTACCAATTAAGCAACCCTCTCTGATGATGTTCTTGGCCATTTTATACCTCTCTGCGGTAAGCGTTACCAGCGCATTGGCTAGCGCCAAAAACAGAGGCAACGGTCAGCAACAGTATAAGACAGGATCTAGCGAGCCAGCCACGTTTCTGAGCGGATTGTTGAATACCGACATAACTCATCCTTTTGGAGAATTGAGCAAATTCTCAGGAGATCTCAGCCTATCACCAGAGAGCGAGTTGTCACAAGTAGAGGTTCACAGGTCTTGGCAGGCCTTAGACGGATTTTTCAAACGAATGTGTTCTTTCCTCAATGGATCAAAATTTGCCTGGGAAGATTTCGAGAAAGAAGCACCTACCCTCGAGAAAGAGCTCGATGATATCATTCGCTCAATGCAAACCAACACGCCTTACTACACGAAGATCGCCCAACAACTCTTCTTTGTCCAAGCGTCGTTCCAGCAAATGAAGATGTATGTCGCTCCTTTGAAACACTATGAGCGGTCCAGCGTCCCCGCAGAACAGTTGATTGGCAAAGTTTACGACCACAACATCCGGCTTTTGGCCATGCGCAATTCCCAGGGTGTGCCCGATCCATACATGAACGATTTCACTACCAAAGTGGCGCTTCACATCGAATACTTCAATTTCTGGAAAGAGAAAGCAAAAAAATATTCGCCTATGCATCCTGCTGTTCAGTGGTTGTTCGACCAACAAATTGCCCAAATGCAGAGTTCCATTCGCGACTTGATCAAATACATATAGGGGAGTTATGTGATGCAAAGATCGACAAAGTGGTCAACTCTCCGGGGGATATGATAATTCGGTCAGTTGAGAAGAATTGTCGAGGCCAAGAGCTGTTGAGGCCATCCTCTACTAAACATTTGTTTCCAATATGATCCATTCAAATGAGATGAAACATAGCGTAAATAGTCATGTAGCGAGAAAGATCAGCAATTTTGGTTTCCCACGTCGCAATAAAATGTAATGAGCCAATTGGGAGAAACGTAGAAAGAAAGAAAAAAACCAAAATTGAAAAAAATGATCGCTTAGCAATTTCCACGAGAAAATCGGTTTCCTTGGAGGCATGCTGCGAAAGTTACGCATGCCGTGTATTCTCTCGCAAATGAAATTGGGTGCGAAATGGCCACCTCGCCCGAGATGCCGTTTCTGTAATCGAACAATGGACTAGGACACCAAAACAAAACCAGCACCAAAGAAAAAAATTTCTGGGCAAACGCCAAAAATAAAAACTCGGAGCCGTTTATTTCACTTATTCTCAGCAATAAGACTTTTTGGTATCAGTTTCAGCGACCGCGATAGATTCTTGTCATACCGATAAGCACAGATTAAAGCACGGAAGTCATTGGATAGTTTCGCCGAAAATCAACAAACACAAGCAAAGGATGATTTGCAAACTTTTTTTGGTCTCATTGCTTTTGATGGCCAGCCAGGCAATTGCCAAGGGCACCTCCCAAAGTATTTACTCCAGATGTACGTAACCCATTTCACGAAAGCACCCATGTTTTGCATCTACTAACACACAGACAACGGCACCGAGGATCCGCCCAAATCTTGCATTTTCGAAAAGGTGGTGATCCTGAACACGGCGGACGCGCTGGCCATTGGCCATTGTGAGACCGTTCGTGGAAACGTCGAGGTGACGGACTTTGTGGACTCGATCCTCAGATTGGACCACTTGGCGAAAATCGAGGGCAGTTTGATCATCACCAACAGCGCCACGTTGATGCGTGTGGACGCGTACAGTCTCCGAATCGTGACGGAGACGTTTAAAATGGAAAGGTTGCAGTCGTTGGGATTGATTGAAACCCCAAACTTGACCTCTGTGAAGACCATTGATTGGAAAGTCTTGCCGCTCTTGAGCCAGGCCGCGCTCAGCAATTTGAAGGATGTCCAGAGCATCACGATTTCTGACACATCGTTGGTTTCCATTTCCGGGTTTGCCGGCACAGATTTGGAGAACTTGGACATCAACAACAACCGGTTCATGGAGCAAATCAGCTTCGACGCAGAAAAGGTCACCAACACATTGCACGTGACGGGCAACGCCAACAACTTGCAGGTGAAGCTTGCGGAGTTGAAGGAAGCACGCAACATCAGCATGAGCAACATCCGCGACTTGAACATGACGAAATTGCGCAAGGTGGAGGGATCCATGAGTGTGGTGGAAAACTCCTTCACTGAGGTGTCTTTCCCGTCGCTTTCTGAGATCGGCGGCCTGTTCCGCTTGGCCGATAATCGGGCCGCGACGCAGGCCACATTTGACGCCGTTTTGGACATCGGCGGCGGCGTGCTGATCGAGGATAACACTGTGCTTCACAAAATCAGTTTTCTCTCAAATCTTCGCTCAATTGGCGGAGCATTGGAATTGGTGGGCGACATCAACGAGACCGAGTGGAAGAGCTTGAAGATGGTCAAGGGAAGCATCAGTCTCCGGTCGACCGACCAGAATTTCGACTGCAACAAGTGGATCTCGGGCCCGATCAGAAACACGTTGCGGGGCGGCGAAATCGAGTGTTTTTCTCGTAAGGAAAAGGCACTGACGGCGCCAGGCGGGTCCTCGGGCAAGACCGCCGAGCACCTGTCGCAGAGCGCAAAGCAGAAGATCTGCGAGTGGCTAGTTTCCGGGTTCATCATTGTGCTTTCTTTCAGCGTCTAGTTACTTGCTGATCTTCCCGTAGAGGCGATTTTCGCGAATATACGCATCAATTTTTGGTAATAACGGTAGATTTAGGGGCGATTCATTCATTTCGTAAGCCTTGCGTACCGCCGATGAACTGATGGCCCCGACCGAGTCTCGATTGTCCCTGAGGGATTTCAAATGTACGTTTTTTGCCCACAGCCTGGGGATTTCGGGAAACTCGCCATTGCCAATTTTCTCAATATACTGTTTTTGTTCTTCAAACTCTGTTTTGTTTTCCGCTCTAGTGAGGCAAAACAAATCGGTGTTATACATGAAGTTGTTCAAAGCGTCGGCCAACGTGGCGGGCGCATAGTATTTTGGGTCTAGCACTCGAACTAGCGTGTCGAAACCAAGCAAAAAAGTCAATCTGGCAGGCTTTTTCCAAGATAAATTCGTTTCCATATACTCTTGTATGGCAGCGGACTTATCGGCAAACTTGGCATGAGTTGTGAGTCCAATTCCCACGTCGATATACAGATTTGCAAGCGAATTTGCCATGAGGTGCATCATGGCTAGCCTGTGCTCAAACAGCGCCGGCGCCGGCACGATTTTGTCGGCGTTTTTCACCGATAAGAGTAACAAGAGCAGTTTAGATACATTTTCATGTTTTTCAGTGTCAGAGTTTCCATCAAAATCGTATGCAATCGCCTCTTGTGCTAGGGTCTGGTGGGCCACATGCGGAGGGTTGAAAGACGAGTCTAGAATGAGAATCCTCGAAACAGGTGTGGTAAACTTGACAGACTTATACACAAGCGTGAATTCCTTCCCGGACTTAACGAAACTGTCCAACGCGTTTTTATAGTTCATGAATCAAATTTGTATATTGATTAGTGTGATGGTCTGATACGTGGGATTGTTTGGTATCAGTGTGAATTGGGTGGAGCCAGTGCTGAGCAAATCGGCGTACGGACTGTACGCTCCGTACGCTGGACGCCTAACTTTATGCAGGAGAGAAGATATTGCAAATATTTGGTTGAGGATTTCTATAGCCACGAGAAAGATAGGATCTAATTAGATTGTTCGTAAAAAAATGTCTATGAAGGTCTATAAAGTGCAGAAAATTCAGAACATTTACATATCTAAGTCTCGAAGACTTGAGTGGCCGTTGAAGTATCAACGATTACTTCGTCATCTTCAGCGTCGTCGACAACGAGCAATTCTTCCACTCCCGCATCCTCTTGTTCGTCAGTAAGTTCGATAGGCTGATCGACATCGTCCTCAGTGTCCGCATTGTCTTGGGGAATTTCTTCTTCTCGAATAATTCCTCGGGACTTGAGAATTGCTAGCATTCTTATCGTTGTTGGCAGAAGCTTATTTCTCTTCTTGGAAATGATATCTCCCATGCGAGAAAATAAGGCCTCGGCCGGTGCAGACATGGCGGACGCAGCGAAATAATCCCTGGCGATGCGAGAAATAATTGGAAATGACGCTTCTCGAGTCTTATGGAATGCAACAGGGTCCTGACGCGGGTTTTCGATAGGTTCCATGAGATACCTCTCAATCTCATGCTCTGAGTGCACGACGTCAGTCTGACTCCCGAAACGAAATCTTCCAAGCCCTGGAGACGAGGTTTGCGTCGATTGCTGAGGCAATTTATTCACGGCATCCTTGGATTGGACCAGATACTGGGAATAAACGGCATAGAAGTGGTGTTTAATCATTTCTACCTTGTTGTCCGAAAATCCAGCCCCACGAAAGGTCTCTAGCTTGAACCGTGGATCAAGGACCATCGCGAGATAAAGTGGCTCAAGGCGTTTTATACTTTCATCCTGTATCGGGTAGTACTCAAGTAGCTTGCTTCGGGCTTCTGATATGCCACAGGAAATAAGTGGATTACGAATGACAAAATCGGTTTTCAACATATCGTCGAAACTGCACAATAGGTCATCGATCATGGGGATACAGTTCTCTTTAGAGGCAATGCCCAGTCTTCCAAGAGATATTCTGGCTGTATTCTCAGCGGCGGAGATGGTGTGGAAGGCATGATGAACCTTTATACCAGTTGAAGCAAGATGTAATTTTTTCAAAAAAAAAATGCAAAAGAGAAACTGAAAAAGGCGGGCATAAACCCTTTTTTATTTTAATTTGTAAAACGCGACGCGTCTACAAAGGCATTCAAACTTGAATTTTACAGCGCGAATCGCGAATTAAAGGCACGCAAAAGGCTTTTTGGGATTCCTTGGATACGGCAATAGCGCGATTTTCGCACCTTACCGAAAGTCAAATGTGTCCTGCACATATACCCTGCGTACCGTACGGCGTACCGTACGAAATTTGGTACGCGTACGCCGAGTACGCGATTTGCTCCTCACTGGGTGGAACCAGAGGATGCGAGTGCAGTAATGCGCTTAGGCCACCGCCAAATGGTATGTGGTGTAACGTGAGAAATCACGATTTACATCAAAAAATTTATTTTTTGACTCAAACAAATTGTTAGAAACTCGAAATGATGCAACTCATTATTTTGATTGATCCGATTTGGATCGGGTATCTTTCGAGACAAGCCAATATCTAAAGGCGTGGGCAGAAGTGCTCTACGTGGCTGGACTTTCACACTGGTGAGTTACGCAGAGAATCTTCCAAAGTCACTGTAGGATGTGAAAATCAGTTGGTAGACAAATAATGGTTGGGGGTGATGTCCGATACGATACAATCACGAGGAGCAATAAAGCAAGGGAAAGTTAAAAGCTTTGATAAAAGTCCTTATCTGTGGCTTCTGAGTGGACTTCTCAGTATTCATCAGCTCCATTAGATAGGTATGAACTGCTTGCGTCGAACAAACAACTCATTTTTTTACTGGTTGCAAAGTTGTGGACTTGAATAATATATAAGTCTCTGAAGGCTGCTAGTCCTCGAAAAGCATGCTAGCGAGTCCATTTATCAAATACATGCTGCTTAGAGCTCGTCTTTGTCAACAGTGACGTTTTCAACGCCCACCAACTCGACATCAAACACTGAATGTTAGTAATAAAAAAAAGATAAAGATGAAAAAAAGATTCGAGACCAAATTGAGATCTCAGTGATCGTTTTCCATGGATCCCAATGGCAAACACATCCCATTACACAGTCACGTGCAACCATGAATCAACACACCGATAATAAAGAGCCATGTCAGACTCTAGAAAAAAGAACAAAGAAAAGACGCAACATACCAAGATCAGAGTTTGCAGGAATAGGCCCAATTGCACGCGAGCCATAGCCCAATTCAGCGGGAATGTTCAATGTTCTTTGCTCGCCAATACACATCCCAAGAATGCCCTGTTCCCATCCGGGAATGACCATACCAGAGCCTAATTCGAACTCAATGGGGACGCCTCTGTTAAACGAAGAATCAAATTCTTTGCCGCCACTGGCAAGCTTTCCGGTGTAGTGCACAGAAACATTGTCGCCATTTTTGGCCTTGTACTGGCACTTTTCCACCGGCTTGGTCACTTCTTATTTTGTTAGTTAAGCAATGATGAATAAATCACATGGTTTTCAGAAATTTTCCAGAATGGGTGCTGCATTACATACTGATATCCACAGAAGCCGAAACTGCGGTGCTGATTAGAAAGAATCCGGCGATTATTTTGGCAAAAGCATTGTAGATAAACATTTTAGTGGATGATCTGGTAGTAAGTGATTAATGCGTTGTTCTCTTTACGTAGGTGTGCCGCGTGGCTATGCAAGCTATAGTTGGCCTCGCGCGCAGACCCAAAATAGAGGAAAGTATACGTAACATTCTACATAGGCAGTTTTGCCCCGAATTTGAAATTTATATGATTACTAATATACAAGCTAATATACCCGTTGAAGCAGCAGACCAGGGTCGGGTCTCTGCCAAAATACTAGCCACACCATAATCCCCATGGTTGTGGCTTTCCCAAACTAATAAAACAATTGTGAAATAATCTCCTCAACATCGTATCCTCTAAGGCACCTCTTTCGTTGTATCGTGTCTCATCATCTAATTTGTGAAGGTTCTACCTTCTTCCAACTCGTCAATTGTGTTTTCAATCACATCATCGTCGTCATCGTCCTCCACCAACTCAATGGTTGCATATTTGATCATGTCCCATCTTTTCCAAAATGCATAGGCATCCCCATGGTCATCAGAGTCGACCAAGTCTTGCAAAAAATACTTGGCCTTCGTCAAGCGATCCTTTAAAGCCAGCAATTGACAAGAAGACGGGTCCTTTCCAGTGGATGACAGATCCGCATTGGTGAATTGCATTGATGGACCCATGATGGAAGCCTTCCTCAGCATGATAGGCTTGAAGACTTGCTGGTGCTCAAAATCTGTGTCGTAATCAGTCAAGTCAGTGGTGATGCCACAGTCATCTTCATCATCGGTCAAAGCAGACCCAGGCGCATTGTACCCGTAAGCCTCATTTTCGATGTGAGATGCAGCGTCACAATATCTAGCCCACGCTTCGTCAATGGCACCGACGAGGTATTCAAAGCACCTGGATCTAGCGTTCTTGTCCGGGATCGGCATCGATTTCTTGACGCTGCTCACAGACGAGCAACTATCAGAGACTTGAAAAAAATTACCAGAGGAAGAGGCGCGATGCAACATTTGTATGTTACCATTGCAGTTGTTCACATAGACAGATGGATTGCAAGGCGAGCTCAGCAATTTGCAATCCAAATTGTCATCATCTTTAGAGCAAGAAAGAGTACGCTTGATGGGCTGATAGTCCTTGTCGTCGTCATCGCTGTACTGCGCGACAGCTCTGGACAATTTGTCATCCATGGAAAACGAAACTCTGCTAAAAGCTCTTCTCTTTGCTTTTATTTGATCCGCGACATAAGAAGAGTGTTGATCTTCAGAGTCCGACATAGAGTCAGACGACGAAGAAGAGCAAGAGCCGCTCCTGATTTTCTCAAAACAGGCTTGGGGCAATCTCTTGTTGACGGTGTTCATGTCAATTTTAGACAAGCACGCTCTCTTCGCTGCAGGATTGGCACGTTGTGCCTGCGAACTGTAATCGCAGGTGCGCTTACCAGCAAGGGGGAAGGCTTGAGAACACAAAGCCATTATGGTGTGCGGATGTGCGAGTGCGAAGTCACCTAAAGATGGCACAAGCACAAAAAATCCAAACGTTTGGATGACTGTGCGAAAAGTGCGAGAATAGGGGTGAAAAATCCGAGCCAGCCAATCAAGGGGTCAGAAAGTGTTTGTACACAGGAATGTCACAAAGATGGCGCTGGCAGAACACAAAAGTTCAAGCGACCAAAAATTCAAGAGAGAATCGACCGAACAATCAACAGGCAGGTGATGATGCGTTCTTGAAACTTCGAGGTGACTGGATTCCTGTCGCCTTCACGAGGTTTGAAATTCACACACAAAGTGTTTGTATTGACAAATAAGGTATGCCAAATTTCGCTAACAAAAAATGGGAATTTTTCTGTGCGACCAAAATTTGTGTAGGAAAAAAGAACTCGAGGAAGAGTGGCAAAAAAAATAAAAAAAAAGTGGTATGCCAGAGCGAAAATAAAAAAAAATGCGCGGTGCGACATGAAGAGAAGCTCGCTGTTTTATCTATCGTGAGGGCCCCGTTGCCTTGAGACGTTACCATACAGGAGACTTGCATACAATGGATTCGCGCTCGGTCTGTGATTCGTCAATCTTTTTTGCTCTCGCCGGGTAACCATCATGCGGTATGCGACATAAGGCAGTTATGTGCAAGAATATCCAAATGCGGCAAATTCGCATCAAATGGTTGATCGCAACAACCCCTTTTTCTAAACCTTGAGACCTCGACAATATTGGTAGGATGTGAAGATATTGTGCGCCTCCTCGTTAGCATAATCAGGGGAGATGGCGGAGAAACTATTCTCTCACCAAATCCTAGTTATCGGCTAAAAGGTCTGGGCCCCTAGAATTTACATGCTAGCTGCAGCTGTTGCAACGTGTCCTGATCTTGCATAAACTCATTGCGTTGGAAGCGCGAAGAAGGCGAGAATGCGATCGCCCATTTTTAGATTTGCACGCCTTGCACTTGAAAACACTGAATCAAATGGTATGATCAGCGCTGGCGAATGTATTTTGGGTTGGCAAATACTCATATCGGAGCACAAGCAGAAATATAGTCAGTGATGTTATTAGCCGTAGGGTCAAATTTGCGTAGGCATTATCAAGAGCTCAGACTAATCAACAACATTTGTTTGTGCGACATTTTGCGGGCTTTCGCGCAGCAGTGTCCTCGACTCGACTCGACGACCAAGTAAGACCAAATAAGGCCAAGTAGCCTTCTTAAGGAGAAGTCCGTCATGATTCCATTCTACGTTTAAGCAGTCTAATAAGCCCCAAGCAGTGATCAGTCGCATGTTATCAAGCGAGAGTTTACAATCTGAGGCTTGTTTAATGCTGGAACAGATGTACAGCTAAAGAGCGTATGTACCTGTAAATGAAATCTACTTGCCTGACTCAATCAGAAGTTTTTCGGATAGGATTAAACCTCTAGTAAGTCGCTCAGGCTTAGCTCTTTCAAGTGTGGATATTAAGGTTCAATGTTGCGCTTTTCCATGCACCCGTGCGGCCTAGTGAGAATTGATCTCGTGACTTTTCACCGTGTATTGCACTCAGCAACAACGAGGATCACAAGACTTTTGAGATTCAGGAAAATTAGGAAAAGCGGCTTAGCTACATCATGCTTTTAACTATGTAAATGAATCTAAACGCTTCAAAGTGTCTTTACTGAGAAAAATATGGTCCGAGATCTAAAGATCATGAAAAATGAAAAACAGGATAATACGCTGTCGTCGCAGAAGATCACTTAGCAAAGATAAGCCAAATGTCGCTTTTCGCACAGGTCCTCACAAAACCAAATGGTGATCTGAATTTCCTCAGGCATCTTTACTTTAGCAAGAACAGGTAAAGCTTATTCTATTCCAACATCTTTGGAAATAACGAGAACATTTCTACGGCCTAAAAAGTGGATTTTGGTGCGGAAACTCAAAAGCTGTATTGATTGTGTCGTGAATAGTTTGTGTAAAAATGTTTGGATGGATACCTGTCGCATCCCAGAATTGTATGTCTACTTATAGGTGATCCCAAGGGTCTTTGCCGAAAGTCCAATGCCTTCAATAACAAGGCACGCCATCACTCACTAGGAGTAGATTCAGCGCTGGAGTTTTTCTCTGGTATACAGTGTTCAATGTCATTTGCTAGCATCTGTCAGAGCCAGAGACGCTGGCCTAGCTGGCGAGGCTTGTGGGTTGAGTTTCTCCTCTAGAGATTCCATCAACCGCACAAGAACGGTGAGTAGTTTGCTGAAATTTCGATTGTTCAAGAGCAATATGTCGTTCTCTTTGAACTTGGTGTAAAGAAGCCTTGTGAGGGGCAACAAATACCTGAGTCCTAGAAACCAGAGCCGCACGGCGACCAATGTCAACAACTCAACCTTGTCTGTCATCAGGGTTTCTTCCAGAACGGCAGACCCACGGGTGAAATTGACGATATCGTCTGCCTCGGCACGCATGCCTAAGTCCACCATCAACTGACGCAACAATGTGATTTTCGACTCGTAATCAAGCTGGTCGAGCAATTCGGCTGTTTCCATCTTGAGCGCCGAAGTTTCGTAGTCATCCAAGATGTTTCGTGTGTGTTTCTCGCCCCGCACAAACGGTACATACGAAAACACGGAATCTTGGGCGCGGGCCAACATCAGGTTCAATTTTTGAGTCGCCTCGTCACTGTTACGTGCCATGGCGAGCTCCAATACGAGCCGCCGCCAGCTTGTCTCGTCGGCATACTTTTGTTGCTGTTGCTGCATGACTTCCTTGAGATTCTTATTGATAAGTGTGGTGAACTCATCATGCTGCTCTGTTAGGTACAGCTCCACGCGTGCCTGGCGAATATGTTGCGAGTCTGTTTCCTTGACGGTTTCTTCACTGTCGATTTCAATCTCTGGGGGAGCATTTCTGCTCAGAGACGATAAGTTGGGGCTTTCCAAAGTGTCACCGGCCCGTTTTTCAAGCATTTTCATGCGTATTTTCTGGGACGGCGTCACGAGCGGACGCACCTCCTCGGGCGCTATTTCGATCTGCTCTAGTTTTGACGTTCCGGATCCCATGAGCGTTTTCACTCGTTCGGGAAGCCGATCGGAGTAAGGGAGCCGGTACACGACGGCATTGATGGTAGCACTAATAGTGGCACGCACGACCATAGAGGGATATAGGGAAGAATGATTATTGTGGTTGATACTGTCTGCTAATTGAGTGTCCCTAGATAATCTAGAAAAATTTCAGTTTCTTCTTGTGCACTCGTAGCGAGCAATAACACTTTCGTGGCTCTTAGAAAGTGTCGATATCAAAATGAAACCTAATTCTCATTACTAGATGTGGCACCGAGTGTGGCCGCCGTGTGTGTGCGTCTTATGCGCACGTGAGCTGGAATAGGACCTAGCCGAATCGAGAGAAGAGAGATCCACAATAATTGCCCAATCATGCCTATTGTAGTGAGTATAATTATAAGACGACTACGAGGAAAAGACGCGTTTTTTGAATTTCGTATCTATTTTCTCAAATATCGTTCCTAGCACTGAACCCGTTATGAGCCATCTGGGGAAATTACTCACGCACGTGACCGGCCGCAACCAAACTCACCAAAGCCACGCATCGGGCCATTGTTTCGCAGCAATTGAGAGCTGGTTAGGCACCTTGCCCCACGGCTGACCTGCCTGTATCATGCATAGATTGCTGCCCCAGACATGTTTCTGAAGATGTTGCGGAAAAGAACAATTGATTCTTTTCTTTTTCTTTTGAAGGAAACCACTTATTCGTAATCCCCGCAAACTTCTCAGCATCACTTATTATACTACATCATGTCGTCTTTTGCCATCAAGTGGCTCACTAATCGGTTTCTCAAGGACAACCAATTCACCAAATTCGGGGTTGAAGACCCGTACTACGAATACATCGTGGTGGGCCACGATAGCCAGGGCAGGCCCAAACATAAGAAAACCAAGCGTCAGATTCCGCAAGGCATCAGTGAAAACGACACGAAAGTGTTGCTTGCCGTGAAACAACAGGCTTTCCGGTATGATATGTGGTTCACTTTTTTCGGGGTACGTTTTGGGCTAGCGAATATCGTGGGGTTTATCCCAATTGCAGGCGCCTTTGTATCTAATTACTGGTCGCTTTCGCTTTTCTGGAAAGCCCGGTCTTTGGATGATGGGCTTCCTTTGGATATCCAGCTAATTTTCCTCTTCAACATCTTGGTGGACTTCCTTCTTTCGCTTATTCCAATTGTGGGCGACATCATTGAAATTGGGTACAAGGCGAACCTGAGAAATTTCCTCTTGCTCGAAAAGCACCTATTGCGTGTTGGGAAGAAGAACATGGGCCTCATAACCGAAGACGAGGTGAGACCCGGGTTCTTAAATGATAAGATTCAGCCATACGTCGAAGAAAATATCGTGCCAGGAGCGGCGAAAGCCGGCGAGCAAATTGCGAAATTCGTCAAGAGCAATTTCAAGACCTCGCCTCCTGATAGCTCGGTGACTTCAAGCGCCACCACGCAATCCTCGGACGCCACGGCAATTGGAACGCTAGAAACACCGGTGGACGACGACACCAAGAGTATCCGCAGCTTTGTTGATGCTAAGTGAAATTATCAGAGACCAGACGATGGTTTTGGGCAGCCGCTTGGCCCAGCCAAGACCGGCCAAGTATACTAGAAATAGAGACGATTATATGCACTGTTAAGACCGAGTGATTTTAGTGGTGCTACTAGCTCTCAAGAAAACTGTAATAATGTTACCCGCATTATGGATGTCTAAATGATTTGGAGTGTCTAGAGCCAAATTATTACATGAGTGCATTTAATTTGAAACTACTCAGTGGATGACAGACCTTGCGTTATCTCCATTCTCCACTGTATCTAACATACTAGAATTCGCAAGGACAAGACCCGTTGTCTGGCTTCCTACAAATAATAACGTTGCGTTGCCAAGAAAATGAATGATGCTGACGCAATTAGGTGCTCTGAACGACAATAAGAAGGAAACTTTATGAGGCACCCATGATTGCTGGAGGAAGAAACTATATCAGTTTTTTTTTTTTTTTCAAATTAACATACCAGCGTTAGCAGGTCGTTCGGGTCTGCTAGTCTAACTTTTGATCATGGTACTCTAGAGTCCAGATGTCTTTCATGCCCAACATATCACTTCTCAAAAGACAGATATTTTTGGTGCTTAGTTGGACCTAGCAGACGCTATCGAATAAGACATCAGGGCCGTGTTCACATACCAAATCATTGTCCGAAGTAGACAAAAATGAGAACATGTGAAAGAAGATTAGTTACGGTTTTCTTGACATAACACTTGGTATACATTGACAATGTAGTGTTTGAGATTGTGGCTGCAAAAATCGGTGCATTCTGTGGCTGATCTAAACCTTTGGACTCTTCATTACGATCCGCATCGTGCAAGGTTTCCTCCTTGCTTCTTTCGTGGCTGCGAATACGAATGTATCCCCCATGAGTATTGTAATAAAGATTGATCTTACCACCGACACCTGAAAAGCCAGAATCGTGCATGAAAAGAGGTTCCTGCATGCCATGATCCTGTACCGCCTTATACTCGCCCATTAGTGCAAGTTTGGTTTCCATAAGAGCCTTCTCATAGCCCCTGGCGGTGTGTACGTTTTCTAAAAGTGCGGCCTTTTCGTTTTGCTAGAGTTTGCGCTTTTCCTTCTGTTGCGCGTCAAATTGCGCTTCGAGCTGCGCTTGTGCCTCGGCGGCTAGATGCTTTTCATACTCCTCATCGCTTAAGAGATCTAGCGGGTTCGTGAATGCGGCAGTGTCTTTGTCATCCGTGTGCATTTCGTTCTCCTCTGGAGTCTGACAGCCGCGCCGAAGAGACCTAGCTAACCTTGGGTCTTGATCGGCCACCTCGGGGAATAGCCTTGAGCTTTGGATAAAAAATTTCTTTGGCTCTCAGAAAGCCTTCAGCGCACCATATGAATAAGAAGATCCATCAAAAATAACCAAATTTTTATTCGAGATCATCCATTCCTTCAAATAAATATCTTGCCATCCGCTTTACAAATCTATGTGAAGAAGCTTGGCCTGCGGCTTGAGCCTTGTGGTGCGCATGCAACATCACGATCAAAAGGCTGTGAGGCTGCCAGAAACGGCTCGTATATTATTCGCTTGTCTACGTGAAACGGCACGCATTCTAAGAATAGATTCAATTTTCCTTCAAGAAATACTGTTTTAGCTGAATATGGCCGACTCTGGATTGCAAGATGCGCCAATAGACAGTCATAAGGTGGTCAATTCAGCGCTGCCTTCGGGCCCAGACACTCTGCCGTCCACAGACTCCGATGGAGTGTTGGTGGGTCTGATTGACACACCTGAAACAGGTTTTTCAGAAGACGTGACCGCTAGATCTGAAACAGGCAGGTCAGAGAAACTTGGAGCTAGTTCCACTAGCGAAATTGCGGGTGAAACACGGGACTTTATCCATCATACAGAGGTTTTGGGTGATCATCAGTCAACGCGAGCAGAGCCAAGCACCGAGAGCGATTTTTTCGGGGAAATCGAAGAACAAAAGGATATTGATTCAACCCTAGATGGTACAGATGTCTCTTTGACTCCAGGCAATATTGATTATCCCGCGCCTTTAGATGCTACCAGGGACAACACGTCGGAGTATACTGACGTCACTTTGGGGTCAGTGTTAGACCAGCCAAATACCCAGAATACACCTCAAAATAGTGGCATGCCTCAATTATCTGAAGAAGAGGCCAATCCAATCCTTGCACAGTTCATGAAAGCATGCCAAGACGGCGATTTAGCGGTGGTTACAGACCTTATTTCCTCAGGAATGGTGCATACAGAAGACACGTTCAGCGAGGGCATCACGGGACTTCACTGGGCGGCTATCAATAACCGCATCACTGTGGTTAAGTATCTAACAGAGAATCCGTACAGTCCTGCGGACCCAAACAAATTGGGCGGCACGCTTTCCGCCAGCCCTTTACATTGGGCCTGCAGAAACGGATTGGTTTATGTGGTGGACTACCTTCTATCACATACGAGTGCGGACCCGACCTTGAAGGATCTGCAACAGTACAACGCGCTTCATTTGGCCGTGCACAGCTCCAACATCACGCTTGTTGTGTATATCCTTTTGAAATGTGTCTTGATCGATAGATCCATATACATCGATGAAGCGGATATCATCCAATGCACAGCTTTGCATTGGGCGGCTTATCAGGGTGATATTCTCACCGTCAAAGCATTGCTCCACTACGGCGCAGACGTATCAAAGGTTGACAAGTCGTTGATGACACCGCTTCACTGGGGCTTCATTCGAGGTTACAAGTCCGTGCTTGCGGCTTTACTCGAAGCGGGATCCGACATCTTTCACAAGAATGATAAAAGCAGAGACTCCTTCGGCGTAGCTGCGGATATGGACTGTGAAGCCACGTGGATCCAGGTACTCAAGGAAGCAGATCGTGACGCGAGGAGAAACTGGGAGCCCAATACTCACCTTCTTTCGGCAAAAACAGCAAAATTGATTACTTTTTTCACGCCCTATGTCACGCTCCCAATCGCGCTTCACGCATGCTCTTTCAGCGCAGGATATGCCATTCCAAAGCTATTTTTCAGCGTTTTAGTGTTTGCAGCATCGATATTTTTCTTGCTCAAATTTATCATTCCTACTTATCTCCGCAAGAACAAAGCACTTTTCCAAACGCCCTACCTCGCCGGGCTTTTCTCTGCATCGGCCAACTGGACGGTTGTGACATGGATTTTTGTTGTCTTGCCGAAAGTCTGGCTTGACCGATTCTTCACCAATGTCGCTCTTGCGGGGATGGTTGTTTTAATGACATACGCATTTTTTAAGGCAATGACGATCAACCCGGGAAATGTGCCTGTGCCCACGGACCCAAAGATCGTGTTTGATGACGTGAAAAGATTGGTAGCTTTGGGGAAATTTGACACCGAGCACTTTTGTGTGAACACATTCACACGCAAGCCCTTGCGGTCTAAATTTTCTCGAACCAGCAACGCCTTAGTGGCCCGCTTTGACCACTACTGCCCTTGGGTGTATAATGACATTGGTGTGCGGAACCACAAATTGTTCATCACGTTTGTCTACAGTTTGAGCGCGGCTATTATTCTCTTTTCATCCTCGGCTTTGAAGTATTTTGAGGAATATTCCGAAGATATGGGCTACTCCACTGATACTGAGGATATCTGCTGGCTCTTGTCCGAAGACTTGTGTTTGGGATTTACACACCGCCATTTTGTCTTCAACTTAACTATATGGTGCTGGATGCAAGGTATATGGATTGTGTTTCTTTGCGTGGTGCAAACTTTCCAAATTTGTAAAGGTCTCACGACATGGGAGTTTAGCTCTTTAGACAAGAAAATGTCATCTTCGGCATATAACCACTCCACCGTGCCTGGGGATTTCCATGGCCCAAACGGTATGCCGCTTGCACAGCCCATGTCTCACGACCATCACCACAATAACGGATTATCAACATGTTTCAAGTTGCTCGGCCTCGATCAATTTTGCAAAACTTTAAAAGTGGGCCTGATGCTGTTGCTTAAAAACACCACACACAGTGATACATACTCATCAATTGAAAGCTTCGACATTCCGACTGACTATGGATGGAAGCAAAATTGGTTAGACTTCTGGTTTATCGGCGATATTGAGTGGCGCAACATATTTTATTTGCCTATCGACGGTGAAAACAACTTGAACGGCCAGGTGGTGGACTATTACAAGTTGTACGAGTACCCGCCCAAACTCTCTGGCGCCGCGGCTGTTTAGACAAATATGGAGCCTGAAGCTCTTCAAGTACATAGAACTTGAATTCTCACGATAAGGCTCCGCTGCACTCACAACAGAAGTTGAGTAAACAACAACAGAAGTTGAGTGGATAACAACAGAAGTTGAGTGGATAACAACAGAAGTTGAAAGTGAACAACAGAAGTTGAAAGTGAGCAACAACAGAAGTTGAAAGTGAGCAACAGAAGTCAAAAGTGAACATCAGAAGTCAAAAGTGAACATCATCCTTGATACCATAGAGGTAGAGTAATAAGAGGTTTACAATGGCCGACATCACAACATATGGTTCTATAGTCATCAACACAACCTTCACTCATTCAATCACTTGATGAATAAAAAAAAAGTTGTGTTGAATAACTTGTCAGACTGCCGCTTGCGCCCACCCTTAGCTGAGTCTTCCGAAGAAGCATTCAAAAAAGGGTCAAGATCATCGCTCCTTTTGACGACACACATTCACGAGGAATGGCATCATAGTAAAGGCAAACAAATTGTAGATGACCAGACCGCGAAGGATCATGGACAAGCTAAATTAAGTCTCACTTTGAGGGCGCAAGGGTATCTATCTCATCAACCAAGTTGGATTCAGTGGCTCTTTAGAAGAGTCATTGTGGAACGTGACCTATAGAAATGATCCTATGAAGTACGTCGACAAAGAAAAAAAAGAAAAACCAGGTAAGGCAGCTGCGCTGCTCTCCCTTATATACCACGCCGATGAGCTGCGACCGGGTAACCCTTTTGGTATGCAGAACTGGCGGGCTCGCACTCACTCACGCGACGAGCGACCATTTCTCAGAAACAATAGACCCGTACATCCTAGATCAAGTCAATTTGCCATATTGCCAAACACGACAATTGCACTAGCTGAAAAAGGTCGGCAGATTTCATTCGATCCTGGAAAATTCTCGAAAGTTCATAGATTGGCCTCATGAATTGAGATCTTTATTACACATCCATGTTCAAGCTTCTGACCAACGCGTTTGCTGAAGTGCCATGTCCCCAGTTAAAGACCAGTGAATCGTGCAACATCGTAAATTGCTTTTTCAGTCATGGTGGAACGAAAAGGAGCTTACAAGACGAAGAAAAGCCATCAAAAAGAGCCAGAATCGATCCTGCAACTACCCCAAAGAGCGACCTTTCTCTACTACGAGAAAGTCAGGCTGAATCTAGTCAAAAGTGTGCTGCGCATACACAGGATCCAAAAACCACTGTTGCTGAGGAGATACCCAAAAAAGATCTTCTGTTTGTCATTCCTAAAGATCTCAAATCGGATGTATTGATCCCGCGCAGTGAAAGACTTGAAAATGCCAAGGCTATTGCAAAATTTATTAGTGCGAACAAATCCAGTCCCACGCCGAATAGACTGGCAATAGAGACTGAACACAAACTTGCGAGTGAGAGTGGTAGCCTTGCTGAATATAGAACCAAATGCGGCAATTTCTTGGGGGTGGAAACCACCCAAGGCCATGATACGGACCCAAAATTCATCACTCCACTTGATGTGAATCCTTCTCCAGCCTTGCTTCCGGTTCGCCGAAACTACATAAATCTTTTTGCCTTGGCTATCCGGGAAAACGATCCGTCCGTGAAGACGCCCGTGTGGGCAGCAATAGAGGAGGAGTTCAAGATCGCTAGTGCGTGCACATCCGCTACATATAATATGGCAATCAAGCGCAAATTGTACGAGATCAAGAATCCCGCGAAAGTCAAAAAATCTGTTTTTTCAAAGCCTTCTAAGGAGGCTTATCTCAAGGAGTTACGTGACTTGTGCATATCGAAAGAGAAACTCGTGAAGTACGGGTTTATCATGGACTTGCCTGCACAGATCGATGCGCCAGAACCCATTCGAGAGTGTAATCGCTGCAAAATGGAGTTCAAATTGGCTGACTCGGAGAATGTGGTGGACTGTGGGTACCACCAGGGCCGCCTAGTTAAAAACAAACACGGTGTGCGCATATACCTGTGTTGTGGTGGGGTTTTTGGCGAAACTGATACGGAACCATGCACCAGGAGTGAACATCACGTGTTCAGTTGGATCAACGCCGAGGAAAAACACCATTTTCTTCCATACATCGAAACAAGCCGTGTTTGGGGAACTCGGAAAAATAGTCTAGAGGCAATTGGTATTGATTGTGAGATGGGGTACACTACAAAAGGATTTGAGTTATTACGGATTACGGCAGTCGACTTTTTTTCAGGTGAAAGCGTCTTGGACATTTTGGTGCGGCCCAAAGGCAAAGTGCTTGACTTGAACACGAAGTGGTCTGGTGTTGCAGAAATCAAGGAAGAAGCAGTCTCGTTTGAAGACCTGATTATGTTATTGGGTGAAATCGCAGATGCGAACACCGTGATGGTGGGGCATGGATTGGAAAACGACATGAATGCAATGCGTCTCATCCACAACAAGTTAGTCGATACTGCGGTGCTTTACCCCAAACACAAGACGCTGCCAACGTTTAGGTTCTCGCTCAAACAGCTAACTTTTCAGTATTTGGGTCGTAACATTCAGGCGGGTGAGCATGATAGTGGAGAAGACTCGTTGGCGGCGATCGACGTGACAAAGTACTTCATCGAGCAGGATCTAGAGAGGGCGAAACGGAATTAGAGGGTATTGCAAAGAAATTGCAATTTGCAGATATACAGAAAAATCGTACATTGAAATAAGTCTTATCAAGCCAGCTAGTCATAAAGCTTGAGCCGCGGGTTGTTGGTGTTGGCCACGGTTTTTTTGCACGACGCCGTTTTCCCTGCCTGGCAGTAGAACTCACCTGTCAATGGGATATGCACCACAGCCTTGCTGGCCTCGAACACCGTCAGAAACTCCGGATTCAATTTGCTGAATGTGCATTGCTCGGGCACGGTGACCAGCACCTGCAAATTCACCTGCAACACTTTTTCTTGGTAGATCACTTGCATCAACTGATGGTATCCAGATTCGCATTGCAAGCCATAATTTAGATTGTCGAAATGATAGAATTTGAAGTCGAAATCGGGGAGCTCTTCGATGTACGTCTGTGACTTCTGGAGCAACTCGCTCGAGAGCCGGTCTACAGTCCCGTGCACAGACACGTGGAAATCTGCTGAAGGAGACACAATCTCCAGGAACCGGGTGTTTAGATTGAGATTGCACGGAGACGCCGGGTAATCATGATGCACTAATGAAAACGATTTTATGAAATAGCGTATGTGTGATTTGTTTACACATAAAGGGTCACTAGTGTACTGGAGCGCAATGCTGCCGAAATTGGCAATGTAATTTTGGTTGGCGTTGTCGCGGAGATTGTATGCCTCGGAATAAAATTCATACAACATAGTGCTCACCATTTTCGGGTCGTGCGTTTTAGTAGAGACCTTATGAATGGGTTTTTGTGCCAAGATTACCGCATGTGCAAGAGGAACCAAAAACAATCGGAGCCATAGCATGATGAGCAAAGATGTAGGTAGAGGTGGAATTTCTGAAGAAAAGTGACTGAGTGCAAAAGTAGGTGCGAAACGGGTGCAAATGGTGCGGTGCGAAAGCTCAGGAAAAAGGGTTTTTTGATTTGGTTGTTTCACATCTGACCAAGGTCTAGGAGCCATAATTTGCTCACCTACTCGAAAATTTACGTTTTATTTATTCGTATGTGACTGAACAAAGTCGTCGTTGCTCTTGAACTACTCTTGAGCTGGAGTGATACCAATTTTTTTTGCTTTTCTGAATAGGAATCAATACTTCTGTGTTTTTCAGTTATTGTGGTTTTGCGTGCGCAAGTGTCACTGTTCTGAAATCAGCTTTGATATACGTCACGAATACGGCACAACGAGAATTGGAAAGGAAGAAATAGAGCTTTTAACGATTTCTGCTTCGTTGCAAGCCTAATTTTAAAAAAAGACAGAGGTGTTCAAGTTCCTTTGCCTGATATGCGATTAAAGAGCATCCATCAATTACAGTAGTGAGAGTCACGTGACTTTATCCCTCACCCCACGGTTGCCTTAATTTGCGAGCGAATGCATCCAATAACAAGAAAGGCATTATTTTTTGCAAATTCAATAAACAAAGAAATTATAGTGCTTCTTCGGTTACAAAAAACTTTTCTTCACTCTATCACGCGGAATTTTTTATTCAATCTTCACACGATCTCGGATCTATTGACCAGGGCTCGAATCGCGACTGCAAATCGCGTTCAATCTCTAAGACGCGCGTCCCTGAAACGCGTTCGTGAAAAACGCGCGTGTGGTGGTGAGGTGAGCCACGGAAATTGCGGGTGCGAGAAATGTTCCTTGAAACTGCCCTTTTCTTCGGAACACCCAAATCTTTTTATTTTTGTTCAAATTTTAAACATATTTTTTTTTCTCTATATTTTTGATCTTTGAGAGAGACATATCCAAATCCACAGGTGAGCGCACACTTTTTGCCTTCCTCTCCCCGTTCTAGCGATTCTAAGGTTAGCTATCTACTGAAATTCACTTATAATCATCACAAAAAAGAATTCAAAACATTCACGGAAGGATGTCGAAAGTCACGCCAAACAAAAAGGCACCCAAGCTCAAAGGAGCGAGCTCTTCCAACAAAAAACAGCTGTCGTTGATGTCGTTTTTCAAGCCCGCCTCCTCCAAAACGCAGTCTGCCATGAGCTCGTCGCCACTCAAGGCAAAATCCGGTTTCCCCGCCAGCGACAACAAGGAAAACGAGATTTCGGTTGCTGATGTGGCTGCAGAAACGCCCTTGACGTCTGAATCGGATGTGGTCACGACGCTGAAGGGCAAGGACCATGATATACATTCTTCTCCTGTCAAAGCTAGAGTAGAGGTGAAGCCGGCAGAACAAAAGGACACTCCAAGCTCGGGTATGAGACTTGCCTCACAGGGTGCCTCTGAGGAAGATAAAGCTGCTGGCGGAAAACTCGGCGACAACGTGACCAACATTTCTCAAGCCAGCTCTGTGGCTAGACCAGACACAGAAGATGCAGCCATTTCGGCCGAAATTAGCCTGAAACCCGCCAGAAAACCAGTGGTGGTATCGAAAAGAGGCCGCAAGAACACATCTGTTTCGTACGTGGAATCTGATGTTTCAGACGCGGAGGATGTGGCAGTGCAGAGGAAAAGAAGACGTGTTTTAGACAGTGACGACGATGAGGAGGAAGATTTCAAGCCAGAAGAGGAAAATGACGATGATGATGAGCATATGAGCGACTTTGTGGTGGAAAGCGAGCATAGTGCTGCTGAAGAAGAGGTCGGGGACTCAGACGATGAGCCGATCTCGAGAAAAGCCTCGGGAAAAAACATGAAAAAACAGGTTTCTGGCTCCTCTCAAAACACTTCAAGACCAAGCAGCTCATTGGGGTCCAAATTCACGGCTAATTCCAGCTATAAGGCCACGCCCTCGACCACTCCCGCGAGACCCGCACCAAAAACAGCCGCTAAAAAATCATTTGAGAAGGAAAATGAGGAACGGTACCTGTGGCTCGTGAACATCAAAGACGCGCAAAAACGCCCTGTTGACGATCCGGAGTACGATTCACGTACATTGTTTATTCCGTCATCGGCATGGGCCAAATTCACTGCCTTTGAGAAGCAATATTGGGAGATCAAGTCGAAGATGTGGGATACTGTGGTGTTCTTCAAGAAGGGAAAGTTTTACGAATTGTATGAAAATGATGCAATGATCGCCAACACAAAATTCGATCTCAAAATCGCCGGCGGTGGCAGAGCCAACATGAAGCTCGCCGGCGTGCCGGAAATGTCGTTTGAATACTGGGCCAAGGAATTCATCAGCCTTGGCTATAAAGTGGCCAAAGTCGACCAAAAAGAAAGCATGTTGGCGAAAGAGATGCGTGGAGGTGGCAGCAAGGAGGAGAAAATCATCAAGAGAGAGTTGACGGGCGTGTTGACGGGCGGTACCTTGACGAATATGGATATGATCAAAGATGACATGGCCACCTTCTGCATGGCCATCAAGGAGTCCACCACCAAAGATGGAGACAAGGTTTTTGGCGTGTGTTTTGTCGACACGGCCACTTCCGAGCTCAATTTCATCGAGTTGGTAGACGATGATGAGTGCACGAAGTTGGATACCTTGATCACGCAGATCAAACCGAAAGAAGTTTTGTGTGAAAAGCATAACTTGTGCTCCACGGCAGTCAAGGCGATCAAATATAGTGCCCACAGCCTGCACCAGATCTGGAACTATTTGAACCCATATTCCGAATTCTGGGACTATGACACGACAGTCGAAAAATTGGTTGAAAGCAAGTACTATGCGGGAGAGGACCTCGACGACTTCTCTAATTACCCCGAGATTTTACTCCAATTCAAGGAGAACCACCACACGGCGTTTTCCGCGTTTGGTGCCCTTTTGTACTATTTGAAAACGCTCAAGCTCGACGAAAGCATCATGACGTTGAAAAACATGAAACAATACCAGATCTCGAAAAGCGCTGCGTCACACATGCTTTTGGATGGTGTCACATTGACTAACCTCGAAATCTTGAATAACACTTTCGACGGCAGTGACAAGGGCACTTTGTTCAAGTTGCTCAATCGGGCAATCACGCCTTTTGGAAAGCGTATGATGAAACAGTGGGTACTCTATCCATTGATGAATGTTGACCAAATCAACCTGCGCTACGATGCGGTGGAATTCCTAATGAACCAGGAACCTGAGTTGCGGGTAACTCTTGAATCAGCTCTCAACAAATTGCCTGATTTGGAACGGTTGATTGCTAGAGTACACAGCAAAACGCTTCGGTTCAAGGATTTTTTGAAAGTGATCGAAGGGTTCGAAGCCGTTTCCAAGCTCTTCAAAAATTTGCAAGCGGCCGATTTGCTGCAAGCAGGTGCAATGAAATCGTTTGTCTCGCGGTTCCCGTCCGAGTTGTATGGAATCATCGCCTCCTGGGAAGACGCGTTTGATCGCGCAGAAGCATTGAATAACGTTGTTGTTCCTGCGGAGGGCGTCGACAGTGAGTTTGATGAATCAACAGGCATCATCAGGAGCTTGGAAGCGCAACTAAACGACCATTTGAGGGAGTACAAGAAGCAATTCAAGTCGCATGAGATTTGTTACAGAGACTCGGGCAAGGAGCTCTACTTGATTGAAATGCCGATCAAAATCAAGAGCATCCCAAAGGACTGGCAGCAGATGGCAGCAACGTCGAAAGTGAAGCGGTACTGGTCGCCCGAGGTGAAAAAATTGGTGCGTGAACTCATGGAACAAAAAGAGCTCCACAAGGTGGTGTGCGAGAACATAGTGGCAAAACTATACACCCGTTTCGATGTCAACTACAAGACATGGGTATCCGTGATCCAATCTGTGGGATACATGGACTGTCTCGTTGCATTGGCCAAAACATCCGAGACAATGGGGTTCCCGTCGTGTAGACCCACATTTTCCGGGAGTGAGCAAGGCCTGTTGCTGTTTGAAGAGTTGAGACACCCTTGTTTCGTCGGCACTTCCGATTTCATTCCCAACGATATCCGGTTAGGCAACGAGCATGCGAATTTCGGGCTCTTGACCGGTGCAAACGCTGCAGGTAAATCGACGTTGATGAGAACCACGGCATTGGCGGTGATTTTGAGTCAAATTGGGTGTTTTATACCTGCACGCGAGGCACACGTGACCCCCGTCGACAAGATCATGACCAGGTTGGGCGCCAACGATAATATTATCCAGGGCAAATCGACGTTTTTCGTTGAACTTTCCGAAACAAAGAAGATCTTGAGCAACGCCACGCAGAAGTCCTTGGTTATTCTTGACGAGTTGGGAAGAGGCGGCTCTTCCAGTGACGGATACGCCATCGCAGAGGCAGTGTTGCACCATTTGGCCTCTCACGTGCAGCCGCTTGGCTTTTTCGCTACACATTACGGCAGTTTGGGTCTTTCGTTTGTCAACCACCCTAAAATAAGGCCCTTACGCATGGGCATAGTGGTTGACAATTCATCACGTAACATCACGTTTCTTTATAAACTTGAGGACGGCACAGCGCCCGGCTCGTTTGGTATGAACGTGGCGGCCATGTGTGGCATTTCTGCTGGCATTGTTGACAAGGCAGAAGTGGCTGCAAAAGAGTACGAGCAGACATCTAAATTGAAGCAAGAACATGATAAACAGCGGGCAAATCAATTGAGTTTGGGTTTGCAGAGCGATTTCGTTTGGCTTCATGAGAGGCCCGGGGAGCTTGAGAAAGATATTTTGCGCTACGAAGAGCAAGAAAAACGTGGTGCGTTGGATTCCATGTTCAAGATGATCGATTGTCTTTGAATACAGTGGAGATAAGTCTGCTGCGTCGGGACAACGTACATGCGCGGAAACTCGGCTCGGCCGAATCGCGAAATCTTCCGAGAAATAGTGGCGGTCAAACAAGATCAGATTATTTTCGTAAATCCCATAATAAACAATTTGAAATTTACAATACATAAAAAATGTTGTCTACCTCAGTGAAAAGCGCGGTGAACGTTCTTCTCTTTTCAGTGGCCTTTGGCGGCGGTGTGATGCATTCTTTTATTGTTTCACCCATTGCTTTCAAGCACTTGCCTAGAGAAGAATTTGGCAACTTGCAGCACCAAGTCCTCCCACTTTACCTCTTGGGCCAAACTGCAGCGCCCGTGTTACTAGGTTTGACTACGCCGCTCAGCTCCAGATTTTCTACCCCAGTCTTGGCTGCTTCTGCAGTCGCCGGTGCCATCAACTACTTCTGGGTATTGCCTCGTTGTAACCAGATAAAAGACGGGAAAAAGAAATTGATTGCTGAGAAAAAACACGAACAGATTGTCGACGGCAAAGTTGAGGATTCGGAGGAGTTCCGGGCTTTGAGCAAGCAGTTTGGCAAGTTTCACGGCATTTCCTCTTTGCTCAACTTAGTATCCATAGCCACGCTTGGTGCGTACGGCTTTGCTTTGGGGGGACGGATCTTGTAGGCTGGCTTACTGCCTTTGTGCATAAAGATTTAGTATAATAAATATAAATGAGTCACTCATGTGACTGTTCGTAGTCTTTGAACTCGTGATCTCGTAACGATGTCGTCTTTGAAACATGCTGTGTGTTTCAAATCTCTCACAGGCTTACTCATTCTTCTTTTCCGCCACGCTTGCGTCCTCCTTGGACCCGTATATCCGCGGGTGAATGACCTTTCCAATCACGCCAAAAACAACCACTACAGTGCAAACCAAAGTGGACAGGTAAATTGCAAGAGTAGACTTGGGGAGGTCGGGATTCAATACCCATTGTCTCATGATCCAGGCATAATGAAAAATTATGAGCACTATGGCAAAAAATGATGCGATGCATAGTTTCAAATCTTTGACGCTCAGATCGTCGAGATCAATGAAGCCTGAGGACCGCTTTTGCTCTGCTGCTTTTGGGGCCATTATGTGTGTGACAAATAAGGCATGCGATTACTATCTGAGTAATCTGTGACTAAATTTTGGTTATATGAATGTGAAAAATTAAACTGGCTGTCAACTAGGACTTAGATGAGCGCCAACCAAGTGCACGGCACGGAGCGCGGGGAATTTGGTCAAGATGCACACCACTTCCCTGTCTGAGACGCTCCACATAATGCTCTCGATGATTCTTCGCGAGTTTGCAAGTCGCAGAATCAATTGTTCTTGTGCATTTTGTCGGAATAGGGCTGCCTGCAGCCATAAATATTGTCAATGACAGCGTTGATGTGTTAAAGGTGCAAGTCACGTGATGCAGCCATACCATATGTAGTTCAGGGCACGGCGCCGGAGGGATTTACTGATTCCAAACGATCACGGAAGAATAGAAGACTCCTCATCAATCAAGTACTTGCGAATTTGCGACATGCTTCCGCTTAGTTTTTTCAAGATGATTACTTTGGTGTTGCGCTCATACAATAATCTCATCATGAGCTCACCAACTCTCAACACGTGAAGCGCCTTATCCAAGCTGTATGCAAAAGCGCTACTCTTGTCTCCCTCGGCACTCTGGAAATCGCCGTTGGAGTACAAGTCGTGGCTACCTCCAGACAGGAGGAGAAATAAGTTTGTCATTTCGGCATCAAGATGGCGGCTCTCGAATTGCGCTCTCAAATGATTCTCAAATTTGGCAAGGAGCTTGAGCACAACGATGAATTTGTGGTTTAGTTGCCAAGTATCATTCAAGTGATGAGATTGTCCAATTCGACCACCAGGATTATTTCTTTTGGCAATGTAAACAGCGAATATGGAGAAGATAACAAAAATGTGAAATAACACCTGCGAGTAAATTGGAGACGAGACGCATGAAATCTCGTCCAGAAAGCGAATTCCGAGAGAACTTTCGAGCCCGGCCCCAGGTTCGCGATATTCATTTGGCTGCACTTTGTCACCCCCATTGACTTCGTGCTTGGTTTCAGATTCTTCTACTCTGAACATCACTAGTCTTGTGATGGCTGTACAGTGGTCAATGGCTTTCGTGATATTGAAGTCGCTGATGGACTCCATGCTGCTCAACAAGATATGGAAGTTTTTGTTGAGCGCATCATAATTCCGGAGCCAGCTTTGTTCTTTGACCATTTTGAAGTCAATGATAGAGCAAATCTCCACAAAGTTTGCGAGGAGAGCGTAGTCAAACTTTTCATTGACATTGCGACCAGTCGATAAGAATTGCGAGTGGGGATTGCGTGAGGGCGATTCCACAAAGAACGTCAAAAAGTTTAAAATAACACTGACATCCATGAAGTTATAGTCTTCATACTGCATGAACTCGTAGACGCCCTTTACCAAGCAATTGAATCCGAACTTGCTTAAATTCAACAACTTTGAAGATACAGACCCATCCACTTGATTTTGACAGAGCTTTTTCAATATGTCGTGAAAAACTATTGTGTTCGAGTCGTCGCGTGCGAGAAATGAATCAATATCGCGCTGCACCCCCATGTTCTGTAAGTAGACCGAAAAGTCTGAATAGCTGGCGAAACCCCACAAGAACTCGTCATGTGTATTGGGGCATGTCAAGGATCCAAGTTCGGCTGCGCTTAAGGTAAGGGGTACATTGAACATCATCAAGATGAAGTTCGTGAGCTGATAGATTGTGAGAGCCACCCTTATTTGAGATTGTAGAACAACCGCGTGTCTAAATTTGGCCTCTTGGTCATTCGTGCAAGGGAGGACCTCGCATATCCCGTGCCAATTTTCATCCCTGGCGTAGTTCACTATAGTTTGATCTTGGCCACTGATGGCAAAGAACACCTCGTTATGATTTTTCAAAGATGTTTTGACCAAGGAGTTTAATGCATTGAGTTGGCGGATGACAATGAACACATTGTTTTCGCTGTCCGAAAAGAGACCATACATGACTGAAAGTGTGAGGGATTGAATAAGCCAAAGCGGATTGCTTTGCTGGCCACTACCAGAATTGACCCTATCGCCCTTACCAGTCTTTCGACTCTCCAAATAGATGTGCACAGTTCTGCGAGACGCCTCATACAATTGGTCCAGCTCGAGTTTGTGGTTCGCCAATAAAGCGCCCATCGTCGCCACCAAGAGAGGCAAGCAAATTCTGGCACTCTCATTTTGTGGATCTTCGTCTGATGTGAAGTCCATCACGTCGAACTCATTGAGCTTGGAGGGATGGATGAATGGAAAGTAAGATAAAAACCTCTCAACAAAAACTTGAAGAAAATACTCCATTTTGTCGTTTGTAGGGATAGTTGGCGGCAAGACATCGCTGATGGGGTACTTGCTTAATGCCCTTTTAATCATGTATCTCATGTTTTTGGTGAAAAGAACAGACCGATTATAGCCATGATCAAACAAAGAAGCATGCTCAAGCTGGTCTCCGAGAGGATTTCGTGGGTCCGTGTCGAATTGCGATCCATTCAGATATGCCGTTTTCGCGAGTAGCTGCGGATTTGCGGAGTGGATGTTTGACGGTGAAGCCGATGCGTGAGAGGACATGGAGTCGAGCCCCGTCGAGGGTATCAGTTGGTTGTCCCCGTAAAATGAGTAACCACTCAAGAGCTTCTGACCGCCCTCGGAAAAAAATTGATCAAGATCACCGAGGTCGTTCAAATTATCGTAAGTTGTGTTCGCGAAATGCGTGGACGATGTAACTTTCATGAAGTCAGGATTATCCAAGTCCATCAATTCGTCTTCTAACTCCTGCCTTATGGGCGATAAAGGCCGCGCCATACCGGAATTTGGCATAGGCCTGCTGACTAAGGATTCTGGAATATCGTAAAAAGAATAACCTGGTTCCTCAAATTTCAGATTTGCAGAATAATTAGATTCTGCGGGGTTGCTTGCAAAGCCAGGCTGATGTGACATTAGTGGCGGCTGGTTCGCTACGTCCACGTTAGCGCTGCCACCTTCAAAGCTGTCATGACGCAAGAGACCCGAGTGCATACCACCACCAAATAACGCGGTATGTTTGGGGAACTCATGCTCGAAAGAATACGCTTGTTCGCCCACGGCTTGTGGCTTCGTGGACATACCAGGTATGGTGCACAAGTTGCTGAGCCAGGAATCCTCGTCGCTAGTGAACGAAGGAAGCAATTGCGGAGTCGAAAATTCAACGTTTTCGGCAGTGCTGGCGTCATAGTTCTGTGGCGGAACCATGGCGTAGTTTGGTCCCGACTGAGCCGAGAAAGACGCGCGCCGAAACCGGGGCTTTCGTTTGTCGAAAAGCTGTTTTTTCAAACTCAGGTCCTTTACCGAGTTTGAGCGAGACATTCGCGAGTTGGGTGTGCCTGGCAGTTTCAGCAGGTCCTGGCTGTGGCCGGAAAAGGAATTTAGACTGAAACTGGGTGATTCTGTTGGCATTCCTTTCACTGACCCTGGACGTGTGCTGACACTTGTTCTACCACCAGAAGATGTGCCCGAGTCGGCGTCGTTTCCGGAAACAGAGAGCAGCTTCGACAGTTTGCGCCGCATCCGCGCCACGGCGTCATCACAGCCAGCATGGAGTTTCTGGGCGTGACGCAAGAGCAAGTCACGGCGCGAGAACTTCCGCTGGCAAACGCCGCAGTCGAACGGTTTTTCCTTTGTGTGCGACCGTTCGTGCCGCCGCAAGTGTTCAAGCCGTGCAAATGCACGCGTGCACATGGCACAGACGAAAAGGCGGGGTTTACCCAGCGGGGTTGTGCCCTGAGATGTAAACTCCTTTGGCACCTTGACATCCGCTGATACCATGCCTTCCATTATATCATTCTGGCTGGGGCTGTATCCTTGAGAGGACGGCATGTTTTGCTGTCGCAGGAGATCCATTGGAGCAAGGCTACAAAACGGGACCAGCGCGGGCATTCACGGGATACAAAAGTGGAGAAAAGTTCAACCGAGTGTTTTTGAAAGCAGTCAGAGTGATATCTTCCCGTCGGTTTTTCTTGTCGGGCTTGCTTCAACACCTCTTCAACGGGCCTGGCGAAATATGGGATAGTAGCACTGAAACGGGTTCAGATTGCGTGAGATTAAGCGCCGAGACAATGGGAGTCGATAACGCCGTTTTCCTTTGATTGAAAGCTCCAAGGCTGTGGGAACGGCCAAAATGTGCTTCTTTAAAGAGAGGCCGAAAAGGCACGAATAAATAGAATAAATAAAAGGCTAAGCGCCGGAAACCTAGAGAGGCTTCGTAAAAATCTCAGTTTTCGTTGATAGAAGCAGGCACCGAAAATAGCCGTGGTGTAGTGAAATTGAAAAGACAGAAGATGTGGTTCCCCAAATTGGCTGGTGTTTCTCGAATTGTGGGGTTGTGCTGACCTGTAAACGTTTTTTTTTTGGTCGGCTGATGACAGAAGTAGGTGGGGAAAAAAGGCTGCGAGTGAGAAACTCGGAATGGTGAGTGCTCTTTTTTTTTTCCAGTATTTTGGTGGAAATAGGCAGGAATAATGCGGGGGACCGAGAGCTGGGGGTGGGTCCTGCATAAGGGCCCGGGCTCCAACCGTATGACGCAAAGGCCAGGAAAGAACGGGTAAACGTTTCATGAACAATAGGGCAACTTTCGGTGGTGTTTAAGGTATATTGGGCCTCGTGAAAAAGGAGTTTCTGCTTTTTTCAGCATTTAGTTTGCGCTAGAAATGTGTTTTATTGGGTCGTATCAGTTCATATTGGGCCGTATGCTCTACACCGCGGGAACCCAAAAAAAAAAAAAAAAAAAATACGGCGCTTCTTGCGTCAGGTGACAGCACACAAGACCAGAGTCGGTGGATTTTGCTTTTTGAAAGCCAGGCTATCCGGTAGTCTCCAAACCGTGATGTTTAATGGAGCATTATTGTTTCCAACCAACAAATTCCAATTGGCTTTATTATGATCCAGAGCGACTTTTTCCCGAATTGTATTTTCGTAAATAGGGCGAAATCGAGGAATAATTCATTTGCTATCAGAAAAGCTCACACTAAGGAAGGTTCAGCAAATCTATATACTTTTCTTTTGCAACTGAAATTCCTCGTTTCAAAAACACTTAGCTATTTGAAGGTAGTACGCGAAGAAATAGTTGTGTTTGAATAATAAAAGTGGCCATATTGTTGCCAGCCGGCCTTACATTACTGTTTGGGCCGCGGCCACTAACTTCTGGGAAGTTCTTTCTTGCCAGAGAAGACAAATAATGCCTTTTCCGGATAATCGCCGAAAGTATATAATTTAAACAAACGGTTTAAATACTTACGGCAAATGTGAACAAGTTTAGGCCGAGAGACATTTCTCCAGCGCCATGTGGAGGTGGCTCAGGAATGCTGGATTCGGACACCTCATTCATACATGGCTAACGCGTGCCATGACTTATCACCATAAGCTACATTGGCTTTTAATACTAAATCTCCTTAGCATTTCAAGCTCATAGCTTTCAGCCATCAGAAGCAAAATCAAAAAGCAAACTTTTGCTAAAAACACAGCCTATCCTCATATATGACCATTGGCTTGGACGCCACTCGCTGTCGTAAGAGCATGTCAGCAGCCAATTCCGCTCCGAACATTCCACACCCGTGCCTCAATTGCCCTCGCGGCCACACTTCTACGGTACCGACATCCTCACGTGACCTCGGCCAAGCCATCTTTCTTACATATCATTTAGAAAAGTGCACATCTGTTCACCACAAACAAGAATGTCTGTTATCGAAATCACGTCAGAGACGCAGCTCACAGACCTTACCACGCTGGACCCAACGCGGTTGGTTGCACTCTACTTCCACACGCCATGGGCGGCCCCCTGTCAGACCATGAATCTGGTGATGAAAACATTGGCCCAGGCTAACCCAGAAGTGACATTTCTTTCAATCAATGCTGACGACCAGCTGGATATTAGCGAGCTATTTGAGGTGTCTGCTGTGCCATATATCATTTTGACGCGCAACCAGACGATTCTCAAGGAGTTGAGCGGTGCTGACCCGAAGGAATTTATCGCTGCGTTGAAACAGTTTGGAGGCGCCGCCAGTGCTGCAAAACCCACCGAAAATGCCCCTGTCGCAAACGCGCCGGCCCCGCAAAAGGAAAAGGAGGAGCAGTCTCCCGAAGAGCTCCAGGAAAGGTTGAAAAAACTCACTTCTGCCGCGCCCGTTATGCTTTTCATGAAGGGCGCTCCATCTGCGCCACAGTGCGGCTTCTCGCGCCAGATCGTGGCGATATTGCGAGAGAATCAGGTCAGATTCGGATTCTTTGATATCTTGAAGGACGATGCGGTGAGACAGGGGTTGAAGGCGTTCTCTGATTGGCCCACGTTCCCTCAACTATACATCAATGGCGAATTCCAAGGTGGATTGGATATCATCAAGGAACTGCTCGAGGAGGATCCCGATTTCTTCGCTAATACCGTTGCCAACTAACTACTCTCTAAATATATTTAAATGTACTATGTAATGAAACCTTTCTATCTTGTATGCTGTATTATGTGGCCTTTTAAATGCGATGCTACAATTTCCCCTGCGACACCAAAAACGCTAGCTCCGGGTCGTCCAGAAACTCGTCGTCGGTGTCTTCCTGACCACCGTTTTTCCCGGAATTAATGCTGTGATTCAGCAGTGGCGTCTTTGGTAAAACAACCATGCTTGGTTCATCTTTCATGCTCTGTGTTTGTGTGGAAATACTGAGTATTTGGTCGTCCAATGTATCGTTCAAATCATCTGGATCTTCATCGGTGGATTCCTCAATAGCATCCGATTCCTCCAGATCAGAGTTTGCGTGCTCGTGTTCTTCCTGGATTGCCTTTCTAATATCCTCCAGAAACTGATCTTTCACGCTCTGCGCGGCCTCATTCTCATTCTCCATAACAGGTAAGTCTTCGTCCGCATAGATCTCACGGAACGAGCCACCAATCCGATTATAGGTAAATTGTTTTCTACCAAACAGCCGCTGGTGTTTCGCAGAATTCATGATTCTGGGCACATAATACCCGTCAATCAAGTTCGCATCGGAAAACAGTAGCCCCATGCCACCCAAATACCGCACATAGTTCGCGACCTCAAAGCGAACTTTATTGGCCTCCCTGACCATTTTGAACTGCCTGGGGAACTTCATAGGTAGTGTCCTGCTGGATTTCACAGGCACTTTTGCCAACTCGTGCCTTGTTGCGCGGATAGCAAAATCTTGCGCGGCCTCAGGCGACGTGAACGTATCGTGAAGACTAAGATTGTCGACGATTGTGGCGGCTATATCAATGTCGAACTGCAGGCCATTATAGATCTGGTAGTTTTCGAGAAGCGCCAAATGTAGTAGTCCCGTATTATGATAGTTGTCCACCACCATTTTCACAGATTCGTAGTCCAGGCCATATTCGCTGTCGATGACGCCGTCACGGGTCTTTGAGCTCGAGTGGATGACTTTTCCAGCAGCATGAAAGAGAGAGATTTGCAGCTCCCGGAAAAAGCCAGAAAATCCGGGACCATGGCTGCTCCTACTCATGAACTCAAGATTACTGATCAGGGACCGTATGTCGCCAGACTCGTAAAGCTGATTGAGAACCTCTGGAGATTTCGCCGTTTGTGAAAGACCTTTCTCGGCACTGAGAATCCGCTGGAGCAGTTTCTTGATGTACGTTTTCGCTACGGGGAGAAATTTCACCCGGCGGATGAGCCCCGAAGAACAACCTGCATTCAAAAGGTCTCGCCCTAGCACTGTTTCCACAGTCAAGCAGTTTTCGATATTGTAAAATTCACGCTGGCCGTGATCGCCCACGATTTCGACTTCTGTCAAACAAAGCACGATCGGCGGTAGCTCGATCTCGTTGGCGCTGAAAATCCAGCTTCTCAAACAGTCCCTCAAAGAGTACAAGGTATCCTCGTGAAACACGTTTGGAAGATCCTCAATCAACACAACCTTCCTGTTACTACCCACAAGGTACCTGCATCCGTCCATGAACTCACGAAAATGCTGTGCCTGGTTCACATCGGTCAATGATGAGTCCAAATATTCAACATAGCCATGTGCAGTGCCATCGGATGGGAAGTATTCCTTCGCCAAACATTTGGCTAGTGTCGATTTGGAGCACCCAGATGGGCCTGAAAGCACCAAAAGCCGACAATCCGAGGATTTATTTGAAAGTTTCCCAAAAATCTCTCTCACTTCCTTCACTTTTCTTGGGTTAATGCTAACTTCCAGCACTGTGCTAGGCTCGTATTTGGTGACCCAAGGTAATTCCTCGTGGCGTCGTTTTTTCGATTCTTTTTTTGGCTCTGGTATTTCTACCAAAACTTCATCGATCTCTTCGCTCAAGCTTTCATCCTCAAGTACATGGGCGGTCTTTCTCGGCCTACGAACCATATATGAGCCATATGAGTAAGTGCTGAAAATGCCAGAGCTGGTGCGAATCTGCCCAGGGCAGTCGCGAACTTTGGCTCGAATTTTCAGACTTTAATATTGAACTACTGAACACCAAGTTACTTGGAAGAGTGGCCAAAACCATAATACAATCGTAAATTCGTTAACAAGCTAAATGAGGGCTGCAAAAGATCCAATTTAAAATCGAAAGTTGGCCCGAAAATGTCTAAAGATTAATACACTCGTTCATCATCTCGCGCTTAAGTTGTGCTGCATTCACATAGCATCAGACACGAGCTGACGCAGGGTATAGTCCACGCCCATTGCGGCGGGCGGACCTCCCGGGTATTCGTTCACGAACACATACTCTTTTTGCAGACTGTCTAGTTCTGAGATCCGCGGAAATTTTCCAGCAAAGCTGTAGTTACTTTCTGAAAAGTCATAGGTATGTGGTGTTGCACTGTTCATAAGAACAGGCGGCTCGGGACTGACCTCTATAGGAGGCGGGCTGGGATCGTCTTTTGCGGGCTCAGATTTGGGTGGAAGGGTCGGTCTCTCGGCCTGTACCATGGCGAAAAATTCCAGATTGTCCGGCTCATCCGCGTCGCCAAACACGACGTCATCATAATGTACTGTATGAGTATCAGTGAAGTCCGGGAACGAGGCCAATTCAAACGATTGCAGATCAGGATCATTTTTGACCACAAGGCCACAGCGCACTTCCCCTGTATGCCTTCGGCCCGGTCCCTGGCGAGTATACTGTAGCAACGAAGATTCTGGCACACGACTTATCCTTTCATGAAGGGTCGCGTTCCCACGATCATAATACTTTGAAAGTGACGGTCTGTGGGTTTTGCACGAGTTTTTGCCAAAGAGAAATCCCAGTGTGAGAGCACACGTGGCATGGTATGACTTGACGCATTTTGCAACCGAGCATTGGAAACATGCGCCACGGGAAATGGTCTTTGAGGATGTTTGGTGGCGGTTTGAAGTGTGGCAGCCAAGGCACTTGAGGGTGCGGTAAGGCCGGGCGATATTATCGATGCCGGTGACAATGTCTATTTTGGAATCATCCGAGGAAGGTGAAATGGAAACTTGCGGCAAAAACATTTCTGCACAAATCCGGTGCACCTGTAGTGTTGATCCTGTGCGAGGATCTGTTTGGTCAGTGTCTAGTAGCTGGAAATTTCTGTACCGGAGCCATTCTGGAGCCAAGTCTTTGGGGCACAAAATGCATTGCGTATCGGCTGGCTTTGGCTTTGCCTTTGGCGGCTTCTCTGCGACACGCTGTTTTTTCAATACGCCTGCAGAATTCTTGGATGTCTGATCTGGGCTGTTGTCGCTAGACGCCCTTCTTTTAGTGGCCTTGGCTTTTGGAATCTCCTCCCTAGTTGTATAAGGAATGCCCTTGTACTTGCAGTAGATTTGTTCGTGATTGATGCCCACAGAGTCGCCAATGCACTCGCATTTTCGCGTCTTTTTAGCAAACTCAAACCAATAATCCAACGCAAAATTCACTGACTCTGCCAAGTTGTACCCGTAATTGAAGCCTGCATGGTAGCCATAAGGATACGTGATCATGAACTCGCCTTGTCTGTGCACGATTTTGTTGCATTTGATTCCATTCCTCTCAAGAAATTGAGGGGACGCAAGAAACGTCTTGTGGCGCAAGAATTCCGCGCAATTCTTATAGTCCTCATTGAAGATTTCCAGCATGAGCCTGAAAAACTTGCCGTTCTGGCTCTGTGGGATCAGATACCACTGCTTGGGCGCGCCGAAGTGCAAATAGTTGATGGAGTATAAGTCTTGGTCTTCCAAATGCCAGGAGAACGTGGCTTTCCAGAGCCCAGCATACAAATATGCGTCATTGACGCCTGGGATTTTTTCTTCCATTAGGTCAAGCAAATTAGGAAGCTTCGCCACGTTCCAACTCTCTATATTATCTCTGAATAATGATCCTAGCATGTCTGCGCCATACATGGGCTCAGCATAGCCCAAGGATTTCCAGTAGAGCAGCTCCAACTCATCACATCGCTCATGCGTGAACTCGGATGCATCGATGTTGAAGTCTCCACGAAGAACATCGTTGATTATTGGCGATTCTTTTGCTCTGCTACGTCTTCTGGTGTGCACACGCTCTTCGGGCTCGGTATCGTGCTTGATCTCGGCTTTCACGGGCGAAGAGCCACGCCGGTTGTTCTTATGGGCCGGAGGCATGTTGCTTGCCTGTTGTGCTAGGCCTTTCCATTGAGAAATATTGTACTTTCTTTGCCTTTCCACGTTCTGACACGAGTACACTCCCTTATACCCAGCAGTGACGTTCATGTTCTGCACAATTGGGTTTTTGATGACGATTTTCGAGATATTCTCGTCGGTGTACATTCCTTCTAGGTCCGCCTGCCACTCTCTGGGCGGAATGACCTTGACTATGCCACTTTTCATGCCATATGCATTGATGGCCTTATTATACTTGTAGAAATCACGGAATTGCGCCATGGTGGGCTCAAAAACGGGAACGCCACCGGAGTAATACGCAGGCTCTACGGCAAGGTCCGGATCGCCCTGGTAGACTTTCTCCATGATGAAAAATGTGTTTTTCTCTTTATGTTATATTCCAAATTCTTGTGTCTGTGCAATTACGTCAATTGATCTGAGGTGAGAAATCACCTGACAAAGCCGAGCCGCGGCAGCAGCCCCGGCCAGAATACGGCCGGCCGGTTCAGGTCAAACTACCTAACGATGTGATTCTATTTGAGTAACATGTATAAATATTATTGGTGGACGTGAATTACATTGGAGCGTAAGATATATAAAGATGATTTCTAAAATTCAAATTTTCTGTGGTTTAAGCTTTACTTTGTGTGGGTATAATTGCCACCTGGGACGGGACAGAGGCAGCAGAGAATGGCCTTCTCCGTGATTCGCGTATGCTATCTAACTTCCGGTTTCAGCTGATTCATGTGAAATGGATGACCAACTTCACAAATTCAATGACCCAACTTTGCAATGATTCTCTTTTTTGAAGAAGATGTTTCCGTGCACTGATATAGATCCAAATTGCCTTCTGCTATTTGATCGACCTAGTACCCTTTTCCCTATCCATTTGCTTTACCAACATATATTTTAGCTTGTGGCTCTCTGCAGGATCAAGTCAATGAACCAAGATCTGGGGTGGGGATGATTTTCAAATGTCATCTCAGGAAAAGCAGAAAAAAACAAATAAAAACACGCTCAAAATGGCACAAATAAGAAGGCAAAGCAAACAAGAAAGGATTTCAAAGGCCAGAGCAGCAAAAGCTTCGGTACTCACGGGATTAACAGTGGCGTTTTTTCTTGTATACTGCTACCATGTCTGGTGGGCCGTAAGTGCTTTTTATCAGAACAAATTTGGGTCCATGTTCAGTAATCTCATGATCATTGTGGGCGGGCTTGCATTGAATGGATATGTGTGCGTGAAGTTTTTGCTTTTCTGTGAAACAAAGTTGTTGAGTGATGGTATAGACGCTGACCACAAGAAGTACATATGATTCTGAAAGCGCACATGAATGGATTTTTATTAAGACGCCTTGGTTTTCAGGCCATTACATTTAAACGTGTTGTTCGTTGCTTTCAGAAAGGCAGATTAGATACATAGTCCGACGGCAATACACTGGTCATATTCGGTTATCCCACAGATGGTGGACTTGCTCGATTTCTGGGCTCGAGGGCACCTGTAGCACGGACGTGTTTCTGTTATCGCTCTTAGTGATCTCAATGATACTCAACTCGGCATCCGGGTCATCCTCGGAATCTGGTATAATCTCATCTGAGAGATGCTGCTCCTGACGCAAAATCGTGAGCTGCACTTTTGAGGACCGACTCGGGTCAAGCTCCACTTTGCCCGCGACTTCTATGCGATCTCGTGTTACAGTCTTACCCTTTCCTCGAAGCGGTGAAAACTGAAGCGACTCCGAGTCAGAGGGATCAAGAACCAGACCCTGTGTTTGCCGGCCAAACAGTGCATTTGCTGACATGAATACATCTTCCTCGGTGCCGCCTATTTCCTGGCTCACTGTATTCTTCTTGGTGAACGGACTATTCTGAAATAAGGGAGAGGAGTCAATTCTTTGCTTTTGTATGAGTGGGGACGAGTCGATGCGAAGACAGCTGGGCGTGTTAAAGGCAATGCGGGCTTGCAGCTTTGAGGGTGTAAGGGAATCTGCGATCAATACATTTTCGGACTTTTCGGGTAAGGGGTTTTCCGGCAGCATAGGAGGAACAGCCCCTATTCGTGGCAGTTTCAGCGCTGTTGCAAAAACTAAGGATGTGGTTGCAGAAAGCTCTGGTGGCCATGGCTGCTTCGAAATGCTCTTCTGCAAAAGGGTAGGGCCCGAGTCTGTGCCCTCTTCCTTGGAGTCAGAGGAGTATAGAAGCAGGAAGTAATCACTCTTGGAGAGTGGCTCGATATCTGCCTCGGAATTCAAAACAATGTCGTCGGTATCCTGAGTATTCTGAGACATGAATGAAAAAGTCTCGGATCTGCTAGAGGAAGTATCTAGCTCCCCATCACTTATCGCCTCAGCGGTCATATCTTTGCTGGTTGACTCATCTTTCGATACCGAGTCACCGCCGTATCCAGCAGGTTGACTAGGATCGTCCACCACCTGCGAGAGCGTGAGGCAAAGTGGCGAGTCAGGCACGTTTTCTGTGTGGTCCATACTATTCTCATTGTTCAAAGCATCATCATCCAAATCATATAGCCAAATGAGATCCTCTCTCGAGAGATCGCCGCTAGGCTGACGCGAGGCCTGTGACCAGATCACATTCAGGTCCTGGCTGTTGGCAAGATCCAGTTCATGGCGCTTCAACTTCTCTAGTCGTTTACTTACCAATTTGAGTGTACTTTTGTTGTTCTTTGAAAGATCAGGAAACTTGAGCCGTAGCTTTTCCAGGAAGTCTTTCCATTCCATTTTCGAGAACAAGCCCAGGTCCTGGCCCCGGGGCCGGCGCGAGAGCAAATGCGGCATGGCCGTGGCCTGTTCCACCTCACTAAGAAACGCGTCTAGTTTCTTTTGATCCCCAAGAAAATTATCGAGCAAGCTTTGTGTATCCGGCGGCTTTTTACCCCCTAGAGTTTCTCGCACAAACGCGCTAATTGAATTGATCTGTCGCGTACCAGATTTCTTGTTGGATTTACGTTTGGGCTTGGTCACTTTCACCGGTTTGGGTGCCTTGACTTTGGGCGAGCCAACGGCATTTTTGAACCGCTGGAGCTGCGATACTTTTCCATCTTTGTGTTCTTGATCCTCGTGCCGGGCCTGGATTTGTGTAGAATAGAAATGGAGCGATGATTCGGGGGACTCTCGTGGGGCCAGATCAGTCATGGTTAGGCGTCTAAGGTCTGAGCGATTTCTGTTCCACCCATATAAATTCCTGCTTCTCGTATATCGGAATCACTGAAAACTCCTGAGAATCAGACTTTTGTAAAAATGGACCAAAAGCTTTGAAAAATGTATAAAAAGTGAAGTTTGTTTCCCCGGATTCTATACATGTATGGCAGTGCAGGAAAACACGTCTATTTGCCTTCGCGCCATGAATGAATGCATGCAGCAGGCATAAATGACAAGTCAATTCTTCAAACTTTTTTTGGTACCTAGATAACAAAAAACTAAGGGGTAATCTCATCTGCTAAAGAGCATTTTCTTTATTTTTATTATCATTTAAATAAATATCACTCTCAAGCCCAATGTCCGACTCGTCGAGGGCATGGCATGCACATAGTATCATATGTTGATCGTCGAGATATCCACTCTCGCAAACGATTAGCATTCACTGGCCTGGATTCTCTCCCTTGATCTCCCACTCACTTTTCTTTTTGTTGTACACGGCAATCTCCTGTATTGTGTGTTTCAAAATGCTTTTCGTAAACACTTTGAACTCCTTCTTGGCCAACTCAGATAACGTCCCGATCGAAAAGTCACTATTTGTCTTGATAAAGTCAACAAGGCTTTGCACGACTTTTTCATCTTTGATCACGGGTTTTTGCGGAGTTAGCACATTAGGTGCCTGGCTCTTGTCAGGAGCGAGTTTTACTGGGACAACCATATGCACTTGTTGCAGTGAAGAAGATTGTTTTGTTTCCGTCTTGATTGGTGACTCTTCTTCTTTCGGCTCCTTTTTCACCGACCAGTAGTCTTTGAAGGGATCAATCGGGAACTCAATATCCCAATGTAGCCGTTCATACTTCAATCCGTCGAATAGCTCGTTCCGCGTGCCGTCGTTCCATATACACACAGATTGGAGCGGACCTATATGGCCGCGTTTGTTCGTTTCGCTGGCCTCGACAAAATCTTCCATCTCGTCATCTTCTACGTCCTCTTCTTCCTCGTCTCCTTCGTCCAAATCGTCGATATCTTCCTCCTCGCCTTCATCGCCCTCCTGCCAATCTAGGTCAGAATCATAATTATAGTCAAATCCGGTCACAGACATATCCAAGGGACGGGCGGGCGGGATTTTCGTCGCAATGTGTTTATCGGAACACCACGTGCCAACATACGGCGGCTTGGCATTCTCATAGAACTGCAAATACTTGATAGGGGGCAAGTTGCGCACCAAGTCGTATAACGCTGACTCTGTCATCTGCGAAGAATTGAGCGCATCCACCATCTGCTGCGAGTTTGTAAAAATTTTGGGCGGCTTTGCCTCAAGAGTCTTGAGAATATGCGAAATGTCAGGGCTGCATTTGTCATTGCCAATTTCTGTATCAAACTTCGACATAGTTGTGGCTAATAGATCTGGCGAGAGCGGTGCATTCGATGCAAGCAATACATTGCTTTTTTGAAAGAAGGGTAGGAAATCTTCTCTGTATGAGTTCTGACTCGACACCTCCTTCGTGTCATTTGCGACGTCCAGCTTTGGGGCGGCTTTCGTCTCGGCATTTACAGTCAGCAGAGAAGAGCTGGACGACTTTTCCTTTGCTGCTGATTTCACAGTGAAAAAATTCGAAATCTTCATCTGATTCCGCTCTTTTGCTTCCTCGGCTCTTTTCCGCTCTTCTTCCTTCTGTTTCCGTTCTTTCTCCTTGGCGAGTCTTTCCAATTCCTTCGCCTTTTTCTCCTCTTCCATTTTAAGACGGCGTTGCTCTTTTCGAAGCTGTTCCTGTTCACGTTTTTGCTGCTTTTCTTTCTCCAACGCTTCCCTCTTTTGCTTTCTTTCTAGCTCTTTTTTCTCCCTTTCTTCTTGCTTTTGCTTCCTCTCTTCCTCCTTTTTGCGCTCTCTTTCGAGCCTTTCGGCTTCTCGAAGTTTTTGTTTGGCAAGCCGCTCCTCTTGCCTTTTCGTGAGCTTTTCAGGCTGCAGATGGTCGCTGGTTGGTGTTGCAGACTCTGGCTCGGAAGCTAGTAGGGACGTTTCAGTAGCCGCTGATGTGAATTCCTGACTGACACTATTTTCTTCAGTTTCAGCCTTGTTTTCCGCCGGTGCGGGTGTAATTTCAATGTTTTTGTCATTTGAGGCTTGTGGTTTCAGACGCTTGGGGTCTGGTTTCTCCAACGCACCTGTTTCTGATATCCTAGAAGAGGTCTTGTCGTCAATTGCGATACTAGTATCAAACTTACGTTTCAAAGGTGGACTTTGACACGGTTCTGGACTCACGCTGCCGATCTCTATAGCATTGTTCCCTCCCGATGCGTCCGAAATTGTGTTTGTTGATTGCAAGCTTGAGTTCGCACTTTCACGGGGTTCTTTTGGTGATTTAAAGTCACTTTCCTCACTTGCGGCAAAACCATTCTGCATGACTCTGATTTGTTCGCTCTTTTCGAAACTTTCAACCCGATTGGGACCATGATTTTCACCACCTAGACCTTTTGCACCATGCAGTGCATTTACAGAATCTCTTTTGAGCAAAAACGCATCAAGCTTTGTCTGTTTCTGACTTTCAGCCGTTGTGTCCATGATAAACGTGGAAGTAAGCGATTTTGGTGATGTTGCGTAAAATAAGATTTCATTCAGTCTCGGCCCTGGAAGGTGTCCCGGTGTAGGTGGACGGACGCGTCGGGCTCGCACCAATGCAGGAGCACGGGCTCATCAAAAATATGCCTACAATTATATATACACAGCATTCAAAAAGAGTGTCCACGTGGCCTTTTTTCCCGTAGTGTTGTATATACTTAGAAGTGGATGCTGAGTGTTTTTTGGTTTTTTTTTTTTTCATATTGAAATTCGTGAAGTCTGCTCGATGATTCAACTATTCCACACTCATCGAGTAGACGCAGATCTAAACAGGCCACGCATCAGCTCGTTTCCACTGGCTAAGTGGAGGTTGTGAAGCTTCCTTCTGCGGTGCGCTCCTGAGAGGGCCCTCAAAACATGAAATCGATGCAAATATCCACTTCACAGAAACTTTGATAGCAGACTTTGTTCGGATATTCTTAGAAAGTTCGAGTTTTGATCAAATTTGTTTGAATAAGTCGTGAACAAAAAACGCAACAGTCTGTATTTGATGTGCCAGGTGTGGACTATGCTGAACTGTATAATCTGATAAAGCCCCAATGTAGTGGACTAAGTGGAGCCAGGCGAGGTCAAGCGCGGCGCGGCCCCATTAAACGGCCTCACTAAACGGCCCCGTATTCCCATGCACCTCATACAAGTCTTGAGTCCACACTCAAACACAAATCACCACACGCAGACTTCCAGGCTATCTTCTGCCATAAAATAACCATCTTTAAAGGAAGTACAGATTAACGCTCGTCAAAGACATGCTGATGTCGCTACCGCACGTGATCCCGGGCCTGTTCCCCAGCGAGTCGCGAGATCCATTTGCCGTCGCGATACTGGGCCAGCCATCAACGTCATATCATCAGCTGACGCTGGAACTTAGTGTTGACGATGCTTTACAGGCGCTGTTTGCCGTCAGAGAACTTGGTGGTTGCAGAACCACCGCACAGAAACACCTAATAGGGCAGCTTGATGCGCTCACGTACTTTGTGATAGGGTTCCAGTTTTTGAAGTATACCCATGGCTCATGCATGCCACCCGCAATCGCTCATTTCTTGGTCTCATTTCTGCTACACGCGAGAAAATTCATCGCCACAGGTCCTGAGAGCGGGCGCCAGATATTCGCTGAACATTTGAACTCTCAGGAACAGCATTTCCAGGCCGCGGGGCTTACCTTTGACAGACGTAAAATTGTCAAGTTTATTGTTGGAAGGACACACCACTTGATATTGTGGAAGTTCTTGGCATGTGTTGTATACCACACGCTCTTAGTGGTGCTCTATTTGCAGCCCGTGGCGAATGAGGGCAAACTTTACTTGCTAGAGTATGGTCTGTGGTACTCCATCTCGTTTGTGGGAGAAACAGTTTCACGAAACTACTCGGCCTCGGACCCATGGTGGCTTCGGCTCTGGAAGTTGGGCTTCTGTGGACTTTTGTTCTTGGATGTGGTCATTCTAATTCTACAATTGATTATCTATCAGAGCATTTTCCTACAGTCCACCATATCTCCCAAAGGACTACGATTAAACGAGCGGGAACGGTACATTTTGCGGGCGCAGGGCGCCGGCTCGGGAAGTGACTTGGACTCTGATAACGGTGTGCCTGTAATCATTCATGTAAAGCTCTATGAGTCGTTGGGTGAAGACCCAATGGCGGAGATCAGTGTATGATATTACATAATACACCTTTCACGATATATTTTCGCGCATTTTCAAAGCCGGAATTTTGGTGAGGCTTCTTATTATTCGTTGGAGAAAAGGGCTGGCGTTTCTGTTGTCCTACTTGAAGCTAAGCAGACGAATGTCATTGGCTTACATGTTTGAAGTAGATGCTTGAGACGCAAAATAAAAGTTCTTGTTCGTAATTTTTGGGCGCTTACTTTATTATAGCCAATTCACTCAACAGCACTCTCCAGTTGATTTTTCTCCATCTTTCAATGGCGTTATCCACCTATTCTTTACTAAGCACACTTCCAGCTTTATGGTCCCTTATCACGCCATTCAGGCACCATACAAGCCCGAAACACCTTCCTCAACTCGTGTTTTGGCTTCAGGAGCCTAGATTTAACACAACTGGGACGTTGATACATCATTTGTCGTTCTCTAAAAGCTTTCTCATGCGTAGGGCATTTTAATGATGCATGTGAGGTACAGTCCATAAACATTTCGAGTCAAATTCTGGGAAAAAGAAACGACTGATTTCTTTCCCCTGTTTTTTTCGGTTTGCTTCATCCTATCATACCGAAAATCAGAGCCATGATTGTAGGCTCAAGCTCTATTCACGTATACATTCATTTTGGATTCCAGAGTTTCCATAACTTCAGTAAAGCAGTTCCCAAAGAAAGTTCTGAAACAATGCTTTCCGGGCATCTACTATGATGAACTGAAATAAAAGTGAATCACAGAATATTCGTGTGAAACCTAAAGAGGGGAAAGACATACATTCTTCTTCGCAAGTGCTGGCAACCGCTGCAGGTACAAGCAAGTTTCTTATAGTTGCAGAGATCATCCGGATAAAAAATTAGATTACTGAATTTTTATCAAGACACTCAACTAGGCGTGCGCTCCAAGGCGTGATCGCATAGTTTGTTTGGAAGCCTTTACGTTAAAGAATTACGGCCAGCGACAATGGAAAAAGCGAGAAAGACACAGCCTAGTCGTGACTATACTACAATTGCATAGACGCTTAGATTTTGAGATTAGTACGCAGCATATCAAGGCACTCTATTTTGTCTCGTTTACCTTCTCTATTGTCAAACTAGAGCTTCCAAAATGTTATACGTCCTGGCTTTCACGTTTCTATTCATTGCACGCCGTGTCGCTCTTTGCAGCCCCGCAAATGTTTCGGTCGAGACAGCCAACAACACATATGAATGGCCAACGGCGGAAGCTTTGTTAAAAGAGAGGATCTTAGCAGATCATATTCATGGCTTTCCCTTGGTAGACGATGGCTCAAAGGGTGTGCGACTTATTCTTTCTGAGGAAAGGGCTGCAGTGTCGCAAGTACTCGAGTGGTTTGTTGAACGCCTCAAATCATTTGTTACCGACAGAGAATTCAAAGTGGAAGCATTCATGAGATTACTGGATTACATGCAAGAAGATCTAGACAATGTCATCGAAAGAGTCCTAAAAATTCCGACCTCCATGACCATAAAAAGACAACTCAATTTTGCTGCACATTTCTACTCGGAGATGAAAGATACGGCAAATGTGCTTAGTATTTACCGCGACAATAGTATTGAAATTCGTTTGGTGAGGTGGATCGTGTACATTCATCTCACGCTTTTGAGACTATTTAACCTGCATGGCATTCCGGACCCAACCACACCGGGTTATATAGAGATTATTGAGCGGCTGCGGCGACTATTGGCCTTTTGGGGTAGTGTGTTTAGTGAGTTACGGGGTGTGTTGCCTCCCGTGGCGACAATCTTTGAAGATAAATTGAGCCTGGCGGAAAAAGTGCTTATCTATTTGGAGCAGCATAATCGTTTTAAGTAGCCACCCAGATGATGCGCTTTACGGCTGTTCAGACCTTTTCAGAGGGTGCGCTCCCGAGTCTCAGGCTCTCAGCCACACCAGCACTTTCGTCAGGCTTTGCCCAGTCACAGTGTAGGCTAGGGTTTTTGACATATTCAGGGCATTTACCTCAATACCAAAGTTTTGTTTGAATAAACATTTTTTTACGACAACTGAAGAATATATAAAAGAAAAAAACACTTTCCTTCTCCTGCTAAAAATTCTCGGGAATTTCCCAACTGTATAATTTTCAATCCACACCACACTACGCGTTGCAACCGCGTCTCACAAGCCATGCAGACCGCGTCGCGTCGATATTTTTCATACACCGATCCAAAATTCACACCCAACCATTTTTTTTCTTCTTTCCATACAAAAAACAATCCACATCATTACTAAATCAAACATGTCTGTTGAAAAAAAGCTCAAAGCCTCTGACGAACTCAAAGTCTTCCTTCGCTCAGAAAATGCCACTGTCCCGACCAAAGGGTCTGCATTGGCGGCCGGATACGACCTCTACCTGTCTGAAGACGCCACAATTCCCGCCCAGGGCCAGGGATTAGTCGCCACAGACCTTACGATCATTGTTCCCATCGGCACATATGGTCGTGTGGCTCCCAGATCCGGGCTCGCTGTGAAACACGGCATCTCCACTGGTGCCGGTGTCATTGATGCCGACTACAGAGGTGAGGTCAAGGTTGTTCTTTTCAACCACGCGAAAAACGATTTCGAAATCAAAAAGGGTGACCGAATTGCCCAGTTGGTGTTGGAGCTGATCATCAATGCCGACATTAACGTCATCACGAAGGAGGACTTGGACAACACCGACAGAGGCGAGGGTGGCTTTGGCTCTACTGGTAAGAACTAATTTCGGTGCAAGGTCAAATAGTCAAATAGTCAAATAGCATCAACGTAATTTTATGAACAAGCCTGTTTTCTTGTAACTTGACGCTTTTTTGGTTCCTGCTGAACCGGATCGTGAATCGTGGAAAATCACAAGTATTGAAGAGAAAAACAGATATGGTTCTTTACTTTCTTCGCGGCAGAACGAGATTATTCTTATATTTATTTGGACTATGATAGGATAGAGTTACCTTATGCCCTCAGACATTCTAGCTGGTTTCTCTAGACATCCTCGCACCTGTTGCTTTTCAATAAATATTATCTTGTGAAAATAGCTATGTACGTACAGGTGAAAAGGATATATTTAGTTCGGTTTTTAGCGGCCATGGAGAATCAACGCAGGGTTCAATTCTGGAAGAACAAAAACCGCACATAATCCACTCTAATTCTTCTCTTCTATTTTTTGCTCAGTCTTCTCCGTGCTGGCACTCTTGTCGTCGTCTTCCTCAATCTTCATGCCCTCGGTGGCAGTCTCCTCATATTCGTCCAACTTGATGTTATCCTTGATGTGGTTGACTGTATCTTTCTCTCTGATATTTTCTTCGTTGATCATCTCATCCTGCTCCTTCAAGATATCCAACTTCAATTTGGAGTCATCAGACAACTCCAACTTCGCCACGTTGTACACCTCGTCTGGAATCGACGACAATACAGCCAATAACGCATCGTAGTAAGTCTCAATTCCCTGTGTGTGCTCACCATAAGTGTACGCCGAGGAGAGAATCAAAAGAGTGGAAGGGATCTTTTGTCTCAAACGCAAGTCCAACCACGTCTCCAAATCCTCTCTCAAACGGCCGGGAGACACGTCCTGGGTCTTGATACCTCTCTGCGAGCACGCAAGTTGCAATTCAGGCACTGTCAAAGACTCAACGCCTTCGTAGTCAATGGCCTTATCGTCCTTGATAATCGTCAACAAACGGTGTCTGATCTGGTAACGCAAGATCGAGTCCGTGCCGAACGGGCGGAGCGACATGTATTTGGTCATTGCCATCAACTGGTGACGCGACAAATTGTCCAAAACCTGGTCATTCTTGAACATTCTAGCCACCTTGATAAGATGCTCTCTATCCGGAGTCTTACCCATGGAAATCGTGTGGAAAAAAGAAACAAACGCCTCTCTTTCCTTGTCGGAAATTTTCTTCAGCAACTTAAGTCCCGATTCCTCCATGGTCTGCTTGATGAATTCGGAAGCATTGGCGCGTGCTTTCGACAACCGAGCCCTCTTCTTCTTCACGTCGGAAGACGACTCGTAGGTCGAAGGTAACAAGTTAGGGAAGATTTTCAATGCCACGGGCAAAAGCAACTCGGCAAAGGGTACAATGAGGAACATCGAAAACGGAATCAAGCGCGCCACATCGACTATAGTTCTTTGTAACTGGTTGCTTTCTCTTCTGGAGAGCCCGTAGCCCGACGCCATCTTGAACAACAATTTGGTAGACACCTTTATTTCATAGCCCAACAATTTTGTGCCGGCCCAGTAGTGCGCCACCTCATGCTTGACTTTTTCCCAGATAGTTTTCTTCGGCAAAACCGCCTCTGTGGGTTTCTGGCCCTGCGCTACCAACTCCTGTGCCGCGGTGTCTTGCGTCAACTCGGTAGGCTTCACATTCTGCAGCGGCGCTACTTTTTTCGAGAGATCCTCGAGCTGGCCATCTTTTTCTGCGGCCTGTTTCGTCGAGTTGAACCTGACATGGCGGTATACGTTCTTCGGGCCCACGTGAAATATCGCCACGGCGGAACGCATGGGCAGACGGACTGTGCGGCCAAGCGCAAGCTGGCGGCTGAAGTACACGCCTCGGCAAAGCGAGCGAGAATTCATGATATGTGTGACTTTTTTTTGGTCTTCTTCGAATGCCTTCTCTAGCGATCTATTCTAATTGGCCTTCGTTTTGCTGGAGATCTTGTTGTATCGAGTGCAATTCCACTAACAGGTTTTTCTCGAGATCGATTTTTCAAAAATGCAGCAAAAGAAAAAATCAAGGGTTATGTGGCTCTTCAGTCTGAGCAGAAAGAAGGTGGGGTTTTGGCTAAGATGGCCTCGGCCGTGATAATTTGCAAGTGGCGGAATGTGCGTGAGGCCGCTGCCTTCCATGGTGGGTCACGTGACCCAACAATTGAAGAACCGGGGTGGCGAGGCGAGCCAAATGGGCGTGCGTCCGTCCGTCCTGACTCCCGAGCGGGCCGCGCCAACAACAACTTGCATGGAACTATATTAAGTAGAATATTAATCCCAAACACGTCAACGTCAATCATGATATCCATTTCGAGATTATCTTGGATTAGCATTGATATGTAAAGTGATTCATGATAAATTTGCTTTTTTGAAACTTTTGATATAAGTCAGTCTTTGGAGTCTTTAGTGTACCGTTAAAGCCATGGTTTCGATGCAGATCTCTGTTCCGGGGTTCAACCGCGGCGAGCCTCACTGGTTATTCGTTCCGAGGATGTCACCTGACATGACAAAGTTGCAACATTTTGCAGCTCTCAAGCTACTTTGGCAGTCTTTTCAGTGAACATTACAAAATACTATTCCGTACGAAGCTTTTTTCAGTGGAAAAGGAAGAAAGTGAGAAATCACTTCTTTCAATACCTGTTCATTCCTCGCTTCTTGGCTATGATGCCACTGATGTCATAGATTCGGCCAACAGTTGTGATGAATCAACTCATTTTCTGACTTTTTGTCTTCGATTTTTGAAGGAACGACAAAAAGGCTAAACACAAGTTCTCCCGATAACAACTTGAATGTATGTATGTAATATAGCTGCACGAGATGTTAGGATGTTAATGTACAAAAAACATTTTTCTCCAAAATCTAACTTCCATGAGCCCTACAAAAATTTGTATCATGTGAAGAGCAAGAAGATGACGACACAGAAGTCTTTATTCGAAAAGCAAGAGGGCGACTAACACCATCGTTTAATCGCAGAATCGGTTTTTGAACAATGAACTAAGATACAAACTAGTACACACTTGCTATACATTGACACTCAAACTTTTGGGGTTCGCAACGGCTCTGTGGGTCTGCATTATGAATTCTTCACAAGATTGAACACATCCCAAAACAGACATTTATATCTTCATCAAAATAAGAATTATTAGCATCTATTATGGCAGCACGCCCTTTTCACGAGTTTTATTCCTCTTCTTGCTGAATCGCCGTATGCTCTGTGCTCTCGCCGGTGAGACCTATAATCACAATCTTTTCGATGATTGTATGGCTGTCCTCGTCGGCGCCGTCCACGAATATGTTCAAGTTTTGCACATTTTGAAACCTCACGTACTTGAGCTTGATCTCATGCCAGCCAGGCTCGAGATTCTCGGATAAGCGCTCCTCGTGAAGTGCGTCGGACGCGGTGCAGTCCTCAAATGAAAGAACAGCTGGCTTATTGGCCCATACTTTCACCAAGTTAGGTGCTTGAGACTCTTCGGCGATTTCATCTGCATCCAATTCTGTTTCTTCCAGCGCCTCAAGTTTCGCCACCTTCACAAGAATAGAATATACCTTACATATATGATTCAACGGCACAAAAAATAACGCCTGCGAGTCTGCGTCGGTGTAAACAGTGACATTCTCACTCAGTGGTTTCAACTCGTTGTTTTTCTTATACAAAGGCATAACGTTCAACGCCACGGTCTCGCCAAAATGGATCGCGTCATTGACCACCTCAAACCCTTTTGGGATGAAACTTGCAATCTCTTTGATGTAACCTCCAGCAGAGCTGCTTTCCTGATTAGTCCTATCCACAACCGAAGAGTCGGCAGCGGCTTTTTCACTCAACTTATCCAACGCTGTCTTGAACTGTGGGGTGAAGCCCTTTAAACGGTCGATCTCCTTTTGACTTTCGAAAAACAAGAAGGTCGGAACTGATGTGATGTTATATTTACGCGCAATCGCTTGGCAATCGTCCAAATCGATCCTCACAATCTCGATTTTCTTATATTTGGCGTCCTCATACAAGCTGTCCACGGCCGGCTTCGACGCCTGGCAGGGCCCACACCACGACGCGGTGAAGTTCGCCACGAGGTATTTTTTCGAAGCGAGAATCCGGTTGAATTCTAGTTCGTTCTTCACAAAATGAATGCCGTCGTTGCCTGACATTTCTTCAACTGGTTATGTGGATTTGACTGGGCCTTTAGTTTACCTGAAATCGAAACCGATTGGAGATCTGGCCCCATCATGTTGCGTGAGCCACGCGCGCGCGCCTGGGGGCCCAATTCCAATACAGGCCCTAAAAAGCACGAGCATAATTAACTATAGTATGTATCTTTTGAACAAAGTTTATCAAGGGTCGCATTTGATTCATGTTTCTTATGACCTCCTTACGTTTTTGCATCAGTTTCTGTTATTTTGCTTTTATAAGTATCTTGTATGCGTAAGACTATACACAACAGGTGTGCTTCACTCAAGACTCGGAGCGAGCCACAGAGACCTGCTCTGTTCTGCGAAGGTAGACCGAGAGAGAGGGCCACATTTCTCAGGATACACCAGGCCTATTATAGATGCTTAGCTTAGCATCTGGTATATTTCAAAGCGTGAATGCATATTTATACTCTCGCTGAAAAGCAACCTTTCTATTTGCGCCCTCCTGAGTCCTCTTCGACCCGGCCCATGGCCCTATTCCGCACCCGCGCCGCGATAGGCAATCGCCCCGGCCCCAGATGGCATGCAGTAGATCAGTCTGACCTAGGCCACGGAACAACTTTGCTTTTCGATAATTAAGCAAGGCACACATACGCAAAAGCCCCGGACATGGCCGACTGCGAGACCCCTGAGCCGTATCCGCGCTACTCGGCCAGCTTTTCCGACCAGTCGGAAGTGTCGCTGCCGGGTCCACTCAAACAATTACGCATCGCATCGTTAACGCCCGAAACCCAGCATTCCGTGCGTCAAAGGCCTCTAAAACGGAGCAAACCCGCCAGGAATCACGAAGGGCGCAAACTTATTCAGGCGAAAAAGTCTGTAAATGACGCCGGGTTCGGTTTTGGCGTGGATTTCCCGACCTCGGGCCCCAATTCGGTCTACTATGGCCCCGCGGATCTGTGTGTCAAAGATAGCCAGCAAATGGCGGCCATATTTCTCACGTCAGCGAAATCTGTCAAGGCAAAGTACAACGTGGTAGACTCCGTGCTGGCCAAGGACTCTCTGCAGGTATTGAAGCTGCTGGAGGGCATTCCCGTGCACATTCTGCCCGCGGTCAGGCGTCGCGCCGAAATCGTGAAGGAAACGCTTGAAATGAGGTACTCGTGGCTAGAACGAACCGCCTTGGCCCTGCTGCAGGACCAGCAGGCACACCCGGGCCTTGACTGCTGCTATAACCCGCTCCAGGTGCTCCGAAACCGGGTTACCCGGAAGAAGCTTCATCATCCAATGCCTCCCGCCAGCCCAAACCCGCTTCCCTGTGATGCGTTCTCGGCACACCGGCACCAGGGCGGCAAGCCATGGAAAATGCTCTGGGGAATCGATCTCAATGAGCTCGTGGCCGACTTTGCCTGGCGCAGAGTACACTGGGCCGAGCTCAGAAACGCCAAGGGCGGGCTATGGTTCCCTGAGGCCGCTGCAGAAAGGCAAACTCCGCCCAGACACCTGCGCGTATCGCAGAAGCTCCATGACAAGCTTTGGAACGACTCGGATAGCGAGAAGCGTGACGACAGTTTCCTCCTAGACATCCCCTTCGAGAGAGCAAAAGAGCTGCGGGGCAAAAACTGGAAGGAGAAAGCCAAACGCCTCTACGGTCTGCTGAGCACGTCTGCCGTGGATCTTCGGGCCTTGGGTGAGCCGTATCACGTGCCGCTGAAATCTTTGGATGGACTCTCGGCAGTAAGAATCGCCCGTGTGGGCAGATCGCTTTCGGCAGACGAAACTACTCAGCTGTACCAGTTTGTGTTTGGCGGAGACATGGAGAAGAACGGGTCCGGCGATAATGCATCAAACGTGAACTTCCACGAGAGAAACTTTCCGCCGCCACAAATCATCATTGGCGATGGCAACTCTTCGCAGCAACTGAACTTGGATGTTCTAGAGGAGGACGAAACCAAACACACCAACGGGAAAAACGGTGAACCCAGCGAAACCGTCGAAAAGGTCAACAATATTTATTTCGGCTCCGCACACCTGAAGTTGCTGGTGCAGCATTTGGAGCGGTCTCCGGGAACCACAAGCTCCAGCAGCGTAGAGGCTGGCCCTCTACAGCATACCACTTACCCGGACGAGACACAGCTTCGGGCCACAGCGAGGGCCCTTGAGTATTTGGGCGCTGCCTCGTTCTTGGAATGTCACTTTTTGGAAGCTGTGTACCCCCAACTATTAGAGTCCACAAGCAATAGACTAGACATGCTTTTGCAGGAGGATACACGCCATTTGCTAAGGTCTATCAATCAGGTGCACACAGGGCTCTTGCCTGCACGGGAAAACTTATACAAGGGCTTCATTGAAGAAGCGAAGAGCATCACTCATCTCGCCAACGACGAATGTGCTGTGAAAATCGATAATCTATTGAGTGCTACTGACCGGTCGTACGGCGAATTGAACACCTCGCTAATCATGGAGTTGAGGAAGACCAATGAACGTTTGGAGCGCCTCAATCGGTCCCTTTTTAGTGGTGTGATAGGCAACTCTGCCATTGTCGACGAATCCACCCGCATATACGATATCGGCAACCACACGTTCCTCTATTGTGCCTTAGAAAATAGCATTGTTGTCTTGCTTCGCTTGGTGTGGATTGGTGTCAACATACTCAAGCCTGTTTTCATCTTCTTCAAGATTTTATGGAAACTCGTCACCGTGATATTCAAGTGAAAAGTTTTTTGGGGTGCATAGACGTTATCGCTTGGACTCGATACAAATCGCATCCTCTTGAGCCGGTCTACATGATCTTCGATTGGACTTAAATGTAACAGGTGGCCTCTACCAAGCTTGAAATGAACAGGGGTATTTGTCTTAGGACGCGTTTGTTGTAAGATGGATGACGATAACCCTGCGCTATCCTAGTCATGCAAACTTTTACCAAGCAGTGGACATCAAATAAATGATCTCGTTCCGTAGTTATTCATAAAGTGATTATGTGACTTCACCTGCACCTTACTTCTTCAGTCGTGTTGTCAAAGACAACCCCGAAGTGCACTTTTCACGGGCTAATCCTGGCGCATGACACCAAACACAACAATTTGCGTACTTGCTCATAGTCAAAGTCACAGTCTCAGGCAAGAACGCTCCTTTTGGTTGCGCCGCACCCGCGTGAGACATTATGCCTTCAATAGAGTAAAATGACTTGCGTCTGTTGATTGGGTTGGGCAGGCTCAAAAAGTGAAATGCGCCAAACGTACCAACCATAGATTTCATATACTGTCCGATCTGGGTCTCCTGGGTGTGCAGGAACAAAATTTCGAATGGTACGAACCACTCTGGGCGCTCGAGTGAATTCAACGTGATGGGCCTTGGTCTTTTGTCTACCTCAACAATGAGATCAACGCAATCTAAAAACTTGCGAAGATTTTCGTACTGACCAGAGAACAAGGTACTGCTACCAGAATTCCACGTTGCGAATGTGTTGTAGTTCGGTGCGATTTCCGTCAACGGATGGGAATCCACGGTCTCTTTGAGAGATGGCGACCATTTGACAAACTTCACATGCACGAGTCCTGTGTAGGGCAGATAGTAGGTGTTCATAGTATCGAGCTGCCAAAGAAGGACTCTCGCTTTCATCAAATCCATAATGAGTTCTTGGTCATTTTTGTTCAAATTGGCCCAGAAGTCTTTTGAGCTTAGCCCCGTGCTTTGCCAGAGAGCCTGAATCTCATCACACCGCGTGTTCGCCTCCTTCACCTTTTTTTCAACAAGATTGGCGGCGTCATCAATCCAAATCAAGACCTTTTCTACAATTGTAGAATGCTTGAGGCCCCTTAGGTCCGAGTTTGGAGACGGAGCGAGAACGATTTCCTGCGCTATTTCAGCGGTGCGCAATCCAATTATGACCAATGCTTCTTCCTTTGGTATTGAGGCTAAACAGCCAAAAAGATCCATTCTCGTAGCCGCATCGTCTTTGCGAAAGCACAAGGCAACGCGCACTTCCCAGTTGAGCTGATCCTCAAGGTCGCCGTTGCTAGCGATGAGCAAGATTTGCTCCCTGTTCCACGAGCCTACCTCATTGTATACAACGGCCAAGTATGGGAGGCTGGGATGCAAAATTGTGTGTTCCGGATGAAAGCGCCCAATCCAGGGAAAGTATTCTCTGGCTTGCTCACAGGAGAGCATGGTTGACAAGTGTTCCACATTGACGGGCTTCAAACTGGTCAGGAATCTCTTAGCAGGGGCAATGAGAAGACTCTGTGGAGCAGAGAGAGCAGAGGATTTGGGTTCGTCCTTCAGAGAGTCAGTGGCGGTGGACGCCAGTGTGCTCGATGAGGTCGTGGCTTCATCCGAAGACTCACCATTGGCTGACTCACGGGTCAACTCAGCAGGCTTTCTTTTCTCGCCGCCAGACACGACTCTTGCGGATGGCGCTGGCTCCGGTAAGCCGAACATGTTTGGCCTCGTCCCTTCTTGAGTCTCCGTGACCTTTGGTTTTGTCGCTTGAGGCGTGCTTGGAGCCGGGTGAGCTACCGGAGCAGGTTTCTGTGTTCCCACTGACGTGGACGGCGCCAAGGGCTGCTGGTTCAGGTTCAAAGTAATGTTCTTGGCTTTCGCCTCGAGATCGTTCATTGTTTTCTTCTCGACCGCTTCCTTACTCGGGCCACTTGGAGCGGGATGAGAAGCGGCGGGGTTCTGCGCTTGATGGGAGGATTCTGGCTTTGCCGGACAGACCGCAGGGGCAGGTTTTGTTTGAGATGTTGGAGCCGCGTGTTTCACGGGTTTAGGGGGAGGAGCCGCATGTGCATTTGGTTGGGCAGCGGGTGTACCTAATTTCTCCGGTGCCCCAAAAAGATAGCCAGGGCTTTGAGACAGAGGCAATTGGTTCTTGTGGGCGAATGCAAGCAGGCTCTGCTTTTCTGCAGAGTGACTCATTGTACTGTCGTATGACCGTGAATAGCGTTATCGGCTGGATCGAGATCTCAGTATACGGGAGTGGAGGTGCGCGGTGCGGAAACTGGAAGGCTCGTATTAAGAAATCCGAAGTGCTTGATTTGAACAAAAAAAATAAGATCAATTGGTCTAGTCAGAACTGAAGCTTTGCGGCGTTGATGACTGAAGATCTTGTTTGGTTGGCGGCTAAATCGAGTTTGTTGTTTGCTAAATGTTGTTAATGTTTAATACTGGAGAAGTGGAGCTTCCCCGGCGGTTAATGCTTCACCGTGTACCGATAACTTGCTGGGTAGAAAAGACTATTCGATTTGACTGCAAGTTTGAAACAGTTTGATTCGACTTGTGAATGAAATCTAGAAATATCACGCCCCTATTCATGCTTTCACATCTTGTCATTCGTTGATTCGTTGAAATGGCTGCAAATCGACGCAGGTACAGTTCACGCAGGGGTGCTAACCATAGGGAACTCTTTCCATTTAAAAAAAAAAAAAAAGCATTTGTTCTTTAAAGCGACGCCGTGAACATATATAGTCTCATTTACGGAATGGAAAGTCCTGGATTGTGGATTCTGCACCAATTCAAAGGCCCTGGTGTCGGCAGCGCCAGTTCGTGAGGTACAGGTTTGCATTGGGATCAGTCTAGAATGCGCTCAGTATGTTTCTGCTTCGTCTTCAGAAACTACCCGATAATGCAAAAAAAATCCGTGGCTCTTCTCAAAAAGATCGACTCGACGATTTATCAAATCCTTGACAAGTTCCAAGATATGTTTGAGAAGGCGGTGATCGAGGAGAAGCCCAAAGAATTGTTGGCTGTGGAGAACGCTGCGATGGAGTTTGATGCTCTGACGATAGTACGCCTTTGCAAAGACCTTTTGGGAATAACACGCGGATTACGTGAAACTTGGTGCTTAGAAACCATAAAAGTGAAACCAGATGATAAACAAGATGAAGAGGCGGGAGAAGAGGCCATGATGGAAGTGTATACCAAGTTCAATGCGCTAATCGACAGAATTGCTGCTTTGGAATCCACAGCCTAGGTGATATCGCGACATGACGGCTTCTTTTTGAAAAAAAAAAGTGGAATTCTCCCTTTAGTGTTTATTGTTCCAACCTGCGATTTCACTTTGTCCGCCTTTTGGTATCTGCAGAGATCCTACATACGCATGGTGGACCTACCGTGTTCATTATTCGTTATGCATTAAAGTCTCTACTAGTCAATGATCTTGGCAGGGCTTCCAGGCCTGGTACCCACGCGGCTCAGGGCGGTACTTGATGGTTCCTTGTGCTCCTCAAACATGTTTACAAACTTTTGTACCTTCCCCACCTTGATGAATTTAAACTTTTTGTTCTCCTTGATATACTCCGGGACCGACGCCGACTGGTCTCTAAAGGCAAACTTTAACCCAAGCCCGTCGTCGTGGTCAATGAGCGTGTGAGAAGCCTTTTTCTTGAGCAGTGGTGCGGTACCTTGATATTCAGAATCGTACACTTGATTGTCCTTTTTTCTAGGAGAGGTCATGGGTGACAGGATCGTGTCTTCGCATTCGGTGGTCTGTATAGACATATCTCTGCAGAAGTCGTCAAATGATAAGTTTTGGTCTCCCACGAGGTTCTTGCTATCTTCGCCATTGTCGCTGAACATTGAAATTGGGGGCTCCAGTTTTGAATTCACTGACGACTCATCGTTGATTTTTGTATTGTCAACGACTGGGCCAGTCACATTCCCGTTTCTTACTGGCAGAAGCAGACCTCGCGGTGACTCATAATCAAGCGCGGAAACAGGAATCGGTTTCGCAAGATGTCTCTCTTCAGAGCGACCTATCACGTGAAAAACAGGAGGTGGAAAAAGACCTGACATAGAGGAAACGCCTGTTTCCCAAAAGTCTGTCAACTCCTGCAGATTTGGGGCCTGCTTTTGATCCTGCTTCAGCGGCAAAATGTTTTGTTCACCTTCCAGCTCTTCGTCTTCATTCGAATGACATTTACCACTTTCGTCGGAGTGCAAGATTTTAATTTCGCCATCAGAATTATCATAATCTTCTTGGTCATAAAAGACCAACTGCTTTTCAATTGCAAACGACATTTCCGAGTCGTCGAGGGAAGTGTTCGCGAAATCTAGAGCGTTCCGCTGGGAACCGTCTAAAACAGACTTGAATTGCGCGATGTGTTCGTTGGGCGGCAGGTCCTGAAGAATGGTTGAAGAATCTGTGATAAGAAGCGATATGTCGCTGTTGCTTTTGAGTTCCTGTATTAGCTTTTGGCAGATGTATGTTTTCAAGTGGTCAGTAAGGGCAAGATCTGCCAGTAGTAGGGGCGCAAACCTGTCATTCGCATGAAAATGTAGGCTGATGTCGCTGACGTCTGCCAAATCGACGGCAAACTTGTCAAGATCTAAACGAAACTTCACCACAAATGTCTCATTGCTCTTTTGTATGGATAGAATCGATTTCCACACTTCTGGGAATCGTGATATCGAGCGTACGACGCCGTGATCAAATCCTGGGGAAGGGGCTTTCGCCACATATATATGATTGGCCTGTATGAGTTCCGACGGAATGATGCACTTGTTTCGTAATAGTAGGGCATTCAATTCAAGTGTTACATCGAAACTCTCGATATATTTGGCAAGGTCAACCTTCCTGCTGGCTCCACCCAGGTAAAGATGTAGCTCTGCCACACACGACGCGATTTTGTACGGAATATCCGACGAAAATATGAAATTTGGCCTTTCTTTGTCTTTCTGGGCCCAATGCCGATATAGCCCTGGCATTCGTGTAAATGCCATGTCTTGAAGCTAAGGGGAATGATCAAGGTTTAGATTCAATAAACGAATGGTGGTCTCCTAGTCCAGAAGTACTCTTATTCTCTTTTTTATTCTGGCTCCGGTTTGAACTCACAGAATCTGACTAAAATCTGTTCAATAGGATTGTCCTTCGTTATCAGCAGTATGCAATTTCAGAAATTTAATGCCATCTGGTATGTTTCAGTTTCGTTTGAGCCTCATGGTTCAATAACAGAGTATGAGTCTACATATGCAGGTCCGCCCGAGGTCACAGTATGCGCGGCAAAAATGTAGACAAGCAGGCAAAGCGACAAATGTTGAGATCTTTGTTTTGTTGCGCGTTTTCCATGAACAAATCTGTCCCGATTAGGAAATGTTTCAGTATAAAGTACTTGAAGTCGCGAGGTGCACCAAAATTGTCGTAATTAAAACACAGCGAAAGTAAGACTAAAGACAGAGGTTTGTATGATGAAGGATGAAAGAGTGAGAATCGACTCCGAGTCCAGATTCTCGATCGAATTTAATGAATCCGCCAAATTCTTTTCTGGAAACCGTGCGCGACACGGATTATCGCACCTGAGCTTTTGCTCTAATGATATCGACGATATGGCCTATTCTCTGATGATAGTGGGCTCATAGGGTATGCGATCGATGAGCAAAAAAAAAAAATGCACAGGATTTTTTCACCATATCGAATGCTAGTTTCCTGCGAAAGGGACTTCTGTCTAAAAATTTCCCATAGACATCACCTGTGTGCTTCCCATTGGGGCATTCTAGGCGAAGCCATGTCATCTTGATACAATAAAGCATGCTTATAAGCACTTTAGGACAGAAAATAAAGTAATATCCTGTCAAAAATCTCCTTTCAAGTGTGAGAAGATTTTACGCTGTCTGCTGTTGACAAATATGGCTATGTTTACAAGGCTATCTAAGGTCTCCGTAAACAAGTCTCACTGTCTCTTTTCTCGTCGATTCTAATAGTCTTTGTGGGCACGAATGTCTGAACTGACTACTTTTCCTCATGGAAAACTTTCAAGTCTGGAATGTCCTAATAATTGTAAATCTATGGTCTGTGATACACGATAAAAAAAAGATTCTTCCGAGTCAAAAAATGCTTTATTACAACAATTCCAAGTCAGCCATCATGCATATATGATCGGACGGAAACTGTCCGACGTTAGGCTGATCTATGCCCTGTAGTTCAGGGTCATCACGCAGAGGCATCTGGAGCAAGGCTAGGATTCGTAAATGTGTCGTTCGCGAAAATTCGTGAATGTTTTTGAGTTTGTTGTTCTTCGTGGGCACCCAATGTTCCCAATCGTTAATTGTGGGAACAACAAAAATGTAATCTACAAGCTGGCGACAGTACTTTCCCCAGTAGGAATAAAATGGTTCATCTGATCCTAGCTGGGTGTTTTCTTTGTCCACCAATTTGTAGCCAGCAGAGTAAAGTGAGAGTGCTCGTTTGTCGGTGTCACCGAGCAAGCCCTCGAGCTCCTCTACCAAATCGCTAGCGTCGGGCCATTCATCGGAAAATATGCCAAAGTTCCTCGAGCTTAGCTTATCTCCATAAATATATTGTGACGATAATGACCAAAATGAAAAGTCGAGTTGGCCTTGTAAGTCAGCTGAAGCGTCCTCGGCTATGGAGTGCAAAAGCGTTTTACGAGCTTTGCCGGTGAATTTTACAGGATTTGTGACCAAGGCTTGATACGCTGGATCCTCTGGTGTTGCATTGAAATCTCCCGCAATGAACGAGTAAAATTCGAAGTCAGGTTTCCAATGCCGAGTCAAATCTCTGGCAAAACGGTGAACCGCATCAAACAAAGCAATTGTATCTCGGGTGCGGCCAAAGGCTTTTACACCGGTCAGAGGTAGATGGGCAGTGCCGATTATTATGGCATCTTTCGTGGGAGTATTGCGGCCAATTAGAAACTCCGGCTTGAATGTGAGACACAAGAATAGGGCGCCTTGGGAAGAAGGCCGTCTCTCTCGGATATACCCAGTTTGCGTGCGCCGGAAATGCACTTTTTTGTGGTCAAATTCCTGAAACAAGTCCCATTTGTAGGCAATTGCCACGGCATGAAATTCATTGGGGCAAAACACTCGCATGTTGTAGCCAAACATCGCAAAACGTTCGATCCAGCGGTGATGATCATTCACCTCTTGAAGGCATACAATATCTGGATTATAGCGCACAATCTCAAACAAAATGATTTGCTCCCGCGTAAAGTGGGAAATGGGATATTGTTCCTTTGTACATGGACTGAGGATATTGTATGTCATAATCGACAACTGCGGTCCGTTGGTATACTTGGACTTATTTATGCGCAACATTGGTCTATGGCGGTAGTAAGGGCCGACCTGCGCCCGTTGATCCGGGGTAAAATTGTCATGAGACCGATCAGGCTTCCATTCACAAGCTGACATAGTGAAAAAGACTCTTTGAAGTTATCTACAAGTAAAGTCTCCGCTTAACGTCCAGTGAGATTTGAGATTGTAGGTTGGATCCAACGCATTCCATTGTCTAGCCCAACCGTGGTATGTAATGTATCGCAAGGATTTGATAGCACTCTGCAGTCTTGTGATTCCAAAAAGTCGTTCTGGTGGTGAGTTTGAGCAATGAAAGCCTAGTTTCTCGCGACAAAGGAATGTCCTTCAAGCTCTCAGTAACTTACCCTTATCTCGCAACGCGTATTATTGTTGGCCTGCTGCTAATTCATGCGGGTGAGACACCGAGAGCACGTGACGCAAAATTATCATAATTATCTACCCAGGCTTAGGTTTGGTCAATCGATGAAAAAGCTTTTATCGGATTTACATCACAACATTTTTTTTCGTCTTTTTTTCTTTTGAAGCTGTTCGGTATCACATGTAGCAATACTACACAACAATGATAATCCACTCACGCGCGTCTACAGTAAATGGTTCTCTTCGAATTGCAAACTCAAGCGGCAATCTCCTTTCAACGTCATCAATATCATTCTGCCTGAAGCTTTTTTTCGTGAATAGCCGTCGCAAAGCTTTACCACTGAAAATGAGTGCTACCGTAATTTTTTGGAACATCAAGTCTTGCCTAGAATCACGACACACCATAACAAACACCCGTGCACCGAAATAGTCGGTTTCGAGCCGCTTGCCCACACCAGTTTTACTTCAAGAGCCTTGATCAAAGTGCACCAGGCTCCATGTCGTCGTATTACCTCACAATCATCGGGACACGCGACAACCCGGTCTACGAGCTTGAGTTTTCCTCATTCAAAAATAGCCCGTCTTCAGCGATACCTGGTGAGGCCCGGTTTGGAGCAAAAGTCAAAGAGCTATTACCATTCATAAGCAATGCCTCACTAGATATTGTAGAGGATACTCAATGGCAAACGAGCGGCTTCAACTTGGGAAAAGTGGATTCTTTCTACGGTGTTCTGGTGCACGCTTTTATAACGCAGGGAAATATCAAGTTGGTGCTTTGCTCGGATACAAATCCCGAAAACTCTTCTGGCAAGCAGGACGAGACCGCAATTCGCCATCTCTTCTCTGAAATTTACGATCTATACGTGAAAGCGTTGCTCAATCCCTTCTGTGCGGTGAATGATCCGATCGTGCTGCCAGATTTCGACCTAAGGGTGAAATCGTTGGCAAGAAAGTACCTTTGAATGTTGTCAATTGAACTATAATCTGCCGGTGTGCCTCTGTGTGGTGCTGCACTTTACCTGACAAAAACCACCAATGTGGCTGATGAGATTATAAAGGTTTATGGTCACATGGCCGCTCGCACATCTTCTGGGAGACAAAAAGTCATAGAAATGGCGCTTTAGGCAGCTCTCAAAATTGGACTCGGGTGACTTGGCGTTTCCATCACTGCCTGTCCGAAATACAGTATATGCATGAAGTGACACGGTGTAACTGTGAGGGCAGCTGAGTGAAAGCTGGCTGTATGAAGTGATGAACAGTCTTTCTCGCTCATTTCAAGGCTCTATGATAGAGTAGTGGAGCTCAGTTGTTCTGCGTTGGATCGGAAGAGCATTAACGGCTTTAAACGGATTCACTTCCGACAAAAAAAAACCAAGATACAAATCAGAAGGTCTTATTGAGATGATTCTATGTACATGGCGCAGAACGTAGGGGTCAGTTGTCAGTCTTTTCGGGCTGGGGTACATCCTTCAACGCGGCCTCTGTCTCTATATGATAGTCGCCATTCTTTCCCTCCACCAAGATCCCTTGCTCCTTCAAAACAGCAAACATGTCCTGAGGCACCCAGCCGCCGGTCGCGGCAAATGGCGTCGATACAATCTCTGTTTGATGGGCCTCCAAGTCTGCCTGGTGTGCGTCCAACGTTTCTTGTGTGTATTCGATACGGAACCCAGATTCCTCTGTGTTGACAAGCCCGTTGGCCACGTACACGTTCCACATGGCCTGCAACTGCACGATGGCATTTTCCACAAACAAGTAGTCCTTGTCGCTCTTGCACTCGAGTGCTTGCAAATAAGGCGCTTTCAAAACCTTGATGTGGGGTGATGCCACTGCAATCAAGTCGTGTCTTTCGCTGTTCAAGGCGTGCTCCCACAAACGCTCATTCCGTGTCTTATAATACATGAATTGGTATTGCTGTTTCTCGACGTCGTCCATTTTCTCGTATTCGGGGATGTCTTCTTCCAAATTGTAGATTTTTGCGCCTTGATATGCGACGAAGGATGGGTAGTTGGCGAAAATGAACGGTTTTATTGTGGTGTGCTCAAAATCGAGAAAAACGGGCTCTCCGTCCCTGACAATCACGTTCAATGGGTCCAAATCAGGGAAGAAAAGTCTGGGTTTAAACATTTCGTCGACGTTCATGATCGATTTGGACACTGGATTAAATAGCTTTTGCGACATCTTCTTCAAGTTGTCAAACACGGCGATCTGCTTTTTCAACTCATCGATATTTTCAATCTTGTTGCCTGCGTCTGCCTGAGCAAGGCCAAGTCTCGATTTCAAACTCTCCAATTGAATGTTGGCCACATCTGAAATCATGTCCAAGGGCTTGTTGGCATCCCAAGGTCCGCTATATTGCTTCACTTGTTGCGCGGACAAATGTTTTTTGTTCTTGGAAAACACACGCTCAACGCTGGGCCCGATTCTCCATCTATTTTTCAAGGCCTCGTCGGATTCCTCGTATGGCAAGTAAGACTGGTTCTCGACACTCACATCATCGTGGAAATAAAGAGACCCGAACCTGTTGAATGTGATCGCAAGTGCTTTGTCGTAAAAATCCATGATCGGCTCTACAACCAGCAGCAATTTTTCCTTGCTGGTCTCTGAGTCGGGCATCATTGGGTCCCATTGTTTCATCAACAAGTCTCCCTGCACGTATTCCATTAAGATAAACGGTGTTTGCAACGGATTAGTCCTGGTCGGCCCATAGGCAATAACTTTGGGCACGTTGGCGCCTATCTTTACATCGAGAAAGTCCAAAGTAGCAACCTCACTTTTGATCTTGGTCTCGATCGCAAAATCGGACTCTAGTTTATATGGAATTCTCAATACCAATTCCTTCCCATTCTGCAAGCTGAGCTTGTACACTCTATGATGCTTACCTTCATGGATACTCGCTATCGACTTGATCTCGTAGCTGTTTTCTCCAATAATGTCCTTGGTCCAGTTATTGGTCAAAGTCGTGATACCATTTGCCAAAAGCTGTGGTTTATCAAGCTCGCCATTTTTCACCAGCAACGATTTGAGAAACGACAGCACGTTCTCGATATTGAATCTGGTTTCTCTTCTGGCCTTTTCCAACGTGTTGTTCTTCAACCAAGAGCCCCATGTATACTGGAAAAACTGATTTCTGCTAGGGTCACCGCGATCATTTAACCTAGTGAACGATTCTTTTGGTTCACTCGATATGAAGCGCTTCAGTATGGGCGCAGCACGCAAGAAGCGGATACTACTATTTTGTGACACACGCCTAGTTATCCTTGAGCTGAGTCTGAGCATATTAGTAGTCAAACAATGGTGGGAATTGAAGAAGCTAGATTCTCAGTCAAATTTGCATGCGGTGCATTTTTCTCGTGCGTCCGCAGATGTCGCGTTTGATAGGCAAAATCTAATAAGTGCACAATCAATTTTAATAGGCGTTAATGCATGATGTACTCCACGTAATTCACTTACTTGGCCATAATATACTCCAGTTCTTTGTTTTGAAGTACTGACCTGGCTAAAATTGTCCGATGTAGCTTTTTATAGTAATACCTAATCATAGTACAGCAAATGTATGAATAACATCGGCAACATGATACTGCGTCGATATGATTCGATTTTTTTTTTTTTTTGCTTGATCTAGGGGATTAACTGAGTAGTCTACAAATCAGTATTGTTAACATCAATTATTGTGACCTACTCTAACTTTATTTATTCATCCGCAGGGTCTAATTCGCTCGGCCTTTGCAGAAAATGGTTTCTTTGAAATAAAGCTTCAATTTTTGCAATCCACGAATAAACAATCAATCTGCTTTTCCTTACACCATTTGTGCCTTTGTCGATGCCTGATTACACAACTGATGGAAGGAATATGGATTTGTATGTGGATGATTTTCGTGATACAGATTTATAGGTAATATCACGAGTCTGTAGAGCCAGAAATTATGTTCATTCACAACAAAGTGTCTCAAGAAACAAAAAAAAAGTCATTGGTATTTTTTAAAGAGAATGTGCTTAATCTTTGCAACCAGCCAAATAAGGATTCTTGCGGAAATCATTTCACCCCTCTCACGAAATTAATCTCCTTCCGTCTGTGTCGATTCCTGGTTCATGAGCTGGATTTTCTCATCAAGACTAATTGGTGGCAATTTGGCCACGAGCCCCTGCCGAAGACCTACATCCGAAGTGCTAGAATCGAGAACAGGCAGGCCTGCTCCAGTCAATTTCGACCCTGAATTATGAGAGTTGCTCTCTTTCTGCTGGTCCTCAAAAAAAGGCTGATTGTAGTGGTGGAGAAAACTGTTATGTGGTTTCCCAGCCACAACATTTGCCAAGGGTGACTTTGGAGTGGCCTTGGTTGGTCTTTTCCCCTCCACACCATCTTTCGTGGCAGTTGTGGAAAAGCCTGATGTGGTGGAATTACGTGATAGTGGCCGCGGAAAATCTTCACTGCGCCCATTATCAAATCGTTCGTCTCCGGATTTCGTCCCCAGCTGATATTCACTAAACGATGATGCCACGGAGACATTCGTACTAGAATACTGATTTTCATACCATTCTGGCGGTCCTGGCGACACAAATTGAGATTCAGGCCCTATGGGCGAATTATCGTTGCTTTTTGAATTTTGTATATTCAACAAATCTGGTGACCTTTTCAAAAGGCTTTTGACGGATTGCGAAGTTTCAGCATCAGATGATCTCGGTAATGGGCCTGAATTCATGGCAACAAAATTTTCCTGAAATCTATGGTAATCGGATTTTGAGTCTCGTTCGTGGTGATCTCCATTGGAGCTGGGAGGGAGCAGAGAACCCCCAGAGTAATCTTCAGACTCTCCTTCTGAAAAGGCGCCCTTTCCACTATATATTGACCTGATGCTCGCAGCAGAATCAGCCATCATTGATGTAAATAGACAAGTTTGCAGTTTAAAGGACGATTGTGTAATCGTTTTCGTATTTTAAAAACAATTTCAGCGTCGTTGATGAATTTGTTTTAGAACGAGTCTGTGTGGAGGATCACTGGCGGACTTTATATTGAAAACTGGGGTACGTCCGTTCGGTGCAGTCGCAGCCAAACAGCAAGCAGAAGTCGATCACCATCCAGACCAGAATGCGTGAAAGGTGTGTATATAAGGAGGCAGCGTTTGAGAATCTGGGGATTACCACTGACGAATCTTGCGAAACTCTTTATTTTTTTCGTTTTTTTTCTTCTTGGTAGTACTGTTGGGTTCTTCCCCACGTGGTCCACGCTTCTTCTCACCTTGTATATGCCAGAGGACTCAGTGTTGCTTGTGCTAAAAATGCCCCAAAGTTGTAAAGACACGTGACAGACCACCTGCAGGATATCATGATGGCAGCTCCGTGATATGATGTTGGTTCAGTGCCAGAATAAATAAGCCAATGCGTTCTGACTGCTTATTTTTCTCTTGATTGATCTGGCCAAAGATTTTAGGATATCTACGTTTGTTCAAGCCACCCCAGCTGTTCTTTTAGTAGTAATTGGCAGATGTACCCATGTATTGAATGATAATGATAATCTCGTCACTGAACAACCACAGAAAACTTTAACAAAAGTTAACTCATTTTTAGATCGTGCATGCCATCAGAATGGTGTCCGTGATAGATCTCGCTAAACCTTCGAACGTAGGGTGCATCGCACGAAAACTCACAGAGGGTTTGGTTTTGCCTTAGGTAAACTCACAACAAAAGAATTACGGTGGGTACGCGTTATAACGATGATAAAAAACGTAGGGTATTTTCTTACAACAAAGGTGTAAAAAACTTGACGTCATCCTGCATATAATAAACATAAGGACTCGAAAAACCGATGCTGGTGCATAGATTTTACCAAAATCAAGTCCCTTTTAATTGGTTATGGTGGATTGATGCACCATAAACAAATGCTGCTCTAAGTTTTCGTTTAAGCCGCGAAGGCGATTTGTTGATATCAACGGCTTTGTGAAAATCCAGGCCAGTCCGATCCCATTGAATAACAATGGCAACACTATCCTCACCAAACCTCACTACATATGTCGCCCTTTGATTTAAATGCGATACTTCGTTAATTGAAAGACAGTTGTTTGGCGAAATTTGCGTCGCGTTTTTTTTTTTTTGGTTGTTGTTTCCTGGGCGATGTTTCAACCCTCATGCGCTTTTTTGTATCACATCCTAGGTAAAAGGCCAAGTTACAGGCGTGCTTCTCAATTCCGTTAATACCGATATTGGAGAAACCGGGAATTTTGCGCCTTAACTAGGGGGGATCAAAATCCTGACCCTCAAATCATCGGTATAACGCGATTAATCGTTATAATGAAGATCGTTATAACGCGTGCCCACTGTAGACACTTCCGCGTGCGCCCGTCTAAACCTCATGTGCCGGCATACTTACTTCTGACGCCAAATACCGAGACTTACATCAAGACAAGAAGCTCATTGAGCATTTCGTACCCCATTGGGGGAACCTTCTAATTAATCTCTTTGACGTTTTTACAGCCCAACCTAGCATCTCAGAATGCCGATTTTCAAACACCACGTGGCTATTACCTATTGCCGCCACAGTTGACGTGATATCGGCCCACCTCGATAACGATGGCTCATATGCACACCCGGACACTTAAGTCCGATCTAAGCCGTTCAACATCAGCTTTTTTTGTTTTTTTGCACGACAGGAAGATATGACGGTAACAAAGCGAATCGCCATTGTGGGCGCCGGCCCGGCAGGTTTGGCTGCTGCAAAGGCTCTTGCGTTAGAACCAGCCAAGTTCACAATCGACTTATTCGAGAGGAGAGACAACATTGGCGGAGTGTGGAATTTCCACGGCGATAAGGGCAATGTGAGACCACCAATTCCATCAACAGACCCCAATGGCGAGGAAAAGATATTACCCGGCGGGTTTGCCAACAGGTTTTTCTCATCAATGTACAAGAATCTTGAAACCAACCTTACAGATAAACTCATGGAGTATAGTAATGTTCCTTTTCGGCCACGCACAATGAACTTTATAGACCGCACAGAAGTGCTCCAGTACTTGGAGAGGTATGCGCAGACAATCCCACAAAGCGTGAATGTGGCCTTGGAAACAAACGTTTTGGATGTTGATAAACCACACGGGAATAAGTGGATTGTCACTACGGAAAATGTCACCTCTTTAAATAAGACAAAGGGCGAATATGATGCCGTCGTGGTTGCAAATGGCCACTACGAGCTCCCTTTCATCCCAGACACCCCAGGGTTGAAAGAATGGAGCGAAAAGTATCCAGAATCCGTGACGCATTCAAAATACTTTGTTAGCTCTGCCGATTTCAAGGGCGAAACCGTGCTTGTAATCGGCAACTGGGCCAGTGGTATGGACTTGGCCACACAAATAGGCACTACGGCAAAACAAGTGTATGTCAGCACGAAAGATGAGACTCCCCAGGAGTCTGAGTATGAGTATGTGAGGAAATCAACGCTTGTCACCAAATACGACGTCACAACGAGGCTGGTACACACAATCGACGGTACCACCATAAAGAATATCGACAAAATCGTGTTCTGTACAGGCTACCTCTACACGTTCCCGTTCTTCCGCAACTATGCTCCTGGCATCACAAACGGACTCAGCGTGAAGAATCTATTCAAACAAACTTTTTATGTGGATGACCCGTCACTCTCTTTCATTGGATTGACCAAGTTCAATTCGCCACTTCCTTTGGTTGAGTCTCAGGCAGCAGTTGTGGCGCGAGTGTGGTCCGACCGTATCACGTTACCCAGTAAGGAGGAAATGAGAAAGGAGTATGACGACGAGTACAGTAAAAAGGGAGATAAGGATTTCCACTCATTGAAAGACTGCGACTTCACGTACTGTAACGAGCTTTACGACTGGATTGTCAAAACAGGTACCGACAAAGAGGGCCTTTTGCCCCTTTTATGGGATGAAGAGCGGATTTTAGAGAGGCAAAATGTTTCAAGCGTGAAAGAGAAAAGAACAGCGGTCATAGTGAAGCATGCAGACAAGCTCCGTGCCGAGGGTAAAGAGTTTTCGTTTCCAGAGAAATGATGGCGCACCCGCGAAGCCATCTGTCGTCCGTCGCAAGACTTGACAACGGTTTAAGCTGGTCGCTGATAGACCTGATATTCATAGATAAAATAATTTAATAGCAAATAGATTAGATTTGGGCGGTGGGAATGGACTACATTTCATCGTAAAAGCCTCAGCTTAATGGCAGTCGCACCCCGTTCTTCACTAGATCCGTACACCGCGTCAGGGAATGTGGGCGAGGACTGATCCGTTGGAGGACAGTTTTTCTTGCTCTTATCAGAAGATAGACTCATAAATTATACAACCAATTAGATAATGTGGATTTTCAGCTGGGGTATGTACGTCACGAGATATGCTCGAAAGTGAAGGATTTGTTACGAATTCGAAAGGGGTTGTGGAAATTAGCAGCTGATCTTACCCGCCGGGCCACGTACGAGGAGTGACCAGGGTTAGGTCATACTTGGCATTAATTCTGGCATGATTCCCACGCGCTCAAAATTGTCACTTTCCGAAACTCTTTAGATCTTACTGAACAATCACTAACCAGTCTAGTTCAAGACGTCTTGTCGCTGTTAGGCTTGTGGAACAAGCACGCCAAGTTGTTATTCTTGGGTTTGGATAACGCAGGCAAAACCACATTGTTACACATGTTGAAGAACGACCGTTTGGCACAATTGCAGCCCACGTTGCACCCGACTTCTGAGGAGTTGGCCATCGGCTCTGTGAGGTTTACCACGTTTGATTTGGGCGGTCACCAGCAGGCACGCAGATTGTGGAAGGACTACTTCCCCGAAGTTGACGGTATCGTGTTTTTGGTCGATGCTGCAGATCCCGAACGTTTGGCCGAGTCCCGTGCCGAGTTGGCCGCATTGTTCCAGATCGAGGAGTTGAGCAAAGTGCCATTTTTGGTGTTGGGCAACAAGATCGACTTGCCAAACGCAGTCAACGAGAGCGAGTTGAAGGCGGCGTTGAACTTGTATGGCACCACGGGTAAGGACGTGGGTAAGTTGCCAGAAAACGTGCGTCCGATTGAGGTGTACATGGTGTCGGTGGTGATGAGAATGGGCTACGGTGACGGCTTCAAATGGTTGTCGCAGTACATCTAGTGTAGAGATATATTAATTGAGAATTTGTTCGTACTGATTGTGATTTGGCCGTAGAGGGCGAAACCGACAAAAGCACGAGCTCAGGACCGTGGCGTATGGATATGTCATAAGGACAGCTATGGAAAGGAGAAAGATGCATCTGTTTTACACGTATTTAAATGAGCCAATAAGTTTTCTCCGAAATTTCACTTGAACAACTACTCTTGAATATAATTTATTCTCTCGCACGTGAGCCCTGAGGAATGCCTCTTGCATTGTCGGAGGAAGTAGTGAGCATTATATAATGGCTTCATGTCCATTGCACACTACATCATGACGATTTTTATGACAATGTAAGATGTCTAGTAAGATGAACTAGCACGGATGCCTCTTGAAAAAATCACGATTTTCTGTCAAAGTTTGCATTTTTCTGACAATGTATTTCTCAGCGTCGTTCGAGCTTTGAGCTTTTGTAATAAGCTTTATAAAGTGTAAGGGAGCCTGTAGGTTCATGAGATGGATGCATCCTCAGAATCTGGAAAAGGGTTTCGATTTCGAACTTAATGACAGTACATCAGGCCCTCAAAAGAGCTCACAATCATCAATTGATGGTTTGGCTTTCGAGGCGCAAAACTAATTCATTTTGCTTAGGCTTGGTCAACAGTCCCCTTACGCTTCAAAGCCTACTTGGCGCATTTCTTCAAGGTCATATTCACAACGGAAGATATCATTCAGTCTCATAGAAGACCAATGCGCCTTGAATCTCAATTATATGAACTAGACCGTATTAAGGGCTTGGATATCACAGATTGGTACTGCTTTGTCAACACGCGAGCCAAAATCTGCCGAGTCATAAAGACACTAATACAAAAACGTCACCACGACGTGTGCGGCTGACTGTTATCCAGACTCGAATCTCTCTGGTTGCAGCGGTTAGTTGTAAGCACTTGGGAGCTTGATGTAGGCATCTTCTTGAGTACTGGCAAGATAATGACACTCTAGTCAAATTATCTGTCGCATACCAAGTCAATGAAGCTGAGATTACCAAGAATAGAGAGTCCCAGACACCGAAGGCACATTCTTATACATCCAAATAGAACGCTTATTGTGAGATTTGAAAATACCTTGGAAATAACACACAAAAGTGGAAAATTCACAAACACCGAGCCATAAGCCATATGTAACTTTATTATGGGAATTCTGTGGAAGATTGGTCTCACGTACCCCTTGGTCGTCGCAAGTGACGTCAGACAGCACAATAATTTCTCTAAAATCGAAGCCAATGAAAAAAGGTTGAAAACATAGATTTTTCATGGAAAGGACAGTAGGAAATTCAGCATTTGCAAAAACACCATGACGAACCGATGAATTCCTCACAGCAGGCTCTTTTCTCTTGACGAATAAAGAAAACACGTCAAAATACCATCTGACATGTCGAAAACTTTAAATTGAAACGTAATCAATTCCAGGCTCTTCCACCATGTAAATGCAATATGTCAAAAAATTTCCATCACCCCCAAAAGGCATGAACCTACGTGTGCGCCCTTCAAGTATTGCTCATGATCATCTCATCTACTGACCTGACCATACTGATCCCACACAAGGTTAAATACTGGAAATCACAGGGTGATTGATCCCGAAATTACACTTTTCACCTTGAGACACACCAGAAGACAAATTCTAGCATATTAAAGCGTCTTGATACTATCTCCCCTCCTTCCTTCTTTAGTCTAGTTTTCCAGTCAAAGGTCAAAGGGGCCTTGCACCCATGTGCCGGTCCTGCGTCTCACCAAAAAATCCTGCGTACCGTTTTTCGCAGTGCACTCCCATCGCCATCGCAGCCCCAGCAGATATTAATCATCATTCGTGAAAGCACATAATTGTCCACTTTTTGACATTTTTACGGCTAGACTATACTCTAATAAACAATGAGTGAAAATAAGGGAGCGTTGCATCCAGAACCAAAGAAGTGGAAGGCGCCAAAGGGCCCTAAGCCCGTCCACCACAAGAATAAGAACACTATTGGTCTTGGGCGGTCGATTGCTAACCAAAGATTGAAGGAAAACTCGATCGAATACTTGCCCGATGGTGAGATGCGCTTTACTACGGACAAAAAACAGGCCGGGTGGGTGAAGTTGCGGTCTGTTACGCAGGAAAACTCATTGGATGAGTTTTTGAACACGGCCGAATTGGCCGATCACGATTTCACCGCTGAAAAAGGGCAGCAGGTGAAAATCATCAAGGTTGGTAACACTTCACTTGTGAACCAGAGCGGTTTGCTCTCAGAGGAGGAGATTATTGCGTTGAGACAAAAACATCAGAGTTTTGAGAATAAATTGACTATTCCTAGAAGACCCAAATGGAGCAAAGACCAACTGAAATTGCAGATCGAAAGACAGGAGAATCTTGCCTTTTTGGAGTGGAGACGCCAATTAGCCGCGTTGACAGAAAGCAACGACTTGTTGTTGACCCCTTTCGAGAGAAATATTGAGGTGTGGCGTCAGTTGTGGCGTGTGGTGGAAAGGTGTGATCTCGTGGTGCAGATTGTCGACGCCAGAAGCCCCTTAGCATTCAGATCGGTCGATTTGGAGACCTATGTGACCGGATTGAGTAAACCTGAAGAAGGCAAAGAAAAGAGAAACTTGCTCTTGGTGAATAAGGCGGATTTGCTCACGCGGGCACAGCGTGTTGAGTGGGCCAACTACTTTAAGGAGAAACAAATCAGTTACGTGTTTTTCTCAGCGGCTACTGCCAACGCGCTCTTGGAAAAGGAGTTAGAGGAAGAACAGAACTTGGCAAGGGATCCAGACTACGTCAGGGCCACGGCACTGAATTTCTACGAAGATGACCTGGAGGACATCCGTATCCTCAAAATCGAGGAGTTGGAGCACCTCTTTATGACCACGGCGCCGCAAATCGAGGCATCAGAGGAGAATCCAGAAAGAAAGTTGCAGATCGGGTTGGTGGGCTACCCTAACGTCGGTAAGTCTTCCACCATCAACGCTTTGGTGGGATCCAAGAGGGTTTCTGTCTCGGCCACGCCTGGTAAAACCAAGCATTTCCAGACGATTTTCCTCTCGCCCGAAGTCGTGTTGTGTGACTGTCCTGGTCTCGTATTCCCGAATTTCGCATACTCCAACGGAGAATTGGTGTGTAATGGTGTTTTGCCAATTGATCAATTGCGTGAACACATTCCGCCCGTTTCTTTGGTGTGTCAAAGAATCCCCAAATTCTACCTCGAGGCTGTGTACGGTATTCACATCCCCATCCAGAGCAAAAATGATGGTGGAAACGGGATTTATCCAACGGCGAGAGAACTTTTGAATGCATATGCCAGAGCTCGTGGTTACATGACTCAGGGTTTTGGTAGTGCTGACGAGTCACGTGCCTCTAGGTACATTTTAAAGGACTACGTCAACGGTAAGTTGCTTTTCATCAACCCACCACCGAAAAAGTTGGCCGACGGCACCTATAACATACCCTCTGTGCAAGAGTCACGTGACTTCAACAAGGACATTTATACTTTGCAGTCATTACCGGAAACAAGACAGCAGCAGCTTCTTTCGGCCCTCCAAGCGAAAAACATCAACGCAGAGGAGTTCGACTTGGCCCGGGACTTGGCAAAACTCAATTTCTCGATGCATCTCTCTGAAGACCCTAATCAAAAACCCGGTGCGCTGTCTGCAGGACCCACCACCAGGTTTTATGGTGGTCGCCAGGCGGCTTTAGAAAGTGCAGGAGACGATTTGGACAGGGAATTTTTCAAGATGAACGAAGTGCAGGCAAAAATGAGCTCGGCTTTCCACAAGAACGAGCTCGGAAACAAGGGCGACAAGAAACATCACAAGAAGAATAAGAAGGCGGACAAGAAGGTGCGGGTGGTTGGCTACTAAGCTCACGAATATATAAATTTTAATGACTAGCGCGAATTTTTACTCTACTGAATTTGATAAACAAGAGCAAACGCTGTAAAACTTGACTACTTAGTTCACCATGCATCTAGCACAAGTCGAGATCATCCCCGTTGATCTGTTTGATTCGCTCTTCTCGCCAATTCTGGTAGTCTTCACCGACAATCGTCGAATTGGCAAGACTGTCACGACTCAACCCGGCGTGTTCGTCATTCTGGCGAGTGGGGTGTGTTTCGTTCACCAAAGGCCCGCCAAACTTTTCTTTAAATCTAACAAACGCATTCTCTTTGTCGTCTTCATTTCTATTTTGAACAGACAGTTTCCCTGATAACTTATGGGGCGAGAGTGAGCTCAAAAACGACCTGTTATCGCTCTGCGCTGTTCTGAGCGGTGAGACGCGTGGACACATGGAATACAACGTGCTACTGCTTGTGTTTAGATCACTCCTGCCGCCAGGAGACGATGCTCTCGAAAGCAGGTTTTCAGGCGCCAAAGACATTGTAAGTGGCCGCAACACATTTGTCCGTGAATCCCTGATTTTGTCTCCAATTATCGAATTCGTGGGCGATCCTGTATCTGGCCGTTGCAGAGGGGATAGCCGTGATCTAGGAAGCATGGTTTTTTGCATAATCCGCAGCTTCATCTGGCCAGAACTGGCGAATGCGGGCGATTTTCGCTGATGTGTTTGTTTCTGGACTCTTGAAGGCGATTGGCAAACTTTGGTGGGTGAAGAAGACCTAGTGGACGTGACTGAGCGTGATTTATGCGGTGACGCTTTGCTCCTGGCCTGTTTTTTGCCATGGACATTCGATCCAGATTCGATCATTAAAAGTTTTTCAAACATATCATCATTGCCAGCAGTGATGGTTGGTAAACCCTGCGAAAGCTGCTTATCGTTGTAGCTTATGATTTCCTGCTTCAACATAGTGAGCACCCGGGGCAAGTTTTTGCTGATTTTCTTCCGCAATTTCTCCTCGTTGAGCAAGATTTTACAAGAATTCTTACTGAGCAAACGCGACGAGTCCTTGGACAGCTCTGCAAGAAATTTCTGATCTTCTAGTAACTCGGTTAGCTGTGCATAAAGCGACAATACCGGCTCTTTGGAGCAATAGTCTGCTTTCAAGCGAGCAATTTCCGCCTCGTGCTCGTTCAAAATTTGCTCTTTATCTTCAGATTCTGCGTTCACATCATAATCATGAAACTTGAATTCTCGACACCGTTCCTCGGAATAGAGCAATTTTTCTTGTAATTGCGAGATTTGGTTGCGCGCGTCAAGTATAAAGCTGTCCACGTATTCTGCTCTTTTCAGGTATAGACGTTTCAACTCCACTTTCAAGTTGGTTATAGCCAGGTCTTTCAAGCTGGCGTTTTCCGTAAGAAACTGTTCAGTATAATTCTTGTTCTCACCAAGCTTTTCCCACAATTCCACACATGCCTGGGAATAATGGTCCCACTTTTTCTGCTTACCATCTTTTATGCGCTGTAACGAATGCGCGAGTTTGGCCACAAATTGTAGGTGTTGGTCCATCAAGCCAAATTCTCGCGGGTTAGTCTGAATGAATTTGAGTGTATCAATGTCAAATAGGCCTTCCCCAGAAGACGTATTGCTCTCTCTTTCGCTTTGATCTTGCATCTTCTGTATGACCATGAGATCCAGCTCCGTCAATGATAATGCTTCAATCAATCGTAAGCACTTCGCAATGTAATTTTTCATGCTAGCAGTACGAGCACAGATTTCTTGCTCGGTTTTCTCGACTTCTTTTGAAAGCTCAGAAATCACCTCAGTCGTGATTTTCGTCACCTTAAGGCCTCTTATCGCATGCACTAGCTTGTAGTTGATCTCCCGAAGTCTATCCATGGCATCGTCTGATGGCTCCTTATTTTTGGGCAGGCTTTGTGGTGATAAGGCCGATTGACGCCTTTTTCTTGGACTGGAAATGATAAATGCGGCATTCTCCAGAATTTCATCGCTTAAGCCATGGCGAAGCTCAGGTTTGTAGTTGCGGTTTCTGAGGTTTAAATGTTCGATTATGGAATCGAATTCTGCAATGAGAATGGCATGTTCCTCTGCCTCGGCTTTGCCTGGAATCGCAGAAACAATATTCGTGGGACAGCCAGTCGTCCGCTCTTCTGTGACAAGCTCGATGTTCTCCCATAAAATACGGTTTATCTCGTTGAAGTCTCTGAACACTTTTACGAACGCCTTGAGAACCTCCAAAAACACAGAATTTAGTCGCGATTTGTGCTGAAGCAAGGACATCTGAGGGTGATGACTAAGTACAGGATCTTGGATGTGATTCTTGTTTTTTCCCTCGTCTGAATCCTGTGAAGATTGAATCATTTCAAGTCCGGGTTTGTCTGTAAGGTGCGACTCACCAAAGGTCGAGCCAAGCCTCATTTTGGTAGGGAACAACGATGTAGTGGGCGAATCTGAACTATCGTCCAGGAGCATAAATGAGTCCGATGGCGACTGTTTGTTTGTGTTTCGTTTGCTCATGTGCTGAGATATGTCCTCCTTGCATCCTTCGGCATACATGCGATCATTCTTGAAAACGACACCTCTACTGGATAGCCTTAAATGTTTTTCTCCCGTATTATCGCCTAGCATCGCCAATATTATGCGAATCTGCTGCCGGAGCCATTCACATTCATTGCTAATGCTGTTTTTCTCGCGCTGTAGATTGGTCTTGAAGGACTCGATCGTGTTGTTGATAGCCTCGAAAATCTTGGTTTTTTTCTCGCCAATCTCTTTCGAGGAGTACCCGATTTCGTTATACGTCAAATTCAAGCTTTTCACTGCTTCATTGACTTTGCTGGTTATGAGATCAAATTGCTGCTCCATATCTAGTGGCGTCGAGGGCAAAGTCTCTTTTGAGTTGGTCATGGGTATTTGTTCAGGATTCAATTTCCTGCTTTCTCGTAGCCAGTTTTGATCTCCTGGGCTGTGCAAATTTGGAGATTGGCTGGAATGTGTATCAGTATTATCGAAATTCATGTTTTTTGTCTCTTCAAACGTTCATTGTCTGTACTGACTAGAATTGGAAAATAAGTTTTGAGGGCTCTCTTAGTCTTCGTAGAGTTGTGTTCTTGAGAAGGATATCAACGAGAAGATTGTTCTGATGTTTCTATAGAAATTAAAGTATGAAGTTATGAATAAAGCTGGCTCGGTGACGCTGAAACTAATCTCCTTCTCATTACTGACCCATACACATTATTTTGTGTGCCTTCTCATCATCTGTTATTACGATACCGCATTGGGCCACTTTGTCAACATGGCAAAACAATGCGTGGCGGAAAACGCAGGAGCGTGAAATCTTGGTGTACGGGTGTGAACTCTGAGCGGTGAAAAGATTTGGTTGCGAATTCTTTCATGACCCTATGGGTTCTTCCACGGCCTCTTTGATGATATCCAAAGTCCTCTGCTTCTTATGCACTGCTAGCTCGTGTAGAATCTTTTCCAACTCATCGCAAAAGTTAGTGTTGGGAGCGTGCAGGTCATCTTTGTATTCCCGTTTTACCCCACTCAACGGGTCTACTTTCAACTTCTCGACCTCGTCCCGCTCTAACCTCTTTTTCACACGCACATTGTTCCTATAGTGAGTGCCTGTATTTGGCCATTTTTGCTCTTTTGCAATATCAAACACCCTATCTGCCGCCACCGATTTTGCCTCCGCGCCGCTCTGCATAAGCAACGTGAACCATTGTTGAGCCTTGTCCATTTCCGCCTTCGAATAGTGATACATGATAAGTGGATAAACCTGATTGAACGTTATGGGGAGGCTCAAATCCCGCGCTTTCTTGAAGCACCGAAGTGCAAACGCCAAATCCTGGTGCTTGAGGAGCGCCGACGTAATCATCAAGCCAAAGATGTAGGTGTCCTTGATGTTTTGCTTGCTGTCAAGAGACCCATAATAATTCTTGAAAATCCATTTCGCCGTTTGGAACTTAAACTTATCCTGCACGAGATTCATATCATCTCTAGCCTCGGGGTTCTCACGCAAAAGGTGATCGAGAAATAATGCAATCACGCTGTCATCCGCCTTTCGGCCGCCAGACGCAAATTTCGCAGTTTTGTTCTTTCGTTGAATGGTCAAAAACTTGGTGTACGCCTCATAAAGAGTTTTGATGAGAACAGGGTTGGTCTTTTGTTCGTAAACCAAACTCCTTAAAGTTACTGCGTACATGTCACGCAAAACTTCATGGGTCATATCGGACTTTTTGAGGTCCTCGTGGATATCAGCCCTTTCAATGATTGAATAATCATGATTCACCGCGCCCGGGCCATATACAAGATCCAAAAGCATAAGATCCTTCAAAATATCAAGCGCCGTGTCAATCTCGTCATTGAACAACGATGCATAATACGCAACCGCGATTTTCGGATGCGACGAGAATTTTCCGGTGATGACCTTCATGATCTCAGCCACCAAATCACCACGTTCTGTGGCAGAAAGCTTCTCTGTGTGCAAATAGTTGACCAACAAGAGCGCTTCGTCATAGAATTTCTCGAGGCGAAGCGCAGTGAGTATACGTAGCAACGTATTAGGAACAACACTGAGATTCGAGTCAATTATATAGCGCAAGAAGCTGACACATTCCTGGGGCCCCTTGAAAGTCATGGAGTGTGAAAGCATCACGCTTAGCACCAACTGAAGGTGCTTTGGCTCGTTCAAAACCTCAAATTTCGACACCAAAAGCTCGAGGTACATGTTACCGTTGGTGATATCTCTTTGTCGAATAGCCTGTTGTGTGAACAGAGCAAGTCTAGATATCAGGAAGTGATGAATCATTTTCTTTTTGTGCAATTCGGGCAAATTACTCTCCTCTGTGTGGTGCCATTTAGCGCCTAGGAAGCCGGTTCGAGCCACAAAGCGGTCCAATGCTGAGCCTTGAAGAAGATAATCTCTAACCGTCTCGTAGTGATGGTAATTGCCGAACCTGATATTTGTCTGCAAAACTGCCGCGTATAATTGCTGCCATTGATCCTTGGCTGTGTGTTTATAGAGCACTTTCGAGAAGTTCAGATACAATAGAAGGGATTCTGGGTTGACACGGTCTGTGAGGGCCAATTTAGTGATGTAGCTAAATGCAATCGCGGCAGCGCTCTTGGGTTCATTCGGCACTTTTAACATCAGATGTAAATTCCCTAAAACTAGCTTGCGTGCCTTTTCAGACGCGGGGTTGATTACATATTCCAAAAGCGACAACCTTAGTGGGTCTGATTGGTAAAATTTCCGTAAATGTTCAAAAATGGTATCGCGCACTGTAGAGTCGGTGATGAGGTCAAGGTAAAGCACGGCCAACTTCGTGTCTTTGATGAGATTTTCGTGAAAAATCTCGATGATGTGCATATGAAAGCGGTCTTTTTCACTTGGCGATTTGACCGGTAGTGTCACGAGGTGTTTTAGTTGTTTAATGTTGAGACTCAAAAGCTGAGCCTTGTCATAGCTGTAAAGCGGATTCGGGTAAGTATTCTGTGGGATTTCAAGCGTGCTTTCTATCGGCCGCTTTTGGGAAAATGTATTTTGTTGCAACACTGGATTAAGCACGGCGATCGAGTTTTGCCTTTTGAAGCGACACTGTCGTGCCACGAATCTATAAATCATATATGTGAAGGATGATGGGTGTGAAAATCGATGCGAGTGGTGAAAAGAAACGTGAGTCGAAAATCTGATGCTGCGCTTGGTACGCAAAAAATTGCCACGATCAGCGTAAATCTAGTTCTTGATCTGATATGATCTAAAGTTGTCTATTGATAGGTTTTCGGGCCTTGGAACGTCCCAAACGAGTTAATGCGGAGTCTCATTACTCAGTTCAAAGCGCGAGCACTTTTTAGCTTTTAGGTGTTCACGGTCAAAGTGATGGAACTCTCGCGATCGATACGTAGAGCCGCAAATCCCGTAACTCTACCACGAATTTCTAGGATGGCACTTAAAGAAATCAGTAAATATCTAAACTTTGGGCCTTCAAAAAAGAATAGAGTATGTGAATGAAAAAAAAAAAAATTTTGGGAAAAACAAAACGTTTGGCATAAGTCAAAAAATAATGACTCCGGCGTGATTCGAACACGCGCATCTTACGATAACAGAACTTGAGTCTGCCGCCTTAGACCGCTCGGCCACAGAGCCTTTGATGAAGAATTCTTGCTTCGGGTTCATCACAAACATGGACACGAACAATTTTTGGTTTTTCGCAGCCGCCATGGGCTGCCTTTTAAGTTCATTTTCAATTAAAAGAGAGATTCCAAGTGAGATTCGGAGATCTTTGCTTATACGCTGCAAGGGTGTCTCTTATATCTCAGGTATCTTAGACTTTCTATTTATCGGTGATTTCCCATTTGAAAAATCAGCTTTCTTGCTTCTATATTCATGGTTCTTGAGATTTCGTGCCTTGGCATCATCTGAGCTCGAGAGGCTTGTTCTGGTACTTTATTAGCTCACATTATGAGGGACACTTCTCTGGTGAGGCAGAATCCTGGCATGAGAGGTCGACGGTACGGCTGCTGTTTCTTGAAAAAAAAGAGAAATAATTTTTCACATTATAGGACGAATTCGAAATCCTCTAAAAAGAATAGCTTCTACTAAATGGCTTGACAAGCAAGCTTCATCGTCTTAACCTTAAGTCCTGCGGGCCGATGAATGACCCATCGAAGGTCAAGAGAGACATGGTATGCCTCTTGTGGCTTGGCATCATGGTAACATCGAAGGTCATGGTAGCTTACTTCTACGATATGTGTGCATACTGTATTCGGGAATCTGACGGAACAAACTTCCAATGAACTTGCCAAAGATGTGGTCTTTGTGAGGAGGCCTGCTGTTTTATTGTGCGCCGTCTTGATAAAGCCGAGATGTGTCTTTCTATGCCACTAACCATTTTCAGCGTCTTGAATTCTTTGCTCTTGGCTTGTTATGTTTTCAAGAGCGCTGCATTTTCTGTCCTTCTGGTCATTTTTGTTGATCTCCCAAAACATATTGTGTTAACTTATGTTTGATCACATGAAAGACGCTTGTGAAAGACGAAACTTGATGTTAAGAGTGAAATTGGGTCTCTTACTCTGGGTAGGGTATCTCTTACTATTTAGTCTAAAGATAAGCTGCTGACTCATATCCTCGCCGACTACTCGGCTCGCATATAAGTCATGCGCGGGCGTCGTGCGCCTACCGGTCGTCACGACCGCCTTACAAAGCCTAAGACGTGACCGGTTAGGGCTATAGCCCTGAGGGTCTATTCATACCCTAACACTTGATCGAATAAACTCGCCGGTCAGAAAAATGTTTATCTAAGCTTGTTTGGATCCTCACATCACCAAATGATTTGTTTATGGGAATTCAATGATTGAAATACCTCGATGACTGTTTATTACAGCTCAAGGAAAAACAAAGATAAGTTTTTTTACTCTCATTTGCACTGATCACTCAATGGTCGGTCCATAATTGGACTTCGCCTTGCTGTAAACTGTAACATCCACATCCTGAAAACCATCTGATGAACATTGCCATCTCCAAATCCACGATTGTTGAAAATTCTTGTTTCCTCTTTCGAATCTTATCTACTTAGCAATACCACGTTATATATTGACCTTCGAATTTCTGTTTTTTGCAACCAACAGCGCGCAACCTCGCACTTGCCTCCACTCAATTTAACATCACTTTTACTAACTCATGATCGAAAAAAAAAGCATTTGAGTTTCAATTTCACTAATTGAAAAGGTCTTTAGGCAACCTTCCTTCGGTGAATATTAGTTGTAGCAGATTGAAAAAGGCCATCGGTTGCTTTAAGTGTCTTGAGTCATTGTGATGAAACACCCACACACTTTTAATTCACATGGTTCAGTCAGTTTCTTAAGAGGTACAAACTACGTATCTGTGCAGAATCCAGTTGTTGTATGTTTCGTGATCGGACTCATTGCAAAATTTGAAACAAGCATTTATACGCCTGCTAGTGGTCTGAATCCGGAGGCCATAAGAAGACTTCTGAATGGTAGTGCGAATAAAATTCGATATAGTTTCAAGAAGAGATAATCATTCTTAGTTTTAAGTGGCCTCACTGACTTCTCCATCTATCGATTACCAGCAACGAGCAGTCGCCGAAGAATGTCTAAGCCCCTCGCATTTAGAGGTTTGATGAACTCCACGATACATTCCATCTCGTTAAATATGTGCAGAATTTCTAGTTGTTGTAGTTCCAGAATGAATAGTGCTCGTGATCAATGCATATTAGTGTATCAAATGTCGGATCTGCGATATCAGATGAGATGCAAAATGCGATGCTGTGTGAAAGAAAAGGGTATTAGTTCGATAAAAACTCACAAAGGCTTCATTCTTGTTCCCAAGGGACAAGGCCCAATTCTGTACTGTCACGGCCGGCCTCTCTGTAAATGTAGCGCTGGTAAAAATATGCAATGTCAAATACAATAGTCCCGGAGCTGCCCAAAAGATAAGGCAACTGTTTCAAGAAAAAGCCTTTTTTGTCTTCAGCAGACAAAAACTCGCAGCTGGTCATCACGGACAATGTGTATGTCAAATTGCCCAAAAGGGCCGAGCCAAATAGCAAGGGAGAGATCCCGTCGACAGACTTCCTGAGGTAGTTCTTGTACAATTGAGGGCAACGTGAACTGACGTAAACACACGTACCTCCCCATGCCAAGATAAGGCCCAAGGTCTCCTCAAAACCTGAAACTGAAATGGTGGATGACTGATCGGTGGATAAAGCGTGCGAAACTCCAGCATTCAAGAACAAGCTTGCCGCGGCCATTTTCCCCAACTTCGGCGATGTTCCAGTGGCACCAAACCCTGATTTATGAGACGTACCTTCGTTTGAGGAAATACTTGTTGAAGGCGACGGAATGGTCTCCTTGGTGGCCATGTTTGGGTCAGAAGAGCCGAAGTAATCAGGAGACTCCTTGCCGCCAGGACGAATATGTACCACGCCCGGTCCGGCATGGATCTCGGAACAGTGCGTTTCTGCATTTGCCGTGACCTCACTTTCGTTCTGTGAAAGCTTCTTGAATTGTCTTCTGGGGTAAACAGAATTATAGTAGTAGTATTGCCAGCATAGAGTGAGGTCGTTTGCGAGAAAAAACATGCTGAGGTAGATTTGGAAGCTGAGCGCAGCATCGTTCAAAAGACAGCTTGTGAAACTGAGAAAATCGCCCATGAACCATAGAAGGAGAAACAGTGGTGAAATCCCCTCGGCCGATTTTGTTGTATAGTTGGAAACGATCTGTGGGAGCTGTGCGCAGATCCAGCTTAGGAGCGAGAATGTGCTGAGAAGGTGTGAGATTCCTGAACTGGTGCAAGCTGCCATAATGTATGGATGAGCCAGCAAAAAAAAAGAAAAGAAAGTGGAACTTCAACAGATCGTTTTGTTGTGTTTGAGGTTGTTTATGAAGAAAAGCTCAAGGTGCTTAGGGGTCTGCTGAGGGTGTTCACTGATAAGATGACACATCGCGGCTAGCGCGCCTGATTACCGCATTCGGGTATGGCTGTTCAGTCATACGGTCGGGTGCAGGTTTGAGAGATTTGCAAAGCAGAACCGTGATGTAAATACTAAGCATTTTGGTGAACATATAAAAAGGCACGTGAAAAGATAGCCAAATATGGCGAAATTCTATCAAAGACTTTTTGCCAGATCTTGAGCCATTTAGATCTTTTGGTCTAGGTTTTTGCGACGAGTGAGAGTAGTCAAATGTCTCACAATATGAGTGGTCACGGACATAAGTTTGCAAATCTGCTCAATCTAATACATTCCATCCCAGAATACTCGGTCTAAACACATAAAATATTAGCATCAATGAACTCTGATGTTTCAAGACCTCAAGTAATAAAGCTGCAATCAGCGGAATATCAAGTAAAAAGAAAAAAAAAAATCAGAAATGACTCAAATCTCGCACGTTGCCACACCAAGAAGTCAAGTTATAAGAGCTGGCAAGAAATTTCTATAAAGTTGCATCTATAACTATAGTTTTGTGAAAGCTGAATTGATAAACCTGATTCCCCATTTTCTTAGCTAAATGTATGAAGCAGAAATAAAATAGACACTCCAAAGAAACAGGTAATTTCTCTTCGACTTCTGTGCTATAAACGCGGGATGTGAGCTCATCAAGATTGAGCTCGACCAAATCATATCAATTTTCAGAGTAAGCGTGATCTGCGAGATTCGTCAAGCAAAGACGGATTCTCTGAATCTGGTTCCTAACTACTACCTGATCAGCGAAAACCGTCTCAAAGTTTGTACAACGCGTCTAAAAATCCAACAATTACCCGTTCGGCCACACCCGCGGTCGAGACGTTTCCGGCCACGCCATACAACGCTGCAGTGTCACTTTTTGGCACAGTTTCAGCCAGTTCCTGATCCTTAACAACCTCCACAAGATCACGCATCATATCATCTTCCAGCGCTACCGACGGAAGCGTGAATGCAAAATGCAAGGCGGCTGGATTCTGCAACAGCGCCAAGTGCCACCCTTTCTTCAGCATGGCGTCGCCAATTTGATAGATATTTAATTTGCTAGTTTGCCTTGTCTTGAAAGCCACCACAGACGCGATCGGGTCGCCAAGGACTTCCAAATGCGGCACAAGAGTCGGGTCTGTCTCTAAAGCGTGACGTACCTTGTTCGTAACAGTGACAATATCAATGCACGACTGCGTGTAGCCCTGGACGCCGATATGCACCAATGTTGCCCAGCACCCAGCCATTAAGGCCCCAGGACGTGACCCGGCCAACGTCGGAGACCCGTACATGCCGCCAGTCCAATCGCTCAGCACGTAGTATTGACACTGGCGAAGCTCGGGGGTCCTGTACATGATGATCAGTGACCCTTTTGGGGCAAAGCCATATTTGTGTGTGTCGCAGGAGATCAGGGTCACGCCAGGTACGCGGAAATCAAATAACGGAATTGGCCTATTGCCGTGTACCTTCAGACGCTTTAGAAAAGTCACAATGAAAGACCCCAAACAGGCATCCACGTGAAGCGGTATTTTGTATTTAACCGCCAACTTTGAAATGCCTTCGATATCATCTATGATCCCGTGAGGATAGTTAGGGGCCGATCCGACAAGCAAGACGGTGTTCCTGTTGATCATTTTCTTCATTTTCTGCAAGTCAACTTTATATGTAACTGGGTCCAAGTCTATCTTGTGAAGTTTCATTCCAAAATAGTAACAGGCTTTTTCAATTCCCGCGTGCACAGTCACAGGCGCCACAACCTCGGGCTTGGTGATGTTTTTCGTGATTTTGCCGTGTTCTCGCGCAGCCAATCCAGCAAGTAGAAGCGATTCCGTGCCGCCAGAAGTTGTGCTGCCACAGGCCAGTTTTGGAGCGTTGAAAAGATTCAAGACCATCGCCACGACTTCGGCCTCCATTTTGCGTATTCCAGGAAAGACGTCAGGATGCAATTGATTCGCTACGCTGTATTGTTCATATGCCCGCAGCTGCAATGATAATAACTCATTACCGCCATGATAAACCGCCCCAGAAACACGCCCTCTTTGCCAGTCGCTGTGACCAAGCTGTGATTGAGTGTGTGTAATCTCCTCGATGACCAAGTTCAGAGCTAGTCCCGTTTCTGGGATTTCAGGGAACTGCAAAAGCGACGAGTCGTTCTTGATGATCTCGTGTTCGACAAACGCGACTGTTTTTTTCAATTCCGCATCAACTTTCCTTTTTATAGGAGGAAGGGCCATCACAAAGCCCGAAGCCTTCTTATAAAGCCAGAAGTACATGTTTTTGCATGACTTAATTGGCCCAATTGCCGCTAGAGGCAAGATTATTGATGTAAATAGGCGCCAGACCACTGCTATGAACACCAAATCTTTGGCGAGGTGCAAGTATCCCCATTCACTATTTATGTATGCATTTGTAAAATGCTGCTGTCCTTTGGCGATTATGCTCCAGGTATATATATCTACCACGTATACGAGCTGATTAAGGTCTTTTGGTAAGTAGGGTGAGCCATAATATTTCAGCGCAACGAACGCATCGTTAGTTTCGAAAGTCATTGTGATGATGGAACTGAATACTATGATTGATTGTCAGTTTGATTTCCCGGATAAGTACTTTATTTGTGGATTTTGTGAGAAAGTGCTGGGGGCTCTTCAGACCTGGGTGATCACCCCAGACAATTGTTCGCGCTCGGTATTGGACCGGGGCCCCGCGATTCCGCAACTTCCGGCACAGGCAGTGCACGCGGCTCATGAAAAGCTAGCATTGGGCTAAATATAACCTGGTGGCAAATCGAGCACGTGGGCCTATTGCGTGGTGTTTCCAAAGAAAAATGAATGTGAAAATAGTGACTCTGGTGCTTGTTGTCACTAAGAATGTTGATATCGAGCTGGAAAGAAAGAAGTTATCGTGGGATGTGTAATCTTTAAGGGACCGCTTCAGCACAAGTCAATGTCACGTCGCGCCTGTAATAACAGCGTCAACGAGAATGTAGATACCCCGTATAATTCCCCATTTGTCTCTTAGGCGTGCGACATATGAGAACACCCGTATGATTTAATGCAGAGTTCACGCGTAGTCGGCGAATGTTAATCCACTTTCAATTCTCGAAGCAAGGTGTTCTGAGGTGAGTTCTTCGGTCTCACTATATGTACAAATGCTAGCCACCGCCTTCTCATGTGATTCATTGCCATGAGGGAATCGCCTGCTCAGATTACCACCAAAATCGAGCTTATTTTACTACATCAGTGTTATTCTCAAAGCCGGCAGTCCAGTAGAGTATCAGCCATGACCCACTATCAAAAAATGCGGCCTTTGTTCGTCAGGTTGGGCTTTCGGCCGAGGATTCTACCAAATCCCGCCTGCAGAGAGAAAACACTGATTCAATGGAAGGATGCATCATAATGGCGTAGGGGCTCGGCTAATGCGACTCGTTTGCCGTGCACCACTAATTGGTGCCGTGGTATCTACCATCAAGTTACGTTCCTTCACCAACTTCTCGAATCGCAGAGCGAAGAGCCCATTGAGAAACGACGTTTCCTGCTCGAGACGGCAAAGTTGAGTCTCGTAATTACTGATCTCGTCTTTTCTAGCAAGTGATGGGAGAATGAGCATGCCCGGGCCTTCGGCTCTCTTGTGAAGCATGGCCTGTTTGGCCTTCAAGGTCAGGAGCCGCTCAGTGACGTGAAGAGCTTGCGTAGATATTTGTTGGTACTCGTCACGCGCCACTTCAATTTCTTCTGCAAGTACGTCCCGTTCTCCTGTGAGCGTTGTCTTTTCCTTCTCTAATTGCTCCAACAACGTGTCTTGCTCGGCCATAAGCTGGCTGAGATCATCATCTGTCTTAGTGTTGAGTATGTTTTGCAAGTGATCAAACATCTGTTGGTTTTCCGTCACTACTTCCTGCAATTTCTGATTCTCATTTTCCACACGAGTAAATCTTTTATCAACCACAGAAACCTCCTCATTCAATTTGCGAAGCTTTCTGTAGTTTTCCCCAACCGAATCCTCGTCTGCATCAATTTCAACCTGTCTTTGGGACTCTGTTTCCCTCAATTTGGGAATGTGATTTTCTATGGCATTTGCCTTGAGCTTCGCAATCTGCGTTAGTCTCGCATTCATAAAGCGTGCCATTTGTCTCTTAAAGCCTTCGTAGTCATACAAAGGAAGATCATCAAATTTTGTGATGCTTGCTTGATCTTGATAGACTGTGCTCGCTCCGAACGTTTGGCCAAGCAACCTGAGATAATTATGACCGAGCTCGGCCTTAACCGTATCATAAGATGGACTCGTGTCGACCTGTTTCGTGTAATTTTGCAACCGTTTGAAAGGTGAACTAGCCGGTGTGCTCTCCCACTTGAAGATCAACTCCTCGAGAGACCCCAAAGCCTTCCAACCTTCGGTGCTCATGGTATCACTTTTGCGGTCGACGTAAATTAGGTGTCTGTTTGCAACGAAAACACTGAGTATGCGCCGGCGCCAATCTGCTTCCGAATTTGATGAAAAGCTACCCAAAACTGTCTCAGGCTTTGGAATAACTTTCAGAAGATGTTCGACGGAGATCAAAGGAGTCGGAAAGAGAATTGGAACACGTGGCTGTGCAATAGAGGCACTCAACTCTACCCTCTTTGAAGACCGCAAAAGCTCAACACCAGGACTTGCTACGTCAAGCGCAGAGTCAAAGGACACCATCAAGTCGTATTGAGTGTCCGAGGCAAAAGTCAGACAGAGGTGGCTGCTCGTGATCAAATGGAGTACAAACTCCTTCTGCAGGATTTGGCTCTTCCCAGAACGCCTCGCCTCGAAGTGCTGATGTCTGTGTTTGTATTCTATTGTCTGTTCATCATCCGGAAGTTCATCTCTATCTGGTCGGCTCGGCATCGTTTCTTCTTCATAAAGGCGCTTACCGTTACTGACATTGCGAAATCGTAGCTTTTTCCCGGTCAATAATCCTTCGATCAATTCTAACTCCTTTATGCTTTTTGCAATAACCATCAAATTGTAGTCTTGCGCCGGCGAGTGAAGCTCATATTTCTCTGAGATGATGTCTACTATGCGGTCAAATAGCGTGAGCTTTCCTGATAGACTGCAAATCCTGGCCTTTGTTGACAGAAGCAATAAGCCTTTAGGAATGAAATGGTCAACGACAAGAGCAGGATGCATGCATATAGTTTGAAGCTGGCTGTATATAAGCGAGAGCGTTTTGGCCTGGCTATTTGGGTCCGCATCATGACTTCCGTTTATAGCATCGTCAGGTGCCAGTAAGAGACTGTTGATATTAGACCGCTCTTTCCGGGGCATAAGATCTCGTTCTAGTGTTGACTTAAACATCTGTACAGTAGCCTCGGTCATATCTTTTTGAATCGGTGTCATCTCCGTTGGGATATGATATACTAACAGCGGGTTGGACTCTGCTTGCGGTGGATTCGATTGTGGCACATTTTCGTAGAAAGTATCGACATTGTTGAAAGCGCTAAAATCCTGCTCTGGGTGAAGCAGAGCAGAGTCACCAGACAAAAGATCCATCAAATTCATCATTCGCGTTAAGATTTGTAAATGTCGGCGATTAAATAATGGCGAGCCTCGTAGATTGGTCTAGGCTCTACCGAACGTGAAAGGACAGTAGGTAATGCTAATTTGGTAAAGAAAGACGATTGCACTTTCGAACCAGTTTTTTTTTTTTTTGTCTGAAGCAATATTGCTGTCTATGTATAATTTTGAGAGTGGGCCCTGGACGTATGCAAAGTCAGTAAGTTGTAGAGTAGAGGATAGTTGAGTATCGTATAAAGCGGAACCCTCGACGTTTTGAGATCTTACCGCGCGAATTTCCTGCATATGTAATTTTGGCAGCTAGCGAGATACAGGCTACCGAAATTTGCGGGCTGTAGGGCTGCAAATTCGAGTGAAGACAGATCGACCACGCTCACAAACACCAAAGCGGCTAAAGTGGTCGAGGTCGGATAGATATTCAGAACCAAGTCGAAACTCCTGATACTCATAAGAGTGCACGTAGAGAACTACCGTCTTTTCTTCTTGATCACGACGTTGACTCTAAGCCCGCCCAAGCTCGACCATACCAGTTTGTTCACTGTTTTCGGAAGTTTACGCCCATAGAGACACTGGTCAACTAGCCACATGCCCACGACAAATTCGGCCTTATTGAGAGTGCCATCTTTCCGGCAGTCCACAAGATCCCATATCGCTAGGAGCGTTTCGCGCGGGAGATTGCTTCTGCTCCAAAGCTTTTTAACAACGCTTCCGTGAATGAGGTTCTGTATTGACACACTTTCTAATCCATGGAGCTCCTTCAAGTCGGTCTGATCAAAGTCCAAATTCAAGCTTGCAGAAAGTTTAGCCGCCCGCTCCGAAATTTCGCGCTCGCTGTAGTCACGCACGCTTTTAGATAAGGTGTCGTCCTCCTTCCCGATGTCAACCCCCACTAATTTCGTGGCGACACGGTCGAGATAAAGACCTTTGTTGCTGACCCACAAGCCCTCATACCTTTTCCGTTGCGCGTCCGAAATAACGTCCAAGTCCCCGTGGTTCTTCCAGGGCTTGTCCTCGTTGAAGGCCGTTTTCTTTTCTTTCCTTTTGCTTTCTTTACGCATAGTGGTACGAAGTTTCACAGAAGGGACTGCTGCAGAAGGATTCTTGCTTTTGATAGGTGCGAGCGGCTGCTCATTCTCGTCTGGCGGCAGTTCGGGGTCGTAGACTACACCCGTATCCCTTGGTTTCTTCTTCTTCGAAAAGAGCCCTATTCGATGATGATGCTTCTCAGATATACCTGGAAAAAGAGGAAACCTGACGCTTTCAGAGTCATCTGTGTCAATGTCACTGGACTCGCCAAAGGCGGCTGAATCCATGTCCAGCCCTGATGTGTCACGAGATGAGTCGACGTCAAGGAATGACGGCGGTTTCTTACGGCCAGGTTTTGCCGGAGGTTCCTCTTCACTCACAGCATCTGGACTTGTGGTCACAGTGTTGGAAGAATGTAGAGGCTTTGCAAAACTATCACTGGAAGCGGCTGCAAGTCCGCGATTAACTCCTTGAGAGGATAACGGGATCGGAATCGGCAGTGGAGCATCGTGAGGACTGAGCAGTCCTTTTTTCGAGTTTTCTGCGCTCTCGCCTGCCTTTTTCACACTTTCGGAGCTGTCACAGTAAGAAAACTTGAAATTTGGTGTGAGCAATTCTGAGGAGCCGTTAACTTCAGAAATGACAGAACCCATCGACGAGCTGGAACGGTTGGCCACCGCATCATAGATTTCACCTGCTGAACTTTGTCGGCTGCTGGAATTGGACGGCGGCTTTTGGATTTCTTCACGTGACCCACCCAGTATCAACGCTTGAGACAGCAATCGGCGCAGATCGATACTCTGCCGCACCTCATTTATCGCCAATTGGCTTTTGCGCGCAGCATCTTTCCCTGTGCCAATTTTCAGCTTGGAATTGATCGAATGGCGTACCTGCTCAAGCATATCCTGTGGTTTTGTGCTCTGTTTCGCCTTGGGCGTCTCTGCAACGATATCATGTGACGACACAGAGGACGATCGCGGGAGACTGAAGTAGTCTAAGTTACCCAGCTGGCTCAGCTGCTCGTTACTCGTGCCTATCAGCGTGCTTAGGTCACGCAGGCCACGCAGTTTTCGAGCTGCTTGTGGAACTACAATTCCGGGCGTGGCTCTACTGCCTTTCCTCACCACGGCCCCATTTCGACTCTCTGAGAGTGGACCTGTCCCTGGAGTAGTGCGTTGACTGGACTTGGTGCCGCTTTGGGTCTTTCTTTGCAGAGAAATGTTGAACGTCGGCGTTTCTGGGTATGGTTGCGATCTGGCCGACGGCGTATTGGGCTGCAAACCGGCTCCGGGCGTCTGGATTTTCGACTGGCTATTGTTCACATCCACATTGAGCCGTAGATCTGGTTTGCGTTTTTGCAGCAGCTGCGGTGTGGGGGTCTTACTGGCCAGAAAAGCTGCCGATGCTGCTGCTTGTGCCGAGCTCATGAATCCTGGACAATGACGAAAAGTATGGGTATTTCCAGGACGCGGTTCTAAAAATTGGAAATGCTTCTCTGGCTCTATCCAATGACAAATGCTAGCTATTGTCACCCTTATTTTGATCTATACTTGTGCGCGAATAGTGATTGCGTGCTCTTTCGCTGGGCGCATTTATCATCTTTCCGAGCCGAGCCTCAGCTGCTATGTTTAGCGCAGATGCTGTCAAGTGTGTGCAGGCAGGACCGCGGCAAGAGGCTGGCGCCGCCGACCAGCGAGTGACAAAACAGACACTGAAGTATAAGCTTTACGGAATTGGAAACCATTTGTATTATCTCGATCGGTACTTTTCTGAGGAAATTGATTTTGGAGCAAAGCAGAACTGTTCTCACAGGTTTCATAGATCACATCTTCTTCACTAGGAAATCTTGCCAGTGGGGCAGTGTCTGGCGCGACACGTTTATCGCGAGGCTTACGCAAACCCCTCTTTCCCAACTAAAGCAAAGCGGTGCCAAGATGCATTCGAGGTATTATCATAGGCAGGATCAATACACATCTGACTTGGGCCTGTATGCAAAATTGGCCTTATTACAGTTGTCTATTTCCAATGGATTTGACCAAAGCAATCAGGTCACAAATTGCTCAACGCACGATGACGTCGTTGCAGTCGCGCAAGGGGTTCAATCCACGGCGGTGTTTTTGATCCAGCTTAGAACAGAGCGAAAGTTCTGACGCTCTGCTCGAGCAAAACTTCCTTTGTGGAAAAGCGCATTTTGGGTCCAGATCAGGCTCTGAAGCACATCCAGGTCTACTTGAACATAGCGTACACGGTTATGAAGCAACAATAAGGCAGCATGCATTCGCAACACTGGCCAAAATGTCTGGCCGTGAACGGGTCGTCGACACTGTAATCGCTACTCAGCTCGAAAAATTCTTGTTTGCAATTTTGAAATGTTTCAATTCTAGATAATCGTGAGGATGTCGGGCTCAAGCAAGGTCTTGTACCTTTGAAACCCATTCGCGAGTGAGATAGAGGGATTGTCCGTATCATGGCCATCGCAAAGAAAAATAATGACTGAATAAAATGACCCTAAAGCCTGAAGCATTTGACTTACCCAGTTGAAATGGTCAAAATTAAAGGCCAATGGTACAGAAATTCAAAGTCAATGACATACAAAAGCCTGGCCCTTTCTGCCACGAGCAGACCTTGTGTGGCATATGACATTCATATACACTACCAAAGCCTCTACTTCCGCTTGGCCTTGGTGGCATTAGCGTTCCTTCCGCGGCCCACACGAACGCCGTTCAGGCGGTGTGACGTCCCAAACGGAGATATGATATTATCAGCGCTGCCGCCACCAACAAACTCCTGTAGCATTTTCTCGTTGCGTCTGCGGCGCCACGCGTCCTCCCTCACAGCATCCGTGTATTCGCGCTGGTCTTCCCGTAGAATCACAGGCTCTTGCAAGTCTTTGTGCCTATTTTCCTTGTTGTGCTGGTGCCCAGCCTTACCCTGTTTCTTTTGTGTGTTCTTACTCAAGGGCGACGCCATCAGGTATACTTGCCCTTTAGTAATCCACTGGAAATTGCGTTTCAAATGAGGGGTGATCTTGCCCGTAACATTGTCAATCGAGACTGCGCACCGGAGCAAAGTATCGCCACCACACTTGGGACAAAAGTGTTTGCGTTCGCCCAGCTTGGGCATTGGTACCATCGTGAAACACGCGTGACACCGGTACATGAAGTTTTTCACGCTGCGAATCTGCTTTCCGGAAACGTGGTTCATGAGCTTAAGGCCGATCTGCATGGACACGTTCTGGCACGCAAAATCGCCTGTCGAAATGGCAACAGCAATCTGCTCTTCTTTCGCCAGGTCTTTCACAGTCTCGTTGTTATCCTTCAAAATCGTTTCTTGAAGGTTTGTCGGCGTGATCCAGTCGCCATCGTCGTCGGAAAACTCCTCGTCTTCATCGGCCTCGACAACCTCGCCTTCTACAACCTCGCCCTCTACCACCTCGCCCTCGCCCTGAGATTGTGTGATTTCTTCATTTTCAAACTTGTTCTCTGGCTCGCGTGTGTTTTCGGGCATGTTTGTTTCTTCAAGTTTGCTTGAAACATTTGACTGGGGCGCTCTTGCTTGGCTTGTCTCATGGCTAGATTCCTGCTTTTCAGCCCACTGAGCTTGTCTTTTTCTGTGCTTCCAGCTGGGTTTTTTATGTTTTCTTGTTACTACCTGGAACCCATCATCATCTTCATTTGCCTCTTGTGGCTCTTCACTCAGCTCCTTTACCTCATCTTTGGGGCTCTCAGTATTCTCTTTCTGTACGTATTTTTGAGGCTTGAAATCCTTTTCTTCCGGCTCGTTTCCAAGTTTCTGGCCTGGGAACTTTCTCAATTGCTCGTCGCCGTTTCTCTCATATTGTAATTCGTATGCCAAGGCAATGATGTGAATATCGTTCATCGAAAGCACCGAGTAATCACCGGTCAATTTGGCAAAAGCACTGACCTTATCGATGAACTCTTGTTTTGGCTGCCTCACCACGAGACTATCACCCCAGAGCAAGAGCTGGTTCCGGGCATGTTCATCTCTCAACTCGGCCTTAACTCCGGGAGTCGTGAAGTATCTAGATGCGTACTGTTGTAATGCTGACGCCGATTGCGTGATTAAGGGTGTGGCGTCAAGCACCAACTGTTCTACCGGTTTTTCTGACATTATCTTCGGGGCCCAAGAGGTGTGTTGACTTTGTTCGTGATGTCTTGAATAATACTGATGGCTTTTCATATATCTTTTTTCGGGCCCTGATTTTCGCACCCATCATCTCATCGCACGCTCGATGGGGGCATTCAATGTTAGTGTGGCACAGGATAATGCGTCGGGTCAGGAAAAATTTGGTAGTCGGTGGATTCTTAAAAATCCATTATTATTTTTTTGTTGAATAGTTAGGGATAGCTTGACTAGTGTGCTTATTTGTGTTGCTTCGATTAAATGTCAAACCATAATATGAGGTACGAATCTGTCCGCGCCTTACGGTTAATTACGGTGAGGTCAATTACGGTGCGGTTGCAATTCGAGTCGGAGGCAGATCTAGTTTGGAAGACGAGGTTGGTTCGAGAAGAGACATTGTTAGTACGATTGAACTTAGAGATTAGAAACCAAATTGCGTCTTCAAGCTGACTGGGATTTTTAATCAAGCACGAAGGGGCACGGAGATGCATTCTCATTGAGAGAATTCTGCTCAGGGTCGTACTCTGACCTCTGTTTGCCGAAAATAGTCAAGAGCCTCAAAACATGAAATCCATTATGATCGCTGCTGAGGCGAGTGTTCAGGCGTTCGAGTGTTCGAGTGATATCAATCTCCACTGGAATATCTTTACCGAAAAATATCCAAAAGACCAACAAAATGCAGCCAAAACTCCTCATAACGATATTATTTGCAAATTTCTTCCATCGTTATATGACGATATCGTTAATTCCAAGAAAATATTGAAATTGATTTCCAGGGACAGTTGCTGTGTATACCCGTATTTGAAACAGAACTAGAAGCGCAGCATACGATCATTAGCTTTAGAATGACCGGACTATTGAGAGTGAAAGCATTCTTTCTTGAGGAAGAATTATGGTCAGTTGCTAACGATATCGGAGAATTTAAAAAGCCGGCTCTTTTTTCGCCTTTATCCTTCATCGTTATATCTTTATACCATTATATCGTTGTACGAAGAAGTCAAACGAGAATCGTTAGAACGGTGCTTGACTTCGTACGAAGATCGCTCCCGTCCAATGCGTCCTTTTCGTCACACTCATGTCGGGTTGCAGGAATGATTTATGGACTAGATCTAGCCCATTGAGTCGATAGCTAGTATGTATCTCCATACTCAAGTTTATCCAAAACAATACATAATAATGTTTCAACTCTCACCAAATCCGAGTCACTGTCATTGCTTGTTCAATCTGCAATGCTTCCGCAAGACTGTTGCAATCACCATTCTCATGGATCTAATCATTGCGACCACCCTCGTTTGGTAGGTGTTCCATTTACTTAACCCGCGTTCCACAAGTTTTGCCCGTGTCAAGATCTATGAATTGGCTAAAGAAGGCGAAAAGCTTAATCGTAATTCAACTTCGAGCTAAAATTGCCACAGAAATTCTCTTTGATAAGTGGCAGGTAGCCGCGCGGCGGCTAAAAAGGTGGACCGCCTCACTGGCTATAACATGGAGGTGTGATTGATATCTGCTCATGTCATGACCGTTTATTCACAATTCAACCTGAGCAATTAACTATTCTCACAGTATTTCTATTCTTGTTTCTTTCATAAATCGTATCAGTTACTCATGACCATGGGAGAAGTCTGCTTCTGGAGGTTTGACTACGTACTCCGCTCACGAGATACTGCGACCTCGGACTTAACGATCGCCCCATTAAGCTCGCCGCACCCCCACGTTGTCACATGCTGCGCAATCATGCACACCCCAAATTGGTGGTTATTCGATTATTCAGCACATGTGCAAGTCGCGACATCCACATTACTTAAGCCGGCTGACATCCTCCACTTGACAATCCAGTCTTTAATTTCTATTCATAATTTATTCACAACATGGTCCAGGACAGAATCGTTTTACACTAGTGCGTAAGAAGCCAATAAATGCAGCAAATACATTTCAAATACTAACCTCAGTTTAACCGACTCCCGCGCCTCGAGAATCGTGTGGCTCCTTGAGGAGTTGCAGCTTGAGTATGAGACCAAAGTGTACAAGCGGACCACCGAGTTTTTGGCGCCCCCGGAACTCAAGCTGGTGTGGCCCCTCGGATTGTCGCCGGTGGTGCAAGTGTTTAAATCCGGGGACCCGGAACCCATCACATTGGCCGAGCTGGGTCAAATTGTTCTGTATTTGATCAAAAATTACGATACCACAGGCAAATTCGAGCCCGAGACTGAACGCGATGCAGTTTTGGTCGAGTATTATTTGCATTTTGCTGAAGGAACGTTGGAGCCTCACATCGTATCATTGTTGGTAGGCTACTTTGCGTCTCAAAGGGCGCCTCTTGGGTTTGGTTGGCTTGTTAAGCGTATCATGAGCCAGATTAACAGCCAGTATTATTTGAAGAAACTTCGCACAAACTTGAAGTTTTTGGATAGTCAATTGCAAAAGAAGGGCGATGGTTTCTTTGTTGGAAATAAGTTGACAGGCGCGGATTTCATTCTCGATTATCCCGTAAACAACAACATTTTCTTGGAGCCTGAAAGACTTCAGGAGATTGCGGGCGGCTTGAATCCTGCTAAAGAATTCCCTCATTTAGCGCAGTGGAACAAATTCATCACTGAAAGACCTCTTCACATCAAAGCGGTGGAGAAAGAGACGCAATACACCGCCAAGTTGTAAAGTACATATCTGGCTGCGTTACACAATAATAATCAATTTCAACCTATGTTTTTGTTTCGTGGAAACCGATTAAATGAGTAGAATCGAGCTCATGATCCTATGTATTTCATTTGAAGCGCCATAATTCTTGATTTTGCTCGAAAAGGAGTGCCAAATCTTACCTGGTATGTTCAAGGCACGTTTTCTCCGTGAGCCATGAGGATATTTCAGAAGTGCTGCAATCGCCTTAGCAAGAAAAGTTCGTAGGAATCACGAAACTAATTTGAAGATTATTCCAAGTTTCATTTAAGAAACGCCTGGGTTAAATCATCGATCAAGTCTTGTGCATCTTCCAAACCTATACTAAGGCGCAAAAGTGTGGGCGATGCACAGGGGTCGGCCAAGACTTTCCATTCAATCAAGCTTTCGACGCCTCCCAATGAAGTCGCATGATAAAAGTATTTCAAGCGCGACGGAAATGATCTCGCAAGGTCCTCGTTTTCAACAAAAAATGAGAAGGTGGGTGAGTGCACACCTTTCAACTGTTCCGCAACAAACGGTTCTTTTTGCAACGAAGAGTGCTTCACCTCCACGAGCCCAGTCAATGTATCTTTATTCTCGTGCAAGAATGTCGCAATTTTTGTGGCCGTTTCGCTCTGTTTCCTCACTCGGAGCTCAAACGTTTTCAAGCTTCTAAACAACAAGGCCGATTCCAAATTGGCAATGTTTGTACCCAAGCAGATCCGGTCAAGTAATAAGCGGGTTTTCACGCTCTCGTGTTTTGTCAAAATCAATCCGGCCAACAAATCCGAATGGCCGCCAAAGTATTTTGTGGCAGAATGCATAACGAAATCAGCACCAAATTCGAACGGGTCTTGTAAAGGAGCAAAAGTCGAATCTACAGACAAAAAAGCACCTTTTTCATGCGCCTTTCCCGCGTAATGGCGTATGTCACAGCACACTGAAGTTGGATTGATAGGCGTCTCGATGTGCACCAAGTCTCCTGGCTGCAAACTGTCGAGATTGGCCAAAGTCAATCTCTGCAAACCGTAGTTCCTGCTCATGATATCTGCAATCTCGTGGCAGCCGTGATAAGAGTCACCAATGAATAATCTTTTCGGGTTCACGTGGGTCATTAAAGCATAAAAAGCCCCTAGGCCCAGGCTATATGCAACGGCATGGGAATTTGTGATTTTTCCAATAGTCTCTTCCACAAGCAACCCATTTGGATGGCTGTGGCGTGAGTATGTAGTGGTTTCTTCAACCTCAGCATATTCAGGCGCCTTTTTCAACTTCGATGGATCATTATCGTATTTAAAAGTCGTGGAAATGTTGATTGGCGGGGTCACATCCAGCACACGATGAAGATGATTCGCCGCGTGTATGGAAAGCGTCGAGAGCTTTGGCATATTTGGAGTTTAATTTTTTTTTTAAACAAAATGTATGATCGATGAAACCGACCATTTATCTTGACTCTTCGGATCGTTATCTCTCGGCCATTTCATGTGCCCTTATCTGAGCCGTCCGTCTCTGGCAAAGGCATTTGCTGCGAAATCGCCGCGCGATAAGTTGCCTCTATGGGTATCACCGAGCGAGTTTTGATGTGTCTTTTTTATAGCTGAGCGGCTCATTTCCTGAAAGGTCCACTGACAAGGTTGATTTATCGTCAGTAAGTAGATTTTGGCTTTCTAGATTTAATTCCCTGAGCATTCACGTAGACAAAATTCGTTGGCTGGTTTTTATTTCCAAGTCGTGGCCTACCGTCAGGCGTTCCCCCAATTCAAGTTTGAACTGTGAATTGGCAGTTCTTTTTTTTCCAAAAGAGCAAAACTTTCTTAAAAAAAATCGTGTCAACAGGAAACCGCGGTTAAACAGTCAAAGAAAAATTTGTTCAGTGATGCCATCATCGAATTCAAGTTCATTGGTGCTTGTATGCTCAATTCATTCCAAAGGACTGTGAAACACCTGAAATTCGTGTATACATGACGAAGAAGCTATATCAAATCAGCTGAGCTCACGTAAAGACACATTCGAGATCTCTTTGGCGTTTTTGCCGAAGTCCTTGAGTGTTGGCTTCAATTTTATCTCTTTGATAAAGTATACCATAAAACAATCGGCTGCGACCATTTCGCGAAGAAAGCACTGTTTCCCGTCCGATCAACGTTAGTTAACCTTCGCAGAGCCGTACTGAGTAGTGTAGTGGGAGACCATATGCGAAATTACGGTGTTGCAGTCTTTTTGTTCGAACAGAGGAATCTCCAAAGTGTTTACTTCGGCATAAATACAGTTCACTAACATGCTCTCATTGTTGACTTATGGTTCATCAGGAGTAGCAAATGATCAGTATTATTCTCGATTCAGGTGTCTGCGTGCATTAATTGAAAATCTTAGTATTGTCTCCCCGTTCACGCTGTTGCGAGCACCAAACCCAAGAGTCCATGACAATTCGATGATTTTTGCTAGTTGAGTGGATTTTGGATTAAGCTCTTGAAATTGAGCCAATTCCCGAAGCGAGATTACTCCGTATCACTAAACTACGCCTGGGGTAAAGTCACAAATTGTTGTAGGTTGTCTCTATGAGGTGCATTAATTTTTTCTTTTTTTTGGGCAGTTGTCGGGATTCCCGTTTCACCCTCTGATGAGAGAATTTTATGATTTTTTATCCAGATAAACGAATTGTATTGACAAGTAATCGCCGCTAATCGGTTGGAAAGCTATCATGCTTACTGTCAGCTTTTGTTCCGCCACTTTATTTTACAACAAATAAAATTTTGCAACCGTCTTTTACACATGCAATAGGAAAATGGAGAGGAAAATAAGCGGAGCCAGATGTTGCAGATGCTCTTGCGTAGAGCCGGGGAAGAAATCGACACTCCAGTCTCCAGAACCCTTAATCAAGTGTATGAATCAAGCACATAATAGGAAGTATGCCGCCTCTTGAGCTATGCAAACAATTCTGGTTTCCAGCTCTCAGCCCGATATTTTAAACTTCCTTCTTCTTTTATGATAAAAAAAAAACAATAAGAGAAGTATATCCAAATTTCGTGCCATTCTAAAACCATCATGGACATCATTTCACGTTTGGTGCATGTGCTCATCCTCCGCGCTCCTCATTATACACAACCTCATCGCAGGTAATTTTTCAGATAAGCTAGTAACAAAACGCAATCTAAGGCTACGTTTTCTCAAAGCTTTTAGTCGCTTATAAATAAAAAATGGCCAAGCAAAGAGGAAGGAGACAGAACAATGTCTATAAGGAACGGTCGTCCGAGTCCACCGGTGTGCCGGAGCAGCAGATTCACGAGCCTCAAGATTCTAACCAAGTGCCAGAAAGCAAGTCTGAATTCACGTCAGTTTTCTACGGGTTGGTGGATTCGAGCGAGATCGACTACTTCAAGCAGGCCGAATCGACGCTTAATGTGAATGCATTTGATTCTGACGAGGAAAGAGCTGGGTTCATTCGGTCCGTCTTGGAAGAGTCACGTGGAAAAGAGCTTAAATTGGTGACAAACCAGATCTGCTCGAAGTTGATGGAGCGGCTTGTGCTCTATGCGCTGGACCGTCAGCTCAAACACATTTTCCATCAATTCAAAGACCATTTCCCGGCGTTGGCCCACCACAAATACTCTTCACACGTGCTTGAAACGCTCTTAGTGCGTAGCGCGGCACTCATCGAGAAAGAACTCGCCGCAGACGCGACCGAGAATGGCGAAAACTCGGATTTGGCTGACGAGGAGTCTGTCGAAGACCAGTACATTGTTTCTACCCCAATGGAGGCGCTGTTCCGACAGATGCTTGCGCTGTTTGCGCCGCATTGGAGCACCATGATCCAGCACCAGTATGCGTCGCATGTGATGCGTATTATCTTGCTCATTACGGCGGCTAAAGAATTGCCGGCATCCACAATGGCCAACTCCGTGTTGCGGCTGAAAAAATCGAAGATCGCGCGCAAAATGATCGAGATTAAGGACACCGCAGACTTCAACAGAGCCTACCAGGTGCCCCCCTCATTCAAAGATGAGTTGAAAAGGATAGTCTCTGCTGTGTCAGCGGATCTTGATACGAGGTCGGCCCGCGAGTTGGCCACGCACAAAATCGCGTCTCCCGTGCTTCAGCTCATTTTGAGAGTCGAGGGTATTTTCGACCGCGACCGGCCCGTATGGCATTTGCTATTCAAGCTGGAGAGAGACGACAAGGATGCCAAGGAAGAAGCTTTTGTGGAGTTTCTCTTGTCCGATAGCGTCGGGCTGCATTTTCTCGAGGCCATCATCAAGAACGACGGCGCCAGAATGAAATACATCGAGAGATTGTACAAGCTTTATATGAAGGATCGTGTATTAAAGTTGGCCAAGAGGGCTACCACCGGTGTCTACATAATCCAGGCACTCATGCTCAAATTGAAGCCGGGCGAAGTTGAGTACATGCTAGACGCGATCATTCCCGAAATCTCGAGCCTCATTTCCATTTCCGAGAACCAGAACATCGATCTAGGCAAGGCCGTGATTGAGGCCTCCATCACCAGATTCAACTACAGAAGAGACGATCTTGTTCAGCAGCTTTTCAAGAAGTTTGCGCCGAATTACAACCCAGAAAACCCGAGCGATGACACCACCACAGAGTTTTTCGAGAATGTTCTCCAATTGACCGGGTCTACTTTAGGAAACACGCGTGACGACTGGCCTACGGCAGAAGAGCGCCGCCGTGCCTTGTTCATGGAGAAGTTGATGCAGTACGACTACGCCTTCGTTGTGTGTGCGTGGCTCAATTTCATGGCCTTGTCGCCCGAAAAGTTCATGCAAATGTGCTTCCACGGTGTGTTTTCGCATGTGGTGGAGCATGCTTTAGTCGTCAAGCCTGCGACTGAGGGAGAGCCCAAAGACGTGATGATTATGCGCAAAAAGTTTTTGAATATTTTCATGGGCCACATTTTCGAGTTGGCATGCAATTCGTATGGGTCCCACATAGTCGATAAACTTTGGGACTTCACCGTGCTTTTACCCATGTACAAGGACAGAATCGGGTCCGAGTTGATGGCGAACCTGCACAGGGTGAAAGAAAGTACATATGGCCGTTTGGTATGGAAGAACTGGTCAATGGAGTTGTTCGTGAGGAAAAAGTACGATTGGAAAACTTTGGTGAAGACTCAAGAACAAGAATATCATGCGTCAGAGGAAGAGCCGGAGTTGAAAAAGACCCCGATCCAGTTGAAAATGGAGCAGCTTTATAAGCAGAAACAATACCAGGAAGAAAGAGAAAAGAGAAAGGGTGAAGACCTTGCCTATGCGGAGAAAAAGAAACAGAGAATGCGTGGCCGCGACCGCTACTAGTAGTTTTGCTTATAGATCCATAAAGTGAATGAGTGAAAAATGTGTAATTGTGATGGTTCATTATTCATCGGGAATGTAGCCATATATACAGATGATGACACAATCTTGATAAATGATCAAGTCAATAGCACAGAGTAGCGTGAGCGAGTCATTGCACTCACGCCATGTCGTTTCCACAAGTGAACGGCTGCCGAGATTTTGCGACGTGAAAGTTTTCTATGTACAAGTCGTTGGTTTGCGTAATCATGTCGGCCGTGTGTAGACTTTCCCCTAGTCTATTTCACCGCTTTTTGTAGATGATATTCTCTCAATGTCGCATCAGGAACGTCGGTTGGACTATCGACCACGGGGTCGGAACCTGACTGGTTCTTGGGGAACGCTATCACGTCTCGTATACTTTGGCTGCCGATAAGCATGGCACACAAGCGGTCAAATCCAAGAGCCAAACCTGCATGTGGGGGACAACCCATCAGCAATGCCTTGAGGAGATGGCCAAAAAGCGCTTCGTGGTTTTTAATCTTCAAAATGTTTTCAAACACGTATTGCTGCAATTCGGGGTCATGAATTCTACGCGACCCGCCGCCCACCTCAACACCATTTATCACCAAATCATAGTGTTCGCCTCTGACCTTAAGAGGGCTACTTTCAAGCATCTCATAGTCCTCACTTTTCGCCATGGTGAACGGATGGTGTGTAGCCAGCAAATCACCGGTACTGTACACCGGGAACTCGGCGTTTGGCTCGGCATCTAACTCAACCGGGCTAAATAGGGGAAAATCCACAACCCACAGGCCCACGAAAATTTCGCTTCTATTGTAGTCATCCACAAGAGTGCCATCACTTTTAGCAATCGGTCTATTCCATTTGCCAGGAAATTCTTCAATCGCTAGTTGTCTGAATTTGCCCAAAGGTGTAGGATTCTCATACGGCAATTCCGCCCGCGTGGAAAACGCGAGCACGTCACCTGGTCCGAGTCCAAGTTTTTGCAGCAATTTAGCCGCCGTGAACCCCGATTTTGGAATTATGAGCCCTTTCTCGCAAAACTTTTCGAACCACTTTTCAGCGTCTTCCACACTGGAAATTTTCACCACCACCGGCTTGCGCTTAGAGTAACTTGCGGAATCTGTTAAAGAATGCGGGATCCTAAAAGGTTCAGTGTTTTTGAACGCATTCTTCAAAACGCACGCTTCAACCACAGGAAATTCTTTGGGGTTTTTTCCAGGCTCGAAAAGTTCAGAAATATCTACAAATTGCAAATTTGAGCGCAAATCTGGCTTGTCGATGCCGAACCCGGACAACGCCTCCATGTATGTCAATTTTGTGAAGGGAACAGAATCGCTTTCCCCTTTCGGTATCTCGTGTAAATAGCCATCTGAGCCTAATCGGTACATCCCAAAAGAAGAAGTTTCTTTCCATACTTTCTGGATAATGTCATCGACAACTGCCGTCACCTGATCGCGAGTATTCACAAAACTCATTTCCAAATCAACTTGGGTGAATTCGGGCTGTCGATCGGCACGTAAGTCCTCGTCTCGGAAACATTTCGCAAGCTGGAAATACCGCGAGAATCCAGAACTCATCAAAATTTGTTTATACTGCTGAGGCGATTGTGGAAGTGCATAGAGTCGTGAGGGTGATCTGGTAGGGACCAAGAACTCACGTGCGCCTTCAGGTGTAGATTTGAACAAAAGTGGAGTTTCGATTTCGGTGAAGTTGTGTTTCTCAATCAATGTGTTTCTGATCAAATTAGCGACTTTGCTCCTTCTTTTGAGTGCATTCTGATAAAAGGGCGTCCGAAGCTGTAAATAGCGATATTTTGCAGGGATATCGGCCGGACTAGCATGTTTCAACTTGTCCAAACGCGCTGCCTCTACGCCAGCTGAATTTAGGGTCTGAAGATGCGATACCACCACCTCAAACTCGACACATTTCGCTCCTATTTTGGCCTGTTTCTTCTTGATATGTCCAGTCACACTCACGGAGTCTTCGGGCCCGCTTTTCTCGATCAAGGAGAAGAATTCCGAGCTCGTAGATTCTGGTGATAGAAGGATTTGGATAGTGTCGCCATTTACATCCCTCAACTCGGCGAAAGTGCGCTTCGCCTGTACCCTAGGCTTCTTATGCAAATGACCATGTAATGTGACTGCCTCTGTTATCTCGCCACGTATATCCCGGACACAATGTGTGGCTGATGGAAACACGAATTTTGCCAATGTAGCCTCACGTGACGGAAGTTTGGAAAGGTATCTTCTTGTCACCAGCGGCCTCGCATGCACAGGATATTCTATGAGCCTTGTAATTCTAGGCGGTCTCATGCTTTGTGAGTTGAGAATTTGACTGCTGCTGCACTTGTTACTATGAAATCACCTTCTTGTCTTTTGCGCTACTAAACGACTGGCTTTCGGCATTGGTTTCGCGGGCCAAACTCCGGGCGCGCTGCAGGCTAGCTGAGACAGGACGTGACTTCGAATCTGAGCAGATATTCAGAAGATGCATTCTACAAGAACGAAAATCGGTGACAAATATGCTCGTTTTCCCTCAAGCCTACTAATCGCGGACAGGTCGGAAAGTGTGATCAAGCGCTTGCAAAATCGAATTTCAGATTAGGTAAGAAGGTTTGGTCACGTGAATTCTTTCACGTGATGACTGCAAGGGAGACATTCACTATCCTAGCCCTAAATAATTGCATCGACGCAAGTCGGGGATCGAATCATTTTGAAAATTACTATATCAAAAAAAACTGTTTTTTTTCATGTTACTTTCGAGAATCTCTCCATTGCCTGAAGTGAATGAATGGCTAATGGGCTTCAACCGCCTGTCAATTCAGGCTTCTGGTGGGTTGGACTTCTGGAGTATAAAAGAGGGATCTGGAATAAAATCGAAATCTGAATCAAGAAGCGGAACCCTTCTGTTTGATTGCCTGTTTTTGCCTCAATCTTTTCTAGAATCGTTATATCATGAGACACACAGAAATGAGTAAACAGGGCCCAGAATTCCCACATGAAACCCATAAATCATGCACAGCCGCAAAAGTGGAACACCCCCACATGATTGAGCTTTAAAAGTTTTTCGTTCTCGAAACAAAAATTCAAGTCAATATTTCTGATTTAGCGGAAATCATTTCCTCTTTGTATGACCAGAAATACGCGAAACTGCTACAAACCAATCAATTTTTGAAGGCGCACCACCCACCCACGCACGCTTGCATCTGCTTGTGTCAATCCGGCACACAGCCTGTACGTGTCAGTATCGGCCCAACATTTTGCAGCAGAACACTTGTTTACACTTCGAAGGTCTCTAAGAAGGTCAAACCAATCTTAGATTGAAATTTCTTCATTTCCATCAGTTCAGCAATGACACCTGAAAAATTCATGCATGTGTAGATCACAAGGCGCGCGAGCTACGCATAGATAGTGCACGGACAAGTTCGATGCATAATCCGATCTTTTTTTTTTTTTTTTTTTTTTCAAATCATTTTTCTGAGCTGAAACAAAGCTCATGCAAAATCCAGGCTCAAACACATGACAAACCTTTGTCCTGGAAATAACAATGCGCTTTCGACGCCGGTGTTTGACGCGTCTGCACATAGTGCCCCCCACACGCGGTGGTGCCTGAGCCTTGGTGCGTGCTGTACGCACACTTTTTCCACGATGAAACAGATTTATAGCCATTCTCCAAACCACTTTCCTAGCTCTCTATACAAACGATTTTCGGCCATGATCCTGTTACGTTCCTTCCGGCTATCCAAACTCGTGGTAAAGCTCATTTTGCCTATCGTTTTGGCGCTACTAGTGGTGGTGACTGTGCTCTATACTACAGATGTCGATACTCTGATAATAGACACAAAGTACATGAGTATAGTGTCGCTCCTTGATAGCACAAAGGCGTCTTTAAGGCCGTCGAAGTCAGGAGCAATAATAGCGCCGCAAAATGTACAATTGACTTTTAACCCGATGAAAAAGGGGTCGCCAAAGGAAATCTTGGCCCAGAATCAAAAAGTCTATGACGCCGTGCTTGCACAGAAGATTCACGAGCCCAAAGATTTCGACATTGAGTCCATTAGACCGCCAAAAGATCCTCTGGACTATGTGAGGGAGAACGCTACGATCATCGCATTGGTGAGAAATAATGAGATTGCGGGCATCAAACGCACTTTGCGGCAATTCGAACAGAGTTTCAACGCCAAATTTCAGTATCCATACGCATTTCTCAATGACGAGCCATTTACAGATACGTTTAAGGAAAAAATCCGGTCTTTCACTCAAGCTGAGGTCGAATTCGTGCATATTCCAGCGGAAATCTGGAACAAGCCTGCCTCGATTGACCGCCAGCGAGAACGAGAGGCGATGGAGCAGTTGGCAAAAGAGGATGTGGCGTACGCGCAAAAAGAATCATACCATAATATGTGCCGATTTTACTCGGGCAATTTCCAGGATTTACCCGCTCTACAAAAGTACAAGTATTACTGGCGAATCGAGCCTAATGTACGGTTTTACACAAACTTGAACTACGATGTGTTCAAATACTTGGCTGGTACAAAGAAACTATACGGATTCACCATCAACTTGTACGATATCCGTCAAAGTGTGCGCACGCTTCTACCAGAAACGCTTCTGTTTCTTAACAAGGGTGAGAACTATAAATATGTCAACAAAAATGGCGCATTTCAATGGATTACAGAGAATCAGCAAAACCCGAAAATTGCAGAAGAGACTGGTGGATACTCGACCTGTCATTTCTGGCTGAATTTCGAGATCGCAGATATGGACTTTTACCGCAGCGAGGCCTACTCAAACTGGTTCAAACATTTGGAATCTACAGGTAAATTTTACTACGAGCGTTGGGGAGACGCGCCCGTGCATTCTTTGGGATTGGCTCTTTTTGCTGATAAACTGAAACTCCATTGGTTCCGTGATATTGGGTATTACCACATGCCGTACACCAATTGCCCCAACAACGACAACACGAAAGGATGTAACAGGGGCAAGTTTGACGATAGCGGGCACAACCTCGATCAGAATTGCATGGCCACCTGGATCGACTACGAGATGGAGAATCTAGGTGCCATTTATTGATCTTACTGGGAATGCTTGTGATGTAATCGAGCACGTCACGTGACAAGACAAGAGGCAGCGAATGGGATGTTTAGGGGAAACGAGATAGAATCTCAAGGCGGCTAGAAAGAAAGAAAAAAAGAATCAAAATTTCATGAGCGTTTCGAATCTGAGATTTTAATGATATTGGTGAAATCAAGAATGTCTCATCAGACTCTGCGGCAGGTATGTAGTCTGATTGGCTGTGAAGGATATTGCGCCATGTGGCTTGACAGTGATGTGCGTTTCGCCGTATTTACGCACGTAATGCATTTTTGTCGACGTAAAGTTGAAATTGGTAGGCGTAACCGTCTACGTAATGCGTAATGAAACTCCGAGGACACGCGTAATGTTTTGCGTATCAACGTATTACGTGAAAAATTGCGTATCGAGGGTTTAAGGCGGTTTGATATGGGATACAGACTTTTAAAGCAACCTAACATGTTGATTCCTTATACAAGAATCTCCAAACAAAATTTTATTCACATCAAGCTCAAGGGGCTGCGGAAACATCGCTTTTTGGGTCGCGCTCGGTCTCAATGCCCCCATTTTTTTGATGAGCGCGAGTGCCAAATGGTGCCTCCATTGCTGTTCAGGAATTCAGGACTTCCATCCCGTTTGAAGCCTCATCAACCAATATCGCATCATCAGGAAGTTTCCGACGAGCATTCAAAAGTGCTGAAACTTTTATCGTCAATGGGAGCAATTTGTTTCTTTTTTCTTAATATTTGAGAGAAGATCGACTACGAAGGCGCTGGCATTGCTTTCAAGGCCAAGTCATCCTTTGCGATTCGACTCATAATTGGGTATGTGAACTCCTGGTCTGATCCGCCTCACTAATAAAGAGGTTGTAAATTGTTTGAAGTAAGCGCCTAATTATGAACTGAAAAACGAGTTCTGATTGTTCTCGCAAAGATCCCAATGGCTTCTAAAAAACATGTAGACTGTGAGACCATACCAACTTTTGGAAAAAAGAGCGATCCATGTACATGTTCGAGCAAGCTACACGATTAACAGCTGTACGGAAACCGATCATTCGTCAGATACAGTATTTCAAAGAGACTTTGAGTCGCTCTCAAGATTTGGCCAAAGATGTGTTTGAGACGTTTCAGAAAGAGCCGATGTTGCAAATTCTGAGACGTCTTTATTGCCACGTAAATTTCATTCCCGGTCACCAGAGAAATAGTATTAGGGCAGGGAATCCTGCTTTTTCTCCTTCAAAGATGGTTGTCTGAATAGCTTTTAAGCTTCAAACAAAGCATGGAAAGAACATTACGCAAACCTTACGCATTACGCAAAACGATACGCAATCGACTACGCGGGCCTTGAGTAATCGTAACGATCTGCGTAATACGTAGTAAACGTTTTGTTACGGTAATACGTCGACGTCGAGCAAGAGGAAATTACGCACAACACTGTGGCTTGATACTTTTGATTGCGCTTGAATTCCTATTTCGGCAGCAATTTGAAGGACCCTAGCTGGTCGACCGGCCCAATCCGGAAGCCGGTACGGAAATCCGAAAGTTCCTCACGTGAGAATAATTATTATTCATTGAGGATAAGGTTTTTACGAGACAGCCACAGTTCATAAGCCTTACACCCGGCAAAAAAAACGACCTCGATTCAGATACATGTTCACTTTTTAGGTAAGCTTGATTCAAAAAATCAACCTAATGTAACAAAATTCTATTTTGGTTTATTTTATGATGTACATGTGAAATCACGATAAGTAGGGATTTCAAACAACCTTCGTTTCTGTTTACCCCCGTGCGCCACACTTTCAATTGTGGAGATCTAATGCGCGAACCGGTATTTGATCTGGGTGCAAAACTGTGGAATATGGTGCAATCTTAAATAGGCTTACTAATACAACTCTAAGGTGCTTAATGTATAAAACTGCAAAATGACGAGCTGGATGAGCTTTTTGCCTTTTGATTATCGATATCAAGCAAATCTGGATACTACTAGAAAATAAAAAATGGCTCCTCCTGTCGCTGCTGCTGAAGCTGCTCCTGCTCCTGCTCCTGCTCCTGCAGACACCACTGAAGATTACTCGTCAATCGTCAACAAATTGACGAAGTTGAACATTGTTGGCGGAGCCGAATATAGAAAGGCCGTCAAAACCGGCAGCGCCGCGTCTTGGCTCGACAGATTGCCCGAACCGGCCAGAAAGCGCTTTGAAAGACATGGCATTGATTTGTCCAAGGGCTACCCAAAAGTTCCCGAAAGAGAACACATTCCAACATTTCTCGATGAGGCATTCGAGGTCCGCAACAAGGAGTATCCTTATATTGAGAGGGGTAAGAACGCTGACCCGGAAAAAAAGGCCTTGTTTGGTGCCGCTAAAGAAGTCAATGATTTGACCGCGCACATCGGAACCGAAATTGTAGGGTTACAGCTTGCAGACTTGAGCGATCAACAGAAGGACGAGTTGGCGCTTTTGATTGCCGAGAGAGTCGTGGTTTTTTTCCGGGACCAGGATTTGTCTCCACAAAAGCAATTGGAGTTGGGCAAATACTGGGGCCAGGTTGAGGTGCACCCACAAGTGCCCCGAGTTCCAGATGGCGCTGACGGTGAGAACTTGGCCGGTATTAGCACTATTTGGCAAGACTACCTGAGAGAATTCTACGGGCTCCCCCTCACTTTCAGAAACAGCAACAAGGGAAACAGCCAGTGGCATGCTGATTTGGTGCACGAATTCCAGCCGGCTGGGATCACGCATTTGCACAACGATACAATCCCCGCAGTTGGCGGCGATACTCTATGGGCGTCGGGCTATGCGGCTTACGATAAGTTATCACCCGCGTTCCAGAAGTTTTTGGACGGAAAAACGGCAATTTACCGGTCCGCGCACGCATATGTTGACCGGGAGAACCCTTTAAGCGGGCCAAAGCATATTGAGCGTGAGCACCCGCTCGTGAGAACACATCCTGCCACGGGCTGGAAGTACTTGTTTGTGAACCGGGCCATGACCCTGCGTATTGTTGGGTTGGAGCCAGCAGAGTCCAAGCTTATCTTGGAGTATTTGTTCAACGTCTATGAGAAGAATTTGGACATCCAGGTCAGATGGAACTGGAAGTCGAAGGACGGTTTGGGCACGTCTGCCATCTGGGACAACAGAATTGCCAACCACAACGCGGTGTGGGATCATGAGGGCAAACAATCGAGGCACGGTACCCGTGTCACGTCATTGGCCGAGGTTCCATACTTTGACCCAGCGTCAAAGTCTCAGAGACAAGCATTGGGCTTGGAAGATTAAAGATTTGACTTTATGTTGAAATAAAAAAACGACATCTAGATTTAAATATAGTATTTTCTCGCTCGGCAATCAAAGAAATAGTCAGTATTATAAGTGAAAGAAAGAATTCGCATGCAAAAGCAACACCAACTGCCAATCTTGGTTGTCCGTGAGTTGAAATCCACACTTGAAATAAGTATGTTTTGTGATGTTCACCTCCCGTAGCAAACTTTTAGAATTACATCATTTTATTGGATATTTGACTCTTGTCGAGTAGGGACATGGCGACGAATAATATCGAGTCTCTAATTTTGTTTTTTTTTCCCGTCGTTGATCAGGCGAATCGTCTAAAACCAAAGAACGAAGAATCTTAAAGTTCAGAGATTAATCAGTTGGCTTCGAGAACGGAGATAGTATCGTTTTTTTCATGTACGGTTTTTGATCCTTTACTGAATTCACGGCCATATCGACAATCTGCTTAATTATCATATTCATTTAACAAACTGTGTCAGTGGGAATATTGTTCTCAGAAACAAGGATTTTATTGATGCTGCATCTGGTCTTCTTGGCACCGTATTGAACAAAATAGATCTACTGAAAACTTCCTCATTATTGGGTGTCTTGTTAAGGTTCAGGATGAACTCTTGCTTCAGATGGAGAAGATCAAATCACCAAATCTGTGTTTACTTGGGAATCAATCGATGAAGTGGTTTTTAAAGCCGATTAAATATCGAGCCCCCTCAAAAATCCCCTTCTTTGGTTATACTTTCTGCTTCCCTGTCAGCCGCCTCAACTCTTCCACCTTTTGTGCCATGACTTCCGATATTCGCAGATAAATCGGGTCGTTCTTCACCTTATCACACCATGCGCCCAATTGCGGGTATTTTTTATACAACTGAGTTTCCCCAGAGCATTCTCGCACGCCGGCCTCGTTGTCAAAGAGATTCTCGTATACGGGAAACGAAAGCATGATATCGGCGCCCGAAAGCTTGTTCCCCACAAAAAAGCCCGTCCCTTGCCGAAGTAATTTCTTTTCCAAATAAGCCAAATTCAAATCAAATTCATGGATGTAGTACCCATAGTTCAAGCCTTTAGATACCAATTTTGCCATAGTTTTCAACCCAAAGGGCGCGATTCTCTTCACCGTGGTATTGATCAACATCGACATCAATATTGGCTGGAGAGTTCCCTCTGTGTAGTGTATATAATAGTCCACATTTAGCCGATCAGACTCTTTTCCAGGATCCAAAACCGATTTGGGGTCGTAGTGTTTTAAGAGGTACTGCACAATAAGCCCCGATTCGGCTAACTGGACGCCTGGCCTGCCATCTGCAAAACTGATATCCAAAACGGGCGACTTTCCTAATGGGTGAACGTGAAACAATTCTGGTGGCGCACGCCACGTGTCAGGGTCTCGGAGAAAAATTTCGATTTCGTAGTCGAGCTGGAGAATTTCCAAGATCCACATAATGCGATGTGACCGCAGATCATTGAGCCAATAGAGCGTGAATTTGTCACGTGACACCGCCATCTTTGTCGAAATTACAGTCTTTTGGCAGGTCTATGATAGGATAATGGATATCGGGAGACAAATTTGTCAAGAAACTTTCCACAACCTGAAGACAGCCTTTTATATATCTGCTGCATGTATGACCCACATAGAACGTCAATTGGTACAATGTCTTGCCTGAATAGGAAAAATCACTGTATATAATTCGCGGCTTGAATTGTGGGGAAGAATTCATCGAACGATCTCATACAGTTAGACATATCTTCTGACTTTAAATATTACGTATTTTCAGAAACCACACAGCATTTTGGAAACAAACCTGAGTTTGAATTTCGACATTTTAGAAATTTTTTTGGTAGATCATTGATGAGACCAGACTGCTACCACATCATTCTCTTTGCAACGTTTCAGATCGACTCGGTTAAGGCCCACAAATGTTCAACTCTGGGCTTCTCAGCAAATAATGGCTGCCCTACCGCTCAATTGATCGATGTAATGCCCCTTTCGTAAAGGATCTAGCTCGACCAACTTGTTCAACGCAGCCGTGACGTCGTTATCTATATGATGCTCAGAAGGATCATTTTCATTGTTTTCACGGCTGAGCAAGGTTTTGAGAAATATGATCGTTTTAAGACACCACACGTTGTCTCGTCCAGTGTCGTCCTTTTCGAGATCATTTAACTCATTCACATCTTTCAATTGCTGCTGTAGTAGTTCGAGATATATATCTTTGGGTAGCGCCCCAACAAATATCTTATCTGTAAGTAGCCACTGCATGTAGAGCCACACAGAAGTATCCTCGGCATCCATGAACATGCCCGTTTTCACCAAATTCAACTCGTGTTTTAGCAATTTAGAAGCAGATTGAAAAACCCCAGTAGCTTTTTCATCAGCAGTCGCCATCACAAGATTTTCTTGGCTCAAAAGCTTGAGGATTTTGGCTATCAATTTCGTGCGGTTGTGCCACGCACTAAAGTTCGCTGTGCTTTTATTTATCGTCTCGGTGGTGTACTGAAACTCGCGAAGACTAATCTCAAGCTCAGTACCTGAATGCGGCTCCTTTGAACGCGCCTCTTGCTCCAAGTGGGAGACGACGTACCGCCTATACTGCCAGCCATGGAAATTTCTGCTGTCCATCATCAAAACCTTCAGTACAATTGCCAATTCACGATTCCAATCGGCGTTTTTTGTCTCATCGAGCGTCTCAAGGCACCACCGGCGGTGGTTCCATATCCAGTAACATTTAGGGAATCGCTTCATCATCTCCATCGCCACGAGAAGATCTGTATTGAGAGCCTCACAGCGATCAAGCACATTTCCCGCGAATAAGTGGTTGAAAATGTTTCTTCTATAATTCCAAACCGCATTAAACTCCGGGTTCAAGTCTAGGAGCACTGTTGTGTCCTGGAGAGCTTCTTTTGTGAATACTTTCTCGGCCTTATTGTCCAAGACTTTCTTCGTTAGAGCCCTATAGTGAGCGATTTTCGCACGGTCTTTTTCGAGTTTCAGTTTGCGGGCGTGTGCCGAGAGCTGGACGCGCTTCACACCGTGTTGCTAAAAGTGTTAGTTGTTTTCGAAGACATATTGTTGTTGTCGTGAAATGATATCCATACCATTGTAGGTTACAGTGTGGCAAAGAAAAAGAAGTGTGGAGAAATCAACTTTGAGTTCGCGATCCAGCGCCAATCCCGTGGTGTGCACATTGATGTATATTCCAAGCCATAGTGAGCCAGAAAAAATACAAACCATGGACAAAGAGGTCAGCTGGCTTTTTTGCAGAATATTTTCTGCCAAGAAACAGAACAGGTCTTTTCGAGAAAAGAAAACTGATTTTTCAATCTTCCGTTTTTATCTGAAAGAAGCAATGCTAGAGAGCAGGACATGGACTCAACTTTGGGGACATTGGCTGTAAAATAGGTAAATATCACGCGGTTCACGAGGACGTTCTCGCTTATTGTGAAAGAGTTTATTTTTTTTTTTTTTAGGCTGTGACTGACCAAGAGCTTCACGGAAGCTATTCTTGGCTGGCTTTTTTTGTTGATATTTTGCTGAGGCGCATGTCGAGGCCGGCACCATCTTTGGAGATCATTTGCCTACCTGGATTCTTGTACTCTTCCCAATTCCCCACCACACAATAAACTGAATTATACCTAGGCTTGAAAAATCAGAATGCCAAATCCATCTACCAGCTACTTGTGTGACTGTATAGCCCAAAAATGGTCTGCTCTGTTGTTGATGCTCGAATACCGAAACATGGCCACTCACTGTATTTCGCAAGTAGGCGAAGATCTTTACGCGGTCTGCTTCAACTTGCACGACGTTGATCCATCCCCACTTACCAAACTGAACTCTTCAGAGTGTTCGCTTTCCGGAATATGAAGTCAGCGTAGAATAGATCTCAACCGTGTTGAATTCCGATCGTTTGTCGGTCGCCTAAACTACCGAATTGGTCAATAGCATCCTCTTTCGTCACTATGATCTTCAATAAGTCGCGTTTCCGCCCGAACAAAAAATTTGCTCATACTCCCTGTAATTTTCAAGCGCTGCACATCAGAGGCCAAATTTGTCCTCTCGCCCCTCTCCGGCTCCTATTTTGGCATGGCGCATGCCCCATTGGAATTTTTTCCGATGATGAAGCACACGCGACGTGTTGATTGTAGTCATAAACATGTTTTCCTCGGTCTTTCCGCATACCAACGGGCTGGCAAGCGCCGCTTCGGATTTCAGGATGGAAATGGTTGACCCCGGGGAAAATACGGATAGCAGTCATGAACCAGAAATTGTTCACCTCAAAATCTCGCGCGAGAAAAGTTTTCTGTAATGTCGTTATCGAATTAAATGACACCAATATCAGAGCAGTGACTTCGCTGGGAATATTTACCACCGGCCGTACAAAAGAAACGTGGCCCAGTGGATCGAATTAATACCCACATAAAGTAGTTTGAAGTCTAAACCTGGTTGTCTTGACGCCTCTTCATACACCAAAACCGAGACACATATTTCTTTTACGGCTCATGGTTCTGAGACCACTTGATCAATATCATGTTGTGGAATGAAAGGGGACGTTATTGGAAAGAAAATAAGATATTTCAATCTCTGCCGGCAATTTTAGACTGCCACTCTGTGGGCTGAACGCTTTGACCTTTCAGTCTCACATAAAAGCCTAGCCAAGTCAAACTTGACAAAAAATGATCGAAGTTGAAAAGGTGAGAAAAAAATACCTAATCTGCTAATGCTTTTGAATGTGGAGCGTGAAGTCGTGCAAAACAGATCCTCTCAAGCGGCATAGCGGCACAGTCTGACTCCCATTATTCTTTCAAACGGAATTTTTACAAAAGAAATAATAAACCTGTCATTCATTTCTCAACAATGGCTGCAAAAACTAACCAATGGCGGGGGAAGTCCGCGATGGGGAAAACTATTTGAAATGTGCAGGCAAATTCCACCTGGCGTGTCGAAGCCTCTCATTTCTGTTTGTTTTGCCTCTTCTATTGAATGCTTCAAGGAAAGATTTTTTCAACTTTAGACCTAATAGTTGCTCAGAGAAAAGTCTATCAATAAAATAAGTTTGCGCTAGCCTGGCGACTTTTGCTCAATTCGGCGAGATAAGTCATAATTAAGCCATGCCTCGCGTTCATGCCCGTGCGCGTATCGGCATCCAGTCTGGAGCAAGTATGAATCTTGTGATCGATGCACCTGCACCATTCTTATGTAACTGACAGGTAGAGCATGCGGCCTACGGTTGGCCGCATATACGTCCAAATAGGCACGTGACTACATTCACGTGCCTGCTATGATTAACCCCGCAATGAGTGAGACTTGCATGAGGTTGGGTTTGTTTTTGTGTTAGATAAGGGAGTATATAAAGGGGTCCTCGCCTCCCCTTACGGGTGGTGCTTGGACCTCATTGAGTATATACCGTTATTAAGTAACCCATCTCCCTCCCCGAGCTGACAGTAACCGTGATTTTTTCTTCGCAATGAAACATCGAGATTTGCTGACATTTTCAAGGCCCATCAATAGACACGACCCCTTGGGCTAATATTCTTTATCTCGATTCTCGCAAACCCATTCATGATATGCTAAGAGCCTGTTAAGTTGAGTAGAGCACAGCTGCCATCCAAGCCAATATTTCTATCACTTGCCAAAGCAGTCTTGGCCGCACGAACATCATCTGTAATAGCCCCTTTTGACTTGTCCAAGCGCTGGCGCAAGTAATTGAAAGAACCAGTGGGGGTTTGATGGAGGAGGGCAAGAGGTAAGGACTGTGTCAGCGACTATAGTCATGTCAAAGCAGGTTTGCTACTGACTTATTCCACCAAGTTAACCTCATTTTCGGGTTTCACAATGGTCTAATAATATAATCGTAATGTATTTTTCTATGCGCTCCAGCCTTAATGATAATCGGTCAACTTTCTAGGCAATGAATAGGCATACTCTACCCTCTAGTCACCCTTTCTATATACACGAACTTCTCATCCTCTCTAGGCCTCAACGGCCTTCATTTCTACGTACCCCGCTGGCACGGGCATCAAAGAGCCGTCCTGATGAGAAGCCTTGAAAAAAGAATAGTTCAATACCACGTCATCAATATTGCGCATGGCCGAATCCTTGGCAAAATCTGGGTCAATGAAGAAGAACACCGGCATGTCCACCTCTTCTCCTGCAGCCAACCTCTGCTCCTCGAAGCAAAAACACTGGATTTTGTTAAAGTATTGCGCAACATGATCAGGGCTCACAGAGTATGTAGCCATGCCGACAATGTCCTCCAGTGACAAGTTTTTAGCTCTATAGAACACCAATGCGGTCTCGCCGGGGACGATGTATACCTCTTTCTGAAGAGGCGTGAATTTCCAGGGAAGAATTCCTGATGCCTGGCACGTGAAACTGATCTTGATTCTTTTGTTCGTCTCGACGGGTATAACCTTGTCTGGCGTAAAAAGCCTGGTGTCGGTGATGGGGATTCCGCCCCAACCTGTGCGCTTACAGAGGAAGCGGTAAAACGGTACAGCCACACATGAGAGGCCTGTAAAGAACATAATAACGGATCCAGCATAGTATGCTGCACTTCTATTTCTAAATTTCATGCGTTCCAGTTGTTCCTGGTGCATTCTATGAAGACTCTCCTGCACTGCTTTCTTCGGCTGTAACGACTGGCGGAAACCGCATGTAATGCTGAACTTTCGGGAGAACACATGTTTCGAGTTGATTCCAGGCACCTGTGTGTTACTTCTTATTAGTCTCAGAACCGTCGAAAACATGACTCCAGAGCTATTGTGGAAAATTGGATGACCGGAGATAAGAAGTTAGTTGAGTAGTCTTGGGCACGAAATTGGGTAATCGCATGTGCCGCGCGCGACATTCTCGCTATGCGTTTCCCCAGAAAATATATATGATCTAGCCTAAACGACATCCGCTCGAAGAGCCACTCGAAGAATGGGAAAGCATTTGCATTTGCAAAAAAGTGACCTTCGTTATAACCCTAAATGGTCTTATTCACGCCACTTAATCAAAATAGCAATTCCTGGAGCTTCTCGTTGGTGTACTGGTCATTCAACGACATTAAACCATTAAAGGGCTCTTCGCCCATCTCTTGTCTCAAACCAAGCACCTTTTCCTTGATGAATGCTCGTAAGTTCACCGTATACACCGCGTCCTTGGCATCGAGTAAACTCTGATACCTCACTTTCTCGCCGTGTGGCGCAATATCCGGATCAAGGTACATGTAATTGTCTACCTCGGTATAGATATAGTCGCCTGCGTAGGCTTGGCTATTGCCCGACAATTCCTCGTGCACTTCTTCAAGATACAAGAAGCTCTTCCTGAGCGTATCCCCGAGGTATTTTGCGAAGTCGTGCAAGTCCTTTGGTGCTGCGTAAATGATGAGCGACAATAGAGCCAAGAGATTGACTTTCTTATTTCTCGGGTTCCCGTTGTTCTTATAGTATGCCAGCCAGACCTCTGTGAGTCTGGTAGCGTCGAGCGACAAATGGCTGCAAATTTGGAAAAACGCCGCGGGAGACTGCAAAGCCATTCGCGAAATTACAGCTAGAATCTTGTTTGCAAGCACTATGCTGTGGTTTTCATCCAAAATGTAGTTCACCATGCTGTTGATCAAACCGCTGGTGATAAGGCCACCGACAAATTGTTCATTTTCACTCTGCGAAAGAAACAAAATGTCCAATAACGAAATGAACGCGTCAAATGCATCATCACGCATCGTGGAGATGTAGCCAGAGAGCACGCGGAAGATCTCGATACCATACTGAGAGTCAAAAATCGCTGGTAACAAAAGCGCATACAGTCTTGCAATTGAAAGGATAGTAGTCAAAATCTCTGTAGACTCGACAAGTGCGGGGTGTACCAAGCTAAAAAATTCGACTAATTCTGGCTTGAGTTCGGTATTCGTTGGATAATACTGAAGAATCGCTAGCCACAAGTCGTAGCCGTCTTCTGATAAAAGGTAATAGTACTCTGAAGATTGCGTACAGCAGCTTTTGATTAACGGAATTGTAATGAAATGCGTTTCTGGAGAATTTTGGTTCAATGCAATGGCCAAATTCTTCAACACTCTGAGCAAAGACGTTTTCAAAATAGACTCGTCGTTATTATTCGCGCCTGGCGTTTCCCAGTACCTGGGCACGATTTGCAAGATGCTGATAAGTGTGGCCTGATCTACCAACGGGTTGCACCGTTCCAAAAGCACAGACAAAGTTTCGAGAACATAAAGCTTCGATTCAGTAAATGAGAGCTCGTTAAGCATCACAATTAACAGAGCCACAAAGTCTTTCAAAAAAGGCTGAAAATCCTGCTTCACAAAGTCCCAGTCATTGATGACAATTCTGAGAGTTTGTGTTGCGGTGAGCTTCACCACCTTGTCGTTGATATTATCCGCTGAATTCATGAAACTGAGCAAAAGCTTATAAATCTCAACACGGCTTTGCCTCGAGCAGTCGACGGCAATCCATGTGCTAATAATAAGGCAGATTCTGCGTTTGATGATTTTGTTTTCCACGTGATCGTTTCGCAAACCCTCAGGAATGAAAACTTGCATGAGGAGCTGGTCAAAATTGACCTTATCAGCAATTGAGTCTGATGACAACTGGAACGTGCATAGCGTAGAATCTTTGGTCAAAATGTTATCCAAGGAATCGTTATCACCCAAACCGTTGGAAATTTTGTTCAAGATATATTCTGAAAGTTCATTCTTAAAGAACTTAATGAGGTCTTGGTAAAAGTTTTCCGCACAAGGCCGTACCTGGTATTCCCAGCTGGAACTGAGCTCCTCGTTGGTCCACTCTTCGGGCTCAAGAAGCCACGACTCCAAGTCAGCGGGCTTCAAACGCAAGTGCCAGTTGATAATTAAATCGCATAATTCAGTGATTACTTGCGGTGTGAAAAGCTGTGATTTCAAAAGGGAAATGGCATGATTCACTTCTTCTTTGTCATTGCGCTGCTTCAACGTGACCGCGCCCTGTTTGTACACGTACGCCACCATTTTCTTGAGGATGAAGAAGCCCTTGAGCGCCAAGACTGCCCAAAACTCTGTTTCTTCCGAGCTGTTATAGATAGCTTCTGCCTTCGTTTGGAGAAGCGACATGAACGTCGACAAAATCTCCTGAGCACAAGGCATGAGAACAAACCCCGTCGGATTATTGTTGATGAGATTGACATATAGCTTGCTGTACGATTTGACAAACTTTTCGAGAAGATCCAGCGAGTATTTCTCATGTTCTATCACCAAGCCTTGTAAATGGCTAATCGAGATCTTCATGAACTCGGTGATGTCCTGGTTTTTGTGCGGCTGCTCAAACCCCTCAGGAATCACCCGGCGCAAATTCTTCAAGCACATGTAGCATATTTCCATCACAGTCAAGTCCTGCGAGGTAGTCCACATATGGAAGAGTTTGAGATACAGTTTCACCAACACAGGCAAAAGCAATGGCGCCTTGCTCTGAAAAGCGTGCCTGGCGCGGCCGATCCGGACCATTGCTACTGCCTTCACTATCTGGTTGAGAATCACCAAAAGATTGTTTGCCGCTATCAAGTTATTCTTTACGAAAACGAATGACTCGAGATTCTTGCTCAAATGATCGAATAAATCGGGCCATTCGGCCGGGAAATCAAACCGCACAATTCGTGCCACCGCATGTGCATTCTGTATCGCCAATTTGGCATTTTTCTCGTCCAAAAGATCAAAAACCCGGCTGCGGATCTGAGCTTTTTCGTCCTTGCTGATAGCATGCGCTCGGGATGCCCGCCAGTATTTCTCCACGCCGTTCTTAAAACAAATTATAGCTATCCATCTCACCTGCAAAGGCAAATCCGTTTTGAGGTATATTTCCTGCAAGAGGTAGTGAAACCCACGCTCGGTTTCCCAGCTCTTGAGCTGCTGTTCGGCCTGCTGTTGGATATCGCTCCTATCTGGCCTCTCAACGGCAATGAGCACCTCTAAAAGCGCATCAAATGACACCGACATGATTTACAATACTAGAGATGAGAAGAAAAGTCGGTGAATTGTATGTATTGGATCCGTTATGTTGCACCCCCGGCTTTGAGACGGCGATTTACGATGATCAGGCCTTGTAAATGGTCTGGCATATAGTCATATTTGCCTGCACATAGTCGATGTCCTGTTAGCTCAAGTTTGAGCTGGGATCAGTTAATTTCGGCAACTTTCTAAAAGTGCACGTCTTTTTTTCCTTTAAAATGCTCTTTTGAGACTGGGCTTGACAAATAGATCTACGTAGCATGGGCAAATTGGTATTTCATTCCCTGAATCCCCGCGTGACGGTGAACCCCAAATAAGGTATATCATCTCAGGGCCACTGACTAATGATTTGAAGACAAAAGCTACGAGTAAAAATGACATCTTTTTCTTTTTTTTGTAATGTACGAAAGCTACCAAAAGATACACCCTCATTGACTTTTATTCTGCTCTTGCTACCTCCATTTGGTCTATAAAGTTGAGGTTTCGTCTCATAAAAGACAGAGCTCTCGCAATTTGGCGTTATTATTTTCATCAAAAGACATGGCTTTCACATATCCCATGCCACGCCATAAAACGTATCTCGAGTGAATCTCAATAGAGCCGCATTACCTGTGAACAGCCCTAGATTATTATGTCACGCCAAATATCATGGCCCTCCCGCACCCGTCATACACTCTACCATCTTTTCGTCTCGTCACCCTCCTTCCACTCTCTCTCATCGTACCCAAGTTCTTCTTTCACTCTCTTCACCACACTTGCGTCTCCTATATTCTTTCCGATGTTGTCGCTAATTTTGATTGAAGGGTGGCCAGCTGCAGAAGCCAATTTGATCACTATATTGAGCGGCAGCGACTTCTCACCATTAGAACTCTTGAAATCATTTGTAAAAAACGTGCCGATACCGAATATCACCTTGAGCCCATCCTTTTCCGCGCAATTCTTATACTGAAGGCACTTTTCGACATTCAATGAGTCCGAAAAGCAGATCGTCTTTGAATTGGCAGGGTACCCCAAGCTCTTGAAGTGTGCGGCTATCTTGTGGCAGTAAAGTTCAGGGTCGCCCGAATCCTGCCTCACGCCGGTGTAGTAATCTGTATACGGCTTGGTGAAGACCTTGAGATAAGAGTCTGTGCCGAATGTGTCTGTGAGCGCTAACCCGCAATTTTCAGGGCCAAACGTCTGAAGCCAGTACTCCATAGCGGCCTTGTTTGCATTCCCATAGTCCTGTGTGATCAGCGCCACACCCATAAACCACTCATGAGCCACGGTGCCGATCGGCGCCACGCCATATTTCCTGGCGAGCGCGACATTTGAAGTGCCCAAGAAAAGCGCACTTTTGGTGGTTTGCGCAGTCCCTACAATCGCGCTCACGACGATGTCTTGTGTTTTGGCCGACCTTCTTCTGCGCGTGCCAAACTCGCTGAAGGCGCATCCGTTCAGCAACAATTGCTGGGTTTTATCTGCTGCCAATTCGTGCTGCCCATCGTAGGTCCAGTCTGTGTCGACGAATTTGAAATATGCCTCGGAAACGAGCGAAAGAATATGAATCTCATATGGGATCGTGTCGTACCATGTCCCATGAATCTCTAGATAGAAATCTTGAAAGTTTTCGGTGTCGTTATAGTACTTCACCTGAGATTCCGGGCTCAATTTGAAATTTCTCAAGGACTCCAAATATGCTGGCGGGAGCATGGGCAATGTTTGACGGAGGTACTCAATTTCATCCTCTCCCAATCTCAAGTCGCCCAATGCAAGAATTTGCTCCTTCAACCACACAATTGCAGCTTTGTTAAGTGCTAGTTGCCGCGTGCGATTCTTATATCTGTAAGACACGGGCACGTCTTTGAAATGCTGGTGCACGGCGGCCTGCATCGAGATCTTGTACAAATCCGTGTCCAAGAGAGACGTAATTGCTTTTTCCTGGGTCATCTGTTCTGTGTTGTGGTTCAATGGTGGGAATATTACTGGCGTCGCTGATTATACTGATAAGAGTCGACCTCGTCAGTGTGTGCCTCGCACGACCCGGTCCATACTACCTCGGATCTATGGCACGGAAGCGCTTCCCGTACCTAAGCAATCGGATCACTACTGAATACAATATTCAGTTCGGATTAACAGAAATAATAAACGGCCTAGTATGCTTCAGCAATTACTTGAAACCTTTATACCAGACTCTCATTCAAAAATTCGATGGCCACGTGCACAATTAGCATGCTCTGAGATTACTATGTGTATGAGCGTATGCATGCGTAAAGCGTATGCGTGAATGGACTAGCCCAAGAATGTGCATGCGAGGGAATCCAATTCACTAACCCAGTCAACATGAAGATCCGCCGATGACTCTAATTTCATTCTTCATCAAGTAATCATCCTTTTGCCTAAGCAGCGAATGTGTGCCTCTTCTTGCCAGCGACAAAGGCGCGTAATTCTCCCACAGGTACTAGCTCTCTTATTTGCCGTAACGTGAAATGCAGATTTATGTTGTGTCATATGTAAGTTCGCGTTTACGCCGCATGTTCGTTGTGAGCCTTGAGCATCAGAAACATCCATTTTACGTTCACCCATCCTAAATTCTTTTGAACACTCTTGAAGATTTTCTTTTCTATCGTGAATATGAAGGTTTCACTGGTCCTGCCCGAAAATCCTACGAGTGAAGAACGCTGAATAGACTCATTTAATCCTTCCTCCTTTTCGCGAATTCAACAATAAACGGCTTGATGAATTCGCTGAAATGAATGCACGTCAGTGAGCATCCGCCTCCTCTCTTTTCACACATTAGATTCTTCCATCAATTATGATCTAGTGAGTATCAACATTCTCGATAAAAAAAAAAAAAAACAGCGCCCATGACAGATGGGCCCAAAAAATATTGACTCCGGCGTGATTCGAACACGCGCATCTTACGATAACAGAACTTGAGTCTGCCGCCTTAGACCGCTCGGCCACAGAGCCTTTGATGAAGTTTGTGTCTTCTTGCTTAAATATATAGTACCGGTTTTCAACGGCCCACTGCTTGTTTCGTGGCGTTTGCGCCATAAGAGCCCCGAGTTTTTTGGTTTGTATGCGAGCTTTCATATGAAACAATAGTGTTTGCTAGGCCGATCTCAAGCACTTTTTACACCCAATTCAGTCTGGTACTGAGGCTTACCATGTCAATAACATACAACTGTTGAGCTTGTATACATATTCAGGGAACTAATTCCTGGTTGTAATAGACAAAATAGCTTCCGGTGATATGTTGTAGAGGTTTTGCGGTCGTGGGGTTGTGCGAGGCACTTTGACGGTAGCACCCTATGGTGTGATCAATCATGAAAGAGCTTTTTTTAGAAAAAAGTTGGATGTCACTACTGTTTTTTCAGTTTTGAATTTCAATTTGTATTCAAAGATCAATAATAGTAATCTTTTGGCTTCTGTCAAGATTACACAAAATTTACAGCTCTGTGCAGCTCTCTTCATTCTTCGTGCTTTCTTTACCGCCCCAGACTTATACTAGTGAGTGAAATCAATATTGAGAGATTTGTTTCTTTAAAAAAAAAAAGAGAGAGATCATGTTAATAATTAGGCATCCTCAATTTCGTTTCATGGCAATGAAAATAGGCATTCAGGTAAGGGTTTTATGTTAGCCGAGGTACCAACGGAGGGCTGAGCTGTCCCCAATTTACGTGTGCTTGACAAATCATCAGGTTTGAAACTGGATTTCACGCCATTATCAGCATTCGTTGCTTCTTTAATATTCTTGGAGATGAAGACTTGTAGAGCTTCTTTAGTCTCACTAAAAGCTTTACGACTGAACAGCTGAGTGGGGTAATCGGGCAGGCTTTACCATTGAATCGATTGGATTTCGATTAATTATTTCAATATCAATGAGTTATGAATCTCAATCGACCAGCTAAATGCTTCCTGTTCCAGGTAAATAATCTTTATACACCGCTGCCTCGAATTCCTTGAACCCAGCGACGCAGCCACTATCCATATAGGGCATGATTTGGCTACCCCAAATTCCAGCACAGCCATTTTCCAAATCGATCCAGAAGTACAAATTGGCTAAACCGGCCCAGAATAAAGAACCGGCGGGTCGTCCATTATTTAGGTCTTTCTCCGTGCGCCCACATCCCGCCAAACTGAAGCCATCACTGGGATCTGAAAAAGGCGTTGGGAAATTCAAGGCTTGGCCAGGAGAGAGATGGTTTTTAACTGCCAATTCAACAGTCTCACGCCTCAATATTTGTAAACCAGTATCTGGACTGGTCCCATAGTTGAGCCAGATTCTCATAAATTTCAAATAATCGCCAATGGTGCCGAAACATCCGTGCCCGCCCATATCAATCTCCGAAGTGAGAGGGATAGGAAGCCGCTTTGTCCAAAGCTTCACATTGCCTTCAGTTTTATCATGTAAGTGAATCATTGATGACGGATTTGTCATTTTAAATGTACACGAGTCCATTCCAGCTTTCGAAAATATGTTCTCTTGCAAAAACTCAGACAAGTTTTGACCGGAAACAGCCTCGACGATTAGCCCGAGCCAATCAAAGCCATGACCGTAGATCCAGTCTGTGCCCGGTTCAAAAATAAGCGGCATGTTTTCGGGCTGGAAAAGCACCTTCAGGGCCGTGAAAATCTTTTTGCTCATCATTATGCTGTAGTAAGTGGGATGGGTGATAATATACGCAAACCCAGATGTGTGCGTCAAGAGGTGTCTGATGGTGATATCAGTTTGTGGTTTTGTAGGCGGGGACTTCAACTGCCCTGTACTTGACTCGATTTGGCCGCTTTCAACGATTCCACCCTCCCCAATCAAGGGGAAGTAGTTTTTGGCTGGTACGTCCAACTCAACCTGCCCACGCTCCCATAAAAGAAGCACCGCCATGGCAGTTATCAGTTTCGTGCAACTATAGTAACACATCATGCTATCGATTGTGGCCGGTTCTTCTGTCTCCATATTCTTGACTCCATGAGCACTCAAGAATCTCGTCTCGTTTCTGTCAGTGTATCCAGCAATCACTGCATTCATCTCCTGAAAGCCACCCACACTATTTGCAGTCACATACTTTTGACATATCTGATGAAGGGCCAGAGCCGTGTAATTATCGTTGCCAATTGAGCTCATGCTTATTGATGACTTACTCTAATAGAGAAGGAGATACTTGCGATTTATAAGAAAAGCTCACGCAATAATTACCTCCACTCGATTCATAGAGGGAAAGTTTAGTCAATATGTTCTCGAATGGCGTGCTATTCATCGCGGCCGGAAATTGTGTCTTGACTCATTAATTATGCGAAGAATAAAGACTCCTCGAAAAAAGTTAACCCGGATTTATTGCGAAAGATTCTCACTTCTCATTTATCGTGCTGTTCCATGCGTACCCCATTTGCATCCATTGTTCTATGCCCAAGCTTGGTCGCCAAGGCAGCTCACATCGCGAACCTGCCATTATTTGTCTAAAGTCCTCTTCGTGTATGCAAGCCTCGCATGGAAGGAATCGGTGATTATGTGCTTGATTTCAAAATCTGTTTATCCGGCAAAACCTGAAATCTCACGCAAAAGCTTTCTTTTTATTTACGTTTTCCTACCCATCAAATAGGCGGGGGCAGGATATTTTGACATGTAAATTGCCTTGACACAGACAGATCATTTATTTTCCAGTATACACATCCAGTTTCATGATAATTTGGATTCTTGTAGCCGCCTGAAACATGTTCACGAAAAAAAAAAATACATATTCCGGTCTGAAATGTCAACGTAGTGTGTGACACATAATTCACAATCGCCTGCATGGAGGACGTGCATTAAGGAGCTCCCGAAGAATTGTGCTGCAAAAGTCGCGGTGATCAAGGCGACATTCCAAAACTAGCTTAATTGACATTCTTACTCAAGCTATTGGAATATAACCTGTTCAGATCAAATCTCCAGGGTTCACTACGCCTTTTGAACCAAATCGCTAGCATGGACGGTCATAAGTCGCATTTTGGATTTTTGGGAGACAATTTCGAATTTGTGAGTTTTACATGGACAGTTGAAGTTATTTGTGCATTGTGTCCTGTCACTTGATTTTTTGTGATTCGCTAATTTTGCGTCTAAGCGCAAAGACTTTATTATGGCCATTTCATTTTGAAAATGTGTTTCTTTTTGAAGTTGAAGCACTTTTGAATGCACACATTTACTAGACATCACATGTTGAGATGAAACGCAGCTCAAATGAGGTCACGGTGCAGCTAATTATCAGACTTGAATAGGCAAGTGGTTGCACACTCACCATAAAAATGTGTCTCCTTCAAAAGTGGGATGACCATAAAAAGTTTATCTACTCGCTCAAAATTTGTAATAATGGGGTGATGACAAGCAACTCAATTATTGTGCGCCGCAATGCAAAGACGAAATTACTTTTGAGCGCAGCTATTCTGATAGTTGGGGTCTTTTTTTACGAGTTCAGTTCCATTCAGCTCCGAATAGTCCAGTAGAATTGTATCGAAAGTAATTGTGAGGCGTGCAAGCTGAATCTGCACTTTGAGTCTTTACCAGAGATGTACTCGAAAACAATCTCAGCGCAGTATCTGTCAAAGAAAGATCAGCCTCATTTTCCTACTGGCTGAAGTGACAACCTGATGCTGCTTTCCTGGGTAAGACAATTAGCACAACCCAGATTCATAGCTCGACTTTACATTGACCTAGTATGAGATTTATTTCAATCGATACGTACGGCTTTAATGCTCTAAAATGCGCATATTGCCGGTGACAACGACGTTTTCCAAAATGGCACCATTGGGAATGTCGATGGACTCGTTTTCATTGACAACTATGATCACCGTTCCCTTCAACGTCACGTTTCGGCCTAACTTAACGTTACCTGTGATAGTAAGGTGATCCAACTCCAAAATTTTGGGCATATGTGGAAGCCTCTTTTGGAAGTCATTGACCTTTTTGAAGTGAGAGCCCAACTTAATTAATGGGTTAGCAAAGCCATCCCTCGTGGGGTCCAATCTCAACGCACCGTGCTCGAGGTAGAATAAGTCCGATTTCACCAAAAGCAAGTCCGAGCATGTTTTCACGGGCAAGAAACGCGATCTAGGAACGACAACACCGTGAGCTCCAGAGAAATGGCGGATAGCGGCACCAACGGCGGTCTCCAACTGCAAAACATTGATATCCGAGTTGCCCTTAGAAATTGTCTTGAAGTTAGGAATGATTTCGGACTCGATGCTGTTGCTCTCGACCAAGCGTTTGACAGCCTTCAAGTTGATCCACAAGTTGTTTGTGTTGAAGTATTTGAACTTCTTGATGCTTTTGAATTCCTCCACATGCTCCTTGGGTACCTGGGCAATCTCCAACAACCGAACCTGTCCATCGTAGTTGATCAAAGTACCACCTTTGACGTCAGCACGTGTCTTGTCAGTCAACTCCATCAAATACTCGGCGCCAGTCTCGATCATGTGGTTCAACACATTCGTATCGACCGTAGCACCCAAGTTATCACCGTTCGATACAAACAAGATTTCTCTGCCCTGGGCCAAGAGCGCGTCCAACTCACCAGAGCTGACCAAACTTTCAAACAAGTCACCATGGCCAGGTGGATACCAGGTCTCGAGGTCATCGTCAAACGACTCGGGCACTGGCAACAATGAGTCTTTGAAGATACGTGGGTACCTCGACTGGTTAAACGTGCGCACGCGGATTCTATGGCCAGAGTATTTCTTGATGATCTTGGCCGTGTCTGCGTCCGTGTTGAAAGAGTTCATCAACAAGAGAGGGACATCGGTGTCATACTTGCGGTTCAAATGCTCGATTTGACGCACAGACAAGTCCAAGAATGTGTTGCCGTCACGCACTTCGATCACCGACTTTGGGCCCACACAACCCATCAGTGTGCCCAAGCCACCATTCAATTTCAACACGGCCAACTTGGCCAAGTTTGCGGTCTCGTTGTCAGGCACCTCTGGCAACTTGGAGTACTGCACAACTTCGCTAGGGCTGGGCGACTTGATCTTGTCCCAGTCCAACGTCAGGCCCGACGCCTTGTCGGCAACGTACCGTCTGAATAACGCGAAAAAGGAGTCCATTTCGGTCTCAAAACGGCTCTGTTCGTCCTTATTGGCGACGGTATCTGCCAAGCTGTTCAACGCGTTACGCATCAGCGACGCAGCCATCGTGGTGGCGGTGTTGTCAAACGCCTGCTTTGTTAGTAAAGGGACTGATAGTTACGCGAGGAAAGGGGAAATGAGTGGAAAAAGTCACCGAGAGGTAAAAGTTCTCATGCGACCAGCCAAGAATAAAATCATTAACGATCACAAAACTCTGCACTCCTTTGTAAGGGTAAGGGCAATTGGGTCGTAAATGCGAGCAAGCCACGAGCAAACGTATGAAGACTTTGCCAATATTTGACGAATTGCTTTGATTCATGGCACAGTCATTTCTGAGAAAGATGTTTTCTTTTTATATGACGTGAATACATACATATGAAGATTGTGTCTTGGTGTGTTTCTTCATAGTTCACTTGGGAAAGAAAGACCTGGCTGGAAAGGTGGAGGTGGAAAGAATCTCGCTTTATTTGTGAAGCTCGCGGGTCGCGTTTTGGGCACACACCCGTACCCTTAACAAGGCGGCACTCACCCCCCCAAAAAAAAAAAAAATCCAGCAACGCGGGAGAGAAAAAAACGTGGTGAGATCTGGAGTGGGGACGCGGGGGTAAAACCTCGTAGGTTTTGGATTACCATCGAAGCAGTTTTTTATGATGATCGTGGGAGATACGAAACCACAATTCCGCTCTTCATTTAGAAGTGGATTAGCAGCTGATTCAGAATTTGTCTTTTAAGGAATTCAAGTACACTCAGTTGTCAGCAATCTCGATTTACATACATGGAAGAGACCGGGCGGTAAAATGTCTCGCCGGGGAATTGACAGGCGGGCGCCGCGAATCGTGGTCGGGGTGCCGAAAAAAAGTTATAAAAAGATCACTGTCCTGCATGTGGGAGAACAATAACCTTAATCGACCGAGAAAATTATCGATTAGCAATTGACGTGTGAATGAGTCCACTCTCTTCCGAACTTGCGAATATTGTAAAGGGACGTCATGCTTTCTGTTGCTTCAATTACAATGAGGTAGCTCAGCTACTCATTCATTACTGGTCCTCCGATTTGGACCACATTGTCGCGCCGCATGACGCTGACTCGGCTCTATGGGCGCCATTTCCGCGTTCTGGGCGTCCGTCAGCGGCATGCAGACGGCACGAAGTACGAGAGGTTCCAGAAAAGCTCTAAATCAGGACTGCAACTTGTATTTTATTGGTTGTGATCTGGGTATGAACTTCATACTTTTTCCTTTCAAACACTTTGCAAAGGCCCTCTTGCAGACAACGGCAGACAACCAAAACTTGGGGAGACTCATCATTGGTGTGAAATAATCGAGAATGAAGGCCACTTGATTCTGAACATGATGATATGAAATCAATGGCGTAAAAATTTCTATTGGCCAATTTTCGAACGATATTTCCATCTTTTTTTTAAAAGAGATTCCAACGCTGGCGCAAGCTCAAAGTTTCACTAGGATGTTTCCTTCTTTTTGAAAATGCACAGTGACCAACAGCATTTCCACGGAGGAGGCGGTGAACCACCCGGCTTGGTCGGGCAAGGGCACCGACCCCCTCAACCTGATGAAAATCGAGAAATTAATCATGATTCAGCGTCCCAAGATATCGCGAACTCCACAGGGGTCGACGAATCTGGACCCGACGCCGTTGCTGAACTCTCACCCAGGCCAAGATCTTGGGCTGAAATTTTATCGCAGAGCATCTCTAGTGCCCAGAGGGTATACGGAGGGGCAAACAACAGTGAGGAGTTCGATATGGAAAGCGACGATTCGTATAATCGTCAATCTGACGACTCTGAGGAGTTGATCGACGAAGAAAATCCTGCAGGTAACTCAAACAACGAAAACACGACAGATGGAACCAATTTGAACAAAAAATCTCAAAAATCGCAAAAAAAGTCAAAAACATCTCAAAAAGGTCCAAAAAATTTCTACAATGACTGGTCGTCATCTGTCTATACCAATGTTGTCTCGTCGGAGGAGACGGGAGCAGGAGAGAGAAGCAGAGAGGAATTAGAGTTTCTCATCAGCTCAGAAGAATCTGAAATAGAATCAAGACGTGCCACTCACCATAACTATCAGGAGGGCAACTCTTTTCAAAGAATGGTGCGGGATGTTCCCCCTCAAGCATTGCAACCAATTCTTAATACGATAACCAAAAGTGAAAATGCTCCAAGCTTCACAATCTCAAACCCCTTTGAGCTCAGCGCGGATGAAATTGCAGAAACCCTTGTGGAAACAGTAGACAGGTTCAAGGCCGATATGTGGGAACAGTGCATGACACATCGGCAGAAAAAGACCGAGTTGGAGATTAGGTATGAAACCCTGAAGGGCTTGAGTGAGCTCCAGGATAGGGTTAGCCTTGAAAGTGTGATGAACTACCCAGGCAATGAGAATGTACAAGGTATCGGAGCAATTTTTAATGCTTCTAGGTCAGATTACACCTTCTATGCCGCGCTATGCTGCATTGAACAATCACGCATCATTGGAGACAGAATCTACTTACCTAAAGTGGGAGATCCAAACTTCTCAATGACGGTTTTAGCTAGATTCAGCACTGAAGACAACGAGATCGATGTCTCTCCCTCCGACTTGACGGAAGCAGTGAAGACATTATTGCTTGAGCAGCAATTCTACAGTCAGAAAGACAGAACGAAATACTTCACGTCCAAGAGAGAAGTGGCAGTTAACGGAAATTTAGCCACTGTGGAGGTTATCTACAATGACATGGATAGCCCCAAGAGATACTTTCAAAGAAATTTCCTCACGCCGGGTGACAAGGTAGTAAAGGCGACTCAGTTGAAGAAAATAGGTGAAAGCAATGAGAGCCGTGCTTTTGTTGTGATTGACTTGGGTTCCGACAAGATCCCCCCAAGAGTCTTAATCTCGGATCGCCTCAAAGCAAACATTCAACATGACTTGGATCACTTCAAAGGTGAAGAAATGATGAAGAGACTCCAAGAGGATATTGACTTCCTTGAGAAAAATGGCGAGATTTTGCATACACCAGAAGCCAAAAGATTGAAGGTCCAGAGAAAATCCCTTTTGAACAAATACAGGAATGACAAAGAACGCCTCCAGGCCAAGCTTGACAAACTTGCGAAGATTTCCCCGTACAAGCCTATCCCAGATCAATACAACATGCGGGTTCGGATTATCCACATCCTGCAATTTTGCCCATTGTGCCATTCCACATCCCACTCATTCCGTGATTGCAAGGAAAGAGGGTGTAAGATATGTTATGACAGACGCCACCCAGCATACAAATGTAGACTTAAGTGCAAGTGCAACAAAAGAGGACGGTTGCATGCAGCGGAAGAATGTCCAAACTATATTGAGCAATTTGGGGAATCGGAATTCCCAACAATCGAAGAAACGAGAAGAGAAAACAAGGAGAACAATGATAAATTTCATGGTAGAATAGCAGCGCTCATTCAGAAACACCAAAACAACAACAATGCTGAAATGCAAGAGACAGAAAACGCGGAGAGCGCGAACACGGAAGGACACAATGAGGAAATCGTGTCAGAAAAGGAAGTCGCACAGGAAATACAGGATGACAACTTAGAAGAAACCATGGAGGATAGTCTGTCTTCCATGGTGGACAACGAAAAGGGATCGCAGACCCAAGAAACCCAAAATGCAAACCAAACGGCTCAAATGGCTGAAGAGACAATGTCAGATGATGAAGAAACACCTTTTCTCACACTCGAGGATGAGGAAATGATCAACTTACTTGAAGAAGAAGGTTATCCGCTGCAGGCAGACAACCAAACACCCAAGACACCCAGTCGCCAAGTCCGGGCAAAGGATTTGACGGCAAAGGGGGTCTCTAAGGGAAAGACACTGAGGTTAGAGGGTCTCATGTCTAGCCCGATAAGGAACAAGAGACGGTTTGAGTCTAAAACCAGCGCTCATAGAGCAAGAGGATCCGTACCTAAATCTTCGAACAGATTAGCGGAAGCGATGCAAGAACCGCAAGGCGACGGGCCCACAACAAGTCTGGAACTAGCGCAGATGGGTGTAAGCCAAGGAGAGACACAGATAAATACTGTGGGGGGCTCTTCGACCGATCAACAATGATGTCTCAAAGAGACAAGAGACAGTTAGAATCTGTGAACATCAGGTTCAAACAATCAAATCGACGCCGAAAACGACAATTACCCAAAGAGAAACTTACCATAGGTTCGTTTAACATACAAAAAACCAAAGCGTTGTCTATTGTTGCGCAATTAGCGACACAACATGACATTTTCTTCATCCAGGAATTCCCAGCGAGCACAACTAACATAGCAACTTTATCGGACTACTCAACCAGAGCAGGGCTTGAGTTTCATTCTTCTCCAACCCGCTGCAACACGATCAATCAGACAGGTATCTTCATCAAGACCACCCAAGTGAAAGTCCTCGGTATTCACGAACTTCACCTTCCGCAGATCTTCCGCAAATATTACACATCAATTCGTGTACGGCTTCCCGATGGCGAGCATGTGCTACTCATTAACTTCTACCTACCATCGGCGGACAAAAAATTACAGGCCCAGATACTATGGGAAGCAATCTTTAGTATCGAAAGTTTGAAGGAAAGCTTTCCCAATCTCAAGGTCCTATACGGAGGGGATCTCAATCATTCCATGGAAGCAACCCCCACGGCAGAGCGGGAAGTGGTAGTTGCTATACGGGATCTAAACCACAACATAGGAACAGAAGACTTAGCCAAGTATGATAGAGGAGTGGCGATATATCCAACGAATTCAGCTCTGACCTGTCGGCGCATCGATCGAATATATGCACCGGTTGGATGGCGCCAACGCGCAATTTGCTACGAAATTTCGAAACCTCCCATCATCATATCGAGCCACCACATGATATCCGTGTCGTATGGCTTCGAACAGTCACGTGAAGTATTCATAGGCAAATTGCCTTTCCAATACCCGTTGGGTCGATTAGATCTGCCCTTGGTTAACACCAGGAGGAGAAGAATAGATCCCGGATTACCTCTTGAGGACGCGATTCTAGCTTTGCATAGTGACGGTCTTGAATACATCAAACTCATGGGAAGTATGAGAAAGTACGATCCCGCGATAGCCAAGTGGTTCCTCGATGAGAGCCCTACAAAGGACGCAGAAGAGATCAGAGAAGCGGCTACCAAAACTTTTTTTCCAAGCGAGCAAGAAGGAGAAGACTATTTTCACTGTTTCGAGAAACGGAACCAATCAGACAAGTGCTTACGAAACATCGGACATTATCGCGCTAGCAACGGACTACTATAAAGACCTATTCAAGGTGGAAACCCCAGCAGAAGAGTCAGATATAAATACCTTTTTGTATCCGATGGGAAGTCGCATCAACGAGAGTGAAAGGAATGCACTCGACATGCCTTTTACGATGGATGAGCTATTAAAGGCGTTGAAAACGGCGGATATGGCTACAGCACCTGGTCCAGATGGGATACAATTCCCTGTTCTTCTCCACTATTGGGAAGACATTGGACCAATAATGACTAGGACGGCAAACGAAATAATGAGAACGGGAAAACTACCCGACTGCCTCAAAAGAGTCTGGATCACATTGACCCCAAAGCCTGAAGCAGAGGAGTCACAAGATATCAAAGACCTCAGACCACTCTCGCTATCTAACACTACGTTAAAAGTGATCTCGAAAGCTGCCTGTATTCGCCTACAACGGGTGACCAATAAGCTAGTTGGGCCATATCAAAGGGGCTTCATTAAGGACAGACGTATAAACCAAAACACAATGGAGTTCTTCACCTTGATAGACTTGGTCTGTGAACAGAGAGATGAAATGTATGACTCGAAATATCAGGCTGTTTTAATGGCGGATTTCACAAAGGCGTTTGACAGAATTTCGCATGAATATATGCAAGCTGTATTGAAAAAGCTTGGAATAGGAGATGCCATGGTGCGCTTCATGATGCTGCTCATGAGAGACCAAGAAGCACAAATCTATATCAACAACTGTGCGGGAGTGCCCTTCAAAATGAAATGTGGCACGCGACAGGGAAACCCCCTCTCTCCATTGATATTTAATCTTGTGCTCGAACCTTTGCTTTTCCGGCTACAGAGGTTAAGAGGTATAACAGTCAAGTACTCCGGTGTCGAGTTAGCAATAATGAAACACCATGCTTTTGCGGATGACGTCAACATATACTTGGGAAACCGTTCAGATTATGCTATTGCAGCGTCTGTCATTGAAAACTTTGAGAAAATCAGTAATAGCAAAGTGAACCCCAGGAAATCACAGCTCTTGGGTTTTCATCCGGACTTTGCTGATCATTTTCAACACGAGCTCCCGTATACACAAACGTACGTGAGAGATAAGGACTTGAAGTACTTGGGATTACCGTTGAAAGGTGTTGACTGGAGTGCTGTGCGTGCTAAACTCCCTTTCATCAGCTTCAAGCGAGGATACTCCCAACTAGATGTCATAACAAAAGCCAAAGCTACGAATATGTACGTGAGCTCGACATTGGTATACAAAGATTTGGTGCAGTGTATGTCCAAGAAGGAAATCAAGGCTATGGATGATGCCATACAAAGAGTGTTCTATGGTATTGGAAGGGATAAGCTTTATGCTCGCCCGAAGAAGGGGGGGTATGGAGTCATAGAACTTGCGGTTCAATTGCAAGGACACAGAGCAGCGGTACTAGCAAATACCTTGATGGGTGCAACTAATTGGTACACAGGATATTTGAAGTTGAAAATGCTACACCACATGAGCAAGATCATACACCGACTGGCAGAAGTACCAGTACACCGAATAGAAGGATTGAGCTGGCTTGAATTTTTGCTCGACACAGAGCGGATGTACTTCAAAAACCTCGACTGGACGTTCACGCATAGTGAGAGAATGTATCTAGAAGCCTGGCAAAAGACTGTACCTGGTACACGGGTGGTGGCCCGGCCTGAAAGGGTAGGGTTCATGGAAACCGGTGCGATCCAGGAACAAGTGAAACAAGCAATAAGTATCGGAGAGACACAAGGAAAATTCCAGATTTCCAACGAGGAAGCAGGTGGGTTGAGGGCCGATGCATTCCGATCGTTGAGTAAGAAAAGCAAAGAGAAAGCCCCAGTGGTTCGGCCAAGGAGATTTCTGGAAATATGCCGGGAAGCCAGAAAGCCGCAACGCTGGAAAAAGTTCTGGAAAGAGATGTACAAGCATGAGTGGCTCTTAAGAAATGACTTAACAGCGCTTCATCACTTCAACTACGGGTCCTATGTGCCCATACACGATGCACCGAAGGTTGGAAGAGACATGGAATGTCTCTTGTGTTTAGAAACAGTATCTTCAAAGGCTATGTTAGCTCACCTCTACAATGAGTGTACATGCTCCAGATACTGGTGGAACAAACTAGGCTTTCCGAGGCCAATGAACTTGAGAGAAATGCTTGCACCTACTGATAAAAGATTCACAAACTTGCGCAACCTCAATTGGTTTGTGAAAGTGGTACGTAAGGCGTATTCAGGACGGCGCCGGGAGGCGGAGAATGGTGTTAGTCTCGCCCCCCTCCTGAATCGACTATTGTCTCGCGCTCTAGGGAGGACCAACCCCATGGGCCGATGACAGTCTGTTGAGTCTGATTAGTTGAGTTCATTCTGGGTAGAGGTCTCAAAGCGGATTCATTTTCGATGAGGGACCTCGTGTCGGCAAACGATGCCTGGGGTGAAGTTGCGATCTATTATAGGTTTTTTCTATATGTTGTATAGTTTTTGCGCTTGTTTGGGTGTGCCTGACATACTCGTAACGAGAGCGTCCTATAATGTGATATATCTTTAAAAAAAAAAAAGGATAGATTATCATTAGAGCAAACTAGGTTTGACGTCCTTGCCCGTGATACGACTTAATTTGGCGTCATAGAACTTCAATTCATCCGATTTCAAAAAGAAAATTGCTAGGTCAATCTCAAACATTTTGTTCGCTCGTGGACAGTCCTGCCTGTGCTGATGTAAGCTGTCGCCATAATAAATCTCTTCTGCTCATGGGGATCTGGCTCTCGAAGTGTAAAGCGAGCTTTCCTGATCCACAATGTCTTGCATAGTCAGTTATTGGAAAGTGAAACAAGCGTTATCACTGCTTCTATAACGTACAGTGTCTGTTTTCTTTTTTGTGAGCAACAATTTTGACTACCAGACTGCATATAAAGAGTTTCACCTCTTCAACTAAGAGAATATATTGAAGAGCGCTCAGTTATCCGTCATCAAAGGCTCTGTGGCCGAGCGGTCTAAGGCGGCAGACTCAAGTTCTGTTATCGTAAGATGCGCGTGTTCGAATCACGCCGGAGTCAATATTTTTTTTGTGCCCATCTGTCATGGGCGCTGGTTTTTATTTCTCTCTCTTTTTTTTTTTCTTTAATCTCACGTCGAAAAATCAAGAATTAATTAATGTCGCATAGGAAGAAAGGTCAAGGAGTAGTCCAAAGTGTCACGTGATACAATTCTCATGATCTTGGTCCGACAGCGGTACCTCCGGGCTCGGGAAGCAAAGGGACAAAAGACCTTTTCTCCTTCCCATACAGGTTGATCCCTTAAAAATTTGCTGACAACTGCAAGCCGGGTCTGTAATATTGAGCACTTGATTGAATATAACAAATAAACAAACTCGTGTTCTGATACAAAGGCATGTACGCCCTGGTCACGTATGTGCTCGTTATCACTTTGTTTATCTTCATCCGTGATGATTACCCCCGCTTAGACACCCCCGCTTTTTAATACTTGAAGTCGTATGTCTTCGCTGGCTATTTTTCTTGTTATAAAACCCACTACGCTACAGGGTGCACTCATCAGAGGGGGACACACAACAATTGCAACTCTACAACGTAGAAAACCCCACTGTACAATGCAATGAGACCACAACTTGAGCTTATGCAAATTACGAGCGAGAAGTTTTCGAAAGACACATCCATTTTCCTGATCATATGCTGATTTTAGTAGGCATCCTGCCAAGAAAATGAAGGTGTGTCTCACCAAGCTGAAACAGATTTGATATCGCTACCAGATGTGAGCGGACAGTCAAATATCGAAAGCGGGAATTTCACAAGGATTTAACTTTCAGCCTATGGGAGTTGTGTAGAACACAAGCTATGAGCTGTACTTGGCTTGGTAGATCACGTATGATCACGCAATTTTGAAATGATCCAAATGTTGTTTACCGGAGATCTACCTTTTGACCACTCGCGCCTGCAGAGGAGCACAAGCCACACTAAATGTTTAATGAGTTGGTAATAGTACCTCAGCTTTTCATTGAGCCCTAAAGCCAAGACTATTAGTTCGTTGCGAAAGTCTTTTTAAGAAGCAAACTTTTAAAAATACGTTACGATTGTTCGCTGCCGAATTACGCATCTTTTAAAGCCCGATGCACAGTGTTCAGGAATGTGGTGACCAATATCACCTTCCATTAGTTGATTGTCTGATCCATTGAGCAATTAGACATAGCAGAAGTGACAGTCTTGTGAATTGTTCACTTGTACCAATCATGCCGATTCGAATCAAACTCGCTCACCAAAAATATGCCGCCACTTGTATGGCTAAGCAAACAGTCATCCCAATGCAGAAGGCATGGAAAATCTTCCGTGCCATATGTGATGCTGCATTTTGCGCGAAGTGTATAATTTCTTGCCATGAGATATCATACTCCAAGAAAGTGTCCGGGGTAATTGTGAAGAAGATTGACCGCAACAGAGCCATCCAAAAGCCTAGAACGGTCAAAACCATGATGAGTTCTTGTATGAAACGTAGATAAGAATTTGTCCAGTCAAAAAGTGCGATAAGTAAAGCGATAAACAACAAGTATCCGCTGAATGTCAACATCACCAAAAAGAATCCCATGTGTAATAGTGCTAAAGTGCGCAAGAAACTGTTATCGGGGCTTACATCATCAGTAACGGTGATACTAGGTTGTGGCTGAGGGCTCGTGGCATTTGCCTCTAAGTCTTGTAGTTCGATTAACCAATGTGGAGTGTGCTGGAAGTTCACTATTGCCGAATAGTAAAGAGATTCCATGAAATTCATCCCCACATAAATTGTTTCAGGTGCAAAGATTATGATTTGCAAACACCGTCACAAAAAGAGCCGCCGGTATTCTCACTAGAAGAGGGGATCGATACACTACCTTTTTTGTGGTTGATGCGGGAAGAAGCACTGCGGGTTTTGCAGCCGCTGCAAACAGCCTCATGACCAAACAGGAATGTGAGACCGTTCGTTAGCTTAGCAAAAGTATGATTCTCCCTCGAAAAAACGGCCAGAGTTTTCAAAGACCTCCAACTTTCCTATGTTCCCGAAAAATGATAAAGTCTATTTCTTAAGTGACCCAGAAACTGTTTGCCTTCCAGCAGTATCTTTTAACATCAATACAAACTCCGAACATACCACGTAGTGTCGCACAAATGCCTATCAAAAGAGCTTCTGAAAATCAGACGTCTTGGACGAAAAAAAGAGAAAGTGTAAACGTTTTCTTTTTTTATAAAGCGCACCTTTGGTGTAAAAGCATTATATGAAGATCTGATTGAAAACGAATTATGGATTAAGATCGTGTCTCTGGTCCTCATAGGGCATTAAAATAAGCAGGTGACTATTATATTTAAAAGCTGCGAGCCAGGGCAATGGGCCATCGTATTCCCAGCACAATCGTGCGCCATGGCATATTGTGTCACAAAATCAACATCTCGTTTTGAGCTAAAAGTTTATGAGCAAATGAACATGAATAGGTAATCTTACTGAAGATCTCGCGAGGCTGCCTGGACCGAACGCTAGAGAACAGCGAAAGTAGTAGATCTCACTCAATGAATCGAAATCTTGAATGCTGCAACGAATGTGTTGATCTATTGTGCTCATGTGCTGAACAAGGCCCTCTATGAATCTACCGTTGCACTATATTGGTAGACATTATAAGTGGTAATTCCTGTGTATCTTTCAAAAACTTGAATGACGCTGCTGAAAAGGGCTGGTTTCAGGAAAGTTTGGCTTATACCTTAAGATAATGATCACTGCCAGCCAATTCATTATAAAGATTTATTATCCTAAAAAAACCCACAAGACAAAAGTGGCCCAGTTTTTTTTTTTTTTTTTTTTAAAGATATATCACATTATAGGACGCTCTCGTCAGAGTATGACAGGCTAGAAAAGGTCATGAAAACAAATCAAAACAAAAACAAAACAGACTGAAAAAGAGCAAGAGCGCTTTTATGATGTGATGAGTTTTATTTATAGAGAATTATCACATTATGAAACGCTCTCATCGGCTTTGCGTGTGTCATTTGTGCGACGCAAAAAGAATGACAGCTGCCAAGAGTGCATATAAAATCACTTTGAAATGTACTGTATATTCTAGTATTCCCCAAAAACCCTTCATAGTTACAGTGGCCGAGTGGTTAAGGCGACACCCTGCTATAAGCGGTTCAGGTGTTGGGCATTGCCTGCGCAGGTTCGAATCCTGTCTGTGACGCTCAATTTTTTTTTTTGCAGCAAGTTTTCTTATATTTTCCTAACTTTGCAAAACGCTTGGAATGGCATAGTTCCAACAAAGCCTTATCTCAATTGATTTTTTATTGTGCTAGTAATGTACTCGCGGGTATCGTGCGCCGCGAAATTGTTTGTGCGCGAAAACGCTCATGCTTCAATCAATAATCTCGAGCTCAGGATCTTGCACCCACACATTTAGATATGTGAGAAATTTTTGACTATCTGCCTCCTTATAATCATAAACAAGCCCTCTGTTGGCCAGGTTGATACTGCCAACAATGTCGTAAGCACACCAGTAATCATTAGCGGACCCAAACTCGTCCTTTGGCTCGCTCAGGACAAATGGCTGACCCTCATTGTTTATGCGTGCTTTCTCCACGGAGACTGGCTGAAGCACGGCTTTTATGTATAACAAATTTTTATCGACAGTATCACGAGCCAAGGAGTCATCGAAATCGTTTTCACCGTTCAAATTTTTGCTTTGCACAGTGAGCTTTCTTCTCACAGCGGCCTTGAATGGCGTTAGCACCCTATTTTCTAGCTGATGCGAAGTAACGTAGATCAAGCTTTTATCATCTCCTGAGACCTGGGACCAGGAACTGGAACAGATCTCCTGAGAAAGCGTGCCTTCGGGAAGATTCTCGGGAGGCGTGGGCACACCAGGAGCCGAGGCAAAAAATGGATTGAAAGGAACATAACTGCACGTACCGGCCAATTCTTGGCCTAGCCAAATAAGTTCAGGATTGAGTTGTGCTGATATGTCATATTTCGGTTTGAGCACGGAATGAAAAGGTAGGATACTGCTTATAATTAGCCCCGAGAAAGCCTTGTCCTTGCTGAATATGGCCATGGAGGGGTCAAGAAGTTGACGGAACCCAAGGTCGGTGACGCGTTTCGTGTGCGTTTTCTTAGGCACTTGAAGATGAAAAAGACTTGCCTCTCTTGCACTGACCGCTGCGTATCGATTCACTAACTCGTTTATTTCAAAAAAACCGGGCGGGAAAGGCTCAGGTTTCGAGAGCAGCGGCCGGTCCTTGAAAAAATATACGCCCTCACTCAAAAACTGCTCGTTCTCGAAAAGTGGAGCAATCTTTGTCATGGAAATCGTTTGTGAGTTGATCACCGCCACATTTCTAAAATTGCTGAATATGATCGCAACAAAGTACACAAGATTGTCCGTAATGGCCGTGCCGGGCCTGATATACTTGTCAATGTTGGTAAACGAAAGTGTTTGTTTTGGAAAAGACGAGCCTGTATTCAAACCGGCTTTATCAGAATCTGTTGACGCTACTTTCAAAAGGAAATCCTGGGTTTTTGCCGGAATCGTGTTTTCTCCAGAGAATGCTATCTGAATAGGGAGCTCGTTCTCCTGGAGCCGGAGAACGCGGATCAAACGAGCCACACGATCAAGTTGAGTGGATAATTGGGAATGTTTGGAGATTGGGATCAATATTCCAGTTTCGTCTTTGGTTGTAGACATTAGCTCATCAAAAAGTAGGTCTGGATCCTTGAGCCAAGGAATCAAGGTTTTCATCACGGCTCTCGAGTTCTTATTGAGTAACTTTTTGAGCTCTGGACTTTTATGCAAGAATAATTTCCCAACAATCCTGAGATGTCTAACATGGTCAACAAAGTTCTGCTCGAGTTGGCTCACTACATAGGCTTCTCTTCGAAAATGAACCCCCAAATCTTGTACGTGAGAGTCATCCAATCGCAGACCTTCATCATGGAGTTTTCTGCGAAGCGCTTTCTTTGCATTGACCATCCATTTGGTTTTCTTATATATGCGTGGCTCGAGGTCAAAGTTAGCGTGTGGGCTTTCAAGCTCTTTTGGAGAAGTTTTCGAGAGCTGCTTCCAGTAAGCCGCAAGATTAGCGTCTGTATCCTGGCCAGATTCGGGCCACTTGCTGTAAATAGGATCATGGAAGCCTTTTCTTGCTCTCACAATGTCAAAGTTTGCATCAGTACTTATTTGATGTGAAGATCGTATCGATGAATGTAGACCTAGCCATAGACAAATTACCACTAGCAATAGAAGAATCACAGATCGTAGTCTTTTCGAGCCTTGCATCAACGGAAATGGCATGTAATTGTACGGTTTTGATTGTCTGACTGTTTTAGTGAAAGTTGAGAAAGAATGGAATTTAAATCTCACTCCAAAGTTTGTGTGGAGTATTTTTTTCGGACCACTGGTCCAGACTCCGCTGTGAACGCGGAATCTAACTAGCCGTAATTCTTGAGAGAACAAATTGAAAGAGACTCTGCTGAATTTGATAAATTTTGTAGCCACAGATGACTTTGAATGTGAGTATTATAATGATTAGGCAGTGTCTCACACTGAGTTTGTAAAATATATTCCGTTTTGCCAAGATACGTCATGCATACCAGTTTCAAACAACTCACTACCGATAAGTGACTTGGCTACTGATCCGAAGTGTATTTACACCACTGATAGACTAAGAATGTCTGGCCAGTCTTATTACAATAAGACAATTACGCCAGGTCAATTTGCAGGCCAAAAACAATCTCTACCTCTATACGTATTATGCTTCGTTACAATCAGACTTCCCAGTCTTTCTTGGTGTCATCACATCGAAGCTGAAGCCCGGCGCAACCTTACGCTGGACCCCTGAAAGCCAATCCTTGTAGACTTTGATCTCCTCGTCTCTCTTCTCTGGATTCAAGCCGTCCTTTTCCACCTTCTCCAAGTCTCGTTTCCAGGCATCCAATTCATCACGTGATATCGCTGCCTTTGGAGGAACGACACTCATCGGTAGCGTGGAAAGCAACTTGCCGTAGTCTGCATTGAGCGTAATGGGTCTAGGGGGCTGGAACGCTGGGTTTCGAATAAGTGGCACTTGCTGTAGAAGTGGATCCGCTGCTTATTAGTGTGTGCTAAGAACGAGATTGTTTGTGGGGAAAATCGTGAATCCTCCACCAACAGATAAGCTAGTTGCTTATAATGTATCGTATTTGGTCTGCCTGCAGTTTTACGTAATCTGACATACGCTGATCTGTATCGTTCATTTTAAAATTGGTGACAAGTCGGGAAAGACAGGGGATCGATAAGTTGAGTGCGCGTACGAGGTAGAGTGGTTTCGCTGGATTGTGCCTCTTTAACCGTGAAAGTAAACATTTTTTTTTTCCTTTTTGCTTTATACATCTGATTAAGGACTGAGAGCCAGAATTGCGAACCTAGCTCTACACAAAACATTATATGAACATGAATATATGAATATATTAGAACCCTTAGCCCGCTTCGCTACCATTACTGGCGTTGATATCTTGGCTTGGCAACGTATGAGATTAAACAGGGGTAAAGAAAAGAATCTCGAGTCAGAAATTGAATTAGTGGCTACTATTTAGTTTAAAACCCTTAGATTTAGTGTTCTGTATATCAACTTGGTCTAAGATAAATTTCTGTATCATGTCATGCTTGATGCCATGATGGCATGATTAGTCCTAAAAAGTTGAATAACTATAGCCAGACCTGTAAACAAAAATAACATGCTCTAAGCAAGATTAAGATCGGTAACGGGGGATTCCTCCTAAAAAATCTTGCTGTAAAAATCATGCATCCGATCTTTTCTCAAGAATATGACCAGGTCACATTTTGAACCAAGATCTCCATAAACCCGTCCCACTATATTCCGGGATTACAAGGACTCGAGTAGTAACATAAACGAACGACCTATTGAAAATTACATTTCGTGGCCGAATACTTCAACATTATTCTCCTCTCTAAGTTTCCTTCATATGCTAGTGTGTATTCTTTTCTATAGTACAATTAGTTGTCTTTGTAGTGACGGATCAAGATGTAGGCATTTTCCTGCTTCAAGTTCAGCAAGGAGCGGTAGCCACCCTCCAAGCGCATCAACAAGCCACCGAATGAGATGTACACTGCCATCTTGTCGTTTTCAGAGCTCTCCTCGAACTTATAAACTGTGCCGTACATGACGTAGTCGTAGTCGTCAGCTAACGAGCGCTCGCCCCTCTTGGGAGGTCTCCAGGACCCGTTCGAGGTCACCATTGAGGCCTCGTTACCTAAGGCAGAAGCCAATGTAATTGTCAATGAGTCCTGGTCCTTCACAGGAAAAAGCTCACTATTGATGTCCAACGTTATTTTGACATCCTGTGCCGTCAGAGACTGGCCCTCAATGCGGCTGACTTTGGTATACCGTGCTTGGTCGACTGAGTCGATCACAAACATGTCTTCAAACAAGATGCCCGACATAGCTGGTGGTTTTGTGTGGGGGAGATGAGCGATGATTTACATGGTTGAAATTAAAAAAATGGCTAAGATGGTTTTGTCAGTCACGTGAGAAGGATCATGTGATCGGAGTATATATGGCTGCCGCCCACGAGGCTGCGTGAAAACAATATTCAGGAAAAAAGGAGATCTATGGATTTTCCCGGACGTTTTTTTTTTCTGTCTGAAAATATTTCAATAAGCTTCGTGTTTCCTTCAAAAAAATGGTTGCGGGAATGATTGACTTTGTTTGACTCGTCTCTTGGGCCTCATCTCACACAGTTGAATCAGAGATTCACTTGACCATGTTTAATGTGTGTGCCGCTCTCTCTGGCTCGCGCTCTCTATTTTCTCGATCCGGCTCTCACATAAATACGCTTGTCCTAAAAATACACTCCTCTCTCTTCTCCACGAAAACTATTCCTATGTCTATACTGAACGAAACCAAAGCATCTAGGTATATTTCAGCATCAAGGGCTGCACTTTGGCTGCTCATAGCCCTCAGTGTTTACTATGTTCTCTCCCACAGTTTAGTATTCGGCGCACGTGGCCTGGGTTCTGAAGGCACGCTTGATGCTAGTGTAAACCTTTTACACATGAGAGACGACGAGAAAAAATCCAAGTCGGCGTTGGATCTCATCGGCGTGCGTATAGTCATTGGCATTGGTGTGTTTGCATTCATCAACGTGGTGGTGATTACGGTGCACCACATCGTGCAGAAAGTGTCCCGGTCAACAAGCACCTACAGAGAAATCGAGCATGTGCACTCTCCCTTTTGATGATGTTTGATTCTTTGGGATTCCTTGGTTTCAGTGCTGTCTCAGTCACTTAGCATAAGGGATATCAACATGTGGCATAAAGGAAGCGTCACCTCAATTCGTGCGGGATTTACGGTATATGCGGTGCGCTTCGGATTTTTGGAAGAAGCTTTAGACAGGGTCAGTATTTGACAACGATATGCCAGCATGTCGCTCACTTTTATGCACAGGTGAGAGGGCTAGGGGCATATATACAGAAGCCAGCCTACTCTGGAGAACATGATTATGTGATATCCACAAAGTTAGCCTGAGTGTGATATATCGGCAACGAGCGAGACATGGCGTATTGCGGACCGTACAAAGTGTTTTCTTCTGGTGAGGAACACATGAAAGGGCGAGAACGACTTCCTTGATGGCTCGGTAATCATGCCTTACGTATTCAACTCAAGCAATTACGCAATCAATGGATAAATGGCCGCACTAAACTGGGAATAAGATTGTGTCACTGCTGGGTCCTGAATTTTTTTTTTCTGACAGCAGTCATGAAGAAAGAAACATAGACGGATATTATGTTTGGGTAGCCTGGGGGTGTGCGAATGATCACCCGGTCAAAACTTTGCGTTCTTTACAGCTACACACATGCAAGGCTGTCCTGGGATATTCGGGAGCAATAAATATTCAAGTTACGTAAGATGCTTTCAAGGATTTGGATCCTTGATACACACTTCAAACTTTCAAGATAAACTGTGCTATCTACTATCTCTACACAATTTCATGATGCATCTGACTCGGGCCGACACCGCCGATTTATCGCACTGGTAACAAGATTACGGTCACGTGCACTTGTACACTCGTCAACAAAGAACACGAATTTCATAAACCACACTCTTTGTTGAGCAAGTGGTTTTAGACTGTTGAAAGTCATAAATAATTCATCGAAAGAAACATTTTCGAAATGAAAAGACGAGAAAACGGCTTCATTTTATTCGACTAAAATGGAATCCCACCTGTATCTTATAGCTTGTTTCTTATCGCGACCCCAGAATCCGCACCTGCGCCGGCCAATGCCGAGCCTCTGCAGCACGAGGTGATAAATTTTCTTCACCGGCAGCAAGACATCGTCGGAATCGCAAAAAAATTCGAGCAAGCTGCTTCTTATAAATATTTCTTTCACAAAAAGTCAGGGCAAACCAAAAGAAATGGCAGAGGTATCACGTGGGCGCAAAGTGGCGCAGATCTCATGTTCGATCGCATGGTGCTTGCTTGCAGCCGGCCCAGTCTTTGGCTTTGCTGCCATTAAACCAGTTCTCATAAGTGAAGGTGTGTACGAAAACAAATGCAACGTGGAGGTTTTAAGCGGGCGATCAGGCTCATTTTCTGCGGAATCAAAGGACTACATTCCTTGTGATGAACAAGACTTGGCACTTAACTTCCTTTTCACCGTGGCCTGTATGGTGACAAATATCTCGGCGTTGCCCGTGGGCTCTCTTTTGGATTCGTATGGCCCAAAAGTCACCGGTGTTCTTGGATCGTTCATTATCTTTGCCGGTGCTAGTGTTCTTTCTTTGGCAAAGAACATCACGCTTTTCGATGGCTACTTGACAGGCTACACGTTGCTTGCTCTTGGAGGCCCGTTTGTGTTTATCTCGTGCTTTCAGTTGGCTAACAGTTTCCCGAGAAATTCCGGGCTCATCTTGGCGCTTTTGACTGGCGCTTTTGATTCGTCGCTGGCGTTATTCTTGATCTACAGACTCATCTATGCCAACTGGTTCCAGCTTTCGGTGACTTCGTTCTTTTTCTACTACTTGGCAGTTCCTGTCTTCATATTCTTGTGCCAGCTCACAATTATGCCGACAGACTCCTACAAAACTGTTGGCACATTGGCAAGGATCGCCGAGACCGCAATCGACGAAACGGGTAAACCGTTGAACAAAGATTTGCTTCTTCCTGCAGACAGAGAAGCCCCAGAAGAAGCTGTCCTGTTTGCACAGCCAAACATGACGGAAACAACGTCATTGTTGATGCGCCGTGCATCTTCGTCATTCAGCAGAAGAAATTCTGACCGGCCCGAGATTTACAATAGGTTGGAGCCAGATAGACGCGACCTGACTATCTCTAGAGTCTCCAAATTATCAGTGAAATCGGTTTACGAGCGAGATGCCGAGGACAAGTTGTACGAGTCATCTGGCGGTGTTTTCGGAGTAATGCACGGCTATTCTGTCACGGACCAGTTGAAGTCTCCATGGTTCATTTTGATGACTGTGTTCACCACGATTCAAATGCTCCGTATAAATTTCTTTGTGGCAACGATCAGGGCCCAGGAACAGTATTTGTACGGCAGCGAAGATTTAGCTATAAAGATCAACGAGTTTTTCGATTTGGCTTTGCCTCTTGGTGGACTCTGTGCCATCCCGTTCATTGGCCTTTTGCTCGATAATTTGACCACCTTGAATGTGTTGTGGCTCTTGTCTATCATTTCAGTGACGGTGGGTATTTGCGGGTGTCTCTCATGGTTGCCCGCAACCTACTTTGGCATCATCTTGATGGTGCTCTATCGCCCCTTTTATTACACTGCAGTGTCTGATTTTTGTGCTAAGGTATTTGGCTTTGAGACATTTGGAACAGTCTACGGTACAATCATTTGTTTCTCGGGGATCTGCAACATTTTGCAACAAGTAATGGATAAAATCACCCACACTACATTCCATCAGAATCCAATCCCAATCAACGCCTTGCTCACATCTCTCACGGTGCTTTTTGCAGCATTGATATTGGGCTACGTTGTCTCTCAGGAAAATGCCATGAAGAGACAAAATCTCGAGCTCGAAGCACAGGAGGCCGCAGCCAGGGCTATCCCGCATTAGAGTTTCTTCACGCCCTAGATTGGAAATTCAACAGTGAAGACCGGACACATTTGTAGCCATCAGCTCATCATCTTTGTCTGGGACTCTTGTATGTGAAGGCTCGTCGTGTTTTTTTGACAAGCTGATGTGAGCTTGTGAATCAGACGTTTTCGAGTGAGTCAAAAATCTGCCGCTCATTACCAGTGAATTCCTTACATAGACATACTACACTGATAGTATTGAGAACGATTCAATAAAAAAAAAAGATTTAAGAAGTTAACGATAAGGGTAGGCGAGCGACCTCAACTCGACATGGCAGAATGGAGAAAAGCAGGCATTCCAAAAAGCTTTTGAAGAAAGTACCAGATAGTTGCAGGATTCTACAAAATCAAATAACAGGAAAAAAATAAATAAATAAATAAATAAACAAATGAATAAATAAATAAATAAAGACGAGTGATAGATTAAAGTAACACGAAACAGCGTAACAAAAAGAAACTTTAGGTCTAATGAGCCGGTTCTTCTTCAGACTCCTCCAGCTTTTAAGACTCCTCCCGCTCCTCAGACTCAGTGGGCTTCTTGATGATCTTATCCGCAGATGACTCTGGAGACTCGAGTTCCTCTTTCTCAGTGCTGTCTTTTTGAGGGCTAAAACAACACATTGATAGTAATTACAATGAATGTCGCCTACGCCGAAGTGGTATCTGAACCAAAAAATGCAACAGCTTTTGATTGCAGTTTTTGGCTCTTTTTCTCATCAGACTTATCAAGTATACTGAGAAGTCAAGAATTTAGTAATATCTAAAGTTTGACATGGTCTGCTTTGTAGGAAAGACACGAGTTGCAGCCACATGCAAGTAAACAGCAAAAGAAAAGACACTACTGCCACGTATACCTCGTTTGTTGGTACGGAATCGACAAATTCGGTTTTAAAAATGACCTTACGGAGTTTAGTTCTTTTGCGGCTAGCTTCGGAATTAGAGAAGCACAGCTTTGATGTAACAAAAGTCTCGGATCTGTACACATCCAGAATTATCTTTGATAGCCGAGATTGTCCTAATATTGCCCCTCTGGGTATACACCAACAAGCACAGAGCGCTCAGATTTATCGTTGGCTATCACATTCCGGACAGATCCGACAATTTGCTGATTTTTCTGTGTCAGTTTTCACAAGACTACGACACGGAAACGCTTTGAAACTTACAAAGTTCACAAAGAGACAACTCAAAGAATTTATTTGCTTTAATTACGTACATACTTTCACTCTTCTAGTACCATGTGATGGACACAAGCCCGAGTCTTCACTCATTTAGACTGGGGGTCAGCCCTCACACAGCTAATCAAATGGTCAGATTTTTTGTGAGAAGCTGGATTTTACTTGGTTCGTTTCCGTCTCTCCTTCTTTAGCTCCTCTGCGATCAAGTCTGGGTCGAGGGCAGAAAGTTCCGGGAGCATACTTATTGGCTCGGTTATCACGGGTCTCGCATGCGGCTTCTTTACTTCTGCGTTCGAAGTGGCAATATCACGCTTCACAAGTCTCGAAATCTGGGTTGGGAAATTGCCTATTTCTGAGATTAACTCCTTCTGGAGGATTCCCAGAATAATCTCGCGATCTGAAACCATATCCCGCACAACAAATCAAAGGCTCTGGAAAGGTCACTAAACTACTTTTTCTTTGCAGCTTCTTGCGCAGCCTTCTTCTTTGCCTCCTTTTGCTCACGCTCGATTTGTCTTCTTGATCCCTTGATTATTTCCAAATGGCCAACTCTACTCGAAATCAATTTTTCTGTTCCGTTCAGCGAACCAACAGACTTCCTGAGGTTATATGCCTGCTTCGCGATAGCCTTTTTCGGCTTTATGATCACTGGGGCTGCGGCTCTTAGGTTGCTTTGTCTTTTCGTGACCCTGCCTTTACCTTTCGACTTCAATTTTAGATTTCCCTGGGCCATTCTTGTGGATAAGAAGATGAGATGAGGCGATGACAGTAACGCAGGAGATGAGCTCAGGGGCGAGATGCACTGGGGTAAATTATGCGAATGTAGACCCACTAAGCACAAGCACAGTCACGTGCACCGGTCAGATATTGTATTAAACCGGTTTTTTTTTTTTTTCATGGAGTTTGATAAATTAAGCGTCTTTCTATAACCACCTTGATGTTCCATGATGTTCGCATCGAAGCCTTGGTGGTCCAGAGCGCTGGGCTTCTAAGGCACGTGTTACATGTATATGAGGCAAATCGAATGGGCGCGGTATTGTAGGAAAATGGCAAATGCCTTCTACCTAACATGCATAGGGACTTGGCGATATCTCATACTATGACATACCCCTTCTTTGAGAGCTGAAATTTAAAATGATAAACAAACCACCATAACATTGTATTTTCGACGCGTTTTCGTGAACTGTTTTCATATCCATGTAGGCCATGACGTTCGTGAAAGTCGACCTGATTACCGCGGCCTCGGAGTTCTCAGTTGACCTGTGGAGTCAGAGCCGTACATCGGACCTAATAAGTTCATTCAGTGCGCAATTAATCGAGATCTGAATTCAATGAATTCAATAATGAATATCATGGAGACCTTTCGGTTTAACAGAGGAAGTTCAAAAATTGCCCGCTCATCTGTCGCTCCGTTAGTGTCACGGAGATTGTTGTATGAATGCTGTACAACTTGGCGAACTACAATTAGGCACATACACGATAAGGAAGTGTCACCCCGGCGTACCATAACTGTTTACTCGAAATCAAAATTCGAAGCTTTGAACCCCAAGAAATTTATTTCATCGATAAAATTTCCACTCCCTCGTGCAAAACCCTTTTCTCTGGCATGACTCAGAAGCGACTTCACGTTTTGGGCATCGCCTGTATGGCCCGCGCACGGTGTACCTGACTCGGTCGCTAATTTATTGCCTCATCTTTAAAGTGCATCAGCGCTCTTCTCCGGATTCTCTGTTCTTGTCGTTTTCTGGCTAAGCACGTTCTTTCACAGAACAAAACAAAAAAATAAGAAAAAGAAGAATATTAGAAGCGATTCTACTATTCTTGATCTTCTCCTAAAGCTTTGTCGAATCCGAAAGATGAGTGAGAACTTTCTCGTGTTGCCCGGCCCGGCCGCCTTGTCTGCCTTCAGGGTCAACTACTTGATCCAAGATTTGGAAAAGAAATTGGACTGTGCGGGTGCCATTGCCGGCGTTGCATCCTCATACACACACTACGTGTCTTTGAAGCAAAATCTCTCGGCGGCGCAGAGGAAGTTGTTGGAAATTTTGCTCACTTATGATTCTCCCGTGGACACAACCATTGAGGCGAATAAGACGCTCCAAGAATTGTCTGAAATCTCAGGCGAAAATGGCGATGTGTCAAGTTTTGCCGCCTTGGCAGACCTGAACTCTCTTTTGGTGCGTATTTTGCCTAGAGCAGGCACGATCTCGCCCTGGTCGTCGAAAGCTACGGATATCGCCAATATCTGTGGCTTGGGCGACTTTGTCGAGCGCATCGAGCGCGGTTTGACGTTGTTGATCACGGCCAAGGCCGGCGTTTCCTTGCTGGAGAAATTGGCCAACAACTCTGCCGCCTTGAGCGCCGTTTACGACAGAATGACTCAGGTTTTGTTTGTCAATGAGAACGCTCCAAAGGATAGTGACTTGTTTGCGCATCACCAGCCCAAGCCATTGGTGGAAGTCGATATCTCGGGTGACAAGTTGGTGCAGGCCAATAAGGACTTAGGATTGGCGTTGGACCAGGGCGAAATCGACTATTTGGTGCACGCCTTCAACACCGTGATTGGACGCAAGCCCACCGACGTCGAGTTGTTCATGTTTGCGCAAGTCAACTCCGAGCACTGCCGGCACAAGATCTTCAACGCCGACTGGACCATTGACGGTGTTAAGAAGGACTTATCGTTATTCAAAATGATCCGCAATACTCACGCCAAAAACCCGCAGTACACCGTGTCTGCGTACTCCGACAATGCCGCGGTCTTTGAGGGGCCTATGGGCTACGTATTTACACCCGATTTTAAGACCAACGAATGGAAACTGATCCAAGAGAACGTGTTCACTTTAGTGAAGGTCGAAACTCATAACCATCCCACGGCGGTTTCACCATTCCCTGGTGCGGCTACTGGTTCTGGTGGTGAGATTAGAGACGAAGGTGCCGTTGGTAGAGGGTCTAAATCCAAGGCTGGGCTTTCCGGCTTTTCCGTTTCGGACTTGAACATCCCTTCGTTGCCTCAGCCCTGGGAACGTGATGTTGGCAAGCCTGACCACATTGCATCTGCGTTGGAAATCATGGTGGAAGCGCCACTTGGCTCCGCTGCGTTCAACAATGAGTTTGGGCGCCCAGCTATCAACGGGTACTTCCGGACATTAACCACCGAGGTCAAAAACGAACAGGGCGAGAACGAAATCAGAGGTTTCCACAAGCCTATCATGTTAGCTGGTGGTATGGGCGCAATTCGTCCCGGATTGGCGTTGAAAGACACGAAAATCACCCCTGGCCTGAAACTCATTGTTCTCGGCGGCCAGTGCATGTTGATTGGTTTGGGAGGCGGTGCCGCATCCTCGGTCTCTTCAGGAGAGGGTTCTGCCGAGTTGGACTTCGCTTCTGTGCAAAGAGGCAACCCTGAGATCCAGCGTAGAGCGCAGCAGGTGATCGACTCGTGTGTGTCGCTCGGCAAGGAGGGTAACCCAATCCAGTCCATCCATGATGTTGGCGCCGGTGGCCTTTCTAACGCTTTGCCTGAGTTGGTTCACGACAACGATTTGGGTGCGCACTTTGAGTTGCGCTCGATCTTGTCTTTAGAGCCCGGCATGTCACCCATGGAGATCTGGTGCAATGAGTCGCAAGAAAGGTACGTCTTGGGAGTGGCGCCTGAGAACTTGCAGATGTTCAAGGGTATTTGTGAGAGGGAGAGAGCGCCGTTTGCAGTGGTAGGTGAGGCTACCGAGGAAAAGCGCTTGGTGTTGACCGACTCGCTCTTGCACACCACGCCCATTGATTTAGACATGTCGGTGTTGTTCGGCAAACCGCCTAAGATGTCGAAGACTGCCACCACGCAGAATTTGCAGTTACTGCCATTTGTGACCTCGAAGTTGGACATTCAGGATGCTGTGGCTCGGGTATTGCAGCTTCCCTCAGTGGGTTCAAAGAACTTTTTGATCACAATCGGCGACAGGTTTGTCACCGGCTTGGTGGATCGTGACCAGATGGTTGGTCCTTGGCAGGTGCCTGTGGCAGATGTTGGTGTCACTAACACCTCGTTGGGTGATCTGATCTTGCACACAGGTGAGGCGATGGCCATGGGTGAGAAGCCTACGTTGGCGTTGATCCTGGCCGCGGCCTCCGCAAAGATGTGTGTGGCTGAATCCTTGCTCAATGTTTTCGCTGCTGATATCCCTGCTCTCGACACCGTCAAGTTGTCTGCAAATTGGATGTCTGCCGCGTCACACGCGGGCGAGGGTGCCAAGTTGTACGAGGCGGTGCAGGCCATTGGCCTCGACTTGTGTCCCGACTTGGGCGTGTCCATCCCTGTTGGAAAGGACTCCATGTCCTTGAAGATGAAGTGGGGCGACAAGGAGGTCACCGCGCCTTTGTCTTTGTGCATCACCGCTTTTGCGCCTGTTGAAAACACTTCGAACACCTGGACACCCGAGTTACGTGCTCTCGACGAGGACACTATTTTGGTGCTCGTGGACTTAGCCGCGGACGTGAAAAAGTCCTTGGGCGGCTCAGCATTGGCGCAAGTATACAAAGAAGTAGGCGATTCTGCGCCTGACGTGCACTCGCACGCGCTTCTCAAAAACTTTTTGGTGGCATTGATTGCGTTGCACAAGCAGGTGGATGTTTTAGCTTATCATGACAGATCCGAGGGTGGTTTGTTCACCACGGTCACCGAGATGTTGTTTGCAGGCAGATGCGGTGCCAACTTAAGCTTGTCGTCACAGGAGGATGCGTTGACCGAGTTGTTCAATGAGGAGCTCGGTGCCGTTTTCCAGATCAGATCTGCTGACCTCGAGAAGTTTGTCAAGGTTTTGGGCGACAACCAGGTAGCGGAGCGTTACGTTTGCGTCATTGGAAAGCCCACGAAAGATCAAAGATTGACAATTAAGGTCAACGAGCAGCATGTTTATGAAAACACCAGGGCTGACTTGCAGCAGTTGTGGAGCAACACATCTTACCACATCCAGAAGATGAGAGACAACCCAGAGACCAGTGCACAGGAATACGCTGCCATTTCCGATGATGCGGACCCGGGTATCTCCTACCAGTTGACGTTCAAGCCACAGAACATCACGCTTCCTCTGCTGGAAAAGAAGCCCAAGGTGGCGATTTTGAGAGAACAGGGTGTCAACTCGCAACAGGAGATGGCCTGGTCGTTCAGACAGGCGGGTTTCGACGTGTATGATGTGCACATGTCGGACATTTTAACTGGAAGAGTCACATTGGATGACTTCACCGGTCTCGCTGCCTGTGGCGGATTCTCCTACGGTGATGTGTTGGGTGCCGGTGCCGGTTGGGCCAAATCAGTCTTGTTCAATGATATTGCCAGAAAGGAGTTCAAGAAGTTTTTCCAGGAAAGAGACGACACCTTTGCGTTTGGGGCGTGCAACGGATGTCAATTTTTCAGCAGAATTTCAGAGTTGATTCCCGGTACCGACAACTGGCCCACATTTGAGAGAAATTTGAGCGAGCAGTATGAAGCTAGATACGTCATGGTCGAGATCGACAACACCGACGACAACAAGTCTATTTTCTTGCAGAACATGAAGGGCTCGAAGTTACCCATTGCAGTCGCCCATGGTGAGGGTAGAGCCAGTTTCGTTGACGAAAAGGTAAAGGATGCTTTCTTCACCAAAGAGAAACAGTCCGTTATTAGATACGTTGACAACTATGGTAAACCTGCCACGAGCTACCCTTTCAACCCCAATGGCTCCCCAGAAGGTGTTGCTGGTATTGCAAACGCCAACGGCAGAGTGTTGGCCATGATGCCTCATCCAGAGAGAGTCACCCGGTTGGAGTCCAATTCATGGTACCCCAAGAAAGAGGCTGCTGAGTGGGAGGGCTACGGCCCATGGATCGCCTTGTTTAAGTCTGCCAGACAGTGGGTCGGAGACAAATTCTAGGAGCAAACAAATAATTTACAGTAAATCTGACTTAATACAAGAAGCATACATAATTTGGCGGGCAAGAGGAGTCTGCTTTTGATGCCAGAGCTAGTTGCAGCCTCGGAGAGACGCATCTTCCGGCGAATACATGGCCAGAAAAAGAGCAAATTTACGCTGAAAGGGAAATTCCATGGCAACTGACGGGTTCAAATAGTGGTAATTCCCTCATCGTAACTAAATGCAATGACTTCTGATTCGTAGGTGCTGGCTGGTTGTCTCAAGTTCTTGTTTCTTTGATTTCTCGGATATTAGCGTACCTTTTCGTGTCGAATATTGACTTGTGCCAGCTTCAGTTCCAAAATGCTTCGAAGCCCTCAAATTAATCACCCGAGTACCCGTTTGAATTGCTTTAGATCCGTCTCTGTAGCTGTACTCGTGTTTGATTCAAGTTTGCTCGTACAGAAAGCCGAGTCAGGTCGAATTGTTCCTACGAGCCAGTTGTATGATCCAGGTAACTTTTGATACAACCTGAGGTCCTTGACTCTTGAAGCGGCTGGCTCTTTCATCCGATCGTAATCGTTTATTGGCGTCGATTGTCGTTCTGGAAGTATGAGATTTTAGTATCTCTCTCTAAAATGTCCTCAATGTAGCTTCTTTGATGTATCTCGTAGCCTTTTTCGACCGCTTTGAACTGTATATCACAAAGCGATTGAACCTTTTCTAGATTTTAATCTTGATTCGCGCCCCATCTCTCATGTACGTCTTGAACTCCTCGTATTCCAGTACGTTCTCAACGCTCACTAAAAGGTCGTCGACGTAGAGTGCCACTTGTATCCACTTATCTTTTGGCGTAATCTTTGTGAAAAGGCCCTAGTCCGAGAATGATTTCCTGAAATTGTAATCCTCGAATTTCGCGGCGAAGGTCAAGAACTATGCCTTCCCCGCGTTTTTAAGTCCGTGTAGTGCCTCATTGCATTCCAAATCTTGATGTAGTCCATATCAGGAGCACCTTTAGTAGGTCTCACATATAACGGCTCGTCCAAGTCCAGATGCAAGTATGCTGAAGAAACGTCCGCTTGTTAGGTCTTCATCTTGTGTGCTGCGGCGCTACTTGCGAATGCCATTACACCCACAGGCATGACACGGGCAAGGAAGTTTCCTCCAGGCCGATTCTTTGCCTGTAGTCCTGTGCCACTCACTATTCTCCAGGTTGATCACTGCCTTAAACACTGCCGCCAAATTCCTGAAATCTCTTCTTATCAGTGGATTCGGAAACTGCAGTTTGATCTCGGGGAACTCCTTCAAGATTCGCTCCGAGATTCCGCCCCCACCCCATAAAAATCGTTGTAAGTACACTACCATCAGCGGGTAGTAGTGTTCAATTATCCTTCTGTCGCAAGCGGCTATAGTGACTTTGAGAACGACGTCGAATTCCAAAACCTCGACTATGATTGACCGAAATTCCCTGAGGGTCGGTGTGGGACCGACAGTACTCTCAAACAAGATGCCCTCGCACATGCCGATGCGTGCATCAATGTAGGGTGTTGGATCCACTGGATTCACCAGTGGTATCATGTCTGGGTCCATGTCAGCCAAAAAAGCTGCGCCAATGACGTCTCCGAACGTCTGCATGACGTAAGACTCGATCTCTGACATGGTTATTAGTCGATAGTTTTTGTTAAGCACTTAACCTCTCAGGTATCAGACCAGTCTCAATATATCAGTATAGATACTTTGGCTGCTTACGATACCCCTAGACCTGTAAGGGAGTAGAACTAAAAAGCGCGATGCCATGCCTGTCGCTGCGTATAGACTGACAGAAATTCATTCCATACCATAGATTTCAACGCATCATCCAAAAAGTTAAAAGAAAAAAAAAATGGTTTGTGAAGACCGTCAGAAAAGTGTGTCCTCGAAGACGGCGCGAATCACCGGATGGGCGCGCATTACTGACCCTTTTGTTGCGAGAGTTGAAGCAGCAGGTGGGGTGAAGTACAGCCATAAGGACGATGACAACCTAATTAAAGCCCATACGCCGCCAAGGCATGGAAGCGAAGCTGGCTAAGGTTTTATATATAATCATAAATAGTTTTGCGGAGAGCTAGGTAAACAATTTTGGCTCCCAGTCGTTGGTCAGATGTATCAAGCAAAAAAAAACTTTCACACCCCGCAAACAGTCAATGCTAAGATTTTCCTCTTGAACATCTCTAAAAAGAATTGTGGCACCGAATCCAATGCGGACACGTTCCTTAAGAATACCTTCAAGTAGTTTCTAAAAAAAAAAAGAAAAAAAAAAAAAAACGACACAATGAAGATTAACAGCTGCTTTAAGAAACATTCGTGCAGAAACATGATGCTTCAATCGCACTCTTAACATGTCTACTCAATCCCAAAGTTTGAGACTTTTCAAATGATGAAGCCACTCGTATTGAAGCACAGACAAATTGGTGTGATAAAAAATTGGTGATACTTGCGCCCTTGTTTTTTTTTTTTTTTCATACTCAGTTGGAACTCAGCCGCCGAGTATGTAATAGCCAGGTGAGGAAATACGTTATCGTATTGGCTTCAGACTTCTAGAAACCGATTGCTAAAAAGAAGATTGCCAAAATTTTCTCGGCTTATCCATTTTCAATTAGTTTGGACAGCAGAAAGTCCACAAGTAGCGTTTAATAGAATTTATTATTTGTGAAAGGGAAAATCAGAAGGAACAGCTGATGACAGCATGCCACTCTGTTACGCTTTTGAAAAATTTGAGGCTTTGCATAAGTGAGAGAGCAAGATGTAGTCAACACTCAATTCATTTACTCACCCTTGAATATTTCTATATATTTGAATATCATATCGTATACTAGAAGCACAGTTTTACAGAAATTGCTATTACATGTATTACACACAAGCAAAAAGTCAAGTTACGCGTACTAACTTTCAAATTCATAGACACAGCCTTTTCGCCAGCTACTCGTGGGTGGCTGCGAAACCGGCAGTCAACAAATCACGTGACGTGGAACCCGACGATGAAAAATAAATAGAATTAGTCGTGCACGAGCTCAACATCAGTCTGCGCACAGTGAGTGAGAAAAAAAAGTTCAGAAAATTTTCATCCTTTTTTTTCCCTCCATACCCCAACCCATAAAATGTCTGCCCAGCAAATCTTGTCCAAAAAGAGAAAGTTAGTCGCCGACGGTGTTTTCTTCGCCGAGTTGAACGAGTTCTTCACCAGAGAGCTTGCCGAGCAAGGTTACGCCGGTGTTGAGGTGAGAAAGACCCCTACCAAGTTGGAGGTTATTGTCAAGGCCTCTAACACCCAGGGTGTTTTGGGTGAGCAGGGTAGAAGAATCCACGAGTTGACCTCTTTGATCGTCAAGAGATTCAGATTGTCCCCAGAGGGCATTGTTATCTACGCCGAGCGTGTTGAGGAGAGAGCTCTCTCTGCCGCTGTCCAGGCCGAGGCCTTGAAGGCCAAGTTGTTGTCTGGCTTGCCTATCAGAAGAGCCGCTTACGGTGTCTTGAGATTCACCATGGCCGCTGGTGCCAAGGGTGTTGAGGTGGTTATCTCCGGTAAGTTGAGAGCCGCCAGAGCCAAGTCCCAGAAGTACGCCGACGGTTTCATGATCCACTCCGGTCAGCCAACCAAGGACTTCATTGACTCTGCCATCAGACACGTCTTGATGAGACAGGGTGTTTTGGGTATCCGTGTCAAGATCATGAGAGACCCAGCTAAGAACAAGTTCGGTCCTAAGTCCTTGCCAGACGCCGTCAAGATTGCCGAGTACAAGGAGGAGGACGAGTCCGTCCCAGCCCCTACCGTCAATGTCTACAGAGCCAAGGAGGCTGCCCCAGAGGCCGCTCCCGAGGCCGCTGAGGCTGTTGAGGCCGCCGCTTAAGCGTGCTGGTTGTTTGAATATCAATACACATCCACTTTCTCTTCATTTTCATGAAATGTTTCAGTAGCCTTATCCTTCTTCAAAATCACCTTTTTTTTCCTGTAGACCATTCTGGTGAGGGCCTGATCTGAGAGTTATGTTTGTGCCCATGAAAATGGAACTTGTTTCATGTCACTCTGGACCTCGCGGGTTTCCGATGGATGCGTTTTAACGACTTTTCTCGCATGGACATGAAACGTGAGGAAAATGACTGACCGTCCAAAATTACGCATTCATGGAAGAATCATTTGGTCTTTGTCGTCAGTGCAATAAACTCAGAGGCCCCCCATAAAAACTATCGTTGTATCCTGTCATGTATACCGTATAACGTCACGGATAGGGTTCCCGCGCACGCGTAGTTCCCGCGCACTCTCGCGGCTGCGAAATATTTGATTGCAAACAAAATTGTAAAAAAACCATAATTTTGAAAATCTAAACTAAAAGGTAGATTTTCGGCAGGCTACTCTGGTGTATCTCAGTCCTTCACAAATTTCATGCCTTCTGGTGTTTCGTTCACGTAGCGATGAACACTCGATGGAACGGTTGCGAATCTCCGACTTTTTCGACTTTTGAGCGTGTAACTCGGCCAGATCTGTTTTTTATTATTCGTAGAGCTTATAACCTGCTATTTCGCTTATAAGCTCTTCAATAACATTCTTTTTGATTATTTTCCTTCTATTCTAATTGAGGAAATCCGAGAACAAGTTGTGCGGTTTTGAGTGATGCGCGCAACGAGCCAATGGCGGCAAGCGTTCGGAGGCGTCGTTTGTTCCAAATTCAACGGCTTGACAAGCTAGTGGATCGCGTCGTTCATTTGGCTCAGCAAATTGACAATTTCTGGGGTTCTTTGGCGCTGAGCACGGCAAAATCCTTCCCGATTGTGCTCGCGAAGTTGTCTGTAGATCGATCTGTATTTCGAGCGTATCGATGACTTTTTATTGGCTGAAAGTAGCCAAGCTTGTAGCCTTGAAGCTTAATTAACCACTAGATGCAATTAGTGCAAGAGAATTTTTGTTTTGGTAACACTTTGAGGAGGTCTTCCTTTTGGATTCACGCGCGAAGAACCCATCCCTACGCATTGATGCATTCGATCTCCTTGAAGAACGCCGTGTTGACCAGTAGCACTCTTTTGCTTTGAATGTACGTATGAATCTGGTATAACAACTGTTGGCCCAGAAAGTGCCGTATTCGAACCTTTTCCTCCGGCAATGTACGTGCTATCATTGAGACTCCCACTTCGACTCTAGTATTGTTTACCACGCCAAATCACGAACAGAATACAATCAGGTATTTGCGCATGGCCGTTTTATAGTCATTGCGTTTGGGGAAAACAAGTTTTTATGGCTCCATGTCTTTACACGAATCTTGTTGCACACTTATGTGCCACGGAAGGACTTTCACCAAATTTGCGCAGTGCGAGCATAAAATTCGCGATATCTCATACATCAGCGACCCTTGGCGACTAAACTCTGAATATTATAAAGGTTTTATCTTGATAAAAATATCGCCTCAAGCCAAAGTAATTTCATCCATCTCAAGTGTGCTGAAGAGCCATGCAACACGTCGCGTAGCCAGAGGCGCATGATCGTTTCAGCATCTGTAAAATTGACCGCAGCTGCACGCAAGGAGCAGTGTTTGCCTTTTTTGTGAGCTTGAGGAAAAATTCAGACTCTCTTCTTCTTATTGTCCAAAAGTGGAGGGGGTACAGGCAAAAGCAAATTCATGACGCGTGATTAAAAACTAGAAGAATATTTGGAAACGCGTTTCGTGTGGCGTGCGCGGGAACTGCGCGTGCGCGGGAACCCTATCCGTGACGTTATCCCTAAAAAAAACTCGCGTAGAGTACTCCCATTGGAACCAAGCCTGTCCGCCTACGCAATTCTGATCACCGAAACGAAATGCATAATGCGCTTAATTACATGGCAGTCGGTCAATACTTAGGAAATGTATCACGCCCGTTCCTTATCCCAACTATATTATTACTTATACAAAGTGGACCACCAAAGAATATCTTTTGATGCTATAACACGAGCGTCAATCACATGTTCTGAGGCATTCTACCGGCCGGCGGCTGCGACCGTTTTGTGGTAAAATATCAATTCACATCCAATCTTCAACAGCAATTGAGATTCATGTTCTTGCCCTGAATACTTGGGTATGGGATCGTGTTCCAAACTGTGGTTTGGCATCACGTTTGTCTGTTTCTATTGCTTCATGTACGGTTGCAAGTCATCACGTGACAATTATTCTGCTTTAGCAATTAATATTCACCCCAGGTTTATCAGCCTTGTCGTTGTCATTGCATCGTGCCTTTTCGAAACAACTCTTTTCACAGTTTGCTGTATCCATATCCCCGACAGAGTTACGAGCCGTGATGTTTTCAGCATAACAATGCAAAATCTTAAAGATGTTGTGATTATTTATGAGATCACGTGCACGATCAACCGTTTCGGCCATGGCTCATGTAGATATCCTGCCTGACATAGCGTCACGTTGAACAACAAGGCAAAGGTATCAAATAGGGGAATGTGCTTCAATGAGTCATATAAAAGAATATTGTTCTTTTGGTTGACTCATTGGTTTTGATTTTCCTATGTGTTAACCTTACTGCATGTTTTTTACGACTCTAGCCTGGCGCATCAGTAACAATCAGGCCACTGTCGCATGCGCGTTCCTAGAATCTACTGATCATAGATAATTTTGGGTAAGGCCACAATAAGAGGCTTCATACGCGAATCAGCACGGTTTACGAGACCAACAAATAACATGCTGGGTTGTTGTTGAAAGCAAGCCCCGTCGATCAGAAACGCCGACATCTATTCGCCGTGCGATATCTTCAAAACTGGTGAACCTTCACCGCTTTAAAGCAGTTGAGAAGGTGAGTCAGTAAATCAGAACGAGTCTGTGATTTTAATCATAGGAAGTTGCAAATTAGCATTATCACGACTTGTAAAGTACTTTGATTTGGATTTGGCGGTAAATGGTAGCCCAGTCGTGCATTGGCTGGAGCTCCGAATGGAACAGCCACAACGACTCAGCAAGCAATTTCAGTCAAGTCACGTGGCACTCTGATGACAACAGAAGGGAGATTCTAAGGTGCCATCAGACTTCATTGAAAGTTTCAGGGAAAAAAATTTATGTAAAAAGGCTTAGAAACACCCAGTCAGCCAAAAAAACCTAAGCTTTGCGGATAAATAAAAAAATGTCAGTCATAGCATATGCCATTCCTACCATTTTCACTTTCTTATTTCCGACCGGCCGGTGTGAGATGAGCAAGGCGTGCATCAGATCCGCTCGCCCGCCGGACATGACTCCGAGAACGCGGACCGGCAGGAAACACCGAGCCTCACTTTTCAACTTTGCGGTCCGAACCCAGATCCTGTTGTCGGATAGGATATAGAAGCATCATTATTCTGCATATGCTTTTAGGTTTAGTGTAATTATTTGAAGAAACGGAACTTAGTAACTGTCGAATCCTGGTATTCCCCACGCCCTGGCCACGTCTTTACTGATTTTTCCTGAAACATCAGGGCTCATATGAGTCAGCCTCAGCCCCGTGCACCCCACGTCGTATCTCGGAAAATTCTTCACTTGAGGGCAAATCATGGTCTGACCAAGCTACGCCGACGAATGCACAATACGAACTGGCAAATCGTGTGGTTTTTGGCAAATCAAACTGTAGCCTGATAAATCATCCAAGGAAATTCGACCTATTCTTACGTATCCCTAAGCTATGAAGATATGGGTTGGAGCGCCTCCTGTAGCATAGATTCCCCAATCATCACCCTTTTCTGTGCCAAACAATTTTGGCTGATACAAAATTCACAACATGAGAGTTCGATGGAATGTCGAAATTTTCCTGACCCCTATTGAAAAACCTGCTCAGTTGCCGAGCCGATAAAAGTGGGGCGGTGCCCAATGGCAGCGCGCAATGGCATGATAAGCGCGCAAAAGACTCACAGTCATCACTTGACGTCACATTCGGCCGCCGGCATCTCGGAGTTTCGGAGTTCGCGGCGATACCCCACCTCCTATATTTTTCGGAGATACATGTCCAGAGCGCAGTATATAAGGCCAGGCGGTTTCCCCAACCACAAATTTTTTTGCCATTAAAATTCAATTGCTTACATCTCTCTTTGACTCTACGCCAAACATCTTGAGAGCATCATCAGAACCCAAATTACTTAAGCCAAACAACACTACAAATACAACAATGCCTTCTCACACCAACTTCTTGCAATTATTGGCTACTGACGTGTCCGAGCCATTTGTGATTCCAAATGTGTCTCCCACCTCGCCACAATTCCCCCCAAATGACAATATGCTTTCTCCGGTCACTGACGGCAGCATCGCCAGGGAAAGAAAGATTTCTGTGATTGAGCTCAACTAGAGAGACGATTTCTCACTGATTAAGGCAAAGTGCTGGGCACGAATAATGATTACACGGGTAACGGTTTATAGTTAAAAATAAGGAATAAAAAAAAGGTTTCAAATTGAATATTGGAAAACTGTAGAAAAGCGAATGCAAATGTTTTCACATGATAAACTGGGCCTCTGGCGCCGTAAAACTGAGAAAAGAAAGAATGTCTATCGGAATCGAAAGCACAATGCTTTACTTTGAAGGAGGGTGCACGTGTTGTATGTGTGTTGCGTTTTCTCAAGGAAATCCAGAGTTTCGTGTTCCTTGTTTATTAAATTCTGCGTCAGCTATTGAACACTTGACAGATAACTGAGATCAATGGCAGCGTAGCTTATTCCAGCTCTGGATAGTCGATCAAAAGCTGCCTCAAGATAATGAGATTTAGACGAAGTTGTCTCATGTAATAAATAGCAGTCCTTTTACATTACCGGCGTCTTTTACTGTCGATGATTGCGTTCGTGATAGCGAACAATCTTTGAATATAGCTCCTATACATATACATAGAGCGTGAGATATAAAAAATCTCAAACCCTTCACGGACGAACCCTAAAAGAGGTCATAGAACTCGTTGTACTTCTTCACATAGTATGCTGAGGAAACGCCACCCAAGGCCAACAACACTAAAGGCACTGGCTTGGCGAATTTAGTAGGAATAGATCTACCGAGGCCGGCGGCAAATAAAGTAATCGACCCGCCAAGTGCCAATTCCAAACCCCAGTCGGCGTTATTTTTCAACAAGTATCCAGAGTATCCGTAAAGAAGGGTAAACGCGGTGCCAGCAACCAAAGAGGGCACGGAGCCTTTGCGAAGATAGCCCATTGTGCCGCCAACAGCACACAAACCTGCAAGGGTGAATGCTGGATGCTCCATGATGATATTGATGAATCTGTCTGATCTAGAATGTTATGTCATTTGATTTCAAAAAACGCCACGCATTTGAGAGATTCGCATCACGTGTTCATGGTCACCTGATCTAAGGGTCACGCCTTGCAGTATCAAACTTGCAGAGGGCAAACAAATAGAATAAGAACCATTACGGTTCGGCTGGGTCACATAACTTGAGATTTTAAAGAGATGCGAAAGAACTCTGGTCATAATCTCGACAAGGTATATTTTTGCTTAGTCGGATATCAAGCTCGGACATCTGACGACTTGGTGTTTCCCATTGTACCCAGCCCCACACCCATGATACTATGTCGTCATCGTTTCAAACACAGTAAAATTCTCAGACTATAGGTAATCGAACGTTCGTCTGCGCAAAACTTTTGGCAACTTGTGATGAAGCCATCCAAGTACGTGGCACTGCCCTCGGATCACGTGCACGCGTCTTCCTCACCACAGCTGATGGCCGGCATAAACGCGCGCGGCCAATTCGGACAATTGACGAGTGAGAAGCGGCATTCGAGTCAGTGTGGAGGAAAAGACACGAATGTGAATAAGATCCACTATCAAACCTGAACAGAGCTGGGTTTTTTCAAAACTTAAGTTACACCAATTGAATGACCCCTTGCCCCTCACTTAAATTACTATATAAAGCACATAATTCCCCTGCGTTGCAGAAATAAAAGTATAGAAAAACGCAGCCAGTTTCAGTTTTCGCGCCGCGTCTGGTGTTAGGCAAACAATTGCCCATTTGTCCAGCAGAAGCGCTTAGCGCACCCGACCGAGGGCGCTCGCTCGCTCGACAAAAAGCGAATCGGCGGGCATAGTCTGAGAAGGAAAGGAGAGAGGGAAGGGGTAGGAAAAAAACCACTCGGCCCAGCAAAAAAAAATAACACTTACCACACACGGCAGTGCATCATTTCTCGCCACGCCTTACGCTGCTGCCTTCTCTGAACAAATATACCCGCTGCCAGACGCACGATGAATCTTCAATCCTTGCTTCTGGAGCCCAGCCCTCTGGCGCTGCTGGCGCTGCTGGCTCCTCAGGCAAATGGCCATTCTACGGAAAACGGTACTGGTCTAGCGAACACAAACGGGGCCTCGGAATCAACTCTGACACATGATTCCGGTCATCCAGGAGGCGTGATGCCGCTCCAGGTGCACGCCAACGGCGACGCCGCTCATTCTAACGGACACGCAACCAGTGGCGTGGTTGCCAAGGTGGAAGATCAGCCATTACCCATTCCCGAGAATGGTCTTGTGGGTCAGCAATATCTTAGGCATTTCGAAGAAAAGGCCAACGCGATTACGAGGCTCGATCAGGTCCTCTCGGCAGCGCTGAACTTGAACGTGTTGGCATCTGAAAACGAGCTTTTACGAGCCAGGCTTGCCAGCTCTGACGAGATTGCGTCAAACTTCGTTGACCGTGTCACCACAGAAGAGCTTCTTCTAGATGGTACTGGTGTGCCTGAAAATTTCTCGCTCGACATCGGGTCCACGCGCACACATGATGATCCTGCCGTCATTGACGCCCGTACGAGAATGCTAGAGGCCTTAGCTGTCGAGCGCTTGAAGACAGACTCGCAGCCTTCAACAAAAGGGAAATCCAGTGATAAAACATCAAAAAAGAGCCCATCAAAACGTTCAATTGCAGCGGATGCTAAAGACGCGAAGAGAAGAAAAACAGACGAGTTGGATGGCGAAGCAATAGACACAAACGATTTCAGGGCCAGAGATGCCAAAGACGCTGGTAGACTTCGTATTCGGCTCTCGATGAAGGATTACAACGCCAACGCTTCATCGCTGATCACCGAGGCATCGACCTCCTCGGCGTCTAGTGCAAGGGATTCAAAATTGTCGCCATCAAAGGCTAAAGAAATGAAGTCTCTTTTGAAGCAGTACGACAATACTTTCCTCGCTATATGGAGGGACTTGGCACGGAAGGATGGGCCTAAAGTCTCCCGCTTGATGCAACAATCGAATCAAGCAAGGTTGATCAATATGAGAAAAACGGCCGTACTCGCGTCCAGAGAAGCGAAACGGTGGCAAATGAAAAGTAACAAGAATCAAAAGGACTTGACATCGAAGGCACGCAGAGCCATGAGAGAAATGTTCAACTTTTGGAAACGCAATGAGCGCGTTGAACGTGATGCTCGCAAAAAGCAGGAAAAAGACTTACTTGACAAGGCGAAGAAAGAAGAGGAGGATCGCGAGTCCCGAAGACAGTCCAGAAAGTTGAATTTTTTGATCACTCAAACAGAGTTATACTCCCACTTTATCAGCAAGAAGATCAAGACGGACGAAATCGAAGGGTCTGATGCTGATCCGCGCTTCAAAGACAAGGGCGAAAATCATTTGGACAAATATCATGGAGTGGAAGGAAAACAAACAGATATAAATTCTCTTGATTTCGATAGCGAGAATGAAGAGGAATTGCACAAAGCGGCTGCGGCCAACGCTCAGAATGCGTTGGACAGTGCAAAATCTCGAGCAGAAAATTTCGATGACTCTTTCAAGAACCCAGACACGAATGGAGAAGAAATGAATTTTCAGAACCCAACTTTGCTTGGTGACTTGAGTGTCGATCAACCGAAGATGTTGAAATGTACCTTGAAAGAGTATCAAGTCAAGGGTCTCAATTGGTTGGCAAACTTGTATGAACAAGGTATCAATGGTATCTTAGCCGACGAAATGGGATTGGGTAAAACGGTTCAAAGTATATCCGTCTTATCCTACTTGGCCGAGGCACATGACATTTGGGGCCCCTTTCTTGTGGTGACTCCTGCTTCCACATTGCACAACTGGCAGCAGGAAATCTCTAAATTTGTCCCCGGCTTTAAAGTACTTCCTTACTGGGGAAGCACGAAAGACCGCAAGGTTTTGCGAAAATTCTGGGATCGCAAAAACGTCAGGTATGGTAAGGATGCCCCATTTCACGTTTTGGTGACATCATATCAGTTGGTGGTTGCTGACGCGGCATACTTTCAAAAGATGAAATGGCAATACATGATTCTTGATGAAGCGCAAGCAATCAAATCCTCACAATCGACCAGATGGAAATCTTTGCTCAGCTTTTCTTGTCGCAATCGGCTTTTGTTAACCGGCACGCCAATCCAAAATTCTATGCAAGAGTTGTGGGCCTTGTTGCATTTCATCATGCCCTCTTTATTCGACTCACATGACGAATTTAGCGACTGGTTTTCCAAAGACATCGAGAGTCATGCGCAGTCAAACACGCAATTGAATGAAGAGCAGCTCAAGCGATTGCATGTCATCTTAAAACCATTCATGTTGAGACGTGTCAAAAAAAATGTGCAAAGTGAGTTGGGGGACAAGCTCGAATATGACATTTATTGCGACTTGACAAACAGACAGAAAAAGTATTATCAAATGCTCAAATCACAAATATCCCTTGTGGACTTGCTTACCAATAGTGGAAATGATGAGAATAGTCAGTCATTGATGAATCTAGTGATGCAGTTTAGAAAGGTGTGCAACCATCCGGATCTTTTTGAAAGAGCCGATGTTTACTCCAGTTTTGCATTTGGTAAATTCGCAGAAACAGGATCCTTTTTGAGAGAGACGGAACTCGAAATGGCTTACACCCTTCAAAACTCGATAAGCTTTGATATCCCAACGCGGGTTTATAATGACTTGTTGGCTCCAGGCATAGATAATGATGTGGGTACTCGCAACAAAGTGCTCGAAAAATTCAGTATTTATAGCCCTGAAAATGTTCTTGACGATAAGCTTCACAATTTTAGCTGGTTAAACTTTGTGAACACATCACCCGCCGAATTGAAAAAGCTCTCAAGCCAGAATATCATTGAGAGAGCCATTGACATCAAGGAGTACTCTGACGTCAATTATGAACGCTTGAATCGCTTCCAGTATACATACGGAGATGATGGTGCTTTTGTTCCTGAGCACAGCAAATTGCTTATTTCTGAGCTCGAAAATGGTCATTGCTTGGTCAACAATTCCATGCATCTCAAAGAGCTTCACACAATACCGCAAAATGTTGCGGTAGAGATGTATTTGAATGTGCAGCCGCCTGCTGCTCAACCAGTCGCTGTGGCTGCTCCGATAGAGGCCAAATGCAGCAATTACTCATTCACGCAGAATTTACACAACGTTTTGTTTGACCCAAAAATCAAGGCCAGTCTCTCGCCTCTTGCTTTAAATGCAGAGCTCACCTTGATGCAACACAACGTGCCAATTTCGGAGTATCCAAAAAGCGACATGCTTCCCACACCTCCCAACAGATTAATGGACTACTCGAATATTCGTATGCCATCTATGAACAGGTTTATTACGGAGTCCGGCAAACTAGCCCGTTTGGACAAATTACTTGATGAGCTCAAACAAAATGACCACAGGGTACTAGTCTATTTCCAGATGACAAAAATGATGGATCTCATGGAAGAATTCTTGACGTACAAGCAGCACAATTATATAAGATTGGATGGCTCCTCCAAGCTAGAGGACAGAAGAGACTTGGTGCATGACTGGCAGACCAAACCCGAGATTTTTGTCTTTTTGTTGTCGACGAGAGCAGGTGGTTTGGGTATCAATTTAACCGCCGCAGACACAGTGATATTTTATGACTCTGACTGGAACCCCACAATTGATTCGCAGGCTATGGACAGAGCTCATAGATTGGGCCAAACTAAACAAGTCACTGTGTACAGACTCTTAACCAAGGGAACGATCGAGGAGCGGATGAGAGATCGTGCCAAGCAGAAGGAGCAGGTGCAACAGGTTGTTATGGAGGGTAAAGCTGCTTTTGCCAAGAAGAAAGATGATCCAGCGAACAAGAAGAAAGACGTCGCTTATTTGCTTTTGGGCGGCGGCGATGACATACCTGATAATGTGAGCGGTGGCCATGCGACGACACAAAATGAGCCCATGACCGACGCACTTGAGGCAATGTATCACGAGGGTGAGCCGGAATTCTCGGGTTCCATCACTCCAATCAGTTGAAATTTGCATTAAAGAGACAGGTGATGCCATAGTATATAGTAAATTGAAAGGAAGACTTGAAAGATTCTATGCAAAGTCAGCCGCTGGCGACTTAGAAACGAGAGTTTCCTCTAAGGTTTGCAAAAACTTTGAGTCCTTGGAGGCGCGGAATCGTGACTCCATCGCTCCCAGGCATATCGGCTCCTCTCCATGCTTAGACGATGAGGTCATGCTCTTAAACTCGTGATTCTCGTTCTGCAAATTGTAAATCCTGGTAAAGCTTTGCTCAAGCTTTTTCTCGAGGTCTTCTTTTGACATCCCTTTTCCAGCCCTCTCGAGCAAGTATTCAGTCCTAGGGCCTAATCCATCGTCGTCATCGGTAGTGATCTGAGTGGATGCGATGAGCTCGGAAATTCCCGACACGTTGGAGTTCACAGATGCCATAGAGAACCTATCAGAGGGGTGTCCAAAGAAGGGTTTCCTGGTAAGGGCCTCTAGCGCATTTGAATTATAACTCTCTCGAATCAGTCCATTTTCAACACCCTTAGCGTTATTTGCGTGACTGATGATTCCTTGTCGAGGATCCTCAAGAACAGTCACGAGACCGAGCTGTAAGCCCGTCGAGGACCTTTTTGGTTTCGGGCAGACTCTAGATTCGAGTACATTCAACAGCGAGACAGGCTTTTTTGTCTTTGTAGATGTATGAAAAGTCTTTAAGTTGAACTGGTCATCGCTACTACAAGAGTTGCGATGAGAATGTGAGCAGGATGATTGATCTGTGAGTGCTTCTGACAATTTCTGAAAGTCTGCCTTGTAGTCGTTCAAGCAAACATTGAATGACTCAGTGCAATTCTGAAGCTCATTTTCGAACAGGCTGAAGATCAGAAGTCTCTCCTCCTGTTCTTCGAGATTTTCAATGCTTGCAATCGATTCACTGTACTTTTTGAAGTACTTGAGGCTGGTAGCAAGGCTCAGCATTTTGTCAATGAGGTTGTTGAGCTTTGAATCAGAATCGGAAGCAGTCAAATTGTCCAAATCCCTGCAATTTCTAGTCTCGTGGGTTGACAAAATGTCGTCATTAGCGAAGTCGGAAGATCGAGGAGGACTGTGAAGAGATCTGAACTGATCGTCAAAGGTGTGAAGCCGTTCAACCATTGCAGTGTGGGACGAAAGCACCTCATAAACTATGGCAGACTTGGATGAAAAGTTTTGAAAGGGAGGGGCAGATTTAAGGACAATGTTCAAATGGTCAGCGAGCGTCAGAAGAAAGTATGTATGTAAAGCTCTTTCATGTATGGTCAATAGCTCACACACAAAGAATCTCCTGATGGTGTTGAACAGTGACAACTTCGCCGTGAGTTTCTCGAGTGTGAGTGTATCCTCAAAGTGATCGTGAGAATCGTAGATCGCGCTTACACGAACGTTATTGATCTTGCAGTATTGCTCAAGCAAATTTCCGTCACATAGTGGGAGTACTGTCCTTATTGAGTGCATAACGTTGGTTATAAGACACGTGAGAAGCGTATCTAGATGCTTTTTCAAATTCCTGGAGTGTGTATGAGCTGGTGAGTCCTGTGTAGCTTTTTGAAGGAAAGAAAACATGTCAGCCTCTTTCAAAGAAATGATGTGGCTGATTATGGCCTTGTTGATAGTGCAATTCGCTATCATGAAATCTTGCAAACAGCGTAGCGTTCGTGAAGAGTCTATCATAATCTGAGCCCGCCTCACTTTGAAAATCCTGGTGGCGAGTATCATCAAAACCTTGAACAATTTGAGTTGCGAGGACTTTTTCATCTTTGAGTGTAGTTTTCGCCGTTGTTTCATGAGAAAAACTATCATGGAAATCGTGTTTAGTAGCACAAGCGGATGCCGTATAAGTGCTGGTAATGTCAACGAGTATTCTTTTCTGACAATTTTTAGCCGAGTGCCATCATCAAAAAGCACTCGCTTTAGCAGAACAGGAAGGTCGCGACCTTCTGACAATTTTATCTCTTTGAAACTTGCAAGAACCTGCTCGTTTTTTGAAAGCACAAGCGAATCGTCCAAAAGATTCGATAGCATTAGGTTGTATTTGAATCTCTCTACCATCAGCGCCCTCAGTGGCTGTAGACAAAGGTACTTGGCGATGAATTTACGAAAATTCTCGGTTGTGGCCGGGTTCTTCCTCAAGCCTTCGTGGCGCTTTCCGTAGTCATACTCCAGCCCTTGCCGGGGTCTTAGCCTATACTCAGAGCTCAGAAATCCTTCCGAATGTGTTTCTGAGCCAATTTCAAAAGAGCCACTGCGGTTGTAAAGAGTGGGAGATTTCCCATAGAACTCTCTGATTTTTTGCGGCTGGCGAAAGTCACCGGTACTGACGGAGTCGAATCTTTTCCGGGTATGAACAGGCTCCTCAATACCCCAATCAGCCTCTGCAGGCGCCAATCCCGCTTCCATATTGAGCGTATCGAAGTTCATCACAGCTGTGGATTTCCTCAATTCTAAATCGGACCCATCAGCCGCCGTGGGTGTTTACAGCACAAACAACGGCGATATTGTATACAGTGCAAACGTGGTGGTTGTGTGCTTTCTTCCTGGGCACCGGATTTTCTGCTGAATCCAGTATGGCTTTTTTTCTTTCGTAATTGGTATTTCTAATACAGATCCGGGTCGATGGCTTGATTCTGTGTTTTTGGTGATGGGACACTGGAACCAACACGGGACTCTTGTGCCAGAAAAAATAAAAAATTGGACCGGTGTATGCGATAAGCAGCCCTTTCAAATATAGTGACAAACGAAGCCAAGGAGAAAGATATCACTTTTTCAATCAATGTCAACCGAGTTCAAACTATTCATTGCGTTTACGACCCCATGTTTATTTATTTACCGGCCAGCGCAGATCGCGGAATTTGCAGGATCTCGAGGACTTGAGAGAGCATGATAATAGCAGCCCACACTGATAAGGAATAAGAGATACTTTCGAATGAGCCATTACAACAAATGACAAAACAAAATTACTAAAGTGTATTTGAGAGGTTGAAGTAAACATACCTGACTAATTTACAAGAAGCAACTACCTGGTTTTTCAGGTATTGTCCTGGCAGCTGCTAACTTTGGGCCTTCGCGCCGCGTAGGCTGCATTGCGAGAGAGGGGTCAGTCTCTATAGGTTAGACGGAACCGAAACTGGAAAGTCCCCGTTAAATGAACTCCATGAACGTAGCTCCTCGGGAAATGGTTAGTCAATAGGCAAAGATCACAAATCGCAGTTTTCTGGGCCATAAAATAACACCTTCCATACACTCCGAGTACATGCACCCAGAGTATTTGTTTAAAGTGTCATTGTCAAGGGTGCCTCAAGAAAAAACTCGCCATTTCCGCCCGCGTCTCCATTGAATCCATAATTTTGTCCCATCCTGAAACTGGCAGGACCTTCGAGTCCGATTGTGTTCTGCTCGGGAGCCAGCTGCATCGGCGCGTTTATATCGAAGCCAAAGTTCACGTTCATGAAGTTGTCTGAGATCACTGCCGGGTTATTCATGCCCGCATGATCGCCCCTGCCGTCAAAATCCTCTTTCAGTCCCGTTTGTGCCGCATAGATCTCGCCATTAGCTTGGTATTCCGTGCTCATGGGCCGCAGCGCCACCGCATCAAATCCGAGCCCGTTCATCTGAGCATCTGGAGGAAAGTTGAGCCCGTTATTCACATACATACCGCTGCCCATCATATCCTCCAAAAAATGGGGTTCATTGGCGTTTCCCATTGCGCCCATCGCGTCAGGGTTGTGCACCATCATTCCATTGACTGCAATTGAGCCGCCGACACTTACAGGCATCCCTGGAGCTGGGCCCATCCCAGGTGTGTTACTCAAGTTGTTTCCATGTTGAAGCAGAAGGAATTGCTGCTGCTGGAGTAGCTGTTGATGTTGGATAAACTGTGGGTCTGTTTGCTCAGAGTGTACGTCGGCAACTTGCGGGGAAGTATGCTGCTTTGTCATACCCGCGCTATGCAATCCCAGCGATGTGGTTTGCTCCGCAATCTGCAGCATTTGAGGCATCACCACAGGCGTCGGTTGCGCCCTTGCAGAATCAGACAAAGACTGATTATTATCCCAATGCGGCGTTCCGGGCGATTGAGCTCGTTTCAGCGATTGTATATTTTTAGAGCTTACTCGCCCAGTGTTCCCGGCGGGCTGCTGTCCCCCAGATCCCAGGTTCCTTTGTACAACCAATGGTGCCACTCCGGGGACAAGAATGGGCAGTCCCTTCTTCTTCGGTTTGCCTTGAGCCAGCGATTTGCGACCTTTGGCCTTACCCTTTGGTGGTGGCCTGACTGCTATGGGCGCTGGTGCTGTCGTAGGAGCCTGCGCCAGCACCTCGGTCGCCTGTGGGTTCATGAACGCCTTATATTGATCGTTTTGCGCCGAGCTTGCGCCATTATCACCCTGGTTCGGTGCGAGAAAGTTGTGTGAGCTCATCAACAGGCACCACCAATCGTAGAAAAATGATTCTTGAACGTCTCCCAGAGGGTGGAGGCTAGCCTCCTTGGAAAGGGCGTTTGCCGTCTGCATACACCCGCTCTGGACCAAGTATTCATGTAAATGCTGCAAAAACGCTTCACGCGTCGCCCGCGGTGGCCCGTCTCGCTCATTGTATCCGCTCATGGTTTAATATTAACAGCTCCCGAATAATATTTCATGTGTCGACAGCTGACCTATGCTAGTGTGTGAAATGCGAGATGGCTGCGGTAAAGGAGCCAGCGTTGGGGTATTGCAAAATAGGGCAAATCGTTAATTTGCTTTGCAAAGAAAGAAGGGTAAAAATAATTCCCTCACAAATGAAATTCGGCCCACACGGTCTCGCTATAAAGCAGGAAAAAGAAACTTGCAAATCTTACAATCGGGTGCACTTGCCGCCCCGACCGTGGGCGCCCAGGGCTTTCCGCTATCGTGGTCTCCCAACATGGGTGCACGGGTCTCATCCCGAACGCGGCCCTAGCGCGAACGGCTTTTCTGTTGCATTTTCGCGGCCACTGCATGAGTATTTTGCTAAACTTGCCGCAAATAATGAAAACATCGTCCGAGTAAGGTCATGCGCCATTGTTCTTGCTCATGATGCCCTTGTCGAGGCGCATTTCACCCTCAAGTGTGCGTCGCGCCAGCGCTTGCGGGCTCGAAGTATCGCGCCTCTAATCTGACTCTCCCTGCGCTCCTTATTTGCTCGTTCCCTTCTTGCTGCCGCAGTACTAATGAGGGTTCTGTGATTGTGGAGATAGCGTTAGCCTTTCAATACTCTGCTTATGTACATTCTTGGATTCTTCCAGGCGCCTCCGCCATAATCGACATTATCTTATCGCTTGTCTGGCTAAAACTACCACGATCTGGTGATGTCGTTGCCCGTGGTGTATCGGCCCCGATCAAGAACGCAGGTGCCAAACGTCGCCGGGGTTCCCCTCTTCTGATCCGTGTTTCCAGATTTGGTTTTCTGCTGTTGTCGCTATTGTTCGTTGCTTTTTCTACATTGTGCCCATCGCCTTACGGATCGCCTTGCCATTGTATGTACTCCGCCTCATCGCCGCAAGATCTTATTTTTCGGGCGTTCGGGAAAGACTAGACAATGGAAAGAGGCGTTTTGTTTCGCGGACTTCCCCGCACTGCAGCCCGCGCCTCGGTGGGCAATTATCTTAGCCTCTTCAAATTGATGGCGTAGGAGTTGTCTAGTGGGTGGCTCGGCAGAAGCGAGTCAATCCGTGTTGTTAGCACAATTGTAGGCCAACAATTCGGGTCGCTTATAGTGTCATGAATGTGGTGAGTATCGGTCCATCGTGCCGTTTCACCCAGCATTGTCTCATCAGGCTGTCCTACTAGTGCCAGTCTTGTCTGTGAACCAGGGGGACAATATCATTCACTTATCTCTTTGATCGTGGCATTCTATTAGTTCCCAAAACACTTGACGAATTTGGAACGCCAAGACTTTTTTGATGTACCCCAAGCTCGTAAGTGGGTTTGCACTGCTCCCATTGTGAGGGCATGAGGGAATGCGGGTTCAAGGATCATAGATTCATACTTTTACTCAGTAAAGGATGTAGCTCCTTTCTTCACGTCCCAAATCGAGAATAACGGGGGTATTAGATAGCAAAGTCTTCGAATACTTTCTCTTCGAAGCTTTCTTATTCTTTGCCATTCTACTCCAGGGGGCCTATAGTCCGTCTACTTCTTAGCTTCAACCGCCGTATCTGGACCTACTTTCTCCACCGGTTTGGTGAATTCTTGAAACTGGAATATACGAAGTCCCTTAATCGTGATCACCTTGTTCAAGCTCTGAATTTATCAACTTTCCGTTTCAGATGAAAAAAGCATGGCCTAAGCTTCTGTTTGAATTGTATGAACGACTCGGCCAGTTTTGGACGTACGTCGTATTTGGGGACCGAAAAGACTCAAATGGGCATTTGTATACTATCATGCAGATAGTCCGTCGGCTTTTGGTCACTTTGACTTTTCAATTACACATGCGAGGCCACTACTTCACATCGGATACAAGGCAATGAGTATGCGTACTGATAGACTTCTTTGACTGGGCTAAACAAAAGAGTAGGTACCCTCAACAATACTAAAAGTCTAAATTAGAACCCAACAACCCTGTAGCACACAAAGTCATATCCAAACATATTACCTTCAGTATGATATATACCATGTCCCAAGCGTGAATCCCCTTACAACTTCGTGCCCAAGTTCACATGCACGGCTTTCGCCTCAGTGTACATCTCCAAGCCGTACTCGCCCAACTCACGGCCGACACCCGACATCTTGACACCGCCAAAGGGAATGTGCACGTCAGAGTCGTTGGAAGAGTTAATCCAGATCTGGCCGGACTCGATATCGGCCGCCAAGTTATGTGCCACGGTGATGTCCTGCGTGAAAATAGATGCACCCAAGCCGTACTCGGATGAGTTGGCCAACTCTACGGCCTCCTCGTCAGTGGTAAACTTTCCCACTACAACGACAGGGCCGAAAATCTCCTCCTTGACAATTCTCATGTGTGGTTGTACATCGGCAAATACAGTGGGCTGGATGTAATAGCCTTTCGCGAGATGAGCCTCGGTATTGGCCTCTCCGCCAAGCACGACACGTGCTCCTTCCTTTTTACCAATGTCAAGGTAGCTCAAGATCTTCTCGTAGTGGTCCTTCGACACCTGTGGGCCGACAACCGCATCTTTTTCGAACATGTCGCCCTGTTTGTACTCTTCAGTCACATGCTGGGCGAAAAGAGTCAAGAACTTCTCGTATACAGACTCATGCACGTAGATACGCGACGTCAGTGTGCAAATCTGACCCTGATTGCTCATTATACCTATCGCAGCCCACTTGACTGCCTGCTCGAGGTCGGCATCAGCACGCACAAGTAAGGGGGATTTGCCGCCACATTCCAACGTGACCGCTTTCAAGTTAGACGTGGCGAGTTTCTGCACCAAACGGCCCGTGGCAGTGGATCCAGTAAATGCCACCTTGTTGATGTCCAAGTGGCCTGCCAACGCCTTGCCTGCAGTCGCACCAAGCCCTGAAATAATGTTGACCACACCAGGTGGAAAGCCTGCCTTTCTGAACAATGTGGCGAAATACAAGATCGAGAGTGGCGTTACTTCGGACAGTTTCAAGATCACTACATTGCCCGCAGCCAAAGCTGGTGCCAATTTCCACGCGGCCATGAGCAATGGGTAGTTCCAGGGGATGATTTGCGCACAAACTCCATACGGCTCGTGGACCGTGTACGCCAATTTCTTGGGGTCCTGGGAAATGACGCGACCATGCACCTTGTCGGCCCAGCCAGCATAGTAACGGAACACAGCAATCACTTCCTCCACGTCGTAGATGGCATTCAAGTGTCTTGTTTTGCCTGAATCCCACGCCTCAATGTCCGTGAGGAGCTCCAACTCTTCCTTCAAAATATCCACCATCTTGAACATAAGGTCTGCGCGGGCCACACCAGACGTCTTTTTCCACAGCTTGAAGGCGGTGCGGGCGGCTTTTACAACTTCATCCACATCTTCTTCTTCGGCAGCGTACACAGCGCCGTTAACCTCGCCCGTGGAGGGGTTGATCGATTCAATTGTCTTGCCCGACTTGGACTTGACAAACTCGTTGTTCACGAATAAGCCAGCTGGCTGCGTGTATTTGGTGCCGTTGGGCAACGTGACCTCGTATTCTAATGGGAGCGACATGTGTGTGTATAAATAGGTGGCAATGAGTAATTTGGAGAAGCAATTGAGAATTGGGGCTTGAGAACTTATTTATGTAAAATCGTTGGGACTCGAGCGTTGGGCATGTGCCGGTCAATTGGCGGAAAATATCGTTATCTTCCCCACGCATAGAGACAGACTTACCTTATTCGGAAGGTGGACCCGGCCGCGCACGTAAACGCGGCGTTGCACGCGTGGTGTTAGCGGCTTCGGGCATGCACCTTGCCCAACAATGCCCCTCGGTAATTGAGGTCCGAGAGCTGAGGACTTTTATAACGTAGGCGTGCCCATTGGGACAACCAGAAAGAATCGTGCCCTGAATGGTAAATGGTGATTCGAAGAAGTTAAATCGCATTTGGGATCTGGCTGTTCGATTTGTTGCTCACATTATGTATTGAATTTCTCTAGTAGCCGCATTTCCGCGCATGCGATTTCCAAAGAGTTTTGTCATGACAAATACAACTATTCATGAATTTGCGATGACGCAAGCCAATTTTATGAATAATGGACTTTTAGTGTCGCAATTTTTATTCCCACGTTTTCTGTAATTGATGGCTTAGGATCAAGGGCGTACATCTAAATATAGCTTCGATACGTGCTCAGGAGATTTTGCGAGAAGCCTTTCGATAATGTATAACCGAGTTGCCAAAGAACACGAGTGCATAACAAAATGAATTTATGATTTCCATCCCATAAATCCGTGAGAAGCAGTTAGATAAGATAGATTAACTTTACGATTCAGATGGACGAAAGCTCTAGTTTGTCCCATAGCCGATTGCCAGGTCTCGAAAGCCTCGTATTGTATCACGTGCACACTGAGTGCGCTTTAAGGCAACGCTGTGATTCATCTCCCAGATCCACCCCCTATTTGGATCCCAATTTGTCACCAAATTGGTTTAACTTTATTATTAAACATCGATTGTCAAATACAATTGGTTACCGCCAAAACAGTTTCCGAATACCTACTCCATTTGAATACTTCAGCTCGCCATGTCGCTCGATCTTTCTGTATTCGCCCAACTGCCGAGCCACAACGAGTTCCGCAGCGATACCTTTACAACACCCACCACTTCGATGGTGGCTGCGTTAGCTACAACTACGCTAGGTGATTCTGTGTACAACGAGGATGCTACGACACGTGCCTTGGAGGAAAAGGTGGCGAAATTGGCCGGGAAAGAATCCGGGCTTTTTTGCGTCCTGGGTACTTTACTGAACCAGATTGCATTGCGTACACATTTGTTGCAGCCGCCGCATGCCGTTCTCTGTGACCGCCGGGCCCACGTGTATGTGCACGAGGCGGGCGGACTCCCTACGCTATCGCAGGCGATGGTGCATGCGATCATGCCCAAGAATGGCGTTTATTTAACCTTGGAAGACGATATTCTTCCGAACTATGTGCCTGACGATGGCGAAATCCATGGGTGCCCCACGAAAGTTATCAGCTTGGAGAATACGTTGCACGGGATGCTTTTTCCGATTGGTGAGATTGAAAAAATTGCACGATTTTGCCGCGAAAACAATGTCCGGCTCCATTTGGACGGCGCCCGCTTGTGGAATGCGTCTGCGGCCACAGGAATTTCCGTGGCAGAGTACTGCCTGCATTTTGACTCCGTATCCCTTTGTTTGTCGAAAACCTTGGGTGCACCGGTGGGCTCTGTTCTTGTAGGCACGCCGAAATTCATTGCCAAAGCCAACCATTTTAGAAAACAGAATGGTGGTGGTATCAGGCAGGCAGGATTGCTCGCGCTGATGGCAATTGTGGCTATTGATGAGAATTTCTCGAAATTGCGCCGAACTCACGATATGGCCAAGGAGTTGGGCGAGTACTGTGTGTCACTAGGGGCCGTGCTTGAGCACCCCGTGCACACGAACTTCGTATTCATAGATTTGGCGGCGTCGAAAATCAGCAATGATTACTTGGTGGAGGCCTGCACGAGACATAATGTCAAGGTGTACGGAAGCAGGTTGGCCATTCACTATCAGGTCACGGATGAGAGCTTCAAAAATTTGAAAAAGGCTCTTGCTGAAACACTAGAAGAGGCAAAGCGTAATCCCTACGACCAAAAGGCGTCGTTGAAGCTATATGATGTCCACGGAAAAGATAACTAGGAAAAAAGCTAGAGATTCTTCGTTCGTGGCATATGTGATGGATGAGGCGTGAACGAGAGACTCGCGTAAATATCAGAAATGATATACATAGTCAATGGCTTACCCGAGATTCGTGTCCCGTTTGATCAGCGATTGGATGACCGGTATCAACAATAGAGGTTTGGCCTGGCCTGGCCTGCATACAGTCCACTGGAAGTTGTTCGAGTCTGAGACTGAGACATCCGCTTCGTAAGTAAGAAATCTTTTTCATGCCATATAATACCCGAAAAAAAGAATTGTATCCTTCCAAACGTATTGAGTCGATACCAATTTTTAGTTTCCAGCAGCATTCTTAGGCCAAGGGGTCGTTACCATTAATCGCACATACCCCACTTAATCCAGTTTGCATCTAGCTGCTGCGAAAACCCCAGTAGATTCTCGAAGTAGAATCGAATTGATTTTCCCACCGCGACTTCATTCTAGAGCACATTTTATGCATGGTGATGACTGAGCGTTGGCCGCGACTCATACTAGCGAGTAATGGTCCCACGACGGTAGTGTTCATAGCTCTGGCAAATGCTGAATTTCGAGATTTGATACGTGATGATTTCTCGTTCGAATTGTGTCTCCGTAAGCTATCGCTAGAACAACAGTTAAAAGTCCGCAATGCCAAACACAACCGGGAAAAAGCACTTGCTCTTGGTTTGTTCAGCCTATTCACACTCAATCTCGCACTTTATTCTGCCGGTGCTTATAAAGCATTTGACCCATTTAGACCTCTACCATTACGATTCAATAGATATGGTAAGCCTAGCTTGGAAACTGGCGAAGGGCCTGTGATAGAGTTTAACTCGTCCAGTTCGAATGAGATCATGGCTGTGGCTGTACAGTTCAACGGGTCCACGCCGATCGGGATCGATCTTTCACACGAGATCCAGGATAGTATTTCGGAAACTCATTTCATGGAACAATTCGAGGGCATTTTCGCCGCCCTGGAGTTGGTTCAACTCAAAAATATACAAGATTCGAACGAAAGGTATCTTTTGTTCAACCACTTGTGGACCTTGAAAGAGGGGTTCACGAAATTTGTAGGATGTGGCTTGAACGCGGATTTGGCCAGTTTCCATTTTACAATAGGGCCCAACAGACCAAACTTGGTGGAGCCCACAGTAGTACGGGAAGAGCATTATAAGAGATTGGAGTTGGCATGGCAGCGTGATATTTCGGTTGACTACGAGAATTTGACGGATGAAATCAAGGAGAGAATATCAGATCCCCCGGTCAAGTGCATGTCCAGCATTCTCAAGGCAGGGCCGTTGCTCCCAGTGTTCATAACGTTTGTGAGCCAGGCAGAAACCGTTGATCCTCGAGTGATTGCATTGGACATGGCGGAGATAGTACAAGGAGTAATTGATGAATGAGCTTCCATTACTTAGCATTGAAACTATGAGCTCTTGACTTGAATCGCAACCGATTGATAAGACGAAGTGAGGAAATCGATGACGCATAAAGACCAAGAGATATACGCGCGGGCGACTGAAGATCAGGGGTAAAACCTTTTAGAGTGCCCCACCTTGCTTGCCCAATATGGCTGGCTGCTTTTTTTCATCAATGATCTCATGTGATCTGTTGCATGACAAACAATAATCTAGATCCGAGTTTAGTACCTCGGCTAATTTAAGTACGAAGAAAGCACTTTGGTTTTTGATTCAGACTTCTCCTGGTGCCAATGCGTCTGTTTTCGCGACACGGCCGACGCGAAGTGAGGGCCGAGACAAAATGGTATCAGACTTTCAAAGCAAGGATACATTGCATTGATCACATTTTATTATCCGACGTTGATTGCTTGTTTGGGTGGCAAAATCGACAGACGGGCACGAAGAGGAAAACTCATTTTATACAACTCAACACGAGATGACGCTTCTAATGGATAAACACGCAAAGTACTTCCAGCTATGTCTTCATACGCTTCCGCTGAAAGCACAGAGTGAGGATGCAAATAAGCTAGCGCTCATCTACTTTTCTTTGCATGGACTATCGCTTTTAGGAAAGCTCGAGAAAAATCATGAAACGCCAGCACACATCAAGTTCATATATGACCACATGATCCCACTCAAGGACAATACCATACAAGCATTTCGCCTGAGTCTGACGTTCGCATTGGCACATGAACACAACGACTATGATCTTCCGAATTTACTGGCGACATTTTTCGCGTTGGCCATTCTTTTGGTGTTGGAAGAAGATTTTTCCAGGAGAATTGATCGGCACAAAATTATGGCGTTTGTTGCGCGGTGTCAGATCAAACTGGGCCCGAGTAAAGGCTCGTTCCAACCTGTATTAGGTCCTGGCGGCGAGCCTTTTGGCGAGTCGGATTTACGTTTGTGCTACATTGCGGCTTCAATCAGGAAGATCTTGGGTTATGACAATATTCCTGCGCCCAATCGGCAATGTGACATCGATACAGAAAGCATGCGCGCTTTCATACTAGATAAAGTGAATTTCAACGGCGGTTTGGCGTCTTATTCCCACACGGAATCACACTCTGGGCTCACCTTTTGTGGTCTTGCGGCACTCAAACTCATAGGTCATGATTTCAGCGATAATGACCCTTGGACATCGCTCACAGTGGACTGGTTGGTCCACAGGCAGGTGGACTACCAAGCTCTATACAAGGAAGAATACGAGTACTATGATGAAGAAGATACTGGTGGGTTTAATGGCCGTGAAAACAAGTTTGGTGACACCTGCTACTCGTGGTGGGTCATGGCGCTGTTGAAGCTTCTTAATGATAGAGCTATCTCGTTCATTGACGAGCAGAAAGCGTGTGCGTATCTACTAGAAAAAACGCAACACAAATTGATGGGTGAGTTTGGAAAAGATGCACAAGCGTTTCCTGACCCCTTCCATTCCTTTCTAGCACTCGCAAGTTTGGCGCTTTTGAAACAAAATCTTAAAGATCTGAAACGTTACGGATTAGATGGTTTGGGTGCGATTGACCCAGAATTGGTGATCTCCGAGAAATCAAGACAGTTTATGGAAAAACTCTGGATTTGATAATTCGTATAGAATACGATGGAAACCGTGCAGGACCGAGATGACAAAATATGTTTTGACTGCAGGCGACCTCTCATCGGAAGCCTTTCAATCCCCTCAAATTGATGGCTAGCTTTGGGGGATCAACACGCATGGAAAGCAGGCACTCTGAGCGCAAATCCCTCAACCTAGACACGCGTGATGCAATTTGACCACGCAAAGCTCACAACACTCGGAATTTTTTCCGAACAACTCAATTGATACCTATCACTCCTCGAGCCTAAAATGTTTTAGAGTATAGATAACTCAGAGTCATGATAAGTAAATGGAAAATGTCCTGGCCTGTATATGTTTTTGTTTATTTACCCTGTGTTCGTCGTGCCACTTGGGCAAAAGGCGCACCATTACGTAAGTGCGAAAAAGCCGGCTTGCCACGGGCCAGCTAATTATGTGGGTCTCTGCAGTAAAGAAGTAGTGCCACCAAAAAAACACAACCGTTCACACGAGAAATTCCCCAAAGCCCTAAATCGGTCAATCGCTGGTGCTAGCAAAGCTTTACTCTTTTTAGATCATCAAAACCACCCTTTTTTGCATTTACCCTAGATCTGATTTTCTTTAGCAGTTCGACGCTGGCCCTGCCTCACTCTTTCATACGCATCAGCATAGACCACATTTAACACTCATCACAAATCCCCATCCAATGAGCCATGATACCTCTAAAACCATGATTTCTGGATCTCTGGCGAAAAAACCGTCCACCTCAGTGCATCTCCTCGCCGGAGGCACTGCGGGGCTCATTCTGTCATTCACACTACAGCCTCTAGATTTGCTAAAGACAAGGCTTCAGCAGCAACAGAGGGAAATTCATGGATACCGGACCAGTATCGGACGAGAAATCCGGAAACTCGCTAAGGTAAGAGACTTGTGGCGAGGCGCGCTTCCTCTGACTCTACGTACCTCGGTTGGCGCTGGACTATATTTCACAATTCTATCGCAAAGTCGACAATATCTAGATGGATTGAAGGCAAGAACAAAGAAAAGCTCGCTGAGCGTACTCCCGCGACTCTCGCACCTTGAGAATTTGGCCACCGGGTTTGTTGTCAGGGCTTTAGTCGGTGTCATAACGATGCCGATAACCATCATCAAGACCCGTTTCGAATCTAATATGTATAACTACAACTCGATGTACGAGGGATTTGAGGGAATATACATGAACGGCAACAAGGCCGGCTCCTATAGAAACTTTTTCAAGGGCACGGCGGCCACTTTGGCACGTGATTGCCCCTATGCCGGGCTCTATGTTTTGTTTTATGAGGGGTTCAAAAACGACCTCTTCCCGCCTCTTTTGCGGCCTGTGGATGGGCCAGACTCGGTATTCGCTGGTATGAACAACACCTTGGCGGCTATATGTGCCGCCTCAGTTTCGACAACGATCACGGCGCCGTTTGACGCGGTCAAGACCCGCTTACAGTTGGCTGCACCGCTGCAGAAACAGCTTTCGATAGTAGACGTTACCAGGCAATTGGTGGGTGAGCCTGGGGGGATAAAGAACTTGTTCAGCGGCGTATCCTTGCGGTTGGGGCGTAAGGCCTTGAGCGCAGGTATTTCCTGGTGTATTTATGAGGAGCTACTAAAGAAGCTCTGAGCGTTAGCATGTATATAGAGCCGAGCAAGTCTCGAAATATGCCCAATGGGCTAGAATGGAGAATAACGGCGGTTTTTGGGTGTAGACTTGCGATATGCAGATGTCAGGGATAAGATGCTTGCTGGGACGGCTTAGTTTGACAAAGGATTATATGCGCTAGGGCATTTCCATACGTGCCTTGCTTATTTTCTCGGGCGATATTTGTACAAACCCTAGGAAGCATACCTCAGAAGAAGGCATATTTCCACTTCGTAACTCAATTCATTTGGTCAAGAAATAGATCTATTAGACCTGCTTCTTCAACGACCTTTTTTCTTGACTCATCTTTTTTTTTTTTTTTTGCTTGATACATCTAATTAAGGACTGGGAGCCAGAGTTGCTACCTGGCTGTCTGGTATATTTTTAAATGGATGGCCCGGCGAAGACTATGAGTTACATATCTCGATTGTCGATTTCTGCAATTATAGGCAAGAGAAGTTCAGGTGAGATCGAGTTGAGTGTTCAGAGTTTACAGATTTTCGCAGCTCTTAACCTGAAAGTCTGCACTTCAATAATCCCTAGAAAAAATATGCAGAATCAAAATGAATTACAAATTTTTTGATTCTTCGGATATAAGCACACAAAATCATACAAACCACCAATGTAGAATACTAGAAGATTGCATAGGAGAGTATAATCGAGAGATTTGTTGATGAGCAGGTCTCAGTTGACCTGTAGTGGGGTTTGCGTGCCGAGTGGCCAGATTCTAGCCTCGGATATCACAAAAGGTACGGGTGTCACACCGGCGAACCTGGGGTAACTGACAAAAGCTTATCAGGACATTCGTCAGGATCCAACTTCGTCAAGTACATCAGCATGAACGAGGAGCTTATCAGTAGCGCCGTAAGCTTTTTACAAGACACGACGGTGGCAGCGTCGCCCATCAATAAGAGAATCGAGTTTTTGCAGCTGAAGGGCTTGAATGAGGAAGAAATTGATGAGGCGATCAAGCGGGCCAACAACCCACCAGCAGATCCATCTGATCAAACAAAAACAACCACCGCAACAACTTACAGAGGTGCTATCCTGGAAAACCAGCAAACCGCACAGAACTTCGCGCCTTTGGACTACTATTCGGCGGCACCCCCACTTCCGGAAAGAACATGGAAAGACTACTTTATTATGGCAACCGCTACGGCAGGCGTGACCTACGGATTCTATCAGGTAGTTTCGAGGTATTTGTTACCTAGCATCATACCGCCTGGCCGGACGCGGTTGGATGACGATAAGCAGGTGATTGAGGAGGAGTTCATTAAGATAGATAAGGTGTTAGAGCAAATGGCAATCGAACAGAAAGAGGTGAAGGACGCAAATGATGCAAAACTCAAGGACATCGACACAGTGATTGAAAATGTAAATGGGTTTTTGCAGAAGTACAACACCGATAAGGTGAAGTTTGACGACGACTTGAAGTTGATGAAGTTGGAGGTGGACAATTTGCAGAATTCCGTGGAGAAAAACATGCGATTAACCAAGGAGAGCATCCACGATGAGCTTCGCGAAATTATCGACGAGCTAGATTCTTTGAAAAGCTTGATCAAGGTGAGAGGAGGTGCTACTGGTGTGCCCGAACGGAAGGTTCCGCCTGTCTCGTCGATTCCGTCTGCTTCAGAGATCCTCAAGAAGGCGAAATCGAACGGGAATAGTACTTCCGTACCTGCGAAATCACCTGTTGACTCTTCGCCTGTGAGCGAGCCGCTGCACTCTTTTTCGGTCACTAATTCAGCGGAGTCTCAGCCTGAAAAGCACAGGGCGCCCAGTTTCTCTGCTCAAAAAGAACTACACGCCGCAGGGATTCCCGATTGGCAGCTAGCGCATAAGAAGAAGGAAGAGGAGGAGTCCATGGAAAAAAGCGGAGACAAAAAGGTACAGGAGTCAATCCTGAAAGTGGGCGTGCCGCAGTGGCAACTAAATGCATCCTAGGTCCCAGAGGAAGCAGCAAATTAAGAACTCTATGAGTCAGCTATTCTGGACGTTTCTACTCCACACGCCGTTTGCCCGTAGAGATCCAAGATAATTGGGATTTGCTGAGAGGAATGGGCTTGACGAATTTAAGGGTTGAAAGTAGGTGCCAGTGACCTATGTCACGGTGCGTGAATGAGGAATCAAGCATCTTCGACCAAAATATATGGCATTATTGTGTCATTACAGGGATCACTTCGATTATGGTGTACTCATGAATTACTGATGCATCGAATTCGCGGCGAGATGTGGGTGCACTAAAAGCCTGTGGAAGCTTGCTTCATCGGAATCGATAAAACAATCCATTAAACATGTGTCCATCACTCGAGTAGGCTTCACATACTTTCATGAAATCCTTTTACGTAATCTGAAGCATTCTTATGTCATCAACGTAGATTTCACTACAAGGTCTAGCGTGGTCACTCGCCGGTCGCGTGAACGGGTCGAGACTTGAGAAAGCGCTCGCGCTCTGACCCCATTGATCATTTAAAGCCGTATCGATCTCAAACATTACATATAAAAGTACGCACAATGCCTAGCAATCATCCTTTGGCATTATTACTCAGATCTAGTCTCGCCAGAAAGATCAACAAGCGGGGGTTCGTCTCGCTTCTAGAGCAGTTTCTCGCGCGTGAACACATTTCAGATTCTCAGCTTGGTGAGCTCTTGCTAGCCCTTCCGGAACGAGGCGGAAAAGCCCTTGAAAAGCAGTTTAAGTTTGTCGAAAAACTACAAATCGCGTACGTGATCGAGTGGGCACTATCAAACGGCAAAAATACTGCAACATTCTTTGAGACCCTACCTAGCACGAGCCTTCGATGTCAACACAAATACATACTGTATTTAAAGGGAATAGCTGCAAATGTAGCTAGACAAACGCTCACTGAGGATTTCTATGCGGCATTGGCACAATTCAGTCTCGAACTAGCTGACAATATCCAGTTTTCACCCGAAAACTGTACCAGCAAACGTCTCTGGTATGACCTTATCTTTTTGTGGGGCACACTCATAGACCAGGATTCAGCAATACCATTGAAACCTCGTATCAAAGAAGCTCTCGCAAAGGTATCTAGAGCCACCAGAGCAGCGGGGGATTCAAATATGACAGCTTATGTGACGAGAAAGCTCATTTCAACGACTGATATCTCGGCCTCGAATGGCCACGAAAAGGTGATCGAGACAGAACATTCCACAGCTTTCAAAACCAGCAATTTCTCGCCCTTGAATCTTGATAACAAAAGGTTTGCAAACTATGTCGCGTTGAAGAAATTTATCTGGCTCAGCAACCATTTTCGGCTGTGGAAAGCGAACACAGATTTAGTACGCGCGTTCATGAACTTTTTCAGATTGCACGATTTGAAACATGCTGAATTAGCCAAGGAGCTCACGAACTCGTTTCTACATGGATTTTCAGCCGCTGTAAGGCTGAGGGATAAACCATTTGTGGTCTTCAACTGGAAAAATTTCATTCTTACGGATTTTGCACATGATCTCAAGAACTTAGCCCACGCTTTTCGCGTGGATCATGAATGGGAAGATGCGATCATAACCTCGGTGGCGTCGTGTACTGATACTGCTGTTTTGCTGACGAAAGTCGGAGGGGCTACCGAAAGTTATGACTTGGGCAGAGAGTTCATTCGGGCCTGTGTATACCAGGGAGTCGTGTCTTTTGAAAAGTTTACTAACGCCTATCCCGCTATTTCAGCTCTAACGCTGGCGCAAGCTATCACACACGAGATAGAAATTATGTCTCAGGTTGATACAATTGACGCGGACTTCACGACAAAGTTGTATAATATGGACCCTGCATTCACTTCTTTCGAGGAAAGCAAATTGGTTGATTATTCCCGAAACCTTTTGTCTTCAGATTTGAGGTTCCTGAAGGCCAAACAACAGAGGCTCGCAAGTGTAACGTGTGACTTGATAGACAAGCTTATTCAAGAAAAGCATAACGAGAAATTAAGCTGGGTGGCGCTTCTTTTGCTGAATGTCCCAGCAATTGCAAACTATATCTTTTATCAAGGCAGTCCGTGGAATGTTCTCAACAAGTTTATCAACTATATCGATAACGAGACCTTCAACGTGGATGATGATGATGGCAACTTCCAGGATACCTACACGTGTTTTGGCGTCATGTTGACAGGCGTGGTCTCACTTGCGAGTCTATTCGGCATCAACTTCGCGGAAATTTTAATTCAAAGCTCATACACCCTCGACTACATCAACGAGTTTTATTTCAGACTGAGTGACCCATTAACGAGCAATTACGCCGGAATCGACGAACAGGAAAAGCAAATAATAGCAAGCTACGATCGCCTCTTCACGGAATGGGCAAAGGCTTTGTTTGATGTGAACAACGATGGCCTCACCGACGAACTACTCAAATCAGTGAATGTGAAACAAATTTACAAATTTGTATATCTCTTGTTCCGTGAGGCTTTTACCGCCAGAGTCGTCGGATCCCTTAATGAAACCAGTCTCAATAATGGTATTGACTATCTATCTCAAAGCTTTTTGGCGCCTTGCTCTCTAGAGGCAATGCAATGGCTCATATCTCGCGTCGGACCGCAGCAGAAAACTAGCAACACCATGATTGAAATTTTATTGCGCATTCTCGAGACCAACACGGGAATTGCGAGCTCGCTGAATACAAGTGAGCACAATTATACGTTTCGCATGATTCTCAACATTGTCGGGCCATCTATAGTAAGAAAAATCAGGTCCTTTGGTAACATGATATCCGAGAACATGCAGAAACTCATGAACAAGATTTTGCAAGAGACTGACGCGGAATATTGTCAATGGAACATTTTGGCCGACGAGCAAACCAAAGGCCATGTATCGACAGACTCCATCAAAAATGAGATTACGTCTTTTTTGAAAGAAAGTGAGGCAATGATGTCTGATTCACTCATCGAAGCCTGGGCCAGAATGAAGCATAAATGGGATTCTGTGTCCTCAGAAGCGATCTGTTACACACTTTTGGAGGAGGTCGAGCATAGTGCCGGGACGCGTGGCTCAGTGATCATGGAGGAATCGAAGCTCGTTGTCGATTTTTATTTATTCATGCTTACTTGTTCCGGTGCTCCAGACGCGGACGATGTGGACTCATACTTGGTCGCTTTGAACTCAAGTAGGAAATCTGAATCACTGATGACTAAACCAGGCTCGCAGTTCGCGCTCACAATTAATGATCACTACTCGTCAGTTTTCAATGAGAGCGGTCCTGATCCAATCGGAACCTCAAATGGCGACGATTCTCGACCCCAAGAAGAGCCATTGGGTGACTACGGGATGAGCGATCTATTTGATGACATGTCCGAAAACCTTTTCGATGAGCTGATGGCACTGTTCAACAAGCAAGCTGATATGACGATAGGTCAGAAAAGTCCGACCGAAAATAAACCGCTTGACTGCCAAACTAGCTATATGAAAATGATGAGACGAAGATCGCATCTATGGTCCGTGATCAGATTGATAGCGTCTCCACAGTATGAAAACGCGACCCAATTGACAAGCTTGGCCAGGTCCAAACTCACTGGCGAGCTTCAGCACTGGAGATCAGCCCACGGGTTTTAATAACTAGGATCGCGCTAATGAGAGCCCAAGGTAGACAAGGCTTAAAAGAGCATGCGGAGGTGGAGGTAAGGAAGTAAGTGAGAGGACAAAACTGTAAAAAGTCTAGGTCAGACGATCATAAAAATGAACGTTCCGTGGGATCGATCATCCACCAAAAAAATCTTTGTAGTCAACCATAATAGCTCAAAAGGCTCTTGGCCTCATTTGCCGACGCAATCACATTGGCCAACGCGTAAAAGGACTGCGCGCGGGCGCGTGACACGCATCGGGGCGGAAAACTAGAGCGCTACGCGTGTCTTCCAACACCTCCTGTCTCATTACTAATAAAGCCAGAATCTGCCACAGAAGACGTTTTTATCAGATTTCAAGTTGGAAAGCACTGAATTCACTCTGTATATCAAAGGATCGAAACGGGAGAGAGCTTCAGGACAGATATCATTTCCATTGTCCTTTCTTACCCAACCCCCATATCACGAAAAGATAGTATCAAAAGAGGCAGTTTGAACACCAAGAAACCACCTATATGTCAGATTCCGCAATGCCTACTTTGAAAAGACCATGGACAGATGACGCCATGGGTGCACACAGCTTGCCGCCAGCGTCACAAAGCGCCGGCTATGACGTGCCCTTATCCCAGCTGGAAATCACGCAGTCTCAGCAGCAACTTTTAAAGAAAGTGCGGCCCGGCGGAGTTGAAGAGCCCCTGAATTTTGAAAATGAGCTATTAGAGATGAGCAAACGCGCCGAGGGGATCCACGAAGAGGCGCAAGCGTGGTCTAGACCGCCTCTCCCGGCCGACTACACAGATCACGATATTTCCTTCCAGCAATTAGATGCCGAAGAGGCTTCCAGTGGCGACGCAACAATTGCACGTTTTTTTGGTATCACAGCAGAAGGCCACTCGGTTCTCTGCAATGTCACCGGCTTTCTACACTACTTCTATGTACCCGTGCCACGCGGGTTCTTGCGGGATCAGCATTTGGCAAAGTTCTTGGCGTACTTGAAAGCGGCTTTCTACGGTGTTGAAGACGTGACGATTACATTGAAGGAGTCGATCTGGGGGTTTGCCAACAACATGAAAACGCCATTTTTCAAGGTGGTGGTGAAGAACGCCAGAGACATTGCCAAACTTAGGGGCGCATTCGAGCGGGGAGACGTGCGCTTCGAGGAGTTCTTTCCTGTGGGCCTGTCGCCTACATTTGACAACATTACCTACTTGCTTAGATTGATGATTGATTGCAAGATCACCGGCATGTCGTGGATCACGCTTCCAAAGGGTAAGTACTCACTCATCAACTTTGGCCAGGCAATCTCCACCTGTCAAGTCGAGTGCCTGATTGACTACAGAGACTTGGTATCGCACCCGTCTGAGGGAGAATGGCTCAAGATGGCGCCCTTGCGTATTATGTCGTTTGACATTGAGTGCGCAGGCAGAAAAGGCGTCTTTCCGCAAGCCCAGTTGGACCCCGTAATTCAGATTGCAAATGTGATTCTGAGGCAGGGCGAGGCACGTCCGTTCGTGCGTAATGTGTTTACAGTCAAAAGTTGCGCTTCAATTATAGGCTCGGAAGTGTTCTCTCACGAGAAGGAGGCGGACATGTTAATGGCTTGGAGAGATTTTGTCGTCAAAGCAGATCCGGACGTGATAATCGGCTATAATTCGGCGAACTTTGACTTGCCTTACTTGTTGGACCGAGCGAAGGCGCTTGGGTTGCCCAGATTCCCCTTTTTTGGCAGATTGGTGAATGTGAAACAGGAAGCCAAGGATTCCGTGTTCAGCTCGCGAGCTTACGGCACAAGAGAAAACAAGGTAGTGAACATTGACGGAAGAATGCAGCTAGACTTGCTTCAATTCATTCAAAGAGAGTACAAGCTTCGGTCATACACGTTAAACTCTGTGTCAGCGCATTTTTTGGGCGAACAGAAAGAAGACGTGCAGCACTCTATCATCACAGATTTGCAAAACGGAAACGCAGAAACGAGACGGCGCTTGGCAGTGTATTGCTTGAAGGATGCTTACTTACCTCTCAGATTACTAGAAAAGTTGATGTGTTTGGTCAACTACACAGAAATGGCTAGAGTCACGGGTGTGCCTTTCTCATACCTTTTGTCCAGAGGCCAGCAAATCAAAGTCATTTCGCAATTGTTCCGCAAATGCTTGGAAGAGGACATTGTCGTACCCAATATGAAGAGTGAGGGTGGCAATGAGGAGTATGAAGGTGCCACTGTCATCGAGCCTGAAAGAGGGTACTACGATGTGCCGATTGCTACTTTGGATTTCAGCTCTTTGTACCCTTCTATCATGATGGCACACAATTTGTGTTACACCACACTCCTAAACAAAAATGCTATTCAAGCGTTTAAGCTCACCGAAGACGACTATACTCTCACCCCTAACGGTGATTACTTCGTGAAGGACAACAAACGAAAGGGTATTCTTCCGACCATTTTGGACGAGCTTTTGACCGCCAGAAAGAAGGCCAAGCAGGATTTGAAAAAGGAGACTGACCCTTTCAAACGAGATGTTCTCAATGGCCGACAATTGGCTTTGAAGATTTCTGCAAACTCGGTGTATGGGTTCACCGGCGCCACAGTGGGAAAGCTTCCGTGTTTGGCCATTTCTTCCTCTGTGACGGCATTTGGAAGAGAAATGATCGAGAAGACAAAAAATGTCGTACAGGAAAAATACAATACGGGCAACAACTACGACTATGATGCGAAAGTCATCTACGGTGATACAGATTCGGTTATGGTCAAGTTTGGACCCCAGGACTTGGAGACGTGCATGAAATTAGGTGAGGAAGCAGCGGATTACGTGTCGACACACTTTAAACACCCTATCAAGTTGGAGTTTGAGAAGGTTTACTTCCCGTACTTGCTTATCAACAAGAAGAGATATGCGGGTTTGTATTGGACGAGGCCAGACAAGTTCGATAAAATGGACACTAAAGGTATCGAGACTGTTAGAAGGGATAACTGTCGAATGGTGCAGAACGTTATCACAAAGGTGTTGGACTACATCTTGGAAGAAAGAAACGTGGAAAAGGCCGAGAGATTTGTCAAACAGACCATAGCCGATTTGTTGCAGAACAGGATTGATTTGTCACAATTGGTTATTACCAAGGCTTACTCGAAACATGAGTATGACGGCAAGCAGGCACATGTGGAACTTGCAAAGAGAATGAAAAAAAGAGACCCTGGTTCCGCACCGACTTTGGGTGATCGTGTGGCCTATGTGATCATCAACGCGTCAAGTACCAAGAACTACGAAAAGTCTGAAGACCCGCTTTATGTTTTGGAAAACTCTTTGCCAATAGATGTCAATTATTACTTGGATAATCAGCTTTCCAAGCCACTTATGAGAATTTTTATACCTATTCTCGGGGAAAAAAAGGCGAAAGACCTTCTCTCCGGTGCACATACACGAACCATCAAGATGAGTGCACCCAAGAGTGGTGGCCTCATGAGATTTGCGAAGAAAGCAGAGTTGTGCAAAAACTGCAGATCTCCCCTCAAGCAAGAAAATCACGGAGCAATTTGTGAAAACTGCGTATCAAAAGCGCCCGAGTTGTATTCTGATGCTTTGGCACAAATGAATTATCTTGAAAACAAATTTTCAAGATTGTGGACAGAGTGCCAGAGATGCCAGGGCTCGCTACATCAAGAAGTCCTCTGCTCTAACAACGATTGCCCAATCTTCTACATGAGAAAAAAAGCACAGAAGGATGTATCTCAGCAAGCTCAAGAGTTGAGAAAGTGGGATGAAACTGTTTGGTAGCCTTCTTTTCTCCTGCTGAGCGAATGAAGTAGCTGCTCAAATTGCCACAGAAGCTCAATGAGACTGAAATTCTCTCAATTGGATAACGTGTAAACACGAGATTCTTTTTTATCCGAATTATATATAACTTTTAAACTTGAAGCCAGTTCGACAACAAACATTTTCATACATCTATCTGCCAACAAGACATTACATGTCCTTATCTTTCGTGAAAGATAACGAGCTTTCCGTATATGATCGATTTCCAGCCGAAAGCGCGCCAGGCCTACTCTTCGTGATCACCTCCTCAGAATTTCGTGTCGTCAAGGATCCCTTCCCTCTTTTAGGGGAGTTGTTGCTTGAATTTTGTTGACTCGCGTCAAGCCCATTGGTAGCCACAGCCCTTGATGGAGATCCGTCGCTCAGTTCATTTGCACTGTTGCTATGGGAACTTTTGATCTTTTGAAGGTTTTTGGCAAAATCGGAAGTGCGGTTGCTGTTATTTTGTTTGGACAACTCCTTTAGCTGCTTCATGTTGTGTATGCACTTTGCGATTGTCTGCATCAAGAGCTTCGGCTTTAGTGGCTTTGAAACGTAATCATCCATTCCCTTGGCCAACGACTTCTCTCTGTCTCCCAACATAGCGTGTGCCGTCAAAGCAATAATGGGTGTCCGGAAGCTCAAAGAGTCGATAGGGTTTGATTTTTTCTCCCATTGCCTGATCTTTTCAGTAGCTTCAAAACCACCCATGACTGGCATCTGCACATCCATCAAGACAACGTCAAACTTGTTATTCTGAACGGCCTCAAAAGCTTCCAAGCCATTCTCAACAACCTTCACCTGATGTCCTTGTTTTTCTAGGATTCTCACAGCCAACTTTTGGTTCACTAAGTTATCCTCTGCTAAAAGGATTCTATAAGACACGGAATCGTCTGTGTTTTGAGCAATGGATCTTGATTCCAAAGCAGGAATGATGGCGCTCGCCAAATCAGAGATGGTACAAGGGGTATTGCCATAAGACGAAATTCCCAAGTCAATGCACACCCTCATGTTCAATTCGGGAATGGAATGATGCAACAAAACCAAAGGAATGTATTTGACTTCTGGCAATAATCGCAACTCTTTTGCAGTGTTGATAGAGTCAATCATGATAATGTCGAAATTAATCGGTTCGGAAAGATTGGCTTCCTGGGTGCTTCTGGCAATGACAGGTTCCAAGCCCAACTCGAGTATGTTGTTTCGGATTTCCTCGAGCTCAGAGTCGTTGTGATCTGTGGAAATAAATAGGATTAGGTGGTTTCGGAAAGGTAAAAGCTGTTCGCTGTTTGCTGAGTATTGAATGTTGGAACGAGAGACTGAAACAGTAAACGAGAAATTGGAACCATGCCCATAATCTGACGTAACCCATATCTCACCACCCATCAAATGAATTAGTTGCTTTGAGATTGATAATCCTAGTCCGGTACCACCAAACTTTCTTGTCGTGGAGCCGTCTGCTTGGCAAAATGTATCGAAGATCAAGCCAAGCTTATCCTCTTCGATGCCAATTCCAGTATCACTCACACAGCATTCAAGAAGTAGTTTATCAGGATCGTCCGGAACCCCACCAAATTTTCTGACACTGACACTAACCTTGCCCTTCTTGGTGAATTTGATGGCGTTACCAGCCAAGTTGAGGATTACCTGTCTCAATCTAAATGAGTCTCCGATAAGATTATCGGGGAATGAGGAGTCACATTGGTAAATGAGATCCAAATTCTTTTCGATGGCTTTGACAGCCAAAGTCTTCAAGGCACCAAACACATTTCCTCTCAAAGAGAAATCGATTTGCTCAACGGTCATTCTATTTGCCTCGATCTTGGAAATATCGAGAATATCGTCAATAATAGTGAGCAAGGAATTCGCTAGATTGTGAACAATGCTCAACATTTCACGTTGGTACTGAGTGAGCTCGGTGTCAAGAGACAATTGCGTCATACCAATGATACCATTCAAAGGTGTTCTGATCTCGTGGGACATGTTGGCTAAAAACTCAGACTTTGCGCTGTTGGCCAATTCGGCAGCTTCTCTCGCAGCGGTATTCCTTTGGATAGATTCCCTTAAATTGAACACCATTTGGTTGATTTTAGTTTTCAAAGCATCCATTTCACCTGAAGCCTCGACTGTGATAAAGCGAGTAAAATCACCGTCCGTTGCCGCGGCAGTGATTTGAGCGAAAGCTCTCACCTGGGATGTCAAATTGGCCGCCATAGTATTGACGTTCGAGGTGATTTCCTTCCACAACCCATCGACATCGGAGACTTGGGCTTGTATACCTAACTTACCATTTATACCGACGTCGCGCGCAACTTTTGATACCTCTGAAGCGAAAAGCTGCAAAGAGTCCACCATTTTGTTGATCGTATTCTTCAATTGTAAAATCTCCCCTTGCGCGTGCACATCAATTTTTTGAGACAAGTCGCCATGTGCAACTGCAGTCGTTACCGTGGCGATCGATCTGACCTGATTTGTCAAATTTGTAGCCATCAAATTGACGTTTTCGGTAACGGCCTTCCAAGCGCCCTCGACGTCGCGCACGTTTGCCTGACCACCCAAAATACCGTAAGTGCCGACCTCGCGCGACAAGGTGGTAACCTCAAGCGCGAATGTTTGCAAGCGGTCTACCATCTGATTGATCGTGAGCTTCAAATCTAGAATCTCACCCTTACAGTCTGCTGTCACCTTTTTCAGCAAGTCGCCCTGGGCAACCGCGGTGGTGACGTTGGCGATGTTTCGAACCTGAGTGGTCAAATTGAGAGCCATAGCGTTAACATTATCCGTAAGTTCTTTCCAGATACCCTCGACGTTCTCGATGAACGCCTGGCCACCCAATATCCCTAAAACTCCTACATCTCGCGCAACTTTCAGTACTTCAAACGCAAATGTGCGGAGCTGATCCACCATTGTGTTGATTGTCATCTGTAATTGCAAAATCTCGCCTTGGGCATGAACATTAATCTTACGTGAAAGATCGCCCTGGGCCACCGCGCGAGTGACGTCGGCGATCTCACGCACTTGATTGGTTAAATTGAGCGCCATTATATTGACGTTGTCGGTCAAAGAGCGCCAAATACCAACTGAGCCCTCATTTTTCGCCTGACCGCCCAATTCACCGTTGGCGACCTCCGTGGCGACCTTGGTCACTTCTGTTGCAAAAGCCTGAAGCTGGTCCATCATCGTGTTGATCGTGATCTTGACCTTCAAGATCTCTGGATCCAGCTCGACAGAGTGGATCTCTACCTTCTTCAGCAAATCGCCCATGGCCACCAGGATCACAACGGTGCCAATCTCGGAAAGCGCCAGCTTGAACGCTTTGTTGGCCTCACACGCTGTATTATGCGCTCGTGACAACGACGAAATCTGATCCTGCTGGTCCGCAATATGGGCCCGGAGTGTCTCGCGTAGTAGCGGCCCCTGAGACGCATACGCGCCGGGATCGTCTAGAATCGCCAACAACGCTGCCGTGTCCATGAGGTCCACGCGGATCTTCTTATGTGGGGGTGATTCTGGAGAAGTCAAACCGATGGCGTATTCCTATGGCGGGAATAGGGGCAAAAAAAAGCGTAGAGTTCTTTTTTATGAAGGAAGAAAAGATGTTGCACTGGTGTCAAAAATAGTGGAGCGCACAAGCGCAGTGAGAAGACGCACGCTTTTCGCAGTGGTGGGGGAAAGGGGCAGCCACGGCTTGCGAGCACAATAGACCGGCCAACGTATTCAAGTGCTGGTCATATAATTGTTCTTGAATTTATCCGACGATACCTAATTGACAACTATTTTTCTTTACGGTTTCAAGAAGGTTCTCATTCATTGTATATATATACTAAAAGTGGCTTATTAATAATGGGGTAGCCAGGCCCGTTGGGTTGGTAAAGTCCTGAGGCAGCGAGAGCCTTTCTAGCGTGGCCGCGAAAATAGACCGTCACCGGTGTGCTGCTTCGGGCAGCCGGGTGCTGCATGGCGCAATCTACACAGGCCAACTCGCCCGTCTATTGTATTTATGTGGGGGTGAATACTGTTTTAATTCGCTATAATTCCCCAATTCAAAATGACTTTGCCTACCTCAAAAGTAAACATCCAGTATTAGACTTCTATTCGCACAGGTAGACGTTGGAAGCTGCAGTATGCGACGTCTTTGATGTGCTATACGATCTCACTGGACATGGCTGAGCTGATGCAGGCGCAAGGCATCACACCCATCGCTGTGATGGATTAAAATTGGTCTTTCGAAAGTATACACTCAAAATTCGCGCCACAGACCGCTTTGTGATTTACGCCGAAAACGGGCTAATCTTAGAATGATACCGGATCACGACATCTTTATTGGCAGCTTTTCCTTGAGAAACAAGGCTTTGGCTACCTTGTCTGCAGGCTGATCCGCCAACGGCGCAGCTCATCTCGTTAGATGAAACATGCATGCGGAACTCCACGTTGGACCCCAGACTAGACATACGATTAGTAATGGTTCGATTTTTCATAATCGAATTTGTTTTAAACGCGTGATGAAACTTCTGCTGCGGTCCACTCAATGTGCATAGTCCATGTCACACATTCAGATTCCTCTAGCCGCATCCGTGCTGACGTCATCACGATGCAGCACCAAGAAGTAACACCTCCGTAGCAGGCACACTTTCTTTTAATCGGGAGCTCTTTCGAAACAAAGGCTGCTTTTCAAATTAGTGTAACATTCGTAACATTAGTTACATTTCTCACACACACCCCAGACTGAACAAGTTGTGAAGTTACTTTATTTGTTAGAGTTCGACTTGACTGCATGGTGATTTGATGCTGAAGACGACGTCAGGCGCGTCCGTCATAACTCCGAGCGCCAATGCGCTTTTCCATGTCACGTGTCAAGCAGTGTTGTGCGTAATTTCCTTTTGCTCGACGTCGACGTATTACCGTAACAAAACGTTTACTACGCATTACGCAGTTCGTTACGATTACTCAAGCCTCGCGTAGTCGATTGCGTATCGTTTTGCGTAATGCGTAAGGTTTGCGTAATGTTCTTTCTATGCTTTGTTTGAAGCTTAAAGGCTATCTAGACAACCATCTTTGAGGAACAAAAGGCAGGATTCCCTTCCCTAAAACTATTTCTCAGTTGATTGTGCATGAAATTTGCGTGGGCAATGAAAACATTTCAGAATATGCAACATCGGCTCTTTCTGAAACGTCTCAAACGCATCTTTGGCCAAATCTAGAAACCGACTCAGATTCTCTTTAACATACTATATCTGACGTATGATCAGTTTCCGGACCTTCCTTAATTGTGTAGCTCGCTTGAGTGTGTAGCAGGATTCCTCTTGCTTTCAAAAATTGGTATGGTCTCACAACCTACATTACTTTTTTGGAAGCCATTGGGATCTTTGCGAGAACGGTAAGACCTCGGTTTTCAGTTCATGGTTAGGCACTTGCGTCAAAATCTTTGAAAAGCCGAACGCTTTCCTTTAGTTAGGTGAAACGTTTCAGATATGCCGCGAGCTTGTTTCATGAGAAGCACTTACACGCCCGCGGACTATATGAATGATAAGAATAGGATCTCTTGATGGCTATAAAAGCACCTGTTTTGGCCGACTCTATTTTTCGCTGAACATCCTCGTGCAACTTCAACCCGAATTCGACCAAGATGCTGGGTAACAACTCGTCGAAGGTTCGTTATTCCAAGGCAGAACTTCGTTCACCCGACTTTGAATTGCCTTCTCGAGAACGCGCACCCGATGCTATTAAGTTCAAGCTCTTTAACTGGCTGCTTTTGCCCTATGAAGCTGGTAAAGAGAGGATTATCAAGCTATCCTGTAACATGTGCGTGAAAAGCTATAAGATGAAATGGCCTCTTAACACGACAACCTTGAAAAATCATGTTCATAATCGACACCTCAACACGATTGTCAGGCTCCAGAATGAAGCGTTAGAGTCCGACGACCCAATGACGGGATCCATTTTGGAATCAAGCCTTGTAATCAACAGTGAGCCGACCCCGACTCTCGAGGATTACCGTGGTGTGGTCAGCGCTCCGATCCTTGCGGATGCATCTTTGAAGGCTTCGAGCAGGTCACGGCCAGTTCATGCCTATTTTCAGATAAATGAGTATAAGCAAAAGGTCTTGAGATTTATCATAGCTAACGGTTTGCCATTCATTGTTCTTGACTCTCCAACCTTTGGAGACCTTGTCAAATACTTGAAGGAAGATTTGCCTGAAACGGTCAACAGGCACACTATTAAGAACGATCTTTACCGTTTGTTCTACAAAGAAATGCGGTGGCTTAAAAGAAGGATTGCCGAAAACCAAAGTCGATTCGCTCTTACTATGGATGAATGGAACTCTTCCAACAACTATGACTTTCTCGCAATCACCTTGCACTTTTACAACAACTCCTTTGAACTTGAGACTTACAACATTGGATTTGAGTATTTGAATGAGTTTACTTCCTACACGGGTGAAACTTTATTTAAAATCCTCGGTGAAACACTTGAAGACTATGGCTTGACAAATAGAATCATCTCAATTACTAGAGACAACGCCGGCCCAATGAACTCTTGCATGAGCTTCTTTGCTGACTCAATGAGCTTGAAGGGAGTCGAATTTTCTGGAGATGTGCGCTGCGTCGGACACGTCTTCAACTTGGCCATTGAGGCACTTTTGTATTACACGTTTTTCAGAGTCAAAAGAACAAAAAAATTCGAAGCTTCGTTGACCGAAATAGCCGAGATGCACCCCGGTCTCGGGGATTTGGCCCTCAGTATGAAGACTTTACCGGTCACTGTGCGTTCTATCATCAGCGGAATACGCCACAATCATTTTTTGAAAAACTCTTTTGCCAAATTGGCTGATAAAAAGAAATCTGCCAGAGGTGTGCGTTGTGGTCCCGAGGTGTTGGTAAGGGACAATGAAACTCGGTGGCTCTCAACCTTCAAGATGATTGACCGGTTTCTTTATTTCAAGGATGAAATCAAAGACTTGTTGCGTGCTGCTAGTGCCCGGAGTAGAAGTGACGATTTAGATCTTGAATGTTGTGATATCTCCGAGAGGGAGTGGCAATACTTAGGGAGTTTGCGTGACATACTCGCGGCATTCCGTGGGCCTACTATCAAGCTTCAAGCTTCTTCTTACTCCACGATCAATCGTACCACACCATGCGTTTTGAGGCTCTTGAAAGATATCGAAGGTCACCAATCTGAAGATTTGGAAAGCAGCAACCCATATTTGGCCATGGGAATTTCTAAGGCATCGGAGAAGATTCTTGAGTATTATCCGGTGTGGGATGAATCGATAGAGAAGATGAAAGACCTTTTTCTCGCTACAGTTCTTGACCCACGTTACAAACTTTCTTTTTTCAGAGATGTCGGTTTAACGACCGCCCAAATAGATCAAATTGAGCGGTATTTTTATCAAGTTTTTGACCGATACTCAGAAGAGTATCACAAGGAGGCGGACGAAGAACCTGAAGAGATAGTCCCACAGAAGAGAAGACGAGAGACTATTGATGTTGATCTTTCAGACGATGGCGAGGACTACTTTCTCAGACGTGATGAAGAGGCCATTGAGCATGAAGTCGATAATTACCTCAAGCAACCAAGAGCTGACTGCCGCAGCCCTATCGAATTTTATAAAGATCGGAAGGCGACATACCCAATAATTAGTCGAATTGCAAAGGATTACTTGGCCATGTCAGCAATGTCAGCGCCTTCGGAGTCACTCTTCTCTCAGGTTGGAGACATGGTTACCAAAAAAAGAAACCGGTTGTCTCCATTCACGATAAAAATTTTAGCACTTTTGAAATCTCGTGGTCAACTTCCGGATGAGACAGTATTGGTTGATGAGGCTTCAAACGTGATGGAAGATTCCTTAGCAGCCATGGAGGCACCATTGGGCACTCGCGCGCATCAAGAAAATGGGGGCATTGAGACCGAGCGCGACACACAAAGCGATGTTACCGCAGCCCCTTAAGCTTGATGTGGATAAAATTTTGTTTAGAGATTCTTGTATAAGGAATCAACATGTTAGTTTGCTTTAAAAGTCTGTATCTCATACCAAACCGCCTAAAACCCTCGATACGCATTTTTTCGCGTAATACGTTGATACGCAAAACATTACGCGGGTCCTCAGAATTTCATTACGCATTACGTAGACGGTTACGTCTACCAAATTCAACTTTACGTCGACAAAAATGCATTACGTGCGTAAATACGGCGAAACGCACATCACTGGTGTCAAGTAAGACAGACACTTTTACACGCAGCTCATGCAAATGCCATAGGTAAATTCAACTTGAATGCAGCAACTATTGCGTTTCAGGCAATTCACTCGATTGCGGACCGGGTGGTATAATTCATGAAATCCACTTGCAACTCTCTACACAACGCGCCTACGACGGCTCTTTAGATTTTCACTCTCGTGCTAAGTCGTGTGTACTTTTCTGATTGGGGCTTAACCACCACTTCGTTATCCTAATTGGAATCAATCACTCTCACATTCTATTACTACTGTCCAAGCATATTCCTGTCATGACCTTGTAGCCATATTTCCAAGATTTAGAGCCAATCCCGATCCCATGGTCACGAATCTGTCTTGCCGACTTTCCTTGTCTACATTGTTCTATCAACTGTCAACTTTGGACACCTGCGGCGGTAATCAGCGATAAAGCCAAGACGGAATTCATTCGCAAATTCGCGAAAGCCTTTGATGCGAACTAATTATTTCGGACTTGAGCGAATCACCATTCCGCAGATCCTCTCTTGTAAGCTGTTTTAAAAATATATTTCCAATGCGAATGTGACGGTGATGGAGAATTCTCTTAAATCTTCATTCACCAGGCCACCATTACACATAAGAAAGTCATCATTGAGATCTTCGGGTTTCCCGAAACATATCGAGATTAAGTAAAGGAAACTTTTGAGTGCTATTCTATGTACGATTTCTATCTTTTGTCTCCATCATAGAGTCCTGTATGGTCAGTATGAGACCCAAAATGTTTCATGCTCAAAGCACAAAAAGCATACACACACCAGCCAACGCGAAGAACATCGACTTGGCAAAGTGGATTGCGTTCGTGCCTTGTGACTTCTTGAGTCCCAGCGAGCTCAACTCTGAGCTCGTGCTACCGGATGTGACCGAAGATGCCACCGCCGTCGATGAGTAGTCTGGCGCCTGCACTGCCAGTGGGACTGAGCTCAGCACAACCTCGATATCCTCTGAAGAAGAGTAGTTCACCTGCGCCAACGAAATTTCGTAATCTTCTAAATCGTAGACAATGTAAGCATTCCTCAAGAAGTTATCACCCAAAATTGCATAAGGCGAGCCGGTCAAGCTGTCAGAGGACTGGCCTAAAACACCCAAGTAACAAGTCGAGCCCAGAGAGAGGATCAAGTCCGACATCGGCACCTTGATTTCAACGCCCGAAAAGTTGAAGACGGCAAAGGCTCTGTTGGTGTTGTAGCTACAGCTGACACGGTAGTAGCCCAGCAGGGAGAGCGAGCCGCCCAACAGCGACACCAAAGAGGACAAAATGGCTGTGGGGAGGTATGTCAAGGTCGTTCCCGAGTCCAACAATGCCGGAATGTGCAGATTCAGCACAGAAACGTTTTGCGATGAGCTCTCCAAGGTGATCAGATCAAGCACAATGTCAAACCGGATCGGATTCCTGTAGTAGCTTGAGTATATGTTGATGATGGGCACAGTTTGCAACTGGCCCGAGTATTTGGCGTGGTCAACGGCGCCGAACAACACGGATCCGGACAGAGCATCTGCTGTGTTGAGGTAGAGCGAGTATAACACCTTATTGATCTGACCCGTTTCTTTCAAGCGGAGTGGAAAGTTCTCGTATGTGTACAGCCTGGTCAGTGTGCTGCCAGAGTACGTCGTTTCCAACTGAGCAAAGCCAATGCCAAACACGCCTGTGTCCAGCGTGGTGTCGTTGACAACCGCAAAGCTGCAATCTGACACGTTAGACGAGCCAAAATCCACGTAATCGTGGCCCCAGAAACCGTTAGCGTAGGTACCATCCGCGTAGGAGATCGAGAAGTCTGGCGCGGTCGAGTTGACCTTGAACGAGTCCAGCGCAGCAGTATTGAACGACCCGGCTGCCGTGCATGTGCCGCCACTACCACTTCCTGAGCCTGCAGCAGAGCTGCCGCCGCCAATCTGCAGCGCTACTGCAGTGGCCAAGCCAGTAGCAGTCTGTTCAATAGTGACGGTAGTGTCAGCACGTTTTTCGTTGAGTTCGGATCCGGTGGCCAAGTTAGGAATCTCGAAATCCATCAACCGGCGGTGGGACCGTTCTGGGACATCAAGGAACTCATTAAATTCTTGTGCTCTCTTATAGTAGCTGCTAGAGGACGAGCACTCAACGCCGCTCGACATGATCCATAAATCCGACGACCCTGTGTCGACAACAACGCTGTTTTCGGCTCCTTGCGATCCAATCTTCAAAGTAGCCGCGTAATACGTCTGCTCGTTATTCAAAGTAAGTTCAGCCAGTCCATCTCTTTTCACAAGTTCGGGTATGGCGCCTTTCGTGGCAGAGGAGCGGGAATTGCCTCTAAGCACGGAAAAGTCCATTTTGATTGGCTTTTTCTGTGGTATTTCTGGCGTGCTGGCCGCAGAAGCCGCCGCTGCCACAATAGCGGTAAACGGAAGTAACAACATGCTTTTGAACGTGTTCAGAAGTGTTTGAATTGCGAGAAAAGCAAAGTTTTTGCAATGCGCACTTCGGTCAATAAGCTTCGGCGATACAGTTGGCGAGCAACTAGTTCAATTTCAAGACCGTAAATAGTATCTCAATAAAAGGAAAGATAGAGATGAAGTTTTTCCCTTGAATTGCGAATGCTATGCTAGCAAAGAATACAACTCAAATAACCTTCAATGTTCACTTTATGGCAAACGAGAGAAAATCTATAATTAGAGCCGGATGACGGCGCTGAGGTTGCTCATGCATAATATACGCGCAGATGCCAGACGTTGCCCAAACTCCTGCGCTCGCACCTCTCGCTTCTTGGCAATCCTGCAACGCCGAGAATATAAATTTTGATTACTGAGAGGCTTTTGATGCGACTCAAGTCGAAGAGGGATCAGTAATCCATTTTATGAATTTCTGTCCGCTTAAGTTCGCACTTTCGGAGCTAATTCAATTTCGGTAGTCATGATCGTGAAGTATAGCACCACGATTGTGGTAAGAATAAAGAGCCCAGACCAATTTCATGATTATGAGAGACGCAGAGAAGCTCGTGCCGTAACCCCTCGTGCCAAGCCCGCTGCGCCCCAGCTACTCACGAAATAAACTGCGTGAGTGACCACACATAAAAGTTGAAGCCAGGGTATGATTTTTGTCACGCGAACTTAAAAGCAGTGAGTCGTGATGACAAATAGTAGGTTCATCGAGCCTCATCAATATTTTTCTCGACGGTTTGCGTTCTCCTCGTGCAATTCATGAGCCGGGCAAATGTGCGAAAAACTGAAGCATGAAGAGCAAAGGTTCAAGCCGGTAAAGGAGCTCAATTAGACAACTTCAACTTCTTTAATGTAAACTTCTCGAACCTGATCCCTTTAGTCTTCTCCAAAACCAAAGATTTCTCACGGTATCAATAGTACGAACAAGGATGAAGATAATCACGTGAAAAAAAAAATGTCGTTCAAAGTGCTTGATATCTTTCTGGAGGCTTTGAGCTTATCCACCGGTGCGTGATACTAAGACGCACTAAACCTTCAATATCAGGGGTCAGCAATTCTCGTGTTGTCGTTGGCCTCAATTCGACATTTGCTTACTACATACCGTGGGCCAAGGAGCGATATCGCGGATTTATATAAAGAATTCTATTGACTCCTTCCAACAATAGCCACAAATAAAACCAAATTCCCCATTGTCTCAGTCTTTGACTCTCTTCTTTGTTCCTGTTTTTTTTTTTTTTTTTTCTTCGCTTCTTGTTAAGCGCACTCTAGAGTGACCCATTGTTCAAGGTGCTGATCTGTAATGAGCTGCAGCCCGGCCCGAGAACAGGGTTTTTTTTTTACATTAATCTGGGGGAGAAAAATTTGTCTGACTTTGCAAGACAGCTTGGGAACATTAATGACAACGAATTGAATACCAGCCATAGATGCCCAGAAACTGAAATATTCGTGACCACTAGTGCCGCGTAAGTTGCCTAGTATGAGACATGTGGATTCAAATGCATTTCACCACGTGTTGAATCTCTTGCCTGCCCAACAAAAGAATGTTGTCGTGAAACGGCGCCGATCATTGGCAAAATAAATTCGCTGTGATCATGAGCACGAGCGATTAAGGCTCTAGCATGAGCCGAAGCGGAACACACAAAAAGTGTGCTCAGTACTTTCAATAATGCTACTTCAAGTGATGACTCGCCTCGACTGGCCTACGTGGATGACTGCGCGACTGAGGTAGACAAGACATTTGCCACCCTTAAAAGTCGAAAAAGAGAATTTTCATCTTCTATGGATGCGATTCAAATGAATGTAGAAATATGCAAAGACCAAACAAAAGAAAAATGTGCACTATCTCGTTCGGGTTCGTTTCTCAATTCCTGTGCGGCTCCATAATAATCGCTTCAAACGTTTGCGACGCCTACACATCCGAGGAACGCATGCCATGCGATTATATTCCCACGAGATCAAGGCTACGGTGATCAAAATTAGATACTCATGATCCAATCAAAATTGGAGATTTTTTTAATCGAATCAAAAAGCTCTTCAATCACGCTTATCAGCGTCTTATCAGAGGCCGCGGGCGATCGAAGCCACCAGAACGTGGCGGGGCCAACTGCCTGCATGGCATTTCCGCGGTGCCAACGGGCCTCTTGAGCCCAAGGCTAGTACAAGATTCACGAATCGTGTTAGACATTATAGATCGCCAGAAAGTGCACACATAGAGCCCAGATCACACATATTGCTATGTCCTTTTCATCAGACCAGGAGAAGGTTGTGCTCAGGGTGTTGTCCCACCAGCCACATCAATACTACGAGATTCTAGAATGCGAAAAACTGGCGTCGGATTCTACAATTAAAAAATCGTATCGAAAATTGGCGATAAAGCTCCATCCAGATAAAAATGGCCATCCACGTGCAAGCGAGGCGTTCAAGTACCTCAACAAGGCCTGGGGCGTCCTCAGCGACCCGGCGAAAAAACGCATTTTTGATCAGACGGGCTCGGACCCTGACTCGCGATTTGCAGGTTACCCTAGTGAAGGCTCCAGCGGGTCCCAAGCGAGCGGTTTCTCGCGAGGTTTTGGCCAGGCAGCAGGAGGTGGTGGCAGGGGTTTTGAGGATGACCTTTTCAACATGTTCTTCGGCGGCGGAGGTGCTCCTGGCGGTACGACATTCACATTTGGCGGCAATAATGGATTCACGTTCCAAAGTTTCGGAAATGGATTTGATCCTTTTGCCGGCGGGTTTGCACAGCAGCAAAGACAAAGGCAGAGACAAAGGCAAACGCGACAGAATGCTACAGAGCCTAACACGTGGGAAACGCTCCGGCAATTGGCACCTATATTGCTTGTTCTACTTGCCACGCTCATTTCATCAATATTTTCGGGCGATGACGCGCCTGAATACTCGTTTACTAAGACGAACAAATTTCCCGTGCGCAGAAACACGCCGACGTTTGAAATTCCGTACTTCGTGAGCGAGAAATTCGTCCAGGATAAGAGCGAGAGGACGCTTCACAATTTCGATACCAAAGTCGAGACGACGTATGTTCAAGAAAAGAAGACGCAGTGTGGGCGCGAGCAGAGGCGGAAAAATGAGATGATACAGGAAGCACACGGCTGGTTTTTCACTGATAAAAAACGTTTGGAACAGGCACAGAGCTTGCGTTTACCTGCGTGTGAGGCCTTGAAGGGTATGGGCATCATCTAATGTGGCGACTTTGAGAAATATGGAACGAAAGATAGTATGGGAGGGTAGTGATCAATTTCGTGGTGATAAGCACAACAACATGGCTTCATCTGAGCAACTTCGAATCACTGAGATGTCGCGAACAGTGCTTTGTGAATACTTATCGGATCGCCGACCCTTTAAATTTTTGGTAACCTTGTGGCATATGAAGCAAAAAAGCTTTTAGTTCGAATGCACAAGACCGGGCTAGGGCCGTTTTCGATACTGGATCATTTGGCAATTTGCGTCTCACCTACGATCTGAAATTTTGAAAGAATGAAACAATTTAGGATCATGACTTATCGCAAACGAGTAATGACTACTGAGACTGCAGCGGAGATGAACGTGTTCCATAAGAATGGTGAAGCCTAGGCTGTCACCCAAATAAAGACATCTTCTTCGGGGTATATCATACCCTGTTCGAGCTATGTATGTTGATGAGTGAAGCTTCGTGACATCATCGTAGATGTTAACAGGTTGATCGTGTACATATAAACTTTCTTAATGTAAATCAAGCGTGACTCAGCAGCACTTTTCAAAAAAGAATCTACGGAATGATCCCAGGAGTTCTTGCAGCCGTTGCCGTAACGCGATGTACAAATGATACGTGTAACGCACGAAGCTGAAAATGGCAACTTCTGAGAAAAGTATTGTAATTTTTCCTCAAACATGCCTTGATTCTAAGAGGTTTGCTTTAATTCGTCATATAGTCAAAGTCTGCGCCTTATCCCTCTTCGGTTCAATAAGAAAGAAAAAAGAATGTGCACATTAAAAGTCGCACTTGAGCCTCGGCTAATTCCCCGCAAAAGTTGTGACTTCATTGCAATCCCACATGCCACTCAAATGTATTCCGACACTCCTACAAATAGCGCAAGAACACGAAGGGAAAGAGACAATCAAAAATATACAAAAAGTATTTAACCTCACGTACATCACGTTCACAGACAAGTATCAATTTCTTTGTTCGCGAGACGGTACGATTCTTACAAGACTTTTCCTTAGCTTCACACACATAGCACCATGGCCAGTTTGACTGAAGCATTTTTGAAAGACTCCCTGTGGAAACCAGGCATTTTCAATGGCAAAGTGGCTTTTGTCACGGGGGGTGCTGGCACGATCTGCCGGGTACAGACCGAGGCCTTAGTGCTTTTAGGCGCCAACGCAGTGATTCTCGGCCGAAACGCGGAAAAGACAGAAAAAGCAGCCCGCGAGATTGAGCTGTTACGAGAAGGGGCGAAAGTTATAGGTGTGGGTAACACTGACGTGCGGGACGTACAATCTATAGCAAAAGCAGTGGAAACTACCGTGAAAGAATTGGGTAGAATTGACTTTGTCATTGCCGGTGCGGCAGGCAACTTTTTGGCCGACTTTAACCACTTGTCTGCAAACGCTTTCAAGTCTGTGGTGTCGATTGACTTGCTAGGCTCTTTTAATACGGTAAAGGCATGTTTCGGTGAGCTCAAGAAGAGCAAGGGCGCAGTCCTTTTTGTTTCTGCGACACTACACTATACCGGTGTACCATTTCAACTGCACGTAAGTGCAGCCAAGGCTGGCGTGGATGCGCTCTCAAACGCACTAGCAGTTGAATTGGGGCCCTTGGGTATAAGGAGCAACTGCATAGCTCCCGGGGGAATCGAAGGGACCGAAGGCATGTCGCGCTTGATGGGTGATGCGTCCGAAGTTGGTACAAAAGTTCCTTTAGCCCGCTGGGGCACAACGCGCGACATAGCAGAGGCGACAGTTTACTTGTTCTCGCCCGCCGCCTCTTACGTTACCGGAACTGTGCAGGTTGTTGACGGCGGCTTCTGGCACTTAGGTAATATGATCGGCGACTTATACCCCAAGATCGTAATTGACCAAAACTCGATTGAAATTGCAAAGTTGTGATTCAGATATTAGTTCTTGAATGGTGCGACAAAGCGGTTTGACGGCGTCACGCAAGACGTTATCACCGTTTCTCTTGTCCGTCGATTATAAGCCACCATCACCTAGCACAATCACGATCTACCCGGAGAGTGGATGTATTTAACAGCCGCAGAAAAAAGGCTCAGCGAAACCCTGCGGATAAAACAAATTTTGACTTTGATAATATTACACTAAAAACGTTTTGTAATCTTGAAGCCACTAATTTGAGCGGGATATGAATAATTATCTGTATGATGTAGCGAAGCACGCGAACCACTCACGAAACGAAGGTATCCTCACCGAGTCGGAAGCACCATGTGCATGTAGTACGTCCGTACACCATATCGCGCAACCCCCAACGTTGAGGACACTTTGACAGATATCCTCTAACAACTCGATATCCTATCAATTAAAATCATGTTTCCAGGCAGCGGTAGGCACTCGTACAATAACCTGGGCAACTACCAGAATAACTACGGGCCTCCACAGGGCCCACCGCCGGGTAACTATGGGCCGCCACAGGGACCTCCACCCGGCGGCTACTACGGTGGCCCTCCTCCGGGCCCTCCCCCGCAATCGTGGCAGCCCCAAGGCGGCAATTTGAACCTGCCCCAATTTCAGCAGCAGCAGGTGCAGTACCAGCATCAACAAAGCCAGGCACAAAGCCAGCATCAGCAATATGATCGCCAGAGCGCTCCGGCGCCTAATGGGTCATACGACTCTTCGGGCCATTACACAGGCAACGCATACCAAGCGCCAATGGGAGCGCCTCCAACAGCGCCTCAAAGTTTTGGCCAGAACAGCAATATGACTTTCCAGTACTCCAATTGCACAGGTAAGAAAAAGGCGTTGTTGATTGGTATCAACTACTACGGCACGAAGAACGAGTTGCGCGGGTGCGTCAACGACGTGAAGAACATGAGTAGGTTTCTCAACCAGTATTACGGGTATCTGTATGACGACATGGTGATTTTAACCGATGATCAGCGCGAGAATGCGCGGCTTCCGACACGCGCGAACATCATTCGTGCCATGCAATGGCTCACGAAAAACGCGTCCCCCAACGACAGTTACTTCTTCCACATGTCGAGCCATGGTGGTCTTGTACCAGATCAGGATGGTGACGAGGAAAGCGGTTTTGACTCCTGTGTTTATCCTTTGGATTTTGAGACTGCGGGGCCAATTATTGACGACGAAATGCATGACCTTATGGTAAAGCCCTTGCCGCCCGGGTGTCGACTTGTGGCGTTATTTGACGCTTGTCACTCAGGCACAGCGTTGGACTTGCCCTTTGTGTATCTGACCAAGGGTGTGGTGAAAGAGCCCAACTTATGGAAAGATGCCGGCACGGGCGCGTTACAGGCGATCATGAACTATGAAACGGGGAATATACTGGGCGCAATGTCTGCTGTTTCTGGAATATTCAAGAAAGTTTCGAATCACAAGAGCACTGACCGTGACCGTATCATCCAAAGTAAGATGTCCTCGGCGGACGTGATCTCATTGTCTGGTTGTAAGGACGATCAGACTTCTGCCGATGCCACCGAGGCCGGCAAAAGCACAGGTGCCATGAGTTGGGCCTTCATAAGCGTTTTGACGCAGAGCACGAACCAGTCGTACTTGTCTCTCTTGAACAATATGCGCAACATGCTTGCGACAAAATACTCGCAGAAACCTCAGTTGAGCGCCTCGCACCCTCAGGACATGAACTTGGCGTTCATCATGTAAAACTAGCGGAAGACAATTGAAATAGAAGCTCTCTGTCCCCTGTCCATCAATTGAAGCTGATCTTGATTTCAAATATCTATCGGTTTCACCATATGCTGACATCGATTGATCTAACGCTCTCAATTCCCCATGACTTTCCTGTAATTGCTTTCATTGAGAAGAACGACGGATCTTCAAATCATTCCCGCCCCAGGAAGACGTGCTTTGTCAGGCAAGTGTCGATGACAGAGCATTTGTATATATGAAAAGAAGTCATGAGTCTCCTCTGGGCTCACGATTCAAGCTCTGTCTGTATTGTGATTGGGTGAGATTTGTTTTTCACGTACCCGGCTTGTCGATCTTTCGGCGGATGTTTATCAAAGCAGGAACTTTGTCTCGTTCTTCTTGCCGCGCAGAGTACAAGATGTAATTGTCCAGGTTGTTTAATTTAGAATGATAGTGCTGTGACAGCTCCTTTTGAAGAACAAAGTCCATAAGACATGGAAATTACGAATATTCTTCAAGGAGCGTTTTGTTAATGTTTCCCGCTCGATCCGAAAGTGTGAAAATGAAGACTTTACTACTAATGAACCCTCAAGCTTTGGGTTTGCTCTTGTCACGGTTAAAGTCACGACGCGCTCCGTGACATAGCATGCACATTGCCTATAAACCCTATGGCGCAACCCCTCAATTTGAATTGTGAACAAACTTATTTAGCACCCTGGTAAGATATAGAGCGTTTCCTTATAGAATCGGAAATAATTTGATGCATCAAACCGTATACTATACATGTTTCATGACCATCATGGTCGTGGCAGATCGTGGCGGCGCGGGCACAGCCCATGTTTTGTGGAGGAATTCTGCCCCGCGAAAAACAAAACGGTTGGCGAAGCCTGTGCACGCAGATGAAGAGGGCACTTATCCATTCGGTTTAACCATCAAATTTTGACCCAAACCCTATATTTCAAGTTATGGCCGACAATTTCGAGCGCCACCGTCTGACGCGCTGGGTGAAAGCAGACGTGCCGCTGTACGGCGACGAATGGGGAAGCGAATATGACGAATACGACCAAAACCCGCATGAAAGCGGTGGCTTCGAGGCAAATGATGCTACACCAAGCAGGGGCAACGCAGCAGCTATCTCAGGCGAGTCACTCCCGCCATTGCCGTACCATATAGAGCAGCATGCCCCGCAAATCGGCCTCGAAAAACCAGAGCATCTCGTCAGCAACTCGACGTTGGTGCTCTCGATCGACAAGTCGAACTTTGCGCATAATGACGGCGGCAGCGAAGATACCGAAGACGACGACAGTTCCGAGGAAGAGTTGGTGCAGTCTAATTCAGCTAAACATACCGACTTTGATGCAAATATCGCTGAGGATCCAAGCGTTCTGCGCCCACAGAGCAAAAGCGTGACCAGCGATAATTCTGCCGCGGCCGAGACCAGTTTTGCTCGCAGAAACACCCCAACCGAGTCGGTGTTTATGCCGCCGACACCTACATACCAAACACACCCCCGATTTCCTCCAGCCAGTCCGGATACAGATGTTTCTGACCGAAGTTACTTGTCAGATACCGATTCCATTCAAAGAGAGCCCGCCAATTTAAACGTCCGCGCACCAGCAGCGCAATTGGGGGAGAATCCTTCTTTCATTCCGAGAGTTGTAAGCAATGCTTCCTTCACAAACACAAACACTAACCTGGTCTCGGAGCCGAGAGTTTCCGAGGATTTGTCGTCAGCAAGCATGAGCACGGGTGAACAGTCATTTTCTGAGCCCCTGGGCCACAGAAAGAGTCCACCCCCGCCAGAGGCCTTGGTTTTGTCGATCGACAGGCTTAATCTCAATGATAGCGACGATTCCAGCTTCGATGACTATCACCCAGAAACGCATGGCAATGAAAGCTTAGCGGATAAGCGAAACTCCGGAAGCTCGCGCGCCCTGCAACCGCACTCTGTCAACGACGATGACTGGGGCTACAACAGCGGCCATAGCAGCAATTTCGAGTCAGATGAGAGACACTCTATTCAGGAGCTACACCTTCAGAAAACCGCCAGTCAGCACACGCCGCGGCACAGGGTGCAGACCGACGCGCTTGATTCACTTATAGATGATCTTTCGCGCATGGAGGGCGACTCGGCGCTTTTTGAGGGTAACAGCGCACTGACTTTGAAACCACCGCAGCCGCCAACAGCTTCGGGTAGCCTGGACTACCACACGCCGCACGAAACCAAAGGGTTCTTGCCTTCGCTCGACTCAATTCGTGACATGCAGTTGCCCGACTTTGCCAATCATAGCTTCAGCGACGGCGAAAACTCTGATTCGGTGAACATTGTGCCGCCGTCGTCTGGTGATCACGAGAAATTTGTGTCTAGCGTGCGTCAGGATTCGGTGCGGAAGCCGCCTCCACTCCCATCACTCGACCAAGAAATAGAAGAACGCGTTGGCGCTGTAGAGTCCAAAGGGACAGAGGAGGCGAGGGAACCAGAGGACTTCGAATTAAGAACTCCCGCATTAGATCAAAGTAGATCGACGGATGAGCCTAACGGTACATCGGCCTGTACACTTTCTCTGACGGAAAGTGAAGCATGTGATGCATCTGCTTCATGTCTGAGCCAGATTCCACAGAATTCAGAAACTGAGTCTGTGCCTCCCACGGGCCACAAAGCCATTGACTCCGCACCACCACCTATCGCCAAGGATGCCGACGATGTCGGTAGACGCGGGTCGACAATATCCAACTCAACGTTTCATTTGGGCGCTTGGAAACCCAACACCAGTCTATATCGGGAGAAATTCGTCAACGACAATGACAACGAATCGCACATGAATGTCAGTATCTACAACAAAGACGACTCGGCCTACAAGAAGTTCACGCGGACGGGCGCAGCCCAAAATTATGCCCCATCCATCTCGAACTCTAGCTGCGTATCGGTGCCTGATACTGTGGACACCAGTCTCCAGCAAATTAACGAAGGCGATCTGGACGAAGGATATCCAGATACCATGTCTGTGGCAAAGTCCTACCAGCCAGTTACGCCAGCGGGGTCTTCCAACCCAAGTCTAGGCTCGTCTGTCTTACACGACCACATTTACGAGAGAGCCAAATTCATAGAGGAGACACACACGCCAGGAGACTCGTCAGAGAACCTCGCACCTATTCATGAAGAAACAGAGACTCGCTTGACAAGCACGGGTAGCTCCAGCACGATCAAGACAAGCACAATGGCTGGACCTGATAGCCAGGGGATACCCTCGGCCAAAGTCAAATACCCCGTTTTCAACTGGAAGAACATAATGGCCGTCTCCCAACCTGTAGATAGAATCCAGCTCCTCAAGAAGGCGAGATCTGATGAGATGAACTACGACACGGGTTTGTCGCTGTGGCTTCGAGAATCGCTCAAGTCTACCGAGTCGCCACATATCCAAATTGGCCAGTTGGCTACTCAGGCCTATAAAAACGCTCAACACAGTGACGTAAGAAGACACACGTCCATCAGAAGCAAGGTCAATTTGGTGCGAGATAAGATGGAAACAGGAAATCTTGGCTTGCAAGCCACAAGTTTGGGAAGAAAATTTTTCAGCCGCGGAAAGAAACTCATAAAGCCAGGGGCAGACTAATGGGGCCTTTATATTAATGTACTATGTTCAAAGAGCTTGATGAGATCTGTACAGACTACTCAGTAGGGTGAATGATATGCTGGGCCATCAGACAATCTGTTTCGAAAATAAAAATTATATAGCGTGTCAATCTCTCATCCAATTCAATAGGTTTTGATTACAAAAAAAACTCCTCGACGGGGAATTGAACCCCGGTCTACCGCGCGACAAGCGGTAATTCTAGCCACTAAACTATCGGGGATTTTCTTGTTGCTTTTTGATTTTAAAAAGAACCATTGTGATGCTGCGAAAGCATTTATATATAGGACGGCGTGTGTATAAGGTCTTGGATGTTTTTTTTGCGCTGCGCACTTTGCGTGCACTTTGTTCAAAGGTATCATACTTCTCCGATGGCAGGAAATGACATTGACTAACACAAGCGCTTCGAGGTATTTTAATTTGCCTCATTTCATTTATTCTATCTGTGTGTCGGAATTTGTTTTTCTCCGTGAGAGAACGTATCGATTTAACATAAGGTGAGCTCTGAAGGTTTGCGGACGCACTATATGTATAGACAAAGAATCTGCATACTTCTGATTAGATTCACTGGATACTGAAGTTTCTCACGCCTCGAGCCTTCCTCCTTATCCTAGCCGCTGTATGGGTAGTGCCAACTTGTCCGCATCTTACTTCGCTCCAACACCTTGGTCGTTTGTCTATTTGGGAGAGGCTGAACGGATATGCCTCATGATTCCGCCCGGCGTCTAAATCAATAAACCTGTTGGACGACGTTCTCGAAGTACGAACACTGTTTTTACCGCAAATCGAATTCAATCGTTTTTCAAGGCGTGCTGATTTAAATCCAGCTGCAGGTTTCTTGATAGTGCTAAGAGCAGTAAATTCAAACGCACGTAAAAAGGTAGTTGGGGCTTTTGTTCTCAGATATGTGTTGAAAAGATCATAACTAAAGGGCTGCTTGGACACGAAGAAATACACGTAGCTTTTTAAGGCCCCTGGTTCCGACGTGCGACACTCAGTCTCTACTGTGGATCATGAATAAATCATTTTCAGATTGTATTTGGTATGTACACAGGCGTCGGCTGAGGAGCAAATCTGACATGACCTTAAAAAAAAGCTTTTCTTTATCAGCACAGACTAAAATTTATTTTCCGTTACAATCACGGTGTCTCTCTTACCAGTGTTCAGTTGATCCACCAGGGAATCTGTGCCGTCGACTTCTTCGGCTATACCGGGCTGGTAGAAGGTTTCAGGATCGATACCACCATTTTCTGCGTCATACTGCGCCAACTGGTCGATCGGAACCTTAACCACGGTATGACCCTGTTCGCCGGTAGCAAGATGGAACTCCTCGATTCTGTGTCTGTACTTGCCAAATCGAGGGAGAATGTAAGACCACACGCCGTAATAGGCCACACAAAGAAGAAAGATTCCAATGGTAGTGATAGGGTAGGTGGCATAGAAAAACGACACGTCGCTCCCTTTCAAGGTTCCTTTTGGAGGCACGAAAGACATGGCCAACACAAACCACGTCCATAAAATTGCAACAATAAGGACTGGTGTCCAAATGTGAAATTCTCTGTAGCCCAAACCGAGCTTTTTGCGATACCTCCTGAGCTTTATCAAGCCCACAAACAACAACATGTTGAAAATGTAGTTTGAGTAAGATCCCAAATCGACGACAAAATTGTACGCATCTCCTGGGGGAGGAGCAAGTAGAATTATGATGTTAATCACCAAAGTCACGAATGCCGGAAAAATAGGCGTTCCCCAGGGCTTTACGCTTGTCCAGAGACGTGGATAAGGCAAAACGCCCTGTCTTCCACATTCTCTTAGAGATCTGGAGTGAGCAATGAAGACACCAAGCAAATGACCAAAAGCAGAAAGCGCCACAAAGACGTCGAGCGCAGTGGAAGCTCTTTTGCCAAACACATTTGTGAAGAAAATTGAGGAAACCAAACTTCCGGCATTTTTGACTTTCGTCACAGAGCCAACCCCAGCAAAGTAGGCAGTTATGATCATTATGTAAAGAATGTAAATGAAAAACATGGTGGCAGGAACATATTTCTTGTACGCTTTGATGGTATCCTTGGGCGCAGTCTCAGCAACAACGCTGAAAGCGTAGCCAGAACCACCATACGAGAAAACAACCTTGAGAATGGCGTTTGAAATTGAGTTACCGTCGGTGGTGGTTCCTTCCCAGGCGTTCTTGAAGACGTCGTGTGTATTGCCAACCTTCGTATGTCCCCCGAGAACAACAAGACCGGTTATGGCGATGAACAAAATGAAGACAACCTTCACAAAGCCTAGGAAATTGTTCAATCTTACAGCCACCTTGTTGTTGATGGACACGATACCAAAACATATGACCAAGGGCGCAAGTGCCAAACCTCTCTGTTGCCAGGCGGTGGGGGTGTGGCCAGCCGCACTATAAATGTACGACGCAAACGCAGAAGCGGATGAGGTCGAGAAAGACAACACAACTGTCGTGGCCGCATAAATCACCGGCATCATGAATCTCGGTTTCGGGTATGCCTGTTCTAGATAGACGACTTCAGCACCAGACCTTTTCGGAAAGTACGTCACATATTCAATGTAAACCGCGATTTGAAATAACGTGATGATGAATCCCACTGTCCAGAAAAGATAACTTGCACCAATCGATCCAACGGACTTTAACACAGACGCAGGAGTGACAAAGATACCAGTACCGATCACACCTTGTATAATAAGGTAAACAACGGTCCATGAGGAAGCTTGGTATCCCAATGGCGAGATTTTCTCAACTGGAGCACCATAAGAGTCCTGACCATCAGTAGAATCTGCGTCTGATTCGACCACCACGACTTCAGGATTGATCCCAAACACTATCTGAAGCACAGCAGGCTTTATCTTCTGCCAAAACAGCATTCTTCTATTATGTGATCTCAAAAATTTTTGATGGCTACAATCCGAAAGAAAAAACGCCAGTCCGCACCTTCTTATATGCTTTTTTCCGTCCTTTTTTTTCGTGTCTCTGAACATTCAATATTGAATTACTGTGGTTGCGAATGCATAGGCGCGATCTCGGTGTGGCTGAAGGCAGCCTAATTAAAGTTTTGTGTTTTGTGACACCACAAGTGATCAAAAACTTGACAACAAAGCTGGCAGCACATTCTGTTTTGACTTACTCTCGCAAAATTTCTGTGAAACATGACTAAGACATTAAGGATTAGCTCGCGAAGCAAATGTCCTCAAGATCTCCGTAAGCACTGAGTGCCATTCGCGGCCCACAATTTTCAGCCGCGAACTCTGGATTCGTTGTTCGCCGTCCGAGTTATTTCTTTTTGAATTGTTCCTGTTGTGCACAGAGACATGTTGGACGTTCTTGGGCGTGAAATGTAGCTTTTCCAGACAATTATTCGCGAAGCCTTCTGGAAGTTGCAGTGGCACGTGCCATGATGTTTACGTGCGCCATTATTGCCGAGCCACAGTCGTACTGCAAAATCATGTAAATTTCGCCACACGTGACTTGTAGGTTATATACACAACAGATTCGTGTTATGCTGAGTACATCAGGCGAAAGCTTCGAAATTCCTTGGCTCACAACTCTGGTGCGAAATGTTGCAAAGTTGACACCTGACGCGACCCAGCACTCAGAAGACCTAGTCTTCTATTATACTTCAAAAGTGCCACAGCTCAGATCACCAGATAATTAATGTGACTTCGATCAGCTTTGTCAAAGACGCGGTAGTGTCCGTTGTTAAGATATTCGTGTATCTGGTAATACGAAACTGACCTCTCAATCGAAACTTCGAGAGAGAAGCCTTTAATCTCTAGATTCCAGTAGATGCACTACATACTAAAACATCCAAACACAGGAAGACCGATCAAAGGGAGCCAGAGTATCATGCCTGTCAAAAGCAGATATAAAGGAGACTCGAGATCCGGTGATTCCGCCCTTCGGGATAGCCGGGTTAGTGGTGTGCGCTCACGCGAACTGTCAAGAATGCTGTGTCAGCGCACACGCTCAAATCCTATTTACCAAATTCTGAGTTTTCTCCATCCCATCATTTTATATTCGAGACTTATACATTCTATATTGTAATCTCAAAGATTTTTTGCTATAACAAGAAATTTCATTGATAATTTCCGTTGTTCGGTATTTTTTCTGGTTCTTTTTGTGTATCTAGATTTCGCATTTCGAACGGACCGTGAGTTGTGACGTCAATACTTCAACCATAACTTTCCAAACAGCATAGTTTGCGAAACGGTACAGACGGCTAGATTTATGTAATTACACAAAAAACATACGTGATCGTGACGTCGAGTCTTTATGGCACTCAGACTTTTCTCAGCTGGATGTATCAAGCAAGAAGAAAAGTGTGGTATTCACATGAAACTCGCGCCAAAACAGTGAAGTGTGTACTTTGGATTGATGCATTCGAGCATCGATGGTCGCTTTTTTTTTTTTTTTTTTCGTTAGTCATGTATTGGTACTAATCAAGAGTCTTTGAGTAAATTCAGAAACTCAGACACGGTGCTCCGAAACCGACTACACATGTCACACAGGCAGATCCAGGAATATCGTCATGAGACAGCACGGGTCAAAATGAGGATATTTTGCAAGACCCTTATGAAAAACAAAGGGATCAGACCGCGAAGCTTGGCTAACATTTGCGCCGTTGAAGATTTATCGGTTATGCAAGGCCATTTCTGTATCAGAGGAAGCAACAGGGGCGAAATACTCGGTCAGACTTACACGAATAATGAACCTACTTGCAGCTGGTGGTAACGGCCCAAGATTCACGCTCAAAGCTATGTTATGTCGATTTTTATCAATTCTTCGCTTAAAAATCCAAGACACTTACGCACGAAAGGCGGCATCCCCTCTCCAAAGAATGAGCTGGCTATGCTGCCCCTACTAATTCGTGGCCTGCATAATCTGGTGAGCGAATTAGGCCACAAGATTAACGGCTGGCCACTCGATCATCGCAAGCTTGAAGATGAGGTGAGCTCCTCCATGAGCAAGGCAGCGCAGACGGGCATAATTATCCATATATAGTTACATGTAGAATGAGGCCAGCAACTGCCGTAACCTTGCTCCTCGAACAAATGTAAGCACCATGAAACTATTAATTGACTGAGCGCGCTCACCAGGTGAGCAGCTTGTTGATTTCACGTGTGACTGCCGTTTCTAGCCAGTATCAGAACTCTTGTGAGCAGACATTGTGACCATGCGAGGACGAGTTGGTGAAAACAGATCTTTCGCCGAACGGGCTAAAGGCCACAAAAGGGATATCATTCAATCCACAAAACATCCATCTGATCTTCACACTCGAAGTGATCTGGACACTCCGGACAATGTATTGTGATGCTCGATTGATCACTTACGAGCAAACAGCGGAGCAAAGCAACGCTATCAAAATTTCCTTATGTTCTAGCACGTCGGCACATTAGAACGGCGTCTTTTTCATTTCGTCTCGAGAATATTTGGAGCCTCAGAGCTCGATCTAGCAATCAACCAGAAAATCGTATGAGGAAGCAGAATCTTTTCCGTAAAAACTATTTTTTTATGTTGGGCGCATGGTGAAATGGCTAAGCCAGGCCGCACGTTCTAGATTCTCTCAGACTGTTAGCAATCAACCACATTCGGGGGAACAGAGTATTTCTCTTATCTTCACATGCATCCTGCGGATATTACGCATATCTCAGAAGCAAGTAAGTATTAGCGGGGCACTAATATGGGGGCCCAGTTAGGAGCGTTAATTTTTTAAATGCGCCGACGCGTGGGCTATATTCACACCCACAACCTTCATACAATGTACCGCAGGGCAAGAATCTCGGCGAATGAGCGAACGGCAAAAGACATACGAAACCTCGCCTACCCGCGGAGAAAGTCGTTGCTATCGTCTCTCGGCTGGATTTAGTTCGCTTAATGTTGCTCTTTAGGTTTTATTTCAAATATGTGTTGCACAAACCCGCTCACATAAGGGGTGTTTAGTTTTCCCAATCTACACTACAAATCGTCGAACATCAGCAAACAAAAGTCCAAGCCACGCTGCAAGTCGCCGGCCGTAGCTCCGCTGCGAGAACATGCTCGTCGAATGACGCAGCCCCCAACAATCGGGCGAACAGCATGTCCGGCACACAAGGCGACAAACTCGTAAAGCTCATCATTAATGTGGTGCAGGAATATCGGCGACGTCGTCTTGAACAAACAAAATCAGATTTTTGTGTTTAGCGATTCTGAGTCGCCTTTATTTGATAGAATGCACAATCGCATTCTAGTCTTTACGTGTGTGTTCTGGTAACATTATTTGCGAGCTTTTTCAAGATTTATGGGCGTAGAGTGGCGCTGATGAGGAGACGTTACGTCGTGTCATTGCGTGATTTTTGCTTGAAAAAAATGGCCGAGCAGCTCAGAAGCTGAGTGTGCGCCTGAAAACGAAGCCAGCAAACATGCTGCATGTCGAGACAATTCTGGTTCCACGGACTGAAAAATAGGATACGATGTGCGTTTACAAAAATTTTATGTCAACTCCTCATTATGCCAAGATACCTAGACAAGGCGAAGACACCCTTAGTTTAGAACTTGTAACGCTGATGAGCTACAATGATGCTTTATATGCTAAGTCTATACTGAATCAAGGTTGATTGAGAACCAAATTGGGTTTGTATGTCCCGCGAACGAGGCTCGCGGAGTTAGCGGATGTAAACCTCGAGCACTCTGGATGATAGGGCGGTTTATTACCAATGCAGTACGACATTCAAGCCCAAATTCGTTCGTCGCGCTCGAGTGTGGCTCATCGTATTGAGCGAAGCCCCCGAAAATTTTTGGTGTTCATCTTTTTCTGTTTTTTGTAAACTGCTTGCCGTTTCTTTATAATTGTCTTGGTTTCACAGTCAGACTACCCTGTAAATTGCGTCGAGAGCAAACATTTTTTATAGCATGACAGTCGTTCGGCTTCTCCCAATCACTGGCATGTATACGATTCCAGGGGGTCCAGGCGGAAATTCCCGAAGGTCCCCGACAGCTCGGGGCTCTTTTGGCCGTACTTGCATATGCGCAAAGTATACAGGAGTCAATAATGGACGCGGTCTAAAATGGACGCGTGGGATACTAGATTCGGAAGTGCAGGCTCATCATCAGCGGAATTGAGGAAAATAAATTCCCGACCACAATAGACAGTGTTGAGATATCAGGTAGCCAGAGATCAGCGACCATGTCTTCAATGCTGATGTGTGAGGACTCTACAAAATCGCGACTCTGCCACATTTGAAAGCCCGTTATGAAAACTCACATAGTTACGTGCACTGGCTCCGATAAGCACGATGGTATGGTAAATTTGTAGTTGTTCAGTCACCTGACTTCTGGAGCTCCGGGATGTTGCTTTTTGATGCAACGCGGGCTTTTCAATGTCGCAAATTCCGGTTGTCAGTTGATGTGCAGAAGGAATGCCGACGCTGGTTTTTTTTTTCTAAGCCTGGCTTCGGTCTTTTGCATCGGCAATTTTAAGCGCCGCTTTTACGTGACTGGCGGGTTTTCCTCCACGGAAACCGCGGAAAGTGCCGCTCCTTTCGAAAAAATGAAAGCGTACTGCATAAAAACTCCGCGGGCTCGGGCGTGGTGCACAGTGGGTGAATGGTGCAGAATCACTCAGGCTGCAAAAAAGGGTATGTGCCATCGGCCTGCTCATGTTTGCTCAAGTGGCTTTTCCATTACGAATTTGCTATGAGAGCCACATGGTACAGGAGATAAATACGGGCATTCTTGGCCAGATAACTCCGGCCTTTCTTTCTGCTCAAAAATTAATCTCTCCACAGGCAAGCCATGAAACCAGGTCTCCGCGCGTTGGCCACCGCCATCACGTATCTTCTCACCGTGGTTTCTGCGGTAACCATCACCCAGAACACAGTTGAGGTGTCTACCATCGATTTGTCATTGGGCGACCTCACCATCAATTCAGGGGTCTATTACTCTATCGTGAACAATGCTCTTACCGCCTTGGTTGGCACAGTCGATAACCAAGGAGGTTTCTATGTCACTTCTGCCAATGGTTTGGCTGCTTCGGTGACCATGACTGGTGCTTCCTTCTTGAATGCTGGCACGCTTGCTTTCAATTCTTTGACCGCTTCGGTGCTCTCTACCTATGATATTGCCACCATTGGGACATTCCTGAACACGGGTAACATGTACATGGGTATTTCCAGCGCCACGCTTGTCGGCACGCCCTTCACCGTTACATCCGTATCCAGCTGGTCGAATAGCGGTATGATGGTATTTCGAAGAGCTTCGGGTAGCGCTGGCTCTCTTGTTATCCAGCAGGTTCTTGGCAGCGATGGTGTGTCGTCAATAACAAACTCTGGTTCTATTTGTTTGTATAATGTTGACTGGACGCAAACCACTAACATTGTCGGCAGTGGGTGTATCACTGTTGGGTCAGGTTCCGAATTGGACTTGCAGATTGCTGTTGGGTCCGTTGCGTATTCTGTCTCGACAACTCAAACGATCTATCTCTCTTCCTCAGACTCTGTTTTGAGTGTCCTTGGCTTGAGCACTGGGTTGTCTTCCTACCCTACTTATAAAGTTGCAGGTTTTGGTGGCGGAAATACGATCAACATCAATCTTTACTTTACCAGTTACTCGTATTCGTCGAGCACAGGAATATTAACGCTTTCTTCCTTGTTGTTGTTTGGTATCAATTTTAACATTGGAACGGGCTACACGTCGTCTTTATTCTCCACAGTTAGCGCTTTGACGGGCAGAAGCATTACATATAGTGGCTCGGCACCAAACAGCGCGCCTGCTGTTTGCTCGTGTGTTTATTCTTTCCCAAGCGTCACCACAACTCCTCTTGCCTCATCGACCTCGACTTCGACCTCGAGCACCATGAGCAGCTCGGCAAGATCCTCCACCATTACCAGCTCCAGTTCTTCTTCGACAAGGGGTTCCAGCTTATCTTCCGCGCAAAGCCCCTCGGTGATTATCAGCTCATCATCCTCTTCGAGACTGTCGACAATTTCGATGTCAGCCAGCGCATCGAGCCCTTCGGTTGGTATTAGCTCTCTGGCGAGCTCGAGCACTCTGTCGAACGCAGGAATCTCGTCAAGCTCCAGCACTTTGTCGGGCTCAGGATTCTCGTCGACCTCGAGCACTTTGTCAAGCTCAAGCACTTTGTCAAGCTCAAGCACTTTGCCAAGCTCAAGCAGTTTGTCAAGCTCAAGCAGTTTGCCAAGCTCAAGCAGTTTGCCAAGCTCAAGCACTGACTCAAGCTCGAGCAGTTTGTCAAGCTCAAGCAGTTTGTCAAGCTCGAGCACTGAGTCAAGCGCGAGCACATTCTCAAGCAAAGACTCTCTGGCGAGCTCAAGCACTGAGTCAAGCTCCCAAAGTTCATCAACGGAATTAAAGGCGACTAGTGGTTCAAGCACGCGCGAAGAAGAAAGTTCATCCGTCACTTCGGGATTCTCAGACTCATCGGGATTTTCTACCAGCTCAGACATATCCGTCACGTCTGGATCGACCAGGGCTCAGGACTCTTCTAGTCAATCAGGCACTGTTACTTCTAGTGGCGGGTCACAAACATCCGATGAATCGCAATCATCAACTGGCAGCAGTGATATCGAGGGAAGCCAGCAAACGAGTACACAGTCATCATCCAGTACGGACACCGTGTCTAGCTCCACTGCAAACGCGTCGGCATCCACTTCACTGATTGCGCCCAGTCTCACGTCCAATGTCGCATCGATTCCTGCATCAAGTATCGCGACTTCGCACAGTCTGAACAGCGCGACATCCGGCACATCTAGCGCCAGGAGTGATACTCTCAGCGCGAGCGCGACGTACCTGAGCTTCACGACCTACACGACTGTGGCGACGCTGACCAACTCTGATGGCTCTGTTTCGACTGACTTGGACTTGATTGTTGTGACGACTGACTCAGTTGGTTCTTTGACCACTTCGACGTCTGTTTTGGGTGCGTTCCAGGAGTACACTACCACTTTCGTGACGACCAACACTGACGGTTCTGTTGCGACTGAGTCTGGTGTTGTCGATGTGACGACCAACTCTGCCGGCCTGTTCTATACTACCACGGCGTTGTTCCCATCTAGCAGTGCATCGAGCAGTGCATCTAGCGGTGTTTCTAGCAGTGGATCGAGCAGTGCTTCTAGCAGTGGATTGCCATTCACGACCTACACAACTGTGGCGACGGTGACCAACTCTGATGGCTCTGTGTCGACTGATTTGGATGTGATTGTTGTGACGACTGATTCAGCTGGTTCTTTGACCACTTCGACGTCTGTTTTGGGTGCGTTCCAGGAGTACACTACCACTTTTGTGACGACCAACTCTGACGGTTCTGTTGCGACTGAGTCTGGTGTTGTCGATGTGACGACCAACTCTGCTGGCCTGTTCTATACTACCACGTCGTTGTTCCCATCTAGCAGTGCATCTAGCGGTGTTTCTAGCAGTGGATTGCCATTCACAACCTACACTACTGTGGCGACTGTGACCAACTCTGATGGCTCTGTGTCGACTGATTTGGACTTGATTGTTGTGACGACTGATTCAGCTGGTTCTTTGACCACTTCGACGTCTGTTTTGGGTGCGTTCCAGGAGTACACTACCACTTTCGTGACGACCAACTCTGACGGATCTGTTGCGACTGAGTCTGGTGTTGTCGATGTGACGACCAACTCTGCCGGCCTGTTCTATACTACCACGTCGTTGTTCCCATCTAGCAGTGCATCTAGCGGTGCATCTAGCGGTGTTTCTAGCAGTGGATCGAGCAGTGCCTCTAGCAGTGGATTGCCATTCACAACCTACACCACTGTGGCGACTGTGACCAACTCTGATGGGTCTGTGTCGACTGACTTGGATGTGATTGTTGTGACGACTGATGCAGCCGGTTCTTTGACCACTTCGACGTCTGTTTTGGGTGCGTTCCAGGAGTACACTACCACTTTTGTGACGACCAACTCTGACGGCTCTGTTGCGACTGAGTCTGGCGTTGTCGATGTGACGACCAACTCTGCTGGCCTGTTCTATACTACCACGTCGTTGTTCCCATCTAGCAGTGCATCTAGCGGTGTTTCTAGCAGTGGATTGCCATTCACGACCTACACTACTGTGGCGACTGTGACCAACTCTGATGGCTCTGTGTCGACTGATTTGGAGAAAATTGTTGTGACGACTGATTCAGCCGGTTCTTTGACCACTTCGACGTCTGTTTTGGGTGCGTTCCAGGAGTACACTACCACATTTGTGACGACCAACTCTGACGGTTCTGTTGCGACTGAATCTGGTGTTGTCGATGTGACGACCAACTCTGCTGGCCTGCTCTACACTACCACGTCGTTGTTCCCATCGAGCAGTGCATCTAGCGGTGTTTCTAGCAGTGGATTGCCATTCACAACCTACACTACTGTGGCGACTGTGACCAACTCTGATGGGTCTGTGTCGACTGATTTGGATGTGATTGTTGTGACGACTGATTCAGCTGGTTCTTTGACCACTTCAACGTCTGTTTTGGGTGCGTTCCAGGAGTACACTACCACTTTCGTGACGACCAACTCTGACGGATCTGTTGCGACTGAGTCTGGTGTTGTCGATGTGACGACCAACTCTGCCGGCCTGTTCTATACTACCACGTCGTTGTTCCCATCTAGCAGTGCATCGAGCAGTGCATCTAGCGGTGTTTCTAGCAGTGGATCGAGCAGTGCCTCTAGCAGTGGATTGCCATTCACAACCTACACCACTGTGGCGACTGTGACCAACTCTGATGGGTCTGTGTCGACTGACTTGGATGTGATTGTTGTGACGACTGATGCAGCCGGTTCTTTGACCACTTCGACGTCTGTTTTGGGTGCGTTCCAGGAGTACACTACCACATTTGTGACGACCAACTCTGACGGCTCTGTTGCGACTGAGTCTGGCGTTGTCGATGTGACGACTAACTCTGCTGGCCTGCTCTACACCACCATGTCGTTGTTCCCATCTAGCAGTGCATCTAGCGGTGTTTCTAGCAGTGGATCGAGCAGTGCTTCTAGCAGTGGATTGCCATTCACAACCTACACAACTGTGGCGACGGTGACCAACTCTGATGGGTCTGTGTCGACTGATTTGGAGAAAATTGTTGTGACGACTGATTCAGCCGGTTCTTTGACCACTTCGACGTCTGTTTTGGGTGCGTTCCAGGAGTACACTACCACATTTGTGACGACCAACTCTGACGGTTCTGTTGCGACTGAATCTGGTGTTGTCGATGTGACGACCAACTCTGCTGGCCTGTTCTATACTACCACGTCGTTGTTCCCATCTAGCAGTGCATCTAGCGGTGTCTCTAGCAGTGGATTGCCATTCACAACCTACACTACTGTGGCGACTGTGACCAACTCTGATGGGTCTGTGTCGACTGACTTGGATGTGATTGTTGTGACGACTGATGCAGCCGGTTCTTTGACCACTTCGACGTCTGTTTTGGGTGCGTTCCAGGAGTACACTACCACTTTTGTGACGACCAACTCTGACGGCTCTGTTGCGACTGAGTCTGGTGTTGTCGATGTGACGACCAACTCTGCTGGCCTGTTCTATACTACCACGTCGTTGTTCCCATCTAGCAGTGCATCTAGCGGTGTCTCTAGCAGTGGATTGCCATTCACAACCTACACTACTGTGGCGACTGTGACCAACTCTGATGGGTCTGTGTCGACTGATTTGGATGTGATTGTTGTGACGACTGATTCAGCTGGTTCTTTGACCACTTCAACGTCTGTTTTGGGTGCGTTCCAGGAGTACACTACCACATTTGTGACGACCAACTCTGACGGCTCTGTTGCGACTGAGTCTGGCGTTGTCGATGTGACGACTAACTCTGCTGGCCTGCTCTACACCACCACGTCGTTGTTCCCATCTAGCAGTGCATCTAGCGGTGTTTCTAGCAGTGGATCGAGCAGTGCTTCTAGCAGTGGATTGCCATTCACAACCTACACCACTGTGGCGACTGTGACCAACTCTGATGGGTCTGTGTCGACTGATTTGGATGTGATTGTTGTGACGACTGATTCAGCTGGTTCTTTGACCACTTCGACGTCTGTTTTGGGTGCGTTCCAGGAGTACACTACCACTTTCGTGACGACCAACTCTGACGGATCTGTTGCGACTGAGTCTGGTGTTGTTGATGTGACAACCAACTCTGCTGGCCTGCTCTACACCACCACGTCGTTGTTCCCATCTAGCAGTGCATCGAGCAGTGCATCTAGCGGTGGATTGCCATTCACGACCTACACTACTGTGGCGACTGTGACCAACTCTGATGGCTCGGTGTCGACTGATTTGGATGTGATTGTTGTGACGACTGATTCAGCCGGTTCTTTGACCACTTCGACGTCTGTTTTGGGTGCGTTCCATAAGTACACTACCACATTTGTGGCGACCAACTCTGACGGCTCTGTTGCGACTGAGTCTGGCGTTGTCGATGTGACGACCAACTCTGCTGGCCTGTTCTATACTACCACGTCGTTGTTCCCATCTAGCAGTGCATCTAGCGGTGTCTCTAGCAGTGGATTGCCATTCACAACCTACACTACTGTGGCGACTGTGACCAACTCTGATGGGTCTGTGTCGACTGACTTGGACTTGATTGTCGTGACGACTGATTCAGCTGCTTCTTTGACCACTTCAACGTCTGTTTTGGGTGCGTTCCAGGAGTACACTACCACATTTGTGACGACCAACTCTGACGGTTCTGTTGCGACTGAATCTGGTGTTGTCGATGTGACGACCAACTCTGCTGGCCTGCTCTACACTACCACGTCGTTGTTCCCATCGAGCAGTGCATCTAGCGGTGTTTCTAGCAGTGGATTGCCATTCACAACCTACACTACTGTGGCGACTGTGACCAACTCTGATGGGTCTGTGTCGACTGATTTGGAGAAAATTGTTGTGACGACTGATTCAGCCGGTTCTTTGACCACTTCGACGTCTGTTTTGGGTGCGTTCCAGGAGTACACTACCACATTTGTGACGACCAACTCTGACGGTTCTGTTGCGACTGAATCTGGTGTTGTCGATGTGACGACCAACTCTGCTGGCCTGCTCTACACTACCACGTCGTTGTTCCCATCGAGCAGTGCATCTAGCGGTGTTTCTAGCAGTGGATTGCCATTCACAACCTACACAACTGTGGCGACGGTGACCAACTCTGATGGGTCTGTGTCGACTGATTTGGAGAAAATTGTTGTGACGACTGATTCAGCCGGTTCTTTGACCACTTCGACGTCTGTTTTGGGTGCGTTCCAGGAGTACACTACCACATTTGTGACGACCAACTCTGACGGTTCTGTTGCGACTGAATCTGGTGTTGTCGATGTGACGACCAACTCTGCTGGCCTGTTCTATACTACCACGTCGTTGTTCCCATCTAGCAGTGCATCTAGCGGTGTCTCTAGCAGTGGATTGCCATTCACAACCTACACTACTGTGGCGACTGTGACCAACTCTGATGGGTCTGTGTCGACTGACTTGGATGTGATTGTTGTGACGACTGATGCAGCCGGTTCTTTGACCACTTCGACGTCTGTTTTGGGTGCGTTCCAGGAGTACACTACCACTTTTGTGACGACCAACTCTGACGGCTCTGTTGCGACTGAGTCTGGTGTTGTCGATGTGACGACCAACTCTGCTGGCCTGTTCTATACTACCACGTCGTTGTTCCCATCTAGCAGTGCATCTAGCGGTGTCTCTAGCAGTGGATTGCCATTCACAACCTACACTACTGTGGCGACTGTGACCAACTCTGATGGGTCTGTGTCGACTGATTTGGATGTGATTGTTGTGACGACTGATTCAGCTGGTTCTTTGACCACTTCAACGTCTGTTTTGGGTGCGTTCCAGGAGTACACTACCACATTTGTGACGACCAACTCTGACGGCTCTGTTGCGACTGAGTCTGGCGTTGTCGATGTGACGACTAACTCTGCTGGCCTGCTCTACACCACCACGTCGTTGTTCCCATCTAGCAGTGCATCTAGCGGTGTTTCTAGCAGTGGATCGAGCAGTGCTTCTAGCAGTGGATTGCCATTCACAACCTACACCACTGTGGCGACTGTGACCAACTCTGATGGGTCTGTGTCGACTGATTTGGATGTGATTGTTGTGACGACTGATTCAGCTGGTTCTTTGACCACTTCGACGTCTGTTTTGGGTGCGTTCCAGGAGTACACTACCACTTTCGTGACGACCAACTCTGACGGATCTGTTGCGACTGAGTCTGGTGTTGTTGATGTGACAACCAACTCTGCTGGCCTGCTCTACACCACCACGTCGTTGTTCCCATCTAGCAGTGCATCGAGCAGTGCATCTAGCGGTGGATTGCCATTCACGACCTACACTACTGTGGCGACTGTGACCAACTCTGATGGCTCGGTGTCGACTGATTTGGATGTGATTGTTGTGACGACTGATTCAGCCGGTTCTTTGACCACTTCGACGTCTGTTTTGGGTGCGTTCCATAAGTACACTACCACATTTGTGGCGACCAACTCTGACGGCTCTGTTGCGACTGAGTCTGGCGTTGTCGATGTGACGACCAACTCTGCTGGCCTGTTCTATACTACCACGTCGTTGTTCCCATCTAGCAGTGCATCTAGCGGTGTCTCTAGCAGTGGATTGCCATTCACAACCTACACTACTGTGGCGACTGTGACCAACTCTGATGGGTCTGTGTCGACTGACTTGGACTTGATTGTCGTGACGACTGATTCAGCTGCTTCTTTGACCACTTCAACGTCTGTTTTGGGTGCGTTCCAGGAGTACACTACCACATTTGTGACGACCAACTCTGACGGTTCTGTTGCGACTGAATCTGGTGTTGTCGATGTGACGACCAACTCTGCTGGCCTGCTCTACACTACCACGTCGTTGTTCCCATCGAGCAGTGCATCTAGCGGTGTTTCTAGCAGTGGATTGCCATTCACAACCTACACTACTGTGGCGACTGTGACCAACTCTGATGGGTCTGTGTCGACTGATTTGGATGTGATTGTTGTGACGACTGATTCAGCTGGTTCTTTGACCACTTCAACGTCTGTTTTGGGTGCGTTCCAGGAGTACACTACCACTTTCGTGACGACCAACTCTGACGGATCTGTTGCGACTGAATCTGGTGTTGTCGATGTGACGACCAACTCTGCCGGCCTATTCTACACCACCACGTCGTTGTTCCCATCTAGCAGTGCATCGAGCAGTGCATCTAGCGGTGTTTCTAGCAGTGGATTGCCATTCACGACCTACACTACTGTGGCGACTGTGACCAACTCTGATGGCTCTGTGTCGACCGATTTGGAGAGGATTGTTGTGACGACTGATTCAGCTGGTTCTTTGACCACTTCGACGTCTGTTTTGGGTGCGTTCCAGGAGTACACTACCACTTTTGTGACCACGAACTCTGACGGCTCTGTTGCGACTAAGTCTGGTGTTGTCGATGTGACGACCAACTCTGCCGGCCTGTTCTACACTACCACGTCGTTGTTCCCATCGAGCAGTACGTCTAGCAGTGGATTGCAGGAGTACACTACCACCTTTGTGACCACCAACTCTGACGGCTCTGTTGCGACTGACTTGGATGTGATTGTTGTGACGACTGATGCAGCCGGCTCTTTGACCACTTCGACGTCAATTTTGGGCGCGTTCCAGGAGTACACTACCACTTTTGTGACGACCAACTCTGACGGCTCTGTTGCGACTGAGTCTGGTGTTGTCGATGTGACGACCAACTCTGCCGGCCTGTTCTACACTACCACGTCGTTGTTCCCATCGAGCAGTGCGTCTAGCAGTGGATTGCAGGAGTTCACTACCACCTTTGTGACCACCAACTCTGACGGCTCTGTTGCGACTAAGTCTGGTGTTGTCGATGTGACGACCAACTCTGCTGGCCTGTTGTTCACCACCACGTCGTTGTTCCCATCGAGCAGTGCGTCTAGCAGTGGAATCCAGGAGTTCACTACCACTTTTGTGACGACCAACTCTGACGGCTCTGTTGCGACTGAGTCTGGTATTGTCGATGTGACGACCAACTCTGCCGGCCTGTTCTACACTACCACGTCGTTGTTCCCATCGAGCAGTACGTCTAGCAGTGGATTGCAGGAGTACACTACCACCTTTGTGACCACCAACTCTGACGGCTCTGTTGCGACTGACTTGGATGTGATTGTTGTGACGACTGATGCAGCCGGCTCTTTGACCACTTCGACGTCAATTTTGGGCGCGTTCCAGGAGTACACTACCACTTTTGTGACGACCAACTCTGACGGCTCTGTTGCGACTGAGTCTGGTGTTGTCGATGTGACGACCAACTCTGCCGGCCTGTTCTACACTACCACGTCGTTGTTCCCATCGAGCAGTGCGTCTAGCAGTGGATTGCAGGAGTTCACTACCACCTTTGTGACCACCAACTCTGACGGCTCTGTTGCGACTAAGTCTGGTGTTGTCGATGTGACGACCAACTCTGCTGGCCTGTTGTTCACCACCACGTCGTTGTTCCCATCGAGCAGTGCGTCTAGCAGTGGAATCCAGGAGTTCACTACCACTTTTGTGACGACCAACTCTGACGGCTCTGTTGCGACTGAGTCTGGTATTGTCGATGTGACGACCAACTCTGCCGGCCTGTTCTACACTACCACGTCGTTGTTCCCATCGAGCAGTACGTCTAGCAGTGGATTGCAGGAGTACACTACCACCTTTGTGACCACCAACTCTGACGGCTCTGTTGCGACTAAGTCTGGTGTTGTCGATGTGACGACCAACTCTGCTGGCCTGTTGTTCACCACCACGTCGTTGTTCCCATCGAGCAGTGCGTCTAGCAGTGGAATCCAGGAGTTCACTACCACTTTTGTGACGACCAACTCTGACGGCTCTGTTGCGACTGAGTCTGGTATTGTCGATGTGACGACCAACTCTGCCGGCCTGTTCTACACTACCACGTCGTTGTTCCCATCGAGCAGTACGTCTAGCAGTGGATTGCAGGAGTACACTACCACCTTTGTGACCACCAACTCTGACGGCTCTGTTGCGACTGACTTGGATGTGATTGTTGTGACGACTGATGCAGCCGGCTCTTTGACCACTTCGACGTCAATTTTGGGCGCGTTCCAGGAGTACACTACCACTTTTGTGACGACCAACTCTGACGGCTCTGTTGCGACTGAGTCTGGTGTTGTCGATGTGACGACCAACTCTGCCGGCCTGTTCTACACTACCACGTCGTTGTTCCCATCGAGCAGTGCGTCTAGCAGTGGATTGCAGGAGTTCACTACCACCTTTGTGACCACCAACTCTGACGGCTCTGTTGCGACTAAGTCTGGTGTTGTCGATGTGACGACCAACTCTGCTGGCCTGTTGTTCACCACCACGTCGTTGTTCCCATCGAGCAGTGCGTCTAGCAGTGGAATCCAGGAGTTCACTACCACTTTTGTGACGACCAACTCTGACGGCTCTGTTGCGACTGAGTCTGGTATTGTCGATGTGACGACCAACTCTGCCGGCCTGTTCTACACTACCACGTCGTTGTTCCCATCGAGCAGTACGTCTAGCAGTGGATTGCAGGAGTACACTACCACCTTTGTGACCACCAACTCTGACGGCTCTGTTGCGACTGACTTGGATGTGATTGTTGTGACGACTGATGCAGCCGGCTCTTTGACCACTTCGACGTCAATTTTGGGCGCGTTCCAGGAGTACACTACCACTTTTGTGACGACCAACTCTGACGGCTCTGTTGCGACTGAGTCTGGTGTTGTCGATGTGACGACCAACTCTGCTGGCCTGTTCTACACCACCACGTCGTTGTTCCCATCGAGCAGTGCTTCTAGCAGTGGAATCCAGGAGTTCACTACCACCTTTGTGACGACCAACTCTGACGGCTCCGTTTCGACTAAGTCTGGTTTTGTCGATGTGACGACCAACTCTGCTGGCCTGTTGTTCACCACCTCGTCGTTGTTCCCATCGAGCAGTGCGTCTAGCAGTGGAATCCAGGAGTTCACTACCACTTTTGTGACGACCAACTCTGACGGCTCTGTTGCGACTGAGTCTGGTATTGTCGATGTGACGACCAACTCTGCCGGCCTGTTCTACACTACCACGTCGTTGTTCCCATCGAGCAGTACGTCTAGCGGTGGATTGCAGGAGTACACTACCACTTTTGTCACGACCAACTCTGACGGCTCTGTTGCGACTAATTCTGGTGTTGTCGATGTGACGACCAACTCTGCTGGCCTGTTCTACACCACCACGTCGTTGTTCCCATCGAGCAGTGCTTCTAGCAGTGGAATCCAGGAGTTCACTACCACCTTTGTGACGACCAACTCTGACGGCTCCGTTTCGACTAAGTCTGGTTTTGTCGATGTGACGACCAACTCTGCTGGCCTGTTGTTCACCACCTCGTCGTTGTTCCCATCGAGCAGTGCGTCTAGCAGTGGAATCCAGGAGTTCTCTACCACCTTTGTGACCACCAACTCTGACGGCTCTGTTGCGACTAAGTCTGGTGTCGTCGATGTGACGACCAACTCTGCTGGCCTGTTGTTCACCACCACGTCGCTGTTCTCAGCTAGCAACCTGATGATGGGAGTTTCTTCGACTTTGTCGAGCGTTCAAGGAGTCTCGAGTGTTCCTGTTATCCCATCTGGTTTATTTACTGGCTACCAGAATTCAACAACGGGCTCGATCTCCTCGTCATTGTCCTTGAAGTCTTTTGCTACCGGGTCCGAGAGTGTCATAACAATTGCTCCTGAGAGTCGCCCCTCTTCTGATTTAAGTACTGCGTTTGACTCTGTGACCTCTTCCGTCTCTCCATCCTCCATTTTCTGGAAGTCGGACAGTATGTCTTTGTCTGCTACCACTGCCACTAGCCTGATCATTCCTTCTACATCCGCTAACCCCGGTGTGCCCGACTCTTTTGTGGTTTCTGTCAGTGGCGCATCAGGTACTCCAGCAACTTCGCCTGCCTTTGGAACTTCTGTTACTTCCAGCGATGTGGAGTCTTATGATGGTACATCTATTGATGCTTCGAGCAGCGCAATTGCGACCCCGGCTGTTGTATCTCTTGCCTCTGAAATTCCATCCGAATCTGATTCTGTTGCCCAATCTGGAACCATATTTACTACCTCGGTTAGTGCTGGTCTCATTAAGTCTAGATCAGGCTCTTCAACTGCTTCCGGGAACACGGCTAACCCTGAACATACTGAAGGATCGGCTGTATCGAATTCTGAAGGTGACATCGTCTCGGTCACCGCTAAGTCGTCTGTCGCAATGAGTGCGGTTCCTTCTACATCTGGGACTGCTGCCCCAATTGGTGGCGGAAGTCGCGGGGAGGCCCAAAGCGCCAGTGAGTCCGAAACAGGCCTCTTATCCGCTTCAGCTGCGTCCACGGGCGATGCTTATGCCACAAGAACAAGTTTGCCTTTGGTTTCACACTCCAGTCATGTTGTTTGGCAAAGCACTTGGACTTCTATGAGTGTTGCGAGCTCAGAAACTGTCAGCACGGCCAGTGTTGAATTCGGCAATTCTGCCGGAAAATCTGGTATTAGTATGGCGATGATTATCATTTCGGTCATTGCTTTTGCGTTCTAATAGAATGCGCTTTCGTGTGTGAAGATGTCATTTCACACAATCAATTTCGTCTTGGGCTTTGTGTCCATCTATATTCTTTCACAATTTCGTCGCGAACAATATTCGCCTTTATATTTTAGTACAATTTCGATATCAAGTAAATTTCAAATGTACCCGCACTTCGGCGGAATTGAATCAAGTGTTTTGAGGGAGGCTTCATCTCGAGCATGACGGCGTTCAAGAGCCCAAAATTTCTTCTGTCTTCAAAAACCATGGGAGTAAACCGACGGACAAATTCGGCGGAGGATCTACTGCATAAATAACTATACAACTCATATGCTTCTGAATAAGTCACTTGGCTCTACAAGAAAAGACAGTCTCTTGTCCAAGACATCACCTGGCACATGTCACAAGCTGAAGCGCACTTGTATGTTTTCTCATGGTAGACTTCACAGAATTGCAATCGAAAGTCTGCCATACACTTTCAGCATGAGCAATTGAATACCTTTTCGCAAGCAGAAAGCTATAGATATCCGTATTATATGTCAGTCCACGGACGCCCCGAGGAACACTATATCGCGGCATATCGTTGTGCTTAGCCCGAGCAATCTCGTCTTTGAAGAGCAATATATTGGATTGGTGATTACTTCTCGACTATCGGCCAATAATACGCTTCAGTTGGCCCGGAGGCCGCTATGAAAGTTAGTTGTCATTGGCTCATCGCGCATATTCTCGCCGGTTTTAGGGATAAACTGGCTCTCAGCAAATCATCGTGCTAAAAATCTAGAAACTGATAATTCAATGCAATTTAGCCAGACGCAACTTCCTACTATGGTTTCCGAATGCTCGGAGTGCTTGGGCTAAGATTCAAGATACACGATGTGATTTCCAGCATGGTTTATGCAACGACTTGGGGTCCACGAATTTTATTCTGCGCCGAGCTCAAGAAGCCTTGAAAACACGCACATGACACGTGATCGTCTCAGATTCTTGAATACTAATCGATAGTGACGTGTCCAGTTCACGAGGCACTGAGCATGTTCAAGAACGAGTTTGTTATAGCATTAGCGCGTGTCAGTCATGTCAAAAACATTTGTTGCTTGAGTGAGGTAATTTAAGCGTCTCTGTCCCGATCTGGATGTCTTGAACCAAATGGGGTGATCAGTGCACGGGCGAACTCTTTCATAGTGTTCATGTATGTTATAGTTCGAGCTTAGCTCAGAGTTGTCACTATATATTTGAAGGACCTAACGGATGGGAAACAAAAACGATGTTACCTTTCTTCGATTTCCCGGCGCTACGGTGTGCTACCGATTTCGTGCCAGGACAAGTACCATTGTATCACGTGACACTTTGGACTACGCGTTGACCATTCTTCCCATGCGGACAGCGAGTGCACGGAAAACACGATCTTCGCCAGTGATGTTCATCTTGAAAACAGTCTCAAAACCCTCTGTGATTGCTCAGCTAGTGTCCGCTTAATCGCCCAAATGTTCGTCAAAAAAGTGCGACACTTACTTGCAAACCCACCCACTATACCAGTCATTTCGACCTGGGACCAACAAAATTCAATCTCGAATTGATAGATGATGTGGTTCCTGCTCTTCAACTTGAAAGCCAATGTTTCGTGCCGTTCCAGCAATCCCACGCAAAGTGGCCTGGCTTACGGCGGTTATGCCCCTGAGAATATACATGCCTGCTGTGGCCAAAGACAACCAATCAAAACGTTCTGTATGACCAAGGTGCTCGAGATAAACTATAAGATATTCAAAAGGGCTATGTTTTGAGCGCTACCCTTCACTAGGAGAGAGGGCCCGTTGTTTTTGACACTTGTGTCAGAATTCTAATTTTCAAGTCGCCCTCATCTTAATGGCATGTGTCTGCGGCAAATGTAACTGGTTTGGCCGCGTACTTTGGATTGGAGAAGATAGTCTTGTCGAAGAAGGGTCAAAGTACTCCCGCCGGCTTCTCATTCCACTGGATCAAAAAATGTCCAGCTCGTCAGGAACTCTGTCCAGGCATCGAATGATGTTGATGTTGCTTCAGAATTACAAATCGGTCGGGTCTTTGAGTGCTGATTCAAGTGTGAAGTCTAGGGATGTCAGCTGCCGACATAAATTGGAGAGTCCAGTCGGATTGTGTCCCTTTGACGCTTACGGTGACAACTTTGGAGGCGACACCACGAAGTAGGTCTTGAAGCATATCAGAAGATATTGCTGGACCGCCGTGTGGGATATTCTGGTAGGATTTAACAATAAATCTCAACTGGTGGTTGTGTCTGGAGCTAAGAACCTTATCAATCATCTGACCGTACAAGGCTTCCATGTTTTTGGCCACTCTTCCAAGATCCCTAAAGGCGTGTCCAAATTATAGTGGTTTTTGCCTCTTGGAACGGCGAGTTCTATGTTGAGGACTTCTTCAAGAATTGTATAACCTTTTGAGAGGGTTTCTTAGACGTGGCACATCTTGTTCACTGATGATAGACCTAGAGGCAGATTGATCACCAATTTTGTGCAGGCTGCGTAGGTGTGTATTACAATCAAGCATACATATATTCGAAAATCCCAACGCATGAACTCAGAGAACAACACAAGTAGCCAAGTCTGCCCAATTCTGCCTGCAAGTTATTGACGTTTGCGACTCATTGACACCCACCGGGCTACGAAAGCAAAACTCGCCAAATTGTATCATTTGAAAAGGACACGCAAGAAGCTACGAGACATGTCAAGCAAGGCATATCCAGCTTCGGTCGGCCTTTTATTGTCATAAAAAACCAATTCATTGAGAATGTTGCCTTCAAGCCTCGCTTAAAATGGCACACTTATCGTTGTAGCCTTCTGTTTGGAAGATCCTTCCTTCGCTGGACCTGAGAGGTAATGAAAACAAAAGCGTCTCGTTTCACATGGCCCCTTATGGAGCTTGCATACCAACGTGTGGCGAAGGCATGGCATCACCAGGGGAAAAAAAGCTCCGGTAGACGCGATTCGTGCATTGCAATCAGCAAGTAGAACGCGGCCTAGCGATGATGCGCAAGTTCTTATACGAGTGGGCGTTTAATCATAATTGCGACTCTAATGAGCTGGGTGGAACTGGTTGTCATGGAAATGTGATCGGCACTTTCTGAGTCAGCGAGCTAACCATGAAAACGCTCGATTAGGGATTTAAGCGGCTTGTTCGCGCCCGCCTCAGGCATCACGTGACCTATCTTTTCGAGTGTTTTTCTTTTCTCTTCCAACGCTGATGCGTCCTTGTTGAATATTGAAAAGCCTGATTTGTCTCATACTCGAGGGGTGAACCAAAACAAATCAAACGCAATAATGCTTTAGGGATCAAGCTATGGAGACCGAATTTTCGACAAGACCACCCGAAAGTGACCTTCGATATGGACATTGGCTCCAGATGCAAAATACATTCAGGTACCCTTGGTATTCGTTTACTCCGAAATATTGATCACAAATGCCGAGTTTGTTTGGTTTTTGACGCGAGCATCCCAGGAACTCGGGAGCCTTCTTGTCCTGTTTCAAATGGATGGCCTTGCTCTGTATCCTGACCATTTCTAGCGAATGTCTACCAGGATAATACTTGTGCAAGTGGAATTCGCCTTGTGCCACTTGAAATCCATTGTCTTTGTGCCAGTTTAAGGCTTGGTCTCGCACATTCAGGACTCTACATAGGCTGGCTGGCGTGATTAATTGAAGCAGAGTTGTCATGAAGTTGTTTTTGGGTTCAACGGCTCTCTGTGATTTTGAACATGCGCTTTGTGTTGTGTTACATCGCCGCCCTGATTCATTTGATGCTGTGTTATTATGGCTGACTTGAGCCAGAACACCGATAAGCACGATTTTGGGTTTGTCAACGGCCGCGGTTCTAAAATAGCATGGGATCTCAGAAGCGATTGGTCACTGGCAGACAAGTTGTTCTCCCGCGCTCCCTCGTATTCGACGGCGCCTTTAGCTTCCCATTGCTTGTTGAAAAATATCTTTCATGTACCACGTGTTCTCTGGCCACCGGGCTTGGATGGCTGGTTCAACTAACGCGAGCTCACGGAATTGATGATCAGAAGCAAAAAAATGCGTTAGTTGCAGGGATTCCTTGTTGGTAAATCCCTCTAGATACTTCGATCTGTCGTCGAGGAAGCCGAATGATGAAGCTGTAATTGGAAAAGCATGTGCACGTTTCAACAATCTTGCTCGCGGAATCGACTACGCAATTGATAGCTACATCTCGAGAGAACTCATGATGTTTTGGAGAGGTGCTGAAAGTTGACTTTTTGGTGAATCTTGAGCCTGGAATTTGTTATCGTTCATGACTCTATCACAAAGAAGCTCAAGGAGAGCCTCTTCAAGCCATTGCCGCCCAATCCCTGGAATGACCCAGTGGCTCAGTTATACGCAGCTTCATTGGGTGGACGCTTGTATTCAGGCTCTCAAAAAGTATCGAACAATCATTCCTTTTCCCGCAATCGAGCATTTACTGTAGGATCGTAAAAGTTCTAATTTGTGTTCGTCGACAAACCAGCTCTCAATATATTGCGTGTGTTTGCCTGTCCTAGCAGTTCTCTTTGTAATAAGGGCTTCACCTGGTAGACTAACAGATGAAGGTGTATGAAAATAGTTTTACAGCCAAACGGCGTCTAAAAATGATCGCGCTTTACCTGATCATGTCATCAAGGCCTATCCACGTTGAGATCTCTAATTTGATGCAGTCACGTGATGGCGCCCCTGAATGTTTTGATTGCCAGCGTCCGAGTTCTGGCCAACTCAAACACGAAGACCGAAAACTCAACATCATGCCCAAAATAATCTGCTAATCGATACTCTATATATGAAAACTCAATCAACGCAACCGAGCGAAGCAAGAAATCCTCATTTTCGTCTATGCTCCCAGAGAACTATACTACTTGTCCTCAACAAGCGCACTTTAACAAGCAATCAATTTTACTCAATGGAACACAAAGAGAGTCTATCATTCGAGCTTTTATGATGATTATAGGGATTTCCTGAATACGCTACGGGTTCTTTTCCTTGAAAGTAGCATTGCTGAGTCCTGCTACGCTGTATCAGGTGAGACGAGATCAAGCTTTCAAATAAACAAACATCGGATTACTTTTCGTTGGCCTCGATTGCTACTATATCCCTACTTCAATGTGTCTGGAACTGATCTTCATGCCATACAATTTATTTTCAGATATTTGCAGCTGCTATTCAGTGCTTTCGAAGCTGTGTTCACAGTGTATTCGTGTTTGAACAACAGGATCTTACAACAGCACTCGAACGCCTGAAAATGACTAGATTTGATTTCAAAAAGGTTATTTTCACTAAACTCATATCACGGGGGTCGATTATCTCAGCTTTGAAGCATTTTTCGCCGAAGTATCAGTGTTTTTGTCCTGAACTTGTGCTGGGAAGAGATGCGAAGAGACCCGGCAATAAATGCTTTGGGTTCGAACAAAAATCGCTCAAATGTTTAAAAAATCAACGTGTGAGCTAAATGCTTCCCAAAGTCTGGTCCTCGTGGTGTCTAGCGTCTATTAGAGCGATCTTTTTTTGAGTCAAATTTGCATAAGGAAGAGTTGGGCACACAGTTCAGCAGCCGCAATGCAACGATTGAGTCTTCGAGTGTTTTCTTGTGACCTGTGAAGGGCGTTTTGTTGAATTCATTGTGGACACTCATATATTCGACAGAATGTTCTTGTTTCTTGATCCCTCTTCGCAATTCGAGCCTGCTCCGGGTCATCTTTGATTTTAAAGCGCCACGAACTTTAGAGTCCTCGAAATTCATGACCCCTCTCCACGAGAAGTGGGTGTCTGAACATTCTTGCTTGATGCCATTTTCTCTGCGATCGCTCGCGTAAAGCCGAACTCGTGAACTATCGAAGATGGGGCGATGTTCTATTCATAGAGTATTAGCTGCCTTACTGGTGGTTGAGAAAGCTACTTGGGTTTGCTTTCATCGGCAACTGCAGGCACATGTTTATTGGTTGAGATTTCTCGAGATACTCCAACACTGTGCTTCCAAAAAGAATCAAACTGTGTTGTAAGGAGAGTTCAACGAGGTGGAGCGATGTTGACACAAATTCGTCACACGATTCTTTCCATACAGGTTGATCGCCCTTTTGGCCCCGGATTCGATCGTTCTTTCAGATCAAACTGAATAGAGGACAATGACAACCCAGTCATTACCCGATAACTGCTGTAAATCGGCTGAAGCAGTCGTTCGGTGGTGATAATTGGGCTTTTTGTGGTCAGTCTGAAAATCTGACGTCGGACATGAGTCAGTGAAATAGGCTTGCGTGTTTCTGAAGACTTCCTGAATTTGGATACGGTATCGCCCAAGAATTACAAGACTCGAGCAATTTGTCTTGTAGGGCTTTGTAGCTTTGAACCGCGAACTTGTTTGCTACTCGCTTCACTCATCTCGACGTTGATAGCCCGTATGAACGCAGTTCAGCCAAGCCCGTTCTGCTCTTGTCCTGAAGACTTTTCTTGCTGGAGGTCTTGCACACCCTGGTGGCTGAGCGAGTGGTACCAATATCAAGAGGCATTAGTGACAACTTTTGGATAATCCGTGGTGCTATCTAGCAATGTTGATCACAATTGTGCCAACCCGGATCGGCTTTCCTGATGATATGTTCCATGCTTTCGCCAAGCATTCTGGTTGATCCTTGATCGTGAAATGTCCGGTGATTTACATTTCGATGACCGCCATGCTTTGGAAGATGTTGGCACTTCTTTGTATTTGACCTTTCTCGAAGTCCTGCGCCAGGTCAAGGGCGTCAAGCGTCTCCATCAAGCATTATAAAATACAGCAAATATGACTAAGTATAGGTTCTGGTGGTGATTCTGAGTGTGAAGATTGGGCACCGCCAGAGTCTATGAAGCCAATGGCACCGTTTATAGAGTGAATATGTCGGGATCGCGTCAGCTGTTAGCAGTCTGTACTTGATAATTAAGTCTTCAATTTTATACCAGCCTTTTCTGGACATTGCGTACGAATCTATAGCCCTATGAGTACCCGCAAGCTCTGCTCTCCACAGACCGTCGAGGTTTCTACCGTGCAGCACCTTCTAGCCTCTATGATCAAATGACAGCTTGACAAAGAGCTAGATAATCGTGTGTTTCGAGGCATGAGAGAATGAACATGTTGTCGATGAATGAATTAGCCAGGTGGCGCTGAGAGAGGCAAGCAACATTTGACACTATATATACAATTCCACGGTGTCTGTAATTTTCCAAACGTACAGAGATCTTAGTTCCTCGTTTATTTCTACGGACAGTGTAATGTTTCAATGATTGATAGTGTCTGACAGAGCCACGTAAGCTCCGAAACCTTTCGATGAGGTTTAGAGGTTCAAGTAGCATAAATTCTCGGGCTTTTGAGCAACGAACATGAATGAAAACTCACGCAACCTAGATCAAGGGCTCACGGTACGTACATTTCAAGAATGCAAATCTCGTCAAAATTGTCGGGGAAATAAGCCCCTTGTGCTGAGACACCACTGTCCTAGGCGCGGGTGAGCGCACACGCAGAAATATAATTTACCTAATCTCGATTTTTCTGCGCAATCAACGGTAAATCTGTGATATAATACTTTGCATAACATAATTTCAAATGTTTTCTATACTAAAATATGTATATTTACTAGAAATTCCCTTGTTGAGTATTTATTCTGGATCTTTTTAGATCTTTTGATTTCGCACTTTTGACAAATCTCAGTTTCCTAACTCAATACTTTGACCACATTTCAAAAAAGACCAAGGTTAAAGAAAAAATATCTGCAATGGCTTGAACTAGGAGATTGTGTTGAATAACAAATTTGATCGTGGCATTGAGCTCTCACAAGAGCCTACAAGACACTTCAGTCTTTCTTCGGTCGCTCCTCATGTGCGTACGAATGCGGTCGTGAAAATCGCGTTTGAAATCGTCTTGAAATCATCCACAAGGTGACTCGATGGGGAGTAAAAGATTAATATATTTATGCCATATACGATTCAAGCAGACTCTACTCTCATGCATGCTACCAAAGACGTGAAGCTCTTTATGGAAATCAGACAACGAATAGTACGCCTACATGTTGAGAACAAATTGAGTCACAGCAGAGCTGTTCAGGGACACAGATAGCTTTAGGACTACAATTTTCAGATGAGCAATCCACTATTGAATCTAATAGCAGATCGATATAGGGTAAGTCACGTAACATACACATACCCATTTTATGAAAGGACGTCCGGGTGTAGCTGTGGGAACAGGCTCGCGCAATGAACAACGCATGTCTCTGATTGAGGCGGCAATACGATTGAAACGAGTCAGATACCGAATACCAGTAAGTATCACAGAATTGAAGGGTCTGATTCTCGAACTGATCAAACATCAAGCCTTAGTGAGTTGGACTTGCGCCCGTGCTAATCCACTTTGAGTGCTCAGCTCCGAAGAGGCCCTACGGATATGTGGAAGCCTCCTTGACATCATTACCGTGTTTCATTATTCACTGCTAACTTCTTGGGCTTCTTTTCAGAAGCAACGGCTAATTAAAACGAAAATGAGGTAGTAAATAAGGTAGAGAGCGCTGTCATTGGAATCTACACAAAAGATACTCACAGAACTTTCAGAGCCTAGCGAAGGGAATGCGAGAGATGACTCTGGCGCCAGTGCAGACCAACATCCACATAATACAACCAGATTTGAGCATGGTTAGTGAAGAGATCTGGAACTACTCACATGTCCACGAAAGACATTTTGATGCCCAATGTCATTAGATGCGCGCCTCCCTGAAAAATCTCTATTGGGAGACTATAAACACATCGGAACGCGGCTGAATTGAGGTGTTGCTGGGAAACCGCGTGTTTCCTCTCAGGGCACGGATGTCAATGCACTTCCAACACACACTGGAACATTTAGCATATGGCTGGAAAAGATCTTCGATTTACATTGAATCTCTCCCGTGCTTTTAGATACGGCTTCTAGTGGTAGATTGGTTGGCTTGGTTCAATTGCTAGTGGTACAATTAGGCGTACCACCATCTCGCTGGAGAAGAATTGCGAGCGTCACACCAGGTCTTGAGCTAGTGCCCGTTGAAGGAGGTCTGTAACCGAAACTTTGTTGTGCTTTATAGCTCAGTGGGAACTAAAAGTGAGCTCTGCGTTGTTTTTTTGAGGAAGCTGTAGCTTTAAAGCGGCGAAACACATTTGTGCAACCTGATTGAATATAAAGTGTCTGAAGTTCAATGATTGCGGTTCATATGTATCACTGCGGTTTTTGGCATTCACTAGACCCTGTTTTCAATCGAGTGCAAGTCTATGCAATATACTAGGCGAGTGGAAGCCGGCTATTCATACCTCACGTCTCCCGCACACTGAAAGCGGAGAAACGTCGAAGCTCAGTGGTGTGAGCATGACCTATATCCGAATAAATTCTCACAGCATGAAGTCACGTTCGAAACTCCAAAACATCAGCAAACATGCACCTGAACTGTGGCATCCCCTAAGAAAGTGCCTCTTTGCGGGCGAAGTTAGGCTGTGAGGGTTGCGAATCCATTCTAGAGCCGCGTGGCCACAGAGCAGCATTCTCGACTATAGATTCACCTCCAATTTCGGCGACTCAGTAGTATTGTGAGCATATGGACAAATAACCGAAAGATTGCTACTGGGGTGAAAAAGTAAAATGCAACACTTTCAGTTGCCGCCGACAGCATGTGACGGTGCGCGATGAACAAGCCCCTTCTTAAACATAGCATACAGATGCGTTTCGACGACTTGAACACAAAGCGGTAGCCGCCCGCCTGACACCTAGCACTTTTTCTTTGAAATTCCAATACACCCGTGTTTCTCCTTACATCATATACTGTCACGTGCCCTCTGACCCGTACCTACGATTCAATTGGACAAGTGGTGGTGGATCGATTGCAAGATCGCGCCGAGATTCACTTCTTATCAAATCAAATAGCAGCTAAACCGACAAATTTGACAGTCATAAAGGTGGATCGTTTATGTCAAATGCTTCTGTGTTCGCCGTCGTGAAGATGCGTGTTTTTCCCACAGGCACGGGCTGCTCTGCACACAATCGACGAACCCAAACAAATCGAGCGCGACGCGTTTCTCTCAAACGTGTCCTCACTGTCCGCCAGCCTAAAGAATTTTCCACATCACTTTTTTTCACTACCATACAGCACAAACAAAATGTTTTCCACAACAGACACCGAGACTTGATAGTCCGAGTGAGACTCTACCTACTATGATCAAGCGCCGAGCCCACCCAAGATCTGCTAGTACGAGACGAGGTTGTTTACTTCACCCGTTGGGACCCCTTCAAGAGCTTTCGAGAACGCCAACTGCAATGATCAAATCTAAGCGTCTTTGACTTTAAACTAGAGGGATAGATACCTTCAGCGTACACCGTCGCCTTCGTCTTCTATCAGACAAATCCCAACTATCAGATTGACCACATATCACAAAGACACGGTTGCCAATCTCGCAAGCCTGATCGCCCGATGCCAGCAAACAAACACGAAATTAAGCAGCATAGTCCCGCAAGATTCCAGCTGCCACGAATAGAATGGACGTGCCCGCAGCAGATGACAATGTGTGAGGTCTGCCACTGCTATATTCATTGCTGTTGCTGACGAGAGTTCGCGTCTCGATAGACTCTTTGATGCCGACTATGAATACCTGTGCTCAGTAAGGCAAGGCTTTCGAGGCCGAGTGCGCCGAGCCTTTGTCGGCTATTCTGCACACCAGAGAAAGGTTCTGGAGGCAAGCTGATTGATCAAGTTGTATTTCAGAGTCATGGCATGATATGTGAAGTTACACGAGACAACTGTTTGAACTTCTGTCGTCACTGTCGCTGGAAAGCGATCGACCTCTGCTGAGACTATTGATAGGACGCGGGCGTAAGGCAAAGAACTGTCCTGGAAGAGCCAACCAGATCGCGTCGATGAAGACAAGCGTGATGAGGTAAACTAGGTCTCGCAAGGAACTATATCGCTCTTTGCGGTTGCATTGGTGCTTGATGCGAGTGTGCTTCTCGCCGAATGACAATCTTTGAGGCTAGTAAAGTTCATGCGAACATGCGAACAAGAGATACCTCTCGACGCGCCATTTTCAGATACATCAAGCTGTGTTTGTTGCCTTCCAAGCTTACTCTGTTTGAAGTGGACCTTTCGAGGGTGGGAGCACATAGCGGTTTGCCAAAAAAAGTACACATGCTACTTTTACGTACTGATGAGGCTGATCTGCGATACAAAACACACGGATGTCATCATTACTGTGTTGGCCAGTGCTTCATGATGACGACATGATCCTTTCTTGTCCCAGTTTACTGAATCTGTCTGCCTAGACGATTCCGTCTTTTGTGATCTGATACTGCCTTCTTGCTAGATGATGTCTCGTGGAGGCAATCGGGTTGGGTCTGAGACACATCAAAGCTGGCGTATCTGTGACATTGTGGCAAAATTATCGTTGCTGCACATGACGAGAGAAGGTCTACTTTCTAAGATAATGAAGATGCGGTGCATCTTCTTGTGGTCGCAAGAGGCTAAAGTTTGTTTTGTTGAAGCCATGAGCATCCCTTCTACAACAGAGCTGTTGACCACGTCCAATGGCTGGATGCCTCGCATCGCATAGAAATCATGTGTTCGACTACAGCACGGACATTGAGCCAAGAAGATGGAATCAAGTTTGAAAAGGTCTGCAGAATCTAAAGGCAGATAATTTATGGCTGCAGTCTGAGTGAACCAAGCGATGACTCTTCGGTGATATATGTTACACCGCCCTTCGATCAAAGGCCTCATTGGGGATTCTTGAGCCGTCCGTCCGTCTGCACAAGAGGCACCGACATCGACGTGGTCCGGTAGATGTCAAGCTACGCATGCGCTGCAAACGGAGCACTGGGTACTCCACAATGTGACACATGATCCAGGGAAAACTTCAGAGTCCAAACATCGGTGCGGCTTGGACTCTTCGATTAGCCTTACCCTCGCACTCGTGCTGGTGTGAGAGAGGTAATGTGACTTGCTCAACGGGCTTTGACCGAGCTTGACGATGCTGTCGGGTCTAAGATTAGTTTGTCAGAAGGGCGCTCCAAGGTGACACGTTGTGTTCTACATTCATTACGCGCGAAGCTAGGTTTGGGCGTCCACAAGCATAATTGCGCTATGGCCTCTGAAGTGCAACTGTCGGGTGCGTCGGCGTACTTGTCGGGTGCGCTTCTCGAGCGAGGCCTGCGAAGTCGACTTGACAGGCGGTTGCTTCGTTTGGTCATCGGATATTTCGACAAAGTTCCACGCCGCAATGCGTAATGCATCCGGTTGCCTCACCTTCATGTCAACTATTCGAACTCAGAACATCCCACAGGTTGCCATCGTCGCTTTTTCTAGAGATCGACCACACGAGAGAAAATGATCGCATCGTCGAAGGCTTGTCAGAATACAACGTCAAGGCGTCTATGATTTTATGTTATCGAAGGTGTCGATGTGCTTTATGCCTGTGGCCAAGTCATTTTGCGGAAGAGTCAAGCAGACAAGCCACCGACGACATATGTCTCCTGCTCACTGGACAAAATTATAAGACAGCAGCAATCCTGTGTGAGAGGCGTGTGTTTGCGTGTCAGTTCTGGAATTCCCGATTACACCAACTCGAATGAACACATGACCTGTGAAGCGAAGTTGCAACAATCACGCTGGCGGATACCGATGATGACAGTGCCGTGAGTAAGGCTGAGCTATGAATCTGTTGAGTGGCCAGTTGGTAGGCAATCGACTTGGCTTTCTGTCGCATGTGTGCAAGATTCATTCTTC